>CM024522.1:10470136-11956412 GCA_014182375.1 Eucalyptus virginea
AATGCTTTATTTGTACATGTCTTGAGTTTGAGGTCGCTGTTGCATCATCATTATCTCAAATATAGTTTCTCTATTATGGTGATTTTTGCCTCGTTTTATGTGAAAGCCCCTGGGGATAGGTGCATTTTCATATGTGTGTAATTCCTGCTTGATTTGTTTCTTTTTCCTAGTGCGAGATGCAAAAGCACCAAGGAAAAACTGGTTCATTAGGTTTTCTTCATGTTTGATTCTTTTTCCAGTTCTCGGGTGGAAAATTTCTGACCTGAAAATGCAGTCAGGTTCTATTACCCATTCGGAAACCCAAGTCTTGTATGAAGGTCCATTGGACCATTGATAGCACATAGTAAGGCCATGGCATAACAGACAGACAAATCTTCTAGGATGGTGTTACAATCATGTTTTCTGCATTATTAACTCTTTTTAGACAACCTTACCTCCAACGTCATGTCATTTCATCAATGAGTTTTCTGAAAGCATTGCACAAGGGCAATCTCCTTGTCTTGTCTATTACTATTCAGTTATGAAGCCCCTTCTTCAATATTGCATTTATTTTCAGTATTAATTGTTGGCTTTTATCATGATCTGTTGATCATGGTTGACAGGCTGTCAAAGAAACAGGGCAAGGTTTCGAGAGACGATTCTTGCTCTTGGAGGTGGAAAAGCGCCACTACAGGTTCACAAGTTGAAATTTTGCATCATCTACTTTTATTATTCTCACAATCTAGTTTGTTTTACTTGATGTCCTCACTGCCCACCAATTCTGTTTTTACCCAGGTCTTCATTGAATTTCGAGGACGTGAGCCTTCACCCGACGCATTACTGAGGCATAATGGCCTTTTTGCCAGTTGCAGCATAATGCTGTCCTAATGGCTGCTTCTGTTGCTATGGGCCAGAACGAAGGTTGGCGTCCTGGACAATTTCCTCGTAGTTAGTTCACCTTCGGTTCATGCCAACCAGCGCAATTTGATGTCAAAAAGAAATTTCCAAATGTGTACTCTTTTTTAGCCTTTTCTCCCTTTAATGTACGTTGGTTACTATAGTAATAATATGTATGGATCAAGGGGAGACCAGACAGCTTCTGAAGCTGAAGAGTCCGAAATTTCTTATGTCATATGGATTTTTTGCAAGTCTTTGAATTCTAAAACCTGAAATGGCCATCCATCAGTATCTCGATGTTCTTTCTTTTGTCTATAATAATTGACTGAATCTCGAGCAAGATCAGCTTTCTACTTGGGAGTATTCCACGAATAAGATCAGCTTGTACGTGAGGGTTGCATGCCAATGCGATCTTTCCAGTATTCAGTTAAGGTGGTAGCACGAAAAGGAAGAAAAATGATTGTATACAGAAGAAGACACTGAAAATATTCCTGGTGGTTGATAAAGGAGCTGTACTTTGAGTTTGTATGAATATATGGTAGTGGTATTGTACGGTTCTCTTAATTTTCGAAAAAATGAGAGCAACGCTGATAGAAGTAGTAGGAGGAAAGCAAATAACCATTCCTAGCATGCCCAATAAAAATAAAATGAAAGCATTCCAACATAGTTCGAACAATAGACTCTGGCAATTTTGACTTTTGAAGTTTGCCACAACCCTCTGATGCGCCTGTTGAAGTTGCAAAAACCTATGTGACATCCTGATTTTCTGATTGTTTTTATTGAATAAGTTGAGCTTTTAATCGACGCGTCTATAGTCCTTTTTCCTGAGCTGATCACTCACGGGATAACTAGTCTATCGTGAATCCGTTAAGGAATCAAACGCAATAGACTTGAGAATTACGACCAGAAATCGATTGCCTCGACCGTGCTAATCTGCAAGGGCTATTACGGCACCGTCAAAAGCGACTCGAGACTGGAGATAGATCGATTCGACGACGGTATGTGATTAGAGTGGGTGATTCCACATAATTGCAAAATTTCTAAACCGATTTTTTGTCATTTAAATACTTGCTGTACATATTTGAATTCTCGAGATTTTGTGAGTTCACTTGATCGCAAATCGCGAGCTCTCCTGCTTGTATCTGCGTGACAGTGGAATGTGTCATGACCTACCTAGTGTCACTGCATGTCTTGATCGATGGTTTTACAAATCGAAAAGGAAATCGGATGTAAGAGTGAGTTTAAGGGTATTTTACGATCATGATAGCCCTCTCAAGATGTACATCGACCAAAAACAATATCACTTCATCTTTATTAGCTTGCCATCTTGAGTATGCTAAATCACAACCATAAACCTTTTTTTCAAAGGTTCAAACCCCTCCACGACAGGTTTATTAAACGATCTAGTTATTTAGGACAATTTAGTAATAAGGTAGAGTCACCTAAAGAACCCAATCGAGGGTCTGGAGTAGTCCCTCCATTCATAAGCAACTAGATATCTAGGTTCGAGGATTTGTGTTATACTAATATTTATATTAGCACCCTTTCGGTACCTAAATGTATGTCGTGTTACCTAAGGTGTCCATGCATTTCTTTTTACTTTCTAGGGATTATTTATCCTAAACTAAGTGATCATGTGTGGGTGGTCATTTTCGTGTCATTCTATTTCTAAGGAAAATAAAACAAGACATTCAATTGAATTTAAAGTACAAAACGGTAAGTCAATAATTAAAAGAAAGCAGTAAATCTATCATGCAATACTAAAAAAGAAATAAACTCAAAAAATAAGTAAACAAGAAGTACCCACAACTCGTTAGATATTTATACATGTTGACACATAAATTTTGGCGATCTGATCATTTATTTATTGCATAGAAAATTATGGAGTAATTTTATTCCTGAAAAAAAATATTAATTGCATAGCATATAAATTTAGATGCATTTGTTTTTAATTTGCATTTTGTGCATTTATTGGACCGGTGGAAAATGGGTTGAAATTAGTGGGTTTTGAGCTTTAACTTACAGCCGGACTAAGCCCACAAAACAAGTAAATTGGCCCAAGCCCTTTTTTAATGATTAAATATTATCTTCTGAAAATAGGAATTTGAAATTTTCGGGATATGATGAATTTTTTTTTCGGATAGGGCAAGTGGAAAAGCAAATATTGCGTTCGGCAAAATGAATATTGCGTTTGGAAAAAGAAATCTTTGTGGATATAGATTTGGAAAAATTAAAACCCTAATCCTTGGCCTATAAATAGGTAAAAAAAACGTGTAGGGTTTGGAGGTTTTTTTCTCACGTGCGAAGTCAGGAAATTGAAAAAGAAGTTTTCCTTCAAGGGAGAAAAGTCAAAAAGTCTTCTCCGAAAGCACGGCAGAGAGAATTGCCGAGAGAAGAGATAGTGAAGGACGTGAGCGTGACCTAGCAGCAGGGGAAAGGGGAAAAAGCAGAGCACTACTCATCTTCTTCCCCCTGCCTGCATCCGCTGATTGCAAGCTCAGTAGCTGAGTCGCCAGTCATTGCCGTTCGCCGGTCTCGCCGCGACGCGCACCCTCGTCGCGCACCGTTGCTATCCTGCTGACCCGATTGCGATGATCTCACGCCTCCTCCCGCTGCTCGTCCTTCCTGCGACGCCGTTGCCGCCAGCGATCCAACGTTCTTGCTCGCCGCGCTGACGCCGCCTATAACTGAAGCCCGCCACGACTTCGCCCTGCTGTCTCGCCGCTCCGCCACTCCGCCTGTGACATCCCGAATTTTCAATTCTGTTTTCTATTGAATTAATCGGATATTTCATTGACGCGCCTATAGGGTTGTTCTTAGAGCTGATTACTCTCGAGAAAACTAGACTATCCAGGGAAGCCATTAAGGAACTTTTAAGGCAATAGATTTGAGAATTCGACTAGGAATCGACACTTGACGTGCTTATCTTTAGAGGCCATTACGGCACAGTTAAAATATTGATTTGAGATCAAAAATAGGTCAGTTCGACTGAGATGTGTGGCTGATCGTGGATGACTCCACTAAATTGGAAAATTCTTGTTGACCGGCACTAGCTTAATTTTACTATCGTTTTGGTACCATGTGTCTCCACTGGATCCTCGAGATTTTCACGGCAACCGAGAGTTGTCAATGTGTCGAGTGGATTCATTGTGGCTCGAAGAAAATCAACAGGGGTCATTTGCCCTAAAAGTTCTAAAACTACCCGGTAGCCTATGAGTCATGCTAAAACGCGCCGAATGGAAATTAACCGCCAATTGGAGTCCAATTTCATAAATTGAATATTCGTCATGTCACAATAAATTCTAGGACCCATGACTCGGTCTTAGAAGATTTTTCTCGATAACCGAGACTTTTTGGGAAAAAGTGGTTTAAGACCGTTTTTGTTCAATCAAGGCCAGGGATTATTTTTAGTTGCCAATTTGAGATGCAAGATGGATTATGGGGTGAGGAAAAATGTCAATGGAGGCATTGAGGTACCAATTGAATTTATGAAGACCATATGAGTTGGATTGTGAAGGAATTGAGTTCAATTGAAGCCAAGACTTTAAAATTCGTAGCTCTCTCTCTCTAGCAATTATGGACCATTTGAGAGGTTGTGGGGAGTTTTTTGGTGGCCCATTTGCATCCATGGGATGTTGGCTTGATGGACAAGCCTTTGGGGACAAAAATGTGAAAGAAATGGCCATGGTGGAGCCCTTGTCTCCCCTCAACTCTATCCTCTCCCTTCCTCCCCTCTCTTTCCTCTCTTGGCCAGCCAAATCCTCTCCCTCTCCCTCCATTTTTGCTGCCCACTAGCAGCAAAGAAGAAGCTGTAGCCGCCTCATGCCGTCACCGAAATCGCACGCCCTCGCCGTCGCTGCTCCCCGTGCCACACAAGCCACTGCCTCCCTCACACCGTCTAGCAGCTCCCTCTCGCTGTCCCGAGCCTAGCCGGGGCTGTCCATAGCCGTTTCTTCGCCAGTAAACCTCCATCTAGGCCTGGCTTGGCTTATTCTTGCATTCCCAAGCAATTCCCGCCTAAACCGAGTTGATTTCTCTCCATTTCCAGCCAAGGGCAGCAAGAAAAATAGTGGGTTTCCAGCAAGCTTTGGAGGCCGTTTTGAGGTGCTTGTGGGCCTCGGAACCTAAGCCCGCTTTGGAGAAAAACGTCCCTTGCGACAATCCTGACATTTCAATCGGAGCATATTGTTAAACGGATGAGTTTAGTTCACTAATCCTCGCTTAGTAGACTAATAATGCTTAAGGGTTGATTAGTGTTAATTAAGTATGTTTAGGTGGTTAGATTAGTTTATTTTAATGTTATTTGGATTAAGGGATGTGATTAGTTTAGTGGATAATTAATTAAGGCTAAGTAAATGATTAGATTAGAGTAATCATGTTTAAGCCTTAATTAATTATTTTAGATTAATTAATTATTTCGAATTTATATTTATTATTTATTATATTATATTATTATAACATAATATTATTTTATTTTATTTTTAGAATAAATTTAATTATTTATTATTTTCGGAAGAAATTAGGTGGGATAGCCGACGACCGAAATTTTATGCCGATCGTCGTGGTGCAGTCCGTTTATTTATTTGAGCTTTACGTTGTATTGAATTGAATTGATTGTGAAATTTGAGGAATTGTTCCTAAATGAATTGATTTGAGTAATTGATTGGTAAATAACCGAGCATGGGTCTATAGCGCCGAATGTTTTTGATGGGCTTTATAAAGTGGCGAATATTGTGGGATTGAGTTAAGTATATATCTGGGCTAAGACCAATCGGGTTCGACATTATCGAGTATGGTAAGAGTGAGAAAGAAATATATATTGCGTGGCTCGGTGATTAAGTATATCACCTTGGTGAATCGATCGCCTTAGAGAATGCACGCTATTTATGGATGAAATACATCACTTGGAAAAGACACGTGGCTCGGTGATTGGTACGTCACCTTGGCGAACATGTCCCCTTAGAGAATGCACGTGGCTCGGTGATTTGGTATATCACCTTGGAGAATGCACGTGGCTCGGTGATTAAAGTACGTCGCCTTGGTGAATCGGTCGCCTTAGAGAATGCACGGGGTCAGTGATTAGTACGTCACCTTGGCGAACATGTAGAGAATGCACGTGGCTTGGTGATTAAGTATATCACCTTAGCGAATCAGTCGCCTTAGAGAATGCACGTGGCTCGGTGACTAGATATACTAACTGGGAGATGGTGTAGTATGGATGGAAATGACTGAGCGTTAGTCCGATTGTTGTGTAATCGACTAGGTCGATTTGATCGATGTTTCGATTTGTGCTATTTGTTTGGATGCCTATTGAATTGTGCTAACGTGCAGGTGGAATTTGAGGCCAAGGTAAGCCCTCTGACTTGTGTTGTGTATAGATAGGCCTCAAGGCATATTGGTTTCCTAATTGAGTCTTAGGGGGTAAAACTTGCTGGGACGTAATCTCATCCCGATTGTGGGACACCATTTTAGGCCCCTAGATGGCAGCACCGATACCTCCACCTCCCCCTACTCCTGAATAGTTTGGCATCCCCATGAACATCACAGAGAAGGCGACTCACTTCCACATCCATCCCGACCCTGAAGGATTAGAGTATGTCGTGATAGAATCCACGATTTGGGTGGATGTGGGTAGAGACGATCATTGCCCCACGAGTATAGATCCTAGTATCATTACTACTTTGATGGACGGAGAGTGGGCCCCATACTAGAGGAGGATGTGCCTCGACATGTCCTAGAGGAAGCATTTGGAGTAGGGACTACAGACCCCGATGAGGGAGCGGTAGACGATGCTAGGGATCCCGCGCGTGGGAGTGAGCCAACTTCTCCGGTGTACACAGTTGAGGACCCCAACTAGAGTGAAGTAGAAGAGGAGATCGTGGAGCAGGAGGGGAAGGACCGAAGGAGGACCAAGAGTGGGGAGAGCCAGAGGAAGAAGATCTCAAAGAAAATGAGCTTAGTGAAGAGGAGTCCGAGGAGGACAACTGGATGATGATCCCATACGATCCGGATGAGGACCGAGATCCCATCCCATTTTGTTAACCCTTTGTATTTGTGAATAGGGTTAGATCGGACCTTTGCTAATAGTATCGTAATGTATACTATGAGGCGTGCTTGTATAAATGTATGGTTGTGAATTTTAGTATGAAAATTATGGCATTGCTTTTCTATCACATTGTTTTATTGTCGGGAGATTTAGAATTGCTTCCGCATGTGCTTATTAGAATATATGGGTCGGCGATAAATTCTGGGACATCGCTAGAAATCGACCTAAGATGAGAAGGATGCGCACGCATTTGAGGATCGGGGTGTGACACCGCCTCTCCCTGCACTATCCAAAGTTCTGCCCCCTCGCCGTCATGACCCGCCTCCGTCAGCCCCGCGCCTCTACACCAGTCCAACGAAGCCACCACCTTGCCACACCGCGACCTAGTCGCGCCATCGCATCCCTATGCTAGTCTTTGCCATTTCTGCAACTAGATCTGACCACCATGACCTCCGTCCAGTAACCCAACGCTGCAACCCCGGTCTTCCGCGTTCGCTACTCGTGGCCCCGACCACTGGCTCCACGTTCGCTACTCGCGTCTGCAACCGACCATCGACTCCTCCTCACTTGCATGACTTGATGCCTGAGCCGCTCTAAGCCCTTCCGTCCAAACACCACCGTGCTATCCCTATTCCGGCTCCCCTCTGCTGCCCCCTTTGCTGCACCTCCACCCAACGATCTAGGTGCGCTGAGCCCCTTCACCGAAGCTCCGACGACCAAGACCTCCGATCGACGGTGACCGGTGACACCATAGCCACCGTCTTTGAGCCATACCACCTCGACCGTGAAGGCGAGTCTCCATCGGGCTTCAATCTACCGATTGGATTTTTGGAAAATATCCAAATTTAGGTAGAAATTTGGTTTATTTTATTTTATTTTATAGGTTTTTTTTTTAGATAGACTTGATTTATTAGGTAAATTTACTTTATCTTATTTTAGTTTTGATGTTTTATTTCTTTGTTTGAAATATTTCCCAATGCACGATTGAAATTCCCGATCTACAGCTTTGATTTGCAACCGCACATGAATTTTTTATTCCATCTATAAGGCTTTAGATAGAATAATTGATTGCACGGGAGTAAAATTGATATCTTGATCTTTAAGGCTTAAGATCAATTTATCGATTTTATTAGCGAAATAATCAAGTTTAGATTTCAATTGGAATATGGATAACATTTCTGATGACCATGGATGATTTAGTGTTTATCTCTTAATTATTTTGTTTATCCCGAAAATACAAAAAAATTGTGTTTGCATTCCATGTAGATTGCATGATAGGTTAGTTATTAATTTTTTTTTTTTTTTTTTAAAATGCATGTTTAGAAGGCATTTAGAATATGTGGCATTTCATTTTAGTTAGATTTTTTTAGTGATTTTTAATTATGAATTTCCATAAAAACACACACACAAAAAATCGTCATGCATATGTCATGTAGAATTAAGGCATTTTTGTACGTCATTGCATATTAGAATAAAATTGCATGTTTCATTTTAAGTTTAGATTGATTTTAGATAGATTGCATCTTAGGTTAGAGATTGCTAGGTTAAGATAATATCTTAGTTTAAATTAGGATTTAATCTGACCTAATCCTTAATTTAAGTTGGATAGAATCTTAATCTAGCTAGATAATTTTTGCATTTTTCTTAATTTCGAATTTCATGAAAAATAAAATAAAAATAAAAAATTGTCTTAGAGTAAATTCATTTCATTCTCTAGGATAGATTGCATGTTTTTTTCTTTTTAGAATATCATGTGCACGTCATTTAGTGAGTGTTGTTAGGTTCATTTAATTAGAAATTGCCCGTCATTAGAATTAGGTCGTTAGGTTAATTTAGATTGCACATTTAATTGTTGCATTTCTTTAGAAATTACTTTACTTATGTCATGTAGCTTAGGTCATATGGCCATGCCATATCCTTCCATGTTAGATTAGTAGCATGCATTGCATACATTGCATAAAGCATGATCCTCATCAAACGAGTGGAAATAAAAATTGAGTGATTGTGTGTTAATTAGAAATCATATCCAGGATTGTTGATGTGAATTCTGATCTAACAACGCAAATGCTTTCGTTGCTATGAGGTAAGTCCTGCATTTTTTTTATTTGCTTTCTTGAGTGCTAAATTGGTGGTTTGCGCACCCGCATGATCACCTCACATGTTAGGGAAGTGAATTAAAATTAATTTAAGTTACCTGCAAAACATTTTTTCGAAATAAAAGAAATGGTACCAAAAAGGCATTAGAGAAATCTAGTGTAACCAAGTCCCCGAACTCATAATCTATGGTTCGTATAAGAAAAGTAAATCTCTTGTTACTTTACTTAGGTGTCTAATCGACCTACCGTAAATTGATTAGTGGCGACTCCCTTTTGCATACTAGATATTTGAACCTAAGTCGCGAATTGGTATGGGCTTTGGAGAGCTCGAGCTAAGTTAGACATAGTAGTTTATTAGCCTAATTTTAGGTGGTGCGCTCGAAATTTTGGTCGCGACAGCTTGGTGACTCCATTGGGGACTTGAGTTAATACTCTTAGTGGACTTAGGCCGATGTTCTCTTTTATTTGAAAAAATATTTTTGTTTGGCAGTGATGATCCCACGTACGTCCCTAACATTTAAGGTGTTAAATGTTCTTATAGATTGGGAGGTATAAGGGGAAGTGTTTGCTAACCCTTGTTTTGTAGGGAGATGTAGGAATGTATGGTTTATTTTCATGTTAAAGCGTTGTTTGATATAAACTGTCGTGCATGCCCTGCATTTACACTACACTTTTGCACACACAACCCGCCGCCGGACCTGGGCCGCACTAGAATACTTAGGATGGTATTGAGTTGGATACAACTTTGATCGCGAGGCCGCGTAGTAGAGGTTGCCCAACTCAATCCCGAAAGCTTTTTCTTGGTGTCAAAAATGTCTACCTCTACTCGCAAGACTGCGCCGCATTGGGGTATCATTCTTGGATCGAGCCGAAGTTAGGAGGGCTTGACTTAGTATGCGAGTCCGCAACTAGTCATCCCACCCCGCTAACTTCACTTTGCTAAGCCATCTAGAGCATAAATCGAGCCTCACATCCCATGTGCATGTCTATGTGATTGCCGTCGATTTTTCTTGCTGAAGTAAGTCTTCTATGTGGCATCCCAAAATTTCATGGCAATTTCTAGAAGCATTACGACCTACGGAAGGTATCTTATGTTCTTAGAATTATCAAAGTTGGTGCTATAGGACAAATTGATAAGGAGGATTTTGTTCTTGGCTATGCACCTTATAGATTTGATTCTTATGATTTAATGTTACAAAGTTTTATGGCCATATTAAATTGTAATTTGGTATTTATATAAGTGGGGATTTAAGGTAAATTATTAAAAGTAAACATGGACTTATTTAAGAAAAATTTTGGGCCATTTAAGTTTGGACTTTAAGCCCAAGAGTGTTGAGCCTAAAGTGGGCCAAAAGGCCGGGCCATGAAGCCCAAAGGGGAGAAGAGTTGCCGTCGACCAAGGCTGGCCCAAGCCCAGCTGGATAGAGCCCATCTTGCATGGCATTTACCAAGTGTCACCTGCATGCAAAGAAATGATTACAAGCTAATCATGAGGGGGAAGAAAATTAGAGAGGAAGAAGGGGGTGGATTAAGCGAGGAAAGGGAGAGAAAGAGAGAGTGTCGCGTGAAGAGAGAGAGGAGAGAAAGAGAGAAAGGAAAGGAAGAAAGGAAGAGAGAAAGGGGAGACCGTGCGTGCGAGAGAGAAGGAGGTCCGTTCGCTGTCGATCGTCCGCCTAGCTCGCAACCGTTCGTTTGCCGCCTTGCCCCTCCGTTCGTTGCTTGCTGTGTTCGCTTGGATTAGAGGCAAGTAGAGTCCGAAATCCTACCCTTTGCTTGCTATGCTATGTGTGTAGAAAATGGTGAACTTCGGTTGTGGTGGAAGTGATGAAATTTCGAAGCTTTGGGGAGAAATTTGTTGGCCTAGCATGCTGTTTTCTGGAAAAATCAGTCCGACCTTTCATGATTTTGTGAGCTGCATGCGA
Organism: Eucalyptus virginea; assembly: GCA_014182375.1. Classification (NCBI taxonomy): domain Eukaryota; kingdom Viridiplantae; phylum Streptophyta; class Magnoliopsida; order Myrtales; family Myrtaceae; genus Eucalyptus; species Eucalyptus virginea. The sequence goes on from CM024522.1 coordinate 10,481,077, forward strand.
CTTTTTATTTGGAATCTTATTTCAACTTCTTGATGAAAGTTGTAGAGAACTTCTTGGAGAGTAACATATCAAAATTTCAAAAGAAACGAACAAGTATAGACCGGTGAAACTATTTTTCTTTGGAGAACTCAGATCTGGAATAGAAATGCTGACCTAGTATGATTTTGTGAGTTTTATAAAATTCTCCGGTTGAAATTTGATCTCGTGTTTTGAATGAAAGTTGAATATGACATGTTAAGGAGTAACATACTAAAATTTTAGAGGAAATAGATGAGTTTAGGCTGGTGAAATGATTTTATCCGAAATGGTCAGATCTGGGAATTTTTGCCGAGGGTTAGAGACGGCTACGGTGACTATAGTTTTTAATCTATTACAAATATAATTTCGAGTTCTTCATGAAACATTTACTTCTGGACCCTGTCTATAACATATAAAAATTTCAGAATTTTTGGAGCTGATTTTGGATTTTTACCGAATTTGTGAATGAAACTGTGTATGGCAATATTCCGAAATTTTAAGGATTTTGATGCGTGGATTGTACTGATTTTTGTAATGTTCTTTTGATATGGTGTTCTTCACGGAATACTTTCCTCTGGATATTGTGTATAACATGTCAAATTTTTAGAATTTAATAAGGCTTTTTACTAATTTTTCAAGAATTATGACTAAAGAAGCGCAATCTGTTTTTATCCGAAATTTTGTTATATTTTCAAAAATAAATGAAATTTCTCCATGTGATATGATGTCTTGAGTGGTTGTTTATGCTACATATATGGTGACATATGGCATGCATATGACATCAAAAGCTAGTTGAGACTCTTGATATTGATGTATCAAATGCCATGTTGAAATTAAGATATATCAATGTATCAAATGCTATGTTGAAATTGAGATACATGTATGAATATAAATTGAGATAATAACAAAACCGTCGGAGGTGTGAGCCGACGATGCCCCGGGAGTATTGGGATGCCCGGAGTGTGTGTGCCGGATGTCCTCCGGGGTTTCGGGATGCCCGGAGGTGTGTGCCGGAAGCCTCGAAGGTGTGTGCCAAGGGGATACCTCGTGATGCTAGTTGGGGTACGAGATGCCCGGAGTGTGTGTGCCGGATGCCCGGAGGTGTGTGCCGGAGGTTCCTCGCGATGCCAGGTTGGATGCGAGCGATAAATTGAGGGATGCAAACACTGGTCCCTGGAAAGATAAAAATTGAGACTGTATCATGCGCATGGATGTGTACATATGGCATGGGATGAACCTCATGGGAATGCAAGCATGAAGTGCATGGTGATATATGCACGTTGCATGGTGATATATGCATGACTGCTTGATGATAAGTGCATGGTGGTATATGCACGTTGCATGATGATATATCCATGGCTGTAAAGTAAGGTATGCTTGAATGCATGAATGATATGTGTTTTATTCATGATACCTTGATTGTTCTGTTTGATGCACTGTGTAGTTTAGCGGATCTTTCTTGTTGAGTGGTTGTCTCACCCCTTTGGGGATTAACATTTCGGATTAGAAAGATGCATCTTTCACCAGTTGTGCGTGGTACCTATCGCGACCTGATCTCGCCGCCCTCGAAATGTCCAAGGAGGGGAAAAGGTCGGGTTTATGGGTACTTTAATCACGAGAGTTTCCTCACGAGATTGCAAGCTTCCCAAGCTCGTACCCCGCGCGACAGTGGGTTCATTTATACGATCTATGTATTTAACAATCTAAGAATATACAGGAGTCGCCACTAGCCTTATTTTTTGGGGGTCGGCTAGAAAACCCAATTGAGGATCGGGAGAGTTCTCTCGATTCCTACACAACCAGATATCTAGGTTCGGGGACTTGGGTTACGCTAATATTGCTATTAATGCCATTTCGGTACTTAAACAGTATGTTGTGTTTTTTCCTAACATGTCCATGCATTTCTTTTTATATTTTCAGGATCATTATTTCTAGACTAAGTGATCATGCGCGGTGAATTACTTTCATTCTATTCTATTCCTAAGAAATGAAAGGAAAACAAACAATGAAAATGAAATTGCAAGACATGAAGTAAACAATCAAGAAAAATAGTTAAACATAATCATGTAATTCTAAAAATATAAAAGAGAAACCCGCAACTCGTCGGGTTTTATACAATGCATGGAACCCGAGACATATGCCGGGAAAACAAATAGTACATGACAACGGTCGGAGTGGACATCGACCTCCACCATCTTCACGCAAAGGTCCATCTTTGTGGCCCTAATCTAAACCTAATCTAAGAAATCTGGATGACTAGATGTATACAAATGAAAGAAACAATCATCACGTATCAAAACAATCAAAAGCAAGATATTTTTTATGTTCACAAATGGTGACTAAAGTCACAAAGTCCCTAAGTCAAGTTCTATGCAACATCCCAAAGGCACTTACATTATCCTGCATCACACCTAAGTCATTTATCTAACAATCACATGCGAAGCATATTAATTGACATGCATTTAGGCCATACAATCTTGATTCTTAATCAATCCAAACCAATGAGTGAACCAACTACGGACCACTTATTCAAACACATGCACCATTGAATTCGCTCAACACATGTATTCAAGGGGAATGAAGCAGTCAATATGTAACCCACATGATACCTAAAACTGTTTTATAGACAATTGACAAAGGACATCATTTTAAAAGATTTGATGAAAAGGGAGATATCAGTTCATCAAGTCATGGAATGCATCTAGTCATCAAGGCAAGCTTAGGTGCATCATGGGCACAACTGATCGAGCTTCAAAGACGTTCTAAACATGTTTCAAACCTCAGATAGCATTGATGTCAAGCCAAAAGCATGATTCAGAAATTTGGAAATACAACATGAAAACTTGGAAATTTTATCCATCGCGAACCAGATTATTTAGTAAGTGACACAATTGGGATGTAAGAACACAACATTTCATAGACACTGAGGCATAAGAGAACAGAAACTTTTGAAAGCAAAGGGAAACAATACATGGCAGCAAAATCTTGCGAACAAATAAAATCTCACCCAGGTTATATGGTAGCAAAGGAAATTTGCTTCTTTGTACTGCAAAAAGCTTTGCTATCTAACATCAGTTAACACAGCAAATGCACTCATGAACAGCAAACATCAAATGCACGATCAATCAATTCCACATACCAGGGCATATGAACAGCAAGCATGCACAAAATAGACATAATCTGTAACATAACACATTGGTATGAACACAACAATTTTCCAGAATTACTCCCTAACTTTTAAAGAAGGTTTCATGTGGCTAATGATATCGGATCAGGGTGTGTTATAGCTTGTTGGAAAGCTAGTCGAACCATCTTCAACTCTCATGAAGGCATCAAACACAGAAAACCACAGCAACCAGCTCGTATCAGGTCATTTGTACAAAAGGTCATCCAAAACAGAGAACCAATCAGAACAGCAAAATTTCAAACAAAGTCAGGGATATTCTAGACATATTCGACCTGGGTAAATGATCTTCAATTATCACGAAATTTTTATTTGATATAGATTGGAACCTAATGAACAACTTTCATTTAGGCATCAACTTTAGAATCTAATCACAAAAAATCATGTGAAAATGGCAAACAACACAGGTCATTAAAGTAGAGCATGAAAACAGAACACTTAATCATTTACAAATTGTAGCTCCGTTTGTAACAATTGTCGAATCTAGTAAATGATGACCAAATCCAAGAGCTCACGGCATCCATTACGAAATATCAAGAGGGAAGAAAAATCTATCCAGACACCCTTGCAACACATTTTCTGCACCCCTGTGCCTTATGTTTCTACATTATGAACACTGTTACAATAGTTGAGAATGAATAGTTCTAGTCTAGATGGAATCCATGAAGTGAATATGACATGACAGATTAAATAGAATCCCATAGAACCATATCCCATTTAGAGTCCCACATATAGTCAACGCAATTCAAACATCAAAGACACGATTAACTATAACATTGCAAATTCAAGAATGCAGTACGTACCAATGAGTAAAAACACGTTCAGTCATCAAATCCATTTCAGATATGGTCTTAGCTAGCCTAAAGTCTCCAATTTTAAGGTCACAATTTGCATTCATAAACAAGTTGCTTGGCTTCTGATCGACACAAGACTCACATCGACAATCTCGGATCATCACTCAAAGAGAAAAAAAGAAACAACACATTCAGATTATATCGGCATCAAGTTTTAAACAAGCAAACATGAAGACGATGAAGCAACTGATCAGGACATAAGGATCATCAATGGTAAAACCTAATCAATATAAAGCATCCACTAATCTATCACACCAGGATTTCATTGACACAGGCTTCACACAAGCATCAATATGGAATCACACCCCATTTCTCTTAGCGACTATTGCTAGTATAAACAGGGGATCAACTACCGTTGAAGAAGTTGTACCAACCTTGAATGAATCGGCGAATGATCAAAGACCGTCACTGCCGTCAACACTATCTGGGCCCTAAACTCCAAGCTCCTTGATCGGCCATTCCAGCAAGTCAAATCTGATGCGCAAGACAGAGGCGCGCAAGACAGGGCCGAGAGAAAATGTTCGAGTCAGAGAGAGTGAACGAGAGAGAGAAATCAGGGGCCAAAACCCTAACGGATTGAGAGAGAGGGAAAGAGAGCTCAACGATCTGGTGAGCTCGATCCAGAGAGATTCAATTCCGACGAGCCTCTCCAGCAACTGTGACGGTATCCGAGCCGATGATCTCAGAAAAAGTGTCAGATCTGTAGAAGTTCAACTCCGGCGCCGCGGACTTCGAACGACGGATAGATCCTTCGATCACAATCGCCGATTGTTACGCTTCGTCTTCTAGGTCCGAGAATGGCGAAAGATGAAGCGGATCTCCGGTCGGCTTCAAATCGGGTCAGATCCAACGAGCAGAACCGCTGGCGTCGTCGTCGCCGCTAAGATCGCCACCGCCCCAAACCGAGAGAGATCCGCCGAGAAACCTTCAGAACCACCGGAATCGAGAGCAATTGAGAGTCTCCCTTGCGATCCTCGACCACCGGTCTTCGATCTCCAAGAGCGATCCGCCAAATCAGAAAAACCGAGAGAGAGAATCTCCAATCGAGCGTTGATACTACTGGTTGGCTTCGGCGAATCAGATCCGGCGAAGCCAAAATCGCTGGCGTCGTTGTCGTCGTGACCGTCGTCACCTCTGATCAAGAGAACAATCAAACCTCCAGTGATAATCCTAACTGATCGAGCTCAGATCGATCGAAATTCCTCGAACCAAAGGTGATCAAGAAGGAGAAACCGATTCGCCAGAGAGAATCCCCTCTCGAGAGAGAGTGCGAGCGTCCTGACATCGAGAGAGTCCCAGAGGAGAGAGGGAGCCGGAGAGAGAGAGCGAGAGAGAGACCCCAAAAACCATCGTCAATGGCCCCCCTTTTTTTCTTTTTTTCTTTTTTTTTCTTTTATTGTTTCCTTTACTTTTTCTCGTTTTCTTTTCATTTTCATTTTTTTTTTATGTTTTCATTCATTCATTTTTTTAATCTTTTGGTTCTTTATTCTTTTTCTTTTTTTTTATATATATTTTTCTTGCAAAATGAATGTTTAAAACGTCGACAAAAATTTCGGGTGTCAACAGTATCTTCTATGGCATACCTACTAACGTTGAGGTGGAGTGCACCGAGCATTCCTATGTTAGTATACCTGGTTTGGAGTATGTCCGAGTTCGAGTATTGGTGATGTACGATGTGGGTCTTGCTGATGGCCCTATCATCCAAGAATTTTTGTCCGTTCACGTTCGACGCAATGGGGTGATGCTAGGGATGTTACCGCCGCCGCTGCCCGATGCACCGGGTTGGGTGTGATGGCACGTATGACTGGTGGGAGCTGACGTTTTCTTTTTGGGGATAGCCGACACTTGTCGATGGAGGGATGTACATGTTTCATAGAGGGTCGAGTTCTCTTTTAGGTTATAGCCAAGTATAATTAAAAATCTTGGCATTTTTGCTGCATCGACCCGAAGCGTCCATCATGAAAATATAAATAAAAGTGAATCGGCTTTAACTTTTCTTCTGGTGCGTAGTTGGTGTGCATTGCATTATTGTTATTGGAGTGAGGGATGGTAAGAATCGTTTATGCTTCCGCTAATGAACTGCACTGGGACCTTTACAAAAAAAAATGGAAAAGTATTCTATTGATCAACCCCTATGAACTATGGTTTCACTTAAATTAAAAAGTTACATTACTGGTATGTAATAGGATGAGTGACAAGAAATCTGTGGCGACCCTAACGGATTGGGGGCCGTCGAGGGGTGCCACATTCTATCCCTATACCATGCAATTTATTTTGCCGTGCTTTTGGTCGGTCCATGACAATTTAGGTTAATCATTGATTTAACTCCTTTGTCAATTAGAAATAAAATGAGGAAATTGACATGCAATGAATCATTTGAAAAACTTTGAAAATTTGTTTTCAAATTCCTGTCTTTATTGTTCTTATTAGGAAATTTCAAATTTTGGGTTTTCCTAGTTCATGTCTAGGAAATTTGATCTTGCTAGAGTGTCTATTTTTCTAGCTCTCTTTAGGAAATTCCTTTCTTGTACGAACTTTTCATGAAAAATTGATTAGATCATTGTCATGGATTGGTTCTCTATTTACACCTCGTGCTTACATATTTTCATTCATTTGAATTAGGTGATAACGGATCCCTCACGTTAGTCCATTATTACATGATTAAGAGCTAAAATGGCTGATCAAGCTGAAATGCGTGATCGTATCTCCACTATGGAAGACCAACTCCAACAGTTAGTCACCTCTATGCAGCTTCTGACAACTCAAATCCAATCCCTCCAAGCAAATCCAACTCCTGCACTTGTTCACCCTGAGATAGTAGTTTCAAAGTTGACAAACAAGGCTCAAATTATGGGTGATGATGACATGCCCAACCTGGAAGATGACCCACCGTTGATCACCGCCGAAAAGGCTAAACCTGATAATGTCCCTAAGGCGGAGCAGGATGAACGCTTCGCAAAGCTGGAGGAGAAAGTGAAGCAATTACAAGAGTCATAGAGTTCACTCCCGCTCAACTTGTCTGTATATGAGAAGGTCAAGATGCCGAAGAAATTTAAGATGCCAGAGTTCGAGAAGTACGATGGTACTTCCTGCTTAAAAGCTCATTTGCAAATGTACCACGTACGCATAGCCCAATATGTTAAGAATGAGCCCTCATGATTCAATCATTCCATGCAAGTTTGATTGAGCCCGCACTCAACTGGTACATAATGAAGAATGTAAACCTTATCGACACTTGGAATGAAGTGACTGATGCGTTCCTTAAGCAATATAAGTTCAATATGGACATTGCACCTTCCCGAGAGGATCTTGAGAGGATAGAGAAGAAGAAAAACGAGTCATTTAAAGAGTATGCTGTGAGGTGGCGAAATCTGATGGCTCAAATCACTCTTGAACCTACGAACAAGGAGTTGATGAAGCTGTTCATCAAGACTCTCCCGTCTGAGTTTCGTAACCGGATGGTTAGCAGATACGTTGAGAACTTCAACTAACTTATCCCAATGGGTAAACAGATCGAGATTGGGCTAAGAGATGGATGGTTCAACGAACTGAACTACCAAGGAAAAAGGTTCACCATGAAGAAAGACAAAGAACCGAGATTGGGCTAAGAGATGGATGGTTCGGCCTCATTTCTTAAGACACCCCGGTAAGTTTTTAAAAAAAAAAAAGAACTAAAATAAATGGGTCTTAAAACCCATTTAAGACCCATTTACAAAACCCATTAAACTACCAAGGAAAAAGGTTCACCATGAAGAAAGACAAAGAACCAAGCACGGAAGTTAACGTTGCATATGCGCAATCGATCGCCTACAACTAGCAAGCCTCCGATTGTTCATGTCCCTAAGAATCAACAAGGTGGAGTCCTTTGTTTATTTTTCGAATCTAGGTAGGGCTTGAGAATATTACCGTGGCAATTTACTAGAAGGGCAAAAGTAGAAAAATGGGCATTCAGTTGGCTTCTCCTCTTCCCGGCCCTGTTCAATAGCTTTCTTCCTACTTGTTGATGTTGGTGGAAAACAGATGGGCCGGGTGGTCTTAAAGGTTCTTCAAAAGAAGGGATTGCTATCCTAGTGAGCCAAAGTATTCGACCTAATGCTGAAAATTTTTCTAACTGAGGACATTAACTTTTATAGTTCTAAGTTCCCCTTGAGACCCTCCAAGAAATGTGAATACCAATATGCACTTTTGGGGATCCAAACGTGTTGGGTATTGTGTGTATCATCAAAGGACTATTTTAAAAACAAGTTTAAATGGGTCGGGCCGATGAATGCATGACCCAAAAGCATAAAAAGGTCCAAAATTTATTAAAAAATAACATCAATAAAAATAATAAAAATTTATTTTTAAAAAAAAATAAGAAATAATTAAAATTAGATTTTTTAAAATAATTATTTTAAAAATTATAAAAATTGTCCATTAAATTTGTGTTTTATAAAATTATTTTCAATACCATTTTTTTAAATATATATATATCAATTAATAAATTAAGTTTAGAATCCTGGGTACCCGGGTATGGGTCAAAAGCATGAGGATAGGGAAAATGCCATTGATGAAGGACCTTAAAGGTTCTTCAAAAGAAGGGATCATCCAACCTAATGCTGAAAAATTTTCTAACAACCTCAAGAAATGTGAATCATAAGAGCCATTGATGAAGGACCATAAGGTCCTAGAAGGGATCACAATTTTGAATGTCAAGAAGAATCCTCACATCATAAGAAAAGCCATTGATGAAGGACCTCTGGAAGAAATGGGCCCTAGCCCACAAGAGTAGCCTATTTATCGCTTTCTCACATTCCCCTGCGTGGGACTTTTATTGCTTTGTAGGAATTGTTTTTGATTTCTTCTTTTTCGCTTTCTTTTTAGGGCTTAAGAATCGCATTTTCCATTCAATAAATGTAATTAATTGATGAATTTCAATGAAATTACAAGTTTTATTTGGAGGACATGATGAGGTACACCAAACTAGCCCGGTGTTGATATCCAGCTGATAAACAAAAGAAAAATCCAAGGAGAGTTCTGAGGCCTGGGCTTCATCATGCTTTCTCGCGTCAAAATGTTTCAAAAAATGCTTTTCAAATGCTTTTTAAAAAAAAATTCAAAAAAAAAAAAAATCAAATATGATTTATCTTGTTTGTTTTTTTTTTTATCCATCTACTTTCCGTTTTAGGGACGATCATATAGCATGCAAAGGTGTGGAAATTGTCCAATCTAATGATGATCCTGATGACTCGGTCGAAAATTACATTAAGGTGCAGCATAGTTGGGAACAACATGAAAGAGCCAAGATCCTAGGGGCAAGTTTGCTCCAAATTACAACGGCCCATATGTGGTGAAGAAGGTAGTTTCTGGAGGAGCCTTGATCCTGGCAAAAATGGATAGTCGTGAGTTTTCCACTCCAGTTAATTTCAATACTATCAAAAATTATTACCCATGAAACAATTTGCCATGTCACGTTTTGAACTCCAAGCATTTTTATGATGAATAAATTGCTTCAATGAGTTGCAAATTCAATTGTTCAAAGTTGTTACAAATCTTGCATGTTTTCCTTAATGAATTGTGTGAGATAAATTGAATGTGTCAAATGGGATACTTTGGAATGACGAAAGACAAGTTTTATTCCATATATAGTTTCATACACTAATCCCCAGTGAGTTGTGTGGAAAATTTCATGCCTACGAGGAAAAGAGTGATCTTGCAAAAGGTACGTCAACCGAGGTGATGAAAGGCAATTTCTTCCTCTACCCGAAACACTACGGGTATACCCGTTGTTTAGTCCTTTGAGCCCACACACATGAAGAGCTTTTAAATTGCCCCTATCAAGAATCATCCCATACTGGGGCAAAATTTGAAATGAATGATGGGAATTTTCTTACTCACACTTGCATCAACCCTTCGAGTATTGCTTTGGCAATGTAACTTATACGGTAATTGAAGTGCCTTAGGATGACGAAGAGCAATTCTTTCTCTATCTTATATACTTTTATCCATTGCATAGCCCATTTGAGCCTATAAATTTGTTTCCTATTAAATCAAGTTGGTGATCATCCCCCACACTTGGGTAAGGCAAGAAAAACAAATCACTCAAGTGGCATGGTTTACAATGCTGATAAAAGATGAAGGCTATGCGAGTCCAAAGAAAATAAGTGCAAAAAATTGGGTATGAAAAAGTAGTGTGCCTGGTAAAAGTAAGGCCAATGCCCAAAGAGAAAAATCAAATACCATATCCACAATAAGGTGATGCTAAAAAACTCAAATGCTGAGATGTTACAATCAATGGAGTTGTAATGTGAAGAAAATCTTTGACATTGGAGAAGAAAATTGGTAGAAATGTCAAGATGATCACCAACTTTGACCCCCTAAACATTTTTTGAGCCTAATGGTCCTTTCGTTTCTCAACCCATGAACCTAGCCTATGTTACGTCCCTTGTAAAGTCTCTTCAAATTAGGGCACTTGAATTAACGTAAAAGTTCATATATTTGAGAGCATCGCTCGAAGAAGTGCGGGTAAGATAATTTATGCCTCATTTCATTGTTTCTTGACTTGTAAACCCCAAGATGATTGCGAAATATCACTAATTTTTCAATAGCCTCGACTCAAAGAGTTCCCTTTGTTAAGCCATTGACCAAGCTCACATTACGGTCCCTATTAAAGACCTCTCAAATTGGTAAGGTTGTACCACTTGCGAGATTGCTCGGACTGTTGACAAGGGTGAGATAGAGTGATTGTCAAGATCCTGCATCAAGGGTCAGGATGAAATAGCCCTTTTAATGAGGATGAGCGAAAAGTCCTTTCAAACTAAAAGATCTCTCACTTGACACATCCATGACACTCATGTGTTAAGACTGGAACATTCTTTTGAAATCTTTTCCAATAGAAATTAGGTGATGCATAATTCATAGAAATCATCTCGTATGAACCTCACTTGAATTAATGCATGTTTGTGATTACAAATGCATGTTGCCTCTCCTACGACCATGTTTTGTAGGAGACATATCCCCGAGGATCAAACATGTTACTAGGTAAGTATATCTCTATCCATACTTTAAATACTTGTCATTGTACAGGTATTCCCTTTTAAGTATACCGACACTCAATTGAGTTGTCCCCTCAAAATTTTTCTCCAGATTTAGTCTGATTAAGGCAACCGAAGAAGGGTTCGGGTCCTGGTCAGATGATCTATGTTGCAAGGCCGAGCGACCGAAGAAAGGTTCGGGTCCTAGCCAAGCAAAACCTCAGTTTAGGTGACCGTAGAATGGTACGAGTCCTATACAACATTTATTGCTCTAACAGGTAACCGTAGAAAGGTACGGGTCTTGGAAAATCATTTTTTTTTTTATCAATGTGACCGTAGAATGGTATGGGTCCTAAACAACATCTATTTCCTCATTCAGGCAACTGTAGAATGGTACGGGTCCTGGAAAGTGAATCCCCGTTTAGGCGACCATAAAATGGTACAGGTCCTTTTCAACATCTATTTTCCCATTTGGGTGACCGTAAAATGGTACGAGTCCTGGAAAATCAATTTCTTCGTCAAGGCGACCGTAGAAAGGTACGGGTCCTAGACACAACCAAACACTACCATACTGGGCGACCGTAGAAAAGTACAGGTCCTGGACATGTAACTTCAACTATCTTGAATCACTCTACCCTCTTTGAAGGTAAGATATTCTAGATAGGTTCCTTTGACATCTCAGTCTAGATATGGATGTCTTAATTATTTTCATCTAAACATTTCATTCTAAATGTGAATTTTTTTCAATCTTTCTCATTATATCTTAGTCTGGATCTAGGTATTTCGAGTTCCCAAAATTTAGACATCTCAAGCTGGATATGGATGTCTTAATCTTTTTGCTAAACATTTCACTCTGGATGTGAATGTTTTTCGATCTTTCTCGTTATACCTTAGTCTGGATCTAGGTAATTCGAACACAAAAATTTTGACATACCAGTTTGGATCTGGATGTCTTAATTATTTTTATCAAAACATTTCATCTTTCTTGTTATACCTTAGTCTCGGATCTAGGTATTTTGAGTTTCAAAATCTTTACATTTTAGTCTCGGATCCGGATGTCTTGATTATTTTCATTGAACATTTCACTCTGAATGTGAATGTTTCTCAACCTTTCTCATTATACCTTAGTTTGGATCTAGATATATCAAGTTCAAAAATCTTGACATCTCAGTTTGGATCTGGATGTCTTAATTCTTTTCGTTAAATATTTCACTTTGGATGTGAATGTTTTTCGATCTTTCTCGTTGTACCTTAGTATGGATCTAGATATTTCGAGTTCAAAAATCTTGACATCTCAACTTGGATCTGAATATCTTAATTCTTTTCGTTGAACATTTCACTCTGGATGTAAATGTTCTTCTCAGTCTGGATGTTTTAATTTATTACCGCTTAGACTCTTCAAGGAACCTGAGTGAAAACTAAATATTTGTGGAGTAAAAGAAGATTTATCACGTACCTCAAGATGCTCTACCGCACTGATTGGTAAGTAGTTGTAGGTACGTTTTTCCCTTTCGCATCATGCATTTACATTAGCATTTCCATGCATAATATAAATTGCATTTTAAAATGTAATTCATTTTTTTATAAAAAGATCAATCAAATTGCATTTTAAAATGGAATTCATTTTCTGACAAAAAATTAATCATTCAAAGTGCATGTGCATGGTCAAAATTTAGGTCTCAATTTGTCTTTGAAGGCAACCTCTATGAGCTCACCTTTAAAGAGGGACAAGTTGTTGACACCTAAATTTTGGCGATCCTGTCATTTATTTATTGCATGAAAATTATGGGTTAATTTTATCCCTGAAAAATATTAATTGCATAACATATAAATTTAGGTGCATTTGTTTTTAATTTGCATTTTGTGCATTTATTGGACCGGTGGAAAATGGGTTGAAATTAGTGGTTCTGAGCTTTAACTTAGCTGGCCGGACTAAACCCACGAAGCGAGCAAATTGGCTCAAGCCCTTTTTTTAATGATCAAAGATTATCTTGTGTTTACCACCGGCCGTGGTGGCTCCGCTGAGTAGGCTTCAGTCCTTTGAGGGAAGGTCAGGAGTTCGAAACCCTTGCAACGCAAGTGCAAGGGGACTGGTGGGCTATTAGGTGATTGACACATGGCGCCGGGGTGGTGGTTTCCCTGCTAGCGACATCCGGGGGTTTACGTGGTGGCTGTCGGCCAAAGCAGTTCCTCCAAAGACCAAAAAAAAAAAAAAAAAAAAGATTATCTTGTGAAAATAGGAATTTGAAATTTTCCGGGATATGATGACTTTTTTTTTTCGGATAGGGCAAGTGGAAAAGCAAATATTGCGTTCGAAAAACGAATATTGCGTTTGAAAAAAGAAATCTTTGTGGATATAAATTTGGAAAAATTAAAACCTTAACCCATGGCCTATAAATAGGTAAAAAAACGTGTAGGGTTCGGGGGGTTTTTTCTCGAGTGCGAAGTCAGGAAATTGAAAAAAAGAAGTTTTCCTTCAAGGGAGAAAAAGCCAAAAAAGTCTTCTGCTGAAAGCACCTCAGAGAGAATTGCTGAGAGAAGAGATAGTGAAGGACGTGAGCGTGACCTAGCAGCAGGGGAAAGGGGAAAAAGCATAGCACTTCTCATCTTCTTCCCCATGCTTGCATCCGCCGATTGTAAGGTCAGCCCCAGGTAGCCAAGCCGCCGGTTGCTGCCGTTCACCGGTCTCACCATGACACGCACCCCCGCCACGCACCACCGCCGTCCTGTTGACCCGATTGCAATGATCTCGCGCCTCCTCCCGCTGCTCGTCGTCCTACGACGCCACTGCCGCCAGCGATTCAACATTCCTGCTCGCTGCGCCAACGCAGCCCAGAACTGAAGCCCGCCGCGACTTCGCCCTGCTGTCTCGCCACTCCGCCTCTCCCTGCACTGTCCAAAGTTCCACCCCCTCACTATCGTGACCCGCCTTCGTTAGCCCAGCGCCTTTGCACCAGTCCAACGGAGCCACCGCCTTGCCGCACCGCGACCCAGCCGCGCCACCGCACCCCTATGCTGGTCTCTATCGTTTCTGCAACTAGATCCAACCACCGTGACCTCAATCCAACAACCCAACGTTGCAACCCCGGCCTTCCGCGTTCACTGCTCACGGCCCCGACCGCCGGCTCCACGTTTGCTGCTCGCGTCTGCAACCGACCGCCGGCTCCTCCTCACCTATGCAACTCGACTCCTAAGCCACTCCGAGTCCTTCCGTCCGAACACCACCATGCTGTCCCTGTTCCAGCTACCCTGTTTTGCTGTTGCCCCCATTGCTGCACCTCCACCCACCAATCCAGCTGCACCGAGCCCCTTTGCCGGAGCTCCGATGACCAAGACCTCTGACCGACGGTGACCAGTGATGCCACAGCCATCGTCTTTGAGCCGTATCACCTCGGCCGTGAACCGAGTCTCCATCGGGCTTCAATCTACCGATTGGATTTTTTCCAAAAATTCAAATTTAGGTAGAAATTTATTTTATTTTATTTTATTTTATAGGTTTATTTTTTTAGATAGACTTGATTTATTAGGTAAATTTACTTTATCTTATTTTAGTTTTGATGTTTTATTTCTTTGTTTGAAATATTTCCCAATGCACAATTGAAATTCCCAATCTATAGCTTCGATTCGCAACCGCACATAAATTTTTTTATTCCATCTATAAGGCTTTATATAGAATAATTGATCGCACGGGAATAAAATTGATATCTTGATCTTTAAGGTTTAAGATCAATTTATCGATTTTATTAGCGAAATAATTAAGTTTGGATTTCAATTGGAATATGGATAACATTTCTGATGACCATGAATGATTTAGTGTTTATCTCTTAATTATTTTGTTTATCTCGAAAATACAAAAAATTTGCGTTTGCAATCCATGTAGATTGCATGATAGGTTAGTTTTTTTTTTTTTTTTAAAAAATGTATTTAAGAAAGCATTAGATTTTTTTAGTGATTTTTAATTATGAATTTCCATAAAAAAAAACCAAAAAAAAAATCGTCATGCATATGTCATGTAGAATTAAGGCATTCTTTGTACGTTATTGCATATTAGAATAAAATTGCATGTTTCATTTTAAGTTTAGATTGATTTTAGATAGATTGCATCTTAGGTCGGAGATTGTTATGTTAAGATAATATTTTAGTTTAAATTAGGATTTAGTCCAACCTAATCCTTAATTTAAGTTGGATAGAATCTTAATCTAGCTAGATAATTTTTGCATTTTTCTTAATTTCAAATTTCATGAAAAATAAAATAAAAATAAAAAATTGTCTTAGAGTAAATTCAGCTTATTCTCTAGGATAGATTGCATGTTTTTTTTAGTAGTAGAATATCATGTGCACGTCATATATAATTAGTTTCATGAAATGCACGTCATTTAGTGAGGGTTGTTAGGTTTATTTAATTAGAAATTGCCCGTCATTAGAATTCGGTTGTTAGGTTAATTTAGATTGCACATTTAATTGTTGCATTTCTTTAGAAATTACTTTACTTATGTCATGTAACTTAGGTCATATGGCCATGCCATATCCTTCCATGTTAGATTAGTAGCATGCATTGCATACATTGCATAAAGCATGATCCTCATCAAACAAGTGGAAATAAAAATTGAGTGATTGCGTGTTAATTAGAAATCATATCTAGGATTGTTGATGTGAATTCTGAACTAACAACGCAGATGCTTTCGTTGCTATAAGGTAAGTCCTGCATTTTTTTTTATTTGCTTTCTTGAGTGCTAAATTGGTGGTTTGCGCACCCGCATGATCACCTCACATGTTAGGAAAGTGAATTAAAATTAATTCAAGTAATTAAAATTAATTCAAGTTGTCTGCAAAACATTTTTTCGAAATAAAAAAAATAGTATCAAAAGGGTGTTAAGAAATTTAGTGTAACCAAGTCCCCGAACTCATAATTTCTGGTTCGTAGAAGTAAAGTAAATCTCTCATTACTTTACTTAGGTATCTAATCGACCTACCGTAAATTGATTAGTGACGACTCTCTTTTGCATGCTAGATATTTGATCCTAAGTCGCGAATTGGTATGGGCTTGGAAGAGCTCGAGCTAAATTAAACATAGTAGTCCATTGGCCTAATTTAAGGTGGTGGACTCGAAATTTAGGTCGCGACAATACAAATGAAAAAATTGAGACATATATTGGGGATGAATCGTACAAGATTATGATCGAGATGGACATTGACCTTCCACAATCTTCTTGTCTCTCCATTTTCGAGGTCCTAATCTAATAACTATGGCTAGGTACATACATTGGAAAGAAACAATCATGCATGTTAAAACAATCAAAAGCACAACATAGGGCAAAGATCAATTAATTAAGTGAAGCAAGGTTTGAAATCAACCAAATTTGGGCCTAGGGGTTAGCCTTTGTAATTCATATGTAGGTCTCTCTAGAAATCTACCCAATTCATTGTTCATGACTTATAGCCATTATTGACCATTTGTGTTCGCGCATGGCCAATAACATTTGTAAGTCCCTAAGAAGACGTTCTAAATGACTTCCTAAAATTTTTCCTCGGTATCATGCATCATGCCTAACATACATCTAGAATCCACATGCACAAGCATGAATTAAACACATAGGCATGCTTTTTAGACTTTATTTCTCAATCAATTAATCAAGTGAGTGAGCCGTTGACGAGTCACTTATTACCAAGGCATGCGTCAATCACGAACACCAATATTTCTAATGAATAACATGATATATGCATGGATGGTACATATGATGTTTAAAAAATGGAATTTGAAATCATCGATAATGTAAAGTAAAGTTTTCAAGACAAAGTGATGTTTCAATTATGGAAGACATTTAATTGCTAAGGCTAACCCAGGGCTTGTATAAATGCACTCACAAGCATTACAGATATTTTAAATACGATCCAAACCATTAGGGGTGTGCATGGTCCAGTCGAGCGATTCCTGACCTAGAACCGGGAACCACCCACTAAGGACCGATTCCGAAAAATTGGAACCGGGATCCACTTGTTTGTTGCATGAATCCACCTAGGAACCGGACCCCCGGTCCGGTCCGGTTCCCAGGTGGATCCATGGAACTGATCTTGACGCGAAGGCGAGCTGTGGCGTCGCGGTGACGGGCGAGCGGGCAAAGGGCACTCACGGCTGTTGGCGCGGTGGTCGACGCAGAGGTGAGCTGTGGTGTCGCGGGTCACTAGGGTTTTGACGTCGGGCAGCGGACGAGCTCGATAGATCGGGCTACGTCCGTCCGCCTTGCGCAACTCCAAGCCAAGATCCTTAGGAAACTAACCCCATATCGGAAAAGTCGAGAACAAAGGGGACGAAATCTACTGTGATTTTGACGCGAAAGAGAAGTCGGGGTGGGTCGTCGGCTGTGATTCAAGCGTGGTGGTCGATGGCGGCTCTCTCCCTCACACTCTACCCTTACTTGTAGCTCTCAGATCTCACTCGATCTCCCCCTCTCTTTTCAACGTCTCACAGAACTCTCACTCTCTCTCTCTCTCTCTCTCTCTCTCTCTCTCTCTCTCTCTCTCATCATCTCTCACATCATCTCTACTCGATCCCCCTTCATCGAGCTCCAGGAGGCTCGATTTATAGGCTGGAGGGTCTGGTCAACAGGGGCATTTCCGCTGCTGGTCCTGGGCGCGCCGACCGGCCTCCCTCTTGGCCGAACCGGCATCTTAGCCCGTCTTCTCCGCGTAGGCCTGCTCAACATCGAAGGCGTCCGCCAAGACGTCCCCTCCGTTCGGGTTTCTCGCCGAATCTCGCGCTGCTCTGTTTGGCGGCATTGATGGCTCCTGCGAGGCGTCCCCTCCATCGCCGGTCTACCCTCCTCTCTCTCTACCCTAGGTCGTCCTGCGTGCCTTTAGTCTTCACCGAGCGTGGTGTCCACTGTCCAGCACAAGGAAGGAAGGAGGAAGAAGAAGAGGAGAGGGCCGGACTGCGGAAAAGATGAAAAATGGATTGGGCCCAGCCCGCGTGAGGGAAAAGAAGAAAAGAGGGGAAAAGAGGGAAAATGGTTCGGTTTCGCTAGGGTTTGTTTTATTATTTTTAAATATTAAATATTAATCGGTCCTAGTCCGGGTGGGCGTAGGCGGGCGGATCCGCCCATGAAACCAGGAACCGGACCGGTACCCACCGGTTCCCATAAATTGGAACCAAGAACCGGATAGGTTCCCTCAAGAACTGCCGGTTCCTGGCGGTTCCGGTCCGGTTCTAGGCAGTCCGGGCGGTTCCCGGGTATTTTGCACACCCCTACAAACCATGACTTTTATAATGTCAAATCAAGATTTGAAAAAAATTGCAGACATTTTGGACTAAGAAATACTATGCTATGGAATGCATTTAATTGCCACGACTAGCTTGAGACTCACATAAATGCACTCACAAGCATCGCAAATATTTTAAATATAGTCCAAATGATGACTTTTTCTAAGTCAAATCAAGTGTAAAAGGATTTTTCAAAGGTTTACTTTTGAAAACATTACATGTACTAAAGCCATTTTCAAGGTGCAATTTGATAAATCAATTCATTGAAAACTTTTTGGCAACGAAGATTAAAGGATTTGAAACAAATTTTATGAGGATGTCATGTCCTAATACCATATATGAACTAACCTAAAAGGTCTAGCTAAGCAATCACAACCAAAGGCTTATAACAGGAATTTTCAAACCAAGCATAGCAAATCAGTGAAATTGGATGGTACCCATTAATGATCTAGTTATGAAAAAATTACCTAACATGCATAACATGATATAGAACAACTTTTATATAGATTTTTTCCCAAAAAGAGCTAAGCATGATTTTATAAAAATCAACAAATGAGCGACAATGCATCAGGAAATTGACAAATCAGCAGGATACCAAGTCAAATCAACCAAGATTTACCCTACCAAATGAAGTCTAAAAATCATTAAATTTTACCATAACATAGATAAAAGGATAATAAACAAACTTTATTAAGGGTCCAACTTAAGAATCCCTACCAAACAATTGGTACGAAAATGGCAAGAGTCTATTTAAACAGGGGTAAAAACAAGGGTCCGAATTTGATCATAAGTCTGAATTCTAGTCTAAATTAGGAAAAATGGAAAATATGTCTAATGACGAGTAATTTGGATAAAATAGATGGCATTTGAAAGGTCTAGGTATGCTTTACAACTTCCAGTAAAGGTCCAGCTCCAATCGAGGCCAATTCGATGCTCTAAGGTTAAGGTTTGTGAAAATGTGCACGTCAGCCATTAAAAACCAAAATATAAACATGCATTATTAAGTCCTAAAATCATTCATGTAATGCACAAATGGCATGCCAATCACACACGACTTCAAGTTGGTTGAGACAAATGATTAGAGCAATCATCTAACCGTAAGTCGGCATGTGAAAATATCATACGATTCAATGTCAATACAAGATGATATAAGATCTAAAATGTCATATTGGACAATTTCTAAGTGCAACAAGCTTAATTGTGACATAATTTTCACATATGAAATGGCACTCAATCATGACTAGCCACGTATGCACATGAAACTTATAATGCGTAGTTCAAAAGTCAAGAAGGCATTAACATGAGATTTGGTCTCTAAGAGACCCAAACAAGCATGAGAAAGCATGCACATGCAAGACCTTAATCCTATATCAAGATCTGAAAAAAAATGCCTAATTTCAATCACTTAAGAACGTGCACAAATCCAACCAAAAACTTGACACATAGAATGAATGATGACAAACATTATCTTTTGAGAACTTCAAATCTGATTGTGATCATACAAATGATGGCAAAAATGGCAAAACAAATACACATCACTAACCATCCAAATTGTAGCAGAACATATATGCATTTGCATATGCATTTGACATACCAAATAGCGATGAAATCCTGCAAATCATACACTGATAGAAAGCACACAGCATGTATTTCATTCTTTATAAAGATCCTAAGGTGAAATAAGCTCATCTACATGCTCAATTTTATCTAAATATGTCCCGGATTAGTGTAGGGCAAACTGACATACACTCAGATTTAAGGGTTTTGACCCACAAAAACTTGTCCAAAAAATCTTTAAAAAAATCTAAGGCATTCTCAAGACAATTTGGAACAAAGTCCATGAGACAACTTTATCAAAAATCAATCACAGAAACCAGGAAAAAAATAGAAAAATGCTGTGGCAAACTAGGAATCAAACCTAAAACGCACTAAGAAATCTACAGAAATTGAGCAGATTGTGAAGTTTTTTTCGAGGGTCAAATGTTAGTCATTTTGGTCGTGCAATGCAACCTATCAATTCTAAGTCTAACAGGTCTCAAGTCAAAATAAGGTCATCTAAAGTCTCATTTTAGGCAAAATAGTAAACATGTTACAAGCATCCAAATCAACCATTCAGCCACATATCATCGTTAATCCACATTCAACCTTAGCAAATCAATTATTTAACATGTTAATAATGGATCTAAGCATTTAATAAGGTCCTAAGTGAGAATCCTAACCCTTTCTAATTCCGCTTCATCAAATTCAAGCTTAAAATACCAACCTTTTGTGCGATTCCTCGGTTTTTTACGTGATCAAACAAATCAACCGTCATTAGAGTTCAATTGAGCTTCCAAGGGAAGGATTGGGATAGCAAAAAATTGCCTCAAGGAGGATCGGAACATCGATTCTAAAGCTGTGATAGAAACTGATCTAAAGGACTGAACTTCGAACGCCCAAGAAGATCGGGGTCACTGGAGAGGATCTGGTGACTGATCAAGGGAACTTTAATCACCAACTGGTCGGGACCTCTCCTAGTGACCGATTGGTGGTGGTCAGACCACCTAATAAAGCCATCAGATGGTCAAATTAGCTTCAAACATAACCGGTCCACTCGAACCGGCTTTTAGGACCTTCAGCAAAGAAAACGACTAGCGGAAGTGATCTGGTGGTCGATCTTCAAGGCCTCGACCACCAGAGGGTCGGGGACTCCCTTACAATCAGATCGACACTAGTCGGGGTGCCAGAGATCATCGGACAACATCCGGTTTAGCCAGTTGAAACAGCTGAGACCAAGACCGATTGGAATGCCCGTCCTTAGGCCAATTGGAGAAAAGGAGCTGGATGGGAGTGCGGCTACCACAGTACCTCTAGCTACTCCTTTGATGGTGACCAGGGACCATAGAAGGTTGTCGGTGAAGGTGAACAACCGTCGGCGGGGGCATTAGCCGGCGGCAACTAGTGCGGCAATTGGCATGCTTAAGAGAGAGAGAGAGAGAGTGAGTGTGTGTGTGTGCGCGTGTGCGCGTGCGCTCGTGTTTGTGTTTTATCTACAAATGAGCCTCCCAATTTTGGAGAGAAAGGTACTATTTATACTACCCCAAATTGATCGATCTTGACCGTCGATTTGATCTGACAGTTGAAAACTTAATCTAATGGCCATTAAAAGTCTAATCATCATTAGAAGGTGTTAGGTAATCAATCGGAAGGGTCCGATTTGTGAAAATCCGAGCTTAAAACAAAAATTGCGCTTAAGGGCATAATTAGGAGTCAAATTGCAAATTCATGAAATCCAAGAGCTTTAATGCAAAAT
Source organism: Eucalyptus virginea (assembly GCA_014182375.1). NCBI lineage: Eukaryota > Viridiplantae > Streptophyta > Magnoliopsida > Myrtales > Myrtaceae > Eucalyptus > Eucalyptus virginea. The sequence goes on from CM024522.1 coordinate 10,502,696, forward strand.
TGTGGGAAATCAAGGGCATAGGAATGAAATTGGCATAGTGAGGGTCTTGAAATCGATCGCTAGAGTCCATAATCACCTGGCAAGTGACCCGCCCCACCGACAGCCGGTTGGATCAATCAGACTAGTTTACATTGGTTTGATCAGTTCTTGATCGGTTCTAACTAGTTTTGGCCGATTCACGCATTTGTGGCCCTTGTGGGTTCAAATTTGTGCAATTTTGTCCTCAAGAGAAAATTCGCATGATTTGAGAAGGAATTGTACAATCTCGATCCAATTAAGCCAATTAAACTTCATAAATGTAATCTATGGATCTACTATTGACTTAATTAATTGATTATCACAAAAAACAACAAACCAAAACCATGAGTACTTGAGATTGAGCCTTAAGGGCCAAAATGAGCAATTTTGCAATTCATTAGCTAAAATCGCAAAATTGATTTTAAATTGAATTCAATTAATGTTGCAGTAGACCCATCTAAATAATTACCCATATGTAAGATCACCTAATAAATTGACGTTAAATTGAAGTACTAAAACTTAGACAAAAAATGAATCACGGTCTAATATTAAAATTGGACCTAGATTCATGCAATTGAACCTTAGTCTTGAATGGGTCAACCTAAATATTTTAGATTGAGGCTCAATGACTCGATTTTCTTACCTTCAAAATAATAAAATCCCTCAAATCGGAAAGGTCTCATGTGAAGTTCCCAAAATTGACCTCGAATCTAGACTTTTCTTAAGAAACGAGAGGAAAATAATTGACTGTTTGTAAATCATGAAAATCGATTTTGACCCCTAATTAGGGTTTAAAATGGCCATTTGCCCTTCGATGTGGCAATTCGTAAAATTGAATGCACGAATGGATTTAGAATAGTCCCTAGACCAAATGTCATAAGAGAAACTACACATAATTATGGCTAAAATAAAAGTAATTTATTTTTTGCCGATTTAGAATCTAAAACCGAAAAATTCAAAACACAATGTTCTTAATTGATTTTCGCAAAATTTTTTACACTAAAGTAAAAAGTCGGATCACCTTTAGCCCGCCTCGCAACCGGCTTCTTTTCCCTCCTTTTATTTTCCAGATATCATATCTACAAGCTTTAGCCTCGGTTGTACTTCCGTTTGATCTAATATATGGTTTGTTTCGACCAAAAAAAAAAGTAAAAAAGTCTAATTGACACTAAAAAAAAATATTTTGTGGATTTTTTATTTTTTTCAATTTTTTGGTCAAAGGTTTAACCAAAAGTCAATCTTTTAATTGATTTTTTCTAAAAAGTTGATTTTTTGATCAAATCTTTGAATCTTTAAAAATTAATTTGAGAAAAGTAAAATTAAATCTAAATAACATCCTTTTGGATGAAAAGTTATTTTTTGACCTAAGGTTGACTTTTGGTTAAAAGATGGATAAAAGTCAACCCAAAAGTCAACATTGACTTTTCAGGTTTCTCTAGAAAATGAAGTGGAAAGTGCTTTAAAACAACAATGCAAAGAAAAGAAATGAAGAATAATACTTTTGGTCAAGAAACGGGTTTCGTTGCAATCGAAAGCCCAAATCTCAATGTTTTTTTTTTTTAATCTTTTTTGCAGGTCAACTAAAAATCATGTATCAACAATTCTTAAGGTGACTGAAAGCTTGTATTAGAGTCTATGCAAAGGTACTATTCATTGTAATATTTTCAAGGTCATATAGTTATGGTTAACAATTGTTAGTCATCAAGTTTGGACAAATTAAACAACATCAAGCTCCAAATCTTCCTCTTATCTTAACTTTTCTCTATTTTCTCCAAATTACAACCTAGAAGCTTAGATTTCCTCAAGTAAACTCTATTTCAAGTATGTTGCATGATAGAGATCAAGCTTGGAGCATCTAGGTCATCACCCATATTTAGGAGTTGCATTTTTATGCCCCTAAATATGACACAAAATGATAAAGGTGAAAGATCAAATAGACTCTTGGATAAAAATTGCCGAAAAATAGAAAAACGAGACAACAAAATAGAAGGGATTGTGTATGACCTGCACACTGATGTTTATGCAGTCAAACCAAGATTTGTTGGAGTCAATCCTTCAATATTCTTCTTATTAGTAATCAATTTTACTTTCCAAATTTCTTTGTAGCATCCAAGACATTCTCAGAAGACTTTTGATGCACTTATCCAATTTTATTTTAAAAACTAATGTCCCTTTTACAAAAGATTTTTAACAAAATATGACCAAGATATAATCTTATCGTTATCTTTTGTTTGATGTTCAATTGACTAAATTTTTACATCAACGGAAATCTCATTAAGCTAACTTTTACAAAATATGCTACTTTTGATGAAAATTTGTAGGGAGTGTTTTTTAAGAATTAGGTCAAATGGATGATCGTGGTCAAATTTTCTTTGTTAGAACTGCAATCAACAAGATTCTTGAGGTGAAGGTAAGCTTATGTTAAAGTCTATGTGAATGTAATGCCTTAGTGGATCAAAATTCATTTTGATACCCTTATATAGTCATGGTTGACAATTGGCATATCATTTGATTTGGTCATCGAATTTGGATAAATTGAACACAATTAAGCTATAAATCTTCCTTCCATCGTAACTTTTATCTATTTTCTCCAAATTATGACTTGGAAGCTTAAGCTTTTCCAATCTAAGCTTCAAGATTTAGTGAACAGTTAAAGTGTTCTCTATATCTTCACTAGAGGCCCGAGTAACATAAGCATCACCGATCTCTTCAAGTAAAGCTCTGTTTTGATCATTTAACTCCTCACCAAGGTCCATCTTTTGAAGTTGCATACCTCTTGAATATAACATAAAATGATAGAGGTGAAAGATCAAATACATTGTTTGATAAAAGGTGCTCAAACATAAAAGAATGACACAACAAAATAGAAGGTATTCAGTATTGAGCTTAGACACGGTTATTTATGCCAATACAAGAGATTCTTCAATATCCTTTTTATGGGTAATCAATTTTTCAAATTTCTTTCTAGTACCAAGATATTCTCATAGCACTTTTACTGCACTTTTCCAATTTTATTTTAAAAATCAATTTCCCTTTTTAAAAGATTTTTGATAAAAAATGACCAAGATTTTATGTACATAATTTTACATCTACAGAAAGCTTATTAACTCAACTTTAAAAAAAAAAAAATGGTTTCTCTGTAGATAATTTGTTGAGAGTTTCTCTTTTTTGAATACTAGCTCAAATGGAGCTCAAACGGATGGTCATTCTAAAAAGATATGATATTTCTTTGCTAAAAGAACCATCAACGCGATTTTTGAGGTGGCGGTAAGCTTTTGTTAGTCTACGTGATTGTATCACTATATTGGATTACAATTTTTTTCGTACCCTAATATAGTCAAAGTAAAACAATCAGATTTGGACAAATTAAACTACATTACACTCTAAATCTTTCATCTATGTGATTTTTTTTTCGATTTTATCCAAATTATGACCTAGAAGCTTAACTTTTTCCAATCTAAGCTTCAACATTGGTCAATAATCAAAGTGTTGTCTTTATATCCACTGAAGGCCTCCATAACATAAGCACTTCAAATCTCATGTAAGTTATGTTTTGACCATGTTGTAAGACAGAGATAAAACTTGGAGCATGACGATGATCACCAATATGACAAAAATGGATAATGGTGAAAGATCAAATGCATTCTCAAATAAAAATTGCTAAATTAAATGTAAAAGTACGACATAATAAAATGGAAGCTATTAAAGTGATTAATTTTAGGGTGGGTAGTTATAGATCTAGAACCTAGAACTTACCCATTATAATTGCTTCCCAATTTTTAGAACTTGAAACCTACATGTTTTCCTTGGAATTGGTTCCAGAATCTATCCTCTCTCAGGGTTTGCACAAAGCAAAATATAATTAGTAGGATATTACTTCTACTGAAAACCAATTATAATGGAAGTTTTAATACAAGAAGTAAATAAGTTCTGTTCCCCCAATTTTTGCATTCAACATTCACTGCAACATTCCTCGATGGAGGAAAGCAATTTCCTTCCCCTCACTTCAAAAGCAACAACGACAAACCCAACCAAGAAAATAGAACACTTCAGGGGGGAGGATGTGAATACAAACAAAACAATTTGAAAACACAAGTGAGACAAGAATGTCAGCAGAACTGGTAGATAAACCAAAATTAACAGCACCGGCCTCCCGCAGCGAGTTCCAGCGACCGTCCGACGAACTCAAGCTTTTTCCTGACATCTCCTGCGGTCTTTTGCCGACTTTGCTCCCTCCTGGTGTCCCTGTAGCGAAGCATCATCCAAGCTGATCCTGCACTGCAGCTCCAGCGAGGAGCACCGCGTCCTTACCTGCCTTGGTGTGTGGCCACGTCTTGCGCCTGCACCGCGCCCCGACAGCCATGCCTGCAAGTAACTGGCAATACTGACGCCCCCCCTGGTGTGCTTCCACATCCCTTCGCTACCTTAGTCCAGCGAGCTCCAAACGTTACCGACGAACCCAGCAGCAGCGCCTCCAACGAGCTTCAGGCGTGATCAACAATCGCCTTACTGTTATGCCACACCTTGATTCTTCCTTGCAGGTTTCTCCAGTGTTCCAGTTCGGTACGCCTCCGAAGCCTCGCTGTTGTTTGGCCATCTCGGCTGCACCTCCTCGCTGTGTTTGCAAGGTCCATAGTTTGCTCTCGGCCACAACCCTTCGCTGGTACTCGTTCAAGTCTACGGCCACAACATTATTTTCTTGTGCCTCTTGGTGTTAATTCAAGGTAAACCTGAGGTTTCTATAACCTCATGCCTATTTTAGTTTCCGCAAAAGCCACTAATTGACACCGCTCACCGGTGGAGCCTCACTAATTGCGCCCCTGTTTTACTGCGTTTTCTTATCAGAGACTTTGAGAAGCTCAGCTCCCGATCGTTTCTTCTTAGCCAACACTGATCACTGCCTCCATGACATCAGATCCTTAGTCTGATCGTCCTTTGAAATCAACATCTGCACCTCCAAGGTAAGTACCTCTATACTTTGTTCTTGTAGAAACAAAGACGAGAAATCTCATCTACCGGTTCCCTGAAGATTGTCTGCCATTGAGTTCTTGTTTGTGATTTTGAACATGTTTCATTATATATGTGATGATTTTAATATGAATTATGGCTTTAATGAGTTCCCTGGTTGATGAAGATTTTTGATGATGTTAAGTTTTTGTAGCTAGAAAAACAATGAAAAGAGCTAGGTGAATGATGAACAAATTGGAAAGAAAGAATAAATGAAAGAGGCAAAGGGGAAACCAAGCAAAGTACTAGTTCATGTTATGAACGTGATGGACAGACATAGAGACCGAAAGAAAGAAAATAAAAGAAATAAAAATAAAAAATAGAAAAATATTAAGAAATTATTTTTAAAAATTAAGAAAAGAAAAAGGAAGAGAGTTACTGTGCAACATGTGTTTGGGCATAAAAGAAGAGTGAAAATGGAGAAAAATTATAAAATATTAAAAAATTGATAAAAATAATATGTATATATACACACATATTAAAAGAGAGATAAGTACAAGCCTCAGTTAGATGGTTGCATCTTAGGTTGTAATGTTTATTAAATTTCATTTTAGTTTGGGCTCACTTGTTTAGGGATATAATTTCTTCAAATGGTCCTTTTTTTCGGATGAAATAAAAGAAAATAACAAAATGTCAAAATTATGAGTTCTTTTTTTTTTTTTGGTCAAAAAATTATATGAGGTTGAAAAGATCAAAATCTCATTGAATTTACATTTAAGGATTAATTCATATAAATGTTTTTCCTCTTTTGTGGATTTCCATTACCAGCAGATTCCTTTTTAGATATTAGAATTAGAATTACACTTTGGATTTATTTGAATTTAGCTCATAAGGTTGCTCTCCTAGCACTTAAGATGAGGCCTTATAATATTCTTTACCAGACACCACATCGGGTTATTTTGCCATACCTTATCTTTTATTCATTCTTCAATAGTATTCTTGATGCGTTTGTTGTAATTGCTTTTATATAATATTTTGTGTTGGGATTCATTTTTCTTAGTTGAATGGTTATGTTAATTTTAGGACAGTAATAAATTCAATGGTGATTGCCCATACAACAATAAAAACATCATCGTTAAGAATCCACTAAGCACCCGTTTCAAGGCAACGTTGATTGCACAGCCCAGGGCATGTAGCCTCAGTGGGAAGAACTGTATAGTGAGGTGATCGGCCTTATCCTAATGGAGAAGAAGGCCACTAATGGGGCTGATCACATCGGTGTATAGTTGATCTTTCTGCTGAGGTTGTGTGCATTGGGGTGTGCAATTGACGTTGTAGTAAACCAGTTGGTGGGTGCAGTATTGTCGATGATGTACGTATCGCTCCACAAGGCGATCACCATCAGTAGGGCCTTCTTCTCGTTTGCGACGATTGAGAGTGGCTTGGGGGGTCTTCTGCACAATGACACCAGATTCTCAAGAGATTAAAATCTGCTCTTCAAATCGTTGACCATAACCTGTTTGATAAAATGCCTTACAGGCACGGCTGAGAAATAGTCAATGATATCCTCTGATCTGAAAGCATGTTGAAAATCCCTTGTTATCAGTTGATTTATTAAGTACATAGATCTGATGCCATTGATTTCTTTATTTTTTGTGCGGTACTTTCGGTGATGTCCTGTTGTCCTGCTTGTGGCGATCATCTGCGAGGAAAATAAGCAAGAGTCACTGATAAGGTATTCGTTCATTCGGTTTTCTGTAGCTGGTTTGGTTGAATCATGCTATTCCTCGTGTTGATTCGCAGAGGTATTGCCATTGAGAATAGCTTAATCTTGCTCTCATTTCGACTCTGCACATTCAGTTATTGCAGGAGCTGAAATATCTCCGCTCGGCCAACGTTTTTCACTGTGACCTTATGCCCGGAGGTGAATGCCAACTGCAACCTGAAGAAAGGCAGTCATGAACGAGTACGTGGTCACGCGCTGGCACCACGCCCCTGAGCTGCTGCTCTCACGCGACGACTACGGGACCTCGCTCAACGTCTGGTCCATGGGCCGCATCTTCAAGGAGATCCTCAGGCGCATGTGTTCCTTGGGACAGAGTGCCTGAACCAGCTGAAGCTGATCATCAACACGCTCAGGAGCCCGAGGGAGGAGGACATCAAGTTCATCGACACCCGAAGGCCCAGAGATACAGCAAGGTGCTGCCATTCTCGAGGGGGGACACACGTCTCTCAGCTGTACCTGCAGGCTGATCTTCTGGCTGTGGACTTGCTGCAGCGGATGCTCGTGTTCGCCGAGGAAGAGGATCACGGTGACAGAGGCACTCCAGCATCCTCACATGGCGGGGCTGTACGATCCGCAATGCAATCCGCCGGCTCAGCACCCTATTAGCTTCGACATCAACGATTGTATGGGGGAGCATATGATTAGGGAGATGATGTGGAACTAAATGCTTCTTTACCATTTCGTATCAAGCAATTCTGATTTTTTATCTTGCAATACCTTGTTTATCTTGTTGGCGTAGGATGTTAATTCTGTGAATTTTGCAATCTTGACGTCCATTTAAGTACTCCTTCTATCTGTACTATGACGATAGAAAGAAAAAAAGAACGACACTGTTATGTAATGACAAGTTTTAATTCCATGTATAGACTAATGAAGAATTTTAAATGAGTCCCCGCTAGATGATCAAGTAATCTATGGGAAATCCTATCAAAGAATATATGAACGATATGTAATGAGAGTGGATGAGATATGGAAGAAATATGAGCAAAAAGCAAGGCCAATCACGTATTACGCGATCTTCCTTTTTATCCTATGTATAGGATATCTATACATTTTTCTTAACATAAATGATTTGATCAGAAGCATACAATTCTCTCCTCGGTATTATGGTAGAGGATCCTTTTTGCCTTTGACGTTGTATGCTATATAAGTTCCTAATTGCATAGGCTTATTTCATATTGTAAGGATTCATATCCACAAAGCATAACTTAATTGATGATAATTATACAAATGTGGTTTTACTAAATCATTGTTTTTTTTTTTTATGAGCATGATTCGAGTGCATACGTATTGACATACGGTTATAGAAAGCAAAACTTCCACCGAGAAAAGGATATTAAAAACATGTGCTTGCAACATTGATTATAAGACCTGTATGGCAATTTTGTTTCCCAAATCCGGCAAACTTTTAGAATAATAAAACTTCGCCTTTTGTATTTAGTGACGAAAATTTTGCAGGCCGTAAAACATCCAAGGACGTGCATAAATGTGATAAAACCATCTTCATACATCGTAAATATTTATCGATTCATAATGAATTTGTCGCATTATATGGTAGTTACAAGAATGCTAGTGGCCGGGATTGTCCGTTCAGTAACTTAGTATTAGTCCTTTCCTTTGTAAGACAAATGGACGATTTGCGTCTAAGATGACCTAGTATGGATTTGGGACTAAACAAGAACAATCCAAAAATGGAATATACAGAGAGAGTTTGGGATTTGTGAATAAATGACAATGTGGCACGCAATAGAAACTTGATCATAACATCAATGAATTAAACAATATTAGAGCAAGACCATTTAGTGGAGCCAGAGTTACTACGGAAAAAGAAAAAAAATTCCTGTTAAAACACTGACCGAGCAGAGTTGCATCACTAATCTACTTTGCTTGCAAAGAGCTGGCTTCTTTGGTACTCATGGCTGCAACTAGTTGATTTCCTTGATAAATCATACATATGACCTACCCATAGTGGTTACATTGGCATTCGAATTTCTCCCATGTAAATGCTTACTAGGTTATAAGTACTATGGAAATGATTTCCTTGCTGTGCAAAATTCCAGCTAGAGGTCCATTTGATGTTAGTGGACTTTCCTTTGAAAGAGAAGGATGTGTGCTGAGGCCAGCTCACCTATCTTCTTGGTCCACCGCCAAGGAAGTGTAAAAATGGTGCGACCTATCAAGGTCGACGATTCAAATTCATCTAATTTATGTACTAGATTCATTTAGTATCTCTCAATGTGATCTTGAGTTCATTAATGGTCGAGATCTCGTAACATCTCAATTGGCTTTAACTACGAGATCTACAGACCTAGTCGATTGCAACAAGATCTCCAAATACCACTGTTGACAAATTTCCAATAATCTTGTTGAGTCTCGCCATCGAAAACTTGATATGCATGATATTAGAGAGAAGCATTACGATATTTGCTGCTGACAAGCAGTGTGATATCCTAGATTAATTCATTCCAGGTATTTCCTGCTTTGCCTCGTCCCATATCGAGCCTCATAGTCTTATTTTTGCACATATGTGGACACTTTCCTAAGTGGTCACCCATTCCGGCAGTGCTCCTGCCTAAGCACTGTTAACTTTGGAGGGAAAAGTACCAAAAAAGTCATAAACCTATTACATTGGTACCAATTCAGTCCTAAACTTTTCAATTGAACAAATTTTGGCCGGCCGGCGCTAACGTGGACATCGACCGGTGGCGGAAGCTGACGTGGCAATTTTTATGATTTTTTTCGAATTTTTTATTAATTTTTATTAATTTTTTTTTATTAATTTTTATTAATTTTTTTCCTTTTTTTTTTTTTTTTGCTTTCTTCTTCGGGGTTGTCAGCAAGCCTCGGTGAGGCTCGCCAGCCACCGGGCAAGGGCCACGAAGCCCTCGCCCGTCGCTAGCGAGGTCGCGGCCCTCGCCCGCCTCTCCCGAGCCGCGGCAAGGCGGCTTCGCCTGATCCGGATGGCGAGGCCAGCCCGCCCGCCGCCGGGCGAGGCCATGGCAGCCATCGCCAAGGCAGAAGCGAGGGCCGCGAAGCCCTTGCTAGCCACCGGCGAGGGTCGTGATCCTCACTCAGCCTCGCCTGGGGGTCGCAGCGAGGCCGGCCTCGGAAGAAGGAGAGGAGGGTGTTGGGGCGGTGGGCTAGGTTTCGGAGGCGAAGATCGGGCGGAGGAACAGGCGGCGTGAGTCGCGGGAGGTGGGGGACCAAGGCCTCGTATTGGGATCTTGTGGAGGTGAGGGCGGCGGTGACAAGGTCGAGAAGCTCCGAGGTCGACAGCGGAGGAGGCGCCAGGGACTCAGCGGTAAGGCCAAGGCGAGGCCAAGCGAGGGTCACGACCCTCGCCGGCGGCTGTGGAGGGCTTCACGGCCCTCGCCTCCGCCCTGGCGATGGTTGCCATGGCCTCGCCAGCCGTGCCTCGCCGGTGGCTCTGGGAGAGGCCGGGCGAGGGGGCGAGCCTTGAAAGCAGAAAAGAAAAGGAAAAAGAAAAGAAAAAAAGGAAAAAAAATTAATAAAAAAATCATAAAAAAATTCGAAAAAATCATAAAAATTGTCACGTCAGCGTTCGGCCACCGGCCGATGTCTACGTCAGCGCCGGCCGGTCAAAATTGGCCGGATGGACTGAATTGGTACCAATATTAAAAGGTTTAGGACTGAATTTGTCCAATTGAAAAGTTTAGGACTGAATTGATACCAATGCAATAGGTTTAGGACTTTTTTGGTACTTTTCCCTAACTTTGGGTCTTTATTATGTTTCTTTGCATTTTAGGGCTATCATGCATTAGAGTAGGCACTTAACAGGAGAGTTCATATGCCTCGCACGTGCCACGGTCAGTCTGGATGGTCACATGGCTTCTAGGCGATACTACCATGGACGAGCGCATGCTATATTGCCTTTCCATATTGTCATCCATGATAAGGGTTAACGTTGGAGAATTGGTATCCCGTGGGACAAAGAAAAGTTCAAAAGATTTTGGATGGGAGGTAAAGGGGAAACAAGACCTGGATTCGACGAAATTGTTGAGGTTTTGAGAGTAAATTCGAGTGAGACTCTCCCGAGTAGGAAGGGAATTAGACCGGGTGATTTTGAAGAAATTGGATGAGGTTCTAAAATATAATGAAAGGATACGAAAGTGTAGGCTGACTTCGGGAGACGATGAACTCTAGGAAAGAGAGCGGTTTGGAGGATGTTGGGAAGTTAGAGAAGATTGAAGGGACTAATCCTTGGTCAAAGGCCGAAGATAAGAACCGAAAAATTGGAGAATTAAGAGAGAAAGATTCGGGCAGTGAAATAGATGAGGGCTCGAACTGGAACTTTTTGGAGTTGAATTATTATCTTTTCACCATCAAAATCGGTCAACACGTCCAGGAAATCCAGGAAATCTTAACAATATCATCATCTCGATCTCACTTAAATCGGCACTTTGAATCAACCTGACGCTTTCAAATAGGTCATCATCGTCTGGCGTTGGGCCTAATTGCTTTCAAGCCGAAGACCCAGCAGCAACCTGACGCTTCCCACCGCCGTGTCCTGCTCCACCGCAGCCGTGCCCCCAGCAACCTGATTTGCTTGCCCGGTTGTTTCAGGTATGCATCCTCTTTCGAGAATCCGCGGGCCAGGGTACATATTTCTCTCTTGTTTCCTTGACATTCTGTGCATATGAAGTTTGAATTTCGCCAGTGTCCACACATGCCAAACCTTTTGCCTTTAGATCTGAACAGCCGACACCAGCATGTATCCTGACTTCATCTATGCCTTCGTTCAAATGTCTTGGTTTTCCTTCTGTGACATTCAACTTCAGTTGCCTTTGTTTCTTTCAAAGCAGATTTTGCGCTAACGCAATGATTTACAGGAACCTCTCCATCAAAAACCACGGTGCGTGAAGAGTAATTCAATAAAGTCTCAGTTTCAACCAAAATTGGTGAGTCTCTAGCAAGGAAGAAATATTATGAAGTTGAATTTGGGGAAATTGATAGGGACATTAAGAAGGAAACCCGGGGTACAAGCACTAGAATAGCAACATCTGCAGGATCCGCATCATCTCTTCACCAGTCATCTCGAAGTATTCTTGGACAGATCTTTCCATGTAAAGTCTAATTGAGTTGCTAGGAGATACTGGGCAAACCTCAAATATGGATTTAAACCAAACCAGTCGCTAAACTAAAACCAAATTGTTAACTTGTTGTCGGTTTGACACTTTCGACATCAAGCTGAGCTCAAACATTCTTACCGAATAAGTAGGGATTATTTTGAGGTGTACGAATTGCGTGAAACAGTGTCATTTAAAGTAGTGTACCTCTGCAAATTCTAGAAGAATGGATGAGATGCATGATCAAGATTTTTGTTCTATTATCGTGTAAAACACTCAGAAGGGAGAAATGCTCAATTGCTACCCAACCATGTGGAAGGCAGGGGTACCTGGTTCAGTACTTTTGGGGCTTTAGTGGCGCCCAGTAGCTCCGGAATTTCAGCTTCGATCAGTCTTGATTATGTTACATCCAGTTGAAGCTTCTCCATTGAACAATCATGACTGAAAACTCAATCAAACTCGGATCAGTCACTCCGAGCACTTCAATCATCCGGTTACTGCAACAAGATTAAAGCTAAGTTCTCCCTCATTCTCTGACCCTCCCTTTTTGATTCAGTCAATGGCATTGATCCTCGATCTTTTCCTGAATTGCCCCCTAACATCGAAAGCCACCGCTGAGTGACACCACTCGCCACTTCAGAATCTCACTAATTGCGCCACGGTTTTACTGCGTTTTCTTATCAGGGACTTTCGAGTAGCTCGGCTCCTGCTCATTTATTCTTCACAAATGTCAATCTACAGCAATGACGGCTCCATGCCATCAGATTCTTAGTTTGATCATCCTTTGAAATCAACATCTGCATCTCCAAGGTAAGTGCCTTTATACTCTGTTCTTGGAGAAACAAAGACGAGGACATCGGTTCCCTGAAGATCATCTGCCATTGAGCTCTTGATTGTGATTTTGAACTTGTTTAATTACATATGTGATGATTAGAATATGGATTATTGCTTTAATGAGTTCCCTGGTTTATGAAGATTTTTGAGGATGTTGGTTTTTGAAGCTAGAAAAATGATGAAGAGAGCTGAGTGAATGAAGAAAACAAAGAGTTAATCATGTCTCTATACGATCTTGGAAGGAAAGAATAAATGAAAGAGGCAAAGGGAAGCCAAGCGAAGTGTGAGTTCACGTTCTGAAAGTGATGGACTAAGAAAGAGACCAAAAGAAAGAAAGGAAAAAAAATAAAAAACTAGTAAAAAAGATTTAAAAACTAATAAAAAAATATATATGTGTGTGTCTATACATATATATAGATATTAAAAGAGAGAAATAAGTGCAAGCCTTATGTAGGTCATTACATTTTAGGTTGCAATGTTAATTCAATTTCATTTTAGTTGGGGCTCTTCCTTTTAGGGAGATATTTTCTTTGAATTTTTCAAATGAATCCAAACTTTAGATAGTCCCTTTTTCAAAGAGATAAAAGAAAATAAAAAATTAAGAAAATGTCAAAATTATATAAAATTGAAAAGATCAAAATCTCATTACATTAATAATAGATTTGCATTTAAGAATTAGTTCATATAAATGTTTTTCCTCTTTTATAATATTTCCATTAACAATAGATTCCTTTTTAGAGATTAGAATTTAAATCACGCTATGGATGTTATTTAATTTTAGCTCATAGGATTGCTCCTCAGGCACTTAAAATGAGGCCTTGTAATGTTCCTCACCAGACATTGCATCAAGTTATTTTGCCATACCTTACCTTTTATTCATTCTTCATTAGTATTCTTGATATGTTTGTTGTTATTAGTTTTATGTAAATTTGTGTTGTGATTCATTTTCTTAGTTGAATGGTTATATCATAATTTACGACCAAACTAAATACAACGATAATGGCCTTATATAGCAATAAGAACGTCATCGTTAACACTCCACTAAGCACCCAGTTCAAGACAGCACCGAATGCATAGCCTAGGGCACACAACCTTAGTGGGAAGATCTCGGAGCTATACCCTAATGTCACTGGGCCTATCCTAATGGAGAAGAAGGCCATGTGGGACAAAATTGGGACAATGCACATGGTCACCATCTATGTGGCTATGATTGATCATGATAAGACACATTCCAAATGAGGTGAGGGAGAAGATCTTCCCATCGATGCTACCCGCAACAATGATTGTGACAATCATTATTGCTGAATAGTGTTGACGAGTAGATCTTCACGCTCACCTCCCTTGAAATGTGTCTCACCGATCATTAACCATAATAACATGAAACTCGTACAGGTGGTGGCCACTGGCCGTGTGCATCACCTTGTGTTATGTGGCCTACTCCTTCCTTAGGTATAGGTCCAATCACGTCGGTGTACAGCTCAGAGATCATTCTGCAGAGGTTGTGTGCGTTAGGGTGTGTAATCGATGTTGTGGTAAATCAGCTGGTGGTGAGTGTACTGTTATCGATGATGTACATATTGCTCTTCAAGGTTTTTTACGTGCAAGGGAGGGGACTCTCCTTCACGGGGAAGATCCAAGGCACCTGAGAGAAAAATCAGATGATATAAAATCTCAGTCTTCAGTCATCTGCATAGATATAAATCGCTATTCTGTGACCAAAAGTTTTCAAATGCTTTGATCTCGGTTGAAGATTAATGGTAGCCCCTGTTTCCAGCCGCCGTTGATGCTATTAGTAATTGTTTGTCGCCATCTGTCGGACTCATTTTTGAAGGAGCACCGGAAGTAGTACCTCTGTTTCGCGATCGAAAGCTGCGGAGTGCTCAAAGCGCCCTTCACTAGTCCCGATTACGCTCGTACCTGTTCGTGAAAACTTCAGTGTAGGCTCTCGCGCGCTTGTAGCAGCTTGCTCAAAGAGCCCTTCACTTGTCCATTACGATCGGAGTCATTTGTGAAAACTTCAATCGTAGGCTCGAGCGCTTTTAGCTGCTTCCATATCGAGTAATTTCCAATTCCTGTTTTAATCATAGGTGGAGACGACATTTAACTTTCTCTGCGGCAGCATGTGTTTGGACTTGAATGAACTGGTTTTATTGATTTCAAACATAACCTGTATGGGCTTGGGAATATATTGACTTTCTGACTTTGAGTCATTAAACTTTGCTTGACTGACTTCATGATATACATTGTTGCTTTGCATCGCATGTATTTTCGAAATCTAACTCTTGTTCTGATTTTTACTCTGCACATTCAGTTACTGCAAGGGCTGAAATTTCTCCACTTGGCTAATGTTCTTCACGATGACCTCAAGCCCAGAAAACCTCCTGGTGAACACCAAGTACGACTTCCGGTTCACACGGACCAGCCAAAGCAGACGAGCAGTTCATGACCGAGTACGTGGTCACACGTTGGTACCACGCCTCGGAGCTGCTGTTCTCATGCGACAACAACAGGACCCATGGCCTGCATCTTTGCAGAAATCCCCGTTCCCTGGGACAGAGTGCCGCAACCTGCTGAAGCTGATCATCAACACGATCGGGAGCCAGAGGGAGGAGGACATCGAGTTCATGGATACCCGAAGTATCCGAAGGCCCAGAGGTACATCAAGGCTCCGCCCTGCTTGAGGGGGACCCACTTCTCCCGGCTGTACCTGCAGGCTGATCTTCTGGCCGCTGACTTGCTGCAGCAGATGCTCCTGTTTGAACCGAGGAAGAGGATGATGGCGACGGAGGCACCCCAGCGTCCTTACATGGTGGGGCTGTGGAGCGAAATCCTTCATATCCATCCTTACCAGCATCCTTCTCTCCATGCATAAAATTGCGGAATCCTTCAACATCGGTTATCAAGAGATGTGCCAGAGCATGCGTCCTTTTCCTTCTTGTTGTTTCGCATGAGGAACGAAGAATCTCAAGTTTTTATGGGCTTGATTTGGCTGTTACATAAAACCTGTGCAGGCACAATCGTTAGTCTCATCTTCTGGTCACTATGACTGATGAAAGACGATGATTGTATTCAATGATTACTTGCTGTCCATATTAGTCTTCAGTCTTGTTGAGTGTTATTCAACTCGACTCGCATGTCATTTCCATTATATAAGAGCACATATCAATGTAGGAGCGAACTGTGTGGGATACATGCAAACTTCTCGCCAAACACATGCTTGTACATGTCTTACGTTGATTAAGTGGGACTGAGTGGTGGGCTGTCCATGAATGCACATAAGCATGTGCAATCTCATGGGAGATGGTTACGTTGAGTTGGCGGGCCAACATGAATGCATGCTGGACGGTCTTGGCCTTTCTCGATTCCTGTTTTTGCTCGTCCATGATTAGGGGTTAATAACCCATGAGTTCCTCGTCCCTTTGATATAGATAACATTCTCATGCATGGAATATGGATTGTGTAACATCCCGGGCCTCACTGTGTAATATTGTCCGCTTTACGAACCGCCATCTCAGCCATGGTCTTTTCCCTCACGGCTTTAAAACGCGTTACACAGGTTAGAGGGACCCAAGCCTTATAAGCTAACCATGACCTCCCTCCCTAGGCGATGTGGGACAAGAGAGGAGGCAGTCACACTCTCCACCTCTTAACAAAAGAGCGTCTTCGCCGTGGCCCCACGGGCGTCAGAACAGCATTCGAGCTGCAGGTTAGAGGGACCCAAGCCTTATAAGCTAACCAAGACCTCCCTCCCTAGGCGATGTGGGACAAGAGAGGAGGCTGTCAAATGCACCTGATTGCAAAATTCTTATCGAACGACACTAAACCGATTTTTCTATTGTTTTTGTACCCTATGCCCGTATTTGAAACCTCAAGATTTTCACAACAACCAAGAGTTGCCAATGAATCGAAGATCTTCAAAGTGGCTCGAAAATAATCAACCAGGGGTCAAATGCACTAAAAATTCCTAAAAGCTACCCGGTAGGTTAGGTCACACTAAAATTGCTTCCGGTTGAAATTAATCGTGAAATTGAATCCGATTTTAGAAATTGAAAGTTTTGGTATGTCACAATTTATTTTAGGAATGTCGACTCATCATTTGAAGAATTTTCGGCAAATTCAGATTTTTGGCAAAAATTCAAATTTGGGCGATTTTGGATCGGGAAATTCAGATGGCCATTTCTGAGGGCGTTTTTGGCCGTCAAGTTCGACCAATTGGTGAGGAAAATTATGGAATTTGATGTGGCGTCCTCCTTGACATTAGTGTGACAGCCTCCTCTCTTGTCCCACATCGCCTAGGGAGGGAGGTCTTGGTTAGCTTATAAGACTTGGGTTCCTCTAACCTGTGTAACGCGTTTTAAACCCGTGAGGGAAAAGACCGTGGTTAGGATGGCAGTTCGTCCGCGCCAGGGCGGGTGACCCAAAGCAGACAATATTACATAGTGGGGCCCGGGATGTTACAAGTGGTATCAGAGCCGACTCCCGACCGCGTATGGGATCACAACTCAAATGCTGTTCTGACGCCCGTGGGGCCACAGCGAGGACGCTCTTCTGTTAAGAGGTGGAGAGTGTGACAGTCTCCTCTCTTGTCCCACATCACCTAGGAAGGGAGGTCTTAGTTAGTTTATAAAGCTTGGGTCCCTATAACCTGTGTAACGCGTTTTAAAGCCGTGAGGGAAAAGACCGTGGCTGGGATGGTGGTTCGTTCACGCCAGGGCGGGTGACCCAAAGCGGACAATATTACATAGTGGGGCCTGGGATGTTACGGATTGTATTTGTTGCAATGCTGCTTGTCAATATTCGTTGAGGGTGAATTTGGTGCATTTCGGAGTCGTTTGGAGGTTGCTTTGGTTGTTCAAGACGACATATTGACATGTTATTGATTTTTCATCATTCCTAGATGTTTTGGTCTCGTTTCCAGACAAAGACAAGGCCATATGCTGATGTCCAACTCATGGGCAGCAAGCACTGGTCTTCTTTTCAGTCAAATAACGTGTCCCCGAGATAGTCTTTGTAAGGGCTAGTGCGAACATCTAGAGGAGGTGAATAGGTGTTAAAAGAAATTTTTGCGAAAACGTTTGTAAAATACTTTTCTTTTGAAATAGAATCTTAAAAGCAATGGACTAGAGCGAGTTTAGCAGTTGAATAAATTTACGAATAAGTAAAAGAGTTTAGGGAAGAAAATAAGAACACAAAGTTTATAGCAGTTCAGCTTAGATCAAGCCTACGTCCACTCTCCTGCGCTGACAGCCTACTGGCTGGATTCCACTATGAATCAAAAGAGATTTTATAGTCATGTGATTTCGACTTCATAGTGCAGAGACTCTACTACACTCTTCTGAAGTGTCACAAATGTTTGCTCTCCCTTTTGAGTACAATTTGAGCTAAGCAAATGAAATAGCAAGGAACTAGGAAGTTTCGAACTTTGAAATTTTTCTTTCATGCTCACTATCGAACAACTAGCAGTCCGTCTTAAATACTCTTTCATGCCAAAACGACCGTTGGCACTTTTCAAAAGAATTTTTCCGATCTACCCATTAGACATAATCAATTAAGAAGATCTCAAGTCGTTTGATGATCGAGATGAAAGCTCGTCAATCATGTTCACTCATACAATCAGAATCTTGGTTTCCATAAGTAGAACTTTCCAAGTTTACTTGCCTTTCAAAAGATTTGATTATCGGAATTGATTCCAATAGAGATAATCAATCAAGTAGATGTTTGTATTCAACCAGAAAGCCTTCCACAAGTTGTACGAATCGAATACTTGAAGAAATAAAAATAATCTCGCATATGGATAAGTCTTCATTCTTAAGTAGCGTTTAGTTTGGAATCTATCAGCGTGAGCAGACTTTGATCCTAAAGTCTGTCGATCTTCAGACTTTGACCTTAAAGTCTTGGAGTCTTCAGACTAGACTATGGAAAGGTTTTGTTAACTTCAAAATAATAAAGAAGTTTTCTCCAACAATCTCCCCATTTTTTATAGTAACAAAATTTTCCTGAAGATTTAAGAACTTTTGACCTACAAAACAACACTTAAGCAGTACATGATATCTCATAAAATAAAATGATTAGGTTCTAGATAACAATGATTCTGCAACCACATAAAGTATGTTAGTCTTAAAAGGATAAGACAAATAACTATCCAACCACAATCATTATCACCAAAGTGAGTTGCTGCAAGCGTCAAGCGTTAAAAAGTTCAACATACCAAAAGTCAAAATAAAGTCTAAAAAGGTGTTAAATCTGTGCACATTCTCTCCATTTTTGTCAATAGCAAAAAGTGGAGAACAAAAAAAAAAAGGTTTGATGAAATCAGGGCTGCTTGGGGATGCGAACAAGCTGGAAATCCCTCATGGACTGTACTGTCTCCTCCAGCTTTCTCATAGTCTCTTTCAGCTTCTCAATGTCTTCACCCTTTGCAGTTTCTTGCACTTGAAGCTTAATGGCCTATACCTGCTGGTGAAGAGATTCTAAAGTAGACGCTAAAGCTGTTTTGAGGTTCTTGATCTCAAACTCCATCCCATATTGCTGTGCCTTCAAATCCAAAAGGACTTCCAGCAATCTTTTAAAGTCTGCTATTGGTTCTGTTGGTGCACTTGGTCTAGCTAAATCAGTTCCAGGAATATTGAGGTCTAAGGGATTCTCAGCACATCGATCACTAAGGCTTGGAGAGGATGCCTCAACATCAGCTTCAAGGAATTGAGAGGCATGGACATCCTCTGGATTTGCTGAAGACATGCTAACATCATCACTGGTAAAAACAGGAGAAGAAGTACCTGTCTTTTCATGAGCTCCCTCTGTTTCCGTGGCTACAGGTGGAGAAGCGAAAATTTCTCCTTGCTCCTTTTCAGTTTCGACTTCCAAGTGGTGTTCTTCTTCTTTTCAATCTCTGACAGTTCCACTCCTAGTTTTCTCAAAATCCTCTGTCAATGATATCGCTAAAGTTGACTCAAAAGAGTCATCCCTACCATGTTCTTCTCCTTCTTTTCTTCCTTCTCTTTCTCCTTCTTCTCTTTCTTCTCTCCTCTCTTCTCTTCTTTCTCTTTCTTCTCTTCTCTCCTCTATTTCTCCTCGTTCTCTTCCTTCTTGGTCTCACGGTTGCTCAAAACTAACAAAGCTCCGAAGATTTTTCAAGGTGAAAGCAAAAAGAGTAAGCTCGTCCTCATCCTCTTCATCCTGAAGAATAAGGGCTCTTCTCTTCTTTATTGATTCAATCACGGGCTCCTTGCATTTTCTCTTCTTTGCAGTAGAGTCTTGTTTTGTTTTGCTCGGGGACGTCTCCTTAAAGTGCTCCAAGGCCTTGTTCAATTCCTTTAGTCTCATTTTCGACACCATCTTCAATCCTATCACCATAGGAGTAATGTTTTGAACACCAAGAAATGCAGGAAGCTGAATATGAAAGTGTCTGAACAGCTTGGTAACAAGCGCTGAGTAAGAAAATTGTCCTCTATCCTTCACTACAGTCCTATACATGTGCATAAGGATTATGTGGGGCAGCGAGAACTTCATCTTATTGCTAATGGCGAACATCAGTTTTGCTTCTGAACGAGAAATATCAGTCTTAGAGGTTGACTTGAGTCAGATGCAATTGATCACGATCTTGTGTAGTAAAATATTGGAGGCAGTCATTCTTTGATAAATAATGCCACCCTCAGAAGATTTGTCCTTCACAAGAAAACTTGTAGCATGACCAACAGTCACGTTTATTGGTCGGAAACTCCCTCTTTCCACACCAATAACGTCTGCCAGAGTGTCTACATCCACTACAAACTCTCTGTCCCTCACAGTAAAATAAAATCTATTCGCATCAAGAAATGACAAATTCGAATAGAAATAAGCGGTCAATTCGGCACAAGCAACAACGGTCTCCGAACAAAATCTTTCAACTTGAAGGAAAGCAAGTTTCTCCCTCAGATTCACTTGCAAAGAGTCCAAGAAATTGAAATCCACAGTTCGAGGGTTCATCACCCCTCTTTTTAGCAGTTTGGAATAAGTCCTTTGGTGATCTTTGGATCGAAACAAATTCGTTCCCTCACCACGCACATTTGCAACAACACCCTTCCTAGGCTGAAAGTTTGCGTACAACTTCTCATCATCATCCTTAATCTCAGGCTGATTAAAGGAACTAAAACGCGGATCAACTAGAAAGTTCGCAAAAGTCTTGTCTGCCATTCCTTCAGGCGCAATGCCTATCCTTTCCATTGATCTCAAAAACAGAGTCTCATTCTTGTAACCTCTCTCTTTCAAAAACTCATCGATGAAAGTCATCGCAGTGCCTCCCTACTTCAACTGATTATAGAGTTTAAAGAGGAACTCGGGTTTTAGCATTCTTACGGGTTCAACATCTTCCACGATCTCTTCTTCCTCGTAATGGTGTGGAGGAGGTTGAGGTGCATGCGGTTGAGAATGCTGTTATTGTTGTTGTTGCGAATCTTCTTCCTCGGTCAAGTCAAAATGAGTAGGACCCTCGGGTATGCTTCGTGGTCCCCTGCTCGCGATCCTGGAAGACTTCCTTTGGAAAGACTTCTTTACATTTGTGGAGAATTTCTTAAGTACGTTCGGGTGAGAAAGATGAAAAATTATGTAGATTAAAAGCTTGAGAGTAGAAGTGAGAGAGTAGAAATTTCGTATTCTAGGGTTTGAGCGAAACGTAAATGACGAAGAAAAACTCAATGGTGTATAAATGGGGTAAATGAACCGTCACACTGAAAAAGCTGTCATTTTCGAAATATGAGAATTTCCAAAAATCCAAAAATTCGAAAAAGATTATTTCTAAAAATAAAATATGCAAACAACGATTTAAATGTCATCATACCTTTTCGAAAACTTCATATCATCATTAAATCACCTGCTTTTTAAGAAATATTAACTTACTGAATTAATTCCTGGACAATCTGGGTCTGATCAACTTCAAACTTTAGCTGGTAGAAGAGATAATACTCAGTCTGGTGTGAATAGACTCAAATAAAATTTTCTTAAGTGGCTTTGTAAAAATGTCTGCCTACTGATTTTTCAAGTCAATGAACTGAATCATAATTTCTCCATTTTGAACATGATCCCTTATGAAATGGTGTCGAATCTCAATATGCTTTGCCATTGAATGAAGAATTGGATTCTTCGTGAGATTAATAGCACTGGTGTTGTCGCATTTGATCTCGGTGCACGATTCTTTAATTCCAAAGTCTCTTAGCTATTGCCTTATCCACAAAATTTAAGAACAACAGCTCCCAAGAGCCACATACTCTGTTTTTGCTGTTGATAAAGCTACAGTACTCTGCTTTCTTGAAAACCAAGACACTAGCTTGTTACCTAGTAGTTGACAAGTGCCAGAAGTACTCTTTTTATCAACTTTACAACCTGTTAAATCTGCGTCTGAATATCCAAGGAGAGTAAAGTCTCATTCTTTGAGATACCACAGACCTAGCCTTGGAGTAGTTGTGACGTATTTGATGATGCGTTTTGCAGCAATTAAATGAAATTATTTGGGATCTGATTGAAATCTAGCACAAATGCAAACACTAAATAAAATATCAGGTCTAGATACAGTAAGATAAAGAAGTAAACCGATAATGCTTCAGAAACTTCTGGTCAACTTTCTTTCCTCCTTCATCTTTGTTCAGCTTCGAAGAACTTGACATTGGTGTTTATGTCTTTTTGCAATTCTCCAATCCAAATTTCTTGATGAAATATTTTGCATATTTCTCTTGATGTATAGAGATACCATTCTTCGATTGTTTAACTTGTAATCCAAGGAAGAAGGTCAATTCTCTCATCATACTAATCTCGAACTCATCCTACATATATCTAGAGAATTTCTTGCATAGATTTTTATTATGAGATCTAAATATAATATCATCAACATAAATTTGAACTAGCATAAAGTCTTTACTTTCCTTTTTAATGAATAACGTAGTATCTACCTTTCCTTTTTCAAAACCATTTTAGATTAGGAATTTACTTAACCTTTCATACCAAGCTCGAGGTGCTTGCTTTAATCCATACATGGCCTTTTTCAATCTGTAGACTGA
The DNA here is from genome assembly GCA_014182375.1 of Eucalyptus virginea. Classification (NCBI taxonomy): domain Eukaryota; kingdom Viridiplantae; phylum Streptophyta; class Magnoliopsida; order Myrtales; family Myrtaceae; genus Eucalyptus; species Eucalyptus virginea. Next base: position 10,525,396 of record CM024522.1, read on the forward strand.
GTATGGCTTTCTTGGATCTTCAAAACCAAGTGGTTGTTCCACATAGACTTCTTCTTGAATAAATCCATTTAGGAATGCATTTTTGACGCCCATTTGGAAAAACCTAAAATTTCTATAACAAGCAAAAACAAGTAACAATCTTATTGCTTCTAACATTGCTACTAGTGCATAGGTCTCGTCATAGTCTATTCCTTCTTCTTGCGTGTATTTTTTACCCACAAGTCTTGCTTTGTTCCTAAACACTTTTCCTTTTTTGTCCACCTTGTTCATGAAAACCCATTTAGTTCCAATAATAAATTTACCTTTAGGTTTATGAATTAACTCCCAAACATTGTTGATGTTAAGCTGTCTAAATTCTTATTGCATAGCTTCGATCGAGCTTTCATCAGACAAAGCTTCTTCTACATTTTTGGGTTCAATCTCAGAAACAAGTGCTAGTGTGCTAGACTCTTCTCGCTTTTGGATCTAGTTCGAATTTTATCATCAATGTTGCCAATGATGAGTTTTTTGGAATGAATTGACTTGTGCTTCCAATTGCTGGTTGGTCTAAAAGTCTGCTGATCCTCTGCTTCGGTTGAATCTTCTAATTCTGGTTGATGCTGATCTTTAGAAGTCTGAACCGCTTCGGGGGAATTAGACTTTATAAAGTCTGGAGCAAGTTCGGACTCTTCAGGTTGAGTCTAATCTTCTTGAGCCTCCATAAAGTCTTGAAACTTAATGTTCATGGATTCTTCAACAGATTGAGTCTTCTTATTAAAGACTCTATATGTTTTGCTTGAGGTTGAGTAGCCAAAGAAATATTTACAACCAAACACATGAAAGTAAGAAACAATTGACTTCTTCCCTTTATAGACCTCATAAGGAGTTTTTTTTTTTTTTTTTTTAGAATATGCCTCAAGAATACTGTTGATAATATAGCAAGTAGTAGAAACCTGCTTCAACCCAAAATCGAGATGGAATTTTACTCTCAATTAAGAGGGTTCTTGCCATTTCCGCAAGGATCTATTCTTCCTTTTCACAACCCCATTTTGTTTTGGAGTGTATGGAGAAGAGAAAACTTACTAGAAACCAGATTCCTCACAAAATTATGCAAAATCTTGATTCTTAAACTCATCTCCATGGTCTGTTCGTATGCTCGAAATAGCAAAATCTTTCTCATTCTGAACTTTCTTGGCAAACTTTGAGAAGTGAGATAGTGCTTCAAACTTATTTGCCAGAAAGTAGACCCAAGTGAAACGAGAGTAATCATCTACGATTACTAGGCAGTATCTCTTTCCACCAATACTTTGAATTCCGGTTGGTCCAAAAAGATCCATATGTAGAAACTGCAAAGCTCAATTGGTAAAAACTCAATTTACAGGTTTAAAGGAACTTTTAACCTGTTTTCACAAGACACAATGAGTGCATAAATTAGACTTTTGATAAGTCAAATTGGGAAGACCACGAACAAGTTTTTTGGAGGAAATCTTGGCAATGTACTTCATGTTAACATGACCAAGCTTTTGATGCCAAAGATTTGCTTCATCTTGAATGGATATAAGACACTGAACTTTCTGGTTTTACATCTAGAAGGTAAAATATTCACATGCCTTCGTCCAGTGAAAGATTGAGAGAGATCTTTACTCGTTCCCGAACAAATGCCTTCTTGGAAGTTGATTTTAAATCCTCTGTCGTAAAGCTGACTTATGCTAAGTAGATTGTAATTCAGACCTTTCACCAAAGAGACATTGTTGATAGTCAAGCTTCCAATCTTCACGGTTCCATATCCAGCGATTCTTCCTTTGTTATTTCCACCAAAAGATATTTTTCCACCATTTGTTTGAACAAATTTTATAAAGCAACTAGAGTCTCCAATCATGTGCCTCGAACAACCACTATCCAAATACCATTTGATCTTTCTTTTGATAGTGACTTGTGATCAAGAAAAGAACTCAAATTTTCTTTGGTACCCACATTTTCTTGGGTCTAGGGGAGTTAGTATTAAACACTATCTTTGCCCAATCCCTCTTAACACGTCTCCAAACCTCGGGACATTCATTCTTGAAATGTTCTGAGCTGTTACACTTTGAACATTTGAGAGCACTCCTGCCAACAGGTTTTACAAACACTTTTTGAAAGTGATTTTTCTAAAATGCCCTTGTAGGTCTTTGTCTAATCATTTCTTTAACTTTGGGAAAATCAATTAAAGGAACAGTTTCTAAAGTCATTCTCAAATCAGACTTGTTAAAGTAAGGTCTTTGTAATGAAAGAATTTTCTCCAACTTTTTGGATCCTTTTGAAAATCTTTTTGTGATATTTGAAATGTCTTCTTTCAAAAAAGCATTCTCTCTTGTAAGAGAATCAAAACTTGTTTCTAAATCAACAAAACTTTTATCTAGATTTTAAAATTTTTCTTTCCAATGAGCTTCCGGTTGCTTGAGTTTAGAATTTTCCCTTTTTAGTTCGGAAATTCTCTTAATAGAGATTTTGAGATTAAGATAAAGTTCATCTATATACTTCGAGACTTTAACAAGAATTTTTAGATTGCTTACCTCAATTTCCTTGTTCGAGTCTCGAGTCCGAATCTGATTCTGAATTTGCCATTAGATAGATATTGTCATATTCTTCATCACTTTCCTCGCATTTTGTATCACTCCTTGTCTCTGCTTTGAGAGCCTTTTTGTGTTTCTTAGTTCTTCCTTTCTTCTTCTTCAACAGAGGACAGTTAGGTCTGATATGCCCATTTTTCCTACATTCGAAGCATATCATATCTTGGCTCGTTTCTTTGTCCTCAGTTGGTCTTTTCTGGAATTTTTGTGTGCTCTGCTTTTTCCAGTTGAATTTTCTTCCCTTCTTATTCAACTTTCTGAACTTTCTAATCATGAGTGCTAGCTCTTCTTCGTCCATGTCATCTTCAGAGTCTATATCATCAGAATCATCGTTAGATTTCAAAGCAATTGACTTCTTACATTTGGGATCTTCATCCTCATTGATTTGCTCCACTTCATAAAACTAAAGTGTGCCTACTAATTCATCTACTGAAAGAGATATAATCCTTTGGGTTTCTCTAATTGATGTCTTCACGTGATTTCAGTCTTTTGATAGTTCACGCAGCAGTTTATTGACCTTCATTGGTCTTAAGATTGGATGTCCTTGATATGCCAAGCCGTTTACAATTTCAGTGAAGCAACTGAACATATCAGTAATGGATTCACTAGGCTTCATCTTGAAGGCTTCGTACTGTCCGAGTAGAATATTGATCTTCGTTTCCTTAACTCGATCAGTTCCTTCGTAAGTAACGTGCAACTTGTCCCAAACTTCTTTTGCTGTTTCACAAGAAGAAATTGAGTTATACTCAGTATGAGATAAAGCACAGTATAAGAAGTAGATGACTTTAGCATCAAGAGTCTATCTCTTGATTAATTTTGCTTGTGTTAATTCGCCAACATCTACAACTTCCTTTCCTCTTTCTAAGGTTGATGTAGCTTTAGGAATAATCCATTTTTCTACTACATCCCATTCCAGGGGATCTTTTGATCTCAGAAATGCCTTCATCTTGTTTTTCCACACATTGTATTCCTCCCCATTAAAGTATGGAGGTCTGGTGTTACTTTGGCTTTCAACCAATCTTGGAGCCAAAATACTAGCCATAGATCTTTAACTTTAGAAGTAAAACACTTCAATAAAATAAGCACACAAGTTCTAATACCAATTGTAAGGGCTAGTACAAACACCTAGAGGGAGGGTGAATAGGTGTTAAAAGAAATTTTTGCGGAAATGTTTGTAAAATACTTTTTTTTTTTTGAAATAGAATCTTAAAAGCAATGGACTAGGGCGAGTTTAGTAGTTGAATAAATTTATGAATAAGTAAAAGAGTTTAGGGAAGAAAATAAGAACATGAAGTTTATAGTGGTTCGGCTTAGATCAAGCCTATGTCCACTCTCCCATGCTGACAGCCTACTGGTTGGATTCCACTATGAATCAAATGAGATTTTACAGTCACGCGATCTCGACTTCACAGTGCAAAGACTCTACTACACTCTTCCGAAGTTTCACAAATGTTTGCTCTCTTTTGAGTACAATTTGAGCTTAGCAAATGACATAGCAAGGAACTAGGAAACCTCAGACTTTGAAATTTTTCTTTCACGCTCACTATCGAACAATTAGCGAGTCTGCCTTAAATACTCATTCATGCCAAAAACAATTTTTCCAATCTACCCGTTGGACATAATTAATTAAAAAGATCTCGAGTCATTTGATGATCGAGATGAAAACCTGTCAATCATGTTTGCCCATACAATCAGGATGCTGGTTTCAATAAGTAGAACTTTCCAAGTTTACTTACCTTTCAAAAGATTTGATTATCGGAATTGATTCCAATAGAGATAATCAATCAAATAGGTGCTATATCCAACCAGAAAGCTTTCCACAAGCTGTACGAATCAAATACTTGAAGAAATAAAGATAATCTCACATCTGGATAAGTCTTCATTCTTTAGTAGCGTTCAATTTGGAATCTGTCAGTGTGAGCAGACTTTGATCCTAAAGTTTGTCGGTCTTCAAACTTTGACCTTAAAGTCTTGGAGTCTTCAGACTAGACTATGGAAAGGTTTTGTCAATTTCAAAACAATAAAGGAGTTTTCTCTAACAGTCTTAATAGGTGGCAATGACCCGGGGTAGGTTCTTTGATGTTAACAACATCATTTCGCATTTGCATGCTTTCTCTTTACATGTCATCGGTGGTTAATTCTTAGCATGTCTAGAGTTAGATTGAGACTTGATTTTAGGAATTTAGCTCACCGTCCCAAGGTTAATAACGAAGCCTTGTATGTGTTTTCGCCCGACTTGGTACAAGAGATCATGTTTTGAGATTTATGATGGGAAAATTGTCCAAAAACTCCTAAACCTATTGTACTCTTATTAATTCAGTCATAAATTTTTTAATTTTGTCAATTAAATCATAAACCTTTTTCACCTTTTGTCAATTGAATTCATTCAATTAATTTTAGCTAGAAATTGTTAAAGTGGAGGGTGGATGCTAACATGACACTTTTAAAAAAAAAATAATGGTATTTTAATAATTTTTTTGAATTATTATTATTATTATTATTATTATTATTATTATTATTATTATTATTATTATTATTATTATTATTATTATTACTTTTCTTTGCTTTTTTAGGGTTTTGGAGAGAGGGTTGGCGAGGGTGCTCGGTGGACCCTTGTTGGCCACAAGCAAGGGTCAATTGACCCTCGCCAACCAAAATGAGGGTGCGCAAGCCCTCACTGCACGCCCTCCCCCAAAATCAGTGAGGGCCTCGATGTCCTCCCCTAGGGCCAGTGTGGGCTGTCATGCACCCTCGCTGGCCTCTCTCTAAAACACACACAATAAAAAAAAAATTAATTTAAAATATCATTAGCATAATATTGAAAAGGTCCATATCAGCGCTGGCTGTTCACGTTAGCAATTTTCACCCAAAATTGGTTGGATTGACTCAATTGACAAAATTGAAAAGTTTAAGATTGAATTAGTAAAAACACAATACATTTAGAAATTTTTGGACAATTTTCTTAATTTATAACATAGCCATATATACTATTTGTCCGACAGGTATCATATTTTCTTTTCCACACTTTTACTTTGAGCTTTTAAATACCTGGGTGTTTACTTCTCACACTTCCAATATATTGGTTATTCTTTTGCTTTATAGTATGGTTAGGATAAGACTTAGAATCACAATAAACAACCATTGCATGAACACTTAGCAATCTCGAACGACATTTAGGACTCATAATTGGAAAAAGATGGTTTGATCGCTTAGATGAATAACCAAACCAAGTTAAAAGTACCAAAAGGGCATTAATTAGACTATCAGTGTAATCAAGTCCTCCAACTTAGGAAATTCTAGTTTCATAGGAAGTGAGACAAACTCCCTTGTCTCGCTTAATTTATAGTTGACCCTGAAAAAAGCTAGTGGCGACTTCCTTCTCATGTAAATACCCTTTAGGATTAATCCCAAATTTAAAACGAAAACATCGCATGAGGTAAGGACTTGAGAGAGTGGTGCCTAATTGAAGGCTGTTGGCCCGCCTTTACGCATCTCCTCTAAACCTTCATTCTTTTCCCTTTTGAACGGAAGCTTCATCTTCGTGCTCTCCATTTGGATCTGCCCATCAAAAACAATCCATGCACGTTCTTTATTTATAATTCTACTAATCTTACTAACAAAACCCATTCTCCCTGAAAATAAAAACAATGTATTGGACCTGAAAATTAGTGTGCTAATGGAAACCTTTGCATCCTGTTTGTAGCTAGTCGTCGAGGTGGACCATTAAATAAGTTGTTTATAGCATCGGCCGCATTAACGGCCTCTTTGTTTGTGTATGTGGGTTGCGTCCCCATTTATAAATTGAACCACTACTTTTTGGTATTTGTTGTGTTATGCCATTCTTGAAATGTCATGCTTAAATTTTGCATTTCGATTTATATTTATGTACACACTTCACACACAAAAGGAGACACGATACTATGTGTTGTGAAAACGGCCTCGTTAATCAATGTCAATGTTGAATGTGTTTTGGCGACATTTCAAGAATTGAATATCATGTATGCTTGGGAAATCAATCGATGGGTGACCTAAGACTAAATCAAAAATTGAGATGTGGCACCAAAAGGATGTCGTGCGATGCTAATCCATTCACACGTGATAAGGACCTAAAATTTCTGGTTTTCGTTTAACTAGTTCTTTTACAGGCGAATCTAGTTAATTGACTTTCCCATCACTATCTAGGCTCTTTGACTTTCCGATCAAGCTAGACTTACCTAAATTGATTGATTAGGGAATATCTTAAGGACCAAGGCGCCACTAGCTAGTGGACCCCTAAGTTCGCGAGATTGTAGTGCTACTAGGGTCAGATTCGTCAAAATGGTTAATTATATAGATTTCTTGTGGGTTCATGAGACCTTCACATGATTGAGGGAAAATTACTGAAAAAGTCTTAAACCTATTGCAATTGTGCTAATTCAGTCATATACTTATTTTTTTTATCAATTGAGTCCTAAACTTTTTATAATTATTCTGATCAGTCCATTTGACCAAAATTGGCCAGGCTGGCATCGATGTGGTAGCCGGCTAGCACCGACGACCTTTTTTTTAATAATATTTTATTTTTTGAAATATTTTATTAATTTTATTATTTTATTCCTTTTTTTCCTTTTTTTTTTTTCCTTCTCCCTCTCCCTCCTTCCTCCTCCTCTCCTCCTCTCCTCCTCCCTCCTTCTTCCTTTGGCTCTGGCGACTAGCCAGAGGGGAGGGCTGGCTGGTCACCGAACTGAGGCGACCGAGCTAGCTTGCCTCGCCGTCACTGGGAGAGGGTGAGCAAGCCCAACCACTAGCGGGCCTCGCCCTCGCCCAAGGGAGCCTCATCATCGCCTGGTTTGGCGAGGCGAGCGTCACGAATTTGGCAAGGGCTCACCTTGCCAATTGGTGAGCTCGCGCCCAACGACGGTAGGGCAAGCCCTCGCCGGATCTGGCAAGGGCTCGCCTCATGGTCATTGGGCGAGGGGAGCCCTTGCCAGATCTAGTGAGGGGGGCTTGCTGTCACATCTGGCAAGGCCCTCCTCGTCAGATATGGCAAGGGCTCTCCTCGCCTAGCGATCGCGAGGCGAGCCCTCACCAGATCCAACGGGGGCTCGCCCCGCCGTCGCTAGGCGTGAGCTCGTCGACTAGCAGATGAGCCCGCCGAATCACCTCAATCTAGCGACTTGCCGGTCGTCGGAGCCAAAGGAAGGAGGAGGGAGGAGGGAGAAAGAAGGAAGAAGGAAGAGGGAGAAGAAAAAAAGAGAAAAAAAGAAAAATTAATAAAAAATTTCAAAAAATAAAATATTATTAAAAAAAAGGTCGCCGGCATCAGCCGGCTGCCACGTGGTGTTGGTTGGCTAATTTTGGGTGGATGGACTGATCGAAAATAATTATAAAATGTTTAGAATTCAATTGGTCAAAAAAATAAGTTTATACTGAACTAGCACAATTGTAAATAGGTTCAGGATTTTTTTAGTAATTTTCCCCATGATCAACGGTTCTGACATGATTAATAAGTTAGACTAAAGTTTAGCCAAGTGTTTCTTTATCGGTAAGTACTTATTTATTTTTTATATAAATAAATCCTACCCATCGAGCAAGTAGACAATTTTTCTCTCCAACACGAGTGATACACAACCCAAGTTGGGCCACGCCCATGGCTTACTAAAATCACTCTCTTGGGTTCTATGCACCTTCGTCGTCGTCGTCCCTTCCTAAAACGAGTCACTTTGCGTCCGTCTCACTCTAATTGCCAACGCCATCCTCTTTAATAATAATAATCTTTTATATTTAATTAAGAAATTGATATCATCTAGCTATCATTTCTAGTTATCATCAAACAATATTTTATTTTCATTTTCAGCATTTAAATACTTTTAACATTTGAAATTTATTACATAAAATTTCCGTGCTTGTTTTCGGATCTATTGTACAAGCCCAATAATCCAATTAAGTTTTTTATCAAACTTGTTACAAGAGATGATCATCAAAATGACATGGATATGAGACTTAATTTGTTATTTCGGACTCGACATGTAAAATAAAAATTGGTGCAGGAATTTATTAGCGCTGGATTAACACGCGAACGGATGCTGCTGGATTCCCATTAGCTTGTTGCACCGTCACATGACGTGACCTTCCGCCTTTTTTTTTTTTTTCGGTCATGTAGGCTTTTACATGCTTTATTCAAACATTTTAATTATTATTTTTCTTTTTTATCTTTCTGTTAAAAGATCAGTCTTAACTAGGATAACTTTCGCTCAGTCATATGATTTATTAAAGGATTCATAGCAGTTGTTGATTATATGGATTTCACGTAATTAGATATGTGAAGTTAACTATATCATCACTATCAAATTCCTCGTTTTTTTTCCCAATTTCTAACCTTCCAATCAACTGATTGATTGATGAGTATAGTCAACTAAGGATTGCATAATACATGATATCATTCCCCTTCAATAGCACTGAGTTTTTTTGCTAGTATTTCACTTTTATTTTCACAGGATGCTGTACAAATCATCACTTAATCCAACGAGTTTAATCAAACTAATTCGATAACTCAACCAATAAAAACATCATACCACATGTCAGTTCTTGTTAGGCTGAAGCCTGGTTTGCCCTCACAAAACCCTATCCATCAAGCAAGGTAACAAACATATCGACAAAGATATATTCCCTTAAGACAATTTAGGTCCTATTTGGTCATTTCTGTTTCTATTTCCCGAAACACAAATTTTTGTTATTTTGTTTCAGGAAACAAAAAAAAGAATAGAAACGCGTTTGTTTACACTTTTATTTATGAACAGAAACAAGAAGTAGAAAAAACATGTTTCTTGTTCCAGGAATACTTTCAAGAAACATTTTTTTTCTCACTTTTCTTCTTCTTTTTTCTCTTTCTTTTCTTCTTGTTCTTTCTTTTGCCAATCACCGGCCTTAGCCATGGCTAGTCCCTAGAGAGACCGAGCCATGGCGAGGCTCGGTGGCCTGAGCCTCGCTATGGCAGCACGAGCTCGCCCAGCCCAAGCGAGACCGAGCCTTGCGCAACCACGGCGAGGCCGAGCCTCGTGTGACCACGGTGAGGCTTGGCCTCACTAGGCTAAGGCGAGGCTCGGCGAGTTTGCTGGAGGCCAACCTGGCCCTGGTGAGGCCGACGTCATGCCAATTGACGAGGCTTAACCATGGCCGAGGTCAACAACTGGCCAAAAGGAAAAAAATGAAAAAATAAAAAAGAAAAAAAAAGAAGAAATAAAGAAATAAATTAAAAGTATTAAAAAATTAAAAGAAATAAAAAATTATACAAGTTTACCAAACATATTTTTATTCTTTTTTTATTTTAGGAACATAAATTTTGTGTAATTACAGACACGTTTTTCTGTTTAAAAATTATTCTCCAAAATAAAAATTTTTTTTTTTATTTATATTTTCGAAAATAATTTTTGAACATAAATGTTACTAAACGTGTCATTAATAAAGTCAAGGAAGGCAAAACGAGGCGCATTCCAAAGGGGGCCTTGGCCATTGGCTCATGTCGCCGGCCACCCTCCTTATTATAGTAAACATGCTCACGCTCACGGCTTCTACCGCATCGCTCTCTCTCGCTCCGTCCACCATTGCCGTCCTTGTCTCCATCGATACGCGAGATACCACCCCGCCGATCACTCCCCGAGCTCCGCCCATGGCTGACGCTGGCGTCGAGAGCAATCCCCTCTTGCAGGACTTCGACTTCCCACCCTTCAACGCCATCGAGGCCAAGCACGTCCGTCCTGGGATTCTGGCTCTATTGAAGAGTCTGGTATGGTCGTCGTTTTGTCTCTCTCGTTTGATTGTTGTTTATTGATATTATTTTTTGAGGTCTTGGCGTTTGTAATGTGTTTGTGGGAATGCCGCAGGAGAGTGATCTGGAGGAATTGGAGAGGACGGTGGAACCATCGTGGCCAAAGCTTGTGGAGCCATTGGAGAAGATTGTGGATCGATTGTATGTCGTCTGGGGAATCATCAATCATCTCAAGGCCGTCAAGGATACAGCTGAGTTGCGTGCCGCCATAGAGGAAGTGCAGGTAATTTCTTTCTCTGGGTCTTTGTTCGCTCGGACTAGGATCTCTTAAGTAGTTCTCGAAATGATTTATTGAGTAATGTAAAGTGGTGAGTTAGAAGACATAATTGTGTTCTGGAGTAGGACATGGCCTCTCTTGTTGCCTTTAGATAAGTATCTTTGTCACTTTAGCATGCTATGGGCTGGTTAGTTCATTGATATCTGTTTAGCTTTTATGTTTTTTAAAATCTTGAATAGTGATGCTTACATTGGCTTACTTTTGTAATGCAGGCAGAGAAGGTTAAGTTTCAGCTTAGACTCGGGCAAAGTAAACCTATTTACAATGCTTTTAAAGCTCTTCAAGAGTCGCCTGATTGGAACCTGCTGAGCGATGCTCAAAAACGTGTAGTGGAAAGTGAGTAAAACATATGTCCTTTGATCACCTTATGTTTGTCTTTTGAGTAATACATAGTATTTCATACATTCAATTTATATCATTGTACTTTCATTGATTTGTAGTGCTTGTACTGTATAATGAGATTGGTTGACATTCGGTTTAAAAATAATGTTGTTGCAGACCAAATAAAGGAAGCAGTTCTGAATGGGGTTGCCCTAGAAGGTGGTAAAAGAGAAGAGTTTAACAAAATTGAGCAGGTGTGATGCGTTTTACCAATATGTCAAATAAATTGAAATCTCTGTGTTGGTGGCAGTGACAAAATAAGGTGTTTTTGGTGTAGTATATATAGTGTTTTGTTTGATTGGCTTATGAGCATATATATGGATGTACACACACATAGCATGGATTTCAAGTGGATCCTGCATCTAGTCAATGAAGACAAACTATGGTGGTGCATAAAACTTAGATTCTTTCCTGCACTTCCAATCTCACTTATACAGAGAATTTCAAAGTGAACCCCACATCTTGTTGATGAAGGCACACTATGGAAATGCATAAAATTTAATTTCTTTCCTGTACTTCTAGTCTCATCTATTTTATCTTTTGTTAAGCTCAGCCTCTCGAATCTGTACCCTTTCCAGCACTCCTGTTGGTGGATTTTAATGTCAATGCCTTACCCACTATCAGTACTTACCTATTCTATATGTGGCCTCCTAATATATATCTTGAACTCATGTAAGTCATTTTTCAACATCTCTTTTACAAAAAGAACAAATGTCAAGTTAAATGAAAACAAAGAAAAACTGTAGAATTCTATTACCAGTAGGAGCATGTTGACCATAGCGTTGGTTCTTTATTTAATTCAAGGGGCTCTAATACTCTCTCATTCCAGTGGATGCTTTGCTTGTCCTGCACCTATTGGTTTACAAAGTGATGTAATCAGACAAAGTCCTCCCTAGTAAGCAAGACTAAGTTGCCCAAATAATCCTAATACTTTGGTCAAAGAGATCCAGTTGTGATGTCACCTTTATTCGAGAAAATAAAATATTTAGGTTCAGTAGAGAGTACTTGAAGTACAAAGGGAAGGGTTGAAGAAATTAACCCAAGTAACAAAAACAATTGTTAGAAGGAAGAGTTTAGAACAACAAGTCATTCAAACTATTTTACTATTTTAGAGAAGAGTTTAAGGTTGAAAGATGTTGAGAGAAGAGGACGATGTGAGGTTGAAATCATCTACATGTGGCTAACTCATGTATTCTTCATTTAACAAGCAGCTCCAAAAATGCCTCACGTAGGGGATTTTCCAGACCATAACCGATGTAGAACGATGGTCTCATGGTAGGGAGCCCAATCAATTGAGAACATGAAAAAAAAATTCCAACAAACAATTACTCAAAATGAGTAAATTCTTTAGGCATCACACCCAAAGCTTCCTAAGGGTTATATCTAGGGTATCCTAAGCATCACACCTAATAAAAAAATTGCCAGTTTTTATTAATTGTCAACTCTATTGAAAAGATAGAATTGCAACAATGTATGGATTCTTAATATTCTACTTCTAGTTGAAATAGAAAACCTCTAAAGAAGAAGCATAATTGAAATAGGAAACATAATATCCTCCTTAAACTGAAAAAAAGGACACTTTGTAAAATCCTAATATTTACTATTTTGGTTTTTTTTTTAATTTTAATAGGGAGGTATTTCATTAAAAAGGCATTAAAGATATGCAAAACCATTTACAAAATCAAGCACAGGAGGAGGAGTCTAGTTGGTCTGGAAATGCATTTACATCAAGACTCGATCTGTGTGCATACCAAAAACCAAAGTAAAAGGCAAAGATTCCCTAATTTCCACAAGCTGTCTGTCTATATATTAAATATTCTCCTGTTTCTTTCCTCCAAATCAGCCAGAAAGCTGCTAGAGGGTTTAACTGAATCTTGTTTCTCTTTTCTTTGTTAATGCATATACCACACCAAGCTCTTAGGGTCTGCTTCCACTGTCTTTATAGTGACCCACTTAATGCCCACAAGTGATGAAACCAAATCCCAAAGCATTCTTGACCAACCACGGTCGAGCAATAGATAGCTTTACTAATTAATCTTGAACAGTTCTTCTAGGACCCTTATTTGAGTTGGAAAGTCCATCTTTGCTGATGTATATACATTGAGACTTGAATAACTATCATCTCGCTTGATTTTGTTAGCTTATGAATAACATGTGCAAAAACTTCTCAGTATATCTTATTATCTCTGCTATTGTGGGATACTTGGCCTTAAATTTATTTGCATGGAAGCTAAAATTTGCTGTGACTTGTGACATTAAATAGCACATAATGTGGGAGATGATGAAGACACTTTAATTATAATTGCGGGAATGATTGGTCAGATTTTAGTCGTTTCTACATTCTAATGTGTTAGCAATCAATTTGAAAATGTGATGCCGATGACTATGTTAAGATTACTCTTTATGTGCAAGAAAGTAGTTTGGTAATTTTTTTTTTTTTTATTATATATTTCAATTGCCCAGTCTCTGCCTTTTGATTAATTAATTGATTACAGGAACTTGAAAAGTTATCTAAAAAGTTTGATGAGAATGTATTGGATGCCACAAAGAAATTTGAAAAATTGATTACTGATAAGAAGGATATTGAAGGATTGCCTACTACAGCTCTTGGTTTGGCTACACAAACGGCAGTGTCTAAGGTAACACACAATAGCTTCCATTTGTTGTGTCATTTTTCATATTTTTCAGCACTCTTCATTCAAGAGTCTGTTTGATCATTCATCCTTTATCATTTTTTGTCATATTCAAGGGGCATGAAAATGCAACTCCAGAAGATGGACCTTGGGTGATCACCTTAGATGCTCCAAGTTTTAAGTCTGTCATGCGACATGCTCGAAATAGAGCTTTACGTGAGGAAATCTACCAGGCTTATGTTTCTCGGGCCTCCAATGGAGATATAGACAACACTTTAATTATTGACCAAATCTTGAAGCTTAGATTGGAAAAAGCTAAGCTTTTAGGTTATAATAATTATGCTGAGGTATGGGTTTTTAAGGCTATTTATGAGATTTTTCTACTTTGAATTTCATCTTCTTTTTTTTATTTTTTTATTTATTATGTATGTGTGTGTGTAAAGTTTGAATGGGCAAGTGAGACAAATTATTTTTAGTCATTCTTCGGATGATACTTTTCAAATTAATCACTAATTATAAACAACTCTAATTGTTTTTGGCTGTTGCTATGATTTTATGATTTACAAGGGAAATGAGGAAAATTTATGGCAGACAAAGTGGTTGCTGGTATATTGTAGATAATTATGGAAATATTTGCACTTTGATTCTTAAGTTTCAGGTGTTCAATTTGCCGGAATTGCATTTTGATGCATAATCCAATGCAAACTAATTTTGTATTCTTATATATCTAATGTCTCTGAAACAAATTCTTAAGTATGCTTTTGAATTTTTTCTCCATTCTCCTGGAATAATCTTGGAGCAGAATCTATTTGCTTGGGTGTACTTGCTTGGGTGAACAATGCTCTGATATCACTGTATCATCACATATTAATGCAATATTGTCATCAGGTTAGCATGGCAATGAAAATGGCTACCGTGGATAAAGCGGAAGAGCTCCTAGAAAAACTTAGGAGTGCTTCATGGGATGCTGCAGTTCAAGGTATGACCTAGATGAATATTCTTAGTATATGTAAGTCTTGTAAACTTTTAACATTTGATAATGCACTTTTGCGTTTACTTATGATAAATATTCACGATAGTTCCTTAAGCTGCTTAAAATATGCATGTTATACCTGTAATTCAAGCTTCAAAGTAGTACACTTTGCATCATATGTGTTCTCTTGCGTATATCCATATGAAGAGCATATTAATAAGTGCCCCCCCAAAAAAAATGATGTCATCCCCAATTTCTGTCTTTCAAGTCGTACTTATCCAATTGCCACTAAATATTTGGTTTAGCTATCCGTCTGATCACTTGGTACACTTTTAACTGGCACAGAGTGATCGATCTGACTGAAGCAAACCTAGCCTTGGTAAAGAGATGAGGAAAACTAGGAGCACTCTAGAATATTGCAACAACAATGCAGTCAATGTAACAATAGCATTTCAGACAAATCTGAGTTTACAAATGTTGATGAGGGTTGTGGAGTGGATCTATAAGTTGGAGTTCATCTGGATCCTGTGGTCATCATTGTGCATGCTTCATAGGGGTCTTCTCTCTATTGGCTGGTGATAAAGGAATTAGAACGAGGGAGAGGATGGGGCTGGGAAAATAGAAGAGAAAAAGAAAAGGGGGTGGGTGGGTCAAGCCTTTAATTCAGTTTGATGATGTCGATGGCAAATATTAGGATACTATTACAGATGTTCCTTTTACTTTCAACTCAACATCCATTTTTTAATATGAATTGGCTTGATTATTCAGACGTGGAGGACCTAAAACATTTCGCCAAGAGTCAAGGAGCAAAAGAATCTGATGATTTGAGCCATTGGGACATTAACTTCTGGAGTGAGAGGCTGCGTGAATCAAAATATGACATCAATGAGGTCAGAACTCTCTCCCTGACCCTGATTTATGCATGTGAATATGAACATGTATCCTCATAACTTTTGCAATTTCCAGGAAGAACTACGCCCATATTTCTCATTGCCAAAAGTAATAGAGGGCCTTTTCAACCTTGCAAGGACACTTTTTGGAATTGAGATTGAGGCTGCTGATGGACTAGCACCGGTAAAAAAGTTAAATGCTTTGCTTCTGTCTTTCATGTGCTGTTAGCCCATGTGTTCTGATAAAATGCTTATTTATTCTCTAGGTCTGGAACAGTGACGTTAGATTCTACTGTGTAAAAGATTCTTCAGGAAATCCAATTGCATACTTCTATTTTGATCCTTATTCTCGACCATCTGAGAAAAAGGGAGGTGCATGGATGCATGAAGTTGTTGCTCGAAGCCGTGTGCTATCTCGAGATGGTGCAAGTACAAGATTACCGATTGCTCACATGGTGTGCAATCAAATGCCACCCGTGGGGACCAAGCCAAGCCTTATGACATTCCGAGAGGTCAATTTCCAACTCTTTTCCTCAGTTTGTTGACCTTTTTTTTGCCCCCCAATTTGAGTCTGAAACACTAAATAGATGGAGGGTAGCTAGTGTAGCCACAGGAATGCAAGCCGGTGGCAATGAAATATTGCCATCAGAAACAAGGACAATAGAACAGGGTTGTTTAATTTGGTCTCCACAACTCTTAGTTTGATGATTGGATTTTGGTAACTTCCAGGCAATACTAAATAGGGATCAAAATTGTGCTATTATAAAGACATCTCTATGAAGATATCTGTGTATGTTGTATTTATTCCACACTGTCAGGAGGGGGCTGCGGGAAGAATCAATATGTAGGTCCGATAACACTTGTTAGCGTGAGAAGATTAATGAAGTAAATGCCAAGGAATTTTTTGCTTGAGAATTTCTGATGCCAGCCTATTCATTGATGTGATTTCATGAATCCCACTAATGCTAATATTTTTCTATGTATAATGCCTAAAAATACACACTTCTCTTTGCTAATATTTGCATCTAGAGATGGATCTATTGTCCAATTTCCAGTATTACCTGCTCCCATTTTAAAAATTTCTGATTCACACCTAATAATTATAGAATCGTGACTATTGACCGTGAAGGTTTTGTGTGAGGTATGAGTGAACCATTCTTGTGCGACAAGAGTTCAACCCTTTAGAGGAGATATCATTAAGGGCCCTTTTGCCTATTTATTTGAGGGGCCTTTTCTTGCTCTTTTGTGCTAACCTTAGATAAATGATGAGATTTGTGACATTGTGCTCACTATAGCAGTTTGTCCATCATAAAATATCTTAATCTTCTGAGTGGTATATGCTAGTTAAACATTTGTGTTAAAATATGTATTGTTGAAATTGGCAGGTTGAAACTGTTTTTCATGAATTTGGTCATGCTCTTCAACACATGCTAACCAAACAAGACGAAGGCCTTGTTGCTGGCATTAGAGGAATAGAGTGGGATGCTGTGGAATTGCCCTCTCAATTTATGGAGAACTGGTGTTACCACAGGTAATTTTGTCTAGAACTATTTATTATAGAGCTTTAGGAAAATTTACTTGCCATCATGGTTGGATGTGCTTGCACTTCACAAATAAAAAAGGTTATGCATATACTGTGGATAGCAACAGATGATTTCTTCATAGACCATTATGTGATGTTTGTGTTGTATTGCCTTTATACTATCTCCGGATGTAAAAGTGAGGAAGTGAGAGTAGTGCCTTCTTGTATATGGCAAATGATAGGCCCCTGTTGTAGATGTTATTAGAGGATGTCTATGGCTCTCGTCAAGGTATGTTGAAATGAATCGCAGTTGAGTTGTGACTCGTTTTATATTATTCCAACCAATTTACACTTTCTTAATAATTTTGTTATTCTCCTTTACTTTGTTTGCCTATTAGTATCAATATTACAGATAACAAAAAAGAAATACTACAAGCTATTGAGTTTTATGCATTCATGCTCACGACCATGGCTAGTTACCCTAAGAATCTTTAAATATGAAAAATAATTTCTTCGAGATATATCAGGTTGATATCAATATACCTCCACAATGGTAGTTTCAATTGTGAAATAATTTTCACTTTCCCTATTTCATTTGCCTATTTTTTTTAAGTTTAGTTAATCGTGAATTCATAAGAATAGGCAGTAAGGAAAGACGTATTACTAATGTGTACTTATCGTTAAGTCCACCTCAGTACATATTATGTAGATTTAAGCAAAAAATGTATTAGTTAACATATAGAGACGATACATCCATTTTTTCAGTATTTATAGAGTTAAAAAGAGTAGATATCCAGACTTTGTTTTTCCTGCAGTTAAAGCTCTTTTCTCTTGTCATTGAAGTTATCCCTTTTTTTCTGCGCTTGAAAAATTACCAATAACTTAGAGAAAGCATAATAAAGGTTAATTGTGTCAATTGGGTTATTTGATGCTCACTGTCATGTGTCCCAACAGATACAAAAGTGGAGTTAGTGCTGAGTATCCTTCTCACAAAAGTGTCAGAATATTTGAATCTATAATTTTTGAAGTAAAGTTTTACTTTCTTATTTTTTTCTATGTTTATGAACTTTGTACACATTATCTATAACAAGGAAAAATAACAAAATGAACGTTTTCAACTTGATCTCTTGCATATTAAAAACATTGAAAAGAAAACTAATTACCATCCTCATTGTGATAGACTTGTTTATGAAAAGTCAATCGAGTGTCTTGTTTCTCAAAAATTTTACTATAAAATTAAATAAGCTCTTGTTTAGAAGAAAGAACTTTAAGGACATATGACATAACCAATTCTTTGATTTTAGCGAAAAATATTTGATTTGAGGAAACAAGATAGTAAGACGATATTGACAAAGAAATAAAAGAAATACTGTATTGAGATGAAGTGTTCCCATGTTTCCAAGAAAGTGCAAACTGGTTGGATGTGCTCGCACTTCACAAATAAAAAAGGTTATGCATATACTGTGGATAGCAACAGATGATTTCTTCATAGACCATTATGTGATGTTTGTGTTGTATTGCCTTTATACTATCTCCGGATGTAAAAGCGAGGAAGTGAGAGTGGTGCCTTCTTGTATATGGCAAATGATAGGCCCCTGTTGTAGATGTTATTAGAGGATGTCTATGGTTCTCATCAATGTATGTTGAAATGAATCGCAGTTGAGTTGTGACTTGTTTTATATTATTCCAACCAGTTTGCACTTTCTTGGAAACATGGGAACACTTCATCTCAATACAGTATTTCTTTTATTTCTTTGTCAATATCGTCTTACTATCTTGTTTCCTCAAATCAAATATTTTTCGCTAAAATCAAATAGTAGATTTCGCGATTCTTAGCAAAAATATTGATTTTGTTTTTCCACTTCAGTTTAGTCAATATGATCATGTCGTCTTTAAAATTAACATGCAAAGCTTTCAAATTCAGCTGTAAAAGCTTGACATAATTATATTCAAGAATTATTTGTTATTGTAATATGTCACAAAGCTGATTAGAGAACCCGCAGCGAATAGTAAGAGAGAAATAAGAAGAGAGAAAGAATAGAGAAGAAGAGAAGGAGAACGTAAAAAAAAGAAAGAAAGAGGGGCTGTAGATTTCTGTAGTAACAGAAACCCTACACCCATTGTATTTATATTGAATATAAACTGTATATGACAATAATACCCTTATGTAAGTAAAAAAGGAAATAAAACTCTGATAATAAAGGAAACTCAATTAAAGTAACTTAACACTCCCCCTCAAGCTGGAGCATATAGGTCACCCATGCCCAGCTTGGAACAACCAGCAACAAAAGCAGGACGAAATAATGCTTTGGTAAACATATCAGCAAACTGATCTTTAGAGGCAACGTAAGGAGTAGCAACCAACTTCTGCTTCATAACATCACGAACAAAGTGACAGTCAACTTCTATATGCTTAGTTCGCTCTTGAAAAACAGGATTCCCAGCAATATAAATAGCTGCTTGATTATCACACATCATGTCAATAGGTTGATTAATAGAAAATCCAAGCTCTTGGAGAAGAGATTTCAACCACAACAATTCAGCCACAGTATGTGCCATAGCACGATATTCAACCTCTGCACTAGACCTGGCAATGGTAGTCTATTTCTTTCTTCTCCAAGTAACCAAATTACCGCCAATAAAAGTGCAATACCCAGTTGTAGACCGTCGATCATATGTTGACCCAGCCCAATCAGCATCAGAATAGCCAACCAAAGTGGAAGAACCATTAGATTTATAAATTAGTCCCTTACCAGGAGAGCTTTTAAGATATCGAAGAATGCGACATACAGCATCCCAATGAGCTTTCTTAGGTGACTCCATAAACTGACTCACCACGCCAACAGCAAAAGAAATATCGCGACGTGTAATAGTAAGATAAATTAGTTTCCCAACTAGACGCCAATATTGATGCTTGTCTTCAATTTCTTTTCCATCATCAACTCCAAACTTTTGATTTGGATCCATAGGAGTATCATTTGGCTTGGAAGCTAGTGTACTCGTCTCAGACAAAAGATCAAGAACATACTTTCATTGAGACAAATTAATACCTTTTTTACTTCATAAAACTTCAATGCCCAGAAAATACCTAAGAGTTCCCAAGTCTTTAATCTGAAATTGCTGCTGAAGAAAGGACTTAATCTCAGAAATGCCGGTCATATCACTACCGGAGACAATTATATCATCCACATATACCACAAGAATGACCACCCTCGATTCCTTCTTGCGAACAAAAACAGAATGATCAGAATAACATTGGTGGAAACCACATTTGGAAATCATTGAACTGAATTTTTCAAACCATGCTCTTGGAGACTGTTTCAACCCATAAATGGCCTTATGTAGCCGACATACTTTACTACGATTCTCCCCCTGAGCAACATACCCAGGAGGTTGTTCCATATATACTTCTTCAGACAAATCACCATAAAGAAAAGCATTCTTGACATCCAATTGATATAATGGCCAATCGAAATTCACAGCAAGAGAAATAATAACACGAACAGAATTGAGACGTGCCACAGGGGAAAAAGTCTCAAAATAATCCACTCCATAAGTTTGAGTAAAACCTTTAGCAATGAGTCGAGCTTTAAGACGCTCGATTGAGCCATCCGGATTGTACTTGATAGTGTACACCCAACGACATTTCACCACATCTTTCCCAAGGGGAAGATCAACCAATGACCACGTTTGGCGAGACACTAGAGCTTCCATTTCCACATCCATAGCTTTCTTCCACTCAAGGCGAGACAAAGCCTCAGTGGTAGAAGTAGGAATTGTATGAGTTTGTAATGATAGAGCAAAGTCATGTAATGGAGAAGGAAGATGTGAGAGAGACACATAACGCTCAATAGGGTAAGCCAAAGAGGATTTTTGTGTGCAAGACCGAGTACCTTTGCGAAGGGCAATCGGAAGATTGTCTGGACTAGGAGACAAGGAGGAAGATTGATTGGAGGGCATTGAAGAGCTGGAGACTGGTGGTGTCGTAGATTGCTTTCGCCGCCGATACACCTGCAAGGGAGGAGATAGTAGAGACGGACTAACAGAATCTAGAGGGATTTGTTGTGGGATAGGAGGATCAGCTACAATGTCAGTTTAAAACTCTTTACCCTCAGTAGAATAGTATGGTGTGCCCTCGAAAAAAGTAATATCAGCACTAACATATTGGGTATAAGTTGTAGGATCATAACACCGATATCCCTTTTGTGTACGTGAATACCCGAGAAAAATACATTTAGTAGCACGAGGAGATAGTTTATCAGAACCGGAATGTAGGTTATGAACAAAACAGACACACCCAAAGACGCGCGGGGTAAGAGAGAATAACGGCTTGTCAAGAAATACAACACTGATTGGTGACTGATGATTGAGGACAGTGGAAGGCATACAATTTATGAGGTAACATGCAGTAAGGACAGCATCACTCCAAAATGATTTTGGCACATTCATATGAAATAAGAGTGAACGAGCAAGTTCTAGAAGGTGACGGTATTTTCTCTCGGCCACACCATTTTGCTAAGGGGTATAAGTACAACTTGTTTAATGTATAATGCCAAGATTAGAACAAAACAAAGAAATTGATTTTTGTGTATATTCTAGAGCATTATCTGTTCGCAAAATCTTAAGGGATGTATTAAACTGATTAGTAACCTCACGATGAAATAACTGAAAAACATGTAAAAATTCAGAGCGGTCATGAAGCATATAGAGCCATGTTAAACGAGAATAATCATCCACAAAAATAACAAAGTACTTAAAACTATTTCTACTAGCACTACGGGAAGGTCCCCAGATGTCCGAATGAACAAGTTCAAGGAACTACGATGATGTTTCCCAAGTTCACAAGCCTCACACTCCAGAGTAGAAATTAATTTACACTAGGGAATTATTTGTTGTAACTTAAATAAAGATAAATGCCCTAAACGAGAATGCCATCATAGGGGGGTAATAGAACTAGCAGCTAGACCATTGGCGTCAGAAGTGGAGACACCATTGAGATAGTAGAGTCCATCATATTCATGCCCTCCACCAATCATCTTCTTTGTCTGAAGGTCCTGAAAAACGCAATGAGATGGATAAAATGTAATTGAACAACTAAGAGCTTTAGTTAACTGACTAACGATAACAAATTTAAAGGAAGTTGGGAACATGTAAAACAGAGGACAAAGATAAGGAAGATGTAAGTGAAACAGTCCCTGATCCAACCACTTGAGTCGATGAACCATTAGCTAAAATAACTTCGGATGAAGGACTAGAGTTAGTGTGGGAAGAAAATAATTCTTGCTTACCCGTCATATGACTAGAAGCTCCCAAATCAATGACCCAAGAGGTGTTAGGAGACAAAGTAGAGAAAGAGGCCATGTTACCTGTACTTGCAAGAGTGGCAGTGGATGAGAAATTGGAAGCCTCTAGTTGTTGGACACGTTTGATGAGTTGTGCAACCATATCATCTCGAGCCGTAGACTCAGAAGAACTACCCCCAGGTGGGATAGATGGGTTCATGTCGCTATAAGACACATTTTGAGCACTCCCTTCAGACATAGCAGTATTTGCAGTAACTAATCGTTGAGCCCACTCAGGCTTGCCATGCTTGGCCCAACAAGTGTCAACAATATGACCGAATTTGCCGCAGTGTATACACTGACGGCTATCTCGATCAGAACTATGTCCACTACGTCCACCACCACGACTACGACCTCCCCCAAAACCACGACCTCTATTGGAAAATCCACCACGACCACGACCACCACTACCAGCCACAAATGCTGAATTGTCATTAGATGACGTAGAAGATGGAGGGACAATGCGCTGAATTCGACAAAATGCTTCATTCATAGAAGGAACTCTCTCTCCAGCAAGAAGTTGACTCTTCACAGGCTGTAAGTCAGCATTCAAGCCAGATAAAAATTTGACCACTTGAAATTCAGCTCGTTGTGTCTTTAGTCTCTCAAGATCAGTAGTGATGGGCTGATAAAGATTGAGTTCTTCCCACATACCTTTCAAAGCACTATAATATTCTCCAAGAGACTTGTCTCCCTGTTTAAAATTAAAGATCTTCTCATATAGTTCATAAACTCTAGACATATTTTTGTCTTGTGAGTAACTCTCCATAAGATCATCCCACACTCCCTTAGCAGTTGTGTGGAACATGACATTAGCAGCGATGGATGGTTCCATGCTATTCCATAACCACACCAAAAGTGTATCATTCTCTCTCATCCAATCACTATAGTCTCTAGAATTTTCAGCAGGAGGGTTTGTGGTAAGATAATGAAGTTTCCCTTTGGCATTAATATAGACCTTCACAGCTTGGGCCCATAACAAGTAATTGGAGGATCCATTTAATTTAATAGTGGTAATTTGAACGTTGACACTATCTGTAGGAGCCTTAGTATCACTCATGATGATAATCTCAATATAAGTATATCTACCACTAATCAAGAAGGCTGAAACTTTAGTGCAAGTAACAAAGCAGCAACACTAATGTATAATCAGATGTAATTGGCTCCATCAATTAACCAAAGGGAGAAAGAGACTGCTGAAAACTCATAAATAGAGACTGCTGTATAGAAGAAAATATCTGACCAGAAATCTCGATTCAAATAATTATATGTTTGATGGAAAACCAGCAAGACCAGTCAACCATAATCAATAGAGTACTCTGATTCTTGAATCCGCTGATCAGCAAGTGTTATAATCCATGTTCATAAACCGAACCTGATGAATCTGATATCTTCTAATCTCATATGTATCGAGACTTGAAGAGAAAACGGATAAAAATTGCAGCTTTAGGTGGCTACGCACCAGAGAAGAAGTAGGGTTACTAGGGGACTCTCAAACCAGCAATATGATCAAGTAATCAAATAGTTAGATCTGCTCTGATACCATGTCACAAAGCTGATTAGAGAACCGCAGTGAATAGTAAGAGAGAAATAAGAAGAGAGAAGGAATAGAGAAGAAGAGAAGGAGAACGTAAAAGAAAGAAAGAAAGAGGGGCTGTAGATTTCTATAGTAACAGAAACCCTACACCCATTGTATTTATATTGAATATAAACTGTATATGACAATAATACCCTTATGTAAGTAAAAAAGGAAATAAAACTCTTATAATAAAGGAAACTCAATTAAAGTAACTTAACATAATACAATAACCTATGACCTATGAACAATTGCCAATAGAGCCCCCTATCGAAGTCACTTTTCTGCTGTGAAACACCAAGTATATTTCTAGTTGAAGAATGATTGCAATGTCTTTTTCTCCCTATGGGGATATTCTTGGGCATTTTGAGACTTAAGCATTTGACACAATAAAAGTACTCTGTGTGGGTGCACACATGTGCACAACTTTTCAAATGCTATGTATGAGTGTATGCATGTCAGTAACTAGGGAGTCATTATGTTACCCTTGAACTGCAGGGATACCTTGATGGGGATCGCAAAGCACTACGAAACTGGTGAGAGTCTCCCTGAGGATGTATATAGAAAGCTCCTTGCAGCTAGAACTTTTCGTGCAGGCTCCTTAAGCCTTCACCAGGTTACTTCTCACTAACAAAGACTTGTTTTGCTTCACTCTTTTATACTTGATGAACATACCCTGTTCTTATATTCTTTTCCTTCGCCTATTACTATTTTATCTACGAGAAAATTGTATTATATGTTGTAGAAGCAATTTCTTCCAAAACTTTCTCGTTTTTGGTGACTGGTGATTAGCTGGGATGTCTTTATCCATTAAATATAGTTAGTGAATTTCCTCTTGGTGGTGTTGAAGTGACATATATATGACCTGACAAGTAGATATAATAAGGTCATGAAAGCCTATTGACAAACTGCTGCCTATCCTATCCTATTATAATACCACCTGTAAAATGTTCGCGTTATCTAATTCTTCCCTTTCCATTCTAACTTTCTTCGTCTTTTCCCTTTCTACATCTTTCACTTGGGTTGGTGTCCATGGTTTCATAGGCATGATAAACCCCTGACCAAAGCAATTGTGG
The DNA here is from genome assembly GCA_014182375.1 of Eucalyptus virginea. NCBI lineage: Eukaryota > Viridiplantae > Streptophyta > Magnoliopsida > Myrtales > Myrtaceae > Eucalyptus > Eucalyptus virginea. The sequence goes on from CM024522.1 coordinate 10,550,461, forward strand.
ATAAAGTCAAGCCAAGTTCAGCTTATTGTCTGGTTAAGAAGCTACAGGAGATGATTCACTATTTCATCTGCTTCGTACTTTTGTGACATCTTTTGAAGTTAGGACTGTTTTAAATAGCTTCCAAAGAGAAGAAAGCTATCCTAGCAGGCATTTCCCTGTCCGTGGGGGAATTGTCTCTCCTGTACTATGTCCTCGTGGTGCTGCATTTATTAAAAGCTGAATGCTACACCTCTTGTTTATCGAGGTTCCACCTTTGTCTATCTTGTGGCCATCCAAGTACACAAGTTTGAAATGATAAAAAAAAAAAAGGAGAGGATTGAATATGTCATTAGGTCATGTCCAAAAGACAATGAGGGAGTGAAGCGCTTACTGGTTCATTTGACCGTAGTGCAAGCATGGTTTCAACCTCGCTGTTTTGCTGTACATACTTTGAAATGATGCGGATCAAATTATTTGCTGGAGGAGATCATGTCTTGTTCATAGAATGAACATTAGCAAAGTAAAATCAGATAATTGGGAAATCGAAAATTGCATGTGTGGAAAAAATTGCTCTCTTAAGGAATCATACTAATGTAGGAGTTGGTTATTACTTACTTTTATTATCTGGAACTTCTCAGATAAGGTTCGCAACTGTAGATTTGCAACTTCATACAAAATATGTACCTGGTGGGCCAGAATCTGTATATGATGTGGATCGAAGGGTTTGTGAAAGAACCCAAGTGCTCCCTCCACTTCCTGAGGATCGATTCCTTTGTCGCTTCAACCATATATTTGCAGGTTCGTCTTCTTACCTGTCAAAATGGTTCTTAAGAGTATATGTACCTTATGGGATACATCTTTATCTTACGTGGCTATGAATTTATTGCTTTTCACTTATATTCAGGTGGATATGCAGCTGGTTATTACAGTTACAAGGTATAGGATATTCTTTTCTGTTGGTTATGCCAGATTTTTTTTTAGGTCTTTGGTTGGTTTCTAATGGACGATAAAACACTCTCTAAATATAATACACCTCTTTTCCTTGTTCAGTTCTGAGTCCATTTTTGCTTGAGATTGATTTATTTCATGATGTGTGTTGGTTCTAATTGTGAATGTGTTTGTTTCAGTGGGCAGAGGTGCTATCTGCAGATGCTTTCTCTGCATTTGAGGACGCAGGTTTAAATGACAGCAAGGTATGCCTGAGAAGTTGTGGACATATATGGAATAAAATGATGCTGCTAAAAAGCTTCTTGCCTTGTGTTTGCCATTTATGTTGGGTTTATATGTGTGTGAAGCAGTGATAGTATTAAAAATGCAACATTTCTGTTTCTTCCCTGTATTGAGTTTGTGGTGAGTAATCCTGGAATGTCTGGGCAAAGAATGGAAGCCCGGATGAACCTGATTGGTCTGCTTGCCTGTAATGCTTAATTACTTATGTCCATCACTTATAATGACTGTACACATTAGGCAGACCCCAGACCTGTTGGATTGCATACTTGAACTCTTGGGCTACTGCAGCACGACAATGCCTTACAATTCTTTCCATGAATGGATAGGCCCCAAATCCTGTTTCCATTCCCTTTCAGCCTAAATGCATGGCTTATTAATTGTTCAGCTCTAATGGCAAGCCAATGTGATCCCCTTTTTATGCATTAGCATGGGGCTTGGCACTCTTGAATTTAGCAAAATTGATTGTTTTCCATGAGATTAAACCAGAAGAAGTGAGCAATTGACTAAGAAGCTCATTCAATGCTTTATTTGTACATGTCTTGAGTTTGAGGTCGCTGTTGCATCATCATTATCTCAAATATAGTTTCTCTATTATGAGTGATTTTTGCTCGTTTTATGTGAAAGCCCCTGGGGGGATAGGTGCATTTTCATATGTGTGTAATTCCTGCTTGATTTGTTTCTTTTTCCTAGTGCGAGATGCAAAGCACCAAGGACAAAACTGGTTCATTAGGTTTTCTTCATGTTTGATTCTTTTTCCAGTTCTCGGGTGGAAAATTTCTGACCTGAAAATGCAGTCAGGTTCTATTACCCATTCGGAAACCCAAGTCTTGTATGAAGGTCCATTGGACCATTGATAGCACATAGTAAGGCCATGGCATAACAGACAGACAAATCTTCTAGGATGGTGTTACAATAATGTTTTCTGCATTATTAACTCTTTTTAGACAACCTTACCTCCAACGTCATGTCATTTCATCAATGAGTCTTCTGAAAGCATTGCACATGGGCAATCTCCTTGTCTTGTCTATTACTATTCAGTTATGAAGCCCCTTCTTCAATATTGCATTTATTTTCAGTATTAATTGTTGGCTTTTATCATGATCTGTTGATCATGGTTGACAGGCTGTCAAAGAAACAGGGCAAAGGTTTCGAGAGACGATTCTTGCTCTTGGAGGTGGAAAAGCGCCACTACAGGTTCACAAGTTGAAATTTTGCATCATCTACTTTTATTATTCTCACAATCTAGTTTGTTTTACTTGATGTCCTCACTGTACCAATTTGCTTTACCCAGGTCTTCATTGAATTTCGAGGACGTGAGCCTTCACCCGACGCATTACTGAGGCATAATGGCCTTTTGCCAGTTGCAGCATAATGCTGTCCTAATGGCTGCTTCTGTTGCTATGGGCCAGAACGAAGGTTGGCGTCCTGGACAATTTCCTCGTAGTTAGTTCACCTTCGGTTCATGCCAACCAGCGCAATTTGATCGTCAAAAAGAAATTTCCAAATGTGTACTCTTTTTTAGCCTTTTCTCCCTTTAATGTACGTTGGTTACTATAGTAATAATATGTATGGATCAAGGGGAGACTAGACAGCTTCTGAAGCTGAAGAGTCCGAAATTTCTTATGTCATATGGATTTTTTGCAAGTCTTTGAATTCTAAAACCTGAAATGGCCATCCATCAGTATCTCGATGTTCTTTCTTTTGTCTATAATAATTGATTGAATCTCGAGCAAGATCAGCTTTCTACTTGGGAGTATTCCACGAATAAGATCAGCTTGTACGTGAGGGTTGCATGCCAATTCGATCTTTCCAGTATTCAGTTAAGGTGGTAGCACGAAAAGGAAGAAAAATTATTGTATACAGAAGAAGACACTGAAAATATTCCTGGTGGTTGATAAAGGAGCTGTACTTTGAGTTTGTATGAATATATGGTAGTGGTATTGTACGGTTCTCTTAATTTTCGAAAAAATGAGAGCAACGCTGATAGAAGTAGCGGTAGGAGAAAGCAAATAACCATTCCTAGCATGCCCAATAAAATAAATGAAAGCATTCCAACATAGTTCGAACAATAGACTGGCAATTTTGACTTTTGAAGTTTGCCACAACCCTCCTGATGCGCCTGTTGAAGTTGCAAAACCTATGTGACATCCTGATTTTCTGATTGTTTTTGATTGAATAAGTTGAGCTTTTAATCGACGCGCCTATAGTCCTTTTTCCTGAGCTGATCACTCATGGGATAACTAGTCTATCAGGTGAATCCGTTAAGGAATCTAAACGCAATAGACTTGAGAATTCGACCAGAAATCGATTGCTCAACCATGCTAATCTGCAAGGGTTATTACGGCACCGTCAAAACTGACTCGAGATTGGAGATAGATCGATTCGACAGAGGTATGTGATTAGAGTGTGGGTGATTCCACATGATTGCAAAATTTCTAAACCGATTTTTTTGTCATTTCTGTACCCTGTGCCCGTATTTGAAATCTCGAGATTTTGTGAGTTCACTTGATCGCAGTCGCGAGCTCTCCTAAGCTTGTATCCTGCGTGACGGTGGAATGTGTCATGACCCTACCCTAGTGTCACTGCATGTCTTGATCGATGGTTTTACAGTCGAAAGGAAATCGGACGTAAGAGTGAGTTTAAGGGTATTTTTACGATCATGATAGCCCTCTCAAGATGTACATCGACCAAAAATAGTATCACTTCATCTTTATTAGCTTCACCATCTTGAGTATGCTAAATCACAACCATAAACCTTTTTCAAAGGTTCAAACCCCTCACGACGGGTTTATTAAACGATCTAGTTATTTAGGACAATTTAGTAATAAGGTAGGAGTCACCCTAAAGAACCCAATCGAGGGTCGGGAGTAGTCCCTCCATTCATAAGCAACTAGATATCTAGGTTCGAGGATTTGTGTTATACTAATATTTATATTAGCACCCTTTCGGTACCTAAATGTATGTCGTGTTACCTAAGGTGTCCATGCATTTCTTTTTACTTTCTAGGGATCATTTATCCTAAACTAAGTGATCATGTGTGGGTGGTCATTTTCGTGTCATTCTATTTCTAAGGAAAATAAAAGAAGACATTCAATTGAATTTAAAGTACAAAACGGTAAGTCAATAATTAAAAGAAAGCAATAAATCTATCATGCAATACTAAAAAGAAATAAACTCAAAAGATAAGTAAACAAGAAGTACCCACAACTCGTTAGATATTTATACATGTTGACACATAAATTTTGGCGATCCGGTCATTTATTTATTGCATAGAAAATTATGGGTTAATTTTGTCCCTGAAAAAATATTAATTGCATAGCATATAAATTTAGGTGCATTTGTTTTTAATTTGCATTTTGTGCATTTATTGGACCGGTGGAAAATGGGTTGAAATTAGTGGGTTTTGAGCTTTAACTTAGCAAGCCGGACTAAGCCCACAAAACAAGTAAATTGGCCCAAGCCCTTTTTTTTAATGATTAAATATTATCTTGTGAAAATAGGAATTTGAAATTTTTCGGGATATGATGAATTTTTTTTTTCGGATAGGGCAAGTGGAAAAGCAAATATTGCGTTCGGCAAAATAAATATTGCGTTTGGAAAAAGAAATCTTTGTGGATATAGATTTGGAAAAATTAAAACCCTAATCCTTGGCCTATAAATAGGTAAAAAACGTGTAGGGTTCGGAGGGTTTCTTTCTCAAGTGCGAAGTCAGGAAATTGAAAAAAAGAAGTTTTCCTTCAAGGGAGAAAAAGTCAAAAAGTCTTCTCCTAAAAGCACGACAGAGAGAATTGCTGAGAGAAGAGATAGTGAAGGACGTGAGTGTGACCTAGCAGCAGGGGAAAGGGGAAAAAGCAAAGCATTGCTCATCTTCTTCCCCTTGCCTGCATCCGTTGATTGCAAGCTCAGCCCTAGGTAGCTGAGTCGCCAGTCACTGCCGTTCGCCAGTCTCGCCGCGACATGCACCCTCGTCACGCACCGCTGCTGTCCTGCTAACCCGATTGTGACGATCTCACGCCTCCTCCCGCTGCTCGTCCTTTCTGCGACGCCGTTGCCGCCAGCGATCCAACGTTCTTGCTCGCTGTGCTGACGCCACCTATAACTGAAGCCCGCCGCGACTTCGCCCTGCTGTCTCGCCGCTCCGCCATTCCGCCTATGACATCCCGAATTTTCAATTCTGTTTTCTATTGAATTAATCGGGCATTTCATTGACGCGCCTATAGGGTTGTTCTCAGAGCTGATCACTCTCGAGAAAACTAGACTATCCAGGGAAGCCATTAAGGAACTTTAAGGCAATAGATTTGAGAATTCGACTAGGAATCGACTTCTTGACTGTGCTCATCTTTAGAGGCCATTACGGCACAGTTAAAATATTGATTTGAGATCAAAAATAGGTCGGTTCGACTGAGATGTGTGGTTGATCGTGGATGACTCCACTAAATTGGAAAATTCTCGTTGACCGGCACTAGCTTAATTTTACTATCGTTTTGGTACCCCGTGTCTGTAATTGGATCCTTGAGATTTTCACGACAACCGAGAGTTGTCAATGTGTCGAGTGGATTCATTGTGGCTCGAAGAAAATCAACCGGGGGTCATTTGCCCTAAAAAGTTCTAAAAACTACCCGGTAGCCTAGGTCACGCTAAAAACGCACCGAATGGAAATTAACCGCCAATTGGAGTCCAATTTCATAAATTGAATATTCTGTCATGCCACAATAAATTCTAGGACCCACGACTCAGTCTCAGAAGATTTTTCTGATAACCGAGACTTTTTGGGAAAAAGTCGGTTTAAGACCGTTTTTGTTCAATCAAGGCCAGGGATTATTTTTAGTTGCCAATTTGAGATGCAAGATGAATTATGGGGTGAGGAAAAATGTCAATGGAGGCATTGAGGTACCAATTGAATTTATGAAGGCCATATGAGGTTGGATTGTGAAGGAATTGAGTTCAATTGAAGCCAAGACTTTAAAATTCGTAGCTCTCCCTCTCTCTAGCAATTATGGACCATTTGAGAGGTTGTGGGGAGTGCTTTGGTGGCCCATTTGCAGCCATGGGATGTTGGCTTGATGGACAAGCCTTGGGGGACAAAAATGTGAAAGAAATGGCCATGGTGGAGCCCTTGTCTCCCCTCAACTCTATCCTCTCCCTTCCTCCCTCTCTTTCCTCTCTTGGCCAGCCAAATCCTCTCCCTCTCCCTCCATTTTTGCTGCCCACTAGCAGCAAAGAAGAAGCTGTAGCCGCCTCATGCCGTCACCGGAATCGCACGCCCTCGCCGTCACGCACGCACGCCGCCGTCACTGCTCCCCGTGCCACACAAGCCACTACCTTCCTCGCACCGTCTAGCAGCTCCCTCTCGCTGTCCCGAGCCTAGCCGGGGCTGTCCATAGCCGTTTCTTCGCCAGTAAACCTCCATCTAGGCCCGGCTTGGCTTATTCTTGCATTCCCGAGCAATTCCCGCCTAAACCGAGTTGATTTCTCTCCATTTCCAGCCAAGGGCAGCAAGAAAAATAGTGGGTTTCCAGCAAGCTTTGGAGGCCATTTTGAGGTGCTTGTGGGCCTTGGAACCTAAGCCCGCTTTGGAGAAAAACGTCCCTTGCGACATTCCTGACATTTCAATCCGAGCGGATTGTTAAATGGATGAGTTTAGTTCACTAATCCTCGCTTAGTAGACTAATAATGCTTAAGGGTTGATTAGTGTTAATTAAGTATGTTTAGGTGGTTAGATTAGTTTATTTTAATGTTATTTGGATTAAGGGATGTGATTAGTTTAGTGGATAATTAATTAAGGCTAAGTAAATGATTAGATTAGAGTAATCATGTTTAAGCCTTAATTAATTATTTTAGATTAATTAATTATTTCGAATTTATATTTATTATTTATTATATTATATTATTATAACATAATATTATTTAATTTAATTTTTAGAATAAATTTAATTATTTATTATTTTCGGAAATTAAGCTGGGATAGCCGACGACCGAAATTTCATGCTGATTGTCGTGGTGCAATCCGTTTATTTATTTGAGCTTTACGTTGTATTGAATTGAATTTTGATTGTGAAATTTGAGGAATTGTTCCTAAATGAATTGATTTGAGTAATTGATTGGTAAATAACCGAGCGTGGGTCTATAGCGCCAGTAATGTTTTGATGGGCTTTATAAAGTGGCGAATATTGTGGGATTGAGTTAAGTATATATTGGGCTAAGACCAATCGGGTTCGACATTATCGAGTATGGTAAGAGTGAGAAAGAAATATATATTGCGTGGCTCGGTGATTAAGTATATCACCTTGGCGAATCGATCGCCTTAGAGAATGCACGCTATTTATGGATGAAATACATCACTTGGAAAAGACACGTGGCTCGGTGATTGGTCACCTTGGCGAACACGTCACCTTGGCGAACATGTCCCCTTAGAGAATGCACGTGGCTCGGTGATTTGGTATATCACCTTGGAGAATGCACGTGGCTCGGTGATTAAAGTACGTCGCCTTGGTGAATCGGTCGCCTTAGAGAATGCACGGGGTCAGTGATTAGTACGTCACCTTGGCGAACATGTCGCCTTAGAGAATGCACGTGGCTTGGTGATTAAGTATATCACCTTAGCGAATCAGTCGCCTTAGAGAATGCACGTGGCTCGGTGACTAGATATACTAACTAGGAGATGGTGTAGTATGGATGGAAATGACTGAGCGTTAGTCCAATTGTTGTGTAATCGACTAGGTCGATTTGATCGATGTTTCGATTTGTGCTATTTGTTTGGGTGCCTATTGAATTGTGCTAACGTACAGGTGGAATTTGAGGCCAAGGTAAGCCCTCTGACTCGTGTTGTGTATAGACAGGCCTCAAGGCATATTGGTTTCCTAATTGAGTCTTAGGGGGTAGAACTTGCTGGGACGTAATCTCATCCCGATTGTGGGACACCATTTCAGGCCCCTAGATGGCAGCACCGATACCTCCACCTCCCCCTACTCCTGAACAGTTTGGCATCCCCATGAACATCACAGAGAAGGCGACTCACTTCCACATCCATCCCGACCCTGAGGGATTAGAGTATGTCGTGATAGAATCCACGATTTGGGTGGATGTGGGTAGAGATGATCATTGCCCCATGAGTATAGATCCTAGTATCGTTACTACTTTGATGGACGAAGAGTGGGCCCCATACCAGAGGAGAATGTGCCCCGACATGTCCTAGAGGAAGCATTTGGAGTAGGGACTATAGACCCCGATGACGGAGCGGTAGACGATGCTAGGGATCCCACGCGTGGGAGTGAGCCAGCTTCTCCGGTGTACACAGTTGAGGACCCCAACTAGAGTGAAGTAGAACAGGACATCGTGGAGCAGGAGGGGAAGGACCGAAGGAGGACCAAGAGTGGGGAGAGCCAGAGGAAGAAGATCTCAAAGAAAATGAGCTTAGTGAAGAGGAGTCCGAGGAGGACAATCTGGATGATGATCCCATGTACGATCCGGATGAGGACTGAGATCCCATCCCGTTTTGTTAACCCTTTGTATTTGTGAATAGGGTTAGATCAGACCTTTGCTAATAGTATCGTAATGTATACTATGAGGCGTGCTTGTACAAATGTATGGTTGTGAATTTTAGTATGAAAATTATGGCATTGCTTTTCTATCACATTGTTTTATTGTCGGGAGATTTATAATTGCTTCCGCATGTGCTTATTAGAATATATGGGTCGGCGATAAATTCTAGGACATCGCTAGAAATCGACCTAAGATGAGAAGGATGTGCACGCATTTGAGGATCGGGGTGTGACACCGCCTCTCCCTGCACTATTCGAAGTTCTGCCCCCTCGCCGTCATGACCAACCTCCGTCAGCCCCGCGCCTCTGCACCAGTCCAACAAAGCCACCACCTTGCCACACCGCGACCTAGCCGCGCCACCGCATCCTTGTGCTAGTCTCTGCCGTTTCTGCAACTAGATCTGACCACCATGACCTCCGTCCAGCAACCCAACGCTGCAACCCCGGTCTTCCGAGTTCGCTGCTCGTGGCTCCGACCACTAGCTCCACGTTCGTTGCTCGCGTCTGCAACCGACCATCGACTCCTCCTCACTTGCATGACTTGATGCCTGAGCCGCTCTAAGCCCTTCCGTCCAAACACCACCGTGCTATCCCTATTCCGACTCCCCTTTGCTGCCCCCTTTGCTGCACCTCCACCCGACGATCCAGGTGCGCCGAGCCCCTTCGCCGAAGCTCCGACGACCAAGACCTCCGATCGACGATGACCAGTGACACCATAGCCACCGTCTTTGAGCCATACCACCTCGACCGTGAACTGAGTCTCCATCGGGCTTCAATCTACCGATTGGATTTTTGGAAAATATCCAAATTTAGGTAGAAATTTGTTTTATTTTATTTTTATTTTATAGGTTTACTTTTTTAGATAGACTTGATTTATTAGGTAAATTTACTTTATCTTATTTTAGTTTTGATGTTTTATTTCTTTGTTTGAAATATTTCCCAATGCACAATTGAAATTCCCGATCTGAGCTTTGATTTGCAACCGCACATGAATTTTTTATTCCATCTACAAGGCTTTAGATAAAATAATTGATCGCACGGGAGTAAAATTGATATCTTCATCTTTAAGACTTAAGATCAATTTATCGATTTTATTAGCGAAATAATCAAGTTTAGATTTTGATTGGAATATGGATAACATTTCGATGACCATGGATGATTTAGTGTTTATCTCTTAATTATTTTGTTTATCCCGAAAATACAAAAAAATTGTGTTTGCATTCCATGTAGATTGCATGATAGGTTAGTTACTTATTATTATTATTATTTTAAAATGCATGTTTAGAAGGCATTTAGAATATGTGGCATTTCACTTTAGTTAGATTTTTTTAGTGATTTTTAATTATGAATTTCCATTAAAAAACACAAAAAAAAAAAAATCGTCATGCATATGTCATGTAGAATTAAGGCATTTTTTGTACGTCATTGCATATTAGAATAAAATTGCATGTTTCATTTTAAGTTTAGATTGATTTTAGATAGATTGCATCTTAGGTTAGAGATTGCTAGGTTAAGATAATATCTTGTTTAAATTAGGATTTAATCTGACCTAATCCTTAATTTAAGTTAGATAGAAACTTAATCTAGCTAGATAATTTTTGCATTTTTCTTAATTTCGAATTTCATGAAAAATAAAATAAAAATAAAAAATTGTCTTAAGAGTAAATTCAATTCATTCTCTAGGATAGATTGCATGTTTTTTTTTTTTTTTTTTAGTAGTAGAATATCATGTGCACGTCATATATAATTAGTTTCATGAGATGCATGTCATTTAGTGAGTGTTGTTAGGTTCATTTAATTAGAAATTGTCCGTCATTAGAATTAGGTCGTTAGGTTAATTTAGATTGCACATTTAATTGTTGCATTTCTTTAGAAATTACTTTACTTATGTCATGTAGCTTAGGTCATATGGCCATGCCATATCCTTCCATGTTAGATTAGTAGCATGCATTGCATACATTGCATAAAGCATGATCCTCATCAAACAAGTGGAAATAAAAATTGAGTGATTGTGTATTAATTAGAAATCATATCTAGGATTGTTGATGTGAATTCTGATCTAACAACGCAAATGCTTTCGTTGCTATAAGGTAAGTCCTGCATTTTTTTTATTTGCTTTCTTGAGTGCTAAATTGGTGGTTTGCGCACCCGCATGATCACCTCACATGTTAGGGAAGTGAATTAAAATTAATTTAAGTTACCTACAAAACATTTTTTCGAAATAAAAGAAATGGTACCAAAAAGGTGTTAGAGAAATCTAGTGTAACCAAGTCCCCGAACTCATAATCTATGGTTCGTATGAGAAAAGTAAATCTCTTGTTACTTTACTTAGGTGTCTAATCGACCTACCGTAAATTGATTAGTGGCGACTCCCTTTTGCATACTAGATATTTGAACCTAAGTCGCGAATTGGTATGGGCTTTGGAGAGCTCGGGCTAAGTTAGACATAGTAGTCCATTAGCCTAATTTTAGGTGGTGCGTCCGAAATTTAGGTCGCGACAGCTTGGTGACTCCATTGGGGACTTGAGTTAATACTCTTAGTGGACTTAGGCCGATGTTCTCTTTTATTTGAAAAAATATTTTTGTTTGGCAGTGATGATCCCATGTACGTCCCTAACATTTAAGGTGTTAAATGTTTTTATAGATTGGGAGGTATAAGGGGAAGTGTTTGCTAACCCTTGTTTTGTAGGGAGATGTAGGAATGTATGGTTTATTTTCATGTTAAAGCGTTGTTTGATATAAACTGTCGTGCATGCCCTACATTTACACTACACTTTTGCACACACAACCCGCCGCCAGACCTAGGCCGCACTAGAATACTTAGGATGGTATTGAGTTGGATACAACTTTGATCGCGAGGCCGCGTAGTAGAGGTTGCCCAACTCAATCCCGAAAGCTTTTTCTTGGTGTCAAAAATGTCTTACCTCTACTCGCAAGACTGCACCGCATTGGGGTATCATTCTTGACTGAGCCGAAGTTAGGAGGGCTTGACTTAGTATGCGAGTCTGCAACTAGTCATCCCACCCTGCTAACTTCACTTTGCTAAGCCATCTAGTGCATAAATCGAGCCTCACATCCCATGTGCATGTCTATGTGATTGCCGTCGATTTTTCTTGCTGAAGTAAGTCTTCTATGTGGCATCCAAAATTTCATGGCAATTTCTAGAAGCATTACGACCTACGGAAAGGTATCTTATGTTCTTAGAATTATCAAAGTTGGTGCTATAGGACAAATTGATAAGGAGGATTTTGTTCTTGGCTATGCATCTTATAGATTTGATTCTTGTGATTTAATGTTACAAAGTTTTATGGCCATATTAAATTGTAATTTGGTATTTATATAAGTGGGGATTTAAGGTAAATTATTAAAAGTAAACATGGACTTATTTAAGAAAAATTTTGGGCCATTTAAGTTTGGACTTTAAGCCCAAGAGTGTTGAGCCTAAAGTGGGCCAAAAGGCTGGCCCATGAAGCCCAAAGGGGAGAGGAGTTGCCGTCGACCAAGGCTCGCCCAAGCCTAGCTGGATAGAGCCCATCTTGCATGGCATTTACCAAGTGTCACCTGCATGCAAAGAAATGATTACAAGCTAATCATGAGGGGGAAGAAAATTAGAGAGGAAGAAGGGGGCGGATTAAGCGAGGAAAGGGAGAGAAAGAGAGAGTGTCGAGCGAAGAGAGAGAGAGAGAGGAGAGAAAGAGAGAAAGGAAAGGAAGAAAGGAAGAGAGAAAGGGGAGACCGTGCGTGCGAGAGAGAAGGAGGTCCGTTCGCTGTCAATCGTCCGCCTAGCTCGCTGCCGTTCGTTTGCCGCCTTGCCCCTCCGTTCGTTGCTTGCTGTGTTCGCTTGAATTAGAGGCAAGTAGAGTCCGAAATCCTACCCTTTGCTTGCTGTGCTATGTGTGTAGAAAATGGTGAACTTCGGTTGTGGTGGAAGTGATGAAATTTCGAAGCTTTGGGGAGAAATTTGTTGGCTTAGCATGCTTTTTTCTGGAAAAATCAGTCCGACCTTTCATGATTTTGTGAGCTGCATGCGACTTTTTATTTGGAATCTTATTTCAACTTCTTGATGAAAGTTGTAGAGAACTTCTTGGAGAGTAACATATAAAAATTTTAAAAGAAACGAACAAGTATAGACCGGTGAAACTATTTTTCTTTGGAGAAGTCAGATCTGGAATCGAAATGCTGACCTAGTATGATTTTGTGAGTTTTATAAAATTCTCCGGTTGAAATTTGATCTCGTGTTTTGAATGAAAGTTGAAGATGACATGTTAAGGAGTAACATACTAAAATTTTAGAGGAAATAGATGAGTTTAGGCTGGTGAAATGAAATGATTTTATCTGAAATGGTCAGATCTGGGAATTTTTGCCGAGGGTTAGAGACGGCTACGGTGACTATATTTTTTAATCTATTACAAATATAATTTCGAGTTCTTCATGAAACATTTACTTCTGGACCCTGTCTATAACATATAAAAATTTCATAATTTTTGGAGCTGATTTTGGATTTTTACCGAATTTGTGCATGAAACTGTGTATGGCAATATTCCGAAATTTTAAGGATTGTGATGCGTGGATTGTACTGATTTGTGTGATGTTCTTTTAATATGGTGTTCTTCATGGAATACTTTCCTCTGGATATTTTGTATAACATGTCAAATTTTTAGAATTTAATAAGGCTGTTTACTAATTTTTCAAGAATTATGACTAAAGAAGCGCAATCTGTTTTTATCCGAAATTTTGTTATATTTTCAAAAATAAATGAAATTTCTCCATGTGATATGATGTCTTGAGTGGTTGTTTATGCTGCATATATGGTGACATATGGCATGTATATGACATCAAAAGCTAGTTGAGACTCTTGATATTGATGTATCAAATGCCATGTTGAAATTAAGATATATCAATGTATCAAATGCCATGTTGAAATTGAGATACATGTATGAATATAAATTGAGATAATAACAAGACCGTCGGAGGTGTGAGCTGACGATGCCCTAGGAGTATTGGGATGCCCGGAGTGTGTGTGCCGGATGTCCTCTCCGGGGGGATGCCGGGAAGCCCGAAGGTGTGTGCCAAGGGGATACTCGTGATGCTAGTTGGGGTACGAGATCCGGAGTGTGTGTCGCAATGGAGGTTTGGATGCAGGTTGGATGTGAGTAATAAATTGAGGGATGCAAACACTGGTCCCTGGAAAGATAAAAATTGAGACTGTATCATGCGCATGGATGTGTACATATGGCATGGGATGAACCTCATGGGAATGCAAGCATGAAGTGCATGGTGATATATGCACGTTGCATGGTGATATATGCATGACTACTTGATGATAAGTGCATGGTGGTATATGCACGTTGCATGATGATATATGCATGGCTGTAAAGTAAGGTATGCTTGAATGCATGAATGATATGTGTTTTATTCATGATACCTTGATTGTTCTGTTTGATGCACTGTGTAGTTTGGCGGATCTTTACTGTTGAGTGGTTGTACTCACCCCTTTTGGGGATTAACATTTCAGATTAGAAAGATGCATCTTTCACCAGTTGTGCGTGGCACCTGTCGCGACCCGATCTCGCCGCCCTCGAAATGTCCAAGGAGGGGAAAAGGTCGGGTTTATGGGTACTTTAATCACGAGAGTTTCCTCACGAGATCGCAAGCTTCCCAAGCTCGTACCCCGCGCGACAGTGGGTTCATTTATAAGATCTATGTATTTAACAACCTAAGAATATATCAGGAGTCGCCACTAGCCTTATTTTTTGGGGGTCGACTAGAAAACCCAATTGAGGATCGGGAGAGTTCCCTCGATTCCTACGCAACCAGATATCTAGGTTCGGGGACTTGCGTTACGCTAATATTACTATTAATGCCCTTTCGGTATTTAAACAGTATGTTGTGTTTTTTCCTAACATGTCCATGCATTTCTTTTTATATTTTCAGGATCATTATTTCTAGACTAAGTGATCATGCGCGGTGAATTACTTTCATTCTATTCTATTCCTAAGAAATGAAAGGAAAACAAACAATGAAAATGAAATTGCAAGACATGAAGTAAATAATCAAGAAAAACGGTTAAACATAATAATGTAATTCTAAATATATAAAAGAGAAACCCACAACTCGTCGGGTTTTATACAATGCATGGAACCCGAGACATATGCCGGGAAAACAAATAGTACATGACAACGGTCGGAGTGGACATCGACCTCCACCATCTTCACGCAAAGGTCCATCTTTGGGGCCCTAATCTAAACCTAATCTAAGAAATCTGGATGACTAGATGCATACAAATGAAAGAAACAATCATCACGTATCAAAACAATCAAAAGCAAGATATTTTTATGTTCACAAATGGTGACTAAAGTCACGAAGTCCCTAAGTCAAGTTCTATGCGACATCCCAAAGGCACTTACATTATCCTGCATCGCACCTAAGTCATTTATCTAACAATCACATGCGAAGCATATTAATTGACATGCATTTAGGCCATACGATCTTGATTCTTAATCAATCCAAACCAATGAGTGAACCAACTAAGGATCACTTATTCAAACACATGCACCATTGAATTTGCTCAACACATGTATTCAAGGGGAATGAAGCAGTCAATATGTAACCCACATGATACCTAAAACTGTTTTATAGACAATTGACAAAGGACATCATTTTAAAAGATTTGATGAAAAGGGAGATATCAGTTCATCAAGTCATGGAATGCATCTAGTCATCAAGGCAAGCTTAGGTGCATCATGGGCACAACTGATCGAGCTTCAAAGACATTCTAAACATGTTTCAAACCTCAGATAGCATTGATGTCAAGCCAAAAGCATGATTCAGAAATTTGGAAATACAACATGAAAACTTGGAAATTTTATGCATCGCAAACCAGATCATTTAGTAAGTGACACAATTGGGATGTAAGAACACAACGTTTCATAGACACTGAGGCATAAGAGAACAGAAACTTTTGAAAGCAAAGGGAAACAATACATGGCAGCAAAATCTTGCGAACAGATAAAATCTCACCCAGGTTATATGGTAGCAAAGGAAATTTGCTTCTTTGTACTGCAAAAAGCTTTGCTATCTAACATCAGTTAACACAGCAAATGCACTCATGAACAGCAAACATCAAATGCATGATCAATCAATTCCACATACCAGGGCATATGAACAGCAAGCATGCACAAAATAGACATAATCTGTAACATAACACATTGGTATGAACACAACAATTTTCCAGAATTACTCCCTAACTTTTAAAGAAGGTTTCATGTGGCTAATGATATCGGATCAGGGTGTGTTATAGCTTGTTGGAAAGCTAGTCGAACCATCTTCAACTCTCATGAAGGCATAAAACACAGAAAACCACAGCAACCAGCTCATATCAGGTCATTTGTACAAAAGGTCATCCAAAATAGAGAACCAATCAGAACAGCAAAATTTCAAACAAAGTCAGGGATATTCTAGACATATTCGACCTGGGTAAATGATCTTCAATTATCACGAAATTTTTATTTGATATAGATTGGAACCTAATGAACAACTTTCATTTAGGCATCAACTTTAGAATCTAATCACAAAAAATCATGTGAAAATGGCAAACAACACAGGTCATTAAAGTAGAGCATGAAAACAGAACACTTAATCATTTACAAATTGTAGCTCCGTTTGTAACAATTGTCGAATCTAGTAAATGATGACCAAATCCAAGAGCTCACGGCATCCATTACGAAATATCAAGAGGGAAGAAAAATCTATCCAGACACCCTTGCAACACATTTTCTGCACCCCTGTGCCTTATGTTTCTACATTATGAACACTGTTACAATAGTTGAGAATGAATAGTTCTAGTCTAGATGGAATCCATGAAGTGAATATGACATGACAGATTAAATAGAATCCCATAGAACCATATCCCATTTAGAGTCCCACATATAGTCAATGCAATTCAAACATCAAAGACACGATTAACTATAACATTGCAAATTCAAGAATGCAGTACGTACCAATGAGTAACAACACATTCAGTCATCAAATCCGTTTCAGATATGGTCTTAGCTAGCCTAAAGTCTCCAATTTTAAGGTCACAATTTGCATTCATAAACAAGTTGCTTGGCTTCTGATCGACACAGGACTCACATCGACAATCTCGGATCATCACTCAAAGATAGAAAAAGAAACAACACATTCAGATTATATCGGCATCAAGTTTTAAACAAGCAAACATGAAGACAATGAAGTAACTGATCAGGACATAAGGATCATCAATGGTAAAACCTAATCAATATAAAGCATCCACTGATCTATCACACCAGGATTTCATTGACACAGGCTTCACACAAGCATCAATATGGAATCACACCCCATTTCTCTTAACGACTATTGCTAGTATAAACAGGGGATCAACTGCCGTTGAAGAAGTTGTACCAACCTTGAATGAATCGGCGAATTATCAAAGACCGTCACTGCCGTCAACACTATCTGGGCCCTAAACTCCAAGCTCCTTGATCGGCCATTCCAGCAAGTCAAATCCGATGCGCAAGACAGGGCCGAGAGAAAATGTTCAAGTCAGAGAGAGTGAACGGGAGAGAGAAATCAGGGGCCGAAACCCTAACAGATTGAGAGAGAGGGAAAGAGAGCTCAACGATCTGGTTAGCTCGATCCAGAGAGATTCGATTCCGACGAGCCTCTCCAGCAACTGCGACGGTATCCGAGCCGATGATCTCAGAAAAAGTGTAAGATCTGTAGAAGTTCAACTCCGGCGCCGCGGACTTCGAACGATGGATAGATCCTCCGATCACAATCGCCGATTGTTACGCTTCGTCTTCTAGGTCCGAGAATGGCGAAAGATGAAGCGGATCTCCGGTCGGCTTCAGATCGGGTCAGATCCAGCGAGCAGAACTGCTGGCGTCGTCGTCGCCGCTAAGATCGCCACCGCCCCAAACTGAGAGAGATCCGCCGAGAAACCTTCAGAACCACCGGAATCGAGAGCGATTGAGAGTCTCCCTTGCAATCCTCGACCACCGGTCTTCGATCTCCAAGAGCGATCCGCCAAATCAGAAAAACCGAGAGAGAGAGAGAATCTCTAATCGAGCGCTGATACTACCGGTTGGCTTTGGCGAATCAGATCCGGCGAAGCCAAAATCGCTGGCGTCGTTATCGTCGTGATCGTCGTCACCTCCGATCAAGAGAACAATCAAACCTCCAGTGATAATCCTAACTGATCGAGCTCAGATCGATCGAAATTCCTCAAACCAAAGGTGATCAAGAAGGAGAAACCGATTCGCCAGAGAGAATCCCCTCTCGAGAGAGAGTGCGAGCGTCCTGAGATCGAGAGAGAGCGTCCCAGAGGAGAGAGAGAGAGAGCCAGAGAGAGAGACCGAGAGAGAGACCCCAAAAACCATCGTCAATGGCCCCCCTTTTTCTTTTTTTTTCTTTTTTTTCTTTTATTGTTTCCTTTACTTTTTTTCTTGTTTTCTTTTCATTTTCATTTTTTTTATGTTTTCATTCATTCATTTTTTTTAATCTTTTTGGCTCTTTATTCTTTTTCTCTCTTTTTTTTTATATTTTTCTTGCAAAATGAATGTTTAAAACGTAGACAAAAATTTCGGGTGCCAACAGTACCTTCTATGGCATACCTACTAACGTTGGGTGGAGTGCACCGAGCATTCCTATATTAGTATACCTGGTTTGGAGTATGTCCGAGTTCGAGTATTGGTGATGTACGATGTGGGTCTTGCTGATGGCCCTATCATCCAAGAGTTTTTGTCCGTTCAAGTTCGACGCAATGGGGTGATGCTAGGAATGTTACCACCACCGCCGCCCGATGCACCGGGTTGGGTGTGATGGCACGTATGACTGGTGGGAGTTGACGTTTTCTTTTTGGGGATAGCCGACGCTTGTCGATGGAGGGATGTACATGTTTCATATAGGGTCGAGTTCTCTTTTAGGTTATAGCCAAGTATAATTAAAAATCTTGGCATTTTTGCTGCATCAACCCGAAGCGTCCATCGTGAAAATATAAATAAAAGTGAATCGGCTTTATCTTTTCTTCTGGTGCGTAGTTGGTGTGCATTGCATTATTGTTATTGGAGTGAGGGATGGTAAGACTCGTTTATGCTTCCGCTGATGAACTGCACTGGGACCTTTACAAAAAAAAAATGGAAAATTATTCTATTGATCAACCCCTATGAACTATGGTTTCACTTAAATTAAAAAGTTACATTACCGGTATGTAATAGGATGAGTGACAAGAAATCTGTGGTGACCCTAACGGATCGGGGGCCGTCGAGGGGTGCCACATTCTATCCCTATACCATGCAATTTATTTTGCCGTGCTTTTGGTCGGTCCATGACAATTTAGGTTAATCATTGATTTAACTCCTTTTGTCAATTAGAAATGAAATGAGGAAATTGACATGCAATGAATCATTTAAAAAATTTTGGAAATTTGTTTTCAAATTCCTGTCTTTATTGTTCTTATTAGGAAATTTCAAATTTTGGGTTTTCCTAGTTCATGTCTAGGAAATTTGATCTTGCTAGAGTGTCTATAAACCGAGCACTTGGCTCTGATACCAATTGAGAGAGCTAGTATGAACACCTAGAGGGGGTGAATAGGTGTATAAAATAAACCTTGGCAAATATATGCGGAATAAAATAAACTTCGAGTAAAATAAAGGAGTTAGGGAAGAGAATAAGAACACAAGATTTATAGTGGTTCGGCTTAATCCAAGCCTACGTACCACTCTCCCACGCTAACAGCCTTCTTGGCTGGATTCCACTATGCAATCAACAAGAGATTACAACTTCGAGTGCAAACACTTAGTAGTAGATCACACTATCTCACTAAGTCACTCTTTTGGTATTTCTCTCACGATCACAAACGTTTAAGCTCTCAAGAGACAAGTATATGATCGAAAGTCGCTCAGACTTTGGAATTATAAATTCTACGCTCCGTCTCTTACTTGCTGTCCTTCATCTCCTTAAATACTCCTCCACTTCCAAACTAGCCGTTGGACAGCATCCCGGAGAATCGTCTTCCAATATACCCATTGGACAGCTCTGTATCTAGAAGATTTGGTAGCCGTTGAGTGACAAAGGTAGAATCCCAAATTGATTCCGATCGCCCATACAAACGGAATCTTGGTTTCCATAAGTAAAGCTTCTTCATATAGAAATGTCTTCAAGATCCAATTGTCAATCAATTAGATTGAGTCAATTAAATCAATCTTGATGTGGAATCCAAACCAGATCACTAGCCGTTATATGATTGGGCTTGTATTACGTTCGTCGAATTACTGGATGTAAAGTCGAGAGCAATAGACTTTACAATATGAGTCCGAGTGCGCTAGACTTTGCAATCTGAGTCGACACATTCGCTTACGAACAGATTTAGCTTTAAGGTACGTACCCAGTTCAACTTCAGCATAGAGTCTATCTTCGACTCGGCTTCAGCATAGAGTCCTTTCAGTTCATCATTCACGTTGATTCTGGAATTTGTCGAGTGAGCGGACTTACGATGTAAAGCAGACTTTGACACTAAAATGCAAAGTCTTGAGACTTTGAGTCTTGAGTCGACAGTCTTCGACTTTGACACGAAGTCTGAAATCTTCAAAATATACTACTGGACATATGTTACGTTCGGTCTTCCGCCGTCTTCGACTTTGATAATATCCTCTACATGTTCTATCATTTGCATGGTCTATTATTCAACCATCAAACATGTTAGTAGCCTTTGATTTATTTTGTCATCTTCAAAACATCATAAGGGATTTCCCTAACAATGATGACATGCCTGACCTGGAAGATGACCCACTGTTGATCACCGCCGAAAAGGCTAAACCTGATAATGTCCCTAAGGCGGAGCAGGATGAGCGCTTTGCAAAGCTGGAGGAGAAAGTGAAGCAATTACAAGAGTCATAGAGTTCACTCCCGCTCGACTTGTCTGTATATGAGAAGGTCAAGATGCCGAAGAAATTTAAGATGCCAAAGTTCAAGAAGTACGATGGTACTTCCTGCTTGAAAGCTCATTTGCAAATGTACCACATACACATAGCCCAATATGTTAAGAATGAGCCCTCATGATTCAATCATTCCATGCAAGTCTGATTGAGCCCGCACTCAACTGGTACATAATGAAGAATGTAAACCTTATCGACACTTGGAATGAAGTGACTGATGCGTTCCTTAAGCAATATAAGTTCAATATGGACATTGCACCTTCCCGAGAGGATCTTGAGAGGATAGAGAAGAAGAAAAACGAGTCATTTAAAGAGTATACTGTGAGGTGGCGAAATCTGACGGCTCAAATCACTCTTGAACCTACGAACAAGGAGTTGATGAAGCTGTTCATCAAGACTCTCCCGTCTGAGTTCCGTAACCGGATGGTTAGCAGATACGTTGAGAACTTCAACCAACTTATCCCAGTGGGTAAACAGATCGAGATTGGGCTAAGAGATGGTTCAGCAAACTGAACTATCAAGGAAAAAGGTTCACCATGAAGAAAGACAAAGAACCAAGCACGGAAGTTAACGTTGCATATGCGCAATCTAGCAAGCCTCCGATTGTTCATGTCCCTAAGAATCAACAAGGTGGAGTCCGTCCGATCGTGCCGCAGCAGTTTACTAGAAGGCAGTTCACTCCTCTTCCTGGCCCTCTGTCCCAGGTCTTAAAGGTTCTTCAAAAGAAGGGATTGCTATCCTATGAGCCAAAGCGACCTAATGCTGAAAAATTTTCTAATTACGACCCCTCCAAGAAATGTGAATACCATATGGGGGAAGTAGGACATTCGACTGATGAATGCATGACCCAAAAGCATAAGGTCCAAAATTTATTAGACATCAAGGCGTTTGCCTTCAATACTGCTCAATTGAATATCAAGAAGAATCCTCTACCTGAGCATGAGGATAGGGAAAATGCCATTGATGAAGGACCTTTAGAAGGGATCACAATTCTATTCGACGACCTCATCATAAGAGCCATTGATGAAGGACCTCTGGAAGAAATGGGCCCTGGCCCACAAGAGTAGCCTATTTATCGCTTTCCCACATTCCCCTGCGTGGGACTTTTATTGCTTTGTAGGAATTGTTTTCGATTTCTTTTTTTTTTTTCGCTTTCTTTTTAGGGCTTAAGAATCGCATTTTCCATTCAATAAATGTAATTAATTGATGAATTTCAATGAAATTACAAGTTTTATTTGGAGGACATGATGAGGTACACCAAACCAGCCCGGTGATGATATCCGGTGATAAACAAAAGAAAAATCCAAGGAGAGTTCTGAGGCCTGGGCTTCATCATGCTTTCTCGTGTCAAAATGTTTCAAAAATGCTTTTCAAATGCTTTTTAAAAAACATTTCAAAAAAATAAAAATAAAATATGATTTATCTTGTTTGTTTTTTTTTTTTTTATCCATCTACTTTCCGTTTTAGGGACGATCATATAGCATGCAAAGGTGTGGAAATTGTCCAATCTAATGATGATCCTGATGACTCAGTCGAAAATTACATTAAGGTGCAGCATAGTTGGGAACAACATGAAAGAGCCAAGATCCTAGGGGCAAGTTTGCTCCAAATTACAACGGCCCATATGTGGTGAAGAAGGTAGTTTCTAGAGGAGCCTTGATCCTGGCGAAAATGGATGGTCGTGAGTTTTCCACTCCAGTTAATTTCGATACTATCAAAAATTATTACCCATGAAACAATTTGCCATGTCACGTTTTGAACTCCAAGCATTTTTATGATGAATAAATTGCTTCAATGAGTTGCAAATTCAATTGTTCAAAGTTGTTACAAATCTTGCATGTTTTCCTTAATGAATTGTGTGAGATAAATTGAATGTGTCAAATGGGATACTTTGGAATGACGAAAGACAAGTTTTATTCCATATATAGTTTCATACACTAATCCCCAGTGAGTTGTGTGGAAAAATTTCATGCCTACGAGGAAAAGAGTGATCTTGCAAAAGGTACGTCAACCGAGGTGATGAAAGGCAATTTCTTCCTCTACCCGAAACACTACAGGTATACCCGTTGTTTAGTCCTTTGAGCCCACACACATGAAGAGCTTTTAAATTGCCCCTATCAAGAATCATCCCATATTGGGGCAAAATTTGAAATGAATGATAGGAATTTTCTTACTCACACTTGCATCAACCCTTTGAGTATTGCTTTCGCAATGTAACTTATACGGTAATTGAAGTGCCTTAGGATGACGAAGAGCAATTCTTTCTCTATCTTATATACTTTTATCCATTGCATAGCCCATTTGAGCCTATAAATTCGTTTCATATTAAACCAAGTTGGTGATCATCCCCCACACTGGGGTAAGGCAAGAAAAACAAATCACTCAAGTGGCATGGTTTACAATACTTATAAAAGATGAAGGCTATGCGAGTCCAAAGAAAATAAGTGCAAAAAATTGGGTATGAAAAAGCAGTGTGCCTGGTAAAAGTAAGGCCAATGCCCAAAGAGAAAAATCAAATACCATATCCCCAATAAGGCGGTGCTAAAAAACTCAAATGCTGAGATGTTACAATCAATGGAGTTGTAATGTGAAGAAAATCTTTGACATTGGAGAAGAAAATTGGTAGAAATGTCAAGATGATCACCAACTTTGACCCCCTAAACATTTTTTGAGCCTAATGGTCCTTTCGTTTCTCAACCCATGAACCTAGCCTATGTTACGTCCCTTGTAAAGTCTCTTCAGATTATGGCACTTGAATTAACGTAAAAGTTCATATATTTGAGAGCATCGCTCGAAGAAGTGCGGGTAAGATAATTTATGCCTCATTTCGTTGTTTCTTGACTTGTAAACCCCAAGATGATTGCGAAATATCACTCATTTTTCAATAGCCTCGACTCAAAGAGTTCCCTTTGTTAAGCCATTGACCAAGCTCACATTACGGTCCCTATTAAAGACCTCTTAGATTGGTAAGGTTGTACCACTTGCGAGATTGCTCGGACTCTTGTTTAGCATGACAAGGGTGAGATAGAGTGATTGTCAAGATCCTGCATCAAGGGTCAGGATGAAATAGCCCTTTTAATGAGGATGAGCGAAAAGTCCTTTCAAACTAAAAGATCTCTCACTTGACACATCCATGACACTTATGTGTTCAGACTGGAATATTCTTTTGAAATCTTTTCCAATAGAAATTAGGTGATGCATATTCATAGATATCATCTCGTATGAACCTCACTTGAATTAATGCATGTTTGTGATTACAAATGCATGTTGCCTCTCCTACGACCATGTTTTGTAGGAGACACATCCCCGAGGATCAAACATGTTACCAGGTAAGTATATCTCTATCCATACTTTAAATACTTGTCATTGTACAGGTATTCCCTTTTAAGTATACCGACACTCAATTGAGTTGTCCCCTAAAAAATTTTCTCAGTTCGTCGATTAAGGCAACCGAAGAAGGGTTCGGGTCCTGGTCAGATGATCTCTGTTGCAAGGCCGGGCGACCGAAGAAAGGTTCGGGTCCTAGCCAAGCAAAACCTCAGTTTAGGTGACCGTAGAATGGTACGGGTCCTATACAACATTTATTGCTCTAACAGGTAACCGTAGAAAGGTACGGGTCCTGGAAAATCATTTTTTTTTATCAAGGTGACCGTAGAATGGTATGGGTCCTAAACAACATCTATTTCCTCATTCAGGCAACTATAGAATGGTACGGGTCCTGGAAAGTGAATCCCCGTTTAGGTGACCATAAAATGGTACAGGTCCTTTTCAACATCTATTTTCCCATTTGGGTGACCGTAAAATGGTACGAGTCTTGGAAAATCAATTTCTTCGTCAAGGCGACCGTAAAAAAGTACGGGTCCTAGATACAACCAAACACTACCATACTGGGCGACCATAGAAAAGTACGGGTCATGGACATGTAACTTTAACTATCTTGAATCACTCTACCCTCTTTGAAGGTAAGATATTCTAGATAGGTTCCTTTGACATCTCAGTCTAGATATGGATGTCTTAATTATTTTCATCTAAACATTTCATTCTAAATGTGAATGTTTTTCAATCTTTCTCATTATATCTTAGTCTGGATCTAGGTATTTCGAGTTCCCAAAATTTAGACATCTCAGGTTGGATCTGGATGTCTTAATCTTTTTGCTAAACATTTCACTCTGGATGTGAATGTTTTTCGATCTTTCTCGTTATACCTTAGTTTGGATCTAGGTAATTCGAGCACAAAAATTTTGACATACCAGTTTGGATTTGGATGTCTTAATTATTTTTATCAAAACATTTCATCTTTCTTGTTATACCTTAGTCTGGATCTAGGTATTTCGAGTTTCAAAATCTTTACATTTTAGTCTGGATCTGGATGTCTTGATTATTTTCATTGAACATTTCACTCTGGATGTGAATGTTTCTCAACCTTTCTCATTATACCTTAGTTTGGATCTAGATATATCGAGTTCAAAAATCTTGACATCTCGTTTGGATCTTGATGTCTTAATTTTTCGTTAAATATTTCACTACGGATGTGAATGTTTTCGATCTTTCTCGTTGTACCTTAGTCTGGATCTAGATATTTCGAGTTCAAAAATCTTGACATCTCAACCTGGATCTGAATATCTTAATTCTTTTCGTTGAACATTTCACTCTGGATTTAAATGTTCTTCTCAGTCTGGATGTTTTAATTTATTACTGCTTAGACTCTTCAAGGAACCTGAGTGAAAACTAAATACTTGTAGAGTAAAAGAAGAATTATCACATACCTCAAGATGCTCTACCGCACTGATTGGTAAGTAATTGTAGGTACATTTTTTCCTTTCGCATCATGCATTTATATTAGCATTTCCATGCATAATATAAATTGCATTTTAAAATGAAATTCATTTTTTTTATAAAAAAGATCAATCAAATTGCATTTTAAAATGGAATTCATTTTCTGACAAAAAATTAATCATTCAGTGCATGTGCATGGTCAAAATTTAGGTCTCAATTTGTCTTTGAAGGCAACCTCTACGAGCTCACCTTTAAAGAGGGACAGCTGTTGACACCTAAATTTTGGCGATCCTGTCATTTATTTATTGCATGGAAAATTAGGGGTTAATTTTATCCCTGAAAAAATATTAATTGCAAAACATATAAATTTAGGTGCATTTGTTTTTAATTTGCATTTTGTGCATTTATTGGACCGGTGGAAAATGGGTTGAAATTAGTGATTCTGAGCTTTAACTTAGCTGGCCGGACTAAACCCACGAAGCGAGCAAATTGGCTCAAGCCTTTTTTTTTTAGTGATCAAAGATTATCTTGTGTTTACCACCGGCCGTAGTGGCTCCGAGTAGGCTTGAGTCCTTTGAGGAAGGTCGGGAGTTCAAAACCCTTGCGACGCAAGTGCAAGGGGACCGGTGGGCTATTAGGTGATTGACACATGGCGCCGGGGTGGTGGTTTCCCTGCTAGCGACATCCCGGGGTTTACGTGGTGGCTGTCAGCCAAAGCAGTTCCTCCAGCACCAAAAAAAAAAAAAAAGGATTATCTTGTGAAAATAGGAATTTGAAATTTTCCGGGATATGATGAATTTTTTTTTTCGGATAGGGCAAGTGGAAAAGCAAATATTGCGTTCGACAAAACGAATATTGCGTTTGAAAAAAGAAATCTTTGTGGATATAGATTTGGAAAAATTAAAACCTTAACCCATGGCCTATAAATAGGTAAAAAACGTGTAGGGTTCGGGGGGTTTTTTCTCGAGTGTGAAGTCAGGAAATTGAAAAAAAGAAGTTTTCCTTCAAGGGAGAAAAAGCCAAAAAAGTCTTCAGCTGAAAGCTCCTCAGAGAGAATTGCTGAGAGAAGAGACAGTGAAGGACGTGAGCGTGACCTAGCAGCAAGGAAAAGGGGAAAAAGCATAGCACTGCTCATCTTCTTCCCCCTGCCCGCATCCGCCGATTGCAAGGTCAGCCCCAGGTAGCCAAGCCGCCGGTCGCTGCCGTTCACCGGTCTCACCATGACACGCACCCTCGCCACGCACCACTGTCGTCCTGCTGACCCGATTGCAATGATCTCACGCCTCCTCCCGCTGCTTGTCCTCCCGCGCCGCTGCCGCCGCGATCCGACATTCCGCTCGCCGCGCCAACGCCGCCCCCGAACTAAAGCTCGCCGCGACTTCGCCGCTTGTCTCGCCGCTACGCCACTCCGCCTCTCCCGCACCGTCCAAAGTTCCACCCCGAGCGTCGTGACTCCGCCTTCGTTAGCCCAGTGCCTTTGCACCAGTCTGACGGAGCCACCGCCTTGCCGCACCGCGACCCAGCCACGCCACCGCACCCTATCTTTGGTCTCTGTCATTTCGCAACTAGATCCGACCACCGTGACCTCCGTCCAGCAACCCAACGTTGCAACCCCGGCCTCCGCGTTCGCTGCTCACAGCCCCGACCGCCGGCTCCACGTTTGTTGCTCGTGTCTGCAATTGACCGCCGGCTTCTCCTCACCTATGCGACTCGACTCCTGAGCCACTCCGAGTCCTTCCGTCCGAACACCACCATGCTGTCCCTATTCCAGCTACCCTGTTTTGCTGTTGCCCCCATTGCTGCACCTCCACCCGCCGATCCAACTGCACCGAGCCCCTTCACTGGAGCTCCGATGACCAAGACCTCCGACCGACGGTGACCAGTGACGCCACAGCCACCGTCTTTGAGCCGTACCACCTCGGCCGTGAACCGAGTCTCCATCGGGCTTCAATCTACCGATTGGATTTTTTCCAAAAATTCAAATTTAGGTAGAAATTTGTTTTATTTTATTTTATTTGATAGGTTTATTTTTTAGATAGACTTGATTTATTAGGTGAATTTACTTTATCTTATTTTAGTTTTGATGTTTTATTTCTTTGTTTGAAAACCCAATGCACAATTGAAATTCCCGATCTGACTTCGATTCGCAACCGCACATAAATTTTTATTCCATCTATATGGCTTTATATAGAATAATTGATCGCACGGGAATAAAATTGATATCTTGATCTTTAAGGTTTAAGATCAATTTATCGATTTTATTAGCGAAATAATTAAGTTTGGATTTCAATTGGAATATGGATAACATTTCTGATGACCATGAATGATTTAGTGTTTATCTCTTAATTATTTTGTTTATCTCGAAAATACAAAAAATTTGCGTTTGCAATCCATGTAGATTGCATGATAGGTTAGTTTTTTTTTTTTTTTTTAAATGCATTTTAAGAAGGCATTAGATTTTTTTAGTGATTTTTAATTATGAATTTCCATAAAAAAACACCAAAAAAAAAAAAATCATCATGCATATGTCATGTAGAATTAAGGCATTCTTTGTACGTCATTGCATATTAGAATAAAATTGCATGTTTCATTTTAAGTTTAGATTGATTTTAGATAGATTGCATCTTAGGTCGGAGATTGTTATGTTAAGATAATATTTTAGTTTAAATTAGGATTTAGTCTAACCTAATCCTTAATTTAAGTTGGATAGAATCTTAATCTAGCTAGATAATTTTTGCATTTTTCTTAATTTCGAATTTCATGAAAAATAAAATAAAAATAAAAAATTGTCTTAGAGTAAATTCAGTTTATTCTCTAGGATAGATTGCATGTTTTTTTTAGTAGTAGAATAGCATGTGCACGTCATATATAATTAGTTTCATGAAATGCACGTCATTTAGTGAGTGTTGTTAGGTTCATTTAATTAAAAATTGCCCGTCATTAGAATTCGGTTGTTAGGTTAATTTAGATTGCACATTTAATTGTTGCATTTCTTTAGAAATTACTTTACTTATGTCATGTAACTTAGGTCATATGGCCATGCCATATCCTTCCATGTTAGATTAGTAGCATGCATTGCATACATTGCATAAAGCATGATCCTCATCAAACAAGTGGAAATAAAAATTGAGTGATTGCGTGTTAATTAGAAATCATGTTTAGGATTGTTGATGTGAATTCTGAACTAACAACGCAGATGCTTTTGTTGCTATAAGGTAAGTCCTACATTTTTTTTTATTTGCTTTCTTGAGTGCTAAATTGGTGGTTTGCGCACCTGCATGATCACCTCACATGTTAGGAAAGTGAATTAAAATTAATTCAAGTTGTCTGCAAAGCATTTTTTCGAAATAAAAAAAATAGTACCGAAAGGGCGTTAGAGAAATTTAGCGTAACCAAGTCCCCGAACTCATAATTTCTGGTTCGTAGAAGTAAAGTAAATCTTTCATTACTTAGGTATCTAATCGACCTACCGTAAATTGATTAGTGACGACTCTCTTTTGCATGCTAGATATTTGATCCTAAGTCGCAAATTGGTATGGGCTTGGAAGAGCTCGAGCTAAATTAAACATAGTAGTCCATTGGCCTAATTTAAGGTGGTGCACTTGAAATTTAGGTCGCGACAATACAAATGAAAAAATTGAGACATATATTGGGGATGAATCGTACAAGATTATGATGAGATGGACATTGACCTTCCACAATCTTCTTGTCTCTCCATTTTCGAGGTCCTAATCTAATAACTATGGCTAGGTACATACATTGGAAAGAAACAATCATGCATGTTAAAACAATCAAAAGCACAACATAGGGCAAAGATCAATTAATTAAGTGAAGCAAGGTTTGAAATCAACCAAATTTGGGCCTAGGGGTTAGCCTTTGTAATTCATATGTAGGTCTCTCTAGAAATCTACCCAATTCATTGTTCATGACTTATAGCCATTATTGACCATTTGTGTTCGCGCATGGCCAATAACATTTGTAAGTCCCTAAGAAGACATTCTAAATGACTTCCTAAAATTTTTCCTCGATATCATGCATCATGCCTAACATACATCTAGAATCCACATGCACAAGCATGAATTAAACACATAGGCATGCTTTTTAGACTTTATTTCTCAATCAATTAATCAAGTGAGTGAGCCGTCGACGAGTCACTTATTACCAAGGCATGCGTCAATCACGAACACCAATATTTCTAATGAATAACGTGATTATATGCATGGATGGTACATATGATGTTTAAAAAATGGAATTTGAAATCATCGATAATGTAAAGTAAAGCTTTTGAGACAAAGTGATGTTTCAATTATGGAAGACATTTAATTGCTAAGGCTAACCCAGGGCTTGTATAAATGCACTCACAAGCATTACAATATTTTAAATACGATCCAAACCATTAGGGGTGTGCATGGTCCGGTCGGGCGGTTCCCGACCTAGAACCGGGAACCGCTCACTAAGGACCGATTCCAAAAAATTGGAACCGGGATCCACCTGTTTGTTGCATGGATCCGCGCAGGAACCGGACCCCCGGTCCAATGGTTCCCGGGTGGATCCATGGAACCGATCTTGACGCGAAGGTGAGCTGTGGCATCGCGATGACGGGCGAGCGGGCAAAGGGCACTCACGGCTGTTGGCGCGGTGGTCAGCGCGGAGGTGAGCTGTGTTGTCACGGGTCACTAGGGTTTTGACGTCGGGCAGCGGACGAGCTCGATAGATCGGGCTACGTCCGTCCACCTTGCACAGTTCCAAGCCAAGATCCTTAGGAAACTGACCCCATATCGGAAAAGTCGAGAACAAAGGGGGACGAAATCTACCGTGATTTTGACGCGAAAGAGAAGTCGGGGTGGGTTGTCGGCTACGGTTCAAGCGTGGTGGTTGACGGCGGCTCTCTCCCTCACACTCTACCCTTACTCGCAGCTCTCAGATCTCACTCGATCTCCCCCTCTTTTCAACGTCTCACAGATCTCTCTCTCTCTCTCTCTCTCTCTCTCTCTCTCTCTCTCTCTCTCTCTCACATCATCTCTACTCGACCCCCCTTCATCGAGCTCCAGGAGGCCCGATTTATAGGCTAGAGGGTCCGGTCGACAAGGGCATTTCCGCTGCTGGTCCTGGGCGCACCGACCGGCCTCCCTCTTGGCCGAACCGGCGTCTTAGCCCGTCTTCTTTGCGTAAGCCTGCTCAACATCGAAGGCATCTGCCAAGACGTCCCCTCCGTCCGGGTTTCTCACCGGATCTCGCGCTTTTTTGTTTGGCGGCATTGATGGCTCCTGCGAGGCGTCCCCTCCATCGCCGGTCTACCCTCCTCTCTCTCTACCCTAGGTTGTCCCTGCGTGCCTTTAGTCTTCACCGAGCGTGGTGTCCACCGTCCGGCACGAGGAAGGAAGGAGGAAGAAGAAGGAGAGATTTGGACCGCGGAAAAGATGAAAAATGGATTGGGCCCAGCCCGCGTGAGGGAAAAGAAGAAAAGAGGGGAAAAGAGGGAAAATGGTTTGGTTTCGCTAGGGTTTGTTTTAGTATTTTTTTAATATTAAATATTAATCGGTCTAGTCCGGGTGGGTAGGCGGGCGGATCTGCCCATGGAACCAGGAACCGGACCGGTACCCACCGGTTCCCATAAATTGGAACCAAGAACCGGATAGGTTCCCTCAAGAACCACCGGTTCCTGGCGGTTCCAGTCCGGTTCTAGGCAATCAGGGCGGTTCCGGGTATTTTGCACACCCCTACAAACCATGACTTTTATAATGTCAAATCAAGATTTGAAAAAATTGCAGACATTTTGGACTAAGAAATACTAGGCTATGGAATGCATTTAATTGCCACGACTAGCTTGAGACTCACATAAATGCACTCACAAGCATCGCAAATATTTTAAATATAGTCCAAATGATGACTTTTTCTAAGTCAAATCAAGTGTAAAAAGATTTTTCAAAGGTTTACTTTTGAAAACATTACATGTACTAAAGCCATTTTCAAGGTGCAATTTGATAAATCAATTCATTGAAAACTTTTTGGCAACGAAGATTAAAGGATTTGAAACAAATTTTATGAGGATGTCATGTCCTAATACTATATATGAACTAACCTAAAAGGTCTAGCTAAGCAATCACAACCAAAGGCTTATAACAGGAATTTTCAAACCAAGCATAGCAAATCAGTGAAATTGGATAGTACCCATTAATGATCTAGTTATGAAAAAATTACCTAACATGCATAACATGATATAGAACAACTTTTATATAGAATTTTTCCCAAAAAGAGCTAAGCATGATTTTATAAAAATCAACAAATGAGCGACAATGCATCAGGAAATTGACAAATCAGCAGGATACCAAGTCAAATCAACCAAGATTTACCCTACCAAATGAAGTCTAAAAATCATGAAATTTTACCATAACATAGATAAAAGGATAATAAACAAACTTTATTAAGGGTCCAACTTAAGAATCCCTACCAAACAATTGGTACGAAAATGGCAAGAGTCTATTTAAACAGGGGTAAAAACAAGGGTCCGAATTTTATCATAAGTCTGAATTCTAGTCTAAATTAGGAAAAATGGAAAATATGTCTAATGACGAGTAATTTGGATAAAATAGATGGCATTTGAAAGGCTAGGTATGCTTTACAACTTCCAGCAAAGGCCCGGCTCCAATCGAGGCCAATTCGATGCTCTAAGGTTAAGGTTTGTGAAAATGTGTACGTCAGCCATTGAAAACCAAAATATAAACACGCATTATTAAGTCCTAAAATCATTCATGTAATGCACAAATGGCATGCCAATCACACACGACTTCAAGTTGGATGAGACAAATGATTAGAGCAATCATCTAACCATAAGTTGGCATGTGAAAATATCATACGATTCAATGTCAATACAAGATGATATAAGATCTAAAATGTCATATTGGACAATTTCTAAGTGCAACAAGCTTAATTGTGACATAATTTTCACATATGAAATGGCACTCAATCATGACTAGCCACGTATGCACATGAAACTTATAATGCGTAGTTCAAAAGTCAAGAAGGCATTAACATGAGATTTGGTCTCTAAGAGACCTAAACAAGCATGAGAAAGCATGCACATGCAAGACCTTAATCCTATATCAAGATCTGAAAAAAATGCCTAATTTCAATCACTTAAGAACGTGCACAAATCCAACCAAAAACTTGACACATAGAATGAATGATGACAAACATTATCTTTTGAGAACTTCAAATCTGATTGTGATCATACAAATGATGGCAAAAATGGCAAAACAAATACACATCACTAACCATCCAAATTGTAGCAGAACATATATGCATTTGCATATGCATTTGACATACCAAATAGCGATGAAATCCTGCAAATCATACACTGATAGAAAGCACACAGCATGTATTTCATTCTTTATAAAGATCCTAAGGTGAAATAAGCTCATCTACATGCTCAATTTTATCTAAATATGTCCCGGATTAGTGTAGGGCAAACTGATATACACTCAGATTTAAGGGTTTTGACCCACAAAAACTTGTCCAAAAAATCTTTAAAAAAATCGAAGGCATTCTCAAGACAATTTGGAACAAAGTCCATGAGACAACTTTATCAAAAATCAATCACAGAAACCAGGAAAAAAATAGAAAAATGCTGTGGCAAACTAGGAATGAAACCTAAAACGCACTAAGAAATCTACAGAAATTGAGCAGATTGTGAAGTTTTTTTCGAGGGTTAAATGTTAGTCATTTTGGTCGTGCAATGCAACCTATCAAATTGAAGGTCTCGGAACGTACTTTCTAAGTCTAACAGGTCTCAAGTCAAAATAAGGTCATCTAAAGTCTCATTTTAGGCAAAATAGTAAACATGTTACAAGCATCCAAATCAACCGTTCAACCACATATCATCGTTAATCCACATTCAACCTTAGCAAATCAATGATTTAACATGTTAATAATGGATCTAAGCATTTAATAAGATCCTAAGTGAGAATCCTAATCCTTTCTAATTCTGCTTCATCAAATTCAAGTTTAAAATACCAACCTTTTGTGCGATTCCTCGGTTTTTTACGTGATCAAACAAATCAACCGTCATTAGAGTTCAATTGAGCTTCCAAGGGAAGGATTGGGATAGCAAAAAATTGCCTCAAGGAGGATCGGAACATCGATTCTAAAGTTGTAATAGAAACTGATCTAAAGGACTGAACTTCGAACGCCCAAGAAGATCGGGGTCACTGGAGAGGATCTGGTGACTGATCAAGGGAACTTTAATCACCAACTGGTCGGGACCTCTCCTAGCGACCGATTGGTGGTGGTCAGACACCTAATAAAGCCATCAGATGGTCAAATTAGCTTCAAACACAACCGGTCCACTCGAACCGGCTTTTAGGACCTTCAGCAAAGAAAACGACTAGCGGAAGTGATCTGGTGGTCGATCTTCAAGGCCTCGACCACCAGAGGGTCGAGGACTCCCTTACAATCAGATCGACACTAGTCGGGGTGCCAGAGATCATCGGACAACATCCGGTTTAGCCAGTTGAAACAGCTGAGACCAAGACCGATTGGAATGCCCGTCCTTAGGCCAATTGGAGAAAAGGAGCTGGATGGGAGTGCGGCTACCACAGTACCTCTAGCTACTCCTTTGATGGTGACCAGGGACCATAGAAGGTTGTCGGTGAAGGTGAACAACCGTCGGCGGGGGCATTAGCCGGCGGCAACTAGTGCGGCAATTGGCATGCTTAAGAGAGAGAGAGAGAGTGAGTGTGTGTGTGTGTGCGCGCGCGTGCGCTCGTGTTTGTGTTTTATCTACAAATGAGCCTCCCAATTTTGGAGAGAAAGGTATTATTTATACTACCCCAAAACGATCGATCTTGACCGTCGATTTGATCTGATAGTTGAAATCTTAATCTAATGGCCATTAAAAGTCTAATCATCATTAGAAGGTGTTAGGTAATCAATCGGAAGGGTCCGATTTGTGAAAATCTGAGCTTAAAACAAAAATTGCGCTTAAGGGCATAATTAGGAGTCAAATTGCAAATTCATGAAATCCAAGAGCTTTAATGCAAAATTGTGGGAAATCAAGGGCATAGGAGTGAAATTGGCATAGTGAGGGTCTTGAAATCGATCGCTAGAGTCCATAATCAGCTGGCAAGTGACCTGCCCCACCGACAGCTGGTTGGATCAATCAGACTAGTTTACATTGGTTTGATCAGTTCTTGATCGGTTCTAACTAGTTTTGGCCAATTCACGCATTTGTGGCCCTTGTGGGTTCAAATTTGTGCAATTTTGTCCTCAAGAGAAAATTCGCATGATTTGAGAAGGAATTGTACAATATCATTCCAATTAAGCCAATTAAACTTCATAAATGTAATCTATGGATCTACTATTGACTTAATTAATTGATTATCACAAAAAACAACAAACCAAAACCATGAGTACTTGAGATTGAGCCTTAAGGGCCAAAATGAGCAATTTTGCAATTCATTAGCTAAAATCGCAAAATTGATTTTTAAATTGAATTCAATTAATGTTGCAGTAGACCCATCTAACTAATTACCCATATGTAAGATCACCTAATAAATTGACGTTAAATTGAAGTACTAAAACTTAGACAAAAAATGAATCACGGTCTAATATTAAAATTGGACCTAAATTCATGCAATTGAACCTTAGTCTTGAATGGGTCAACCTAAATATTTTAGATTGAGGCTCAATGACTCGATTTTCTTACCTTCAAAATAATAAAATCCCTCAAATCGGAAAGGTCTCATGTGCAGTTCCCAAAATTGACCTCGAATCTAGACTTTTCTTAAGAAACGAGAGGAAAATAATTGACTGTTTGTAAATCATGAAAAATCGATTTTGACCCCCTAATTAGGGTTTAAAATGGCCATTTGCCCTTCGATGTGGCAATTCGTAAAATTGAATGCACGAATGGATTTAGAATAGTCCCTAGACCAAATGTCATAAGAGAAACTACACATAATTATGGCTAAAATAAAAGTAATTTATTTTTTGCCGATTTAGAATCTAAAACCGAAAAATTCAAAACACAATGTTCTTAATTGATTTTCGCAAATTTTTTTTTTACACTAAAGTAAAAAAGTCGGATCACTGCCCGCCTCGCAACTGGCTTCTTTTCCCTCCTTTTATTTTCCAGGATATCATATCTACTGAAGCTTTAGCCTCTGGTTGTACTTCCGTTTGATCTAATATATGGTTTGTTTCGACCAAAAAAAAAAATAGTAAAAAAGTCTAATTGACACTAAAAAAAAAAATATTTTGTGGATTTTTATTTTTTCAATTTTTGGTCAAAGGTTTAACCAAAAGTCAATCTTTTAATTGATTTTTCTAAAAAGTTGATTTTTGATCAAATCTTTGAATCTTTGA
Organism: Eucalyptus virginea; assembly: GCA_014182375.1. Classification (NCBI taxonomy): domain Eukaryota; kingdom Viridiplantae; phylum Streptophyta; class Magnoliopsida; order Myrtales; family Myrtaceae; genus Eucalyptus; species Eucalyptus virginea. The sequence continues at coordinate 10,586,303 of CM024522.1, forward strand.
AAAATTGATTTGAGAAAAGTAAAATTAAATCTAAATAACATCCTTTTGGATGAAAAGTTATTTTTTGACCTAAGGTTGACTTTTGGTTAAAAGATGGATAAAAGTCAACCCAAAAGTCAACATTGACTTTTCGGGTTTCTCTAGAAAATGAAGTGGAAAGTGCTTTAAAACAACAATGCAAAGAAAAGAAATGAAGAATAATACTTTTTGGTCAAGAAACGGGTTTCGTTGCAATCGAAAGCCCAAATCTCAATGTTTTTTTTTTTAATCTTTTTTTACACGTCAACTAAAAATCATGTATCAACAATTCTTAAGGTGACTGAAAGCTTGTATTAGAGTCTATGCAAAGGTACTATTCATTGTAATATTTTCAAGGTCATATAGTTATGGTTAACAATTGTTAGTCATCAAGTTTGGACAAATTAAACAACATCAAGCTCCAAATCTTCCTCTTATCTTAACTTTTCTCTATTTTCTCCAAATTACAACCTAGAAGCTTAGATTTCCTCAAGTAAACTCTATTTCAAGTATGTTGCATGATAGAGATCAAGCTTGGAGCATCTAGGTCATCACCTTCCATATTTAGGAGTTGCATTTTTATGCCCCTAAATATGACACAAAATGATAAAGGTGAAAGATCAAATAGACTCTTGGATAAAAATTGCCGAAAAAATAGAAAAAAACGAGACAACAAAAAAGAAGGGATTGTGTATGACCTTGCACACTGATGTTTGTGCAGTCAAACCAAGATTTGTTGGAGTCAATCCTTCAATATTCTTCTTATTAGTAATCAATTTTACTTTCCAAATTTCTTTGTAGCATCCAAGACATTCTCAGAAGACTTTTGATGCACTTATCCAATTTTATTTTAAAAACTAATTTCCCTTTTATAAAAAGATTTTTAACAAAATATGACCAAGATATAATCTTATCGTTATCTTTTTGTTTGATGTTCAATTGACTAAATTTTTACATCAACGGAAATCTCATTAAGCTAACTTTTACAAAATATGCTACTTTTGATGAAAATTTGTAGGGAGTGTTTTTTAAGAATTAGGTCAAATGGATGGTCGTGGTCAAATTTTCTTTGTTAGAACTGCAATCAACAAGATTCTTGAGGTGAAGGTAAGCTTATGTTAAAGTCTATGTGAATGTACTACCTTAGTGGATCAAAATTCGTTTTGATACCCTTATATAGTCATGGTTGACAATTGGCATATCATTTGATTTGGTCATCGAATTTGGATAAATTGAACACAATTAAGCTATAAATCTTCCTTCCATCGTAACTTTTATCTATTTTCTCCAAATTATGACTTGGAAGCTTAAGCTTTTCCAATCTAAGCTTCAAGATTTAGTGAACAGTTAAAGTGTTCTCTATATCTTCACTAGAGGCCCGAGTAACATAAGCATCATCGATCTCTTCAAGAGTAAAGCTCTGTTTTGATCATTTAACTCCTCACCAAGGTCCATCTTTTGAAGTTGCATACCTCTTGAATATAACATAAAATGATAGAGGTGAAAGATCAAATACGTTGTTCGATAAAAGGTGCTCAAACATAAAAGAATGACACAACAAAATAGAAGGTATTTAGTATTGAGCTTAGACACGGTTGTTTATGCCAATACAAGAGATTCTTCAATATCCTTTTTATGGGTAATCAATTTTTCAAATTTCTTTCTAGTACCAAGATATTCTCATAGCACTTTTACTGCACTTTTCCAATTTTATTTTAAAAATCAATTTCCCTTTTTAAAATATTTTTGATATAAAAAAAATGACCAAGATTTTATGTACATAATTTTACATCTACAGAAAGCTTATTAACTCAACTTTAAAAAAAAAAAATGGTTTCTCTGTAGATAATTTGTTGAGAGTTTCTCTTTTTTGAATACTAGCTCAAATGGAGCTCAAACGGATGGTCATTCTAAAAAGATATGATATTTCTTGGCTAAAAGAACCATCAACACGATTTTTGAGGTGGCAGTAAGCTTTTGTTAGTCTACGTGATTGTATCACTATATTGGATTACAATTTTTTTCGTACCCTAATATAGTCAAAGTAAAAACAATCAGATTTGGACAAATTAAACTACATACACTCTAAATCTTTCATCTATGTGATTTTTTTTTTCGATTTTATCCAAATTATGACCTAGAAGCGTAACTTTTTCCAATCTAAGCTTCAACATTTGGTCAATAATCAAAGTGTTGTCTTTATATCCATTGAAGGCCTCCATAACATAAGCACTTCAAATCTCATGTAAGTTATGTTTTGACCATGTTGTAAGACAGAGAAAAAACTTGGAGCATGACGATGATCACCAATATGACAAAAATGGATAATGGTGAAAGATCAAATGCATTCTCAAATAAAAATTGCTAAATTAAATGTAAAAGTACGACATAATAAAATGGAAGCTATTAAAGTGATTAATTCTAGGGTGGGTAGTTATAGATCTAGAACCTAGAACTTACCCATTATAATTGCTTCCCAGTTTTTAGAACTTGAAACCTACATGTTTTCCTTGGAATTGGTTCCAAAATCTATCCTCTCTCAGGGTTTGCACAAAGCAAAATATAATTAGTAGGATATTACTTCTACTGAAAACCAATTATAATGGAAGTTTTAATACAAGAAGTAAATAAGTTCTGTTCCCCCAACTTTTGCATTCAACATTCACTGCAACATTCCTCGATGGAGGAAAGCAATTTCCTTCCCCTCACTTCAAAAGCAACAACGACAAACCCAACCAAGAAAATAGAACACTTGAGGGGGGGAGGATGTGAATACAAACAAAACAATTTGAAAACACAAGTGAGACAAGAATGTCAGCAGAACTGGTAGATAAACCAAAATTAACAGCACCGGCCTCCCGCAGCGAGTTCCAGCGACCGTCCGACGAACTCAAGCTTTTTCCTGACATCTCCTGCGGTCTTTTGCCGACTTTGCTCCCTCCTGGTGTCCCTGTAGCGAAGCATCATCCAAGCTGATCCTGCACTGCAGCTCCAGCGAGGAGCACCGCGTCCTTACCTGCCTTGGTGTGTGGCCACGTCTTGCGCCTGCACCGCCCGACAGCCATGCCTGCAAGTAACTGGCAATACTGACGCCCCCCCTGGTGTGCTTCCACATCCCTTCGCTACCTTAGTCCAGCGAGCTCCAAACGTTACCGGCGAACCCAGCAGCAACGCCTCCAACGAGCTTCAGGCGTGATCAACAATCGCCTAACTGTTATGCCACACCTTGATTCTTCCTTGCAGGTTTCTCCAGTGTTCCAGTTCGGTACGCCTCCGAAGCCTCGCTGTTGTTTGGCCATCTCGGCTGCACCTCCTCGCTGTGTTTGCAAGGTCCATAGTTTGCTCTCGGCCACAACATTATTTTCTTTTGCCACTTGGTGTTCGCAAAACCCAATTCAAGGTAAACCTGAGGTTTATATAACTTCATGCGGTAGTCTATTTTAGTAGATAGTTTATTTTTTAAATGCATGTTAACCAAGCATGGATAGATTTAACTTATCTGAATTATCACATAAGCACTGACCATGAACAAGATTGGTATAGCATCCAAAATGAGATCAGGATGCCACATCATCTCTTTAATAAACAATTTGACCGGATAAGTTGCATAGGCATTAATATCATATGATGTGGTCTGCTTGTTAAAGTGGCTATATGGGTCAATCATCTTAGCATGAATTTCGCACCTATTCAAATGCCATTCATCCTCAGTATCAAGATAGATTGTTAAGCGATGACCATATTAAAATCTCCACTACCTACTGAGATCTAAAGAACTTGAGCAAGCGCCACGGGGAAGTCAACTTATCCAGTGAGGACGACCCTATCTTGTTGCCCCTCGCTGGAGCTTCATTCCCGCTGACCTGTGCTTTCTGCCATCTCCATCGTGTCATGTCTTCATCCTGCTTATAGGGAAAGATCTCCGGTTCCTGCTACGGCAAAGCTCTCTATATATCGTGCCCATTTCAGCTTTTAATCAATCTTGATTTTGGTTACATTGAGTTGAAGCCTCTCGATCGAACAACCAGATTATTGCAACAAGGTTAAAGCAGAGTTCTGTCTCATTCTCTTTCATTTTTCGATTCGGTCAATGGCGTTGATCCTTAGTCTTTTCCCAAACTTCCATAGGCTTCTTTATCCATTTTCCTTCTCTATCGCGCCTTAACACCAAAAGCCACTAATTGACACCCCTCACCGGTGGAGCCTCACTAATTGCGCCCCTGTTTTACTGCGTTTTCTTATCAGAGACTTTGAGAAGCTCAGCTCCCGATCGTTTCTTCTTAGCCAACACTGATCACTGCCTCCATGACATCAGATCCTTAGTCTGATCGTCCTTTGAAATCAACATCTGCATCTCCAAGGTAAGTACCTCTATACTTTGTTCTTGTAGAAACAAAGATGACAAATCTCAACTACCGGTTCCCTGAAGATCGTCTGCCATTGAGTTCTTGTTTGTGATTTTGAACATGTTTCATTATATATGTGATGATTTGAATATGAATTATGGCTTTAATGAGTTCCCTGGTTGATGAAGATTTTTGATGATGTTAAGTTTTTGTAGCTAGAAAAACAATGAAAAGAGCTAGGTGAATGATGAACAAATCGGAAAGAAAGAATAAATGAAAGAGGCAAAGGGAAACCAAGCAAAGTACTAGTTCATGTTATGAACGTGATGGACTGACATAGAGACCGAAAGAAGGAAAATAAAAGAAATAAAAAATAAAAATAAAAAATAGAAAAAAAATTTTAAAAATTTTTAAAAAAAATTTAAAAAAAAAAAAAAAAAAGGAAGAGAGTTGCTGTGCAACATGTGTTTGGGCATAAAAGAAGAGTGAAAATGGAGAAAAAATTATAAAATATAAAAAAATTGATAAAAATTAATATGTATATATACACACATATTAAAAGAGAGATAAGTACAAGCCTCAGTTAGATGGTTGCATCTTAGGTTGTAATGTTTATTGAATTTCATTTTAGTTTGGGCTCACTTGTTTAGGGAGATATTTTCTTTAAATGGTCCTTTTTTCGGATGAAATAAAAGAAAATAACAAATGTTGAAAATGTCAAAATTATGAGTTCTTTTTTTTTTTCTTTTTGGTCAAAAAATTATATGAGGTTGAAAAGATCAAAATCTCATTGCATTTACATTTAAGGATTAATTCATAGAAATTTTTTTCCTCTTTTGTGGATTTCCATTAACACTAGATTCCTTTTTAGAGATTAGAATTAGAATTACACTTTGGATTTATTTGAATTTAGCTCATAAGGTTGCTCTCCTAGCACTTAAGATGAGGCCTTATAATGTTCTTTACCAGACACCACATCAGGTTATTTTGCCATACCTTATCTTTTATTCATTCTTCAATAGTATTCTTGATGCGTTTGTTGTAATTGCTTTTATATAATTTTTTGTGTTGGGATTCATTTTTCTTAGTTGAATGGTTATGTTAAATTTTAGGACAGTAATAAATTCAACGGTGATTGCTTATACAACAATAAAACATCATCGTTAAGACTCCACTAAGCACCTGTTTCAAGGCAACGTTGATTGCATAGCCCAGGGTACGTAGCCTCAGTGGGAAGAACTGTATACCGATGTTATCGGCCTTATCCTAATGGAGAAGAAGGCCACTAATGGGGCTGATCACATCGGTGTATAGTTGATCCTTCTGCTGAGGTTGTGTGCATTGGGGTGTGCAATTGACGCTGTAGTAAACCAGTTGGTGGGTGCAGTATTGTCGATGATGTACGTATCGCTCCACAAGGCGATCACCATCGGTAGGGCCTTCTTCTCGTTCGCGACGATTGAGAGTGTGGCTTGGGAGGTCTTCTGCACAATGACGCCAGATTCTCAAGAGATTAAAATCTACTCTTCAAATCGTTGACCATAACCTGTTTGATAAAATGCTTTACAGGCACGGCTGAGAAATAGTCAATGATATCCTCTGATCTGAAAGCATTTTGAAAATCCCTTGTTATCAGTTGATTTATTAAGTACATAGACCTGATGCCATTGATTTCTTTATTTTTTTGTGCGGTACTTTCGGTGATGTCCTGTTGTCCTGCTTGTGGCGATCATCCGCGAGGAAAATAAGCGAGAGTCACTGATAGGGTATTCGTTCATTTGGGTTCGCGTGGACCTGCCAAAGCAGATAGGCAGTTCATGACCGAGTACTTGGTCACGCGCTGGCACCACACCCCTGAGCTGCTGCTCTCATGCGATGACTACGGGACCTCGCTCGACGTCTGGTCCATGGGCTGCATCTTCAAGGAGATCCTCAGGCGCATGTGTTCCTTGGGACAGAGTGCCTGAACCAGCTGAAGCTGATCATCAAAACGCTCAGGAGCCAGAGGGAGGAGGACATCAAGTTCATCGACACCCGAAGGCCCAGAGATACAGCAAGGTGCTGCCATTCTCGAGGGGGACACACTTCTCTCAGCTGTACCTGCAGGCTGATCCTCTGGCTGTGGACTTGCTGCAGCGGATGCTCGTGTTCGCCGAGGAAGAGGATCACAGTGACAGAGGATCCTCACATGGCGGGGCTGTACGACCCGCGATGCAACCCGCCAGCTCAGTACCCTATTAGCCTTGACATCGACGAGAGTATGGGGGAGCATATGATTAAGGAGATGATGTGGAACTAAATCCTTCATTACCATTTCGTATCAAGCAATTCTGATTTTTTATCATGCAATACCTTGTTTATCTTGTTGGCGTAGGATGTTAATTTTGTGAATTTTGCAATCTCGACGTCCATTTAAGTACACCTTCTACTTATACTATGACGATAGAAAGAATTAAAGAACGACACTGTTATGTAATGACAAGTTTTAATTCCGTGTATAGACTAATGAAGAATTTTAGATGAGTCCCCGCTAGATGATCAAGTAATCTATGGGAAATCCTATCGAAGAATATATGAACGATAAGTAATGTAAGGAGAGTGGATGAGATATGGAAGAAATATGAGCAAAAAGCAAGGCCAATTACATATTACGCGATCTTCCTTTTTATCCTATGTATAGGATATCTATACAATTTTCTTAACATAAATGATTTGATCAGAAGCATACAATTCTCTCCTCGGTATTATGATAGAGGATCTTTTTTGCCTTTGACGTTGTATGCTATATAAGTTCCTAATTGCATAGGCTTATTTCATATTGTAAGGATTCATATCCACAAAGCATAACTTAATTGATGATAATTATACAAATGTGGTTTTACTAAATCATTGTTTTTTTATGAGCATGATTCGAGTGCATACGTATTGACATACGGTTATAGAAAGCAAAACTTCCACCGAGAAAAGGATATAAAAACATGTGCTTGCAACATTGATTATAAGACCTGTAAGGCAATTTTGTTTCCCATATCCCGCAAACTTTTAGAATAATAAAACTTCGCGTTTTGTATTATGTGCCGAAAATTTCGCGGGCCGTAAAACATCCAAGGACGTGCATAAAATGCGATAAAACCATCTTCATACTTCATAAATATATATTGATTCATAATGAATTTGTCGCATTATATGGTAGTTACAAGAATGCTAGTGGCTCCGTTCAGTAATTTAATATTAGTACTTTCCTTTGTAAGACAAATGGACGATTTGCGTCTAGATGACCTAGTATGGATTTGGGACTAAACAAAAACAATCCAAAATGGAAAATACAGAGAGTTTGGGATTTTCTGAATAAATGACGATGTGGCACGCAATAGAAACTTGATCATAACATCAATGAATCAAACAATATTAGAGCAAGACCATTTAGTGGAGCCAGAGTTACTACAAGGGAAGGAGAAGGTGGGGGGAAAAAAGAAAAATTAAAAATTAAAAAAAAAAGAAAAAAAAAATCCTGTTAAAACACTGACCAAGCAGAGTTGCATCACTAATCTACTTTGCTTGCAAAGAGCTGGCTTCTTTGGTACTCATGGCTGCAACTAGTTGCTTTCCTTGATAAATCATACATATGACCTACCCATAGTGGTTATATTGGCATTCGAATTTCTCCCATGTAAATGCTTACTAAGTTATAAGTACTATGCAAATGATTTCCATGCTGCGCAAAATTCCAGCTAGCGGTCCATTTAATTTAGTGGACTTTCCTTTGAAAATAAAGGATGTGTGCTGAGGCCAGCTCACCTATCTTCTTGGTCCACCGCCAAGAAAGTGTAAAAATGGTGCGACCTATCAAGGTCGACGATTCAAATTCATCTAATTTATGTACTAGATTCATTTAGTATCTCTCGATGTGATCTTGAGTCCATTAATGGTCAAGATCTCATAACATCTCAATTGGCTTTAACTATGAGATCTACGAACCTAGTCAATTGCAACCAAATCTCCAAATACCACTGTTGACAAATTTCTAATAATCTTGTTGAGTCTCGCCATGGAAAACTCGATATGCATGATATTAGAGAGAAGCATTATGATATTTGCTGGTGACAAGCAGTGTGATATCCTTGATTAACTGATTCCAGATATTTCATGCTTTGCCTCGTCCCATATCGAGCCTCATACTCTTATCTTTTGCATATATGTGGATACTTTCCTAAGCGGTCATCCATTCCGGCAATGCTCCTGTCTAAGCACGGTTAACTTTGGATCTTTATTCTGTTTCTTTGCATTTTAGGGCTATCATGCATTAGAATAGGCACTTAACAGGAGAGTTCATATGCCTCGCACGTGCCACGGTCAGTCTGGATGGTCACATGGCTTCTACGCGATACTACCATGGACGAGCGCATGCTATATTGCCTTCCCATATTGTCATCCATGATAAGGATTAACGTTGGAGAATTGGTATCCCGTGGGACAAAGAAAAGTTCAAAAGATTTTGGATGGGAGGTAAAGGGGAAACAAGACCTGGATTCGACGAAAATGATGAGGCTTTGAGAGTAATTTCGAGTGAGACTCTCCCGAGGAGGAAGGGGATTAGGCCGGGTGATTTTGAAGAAATTGGAATGAGGTTCTAAAATATAATGAAAGGATACGAAAGTGTAGGCTGACTTCGGGAGACGATGAACTCTAGGAAAGAGATCGTTTTGGAGGATGTTGGGAAGTTAGAGAAGATTGAAGGGACTAATGCTTGGTCAAAGGCCAAAGATAAGTAACCGAAAAATTGGAGAATTAAGAGAGAAAGATTCGGGCAGTGAAATAGATGAGGGCTCAAACTGGAACTTTTAGGAGTTGAATTATTATCTTTTCACCATCAAAATCGGTCAACATCTCGATCTCACTTATATCGGCACTTTGAATCGACCTGACGCTTTGAAATAGATCATCATCGTCTGGCGATGGCCCTTAATGCTTTCAAGCTGAAGACCCAGCAGCAATCCGACGCTTCCCACCGCCGTGTCCTGCTCCACCGACAGCCGTGCCCCCAGCAACCTGATTTGCTTGCGCGGTTGTTTCAGGCCTCTTTCGAGAATCCGCGGCCCAGGGTACATGTTTCTCTCTTGTTTCCTTTACATTCTATGCATATGAAGTTTGAATTTCGCCAGTGTCCACACATGTCAAACCTTTTGCCTTTAGATCTGAACAGCCGACACCAGCATGTATCCTGACTTCATCTATGCCTTCGTTCAAATGTCTTGGTTTTCCTTCTGTGACATTCAACTTCAGTTGCCTTTGTTTCTTTCGAAGCAGATTTTGCACTAACGCGATGATGTGCTGGAACCTCTCCATCAAAAACCACGGTTCGTGAAGAGTAATTCAATAAATTCTCAGTTTCAACCGAAATTGGTGAGTCTCCAGCAAGGAAGAAATATTATGAAGTTGAATTTGGGGAAATTGATAGGGACATTAAGAAGGAAACCCGTGGTACAAGCACTAGAATAGCAACATCTGCAGGATCCGCATCATCTCTTCACCGGTCATCTCGAAGTATTCTTGGACAGATCTTTCCATGTTAAGTCTATTTGAGTTGCTAGGAGATACTGGACAAACCTCAAATATGGATTTAAACCAAACCAGTAGCTAAACTAAAACCAAATTGTTAACTCGTTATCGGTTTGACACTTTCGACATCAAGCTGATCTCAAACATTCTTACCGAAGAAGTAGGGATTTTTCTGAGGTGTATCTTAACATTTGCGAATTGCGTGAAACACTGTTGTTTAAAGTAATGTACCTCTGCAAATTTTAGAAAGATGGATGAGATGCATGACCAAGATTTTTGTTCTATTTTCGTGTAAAACAATCAGAAGGGAGAAATGCTCAATTGCTACCCAACCATGTGGAGGTCAGGGGTACCTGGTTCAGTACTTTTGGGGCTTTAGTGGCGCCCAGTAGCTCCGGGATTTCAGCTTCGATCAGTCTTGATTATGTTACATTCAGTTGAAGCTTCTCCATTGAACAATCATGACTGAAAACTCAATCGAACTCGGATTAGTCACTCCGAGCACTTCAATCATCCGGTTACTGCAACAAGATTAAAGCTAAGTTCTCCCTCATTTTTTAACCTTCCTTTTTTGATTCAGTCAATGGCATTGATCCTCGATCTTTTCCTGAATTGCCCCCTAACATCGAAAGCCACCGCTGAGTGATACCACTCGCCACTGTTTTACTGCGTTTTCTTATCAGAGACTTTCGAGTAGCTCGTCTCCTGCTCATTTATTCTTCACAAATGTCAATCTTCAGCAATGACGGCTCAATGACATCAGATTCTTAGTTTGACCATCCTTTAAAATCAACATCTGCATCTCCAAGGTAAGTGCCTTTATACTCTGCTCTTGGAGAAACGAAGACGAGGGCATCGGTTCCCTCAAGATCATCCGCCATTGAGTTCTTGATTGTGATTTTGAAAATGTTTAATTACATATGTGATTATTAGAATTTGGATTATTGCTTTAATGAGTTCCCTGGTTTATGAAGATTTTCGAGGATGTTGGTTTTTGAAGCTAGAAAAATGATGAAGAGAGCTGAGTGAATGAAGAAAACAAAGAGTTAATCATGTCTCTATACGATCTTGGAAAGAAAGAATAAATGAAAGAGGCAAAGGGAAGCCAAGCGAAGTGTGAGTTCATGTTCTGAAAGTGATGGAGTAAGAAAGAGACCAAAAGAAAGAGAGGAAAAAAAAATAAAAACTAGTAAAAAAGATTAAAAAACTAATAAAAAATAATATATGTGTGTGTGTCTAAACATATATGTATATATTAAAAGAGAGAGAAATAAGTGCAAGCCTTATGTAGGTCATTGCATTTTAGGTTGCAATGTTAATTCAATTTCATTTTAGTTGGGGCTCTTCCATTTAGGGAGATATTTTCTTTGAATTTTTCAAATGAATCCAAACTTTAGATAGTCCCTTTTTTCAAAGAGATAAAAGAAAATAAAAAATTAAGAAAATGTCAAAATTATATAAAATTGAAAAGATCAAAATCTCATTACATTAATAATAGATTTGCATTTAAGAATTAGTTCATATAAATGTTTTCCTCTTTTATAATATTTCCATTAATAGTAGATTCCTTTTTAGAGATTATAATTTAAATCATGCTATGGATGTTATTTAATTTTAGCTCATAGGATTGCTCCTCTGGCACTTAAAATGAGGCCTTGTAATGTTCCTCACCAGACATTGCATCAAGTTATTTTGCCATACCTTACCTTTTATTCATTCTTCATTAGTATTCTTGATATGTTTGTTGTTATTGCTTTTATGTAAATTTGTGTTTTGATTCATTTTTTTAGTCGAATGGTTATATCATAATTTGTGACCATACTAAATACAACGATAATGGCCTTATATAGCAATAAGAATGTCATCGTTAACACTCCACTAAGCACCCAATTCAAGACGACACCGAATGCATACCCTAGTGTACGCAACCTCAGTGGAAAGATTTCAGAGCTATACATCGGTGGGATTGGACCTATCCTAATGGAGAAGGAGAGGCGAGGCCACATGGGACAAAATCGGGACAATGCACATGGTCACCATCTATGTGGCTATGATTGATCATGACAAGACACATTCCAAAGGAGGTGAGGGAGAAGATCATCCCATGGATGCTACCAGCAACAATGATTGTGACAATCATTATTGCTGAATAGTGTTGACAAGTAGATCTTCACGCTCACCTGCCTTGAAATGTGTCTCACCGATCATTGACCATAATAACATGAAACTCGTACAGGTGGTGGCCACTGGCCGTGTGCATCACCTTGTGTTATGTGGCCTACTCCTTCCTTAGGTATAGGTCCAATCACGTCGGTGTACAGCTCCGAGATCATTCTGCAGAGGTTGTGTGCGTTAGGGTGTGTAATCGATGTTGTGGTAAATCAGCTGGTGGTGAGTGTACTGTTATCGATGATGTACATATTGCTCTTCAAGGTTTTTTACGTGCAAGGGAGGGGACTCTCCTTCACGGGGAAGATTCAAGGCACCTGAGAGAAAAATCAGATGATATAAAATCTCAGTCTTCAGTCATCTGCATGGATATAAATCGCTACGAAATCGCAATTCATTGCCGCTATCAATGACGTCCATGGTTGCGGTTTGCCAAGCTCCATCTTCCTTTATTCTGTGACCAAAAGTTTTCAAATGCTTTGATCTCGGTCGAAGATTAATAGTAGACCCTGATTCCGGCTGCTGTTGATGCTATTAGTCATTGTTTGTTGCCATCCGTCGGACTCATTTTTGAAGGAGCACCGGAAGTAGTACTCTATTTCGCGATCGAAAGCTGCGGAGTGCTCAAAGTGCCCTTCACTAGTCCCGATTATGCTCGTAGTTGTTTGTGAAAACTTCAGTGTAGGCTCTCGCGCGCTTGTAGCAGCTTGCTCAAAGAGCCCTTCACTTGTCCATTACGATCGGAGTCATTTGTGAAAACTTCAATCGTAGGCTCGAGCGCTTTTAGCTGCTTCCATATCGGGTAATTTCCAATTCCTGTTTTAATCATAGTTGGAAACGACATTTAACTTTCTCTGCGGCAGCATCTGTTTGGACTTGAATGAACTGGTTTTATTGATTTCAAACATCATTTGTATGGGCTTGGGAATATATTGACTTTCTGACTTTGAGTCATTAAACTTTGCTTGACTGACTTCATGGTATGCATCGTTGCTTTGCATCGCATGTATTTTCGAAATCTAACTCTTGTTCTGATTTTTACTCTGCACATTCAGTTACCGCAAGGGCTGAAATTTCTCCACTTGGCCAACGTTCTTCACGATGACCTCAAGCCCAGAAAACCTCCTGGTGAACACTAAGTGCGACTTCCCGTTCACGCGGACAAGCCAAAGCAGACGAGCAGTTCATGACCGAGTACTTGGTCACACGCTGGTACCGCGCCTCGGAGCTGCTGTTCTCATGCGACGACAACGGGACCCATGGGCTGCATCTTTGCAGAGATCCTCGGGCGCAAGCCCCCGTTCCCCGGGACAGAGTGCCTCAACCTGCTGAAGCTGATCATCAACACGATCGGGAGCCGGAGGGAGGAGGACATCGAGTTCATGGATACCCGAAGTACCCGAAGGCCCAGAGGTACATCAAGGCTCTGCCGTTCTTGAGGGGCACCCATTTCTCCCGGCTGTACCTGCAGGCTGATCTTCTGGCCGTTGACTTGCTGCAGCGGATGTTCCTGTTTGAACCGAGGAAGAGGATGATGGCAACGGAGGCACCCCGGCGTCCTTACATGGTGGGGCTGTGTCAACATCGGTTATCAAGAGACGCGATAGAGCATGCGTCCTTTTCCTTCTTGTTGTTTCGCATGAGGAACGGAGAATCTCAAGTTTTTATGGGCTTGATTTGGCTGTTACATAAAACCTATGCAGGCACAATCGTTAGTCTCATCTTCTGGTCACTATGACTGATGAAAGACGATGATTGTGTTCAATGATTACTTGCTGTCCATATTAGTCTTCCGTTTTGATGAGTGTTATTCGACTCGACTCGCATGTCATTTCGATTATATAAGAGCACATATCAATGTAGGAGCGAACCGTGTGGGATACATGCAAACTTCTCGCCAAACCCATGCTTGTACATGTCTTACGTTGATTAAGTGGGACTGAGTGGTGGGCTGTCCATTAATGCACATAAGCATGTGCAATCTTATGGGAGATGGTTACGTTGAGTTGGCGGGTCAACATGAATTCATGCTGGACGGTTTTGGCCTTTCTCGATTCCTGTTTTTGCTCGTCCATGATTAGGGGTTCATAACCCATGACTTCCTCGTCCCTTCGAAATAGATAACATTCTTATGCATGGAATATGAATTGTATTTGTTGCAATGCTGCTGGTCAATATTCGTTGAGGGTGAATTTGGTGCATTTCGAAGTCGTTTGGAGGTTGCTTTGGTTGTTCAAGACGACACATTGACATGTTATTGATTTTTCATCATTCCTAAGCATGTTTTGGTCTCGTTTCCAGACAAAGACAAGGCCATATGCTGATGTCCAACTCATGGGCAGCAAGCATTTGTCTTCTTTTCAGTCAAATAACGCGTCCCGGGATAGTCTTAATGGGTGGCAATGACTCGGGGTAGGTTCTTTTATGTTATCAACATCATTTCGCATTTGCATGCTTTCTCTTTACATGTCATCGGTGGTTAACTCTTAGCATGTCTAGAGTTAGATTGAGACTTGATTTTAGGAATTTAGTTCACCGTCCCAAGGTTAATAACGAAGCCTTGTACGTTTTTTTGCCCGACTTGGTACAAGAGATCATGTTTTGAGATTTATGATGGGAAAATTGTCCAAAAACTCCTAAACTTATTGTACTCTTACTAATTCAGCCAATTTTTTTTTTTTAATTTTACCAATTGAGTCCTAAACATTTTCACATTTTGTCAATTAAATCCATTCAATCAATTTTAGTCGGAAATTGCTAACGTGGATGGCTAGTGCTAACGTAACGCTTTTCAAAATAATATTTTAATGACATTTTAATATTTTTTTAATGATTATTTTATTATTATTATTATTATTATTATTATTATTATTATTATTATTATTATTATTATTATTATTATTATTATTATTATTATTATCATTTTTCTTTGCTTTTATTAGGGTTTTGGAGAGGCCTCTCAAGGGTGTCCGATGGACCCTCGCCAACCAAAACGAGGGCGCACAAGCCCTCATTGCATGCTCTCCCCCAAAATTGGCGAGGGCCTCAAAGTCCTCCACTAGGGCTAGTGAGGGTCCGTCGCGCACCCTCGCCGACCCTCTCTCTAAAACACAGAAAAATATAAAGAAAAGTAAAAGGAAAAATAAAAATTATTAAAATATTATTAAAAATATCACATCAGTGCTAGTTTCTCACGTTAGCAATTTTCAACCAAAGTTGGTTGAATAGACTTAATTGACAAAACTAAAAAGTTTATGATTAAATTAGTAAAAATACAATACGTTTAAAACTTTTTGGACAATTTTCTTGATTTATAACATAGCCATATATACTATTTGTCCAATAGGTATCAGATTTTCTTTTCCACACTTTTACTTTGAGCTTTTAAATACCTAGGTGTTTAATTCTCACGCTTTCAATAAATTGGTCATTCTTTTGCTTTATAGTATGGTTAGGATAAGACTTAGAATCATAAAAACAACCATTGCATGAACACTTAGCAATCTCGAATGACATTTAGGACTCGTAATTGGAAAAAGGATGGCTTGATCGCTTAGATGAATAACCAAACTAAGTTAAAAGCACCGAAAGGGCATTAATTAGATTATGAGTGCAATTAAGTTCTCGAACTTAGGAAATTCTAGTTGCATAGGAAGTGAGACAAACTCCCTTGTCTCGATTAATTTCTAGGTGACCCTAAAAAAAACTAGTGGTGACTTCCATCTCATGTAGATACCCTTTAGGATTAATCTCAAATTTAAAATGAAAACATCGCATGAGGTAAGGACTTCGCATGAGGTAAGGACTTGAGAGAGTGGTGCCTAATCGAAGACTGTTGGCCTGCCTTTACACATCACCTCTAAACCTTCATTCTTTTCCCTTTTGAACGGAAGCTTCATCTTCGCGGTCTCCATTTGGATCTGCCCATCAAAGACAAGCCTTGCACTAACAAAACCCATTCTCCCTGAAAATAAAAACTATGTATTGGACCTGAAAATTAGTGTGCTAATGGAAACCTTCGCATCCTGTTTGTAGCTAATCGTCGAGGTGGACCATTAAATAAGTTGTTTATAGCATCGGCCCCATTAACGGCCTCTTTGTTTGTGTATGTGGGTTGCTTCCCCATTTATAAATTGAACCACTACTTTTTGGAATTTGTTGTGTTATGCCATTGTTGAAATGTCATGATTAAATTTTGCATTTCAATTTATATTTATGCACACACTTCACCACAAAAGGAGACACGATACTATATGTCGTGAAAACAGCCTCGTTAATCAATGTCAATGTTGAATAAGTCTTTCGACGACATTTTAAGAATTGAATAATATCATGTATGATTGGGAAATCAATCGATGGTGACCTAAGACTAAACCAAAAATAGGGATGTACCAGAAGGATGCCGTGGCATGCTGATCCATCCACATGTGATGAGGACCTAAAATTTCTGGTTTTTGTTCAACTAGTTCTTTTACAGGCGAACCTAGTTAATTGACTTTCCCATCACTATCTAGGCTCTTTGACTTTCCAATCAAACTACACTTACCTAAATTGATTGGCGGTGATTGTAGTTTGGTATTTTAAGTTCATGATCATATCTTGATCCTACATATTACCCTGACCTAAGATTAGGGAATATCCTAAGGACCAAGGCGCCACTAGCTAGTGGACCCCTAAGTTCACAAGATTTGTGGTGCTACTAGGGTCGGATTTGTCAAAATGGTTAATTATATGGATTTTTTGTGGGTCCATGAGACCTTCACATGATCAGCGGTTCTGACATGATTAATAAGGTAGATTAAAGTTTAGCCAAGTGTTTCTTTATCGGTAAGTACTTATATATTTTTTGTATAAATAAATCCTTCCAATCGAGCAAGTAGACAATTTTTCTCCCCAAGACGGGCCTATTATCGAAAGAAAGAGGGAGAGACGGAGCAACCAAAAATCTCGAGTGAAGCACAACCCAAGTTGGGCCACGCCCATGGCTACTAAAATCACTCTCTTGGGTTCTATGCACCTTTGTCGTCCCTTCCTAAATCGAGTCACTTTGCGTCCGTCGCACTCTAATTGCCAACGCCCTCCTCTTTAATAATAATAATATTTTATATTTAATTAAGAAATTGATATTATCTAGCTATCATTTCTAGTTATAATCAAACAACATTTTATTTTCATTTTTAGCATTTAAATACTTTTAACATTGGAAATTTATTACATAAAATTCCCGTGCTTGTTTTTGGATCTATTGTACAAGCCAAATAACCCAATTAAGTATTTTATCAAACTTGTTACAAGAGATGATCATCAAAATGACATGGCTACGAGACTTAATTTGTTATTCGGACTCGACATGTAAAATAAAAATCGGTGCAGGAATTTATTAAAGCTGGATTCCCACGCGAACAGATGGTGCTGGATTCCCATCGCTAAGCCTTCTTCAAGACCCTGAATTTGGAAGGCCCAACATTAGCTTGTTGCACCGTCACATGACGTGACCTTCCGCCTTCTTTTTTCTTTCGGTCATGCAGGCTAAACATGCTTGATTCAAACATTTTAATATATATTTTTTTTATCTTTTTTGTGAAAAGATCAGTCTTGGCTAGGATAACTTTCGCTCAGTCGTATGACTTATTAAAGGATCCATAGCAATCATCGATTATATGGATTTCACATAACTAGATATGTGAAGTTCACTATATTGACACTATCAAATTCCTTTCATCTAGCTTCTAATTTTTCAATCAATTGATTGATTGACAAGTATAGTCAACTAAGATTTGCATAATACGAAATCGCCTCCAATAGCAATTGAGTTTTTTTGCTAGTATTTCACTTTTATATTTCATAGGATCGCCATACTAATTTGATAACTCAACCAATAAAATCTGGAAATTAAAGACAGCTCCAAAAATCAGATTTTTCATGTGGTCTATATGTCAAAATGCCTTACCCACGGAGGAAAATTTGTTCCGAAGAAAGCTATTGCCTGATCCATGCCGTACTCTGTGCAACGAAGGTGTCCCAAAGTCAACTAAGCACCTATTTTTAGTGTGCCCCTGGACAAACAAGATATGGTCTCATCCTCAGCTTAATATTGACATACCACCACAAGGAATATATCAAGAATTGATGCATGGATTGCAGATTTTGGAAAAAAATATGGCGAAGTCACCCAAAGTTGAGGTTTTGGCCTCGATCCTTTGGGAGATGTGGAAAGCGCCGAATCATTTCATTTTCCGAAATCTCTCCCTGATCCAGCAAGCATAGTGGAGATGGCGTTGGCTAATTCAAGAATATCTTTGCCTTTGGGGTTTGCAACCTTCAAAAACGCAGCAAAACCTTACCGGATTTGACTTAATTTGGCGTCCATCAGAGCTTGGGTCGCTGAAGATTAACGTCGACGGCACGTCGGCACCTTTCCTACCGGAATAGAGGAGGGCGTGGTGGCTGGTATTTGCCGAGATAGCCAAGGAATACTCGTTGAGGGATTCTCCAAATCTTCGCGCCACTTCACCCCTGCAAGTGGAGGTACAATCTTTAATCGAAACCCTAAAGCACCTTTTGCAAAGGAGGAGAGAGAGAGAGAGAATTTAACAATTGAGTCAGACTGCTTAACATTGTTAGATGCAGTTCTAAATCCAAGTTTGACTTTGTGGGAGATACGTGTGTGGTTGGCTGAGTGCGCTGAACTGCTTCCTTTATTCCTTAAGCTTCACATCCAACAGCATAGAAGAGATGCTAATTTTATCACAGATTGAGTCGCCAAAACCCATGGATGTAACTCTTTATCTTCAAATTGGGTTGTATCACCTCCTCGGTATCTTTTAGACCTTTTATGTACTAAAACCCATTTTATGAGTCCACTTAACATTCCTACTTGAATGAAGATTCTATATTTCAGACCAAAAAAAAAAACTAAGGTTTGCATAATACACAAAATCATTCCCTCCAATAGTACCTGAGTTTTTCTGCTAGTATTTAACTTTTTTTTTCACAGGATCGCCGTACAAATCATCAGTTAATCCGACAAGCTTAATCAAATCAATTCGATAACTCAACCGATAAAAAATTATACCACATGTCAGTTCGTGGTAGGCTCAGGCCTGCTCAGTAGACTGGGCCTGACCCTATCCATCAAGCAAGGCAACAAACACATGGACAAAGATACATCCCCTCGAGACGATTTAGCAAAACCAAGGAAGGCAAAATGAGGCGCATTCCAAATAGGGCCTCGGCCACTCTGCTTATTATAGTCAACATGCTCGCGCTCGTGGCTTGTACGACCCGCATCGCTCTCTCTCGCTCCGTCCACCGTCACCGTCCTCATCTCCATCGATACGCGAGACACCATCATTCCCTCTCCAGCAAGTCATTCCCTTGCCCTCTCTGGTCCTCCTCCTTCTCCCTCTGCCTCCGACACCCGCGCAGCAGACCCACGTCTCCGTCCCTCTCCACCACCTGCTCCTCCGCCTCCGCCTCCGCCTCCGCCCACCCCGCCGATCGCTTCCCGAGCCCCGCCCATGGCCGACGCCGGCGTCGAGAGCAATCCCCTCCTGCGGGACTTCGAGTTCCCGCCCTTCGACTCCGTCGAGGCCAAGCACGTCCGTCCTGGGATTCTGGCTCTTTTGAAGAATCTGGTATGGTCGTCGTTTCGTCTCTGTCGTTTGATGGTTGTTTTTTTTTTTTTTTTTTTTTGTGACCTGGGAACCGTACGGCCAGTAGCCTGCGACGTAAACCCGGAGTGACTAGTGCAGGATCCACTATGACGACGTCACACTTAAGAATCCCAACAACGCGGGGATTTGAACTATCTACCTTGCATTAGGGGAGAGAGCCCGAAGCCAACGCTGCTGTTGCAGGCGGTGGTGTTTGATGGTTGTTTGTTGATGTTATTGTTTGAGGTCTTGGCGTCTGTAATGTGTTTGTGGGAATGCCCGCAGGAGAGTGATCTGGAGGAATTGGAGAGGACGGTGGAACCATCGTGGCCGAAGCTTGTGGAGCCATTGGAGAAGATTGTGGATCGATTGACTGTCGTCTGGGGAATGATCAATCATCTCAAGGCCGTCAAGGATACAGCCGAGTTGCGTGCCGCCATAGAAGAAGTGCAGGTAATTTGTTTCTCTGGGTCTTGGTTCACTCGGACTAGGATCTCTTAAGTTGTGTTCTGGAGTAGGAGATGGCCTCTCTTGTTGCCTTTAGATAAGTATCTTTGTCACTCTAGCATGCTATGGGCTGGTTGATTCATTGATATCCATTTAGCTTTTATGCTTTTTAAAATCTTGAATAGTGATGCTTACATTGGCTTACTTTTGTAATGCAGGCAGAGAAGGTTAAGTTTCAGCTTAGACTCGGGCAAAGTAAACCTATTTACAATGCTTTTGAAGCTCTTCAAGAGTCGCCCGATTGGAACCTGCTGAGCGATGCTCAAAAACGTATAGTGGAAAGTGAGTAAAACATATGTCCTTTGATCACCTTATGTTTGTCTTTTGAGTAATACATAGTATTTCATACATTCAATTTATATCATTGTATTTTCATTGATTTGTAGTGCTTGTACTTTATAATGAGATTTGTTGACATTCGGTTTTAAAATAATGTTGTTGCAGACCAAATAAAGGAAGCAGTTCTTAGTGGGGTTGCCCTAGAAGATGGTAAAAGAGAAGAGTTTAACAAAATTGAGCAGGTGTGATGCGTTTTACCAATATGTCAAATAAATTGAAATCTCTGTGTTGGTGGCAGTGACAAAATAAGGTGTTTTTGGTGTAGTATATATAGTGTTTTGTTTGATTGGCTTATGAGCATATATATGGATGTACACACACATAGCATGGATTTCAAGTTCCAAAGTGGATCCTGCATCTAGTCAATGAAGACACACTATGGTGGTGCATAAAACTTAGAGTCTTTCCTGCACTTCCAATCTCACTTATACAGAGAATTTCAAAGTGAACCCCACATCTTCTAGGACTCTTATCTGAGTTGGAAAGTCCATCTTTGCTGATGTATATACATTGACACTTGAATAACTATCATCTCGCTTGATTTTGTTAGCTTATGAATACCATGTGCAAAAACTTCTCGGTATATCTTATTATCTCTGCTATCGTGGGATACTTGGCCTTAAATTTATTTGCATGGAAGCTAAAATTTGCTGTGACTTGTGACATTAAAAAAAACATAATGTGGGAGATGATGAAGACACTTTAACTATAATTGCGGGGATGATTGGTCAGATTTTAGTCATTTCTACATTCTAGTGTGTTAGCAATCAATTTGAAAATGTGATGCCGATGACTATGTTAAGATTACTTTTTATGTGCAAGAAAGTAGTTTGGTAGATTTTTTTTATTATATATTTCAATTGCCCAGTCTCTGCCTTTTGATTAATTAGTTGATGACAGGAACTTGAAAAATTATCTAAAAATTTGATGAGAATGTCTTGGATGCCACAAAGAAATTTGAAAAAAGATTACTGATAAGAAGGATATTGAAGGATTGCCTGCCACAGCTCTTGGTTTGGCTGCACAAACAGCGGTGTCTAAGGTAATACACAATAGCTTCCATTTGTTGTGTCATTTTTCATATTTTTTCAGCACTTCATTCTGTTTGATCATTCATCCTTTATCATTTTTTGTCATATTCAAGGGGCATGAAAATGCAACTCCAGAAGATGGACCTTGGGTGATCACCTTAGACGCTCCAAGTTTTATGTCTGTCATGCAACATGCTCGAAATAGAGCTTTACGTGAGGAAATCTACCGGGCTTATGTTACTCGTGCCTCCAGCGGAGATATAGACAACACTTTAATTATTGACCAAATCTTGAAGCTTAGACTGGAAAAAGCTAAGCTTTTAGGTTATAATAATTATGCTGAGGTATGTGTTTTTAAGGCTATTTATGAGATTTTTCTGCTTTGTATTTCATCTTTTTAGTTCCTTTTTAGTTCTTCTTTTTGTGTGTGTGTGTGTGTAAAGTTTGAATGGGCAAGTGAGACAAATTATTTTTAGTCATTCTTCGGATGATACTTTTCAAATTAATCACTAATTATAAACAACTCCAATTGTTTTTGGCTGTTGTTATGATTTTATGATTTACAAGGGAAATGGGGAAAATTTATGGCAGACAAAGTGGTTGCTGGTATATTGTAGATAATTACGGAAATATTTGCACTTTGATTCTTAAGTTTCAGGTGTTCAATTTTCCGGAATTGCATTTTGATGCATAATCCAATGCAAACCAATTTTTTATTCTTATATATCTAATGTCTCTGAAACAAATTCTTAAGTATGCTTTTGAATTCTTTTCTCCATTCTCCTGGAATAATCTTGGAGCAGAATCTATTTGCTTGGGTGAACAATGCTCTGATATCACTGTATCATCACGTATTAATGCAATATTGTCATCAGGTTAGCATGGCAATGAAAATGGCTACCGTGGATAAAGCGGAAGAGCTCCTAGAAAAACTTAGGAGTGCTTCATGGGATGCTGCAGTTCAAGGTATGATCTAGATGAATATTCCTAGTATATGTAAGTCTTGTAAATTTTTAACATTTGATGATGCACTTTTGCCTTTACTTATGATAAATGTTCACGATAGTTCCTTATGCTGCTTAAACTGTGCATGTTATACCTGTAATTCAAGCTTCAAAGTAGTACACTTTGCATCATATGTGTTCTTTTGCATATATCCATATGAAGAGCATATTAATAAGTGCCCCCCTCCCCAAAAAGAAATGATGTCATCCCCAATTTAGCTATCTGTCTGATCACTAGGTACACTTTTAACCGGCACAGAGTGATCGAGCTGACTGAAGCAAACCTAGCCTTAATAAAGAGATGAGGAAAACTAGGAGCACTCTAGAATATTGCAACAACAGCATTTCAGACAAATCTGAGTTTCCAAATGTTGATGAGGGTTGTGGAGTGGATCTATAAGTTGGAGGTCATCTGAATCCTGCGGTCATCATTGTGCATGCTTCATAGGGGTCTTTTCTCTATTGGCTGGTGATAAAGGAAATAGAACAAGGGAGAGGATGGGGCTCGGAAAATGGAAGAGAAAAAGAAAAGGGGGGGGGGTCAAGCCTTTAATTCAGTTTGATGATGCCAATGGCAAATATTAGGATACTTTTACAGATGTTCCTTTTGCTTTCAACTCAACATCCATTTCTTAATATGATTTGGCTTGATTATTCAGACATGGAGGACCTAAAACATTTCGCCAAGAGTCAAGGGGCAAAAGAATCTGATGATTTGAGCCATTGGGACATTAACTTCTGGAGCGAGAGGCTGCGTGAATCAAAATATGACATCAATGAGGTCAGAACTCTCTCCCTGACCCTGATTTATGCATGTGAATATGAAAATGTAGCCTCATAACTTTTGCAATTTCCAGGAAGAACTACGCCCATATTTCTCATTGCCAAAAGTAACAGAGGGCCTTTTCAACCTTGCAAGGACACTTTTTGGAATTGAGATTGAGGCTGCTGATGGATTAGCACCGGTAAAAAAGTCAAATGCTTTGCTTCTGTCTTTTATGTGCTGTTAGCCCATGTGTTCTGATAAAATGCTTATTTATTCTCTAGGTCTGGAACAGCGACGTTAGATTCTACTGTGTAAAAGATTCTTCAGGAAATCCAATTGCCTACTTCTATTTTGATCCCTATTCTCGACCATCTGAGAAAAGGGGAGGTGCATGGATGGATGAGGTTGTTGCTCGAAGCCGTGTGCTATCTCGAGATGGTGCAAGTACAAGATTACCGATTGCTCACATGGTGTGCAATCAAATGCCACCCGTGGGGACCAAGCCAAGCCTTATGACATTCCGAGAGGTCAATTTCCCACTCTTTTCCTCAGTTTGTTGACCTTTTTTTTGCCCCCCAATTTGAGTCTGAAATACTAAATAGATGGAGGGTAGCAAGTGTAGCCACAAGAATGCAAGCCCGTGGCAATGAAATATTGCCATCAGAAACAAGGACAATAGAACAGGGTTGTTTAATTTGGTCTCCACAACTCTTAGTTTGATGATTGGATTTTGGTAACTTCAAGGCAATACTAAATAGGGATCAAAATTCTGCTATTGTAAAGACATTTCTATGAAGATATCTGTGTATGTTGTATTTATTCCACACTGTCAGGAGTGGGGCTGCGGGAAGAATCAATATGTAGGTCTGATAACACTCGTTAGCGTGAGAAGATTAGTCTATGGGAGAAGATTAATGAAGTAAATGCCAAGCAATTTTTGCTCGAGAATTTCTGATGCCAGCCTATTCATTGATGTGATTTCATGAATCCCACTAATGCTAATATTTTTCTATGTATAATGCCTAAAAATACACACTTCTCTTTGCTAATATTTGCATCTAGAGATGGATCTATTGTCCAATTTCCAGTATTACCTGCTCCCATTTTAAAAATTTCTGATTCACACCTAATAATTATAGAATCGTGACTATTGACCGTGAAGGTTTTGTGTGAGGTATGAGTGAACCATTCTTGTGTGACAAGAGTTCAACCCTTTAGAGGAGATATCATTAAGGGCCCTTTTGCCTATCTATTTGAGGGGCCTTTTCTTGCTCGTTTGTGCTAACCTTAGATAAATGATGAGATTTGTGACATTGTGCTCGCTATAGCAGTTTGTCCATCATAAAATATCTTAATCTTCTGAGTGGTATATGCTAGTTAAACATTTGTGGTAAAATATGTATTGTTGAAATTGGCAGGTTGAAACTGTTTTTCATGAATTTGGTCATGCTCTTCAACACATGCTAACCAAACAAGATGAAGGCCTTGTTGCTGGCATTAGAGGAATAGAGTGGGATGCTGTGGAATTGCCCTCTCAATTTATGGAGAACTGGTGTTACCACAGGTAATTTTGTCTAGAACTATTTATTATAGAGCTTTAGGACAAATTTACTTGCCATCATGGTTGGATGTGCTTGCACTTCACAAATAAAAAGGTTATGCATATACTGTGGATAGCAACAGATGATTTCTTCATAGACCATTATGTGATGTTTGTGTTGTCTTGCCTTTATACTATCTCCGGATGTAAAAGTGAGGAAGTGAGAGTAGTGCCTTCTTGTATATGGCAAATGATAGGTCCCTGTTGTAGATGTTATTAGAGGATGTCTATGGCTCTCGTCAAGGTATGTTGAAATGAATCGCAGTTGAGTTGTGACTTGTTTTATATTATTCCAACCAATTTGCACTTTCTTAATAATTTTGTTATTCTCCTTTACTTTGTTTGCCTATTAGTATCAATATTACAGATAACAAAAAGGAAATACTACAAGCTATTGAGTTTTATGCATTCATGCTCACAACCATGGCTAGTTACCCTAAGAATCTTTAAATATGAAAAATAATTTCTTCGAGATATATCAGGTTGATATCAATATACCTCCACAATGGTATTTTCAATTGTGAAATAATTTTCACTTTCCCTATTTCATGTGCCTATTTCTTTTAAGTTTAGTTAATCTTGAATTCATAAGAATAGGCAATAAGGAAAGACATATTACTAATGTGTACTTATCGTTAAGTCAACCTTAGTACATATTATGTAGATTTAAGCAAAAAATGTATTAGTTAACATATAGAGATGATACATCCATTTTTACAGTATTTATTGCTTTAGAGTTATAAAGAGTAGATATCCAGACTTTGTTTTTCCTGCAGTTAAAGCTCTTTTCTCTTGTCATTGAAGTTATCCCTTTTTTTCTGCGCTTGAAAAATTACCAATAACTTAGAGAAAGCATAAAGGTTAATTGTGTCAATTGGGTTATTTGATGCTCACTGTCATGTGTCCCAACAGATACAAAAGTGGAGTTAGCGCTGAATATCCTTCTCACAAAAGTGTCAGAATATTTGAATCTATAATTTTTGAAATAAAGTTTTTTTCTTTTTTTTTTTTTTTTTTTTTTTTATTTTTTTTTTTTTTTTCTATGTTTATGAACTTTGTACACATTTTCTATAACAAGGAAAAATAACAAAATGAACGTTTTCAACTTGATCTCTTGCATATTAAAAACATCGAAAAGAAAACTAATTACCATCCTCATTGTGATAGACTTGTTTATGAAAAGTCAATCGAGTGTCTTGTTTGTCAAAAATTTTACTATAAAATTAAATAAACTCTTGTTTAGAAGAAAGAACTTTAAGGACATATGACATAACCAATTCTTTCTTGGAAACATGGGAACACTTCATCTCAATACAGTATTTCTTTTATTTCTTTGTCAATATCGTCTTACTATCTTGTTTCCTCAAACCAAATATTTTTCACTAAAATCAAATAGTAGATTTTGCGATTATTAGCAAAAATATTGATTTTGTTTTTCCACTTCAGTTTAATCAATATGATCATGTCGTTTTTAAAATTAACATGCAAAGCTTTCAAATTCAACTGTAAAAGTTTGACATAATTATATTCAAGAATTCTTTGTTATTGTAATACAATAACCTATGACCTATGAACAATTGCCAATAGAGCCTGCTATTGAAGTCACTTTTCTGCTGTGAAACACCAAGTATATTTCTAGTTGAAGAATGAATGCAATGTCTTTTTCTCCCTATGGGGATATTCTTGGGCATTTTGAGACTTAAGCATTTGACACAATAAAAGTACTCTCTGTGCTGGTGCACACACGTGCACAACTTTTCAAACGCCATGTATGAGTGTATGCATGTCAGTAACCTGGGAGAGTCATTATGTTACCCTTGAACCGCAGGGATACCTTGATGGGAATCGCAAAGCACTATGAAACTGGTGAGAGTCTCCCTGAGGATGTATATAAAAAGCTCCTCGCTGCTAGAACTTTTCGTGCAGGCTCCTTGAGCCTTCGCCAGGTTACTTCTCACTAACAAAGACTTGTTTTGCTTCATTCTTTTATACTTGATGAACATACCCTGTTCATATATTCTTTTCCTTCCCCTATGGCTATTTTATCTACAAGAAAATTGTATTATATGTTGTAGAAGCAATTTCTTCCAAAACTTTCTCGTTTTTGGTGACTGGTGGTTAGCTGGGATGTTCTTTATCCATTATATATAGTTAGTGAATTTCCTCTTGGTGGTGTTGAAGTGACGTATATATGAGCTGACAAGTAGATATAATAAGGTCATGGGAGCCTATTGACAAACTGCTGCCTATCCTATCCTATTATAATACCACCTGTAAAATGTTCATGTTATCTAGTTCTTCCCTTTCCATTCTAACTTTCTTTGTCTTTTCCCTTTCTACATCTTTCACTTGGGTTGGTGTCCATGGTTTCATAGGCACGACAAACCCCCAACCAAAGCAATTGTAGATAAAGTCAAGCCAAGTTCTTCAGCTTATTGTCTGGTTAAGGAGCTACTGGAGATGATTCACTATTTCATCAGCTTCATACTTTTGTGACATCTTTTGAAGTTAGGACTGTTTTAAATAGCTTCCAAAGAGAAGAAATCTATCCATTTCCCTGTCTGTGGGGAATCGTCTCTCCTGTACTATGTCCTCGTGGTGCTGCATTTATTAAAAGCTGAATGCTACACCTCTTGTTTATCGAGGTTCCACCTTTGTCTATCTTGTGGCCATCCAAGTACACAAGTTTGAAATGATAAAACAATAAGGAGAGGACTGGATATGTCATTAGGTCATGTCCAAAAGACAATGAGGGAGTGAAAAACTTACTGGTTTATTTGACCATAGTGCAAGCATGGTTTCAACCTTGCTGTTTTGCTGTACATACTTTGAAATGATGCGGATCAAATTATTTGCTGGAGGAGATCATGTCTTGTTCATAGAATGAATGTTAGCAAAGTAAAATCAGATAATTGGGAAATCGGAAATTGCATATGTGGAAAAAATTGCTCTCTTAAGGAATCATACTAATGTAGGAGTTGGTTTTTACTTACCATTTATTGTCTGTGGAACTTCTCAGATAAGGTTCGCAAGTGTAGATCTGCAACTTCACACAAAATATGTACCTGGTGGGCCAGAATCTGTATATGATGTGGATCGAAGGGTTAGTGAAAGAACCCAAGTGCTCCCTCCACTTGCTGAGGATCGATTCCTTTGTGGCTTCAGCCATATATTTGCAGGTTCGTCTTCTTACCTGTCAAAAAGGTTCTTTAAGAGTATATGTACCTTATGGGATACATCTTTATCTTACACGGCTATGAATTTATTGCTTTTCACTTATATTCAGGTGGATATGCAGCTGGTTATTACAGTTACAAGGTATGGGATATTCTTTTCTGTTGGTTATGCCAGATTTTTTTCAGGTCTTTAGTTGGTTTCTAATGGACGATAAGACACTCTCTAAATATAATACACCTCTTTTCCTTGTTCAGTTCTGAGGTCATTTTTGCTTGAGATTGATTTATTTCATGATATGTGTTGGTTCTAATTGTGAATGTGTTTGTTTCAGTGGGCAGAGGTGCTATCTGCAGATGCTTTCTCTGCATTTGAGGATGCAGGTTTAAATGACAGCAAGGTATGCCTGAGAAGTTGTGGACATATATGGAATAAAATGATGCTGCTAAAAAGCTTCTTGCCTTGTGTTTGCCATTCATGTTGGGTTTATACATGTGTGAAGCAGTGATAGTAATAAACATGCAACATTGCTGTTTCTTCCCTGTATGAGTTTGTGGTGAGTAATCCTGGAATGTCTGAGCAAAGAATGGAAGCCTGGACGAACCTGATTGGTCTTCTTGCCTGTGATGCTTAATTACTTATGTCCATTGCTTCTAATGACTGTACACATTAGGCAGACCCCGGACCTGTTGGATTGCATACTTGAACTCTTTGGGCTACTGCAGCACGACAATACCTTACAATTCTTTCCATGAATGGATAGGCCCCAAATCCTGTTTCCATTCCCTTTCAGGCTAAATGCATGGCTTATTAATTGTTCATCTCTAATGGCAAGCCAATGTGATTCCCTTTTTATGCATTAGCATGGGCTTGGCACTCTTGAAGTTTAGCAAAATTGATTGTTTTCCATGAAATTAAACCAGAAGAAGTGAGCAATTGACTAAGAAGCTCATTCAATGCTTTATTTGTACATGTCTTGAGTTTGAGGTCGCTGTTGCATCAGCATTATCTCCAATATACTTTCTCTATTATGAGTGATTTTTGCTCGTTTTAAGTGAAAGCCCTGGGGGGATAGGTGCATTTTTATATTTGTGTAATTCCTGCTTGATTTGTTTCTTTTTTCTAGTGCGAGATGCAGAGCACCAAGGACAAAACTGGTTCATTAGGTTTTCTTCATGTTTGATTCTTTTTCCAGTTCTCGGGTGGAAAATTACTGACCTGAAAATGCAGTCAGGTTCTATTACCCATTGGGAAACCCAAGTCTTGTACGAAGGTCCATTGGACCATTGATAGCACATAGTAAGGCCATGGCATAACATACAGAAAAATCTTCTAAACTGGTGTTACAATCATCTTTTCTGCATTATTAACTCTTTTTAGACAACCTTGCCTCCAACGTCATGTCATTTCATCAATGAGTTTTCTGAAAGCATTGCACATGGGCAATCTTCTTGTCTTGTCTATTACTATTTAGTTATGAAGCCCCTTCTTCAATATTGCATTTATTTTCAGTATTAATTGTTGGTTTTTATCATGATCTGTTGATCATGGTTGACAGGCTGTCAAAGAAACAGGGCAAAGGTTCCGAGAGACGATTCTTGCTCTTGGAGGTGGAAAAGCGCCACTACAGGTTCAGAAGTTGAAATTTTCCATCATCTACTTTTATTATTCTCACAATCTAGTTTGTTTTACTTGATGTCCTCACTGTACCAATTTGCTTTACCCAGGTCTTCATTGAATTTCGAGGACGTGAGCCTTCACCCGAGGCATTACTGAGGCATAATGGCCTGTTGCCAGTTGCAGCATAATGCTGTCCTAATGGTTACTTCCGTTGCTATGGGCCAGAAGGAAGGTTCGCGTCCTGGACAATTTCCTTTTAATTAGTTCACCTTCGGTTCATGCCAACCAGCGCAATTTGATCGTAAAAAAGAATTCCAAATGAGTGTACTCTTTTTTAGCCTTTTCCCCCCTTTAATGTACATTGGTTACTATAGTAAGAATATATGTATGGATCAAGGGGAGACTAGACAGCTTCTGAAGCTGAAGAGTTCGAAATTTCTTAACCTCATATGGATTTCTTGCAAGTCTTTGAATTCTAAAACCTGAAATGGCCATCCATCTGTATCTCGATGTTCTTTCTTTTGTCTACAATAATTGATTGAATCTCGAGCAAGATCAGCTTTCTACTTGGGAGTATTCCACGAATAAGATCAGCTTGTATGTGAGGGTTGCATGCCAGTGCGATCTTTCTAGTATTCAGTTAAGGTGGTAGCACGAAAAGGAAGAAAAATGATTGTATACAGAAGAAGGCACTGAAAATAGTCCTGGTGGTTGATAAAGGAGCTGTACTTTGAGTTTGTATGAATATATGGTAGTGGTATTGTACAGTTCTCTTTATTTTGAAAAAAATGAGAGCAACGTTAATAGAAGTAGCGGTAGGAGAGTGCAAATAACCATTCCTAGCATGCTCAATAAAATAAATGAAAGCATTCCAATAGAGTTCGAGCGACAGACTGGCAATTTTGACTTTTGAAGTTCGCCACAACCCAATGGAATTCCGACATCCAGTCGCCAATCCCTCCTGATGCCTGTTGAAGTTGCAAAACCTAGCCTGGACTGGAGCAGAGACAGGACATCATAGAAAAAAGTGATTTCTATCCTCCAAAGCTCAGTCCCACAGACAGCCAATTAGTGAAACAGCCGAGTTCCACTAAATCAAACCATCTTTAGTCGCCAAGCTAATGTGCATTGCAAGCCATGTAATAAACCCTTGCCTTGGTATACATGGGTTGAACCAAAACAAGTTAGCGCCTGGGCACCATCAATCCTTAGCTCTTAAAGCATTCCAGAGGAGTTTACTTGCAAATGACCCCATTAGCAACAGAAGAATTTGGCCATCTGACAAATACCAACTGGAATCTGCACTGCACTAAGCCTCTGATCTAACCAGGGGCCAAAACCTGCGTGAATCAAATGTAATATTAGCTACTCTCGATCGAGAATGCAGAGCAGAAGCATAGACAATTTTGCTAGTGAAGTGGTTGAGTAGAGGGCCAAGGAGATGCCCATTCATCACGCCACATTAAAGGCAGATCTTCCATCGCCAATGACATGCTCAATCAAATGACATGCATCATTTGTAAGCTATGTATAGTAATAATGATCATTGTCATCATTAGTAGTAGAAACATACCTAAATTTTAACGATGTATTTTGATAAAGGAATCACCTTTAGTGTATTAAAAGTCGTAAAATTTGTCACAAAAAGTGTAATTGAGTCCTAAACCTTTCAAGAAATTCAATTGAGTCCTAAGAGGGTATGGAGTGCGAGCACTGCCAACCTCAAGAGTATGGAATCCAGCCTACTTGCTCTGCTGCAGAGGCAGCCGAGCTTCACACTCTCATGGGCTCTCAGCAAGAAGACTGTTGAAGAGGTGCGGAAAGATATTCAACAGGGCTAGATTGATTATAGCAGTGATAAAAGCAAGAAGAAGAAGAAGAAGAAGGATAACAGTGATGTCGACGAAGACCCATGGCCTTCGTTGGAGGAGACGACAGATGACATAGTTTTCTTTTATCTTTTTTTTTCTAAAAGTTATCTTTCTATGATTTATATTTCTTATGTGGTGCCAGATTGGCGCCATGTGTCTTAATAAAATAATAAAATAAATCAAGTTGGCATTTTCCGTTAGTTAATTTGACGGAGTTAACAAAATGATTTAATTATAATTTAAAAAAAATTTAAAAATTTTAAGATTTAATTACACTTTATATCGAATTTTAGAACTTTAAATGCATTTATTCCAATCATCTTTGAATGGAGGTAGGATGAATGGGGGGAGTGGCAAGCCATTCTATTCCTAGGTCGAATTACAAATTCTTGGCTTTGTCTTATAATTTATTTGGAGGACATACTTACCATTACAGTTCAATTCCTTTACATTCCAATTTTCTTGAACTCGAAAAAAAAAAGAATCAATAAACTTTTTTTTCCCATTTCACTCCTCATCACCTATATAATTTGAAATTTGTGATGCTAATGTCTATCCACTATATTTGTTTATATTATTGTCCTAAACATGTTGTGAGGACATCTTTATATATCATGAAAAAATGGGTTGGAGAATTAAATCCATAACAGGCATACACAAACACAAATGGAGTAATTGGATCTGGAATACATTAACGTATGTACAAATAAAAACTGAAGAAAAAGTCTAGCAAAAAAATAGGAATATTGCAAAAACCCCCGATGAAGTGGCACATCTTTTTCAGAGTACGATCAAGAGTGGGGTTTATCTCAAAATAGACCCTAAAGTTGGTGATTTCGTCTCAATTGATCTCCCATCTCACCAGGAACAAAAATCTTCGCCAGACAACAACCACATGCATATCACGTGCCATTATTTGTGCCATGGATAGGGGCATATTTTGTCGGAAAATGTCTGGACTCAATTTTCAAATTTTCCAAATAAAACTCTAATCTTCAAAAGTCTAAACTAAATCCTAGTCCTCAAATCTTTCCATTGTTCTCTCTCGATTAGTTCACTACCATCGTCACTAGAAGTGGCAACTCTCTAACTTATATTTAGTGGGCTGGGTTGTGTGTGAGCTATTTAAAATTTGGGATATGTTCAGTAGAAGTCTAAAATTTATTCGAAAGTGCAATTGAGTCCTAAAACTTACAAAAAATTCAATCAAGTCCTAAAACTTGTCAAGTTAGTTCAATTGAGTCCTAAAGTTAACACCGTTAGCTTTTTCCGTTAAAAATGCTGACGTGTCATTTTAAATTATTTTTTATTTTCCACGTGGATATTTTTAATGATTTTTATTCATTTTAAAAAAAAAAAAGATTTAAAAACTAAAAAATTAGATTTATTTATTTTATCTTATTTTCACCAAAAATTAAAAAGAAAAGTTATAAAAGTTATTTTTAAAATTGTTTTGAAAAAAATCGGGCTCTTTTCCCCACCCATTGCCACCGCCGCCGCCGCCCATCGCCGGAGGGGCCGAGCGACGTCGTCGGCCCAGGCGGGGTGGCCAGCCCGCCGGCCCCCGAGGGCCGGCGACCGTCGCCCGCCCAGGCGAGGCTCGCCGAGATCTGGCGAGCCTCGCCGGCCCCGAGTGAGGGCCGACGAGGCCTCGCCCGGGCGGGCGACGGTCGCCGCCCCGTGAGGGCCGACGAGGCCGGCCACCCCCACCCGGGGCCGGCGACCGTCGCCGGCCCTCCGGCGACCGTCGCCGGCCCTCCGGCGATGGGCGGCGGCGGAAATCCACCGGTGCCTTTTTTTTTTTTTTTGAATAGTTTTTTTAAAAAATAAATTTAGATTTTCCTTTTTTAAATAAATTTAGATTTTTCTTTTTAGTTTTTAATCTAATTTTTAAAGATTTTGAATAAAAAATAATTTTAAAAAGCCATTTGAAAAATAAAAAAATCATTTAAAATATGACGTCAGTGCCACGTCAGCAATTTCCGTTAACTTTCTTGACGGTGTTAATTTTAGGACTCAATTGAACCAACTTGACAAGTTTTAGGACTTGATTGAACTTTTGTAAGTTTTAGGACTCAATTACACTTTGGACAAGTTTTAGGACTTCTCGCTGAACATATCCCTTAAAATTTTAAGTAATGAGAAAATGCCCATGCTTTGGCTTGAGAAGTGTGCTCATAGCGAGGCTTGTGTGACAAAATGACCCTATTTGGTGTGACGACTGACCAGCGATTTCTCAAACCTTTGCATTTCTTTAGAGATTTTAATATTCTAACAAATGGGAAATAACACTAACAGTGTCGAAACTTTTGCATGTTGTGCAACGTTATCCTTAAACTTTTAATTCATTTAATGTTATCCTTAAACTACTCAGAAATTGTTCAATGTAGTTCTTAAACTTTTAATTTGTGCAATTTAATTTCTCAACTTTATAATGAAATCAAATTTGTTCTTTTGTATTTTTCACAAGTTTTCATAATTGCACTATTGCTCAAATTTTTCAGAATATATTTTCATTTCAATCTCTTTCCTAAATCAACAAAACAAAACAAAAAAAGCTATTCTTTGAATTACATTTTTAGTCTTCATAAAATATTAAGATAGTTTGGTTTAAGTTTTAGCTTATGATCTCTATAATAATAAAAGTAAAAACTCATTTAATGCTGTATCGGATTGATATTCCCGCTATTTTCTATTCATAAGGATATCAGCAAACAAAATTAATCTGTTTATATTAATTGGTACTTACCCAATCTAAATGTTTAAACAGGAAATCCAAAGATATATATATATATATATATATATATATATCAATCTAAAAAATCACATACAAGATTTAGATAATTGAAAATCTTATCAATCTAAAGAAAAGGAATGAGATCTAGATTAATATAAGTATGAATATCTACAGACATATTGAATGAATTAAAAGTCTAAGATGGTAGTTACATTGCGTTGAAGTTTAAGGATTAGTAGTGTCAATTTATTTTACAACCAATTAAAGAAAATGGACTTTTTTAATATTTGAAGAATTTGCTACTGACATGTCTTTGTTTATGTACTTTTTAATAAAATTCTTCGGCACTATCTCATGAAATCTGAATCCCCAATATCTTCTCGTAACCTCCACTGCACCCAACTGAAGCCACGATTACAAGAGCCAGCAGTAGAAGACCAAAATATAAACCTCATGAGAAAAACATCCCTTTCATGTGGATGATAAATACCAACTAAAAAAAAAGTTGATGATTAATATATTAAAAACTAAAGTGAGGTACCCACTGGTGGGTAGCTGTGTTGGTTAAAAGCTTCTCTCATATCACCGGGATCGAACGTTTGAAACCCATAGTCGCTAGCGTCTTAAGTAGGAAGCCATGGTAGTGGGGTCCTATACTAGTCTCCCCCGAGATATTGATGCTTGGTTCGAGGTGCCGTCTGGGCACTATATGGGCCGTGGGTTGCCGATTAGCGTAAGCGAAAGGCGGGCTCGGTAGATCCTTGGTTACTAAAAAAAAAAAACTAAAGTGAGGTGGCGTATCATAAAAGCTAGAAAAGCCATTTCTAAATGCTTAGTGCGTCGCTTGCGTCCAAATTTAGAGGAGTCCTTTTCATCGAGAAACTTCAAAAGATTGTAGAGATCATGTCCGAGAATCATCGCATGGTACGAGAATAATTTATTATGGACTGCATAATCCTATGATTAAAAGATTGTTTCTAGTTCGTCGGCAGCACCAGGTGTCCACGGAAATAGAAGAAAAACGAGGCAAAAAGAGCTTTTGGGAGATAGACGTGGCACGCTCTGCTGAATGCAAAGTAAACAAGTATGCGCTTCATACCTGTAAACCAGAAGCGTGATTGAGATTTGCAAATATGGCCTGTAACTTTAGTTGTTCGCAACTGATTTTCAGTTATATTATTTAAGGCCACAGTGAGAATAGTTTAGGTCTTTTTTCTGGCATGTATGTAGTTTATGTTCACAAGCTCTTTATATGTACGTCATTGTCTTCCCCACAAAAGCTTTTGTAGTTGTTTTTCTGATCAGCTCACTTCATTTCCTGCATTCCAAAATTTTCCTATTTCATAAATCCGCACTAAGGCTGCATCTCAATAAATTACCCAACCTCACGAGTTGATATATCGACCTTGAATTACTACTCTTATTGGAAAAAATAAAAATATAACGGATGCACATTCCACACACTCAGTTATTGGATCACGTTGGGTTCCACCTTAGACATACTTGACTACAACTTATGTGCACGGGCTGCAAACGCATTTGGTGGATACTATAATACCCCTTTATAAGTTTCACTTACCACAATAATATAAACTATATTTAACTATTACTAATATAGTGGTAATAGGTATTGAGAGAGTACGACATGTTTGTTCATTTCAATTGACATGGTTTTTAGACTATAGTTGATTCTACGGTTAAATAAATATGGAAAATGTAAATGTGTTGAGAAATTGTAATTTTGTGGTCTATGGATCTACTTCTATTAGTAAACATAGTTTCGGTTTATTTATTGGGAAAGTTATCTATCATTCCTCAACGACAATGACAATCTGCCATAAAATGAAATAAACGATGAATTGATCCTATAATTTACATCAATGATCTTTGTGGTTCATACTGTGATAAAAAGTAGCATGGAAAGTAAATTGTTTCCGTCTAAAGAATCAATTTCTTTTCTCAAAATCTGTTAGGCAAAGCGATCTTAATTGGAGGACCCCTTTAGGCATGTCATCTTGATCCGTCATTGCTTGAGCACTAATCTTGCTCGTTCCTTTACTTGAACAGGTTTTGACAGAAAACTGAGAGGAACCAAATCACAAGAATGATTCCAAAATCTCTTTTTGCCTAGTTTTTCTTCCATTTTAAATAAAAATATTTTAATCATGGGATGATTCGATCGTCCTTTTCTGTTTGCTTATGCCAAGTAGGGGTGAGCATCGGTCCAGGGTTAACCCTGGACCGACCCAACCCTGCTAATCCTAGTCCGATTCTCAGGGAGACTAGATTGGTCATTGGTCTTAGAATTTCTGGACCAGCATTGTGCGGGTTGGTTCTCGGTCCTGAGAGTTCCGAGTCGGTCCAATCCGGACCCACCCTGAATATATATATCTAATATATTATTTATAATTTTATATAGAGAAAACCTTAAAATAAACATCATCAATAACATTAAACAACTCTTTAATGATGAGTTCGAATAATTTTACATTGTTCTTTAATAACTTAAATTTTTAATATCTTTTGGTGTCAATAGTCATAATTACGAATGAAGAAAATGTTTTTGTAAGGAGTTCTCACGGCGTCCAAAAAGATATAAACAATTCCTTATGGCATCCTTCTCTAGTATTCGTTCTCTTTTGTTTTATTTGTTCTCTTAGTCTTCAATTTTCCAAAATCGAAATAAACAACTTCTCTGCTCGCCACTCGACACTCATCTCGCTCGCCGCTCGATGCTCGCTTGACTTGTTGCTCTTCGCTTGACATTCGATACTCATTTTGTTCGACGTTCACCCCACTTGATCCTCACTGTTTGCCTTTCTGACCTCACTCATCATCGAACTTATTGGGTCGGTACGATTCTCGGTTGTCCTTTTAAGGAGTACAAAAAATGAAATAAAAAATTATTGGTTAGTCTTAGGTTAACCTTGAAACCGGATCGAACTCATTAGGCCAGTCCGGTTCTCAATCGTTTTTTTTTTAAGAAGTACAAAAAATGAAATAAAAAATTATCAGTTGATCCCAAGTTAACCCTGAAATCGAATTGAATCTATCGGGTCAGTCCGATCCTCAATTTCAAAAATTAAAGATCAATACTGTGCGAATTGATTCTAAAATTAAGGAGTGGACCGGCTCAATCCGGACTATACTCACCCTAATGTACTTTCCACTCCTTTCCCACCCACCTTGGTGATCACCTCAGGCGATGCATCCAGGCTTGCTGTCCTCGGACAGATTTGACTTATCCTGCTACGTGTGGCCTACAGTCAGTACAGAGTGCAGACGTTGCATGATCCGAACGAGAAAATTGGACAAAAGTTTTGGGCTTTCACAGCAAAATGCAGTCAAAAATACCCATTCCCAATCCACATTCGATACGGTGTCAGCTATCTCGTGGACAATATGATTGCCTGCCACTCTCGGATGGTGGGTGGGCCATATCCAGGCGAACGAATGGAACTATCCAGACAAACATGTAGCAAAGGGTGAAATTCTCATGCTATTTGTGTCGTTTGTTTAGAAAAAGCGACCACGAAAAGAACAAGCCGCCAATCCACTCTCTCCACTTTGCTTCTCGATGCAAGTTATATGAAGTACTTATATATCACCTGAAATTTCGCATTAACT
The DNA here is from genome assembly GCA_014182375.1 of Eucalyptus virginea. NCBI lineage: Eukaryota > Viridiplantae > Streptophyta > Magnoliopsida > Myrtales > Myrtaceae > Eucalyptus > Eucalyptus virginea. Next base: position 10,624,326 of record CM024522.1, read on the forward strand.
TTTACATTGATCATCAAAATTAATCAAAATTTCGCACCCTATCATTTTACTCATATATATATATTTTTTTTTTCGGGGCTTGAATGGAGGTTTAGATTAGAACCTCAAAAACCCACCACACCAATCTTTGCCTACATATCACTTTAGTCTAAGGTCTGCACGATACTCGGGGCAAGATGAGTCTAGGAAGGAAGAAGGAATACTAGAATGAATAAATAATGAAAGCTAAATTTTTACGCTTCAATATGTGCATCTTCAGCCGTCGTCCGATCCTTCCACAAACACTCTGAACTTCACAAAATGTACGGGGAAAATGGCGTCGACCATGTTCCGCATTTATGACATGAACTCCATCGCTTTAATGAAGGCAAGTCCATAAATAGTCATGTGACAACCAGACAGTTCAGAAAATCCTTCCCGTGTCCATACCAACACATTAATAATGGTGTAATTGCTCTCTCTCTCTCTCTCTCCACCATCATTGGAATACACCATTCTCTCTTTAAACGGTCGTTCCCTTGATCCCTCCGGTCCTCCAGCTTCTCCTTCCGCCTCCAAAACCTTGGAAGTCCACCTCTCCATCCCTCTCCACCGCCTGCACCTCCGCGGTTGCTTCCTGATCTCTCTCCCCTCATGGCCGACGCCAACATTGAGAGCAATCCGCTCTTGCAGGACTTCGAGTTCCCCCCATACGATGCAATCGAGGCCAAGCATGTCCGTCCTGGGATGCACGCTCTCTTGAAGAAGTTGGTATGAACGATCTTTTGTCTATCTCATCTTATCGGTGTTTGTCAAGATTGTTGTTTGAGGTCTTATTGTTTGTAATGTGTGTATTGTGCCGAAGGAGAGTGATTTGGAGGAACTAGAGAGGACGGTGGAGCCATCTTGGCCGAAGCTCGTGGAGCCATTGGAGAAGATTGTGGATCGATTGGATGTGGTCTGGGCGATCATTAAACATCACAAGAATGTCAAGAACACAGCTGAGCTGCGTGCTGCAATAAAGGAAGTCCTGGTAATTTCTTTCGCTTTGGTGTTGGTTCTCTTGGACTAGGATCTCTGAGATAGATCTTGAAATGATCTATTGGGTGATGAGTAGGGCGTGGGGCGGCAATGTGGTGGTGGGTGAAGCAGCAGCCAGCAAGAGGAGGGAAGAAGAAGAAGAGAAGAAGAAGGGGGGTTTCGGCCGAGAGAGGGGGAAAGAGAAGAAAGAGGAGACGGGGGGAAGAGAGGAGAAAGAGGAGAGAGAGAAAGGGAAATTACGTGCTCGCCGTTGATTTAGGATTTTTTTTTTTTTTTTGAATCCTAACCGGTTCCGATTCTGGTTGCCGGCGCTCACCCCTATTGGCCACAGGCTCAGTGCCGACGGCCACTCTTCTTATTATAGTCAACATGCTCCGTCCACCATCACCGTCCTTGTCTCCATCGATACTCGAGATACCATTCCCTCTCGAGGAAGTCATTCCCTTGCCCTCTCTGGTCCTCCTCCTTCTCCTTCTGCCTCCGAAACCCGCGCAGACCCACGTCTCTGTCCCTCTCCACCACCTGCTCCTCCGCCTCCGCCTCCACCCGGCCGATCGCTCCCCGAGCTCCGCCCATGGCTGATGCTGGCGTCGAGAGCAATCCCCTCTTGCAGGACTTCGACTTCCCACCCTTCAACGCCGTCGAGGCCAAGCACGTCCGTCCTGGGATTCTGGCTCTATTGAAGAATCTGGTATGGTCGTCGTTTTGTCTCTGTCGTTTGATCGTTTTTTGTTGATATTATTGTTTGATGTCTTGGCATTTGTAATGTGTTTCTGGGAATGCCGCAGGAGAGTGATCTGGAGGAATTGGAGAGGACGGTGGAACTATCGTGGCCAAAGCTCGTGGAGCCATTGGAGAAGATTGTGGATCGATTGTATGTCGTCTGGGGAATCATCAATCATCTCAAGTCCGTCAAGGATACAGCTGAGTTGCGTGCCGCCATAGAGGAAGTGCAGGTAATTTCTTTCTCTTGGTCTTGGTTCACTCGGACTACGATCTCTTAAGTAGTTCTCGAAATGATTTATCGAGTAATGTAAAGTGGTGAGTTAGAAGACATAATTGTGTTCTGGAGTAGGAGATGGCCTCTCTTGTTGCCTTTAGATAAGTATCTTTGTCACTCTAGCATGCTATGGGCTGGTTGATTCATTGATATCCATTTAGCTTTTATGCTTTTTAAAATCTTGAATAGTGATGCTTACATTGGCTTACTTTTGTAATGCAGGCAGAGAAGGTTAAGTTTCAGCTTAGACTCGGGCAAAGTAAACCTATTTACAATGCTTTTGAAGCTCTTCAAGAGTCCCCTGATTGGAACCTGCTGAGCGATGCTCAAAAACGTATAGTGGAAAGTGAGTAAAACATATGTCCTTTGATCACCTTATGTTTGTCTTTTGAGTAATACATAGTATTTCATACATTCAATTTATATCATTGTACTTTCATTGATTTGTAGTGCTTGTCCTTTATAATGAGATTGGTTGACATTCGGTTTAAAAATAATGTTGTTGCAGACCAAATAAAGGAAGCAGTTCTGAATGGGGTTGCCCTAGAAGATGGTAAAAGAGAAGAGTTTAACAAAATTGAGCAGGTGTAATGCGTTTTACCAATATGTCAAATAAATTGAAATCTCTGTGTTGGTGGCAGTGACAAAGTAAGGTGTTTTTGGTGTAGTATATATAATGTTTTGTTTGATTGGCTTATGAGCATATATATGGATGTACACACACATAGCATGGATTTCAAGTGGATCCTGCGTCTAGTCAATGAAGACACACTATGGTGGTGCATAAAACTTAGATTCTTTCCTGCACTTCCAATCTCACTTATACAGAGAATTTCAAAGTGAACCCCACATCTTGTTGATGAAGGCACACTATGGAAATGCATAAAATTGAACTTCTTTCCTGTACTTCTAGTCTCATCTATTTTATCTTTTGTTAAGCTCAGCCTCTCAAATCTGTACCCTTTCCAGCACTCCTGTTGGTGGATTTTAATGTCAATGCCTTACCCACTATCAGTACTTACCTATTCTATATGTGGCCTCCTCATATATATCTTGAACTCATGTAAATCATTTTTCAACATCTCTCTTACAAAAAGAACAAATGTCAAGTTAAATGAAAACAAAGAATAACTGTAGAATTCTATTACCAGTAGGAGCATGTTGACCATAGCGTTGGTTCTTTATTTAATTCAAGGGGCTCTAATACTCTCTCATTCCAGTGGATGCTTTGCTTGTCCTGCACCTATTGGTTTACAAAGTGATGTAATCAGACAAAGTCCTCCCTAGTAAGCAAGACTAAGTTGCCCAAATAATCCTAATACTTTGGTCAAAGAGATCCAGTTGTGATGTCACCTTTATTCGAGAAAATAAAATATTTAGGTTCAGTAGAGAGTACTTGAAGTACAAAGGGAAGGGTTGAAGAAATTAACCCAAGTAACGAAAACAATTGTTAGAAGGAAGAGTTTAGAACAACGAGTCATTCAAACTATTTTACTATTTTAAAGAAGAGTTTAAGGTTGAAAGATGTTGAGAGAAGAGGACGATGTGAGGTTGAAATCATCTACATGTGGCTAACTCGTGTATTCTTCATTTAACAAGCAGCTCCAAAAATGCCTCATGTAGGGGATTTTCCAGACCATAACCGATGTAGAACGACGGTCTCATGGTAGGGAGCCCAATCAAATGAGAACATGAAAAAAAAAATTCCAACAAACAATTACTCAAAATGAGTAAATTCTTTAGGCATCACACCCAAAGCTTCCTAAGGGTTATATCTAGGGTATCCTAAGCATCACACCTAATAAAAAAATTGCATCATGCAATCCCAAAGCAAAAATTGCCAGTTTTTATTAATTGTCAACTCTATTGAAAAGATAGAATTGCAACAATGTATGGATTCTTAATATTCTACTTCTAGTTGAAATAGGAAACCTCTAAACAAGAAGCATAATTGAAATAGGAAACATAATATTCTCCTTAAACTGAAAAAAATGACACTTTGTAAAATCCTCATATTTACTATTTTGTTTTTTTATTTTAATAGGGAGGTAATCATTAAAAAGGCATTAAAGATATGCAAAACCATTTACAAAATCAAGTACAGGAGGAGGAGTCTAGTTGGTCTGGAAATGCATTTACATCAAGACTCGATCTGTGTGCATACCAAAAGCCAAAGTAAAAGGCAAAGATTCCCTAATTTCCACAAGCTGTCTGTCTATATATTAAATATTCTCCTGTTTCTTTCCTCCAAATCAGCCAGAAAGCTGCTAGAGGGTTTAACTGAATCTTGTTTCTCTTTTCTTTGTTAATGCATATACCACACCAAGCTCTTAGGGTCTGCTTGCACTGTCTTTATAGTGTGACCCACTTAATGCCCCACAAGTGATGAAACGAAATCCCAAAGCATTCTCGACTAACCACGGTCGAGCAATAGATAGGTTTACTAATTAATCTTGAACAGTTCTTCTAGGACCCTTATTTGAGTTGGAAAGTCCATCTTTATGTATATACATTGACACTTGAATAACTATCATCTCGCTTGATTTTGTTAGCTTATGAATAACATGTGCAAAAACTTCTCAGTATATCTTATTATCTCTGCTATCGTGGGATACTTGGCCTTAAACTTATTTGCATGGAAGCTAAAATTTGCTGCGACTTGTGACATTAAATAGCACATAATGTGGGAGATGATGAAGACACTTTAACTATAATTGCGGGAATGATTGGTCAGATTTTAGTCGTTTCTACATTCTAACGTGTTAGCAATCAATTTGAAAATGTGATGCTGATGACTATGTTAAGATTACTTTTTATGTGCAAGAAAGTAGTTTGGTATTTTTTTTATTATTATTATATGTTTCAATTGTCCAGTCTCTGCCTTTTGATTAATTAGTTGATGACAGGAACTTAAAAAATTATCTAAAAAGTTTGATGAGAATGTCTTGGATGCCACAAAGAAATTTGAAAAAAAGATTACTGATAAGAAGGATATTGAAGGATTGCCTGCCACAGCTCTTGGTTTGGCTGCACAAACAGCGGTGTCTAAGGTAATACACAATAGCTTCCATTTGTTGTCATTTTTCATATTTTTTCAGCACTCTTCATTCAAGAGTCTGTTTGATCATTCATCCTTTATCATTTTTTGTTATATTCAAGGGGCATGAAAATGCAACTCCAGAAGATGGACCTTGGGTGATCACCTTGGATGCTCCAAGTTTTATGTCTGTCATGCAACATGCTCGAAATAGAGCTTTACGTGAGGAAATCTACCGGGCTTATGTTTCTCGGGCCTCTAGTGGAGATATAGACAACACTCTAATTATTGACCAAATCTTGAAGCTTAGATTGGAAAAAGCTAAGCTTTTAGGTTATAATAATTATGCTGAGGTATGGGTTTTTAAGGCTATTTATGAGATTTTTCTACTTTGAATTTCATCTTTTTAGTTCCTTTTTTTTTTTTTTTTTTTTTTTTTTTTTTTTGTGTGTGTGTGTGTAAAGTTTGAATGGGCAAGTGAGACAAATTATTTTTAGTCATTCTTCGGATGACACTTTTCAAATTAATCACTAATTATAAACAACTCTAATTGTTTTTGGCTGTTTCTATGATTTTATGATTTACAAGGGAAATGAGGAAAATTTATGGCAGACAAAGTGGTTGCTGGTATATTGTAGATAATTATGGAAATATTTGCACTTTGATTCTTAAGTTTCAAGTGTTCAATTTTCCGGAATTGCATTTTGATGCATAATCCAATGCAAACTAATTTTGTATTCTTATATATCTAATGTCTCTGAAACAAATTCTTAAGTATGCTTTTGAATTCTTTTCTCCATTCTCCTGGAATAATCTTGGAGCAGAATCTATTTGCTTTGGTGTACTTGCTTGGGTGAACAATGCTCTGATATCACTTTATCATCACATATTAATGCAATATTGTCATCAGGTTAGCATGGCAATGAAAATGGCTACTGTGGATAAAGCGGAAGAGCTCCTAGAAAAACTTAGGAGTGCTTCATGGGATGCTGCAGTTCAAGGTATGACCTAGATGAATATTCTTAGTATATGTAAGTCTTGTAAACTTTTTAACATTTGATTATGCACTTTTGCGTTTACTTATGATAAATATTCACGATAGTTCCTTAAGCTACTTAAACTGTGCATGTTATACCTGTAATTCAAGCTTCAAAGTAGTACACTTTGCATCATATGTGTTCTCTTGCGTATATCCATATGAAGAGCATATTAATAAGTGCCGCCCCCAAAAAAAAACAAATGATGTCATCCCCAATTTCTGTCTTTCAAGTCGTACTTATCCAATTGCCACTCAATATTTGGTTTAGCTATCCGTCTGATCACTAGGTACAGTTTTAACAAGCACAGAGTGATCGATCTGACTGAAGCAAACCTAGCCTTGGTAAAGAGATGAGGAAAACTAGGAGCACTCTAGAATATTGCAACAACAATGCAGTCAATGTAACAATAGCATTTCAGACAAATCTGAGTTTACAAATGTTGATGAGGGTTGTGGAGTGGATCTATAAGTTGGAGGTCATCTGGATCCTGTGGTGATCATTGTGCATGCTTCATAGGGGTCTTTTCTCTATTGGCTGGTGATAAAGGAATTAGAACGAGGGAGAGGATGGGGCTGGGAAAATAGAAGAGAAAAAGAAAAAGGGGTGGGTGGTCAAGCCTTTAATTCAGTTTGATGATGTCGATGGCAAATATTAGGATACTTTTACAGATGATCCTTTTACTTTCAACTCAACATCCATTTTTTAATATGAATTGGCTTGATTATTCAGACATGGAGGACCTAAAACATTTTGCCAAGAGTCAAGGGGCACAAGAATCTGATGATTTGAGCCATTGGGACATTAAGTTCTGGAGTGAGAGGCTGCGTGAATCAAAATATGACATCAATGAGGTCAGAACTCTCTCCCTGACCCTGATTTATGCATGTGAATATGAACATGTAGCCTCATAACTTTTGCAATTTCCAGGAAGAACTACGCCCATTTTTCTCATTGCCAAAAGTAACAGAGGGCCTTTTCAACCTTGTAAGGACACTTTTTGGAATTGAGATTGAGGCTGCTGATGGACTAGCACCGGTAAAAAAGTTAAATGCTTTGCTTCTGTCTTTCATGTGCTGTTAGCCCATGTGTTCTGATAAAATGCTTATTTATGCTCTAGGTCTGGAACAGTGACGTTAGATTCTACTGTGTAAAAGATTCTTCAGGAAATCCAATTGCATACTTCTATTTTGATCCTTATTCTCGACCATCCGAGAAAAAGGGAGGTGCATGGATGGTGAGGTTGTTGCTCGAAGCCGTGTGCTATCTCGAGATGGTGCAAGTACAAGATTACCGATTGCTCACATGGTGTGCAATCAAATGCCACCCGTGGGGACCAAGCCAAGCCTTATGACATTCCGAGAGGTCAATTTCCCACTCTTTTCCTCAGTTTGTTGACCGTTTTTTGGCCCCCCAATTTGAGTCTGAAACACTAAATAGATGGAGGGTAGCTAGTGTAGCCACAAGAATGCAAGCCGGTGGCAATGAAATATCGCCATCAGAACAGGGTTGTTTAATTTGGTCTCCACAACTCTTAGTTTGATGATTGGATTTTGGTAACTTCCAGGCAATACTAAATAGGGATCAAAATTCTGCTATTATAAAGACATCTCTATGAAGATATCTGTGTATGTTGTATTTATTCCACACTGTCAGGAGGGGGCTGCGGGAAGAATCAATATGTAGGTCTGATAACACTTGTTAGCGTGAGAAGATTAGTCTATGGGAGAAGATTAATGAAGTAAATGCCAATCAATTTTTTGCACGAGAATTTCTGATGCCAGACTATTCATTGATGTGATTTCATGAATCCCACTAATGCTAATATTTTTCTATGTATAATGCCTAAAAATACACACTTCTCTTGGTTAATATTTGCATCTAGAGATGGATCTATTGTCCAATTTCCAGTATTACCTGCTCTCATTTTAAAAATTTCTGATTCATACCTAATAATTATAGATTCGTGACTATTGACCATGAAGGTTTTGTGTGAGGTATGAGTGAACCATTGTTGTGCGACGAGAGTTCAACCCTTCAGAGGAAATATCATTAAGGGCCCCTTTGCCTATCTATTTGAGGGGCCTTTTCTTGCTCGTTTGTGCTAACCTTAGATGAATGATGAGATTTGTGACATTGTGCTCGCTATAGTGGTTTGTCCATCATAAAATATCTTAATCTTCTGAGTGGTATATGCTGGTTAAATATTTGTGGTAAAATATGTATTGTTGAAATTGGCAGGTTAAAACTGTTTTTCATGAATTTGGTCATGCTCTTCAACACATGCTAACCAAACAAGATGAAGGCCTTGTTGCTGGCATTAGAGGAATAGAGTGGGATGCTGTGGAATTGCCCTCTCAATTTATGGAGAACTGGTGTTACCACAGGTAATTTTGTCTAGAACTATTTATTATAGAGCTTTAGGACAAATTTACTTGCCATCATGGTTGGATGTGCTCGCACTTCACAAATAAAAAAGGTTATGCATATACTGTGGATAGCAACAGATGATTTCTTCATAGACCATTATGTGATGTTTGTGTTGTATTGCCTTTATACTATCTCCGGATGTAAAAGTGAGGAAGTGAGAGTGGCGCCTTCTTGTATATGGCAAATGATAGGCCCCTGTTGTAGATGTTATTAGAGGATGTCTATGGCTCTCGTCAATGTATGTTGAAATGAATCGCAGTTGAGTCGTGACTTGTTTTATATTATTCCAACCAGTTTGCACTTTCTTAATAGTTTTGTTATTCTCCTGTACTTTGTTTGCCTATTAGTATCAATATTACAGATAACAAAATAGAAATACTACAAGCTATTGAGTTTTATGCATTCATGCTCACAACTTGGGCATGGCTAGTTACCCTAAGAATCTTTAAATATGAAAAATAATTTCTTCGAGATATATCAGGTTGATATCAATATACCTCCACAATGGTATTTTCAATTGTGAAATAATTTTTTCACTTTCCCTATTTCATGTGCCTATTTTCTTAAGTTTAGTTAATCCTGAGTTCATAAGAATAGGTAGTAAGGAAAGACGTATTACTAATGTGTACTTATCGTTAAGTCCACCTCAGTACATATTATGTAGTTTTAAGCAAAAAATGTATTAGTTAACATATAGAGACGATACATCCATTTTTTCAGTATTTATTGCTGTAGAGTTATAAAGAGTAGATATCCTGACTTTCTTTTTCCTGCAGTTAAAGCTCTTTTCTCTTGTCATTTGAAGTTATCCCTTTTTTTCAGCGCTTGAGAAATTACCAATAACTTAGAGAAAGCATAAAGGTTAATTGTGTCAATTGGGTTATTTGATGCTCACCGTCATACGTTCCAACATACACAAAAGTGGAGTTAGCGCTGAATATAAACTTCTTCTTCTTCTTCTTCAACTTGATCTCTTGCATATTATAAACATCGAAAAGAAAAGTAATTACCATCCTCATTGTGATAGACTTGTTTATGAAAAGTCAATCGAGTGTCTTGTTTCTCAAAAAGTGTTACTATAAAATTAAATAAACTCTTGTTTTGAAGAAAGAACTTTAAGGATATATGACATAACCAATTCTTTCTTGGAAACATGGGAACATTTTATCTCAATACAGTATTTCTTTTATTTCTTTGTCAATATCGTCTTACTATCTTGTTTCCTCAAATCAAATATTTTTCACTAAAATCAAATAGTAGATTTTGCGATTATTAGCAAAAATATTGATTTTGTTTTTCCACTTCAGTTTAGTCAATATGATCATGTCATCTTTAAAATTAACATGCAAAGCTTTCAAATTCAGCTGTAAAAGCTTGACATAATTATATTCAAAAATTATTTGTTATTGTAATACAATAACCTATGACCTATGAACAATTGCCAATAGAGCCCCCTATCGAAGTCACTTTTCTGCTGTGAAACACCAAGTATATTTCTAGTTGAAGAATGATTGCAATGTCTTTTTCTCCCTATGGGGATATTCTTGGGCATTTTGAGACTTAAGCATTTGACACAATAAAAGTACTCTCTGTGCGGGTGCACACACGTGCACAACTTTTCAAATGCTATGTATGAGTGTATGCATGTCAGTAACTGGGGAGAGTCATTATGTTACCCTTGAACCGCAGGGATACCTTGATGGGAATCGCAAAGCACTATGAAACTGGTGAGAGTCTCCCTGAGGATGTATATAGAAAGCTCCTCGCAGCTAGAACTTTTCGTGCAGGCTCCTTAAGCCTTCGCCAGGTTACTTCTCACTAACAAAGACTTGTTTTGCTTCACTCTTTTATACTTGATGAACATACCCTGTTCATATATTCTTTTCCTTCGCCTATGGCTATTTTATCTACAAGAAATTACATCATATGTTGTAGAAGCAATTTCTTTTAAAACTTTCTCGTTTGTGGTGACTGGTGGTTAGCTGGGATGTTCTTTATCCATTAAATATAGTTAGTGAATTTCCTCTTTGGTGGTGTTGAAGTGACGTATATATGAGCTGACAAGTAGATATAATAAGGTCATGGGAGCCTATTGACAAACTGCTGCCTATCCTATCCTATCCTATTATAATACCACCTGTAAAATGTTCATGTTATCTAATTCTTCCCTTTCCATTCTAACTTTTTTCGTCTTTTCCCTTTCTACATCTTTTACTTGGGTTGGTGTCCATGGTTTCATAGGCATGATAAACCCCGACCAAAGCAATTGTGGATAAAGTCAAGCCAAGTTCTTCAGCTTATTGTCTGGATGCGGATGAAATTACTTGCTGGAGGAGATCATGTCTTGTTCATTGAATGAATTTTAGCAAAGTAAAATCAGACAGTTAGGAAATCGGAAATTGCATGTGGAAAAAATTGCTCTCTTAAGGAATCATACTAATGTAGGAGTTGGTTATTACTTACTTTTATTGTTTGTGGAACTTCTCAGATAAGGTTCGCAAGTGTAGATTTGCGACTTCATAAAAAATATGTACCTGGTGGGCCAGAATCTGTATATGATGTGGATCGAAGCGTTTGTGAAAGAACCCAAGTGCTCCCTCCACTTCCTGAGGATCAATTCCTTTGTAGCTTCAACCATATATTTGCAGGTTCATCTTCTTACCTGTCAAAATGGTTCTTTAAGAGTATATGTACCTTATGGGATACATCTTTGTCTTACACGGCTATGAATTTATTGCTTTTCACTTATATTCAGGTGGATATGCAGCTGGTTATTACAGTTACAAGGTATAGGATATTCTTTTCTGTTGGTTATGCCAGATTTTTTTCAGGTCTTTAGTTGGTTTCTAATGGATGATAAAACACTCTCTAAATATAATACACCTCTTTTCCTTGTTCATTTCTGAGTCCATTTTTGCTTGAGATTGATTTATTTCATGATGTGTGTGGGTTCTAATTGTGAATGTGTTTGTTTCAGTGGGCAGAGGTGCTATCTGCAGATGCTTTCTCTGCATTTGAGGACGCAGGTTTAAATGATAGCAAGGTATGCCTGAGAAGTTGTGGACATATATGGAATAAAATGATGCTGCTAAAAAGCTTCTTGCCTTGTGTTTGCCATTTATGTTGTGTTTATACGTGTGTGAAGCAGTGATAGTAATAAACATGCAACATTGCTGTTTCTTCCCTGTATGAGTTTGTGGTGAGTAATCCTGGAATGTCTGAGCAAAGAATGGAAGCCTGGATGAACCTGATTGGTCTTCTTGCCTGTGATGCTTAATTACTTATGTCCATTGCTTCTAATGACTGTACACATTAGGCAGACCCCAGACCTGTTGGATTGCATACTTGAACTCTTTGGGCTACTGCAGCACGACTCTGCCTTACAATTCTTTCCATGAATGGATAGGCCCCAAATCCTGTTTCCATTCCCTTTCAGTCTAAATGCGTGGCTTATTCATTGTTCAGCTCTAATGGCAAGCCAATGTGATCCCCTTTTTATGCATTAGCATGGGCTTGGCTCTCTTGAATTTAGCAAAATTGATTGTTTTCCATGAGATTAAACCAGAAGAAGTGAGCAATTGACTAAGAAGCTCATTCAATGCTTTATTTGTACATGTCTTGAGTTTGAGGTCGCTGTTGCATCATCATTATCTCAAATATAGGTTCTCTATTATGAGTGATTTTTGCTCGTTTTATGTGAAAGCCCCTGGGGGGATAGGTGCATTTTCATATTTGTGTAATTCCTGCTTGATTTGTTTCTTTTTTCTAGTGCGAGATGCAAAGCACCAAGGACAAAACTGGTTCATTAGGTTTTCTTCATGTTTGATTCTTTTTACAGTTCTCCGGTGGAAAATTTCTGACCTGAAAATGCAGTCAGGTTCTATTACCCATTGGGAAACCCAAGTCTTGTACGAAGGTCCATTGGACCATTGATAGTACATAGTAAGGCCATGGCATAACATACAGACAAATCTTCTAGGCTGGTGTTACAATCATGTTTTCTGCATTATTAACTCTTTAGACAACCTTACCTCCAACGTCATGTCATTTCATCAATGAGTTTTCTGAAAGCATTGCACATGGGCAATCTTCTTGTCTTGTCTATTACTATTCAGTTATGAAGCCCCTTCTTCAATATTGCATTTATTTTCAGTATTAATTGTTGGCTTTTATCATGATCTGTTGATCATGGTTGACAGGCTGTCAAAGAAACAGGGCAAAGGTTTCGAGAGACGATTCTTGCTCTTGGAGGTGGAAAAGCGCCACTACAGGTTCACAAGTTGAAATTTTGCATCATCTACTTTTATTATTCTCACAATCTAGTTTGTTTTACTTGATGTCCTCACTGTACCAATTTGCTTTACCCAGGTCTTCATTGAATTTCGAGGACGTGAGCCTTCACCCGGCGCATTACTGAGGCATAATGGCCTTTTGCCAGTTGCAGCATAATGCTGTCCTAATGGCCTGTTGCTATGGGCCAGAACGAAGGTTGGTGTCCTGGACAATTTCCTAGTAGTTAGTTCACCTTCGGTTCATGCCAACCAGCGCAATTTGATCGTCAAAAAGAAATTTCCAAATTTGTACTCTTTTTTAGCCTTTTCTCCCTTTAATGTACGTTGGTTACTATAGTAATAATATGTATGGATCAAGGGGAGACTAGACAGCTTCTGAAGCTGAAGAGTTAGAAATTTCTTAACGTAATATGGATTTTTTGCAAGTCTTTGAATTCTAAAACCTGAAATGGCCATCCATCAGTATCTCGATGTTCTTTCTTTTGTCTATAATAATTGATTGAATCTCGAGCAAGATCAGCTTTCTACTTGGGAGTATTCCACGAATAAGATCAGCTTGTACGTGAGGGTTGCATGCCAGTGCGATCTTTCTAGTATTCAGTTAAGGTGGTAGCACGAAAAGGAAGAAAAATGATTGTATACAGAAGAAGACACTGAAAATAGTCCTGGTGGTTGATAAAGGAGCTGTACTTTGAGTTTGTATGAATATATGGTAGTGGTATTGTACAGTTCTCTTAATTTTCGAAAAAATGAGAGCAACGCATAGAAGTAGCGGTAGGAGAAAGCAAATAACCATTCCTAGCACGCCCAATAAAATAAATAAAAGCATTCCAACAGAGTTCGAACAATAGACTCTGGCAATTTTGACTTTTGAAGTTCGCCACAACCCAATGAATTTCCGACATCCAGTCGCCAATCCCTCCTGATGCCTGTTGAAGCTGCAAAATGTTAAAACTCATAAAAACAACAATCAAAACAGAAAAATTTCTGTTTTTGAGAGAGAGAAAAAGATAAAAACAGAGCACTTCATACGTCTTGTGCTTAAGAAAAAAACTGTCGAGTACAACCACTAAATACAAAACAAAAACTGCTCACGTACGTGCAACACATAACTGCACACAAACGTGCTATTAACTTCATAGAAAATAACAAAAATACTAAATACGTAACTAAATGAACTTGGCTGTTTTTTAATAAAAAAACAGAGTAAAACAGAGTAAAAGAAAACTGACAACAGCAGAAAACAGAGACATTATAATCCAACAAACTCCTCCTTGGATCAGTTGCTGCTGCATACTCCAATTTTATTTCTTAATACTTCAAATCTTCCAACTTGAAGTGGTTTTGTGAACATATCTGCAAGCTGATCTTCAGATCTGCAATAGACCAACTTAACTTCGCCACTTTGTTGCACCTCATGCAGAAAGAAAAATTTGACTTTGAAATGCTTGGTTTTGCCATGGAAAACTGGATTCTGAGATATTGCTAACGCCGCCTGATTATCCACATTAACTTCAATGCAATCACTAGAATTCAACCACAGATCCTTCATTATCTTTTTCAGCCACAAAGCTTGATTTGCAGCAAAGAGCTGCTATAAACTCAGCCTCTGAAGAGGCGAGCTACAATCTCTTGCTTTTTAGAACACCAGGAGAAACAAGTAGAACCAAGACTGAAACAATATCCAGACGTACTTTTCATGTCATCCACTGAACCAGCCTAGTCACTATCAGAAAATCCTTGCAAATTAAACTTTTGACCTTTTTCAAACTTCACACCAAAGAACAATGTTCCTTTGAGATATCTCAAGACCCTTTTTGCTGCAATCAAATGTAACTGACTAGGACTACTCATAAACCTGGATAAAACACTCACAGCAAATAGAATATCTGGTATGGTTGCTGTAAGATACATGAGACACCCAATCAGACTTCTATACATAGAAGCATCTACTGCATCTGTTCCATCATTCTTCTGCAGCTTCTCTTTGTTGGAGAAATCTTTCCAGAATATTTTGAAGCTGACAAAACATTTCTATCAGTCTAGTCTGGATAATTACAGACCTTCGTTTAGAGTCCGAAGACTTTCGGATCACTGAGACTCAAGACTCAAGACTCAAGACTATTCTCATTGACAGTTGTTCTAATCCAGTGACGAAGGTAATCCAGAGCCTAAGTATTTGGTTGAGGATTTAGTCCTATCCTCTGGAGAAGATCTCTTGGTTGGATAAATATAACGGATTCTTTTATTCGTAATCAAGATCGTTTGAAGATCCGATGGTCGACGAAATATTCTTGGAAGGTTCTATTCTTGGAAACCAAGATCCTGGTTGTATGGGCGAACAGGATTGATGGGCTATCGTTAGGTTCCTTTATTAGCTCGAATGATCTTCTTAATTGATTCCGTCCAACGGGTAGATTGGAGGAAATCCTTTGGTAAGTGCCAACGGGTATGATGGCATAAAGGAGTATAAAAGGAAGACGTTCTAGTTACTTTAGTGCATGCTCGATAGACAAATTCCAGAGTCTGAAGTACCTTGATTATTAGTTGATTCATATTGAGCGAAATTGTATTCACAAGAGAGAGTCTATACTTAGTGATACCTTGAGTGAGTGTGGTAGATCATCTACACCGAGAAATCAAGGGAGAACAACGCTGTAACATCTCTTGTTCATAGTGGAATCCAGCCAATAGGTGTCGGTGCATGCATTTGAGCAGTGGACGTAGGCTTGAAATAAGCCGAACCACTATAAACATTGTGTTCAATTCTCTCTTCCCTTCTCTCAGTCTTACTTTGATTGCTGATTGTCTCAATTCTATTAACTGTCTAGTATTGTGCGATTTACGAGAAAAATCTTTTATATACCTATTCACCCCCCCTCTAGGCACTTACTAGCTATATCACTCTTTAGCAGCCATAGGAGTGCTTACACTTCGACAATCTTCCATCTGAAACTTTTTTAGAATTTCTTTCATGTATTTTTTCTAACAGATGAAGATCTCATATGAAGCCTGTTTGACTTCCAGACCCAAAAAATAAGCCATCTTTCCCAAGTCGACATCTCAAAACCGCAAATAAATCTTGCTTCACCTTCTCTATCAATTCCATATCATTCCCCGTCACTAATAGGTCATCTACATAAAGTGACAGAATTACAACACTTGTGATTCACCTTCTTGACATAAAGAGTGAACTCACTTAAGCTTTTACAAAGCCAAAATCTTGCAAATATCGATCTATCTTCCCATACCAAGCTCTTGGAGCCTGCTTCTTGATCCATATAGAGCTTTCTTCAACCTGTATACACTCTCTTCTTGCCCTTTGATCCTAAAACATTCAGGTTGTTCAACAAAAATCTCCTCCTCAAGCTCTCCATTCAGAAATGCAGACTTGACATCTAACTGAAATATAGGCCACCCCTTCTCTACTGCAATAGCTAACAGTAACCTTATTGTATCAAGTCGTGCAACAGGAGCAAATGTTTCAGAATAGTCTACTCCCCATATTTGTGCATAGCATTTCACCACCAGTCTAGCTTTGTGTTTATTGACAGAACCATCGGGATTAAGTTTTGTTCTAAACACCCACTTAACCCCAATCACATTCTTATCAGATGGTTTGTCAACAAGCTCCCATGTGTGGTTTTTCCGGATCATTGCAATCTCCTCCCGCATTGCCGCAATCCACCCTCGATCCTCCTTAGCTTCCACAAAGTTATATGGTTCGAGCATTGCCACATTGCTTCTTTCATAGATTTCAGCAAGTGACCTTGTGCCTCTTACTGGTAAATCATCCACACTGTCTTCCAATCCATCTATAAATTCATCAACCTCTACATCTGTTGCAGGTTTTTTTTTGAACTGTTGCTGTTCTACACTCTTTCCTTCCATCCAATTCCACTCATCTTCCTCTAGAAAAACAACATCTCTGCTTACAGTCACCTTTCTTGTCATAGGGTGAAAAATCCTGTAAGCCTTTGATTGGAGACTGTACCCGATGAAGATTCCAAGCTCTGCTTTCTTATCCAGCTTGTCCCTCTTAACCTTAGGAACATGAGTGTAACACAAACACCCAAAAACCTTCAAATTTTTTACAGAAGGTTTAACACTATACCAAACTTCAAAAGGTGTTGACCTCTCTAAGGCCTTTGTGGGCAATCGTTCAACAGAACACCGCGGTATTAGCTGCTTCAGCCCAGAACTTCTTAGGCAACATCTTCTCCTACATCATACATCTAGCCATCTCCATAATACTTCTGTTTTTCCTCTCACTGACCCCATTCTGTTGAGGTGAATAGGGAGCAGTGAACTGCTGTACAATTCCTGCTTGCTCACAATTCAACTTAAACTTGTGAGCAAAAGTATACTTAACCATTATCGACCGAGCATTTTAATTTTCTTCCCACTCGATTCTCAACTAAGGCTTTAAACTTCACAAACACATCAGCAACTTCAGACTTGGCTCGCAGAAAATAAATCCAACTCATCCTAGTCATATCATCAGTGAAGGTAATGAAATACCTGCTACCATTGAGAGAGGACTCAGACATAGGTCCACATAGATCTATGTGGACTAATTGCAGCTTCTCACCTGCTCTCCAGCCTCCTCCTTTGAAAGGAAATCTGGCTTGCTTGCCAAGAAGACAAGTTTTGCACTCGTGGAAATTCCTCCTCCAAACTTGGCAAGTCATCTCGCAAGCTATTTCTCCGCATAAACGACATGCTCTTCCCGTGAACATGCCTAAGTCTTTTATGCCATAACTCGCATTTTCTTCTTTGCACTTTAAAGCCATTTGTTGCATCTCTTGTGGCTTGAACATGAAACTCTTGTCCTCCATTGGAATTCTTAGCACTTCTTTGCTATCTCGCATTATTAATAAGACATTCCTTCCCTTCGAACTTCACTTTGTAGCCCTTCTCAACTAATTGACCAACACTTAACAGATTATGGTCAATATTTGGCACAAAGAGAACATCACTGATCAGCTTCACCTCCTAATTTCCTTCAATAGCCACTGTACCCTTCCCTTGCACTTCGATATACTGTCCGTTGCCAATTCTGACTCTGGACCTGACTGACCTGTCTAGACTCCTAAACAGCTTCGAATTGCCAGTCTTATGATTGGTACAGCCACTATCCACCAACCATGCATCATTCCCAACAAAAGATTCAGAAAAAGAAGCTACAAACAAGTGCTCTTCCTCAGTTTCATTCACTGCTACCTAGGCTTTTCCTGCTTGCTGGTAATTTTTTTTCTTTGCAGATGGCTTCCATGTGACCCAACTTGTGACATCTTTCGCATCTAGCATCGCTTTCTCCAACATCTAAAAACCGATGATTAGTTCCACCACAGTATTGACAAGGCTTTTTGTTCATCTTCCATTTGCTAGACCCACCAGAATTTCCTTCTTTTGCTACAAACTTGGAGTCACCAACATTCCAGAATCCATTTCTTCCCTTTGCCTCCATCATTTGACTTCACTTTAGCTTGCAGCGCACCCTCTACAAACTCTTCTCTTCTCATCAGTCTTCTGTGCTCCTGTGCCTGCAGAGCATTTAACAATTCTGCAAGCTTTATATCAGGTAAGTCTCTTGTATTTTCCAGAGACGCTATGGTGGCTTCGAACTTCTCGGAAGAGACACCAGGATCTTCCCGAACAAGCCTTTCATCCTTCAAGTCAGTCCCTAAAACTCTGATTTTTTCAGCTATCCCAACCAACCTATCAGAGTACTCCTTCACTGACTATGAATCCTTCATCTGCTGTCTCTCAAACTCCCTCAAGAGATTCAGCACCTTCATGCCTCTTATCTTCTCATCTCCCTCGTATTCATCCTTCAAGAAATCCCATATTGCCTTTGCAGAATCACATCTCATGATCCTTGTGAAGATAGTGGGTGAAACATCAGCGTACAGGCATGACTTTGCCTTGGCCTTCCTTGTGATTCTCTCTTTATGGTACTTTATCTGATTCAAGGTCGGATTGTCTGGAAATGGAGCAACCTCATAATCATCCTCCACAGCCTCCCATAAATCATGACCCTCCAAGAATGCCGTCATCTTGACAGCCCAAGCCTGATAATTTTCCCCAGAAAAGACTGGAGAAGCCATCGCAGAGAAACCACTCGACCATGTCTCCATCACCCTTTAACTTCTTTACACTTCAATACTTGCTTCACTTCACAGTCCCTCAAGATCATTCACGCTCTGATACCAATGTTAAAACTCATAAAAACAACAATCAAAACAGAAAAATTTCTGTTTTTGAGAGAGAGAAAAGATAAAAAAACAGAGCACTTCATACGTCTTGTGCTTGAGAAAAAAACTGTCGAGTACAACCACTAAATACAAAACAAAAACTGCTCACGTACGTGCAACACATAACTGCACACAAACGTGCTATTAACTTCCTAGAAAATAGCAAAAACACTAAATACGTAACTAAATGAACTTGGCTGTTTTTTAATAAAAAAACAGAGTAAAACAGAGTAAAAGAAAACTGAAAACAGCAGAAAACAGAGACCTTATAATCCAACACAAAACCTAGCCTGGACTGGAGCAGAGACAGGACAAAATAGAAAAAAGTGATTTCTATCCTCCAAAGCTCAGTTCCATAGACAGCAAATTGGAGAAACAGCCAACTTCCACTAAATCAAACCATCTTTAGTCGCCAAGCTAACGTGCATTGCAAGCCATGTAATAAACCCTTGCCTTGGTATACATGGGTTGAACCAAAACAAGTTAGCGCCTGGGTACCATCAATCCTTAGCTCTTAAAGCATTCCAGAGGAGTTTACTTGCAAATGACCCCATTAGCAACAGAAGAATTTTGCCATCTGACAAATACCAACTGGAATCTGCACTGCACTAAGCCTCTGATCTAACTAGGGGCCAAAACCTGCGTGAATCAAATGTAGTATTAGCTACTCTCGATCAAGAATGCAGAGCAGAAGCATAGACAATTTTGCTAGTGAAGTGGTTGAGTAGAGGGCCAAGGAGATGCCCATTCATCTCGCCACGTTAAAGGCAGATCTTCCATCGCCAATGACATGCTCAATCAAATGACATGCATCATTTGTAAGCTATGTATAGTAATAATAATGATTGTCATCATCAATAGTAGAAACATATTTAAATTGGAATCATCTTTAGTGTACTAAAAGTCGTAAAACTTATCATATAAGTATAATTGAGTCCTAAACCTTTCAAGAAATTCAATTGAGTCCTAAGAGGATGTAGAGTCCGAGCACTGCCAACCTCAGGAATATGGAATCCAGCCTACTTGCTCTGCTGCAGAGGCAGCCGAGCTTCACAGTCTCGTGGGCTCTCAGCAAGAAGAATGTTGAAGAGGTACGGAAAGACATTCAACAAGGCTAGATTGATTATAGCAGTGATAAGAGCAAGAAGAAGAAGAAGCATAACAGTGATGTCGACCAAGATCCATGGCCTTCGTTGGAGGAGACGACAGATGACATGGTTTTCTTTTATCTTTTTTTCTAAAAGTTATCTTTTAATGTTTTTTTTTCTTATGTGGTGCCAGATTGGCGCCATGTGTCTTAATAAAATAATAAAATAAATCAAGTTGGCATTTTCCGTTAGTTAATTTGATGGAATTAACGAAATGATTTAATTATTATTTTAAAAGATTTAAAAAGTTTTAGGATTTAATTGCACTTTATATCGAATTTTAAACTTTAAATGCATTTATTCCAATCATCTTTGAATGGAGGTAGGATGAATGGGGGGAGTGGCAAGCCATTCTATTACTAGGTCGAATTACAAATTCTGGCTTTGTCTCATAATTTATTTGGGGGACATACTTACCATTATAGTTCAATTCTTTTACATTCCAATTTTCTCGAACTCAAAAAAAAAAAAAAAAAAAAAAAAAGGAATCAATAAACTTTTATTTTCCCATTGCGCTCCTCAGCACCTATATAATTTGAAATTTGTGATGCTAATGTCTATCCACTATATTTGTTTATATTATTGTCCTAAACATGTTGCAAGGACATCTTTATATATCATGAAAAAATGGGTTGGAGAATTAAATCCATAACAGGCATACACAAACACAAATGGAGTAATTAAATCTGGAATACATTAATGTATGTACAAATAAAAACTGAAGAAAAAGTCTAGCAAAAAAATAGGAATAATATTGCAAAAACCCCCGATGAAGTGGCACATCTTTTTCAGAGTTTTATCTCAAAATAGACCCTAAAGTTGGTGATTTCGTCTCAATTGATCTTCCATCTCACCAGGAACAAAAATCTTCGCCAGACAACAACCACATGCATATCACGTGCCATTATTTGTGCCATGGATAGGGGCATATTTTGTCGGAAAATGTCCGGACTCAATTTTCAAATTTTCCAAATAAAACTCTAATCTTCAAAAGTCTAAACTAAATCCTAGTCCTCAAATCTTTCCATTGTTCTCTCTCGATTAGTTCACTAGCATCGTCATTAGAAGTGGCAACATGAGTAAAAGACTCACTCTCTAACTTATATTTAGTGGTCTGGGTTGTGTGTGAGCTATTTAAAATTTTGAGTAATGATAAAATGCCCATGCTTTGGCTTGAGAAGTGTGCTCATAGCGAGGCTTGTGTGACAAAATGACCCTCTATTGTGTGACGACTGACCAGCGATTTCTCAAACCTTTGCATTTCTTTAGAGATTTTAATATTCTAACAAATGGGGAATAACACTAACAGTGTCGAAACTTTGGCATGTTGGTCAACATTATACTTAAACTTTCAATTCATTTAATATTGTCCTTAAATTACTCAGAAATTATTCAATGTAGTTCTTACTCAGAAATTATTCAATGTAGTTCTTAAACTTTTAATTTGTGCGATTTAGTTTCTCAACTTTCTAACAAAGTCAAATTCGTTCTTTTGTATTTTCCACAAGTTTTCATAATTACACTACTGCTCAAATTTTAGAATATATTTTCATTTCAATCTCTTTCCTAAATCAACAGAAAAAAAAACCTATTCTTTGAATTACATTTTTAGTCTTCATAAAATATTAAGATAGTTCGGTTTAAGTAAGTTTTAGCTTATGATCTCTATAATAATAAAAGTAAAAACTCATTTAACTCTATATCGGATTGATATTCCCGCTATTTTCTATTCATAAGGATATCAGCAAACAAAATTAATCTATTTATATTAATTGGTACTTACCCAATCAAAATGTTTAAACGGGAAATCCAAAGATATATATATAATCACATACAAGATTTAGATAATTGAAAATCTTATCGGTCTAAAAGAAAAGGAACGAGATCTAGATTTAATATAAGTATGAATATCTATGGCTTTATAAGTATGAGTATCTATAGACACATTGAATGAATTAAAAGTCTAAGATGATAGTTACATTGGATTAAAGTTTAAAGATTAGTAGTGTCAATTTATCTTACAACCAATTAAAGAAAAGGGACTTTTTAAGGATTAGTAGTGTCAATTTTGCTATACCCAGGTCTTCATTGAATTTCGAGGACATGAGCCTTCACCTGATGCATTACTCAAGCGTAACGGCATTTTTCCAGTTGCAGCGTAATGCCATCTCCTAATGGGCTATTGGGAGAATTCCACAATTAGGATCAGTTTATGCATGAACGCTATCTCTAGTTTTTAATTAAGGTGGTCGCATTAAAACCATGGAGAAAATGTTGTAGATAGCAGAAGGATTGCAATTGCTGGTAAAACGGGCTGTACTTTGAATTTGAATGCATAGTAGTTGTTGAGAAAACTCCTACCATAATTTTGAAGTTGACAAAACTTTCTGGTCATTACTTTTTTATCAAGAATAAATTGCTTTTAAAGTTGCTTTTGATGTTCTATTGGAGACTTTTACCATAGTCTACTCTTCCCCGGAAGCAGTTCCCACTCTGACGTAGTCCAGAACGAGATTACATCTAGAACGAGGAAGAAAACAGATTTAGACTTGTCGATTTTGCGACACGGATTTAGGATAAATTTATTAGGAATTTACTCTACAACGTCTAGTTCTCCGACAATGGATTTCACTTACCTATTATAAATTTGTTGAATGAATCAATCACAAATTGATGAAATCAATCTTGAAGATAATTTTTTTTTTTTTTCCGGAAAACATCTACTTATGGAAACTAAGATTCTCATTATAAGGGCGACTAGAATCAAGTGGAAATTCTATTCCTAATTTCAACGGGACACAAGATTCCTTTAATTGATTTTATCTAATGGCTTGATTGGAAGAAAATTACTCGGAGATTGACGACGGCTAGTATGTCATGGATGTAACATCCTCAATTTCAACCCCTATTTTGGCCTCGACTAGTAAGCCAAAGCCTAGTATGTCAAAGGCGAGACTTGGCCATGAGCCGACCCAAAGGCCAGTCATGAGTCAATTGGCCATTCAAGGATCGGTAACCCAAGGTTCAGTTATAGAGTATTCGACCATGGAAAGGTTATTCGATCATAAGGATCGGTCATGGGACGATCACGTACTATCATGGATTGATGGACGGTCATGGCTCAACTCCGTCCGGTCATCGCACCAATTGTGGGTGATTTCGCCCAGTCATTATGTCGGTCATGGATGACCATGAACCGATCCCATGCAATCATGAGTTGATACGAATCGATCAATTCCACATGATTACATGACAATCGATAATCAACCATGGATTAAATAAACTCAATGTAGTTCAATTTTGGATTGACTAGGACTTGTGGTGCACAACCTTGGACTAGTCACAAGACTGACTACAATACTGACCAACAAGCCCAATGATTGACCACAAGACTGGCAAAAAAAAATTGACCCACGGGCTAGCCTATGAACCGATCAGAGGATCGACTAACTGGGCTGGACCTAGCCAACAAACCCAACTACGACCACTTTTCTCGATGAAAGGGATTTCGAACTTGGTTTGGCCAATCAAGCCGGGTTTCGTTTGGCTTTGTTTGGGCATGGCTTAAGCATGAACCTTGGGCCAAATAAGGTTGTCGATCGCCATCAAACTCAATTAATCCCTACCCAATAACAAGGCCTTCAAAACTTAGATATTTTCCTAAGGTGCATTCGATGCCTTTGGCTTGTAGTTAATCAGTGTACATTGACTAAGGGTGGACACTTGGCATGAAAGGCTCTTGCTTTGGAAGACAAGTTTGAAACTTGGACTTTGGCTCATTAATGAGGAGGATACCTAAACCTAATTAGGAGATCTTGAAGGCCAAGAAAGGGACTACACAACCATTTGAAGGAGCAAGCAAGTCAAGCCTTTTTGGACAAGTTAAGAGTGAATTGAATACATTTGGTTTCTAGTTATTAAATGCAGAGATGAAGTGTTCAAGCTAACTTAGGACCTCGTTGGAAACTTGGGAAATAAGGATGCCCGACAATAAATGATTCTTGATGAAGTGGGACGTCTCTTTTTTCCAACTAAGATTGCCACATTTGATTTTCGAAGTTACTGGACCTTCATTATTTGCCAATTTTACACAGATTTTTTTGGTGCAAATTTAAAGAAACTTATTTCATAAAAGTTGTTCTAAACATATTGATATAAAACATACTTAAATTTCATATTTTTCTGAGGTGAAATGTTAGAGACGAAGGCCCAATCATTCACCGTCTGGAACCTGCCCCGTGTAGTGAAAATGGTGACCAGGTTGCATTCTCGAATTTTTATAAAATTTTCCCTCCCAAATTTAATCATGCTTCATTCATGAAAGTTTTAAATGACATCCATTTCCACAACATATAAACATTTCAAATATTTTTATGAAGATTTGGATGTCAAAATGAGTCTCTCTCTCCGATTGTTGAATATGCTCGACGGATGAATATTTTGGTTGTGTTCAATGATTTTTGCTCTTTTCACAGCACGAATTTGACTTGAATTTCCCATGAAAAATGTTAATAAAGGCATTCTCTACAACATTTTAAAATGCCATAATTTTTTTATTCCATTTGATAAGGTAAAAACACTAATTTCGGAAATTGCTCAAAACTATTTTTCTTACTCAGGAGGTGTGAGTCACGCTCAAGCTTGGACTTAAGTCCTTAAATGTCATGTTGAGGTGTCCCAAGCTACCAAGCTAAAGCCCTATCCTACCTTGAGATTTGGTGACCAAGTTACCTTGCATTTAATGCTTCTTGACTTAGAGAGGAAATCTTGACTTTTAAGGCTTGGAGAAAAAGTTAGGATTGCCTATAAATAGGAGAAAGACATCCCTCCCCCATTCCCATAACACACCACCTCTTCTTCCTTCTTCACTCTCTCGACCTCACCTTCATCGCCACCCTCTCCTTCTTTCTCGTAGCCGCGTCCCTCTTGCCCATTTACTTGCCTGTGCGTTGCTCAGTCACCTAGGCCTTTCCTTGAAGTGTGTAAGTAGAACTTACTAATATCTGGTTAAGGTATTGTGTTACGCTAATCCAAGCATGTAACGAGTCATTGATTGAAACATTATGACTATGTTTTTGCCTGAGGTTCGGTTGTGTTTGCTTGGATTAGTTTAGACCTTATTCCTTGATTGAGTGATCATTGTTTGATGAGCTTTGACTTGTGCTTTGGCCTGAATTGCTTTGGAAGAAGCCTAGTTTGTGTGTTTATTTGATATGCTTTGGTTTTTGTTTGATACAAACCTATTCGAAAAGCATTTTTTGAAAGCTTGTTATTTTTTTACAAAACTATTTCTAACCGCTTTCACAAGTGCATGTTCTAGTTCATGCCCCAAGCTCTAAAAAAAGGGTTTTGTCAGCCTTGATGTACATGGGATTACGATGGATTGGCCCTTTCTTAGTCTTGGTGCGATATCGAGGTATATTGTTCCCGAGCCAACTTTGGTACTAGGTCAATGAACATGTCACGACGGGCCAATCCTTTCATGGTCTTGGTCTGGTTATTGAGGTGTTTCGCTCTCGAGCCAAGTCCGATACTAGGTCGGTGAACATGTCACGACGGGCCGGTCCTATCATGGTCTTTGTGCGATATCAATGTATGTCGTTCCCGAGCCAAGTTGGGTACTAAATTGGTGCTCAAACATGTTAGATCAAGTTGCGATCCTTGATTCATGCTAGGCATGCTTAACTTCTCGATTTGGGTAAGTTATTTCACATACTTATGCATGGCATGCCTTCGGGCCCTTGAACTAAAAGCGAAGATAAGAACCGGATTGTGATGCTTGATAGATGGACTCACGATGGACTAATTTATGCCGTCAATCGATATATTCGATGACGATGCCCCCTCGCCAATGGTATACCTCGTTAATAAGAACGAGATGCCCCCACGCCAACGGGATGTCTCGTCAGCAGGACAAGATTTTGTGATAATTCTAGCCCGACTCTCGGTCGAGAGAAAAAGCCACTGGCGGGGGAGATTGGAGCCAATACCATTGTTTGAACAGAGGCAAACTACTAGCAGTCCCTCCCAGGACTCAACCCGAGTTGAGCCACAAAGGATACCATCACAAGGTACGCACCTACAAGTGCTTCTTTTGTGACGGTCCCCATATGGCCCGTGATTGCCCGAAAAGAGGGAAATTGGCAGGCTTGTGCAAGGAGGATAAGTCACGAGAGGAGGCGCGGTTGGGATCATTGTAGATCCTTAGGTCAATCAAGGCCAAGAAGGCCAAAGAATCTAAAGGGACGATGTTCGTGGACATGAAGATCGGTTGTGTCACGATGAGCGCGCTCGTGGACACCGGGGCATCTGATCTCTTCATATCCGAAGAGGCCACGAAGAAGTTGAATCTTCCAGTCGAAGCGTGCGACGCTAATTGGCTAAAAACAGTGAACTTCGAGGAAGTCCCAACCAACAGCATGGCTAGGGGCGTAGAGTTTCACCTCGGTCCATGGACCAGCGGGAGGACGTCGAGGTAATCCCCATTGACGACTATGATTTCGTGTTGGGTTTAGGGTTCCTCGACCGGATTAATGCAGGCGTTATGTCATTCGCGGATTGCATATGTATCCTAGATAAGCGGTGCCAATGCATAGTCTCAATTTACCACAAGTCGGGACATGATAGGAAGATGCTATCGGCCATGCAGCTGTCAAAAGGGTTACGGAAAGGTAAGGTGACCTTCTTGGCGACGTTGAAGGAGGAGGGCGTAGATGAAAATGAGGTACCGGGATAGGTGGCCCAAGTCCTCAACGCTTTCCAAGATATGATGGTGCCTGAGGAGAGAAGTGGACCACCAGATCGAGCTCGTGCCCGATACTCAACCGCTAGCCATGGCACCCTTTCGCATGGCCCTACCCGAGCTAGAAGAGCTGAGGAAACAGCTTAAAGAGCTGCTCGATGCTGGGTACGTTTGGCCATCCAAAGCCCCCATTTGGTGCCCCGGTCTTGTTCCAAAAGAAACATGACAGATCCTTTCGCATGTGCATCAACTACCAGGTGTTGAACAAGCTCTGTCATGCCCTGAACCACGCTTTAAAGTAATGGGGTACCCAATGAGGTAGGCCCTCATCGACCCAGATGGTGGACTCAACTAACTCACGGGTTACGTTGGTTCCAGGAATAGGGAAATAGGAGTGCTTAAAGTCTACCTTCTACGGGGCCACAAAACAAACGTGGCGAACCTCCATCTAAGGACTTGAAAAATTTAAACCACGACAGGGTGAGATAAATCTCAGCGAGTCTACACCTTAAACCCCGATTAGGACGATAATTCACCTAGAGGCAGCCTAAATATGCACCATATAGGACTTACCTTGCATCAGTATCTCTCTGCACATTAGTATATCTCATATACTATATGCATACAGTAAATGCATTCAATAATTTGAACACCTCATATCACTCATCAAATAATTACAAGGGTCCTGATTATAATGCCAAATCATTATGATATGTCTCATTCCATGCCACATAATTTCGTCCCATAATTAGGTGCGACTATCTTAATTACTCAAGCGTGGTCCAATTATTTACAACCCATCGGTCACGGCACCCCACTGAGGAGCTTCGTTCCGAAATCTATTCACGAACGGCATCATCTATCATCTTCCGCCTAGACAACACCCCACATAGGAGCTTCGTTCCAAAACC
Source organism: Eucalyptus virginea (assembly GCA_014182375.1). NCBI lineage: Eukaryota > Viridiplantae > Streptophyta > Magnoliopsida > Myrtales > Myrtaceae > Eucalyptus > Eucalyptus virginea. The sequence continues at coordinate 10,652,200 of CM024522.1, forward strand.
CCTTCGCAAACGGCATCGTCTAGCATCCTCCGCCTAGACGGCACTCCACACAGGAGCTTCGTCCCGTGTAAACGCCTCAGGACGGTTTCCACTTAGTGACCACTCGCACATCCAAACTTGGCCAAGAACACCGTCCTTTGCACTCAAATTCTCAATTTCAAATAATAAACTTGGCTAATTTTTTTCATATTAAAAATTCATGGTAAAATAATTGTGCGTGGTCACACATTCAAATTGAACCAATAAGCATGGTACCCCCTCATTTCAAAAATCCATGATTTCATATACTATATAAAAAAATTTGGCGTTAAAAACCGACACCTAGTATTTTTCTATTTAAATACCAAAATCTAATTTTTGCACTAATAATCCATAACAACAGCCAAGCACCAAAATGCACAATTAAGTAATCAATTTCACATATTATCAAGCATAAGCTCTAAGCATACCAAAAGTCAACTACATCACCAAATATACATTATCTAGCAAGCTAGATACTAAGAACACCACAAAACCACTGCTGACCCTAACTGGCAGCAACCGGGCCACTCGTGCGCCTCCAAGTTTAATTCCAGAAACATAATCAACCAAACTCAGAAAATTTTCAAATTTGAATATGTTTTAAAGGACACTAAAATGAACATTTTTTATGAGACACCCTGACCCAGATCTTTCTAGATTAAGAGCAGCAATTTGCTCAAACCGTTACAAAAACTATGTCCGCGTCCATAAATTCTACTTTCCAAAATCAGTTTGGTTCCAAAACTTGTCCGTTTGATCTAAAATTTGAATATGTTAAACTACAATATGTGACAAACAACTTTTGTGAAGGAACTCTTTTGAAAATCAAACTCTAAGAGTTGATAAAAAAATCCTTTGAACATCAAAAGGTTATTGTTTCTAACATAATCCGAGATTCTGTTTTGCAAATGACGAATCTGACATCTCATTCTTTTAAATCTATAAAATATTGAATAAAATATATGTCATAACTGAAGATGTCTAGAACATTTTTCCAAGAGAGAAGCAACCTCAAAATCATATCCCATTTCGATCCACAAAAATGGCAAACGGCGAGCGTCCAGTAACCAGATCCGAAGGAAATCCACTAACTTAAGCCAAACCACCCTCATTAGTACTAATCCAGCCAATTAGATCAATATTAATCCATCTTAAGACTAATCTAATCAAACTAAATTAACACTAATCCATCTTAAGGTTAATCTCACTTAATACTAATTAAACTAAGCTAATTATAACTAATCTAACCCCTTAAGTGAAATTAACAACATAATCAAGGATTATGAAGTTAACTCATTGGATTAGCGAGAAAATGAGTTCACGGCAACGGCAGCGCGATGGCGGTGAGCTCCCGTGTCTACGGTGACTCTAAAAGAGGCCCGGATGAGGCTGAAAAAGGCCAACAAGCTCACAGCTTGAGTTGGTTGTTTCGGTTCTACCAGAGGATGGATCCCGGGGCTAAGGTGGCAAGCTGGACATGGGAATGGCACGGCTGGCTTGGACAGGTAAAAGGCACAGAGATCGAGTGGCTGGCTGCTCGGGGACAACAGAGACATAGACGGGAGGCGAGGAGCTAAATGGACGACAAGCAGCTGGCAACTCGAGGATGCTGGTCATGGGGGACGGCTCGCAGGCGACTGGTCTGGACGGTGCAAGGGCTGTTGGTTGGCTGGTTCTATTTTGCAGTAAGAAAATGGAGATGAAGAAGATGAAGTGAAGAGGAAGAAGAAGGCTGAAGTTGCTTCTGTTGGAAGGGGCTGCGCATGGGGGAAATAGAAGAAGAAGAAGGGAGAGAGAGGAGGGGACAAGGGGGCCAAGAAGTCCACCGTGCAGCCAATCCCCTTGTTCTTGAAATAACTTCCACTTGAGTGCTTTGTGCCTCAAAGTCTTCAGCCCCAATAGTCTTGGTAGCAATCAATGGGCATTTTTCCCTCTCAAAGCTTCCCAAACAAGCTAATTTGAAGGCCAAATAACAACAATCCAATAGCCCTACGAATTTCTTGATTTTCTTCTTCAATTCCCCATCAAACAACTTCAATTTGATGGCCAAAATTTCTAAGGAGGTTGCCCATATCAATTCCCACAATTTCCTTCACAAACTAATTCAAATGGACAGCCAAAATTGCCAACTAAGGTGTCCATCTGAATTTCTTCCATTTTTTCCAATTTGCTGAATATGATTTTTCCACAAAATTTCCAACTCGACAAAATTTCTTCAAAAGATGAGACAAGGTCCTAAAAATAAATTGCGACACCCTCGAATGTTCGATTACCGAAATCGAGTTCAATTTCATGGTTAAAATCAATCGGATGCGATTTTAGTACAATCCAACCTACCGGGTAGCTTTTAGGGATTTTATCGCAATTGTATCCCTTAACGGCTTCACCTAATAGGTTAGTTAACTCATGAGTAATTAGCTCAAAGAAAAATGACCAAAGGCGCGTCGATGAAAAGCTCATTTCATTTTATCGAGATGGGTCAAAAATTCAAGATGTTACAAGCTCATCATCAAGAACAAGTACCCGATTCCCCTCATTGCCGACTTGTTCGATCAGCTTAGGGAAGCTTGATGGTTCTCCAAGCTTGATCTCCGATTGGGATACTACTAGGTTCGGATTGCCGAATGGGATGAGCTGAAAACCACATGTGTGACCCGCTATGGATCGTACGAGTTCCTTGTCATGCCTTTTGGCTTGACCAATGCGCTGGCTATCTTTTACACTCTCATGAACAAGGTACTACATCCGTTCCTTGATCGGTTCATCATGGTTTACCTTGATGATATCGTTGTATATAGCCGAACGCTCGAGGAACACATCGAGCATTTGAATCGAGTTTTCCGGACCCTCCGGGAAAACAATTTATATGTGAAATGTGAGAAATGTGCTTTCGCACAAAGAGAAATCCCTTTCTTTCGGCACATCGACGGGAGCGGACGAGTGTGGATGGACATGGCCAAGATCCGTGCCATCGTTGATTGGGAGCCACCGACCAAGGTCACGGAGCTGAGATCCTTTCTTGGGCTCACCAACTATTATTGGTGCTTCATTTGGGGATATTCGAGCCTCACCTTGCCACTCATAGACATGCTAAAGAAGGAAAGACCATGGGAGTAGATGGATCGATGTCAAGAGGTGTTCGATCGGTTGAAGCAGGCCATGACCGAAGAGCCAGTGCTTATGTTGCCCAACTACACCAAACTGTATGAGGTAGAGATCGATGCTTCTGATTTTGCTATCAGTGGTGTCTTAATGCAGGAAGGGTATCCGGTTGCCTTCAAGTCTTGGAAATTGGACGATACCGAGTGACAATACACGGTCCAAGAGAAGGAGATAACCGCGATGGTGCACTGCCTTCGCATGTGGAGGCACTATCTCTTGGGATCGCGGTTCGTTGTGAGGACCGACAACATGGTCACGAGCTACTTCCAAACTCAAAAGAAGCTCAGCCTGAAACAAGCTTGGTGGCAAGACTTCCTAGCCAAGTTTGATTATGTGTTGGAATACAAGCCCGAAAAATCCAATTTTGTTAGGAAGCTAGAATTGGCCAATGTGATAAGTCGGCCCGACTATCCGTGGATAGATCGTATCAAGGAGGGGCTAAAGCACGACCAAACGGCCCAAGCCCTCCTTCGATACGCTCAAGAGGGCAAGACGAGGTGATTTTGGCTCGAGGATGATCTCTTCTACACCAAAGGATGGCGACTCTATGTGCTGCTCCACAGAAAGCTTCGGAAAGAAATCCTACACTAGTGCCATGACTCTAAATGGGCGGGTCATTCGGGAATCCATCGCATTATGGCACTCGTCGAGGATCAATATTATTGGCCACATATGCAGGACGACGTTGAGGCCTATGTGCGAACATGTCTCGTTTGCCAACAAGATAAGATCAAGCAACGGTCACTCGCGGAGCTCCTTGAGCCGTTGCCTATCCCGAAACATCCATGGGAGAGTGTCTCGATGGATTTTATCGTGAACTTGCCAAAGTCCGAAGGGTGTCGAACCCTCATGGTCGTGGTGGATCGATTTTCCAAGTATGCGACGTTCGTGCCAGCCACTAAAGATTGCCTAACCGAGGAAGCAGCCAAGCTATTCCTCAAGCACGTTGTCGAATATTGGGCCATTCCACGCACGATCATGAGTGATCGTGATTCACCAGGCGGTTTTGGACCAAGCTCTTTAAGTTGTGGAGGACGAATCTCAACTTTTCCACCAACATGCATCCCCAAATCGACGGACAGACGAAGCGAGTGAATGCATTGCTGGAAATCAATCTCCAGCACTACGTGAGCAACACGCAAGTGAATTAGGTGCAGCTGATCGACGTGATCCAATTCTCATACAACTTGTAGTGGAGTGAGTCCACAAACCAAAGCCCATTTGAGATCATGACTCTAAATGGGCGGGTCATTCGGGAATCCATTGCATTATGGCACTCGTCGAGGATCAATATTATTGGCCACATATGCAGGACGATGTTGAGGCCTATGTGCGAACATGTCTCGTTTGCCAACAAGATAAGATCGAGCAACGGTCACTCGCGGAGCTCCTTGAGCCGTTGCCTATCCCGAAACATCCATGGGAGAGTGTCTCGATGGATTTTATCGTGAACTTGCCAAAGTCCGAAGGGTGTCGAACCCTCATGGTCGTGGTGGATCGATTTTCCAAGTATGCGACGTTCATGCCAGCCACTAAAGATTGCCTAACCGAGGAAGTAGCCAAGCTATTCCTCAAGCACGTTGTCGAATATTGGGCCATTCCACACACGATCATGAGTGATCGTGATTCACCAAGAGGTTTTGGACCAAGCTCTTTAAGTTGTGGAGGACGAATCTCAACTTTTCCACCAACATGCATCCCCAAATCGACGGACAGACGAAGCGGGTGAATGCATTGCTGGAAATCTATCTCCAGCACTACGTGAGCAACACGCAAGTGAATTAGGCACGGCTGATCGACGTGATCCAATTCTCATACAACTTGTAGCGGAGTGAGTCCACAAACCAAAGCCCATTTGAGATCATGATCGGGCAACAGCCTCTCATGCTGAGCGCGATCACCTCGGGGTACTAAGGAAGCAGTCTGTCCGCATACAAGCTCGCCAAGGAATGAGATGAACATGCTAACTTGGCGCGGGCGTGCCTGAATAGAGCCTCGAAGTGCACGAAGAAGTGGGCCGATAAGAAGCGACGGCATGTAGAATTTCAGGTGGGGGACTTGGTGTTGGCCAAATTGCACCTCGTCTTTCGATACCGTGACATGTACAAAGGGCTGATTTGTTGCTATGAGGGCCCCTTCCGAGTATTGCAGTGGATCGGGAAGGTGGCATACAAGTTGGACTTACCGTCCAAGCTTAAGGTACACCTTATGTTCCATGTGAGCATGCTGAAGCCTTTCCATGCGGACAAGGATGATTCGGATCGAGGCACATCACTGCAAGCACCACTTGGAGCAAAGACCTTATATTATTGGGATGTTGAATGCATCATGGCCGACTGGATCATACGAAAGAGATATTGTGCGCCAAGGAAAGAATACCTCATCCGATGGAAGGGCCTTCCCGAGAATGAAGCGAGTTGGGAACCCTCCGAGGGTCTGTGGCAGTTCAAGAAGCACATCGAAGCCTTCCATGCCACAGACGCGACTAGGGTATCGCCCAATTAGGTATTGGGGCTTAGACAGGAAACATGGGGCTTGGATGGAAAATTAGGGTTAGGGGATGATTGAAGTGCTCAGATGTGCTACCATGATGTGAAAGGGCGATTGAAGGGCCCGGATGTGCTATTATGAATGCGCTACTATGATGCTTTGCTACTGTGAATGCACGTACAATCCCTGGGATGGGAAATTTAGGGCTCGCTAGGATGTCGTGGGGTCTTATACATGAAATAGTGAAGATGGTGCCGTGGGGACTTCAATTTGTTTAATCGAAATGGTTGCCGTGGGGACCTCCATGTGCAATTGTTGTCCTTTATTGTTGTGGTCCCAAAAGTTAATCATTTTTTTCCTTGGTTGTAGACATGTATCGAGATTATGGTGTTGTCATTATTTGCTAAGGTGGGGAGTTTGTGATTTGAGAGGACGAGTGGTAGTATGAAGGTAGAAATGAATGCACTATCTTTGTCAATGTAAATAAGACATTTTATATTTGATTTATTAGGGATATACTGTATTATTTTCCATGCAAAGTACAAAAGTTGCTTTATTGTGTTATGACCAAGGACTTGAAAGATGGTTTGAAAAAGCTTATGATAATGGTTTTAGGGATGTCGTGTACTATTATCTTCATGGCGAATAAGCAAAAGTGTACGTTGAGTACAATAGTGATGATGAGGACAACGGTGATGATAAAGAGAGCACCCAAATAGGAGAAATGGGAAATCAAGCTAGTGCTGAGGTTGGGGATGAAAGGCAGCAGGATAGACAGGACAAGGAGGAGAGAGGTGCAGATGCAGTTCAACAAAATGCTGATGACATAGATGATGACACAATCGTTAAATTAGATTAGGAAGTAGCTCAACCTAATGATGATGACGATAAAGCTTTTGCTCTCAAAAATTTTCTAAGTGCTGATGATGACAATGATGAGCTTGCACAGTGTGATATCCCAAAGTTTGGCCTCATTCAAAATATATGAAATTGTTATTTCATCAATACACTAATAGTTAATTTACTCTGAACTAATCATTTATGAGTTAACTTATCTGTTGGGCGAGATCATAAAAGGCTAAAATGCGAAAAACCAGAGAATTCGATCATAAATCAATTGCTCGATCATAAGGATCAACAATGGTCAATACTACACTGTTATAAGTCAATTAGCAAATGGATAAAAATCAGTTCGACAAAAGTACATAGTCGGTTTGCAAGTGATTTGACATGATTACAATATTCGCGTCAAACGATGATAAATTAATTTTCTATTGATATTGTACATGGAGTACATAATTGAACCCTCACAATTACATGACAACCGAGGGTTGTCCATAATTCAAAGAGGCACAAACGTGGATCAAAAATTATCAACTACGGGTCGACCACGCGAGAAAAAGCCATCCAATAGTTTAGGCCGTACTAAAGTCGTGTTCGATCAATTTTTAACCATGAAATTTAATTCAATTTTGAGTATTGAACTTTCGAGAATTTCAAGATTAAAATTATTGGATGTCGTCTCATTATCCATCGAATTATCGGTGAGTTTGAAATTTTCAGAAAATGAATTATCAGACGAAAAATTTGAAAACCGGAAAGGGAACCAAGCATGGTGGCAAATTTCTGAATTTTGGCCAAAATCTAGGCTTTAAAGAAAAAGGAAAACAAAAGGAAAATGAGGGGGACAAAATACTAGGTAAAGAGGAAATTAAGGAAGAGTTAAAGTGAAGAAATGATGGTTTTTGGAAGAAAAATCCTAGAATATCTATCCCTTCTCTCTCTCTCTTCTCTCCCACACTCTTCCTGTGATATCCTAAAATTTGGTCATATTTGAAATATATGAAATGGTTATTTCATCAATGCACTTATGGTTATTTTACTTTGAACTGATCACTTACGAGTTAACTAATCTATTGGATGAGGCCGTAAAGGATTAAAACATGAAAGACCAAAGAATTTAATCAAGGATAGACCACTCAATCATAAAGATCAACAAGGGTCAATATTACGCTCTTATAAATCAATTAGCAAATGGATATAAATCGATTCGACGGAAGTACGTAATCGTTTCGCGGGTGATTCCACACAATTACGATATTCCCATTGAACGAAGATAAACCGATTTTTCTATTGATCTTATACTCAAGGTACATAATTGAATCCTCGTGATTACATGACAATCGAGGGTCCTCCGCGATTCGAAGAGGCATAAGCGTGAATAAAAAATTATCAACCACGAGTCAACTGTACGAGAACCCCTAAAAGCCACATGATAGAATATGTTGTACCAAAGTCATGTCCGATTGATTTTTAATCATGAAATTTAATTCGATTCTGGGTATCGAACTTTCAAGGGTTTTAGAGATTAAGTTATTGGATGTCGCCTCATCCTTTGTTGAATTATCGACATGTTCGAAATTTTCAAAAAATGAATTATCGAACGAAAATTTGGGGACCGGAAAAAGGAAATTTAGATCTAATGGTAAAATGGTGAACTATGGGCCAATAATTTAGTTTAAAAGAAAAATAAATTTAAGAAGATATTTTGGGGACAATTTGCAAGGCAAAGAGGGTTTTAAGGGGAATTGGTGAGGTGAGATGATGGGTTTTTTTTTTTTTTTTTGAAAATCATAAGAAAAATTATTTTGTCTCTCCCTCTCTCTCCCCTTCACATTTCCCCCTCCCTCTGCCGAATTCCTCCCTCTCCCTTTTCTTTTCTTTTTCTTCTCTCTTTCTCTCTCACTTTCTCTTCCCCCTCCCGCCACAATCTTCTGCCCATGTCCCCTCCCTTTTCTTTCTTTTTTTTTTTTTTTTCCTCTCTTTCCCTCTTCTCTCCCCTCATGCCATTTCCCTTCCCTAGCAGAACTGCTGCCCCTCATTTCTTTCCTCCTCCTCCCTTGCTTCATTTTCCCTCAAGCTTTTTCACCTTCATTTCTTCTTCTCATTCTTCTCTTCTTCTTTTCTTCTTTCATTTTCCACCACCTCACCACCACCACCCTTATCACCACTGCCTACACTACCTCCACCATTGTTGAACCCCCATCTCCACTATCGAGCTCCTAAGTCATCGTCGCTCAAGCCACCCGTCCGTCAAGCTTGGCCACGACACCATCACCATTACCATCGTTCTCACCTAAAGCTGCCACCACCACTACCAACCCGAGGCCTTTTGGCCGTGGGTTTGAGGAGCCGCCGCCGCCATCGAGTTTTCATTTGAGTTGTGAACCTTGTGTTTTCGTCACCATCGCCGGAAACCTGTGAATTAACGTCCTAATCGTGTATTATGGTGTTAATTACATTCAGGAGATAGATTAGTTTAGGGATAATGACGGTTAGTATTAATTAATTTTAGTTTAGCCTTAATTGTGATTAAGGACGGTTTAGATTATATTTAAGTGTGATTAGTTTAAGTAAGTACGATTAGATTAATTTATCATGGCTCGATTAATTAATCAAGTTTAGTTTAATTAATCATGATTTATTTTTATTTAATCGTAATTTGTTTAATTAATTATGATTATTTTAATTAAAGGTGATTAGTTTTTAATTACTTACAGTTAAGTTAATTAATCACGCTTATCCTAATTAATCGTGAATAGCTTAATTAATCGCGATTAATGTAATTAATGACATATTAGCAATAAAGAAAAAATTTATGCTTGTTTTGTTGGATGGACTTATGCATAATTCCGATTATTTGAGCTTTGTTATGCCGTGTTATTGGTTGTTTAATGTATATGCTTTGATTACTATTTTCAAAGAAAATTTTATGGGCAAGAAAGTAAAATTTTTTGACATGTCGGGTCTGGACGTTGAATTTTACGTGCTAAATAAAACGATGGGGTTTTAAAATGAAAGTGTGCAAAGTTTAATAGGTTGATTTTAAATACGTGACCACATTCGAATATTTTACAGAAATTTTGATATGAAAATTTGCCAAAGTTGGGCATTTGAACACAAACTCTTTTACACTGGGCTAATTGACTATAGATAAGAATTGGCTTGAGTGTTTGGATGCTTGTGTGGTCACTTAATTGAACTCGTTACCCAACAAGAGTTTGGAGACGATGCCCAATGATTATCGAATGCTCGGCGGGGGTCTGAATGCCGAATCGTTGTTGAGGCCGAACTAATGCTCATTTATGGAATGCCATTTAGGCGGGGGGTTCTAAATGATGACGTGCCCGATAGGGAAGGACGATGCCCGATTATGCTGAAAGATCGCCAACTTGTGTGTTGGCCTGTAGCCCAACGGGTCGTAATAATCGGAACATGTGTAAATAATTGTAATGCATTGTGCCTGATTATAGGGTCTTTGGGATGTGCCAAAATGAATTTTATCTTGTAATTAGGACTCGTGTGGATGCTTGGCATATGTGATGTACTAACATGCAGGGATGTGCCAAGGTAAGGTAAGATTGTAAGCCGTTGCGTGTTTAGGTTGCCTCCAAAGCGAATTAACTTCATAATCGATGTTTAGGAAGTTGATTCGTTGAGATTTTATCTCATCCCATTGTTGTTGATTATTTTCAAGCTCGTAACATGGGACGTCATCACGTGCAATTTGGGCCAAGACGTAGGTGTGCATGGCGTCACTTTTGTTTGGCCTTGCACTAAAGAAGCTATGTTAACCTTGATCCCAGTGAGTTTTTGAGTTAGTCAATAGGAAGTCGCTCTTTGAAATGGGCTTGTAATTATTAAACTTCCTAGGGTTAACAGTTTAGAAATGAAAGGGCTATTTTGGGAATATTGGTTGTGTTTTTACTATCCCTATTGTTTGTTAATTGATTGGGTGTTTATATTAAGTGCTTCCGCATGCTTTTAATCAAAAGATAAAATGAGTGGGTTGGCGATGCATCCTAGAAGTCGCAATTTTAATCAATTGCTAAGGGATGTTCGTGCGCTCGAGGTTCGGGGCGCGATATCCCCCTCCGAAGTGGTATCAGAGCCTAGTCAATGTCTGGAGTGATAATGTGTGATGGATTTTAGGATAGTTAGCTAGGAAAAACAATTTCCTTATACTTATGCTTGTAATTGATTGATTGTTTTGTGCGAATTGCTCAGATTTCTCATTCCTTGTTGGAATTGGAAAAACAAGTTTCTGTAAAGATCCTGCGAGATGAGTAATCCTAAGCAAAGAGCCCCTCGGAGACGGGCCATAACTGCTTTAACAAGCGGTAGGGGAAGAAAACCGACTCAAGTGGGTGCTAGAGGAAGGGCACCAAGACAAGTTGGTGCTAGAGGGAGAGCATTGGCGCAAGTAGGTGCTAAAGGGAGGGCACTAGTTGATCCCAAGATTGACGGGATCTTGTAAGCCCTAGAGAACTTGGGGAACGTGGTTGGGCAGCAAGCTTAGAATCAAGCTGCAACTATTATCGCCACTGACACTGCTGCTAGCAATGCTGCTATTGCCACCGCTGCACTTGCTGAAGTCCCACCTAGAAATGGGAATGGTGAGCGGCCTATGCATAAGCTGGTGGAGTAGTTTCTAAGGTTGAAGTCGCCAAAGTTTACTGTAGCAGGTGACCTCGAGGCTGCAACCCTTTGGGTCCAAGAGTTGGAGAAGGCTTTTGCACTACTATGGTGCTTAGAGGAGGACAATGTGACCTTAGCCGTATATTAGCTGCAGGGTAACACAAGCACATGATGGGAGGCCACTGAAGGAAGTGTGTTTCCCGAGGGTATGATCCTAGAGTGAGATGCTTTCATTAAAGCTTTTTATGGAAAGTATTTCTCGGATTGTACTCGAGAACAAAAGATGGTTGAATTCCAGTGCCTCCGCCAGAACTAGATGAATGTAGATTAGCACGAGGCGAAGTTCGCCGAGCTGTCGAAGCACGCATTGAGGTTGATCGAGGACCCGGTAAATAGAGCGAAAAGGTTTAGAGATGGCCTAAAATCAAAGATTAAGGACACACTGGTGCTGTTGAATCTCGAGGACTATGACGAACTGTATGAGAGGGCCCAATTGATTAGGAGGAACCTGATTGAACGAGCAGCCACATTTGGGTTGTGGTTTGCACTGAATAGAGACAATAATCGGTTCGAGAAGAGGCTGATAACGAGAAGAAAATATCACATTCCTCCTAATCGAAAGGGTGGTATAGGAAAGCTAGCACCCAATGCAAATGGCGTGTGCCGTTTCTATGGAAGGAAGCATGGATCAACCCCCGCATTCTGCTAGACTGGGAGCTTGCTATGGATGTGGCCAACATAGCCACCATGTGAAGAATTGTCCACGTAGGCCCATGGGAGTTTAGGTGCCACTACCGCAAATAGGGAAATTTGTAGGGAGTGCGTCATAGAACGCACAACATGGCATTTTGAGTAGGCCTCAGGTGCAAGGAAGGTTGTATGCTATCACTCAAAGGGAGCCGAAGAACACGCAGAACATGGTTACATGTATAGTATTGTTGAATGGATGTGCTGCTTATACTTTGTTTGATATTGGAGCTTCACATTTTTTGTATTGCTAAACAGTTTGTTAAGTTAATGGAGTTAAGTCCGAAACTGTTGGAAACGGTCGTTAGTAGATCTACCCCATTAAAGGATAAAGTATTGTCGGTAGTAGGGTTTCCTGGTTACAAGTTAGTGATTAGTGATCGAGAGGAAAAAATAGATTTAATTGTGTTGGCAATGTTTGATTTTGATGTGATTATTTGTAGGGATTGACTCACCAAGCAATGAGTTACCATAAACTATTATCATAAAGCGATTCAGTTTAACCCGTTGGCAGGTGGTAGTTTCGAGTTTGTTATAAATAAAGGGGGACCCTAGATTACTTTTATTTTGTCGCTTAAGGCAACTCGGTTATTGGACGTGGGTTGCCAAGGTTATTTGGCAACCATGAATGATACGTCAATTGAGGAGCCAAGGATGGAAGACATCGCCGTGGTGAGAGAATTTTTGGATGTCTTTCTTGAGGTGTTGCCTAGTTTACCCCTTGATAGGAAGATCGAATTCGTGATCGAGTGCCCCTGGAATGGAGCCAATTTCTAAGGCTCCTTACTGTATGGCACTGTCAAAGTTAAATGAGCTAAAGGCACAAATGCAAAAGTTGTTTGAGAAAGGATTTATTCGTCCTAATGTATCGCCTTAGGGAGCACTAGTTTGGTTTGTAAAGAAGAAAGATGGTTCGCTGCGTCTTTGCATCAACTATCAACAACTCAATCAAGTGACGATCAAGAACAAGTATCCGTTGCCAAGGATTGATGACTTATTTAATCAGCTACAGAGAGCTTCAATATTTTCCAATATTGACTTGAGGATAGGTTACCATTAATTGAGGATTAAGAAGGAGGATATATCGAAAACAACGTTTCATACGCGTTATGGTCACTACGAGGATATATTTGATTAATCGAGTGTTCAAGGAGCTTTTGGACTAGTTCGTAATTGTATTCATCAACGACATCTTGGTATATGTCAAGAGTCTAGAGGAGCGTGAACAATACTTAAGGATGGTACTTCAGACCCTCCAAGAACATGAGCTATATGCCAAGTTCAATAAGTACGAGTTTTGGCTAACTTGCGTAGCTTTCTTAGGACACGTGATTTCTGGTGAAGGGATTTCCATGGACGTAAGCAAGATCGAAGCAGTTATGAACTAGTCGAGACCAATGACAGTGATCAAGATTTAGAGTTTCTTGGGATTAGCAGGCTATTATGGACAATTCGTGGAAAGATTCTTCGTGATAGCCATGCCTTTGACGCTATTGCTGAAGAAGGACGATATGTTTGAATAGACGGATAAGTGTGAGCGTAGTTTCCGAGAGCTTAAGCATAAGCTGATTATCGCACATGTATTGACGATTCCATCTAATCCTTAGAGGATATGAGAGTCATAGCAATACTTCATATAAAGGACTAGGCTGCGTTTTGATGCAACATGGAAGAGTGGTTGCATACACGTCCTGTCAGCTGAGACCTCATGAGTTGAATTATCCGACGCGTGATTTGGAACTAGTAGCAATCATCTTTACCCTAAAGATTTGGAGGTATTACTTATGTGAAGAACGGCTCCAAATTTATACGGACCATCAAAGCCTTAAGTATTTGTTTTCTCAAAAGAAACTAAACATGAGGTAGCATCGCTGGATGGAGCTTCTTAAGGACTATGATTGCGATATTCTATATCATCCTCAAAAGGCCAATAAGATCGTGGATGCACTAAGTCGGAAGTCATCAATTGTGCACATGAGGTAGCGTTGTTGGATGGAACTTCTTAAGGACTATGATTGCGATATTCTGCTCAAAGGAGTTCGAGATTCGGATTTCAAGTTTGAGGTATGCCATCTTTCAAGTCTCATGGCCACCCTCATAATTGAACCAAAAGTGCAGGTGAAGATTAAGACGCTGCAATCGATAGACCTTGAAATCTAGAAAGTTCTGCTAGAGGATGCGGACAAGAGGAAAGATGATTTCCAAGTTACGAAGGACGGATTATTGAAGTTTCATGAGCGATTGTGCATGCCCAACGATGTAGAGCTTAAGGAGGAAATTTTGTCAAAAGCCCATCGTAGCAGTTATAGTATTCATCCAAGCAACACAAAGATGCATCAAAATCTACGCCAGTACTATAGGTGGAATGATATGAAGGTAGATATCGCCAAGCATGTTGCCAAGTGTTTGACGTGCCAACAAGCAAAGACACAATATTGCAAACCTGATGGACTTTTGCAACCCCTGGAGATTTCTGAATGGAAATGAGAATATATCACAATGGATTTTGTGATGGGATTGCCGAGGAGTCAGTGAGGTAACAATTCCATTTGGGTTGTGGTTGATAGGTTGACGAAATCTGCTCAGTTTATTGCCGTACGAAAGAACTTTGCATTAGACAGATATGATAAATTGTAAGTGCAACAAATAATTCATCTTCATGGAGTGCCAATGATGATCACATCAAATCGAGATCCAAAGTTTACGGAAGCTTTTCGGAAAAGTTTACAAACTGTCTTGGGAATGACGTTGTGGTACCACACAAGTTATCACCCACAAACAGATGGCCAATCTGAAAGGACTATTCAAATGCTCAAGGATATACTGCAAACTTGTGTGATGGATTTCAAAGGGTGCTGGGAGGAACAGTTTCATTTAATTGAGTTTACCTACAACAACAGCTATCAGCAGAGCATCAAGATAGCACCATTTGAAGTGTTGTATGGCAGGGCCTACAAAACTCCTATCTAGTGGGATGTAGTTGGTGAACACAAGATTACGGGCCCTGAGTTGGTTTAGCAATCAATGGACATTATCAAGGTCATTCGAGAAAGGCTTAAGACCGCCCAAAGCCGTCAAAAGATTTATGTAGATAAACGGTATAGGCCCATAAAGTTTCAAGTAGGCGAGCATGTTTTTCTTAAGGTGTCACTGATGCGAGGTACTTCGTGTTTTGGCAAGAAAGGGAAGTTAAGCCCAAGGTACATTAGTCCCTTTAAGATTTTGGAGCGGATTGGAACTTTGGCCTATCATCTCGCATTGCAACCAAAACTTGCTCAAATGCATGATGTCTTCCACGTGTCCATGCCGAGGAAGTATGAACCTGATCTGACCCACGTGCTGAATTTCAAGGAAATAGACGTGGATGATAGGGCGTCGTACATGGAAATGCCAGTTTGGATTGTGGATTGTAAGGAGCAAGTGTTTCGTAACAAGACGATTCCCTTGGTTAAAGTGGTTTGATAACACCACAGAACGGATGGAGCCACATGGAAAAGCAAAGAGTTGATGAGGCATCAATACCCTCACCTTTTTGTTGAAGAGTTGTAATAGTTCAAATTTCGAGGACAAAATTTTTGTAAAAGGGGAGAGTTGTCCCCCTTGTTGTCCCTTTGTACCATCCATTCACTGAACCACCACCACCCTCCGAACTACCATCCTTTGGCTGCCGGACCACTGTCATTCACTGCCTATCCTCGCCGCCGCAAGCCACCACCCAAGCCGAGCCCCCCACAAGCAAACCACCATTCTTGTCACCACCATCATTAGTGGCTCAACGCCGTACTAATCACCAAGCCACTGCCACCATCCTCATCACCTCAAACCACCGCCGAACCACCACTGAACCCTCAAGCAAGCAAGCCACAAGCTTGAGGAGCCGCCATTGCCTTGTTGTCGAGCCTCCTTCAAGTTCATGAGCATCACGCTCTCGACGCCGTGTCACCACCATAACCATGAGCTCACCATTGCCAGAAAACCCATGAGTTAATTTCCTAATCGTGGATTAGGGTGTTAATTACGTTTAGGGGGTATGTTAGTTAAGGATAATGACGGTTAGTGTTAGTTAATTTTAGTTTAGCCTTAATTGTGATTAAAGATTGTTTAGATTAAATTTAAGTAATTACAATTAGAATAATTAATCATGGTTAGATTAATTAATTGAGCTTAGTTTAATTAATTGTGATTTATTTGATTAATCATAATTTGTTTATTTAATTGTAATTTTTTAATTAATCGTAATTATTTCAATTAACGTCGATTAATTTTTAATTAATTATAGTTAGGTTAATTAATCGAGTTAGCCTAATTAATCGAGTTAGCCTAATTAATTGTAATTAGCTTAATTAATTGCACTTAGCCTAATTAATCACGTTTAGCCTAATTAATTTCCAAAATCATGTATTTTAAATGTTATTTTCAAAGAAGGCTTTATTAGTAAGAAAAGTTAAATGGGGCAGTGGAATTTTAAAATGAATATGTGCAAAATTTGGCGGGTTGATTTCAAGTACGTGACTACGTGCAATTAATTTACTGGAATTTTAAGTGCAAAGATTTTTCCGAGATTTGTTTTTTGAGCAAGAATTCTTGCACAATGGGCTAATTGACGACAAATAAAACTTGCTTAAGTATTGGCATGCTTGTGTGGTCATTTAATTGAATTTGTCACCCAACAAGAGTTTAAGGACGATGCTCGATGTTTATTAGATGCTCGGTAGGGATTCGGATGCCGAGTCGTGGTTGAAGCCAGGCCGATGCTTCTCTATGAAATGCCATCTAGGCGGGGGTTCTAGACGATGCCGTGCCTGATGGGATGAGACGATGCCCGATCATGCTAAAAGACCTTTAACTCGTGTGCTGGCCGTGCCCGAAAGCGTCGTAACCATTGGAACACATCCTAATTATGGGGTAAAACAGTGAGGCACGGTATGGGACATGCCAAAACAAGTTTTACCTTATAATCGGGAATCGTGTGGATGCTTGGTGCATGAAAGTTATATGTTTTGATTATTGATTATGCTTGTTGCATTAGTATTGGCATGTATGATGTACTAATGTACAGAGGTATGCCAAGATGAGGTAAGTTCATATAGCATGTATGTGTAGGCTGCTTCCAAGATGAATTAGCGTCCTAGTGGAGGCTTAAGCTATAAATCTCAACTTCCTTAGATTTATATCTCACTCCATTGTTGATGATCATTTCCAAACCGTAGTGATAAAGCACCCTGATCATTTTGGGTCCCTTTAGGGACAAGAGATTAGCTTGACATTAGTGAAGTTTGGGTTAATCCTTGATTCCCTATTGGTTTTGTTGGTTGGTTGGAAGATACCATTGTAAGGGTTTCTGATTATTAAATTTCCTAGGGTTAACAAGTTTACAAATATAAGAAATGCTTTTTTGGAAAAGTTGGTTGATATGCTCTTACTATCCCTCTTTGTTGATTGATTAGGTGTTTATAATATGTTCCACTTGCATTTAATTGAAAGAATAAAAAGAATCGGTTAGCAACATATCTTGGGATGTCGTAATTAATTGACAATGAGCTCGGGTTCAGGGTGTAACACAGTCAAGCAAAAAGCCAATGAGCTTTTTGACAACTAATTTGGCAGCTTTGCAAATAACTAAAGAAATTGTAAAGGAAGAAGGAGCTATAGATGTTGGTATTGCTGGTGATGATACTGATTATGAAGAAAGTGTCAACAATGCCACTTCCCAGGATGAGCTTGAAAGTTGGCAGCTTTGTAGATACTGAAGAAATTGTAAGGGAAGAAGGAGCTACATATGCTGGTATTGCTAGTGATGTTACTAATTATGAAGAAAGTGTCAACAATGCCACTTCCCAAGACAAGCTTGAAAAAGATCAAGGAGCTATCCATCTATTGCCTCTCTTACTTTGTCCATAGGTATGAAATTTCATGATGCGAAACAATTTAAGGAAGCTATACTTGAGTGAAATTTAAAGATATGAGATCATGAAGGGTGCTGATAAGTATGTTGTCTATCTAGATACGAGGAAGTGTTCATATCAAACATAGTAAGTAAGTGAAATTCCTTGTGCACATACTATATGTGCCATCCAGTTGAAGGGCTGCGACTTAGAAGATTACCTTGTTGATTGGTACAAAAAAAAATGAACTATCTTCCTTTGTATCAATTTATGATTCAATCAAGTAAAATTAGCAAATTGTGAGAGCTAATAGATCGTGAAGCGCCTCAACATTTACCACTAAAGAACCAAATAGAAAGGCCAAAACAAAGACAAAGAATGCAGGAAGAGGAGGTATCAGGTCAGAGGAGGATGAGTAGGACAAGTACAAAGATAATGTGCTCATATTGTCGTATGAAAATGCACAATAGTAAAGGTTGTCAATTGGGAAAGTAGTAATAACAACAATCGAGTGAGAGGTTGAAGGCCTAAAAAATTTTAAAAAGAACTCTTGGCCTAAAAACTAATCTTTCTCAAAAAATCGGTTGATTAGGATAAAACTTGTATCCCTTAAGAACTGTACATGCACTTTTGATGCACTAAGATTCAACAAAAATAACAGAAAAAAAATCAATGAAGTAGCTTCTTTTCTTTTTTTTTCAGACTTTTCACGAAAGAGAAGTTTTGGTTTTGTTCCCTTTCCCTCTACAAGAAATCATTGAACTTATAAAGTAAACTTCTCATTGCTTTCACCGAGATCTAATCCAAATCACAATGTTGTTTGTACCAATGTACAATAGGATCCCAATTAACAAACCTCTTGGTTTGAGAAAAAGAAAAACAATCTTAGTTGCTCGAGCTCGATCTAGGACCTTGCCTTTATCATCTTCCCCCTCTTCAAGATTCTACAACCTTAATAGCCTGACGTTGTGTCCTGGGGCCACCACCAAGGGACAACAACCCCAAGAATAAATTGCCAAAAGGTGGGGGTCCATGGAGTGGCTTTGATACCATGTTGATGCATTACAAGGGGCAGAAGAAATCATCCCTAAAAGCTAACCAGATAGAAGAGTGAACCCAACCCATTATAAGCCCGATGATATGTCCTCAGCTATCCAATGTGGGACTTTGCTCCAATCATTGGAGCATCAAATTCCACTAAAGGGTATTTAATATTTATGCAAGTAAAAAGGGAGGTCTTGGTCACAACATAGTCTAATGGGTCCAATAAGGAGCAAGTATCGAAGATTCAGGATAAAGGTTCATTAAGCTAAATCAATGGCATATCCTAATTTAAGTTGTTTCCAAGTTGAAATTTATTTCCTGATTTAATGTTTCCTAGTTTAATATTTCTTAGTTTTCCCATTGAATGGTATTTCCTAGATTAAGGTTTCTTGCTTTGATATTTTCTAGTTTTATGTTTCCTATTTTAATATTTCCAAAATTATGGTTTCCTATTTTGATATTTTCTAGTTTTATGTTTCCAATTTAAATATTTCCAAAATTATGGTTTCCTATTTTGATATTTCCTAGTTTAAGGTTTCCTATTTTAACATTTCTCAATTTAATGTTTCCTAGTTAAGTGTGTGCTTCTCAATTGTAAGAGTTTTGTGAGTTGACTATAAATAAGAAATTTTCTCAAGTGAGTGGTTCTTTTTCTAATTTGTTGATGATGAACCTTTAAGTTCTTCATTTTTTACTAGAGGAGTAATTCTTAATTCCTTGACTGGTAGAAGATTTCTTTATGCCTTAGTGGTGAACTCTTCTATCCCAAAGTTCTTTCTTCGCAAGCACATCAAACACATTTCATTCGATCAAACTCGTTCTGCTTTTTCATTCAAACTCACCACGCGTCACTTGCCCTCTCTGGTCCTTCTCCTCCTTCTGCCTCCAAATCCCCCACAAATCCACCACCTGCCCCTTCACCTGCACTCCACCTATCACTCAAGAGCTCCACCCATGGCTAACAATGGTGTCGAAAGCAATCCTCTCTTGCAAGACTTCGAGTTCCCTCCCTATGATGCCGTCAAGGCTAAGCATGTCCATCCTGGGATTCACGCTCTCTTAAAGAAGTTGGTATGAATGATCTTTTGTCTCTCTTGTTTGATCGGAGTTTGTTGAGATTGTTATTTGAGGTCTTAGCATTTGAAATGTGGTTGTGTTGATGCTGCAGTATAGCGATCTGGAGGAACTGGAGAGGACGGTCGAACCATCATGGCCAAAGCTTGTGGAGCCATTGGAGAAGATTGTGGATCGTTTGGAGGTGGTCTGGGGGATGATCAATCATATTAGGGCCGTCAAGGATACAGTTGATCTGCGTGCTGCGACAGGGAAAGTTCTGGTAATTTCTTTGGCTTGTCGATGGTTCACTTGGATTAGATTTCTTAAATCACTCTCGAAATGATTTATTGAGTGATTAGAAGGAGTAAATTTACAAGACCTAAGTGTCATGGAATAAGAGATGATCTCTCTTGTCACTTTTAGATAATTATTTGTTTCAGTAGAGTATGCCATCCGTTGGTCAATTCATTTTCATCTGTTACTTGTCGCGGTTTTCTATATCTTGGATATTGACGCTTCACTTGCTAACTCATGTAATGCAGTCAGAGATGGTTAAGTTTCAGCTGAGACTCGGGCAAAGTAAACCAATTTACAACGCTTTTAAAGCTCTCCAAGAGTTACCTGGTTGGAAGATGCTGAGCGATGCTCAAAAACGTATAGTGGAAAGTGAGAAAAATTTGTCCTTTGATCACTTTTTGTTGCTCTTTCTGGTACTTTGATGCCATAGTGTCTTAAATGTTCAATTTATATCATGGTCCTTTCATTGACCTGTACATTGTTTTCACTTTTTGAGTCTCATAAAATGTATGACT
The DNA here is from genome assembly GCA_014182375.1 of Eucalyptus virginea. Lineage (NCBI taxonomy): Eukaryota > Viridiplantae > Streptophyta > Magnoliopsida > Myrtales > Myrtaceae > Eucalyptus > Eucalyptus virginea. Next base: position 10,672,895 of record CM024522.1, read on the forward strand.
GCACAGAATGCATTCATATTTTAGTTCTTATGCTTTCTGATTAAGATTGGTTGATATCCGCTTTTAAAATGATATTGTTGCAGAGCAAGTAAAGGAAGCAGATCTGAAGGGAATTGCCCTGGAAGATGGCAAAAGAGAAGAGTTTAACAAAATTGAGCAGGTGTGATGCCCTTCGTCAATACCTCATATAAATTGGTATTTACGAGCTGGTGGCAAGGATAAAACAAAGTGTCTTTTGGTGTAGTGTGTATAATGTTTTTTTCCTTTGCTTTGCTTATGAGCGTGGATGAACACACCGCGTGGATTTCACAAACTTCTTGTGTATCTTCTTGTCCCTGCTATCCCGGGATAATTTGCCTAAAAAATATTTGTATAGAAAGTTAAATTTTCCTTGACTAGTGAAATTGGACAGACGATGATGTGTGAGGTGATGAAGGGACTTTTATGTAGTTTAATTTGCGGGGATGATCCATCAGATATTAGTAGTTCTGCACTCTAGTAACTTAGCAATTAAAGTTGCTAAACTTTTGAAATCTGTTATTGATTTCATCATATAAGCCTTGCAATGACATTGACTATGTTAAGATTACTCTTCATATGCATGAAAGTGGTAAAGTAGATTCTTTTATTTTATTGCGAAACCGCTATCTTTTGATTGATTAGTTTATTATAGGAACTTGGCAAATTATCCAAACAGTTTGATGAGAATGTCTTCGACGCCACAAAGAAATTCGAAAAATTGATTACCGATAAGAAGGATATTGAAGGATTGCCTGCTACAGCTCTTGGTTTGGCTGCACAAACAGCAGTGTTGAAGGTAACTTACAATAGCTTTCATGCTAAGTCGTTCTCTCAAATTTTTGTCAGCACTTTTTATCCAAGATCCTATTTGATCTTTCATCATTTATCATTACTTGGCATATTTAAGGGGCATGAAAATGCAACTCCAGAACATGGACCCTGGGTGATCACTCTAGATGCTCCAAGCTTTACCTCTATCATGCAACATGCTCGAAACAGAGCTTTACGTGAAGAAATCTACCGTGCTCATGTTACTCAGGCATCTAGCGGAGATACCAACAACACTTTAATTATAGACCAGATTTTGAAGCTTAGAATGGAAAAAGCTAAGATTCTAGGTTATAATAATTACAGTGAGGTATGGTTTTGAAGTCTATTTATGAGATTTTTCTAGTTCACATTCCATCTTTTTATCTGATTTTTTTCATCTGTTTAAAGTTCGAATGGACGAGTGTGAAGCACGTTAGTCAAAATATCTTTGTTATCTTTCAGACGATAGCTTTCAAATAAGACGAACTCCACTTGTTTTTTGCTGTTATCACGAGTTTATGATTTACAAGGGAAAAAAGGAAAGTCTATCGCAGACAGAATGGTTGTTTAAATGTTGTAGGTAAGTATTGAAATATTTTTGGCTTCAACTTTGAAATGTTTTCGAATGTGAAATTTTCTGGAATTACATTTTGATCCAAAATCCAATGCAAACTATTTTTGTACTTTTGTAAATGTGATGTCGGCAATACATTCTTTTCTCCATTCTCCTCCAATCGTTCTGGAGGACAATCAATTTGCATGGGTGAACAATTCACTGAATAGTCCTTCATCATCACAAATTAATGCATGATTCATATCAGGTTAGCATGGCAATGAAAATGGCTACCGTTGATAAAGCCGAAGAGCTCCTAGAAAAACTCAGGAGTGCTTCATGGGATGCTGCTGTTCAAGGTATGACCTGGATGACCATTCCTAATATATCTAAGTCTTGTCAATGCATAAACTTTGAATTTGTAATTGACGTTGATTTGTACTTATAAGTTTTTCATTTTTTTTATAACCTCTTTCGAGAAATCTAATAAACTTTAGGGGGAGCTTTGTGATCAAATATCATCTAAGGCTTAGGGTGCATTTGGAAACACTTTAGAGGAAAGTTTTTGAAAAATGCAAAGGACTTTAGGTAAAAGAGGTTTCCAAAATGCAAATAATATTTTGTAAATGTATTTCCAAAATACATTGGGACGCAATTTTAACTTAAATGTGGTCTGGAAAAAAACTACATTTTGTAAAGAACTTTTGCTAGTTTTCTTTTCTTAACTCTCAAAGAATTCACCAGCCAACCTCGCTTGAGGTTGCCAAGGTCACACGACCAAAGTGTACCAATTTAGGATTTTCAATGGTCAAAAAATTAATTTGTGATAAATTTATCATAAGTGTATTAATTTATAGTTTTTCATGATATTAACTCTAGAACTTTTCCTTTTACTTTCCACTCAAAGTACATATCTTGATATATGTTGCCTTGATTATTCAGACATGGAGGACCTAAAACGTTTCGCCAAAAGTCAAGGAGCAAAAGAATATGATGATTTGAGGCATTGGGACATTAACTTCTGGAGCGAGAGGTTGCGTGAATCAAAATACGACATCAGTGAGGTTGAAGCTCTCTCTGTCCCCACACACACACACACACACATATATATATATATATGTAGGGAGAGAGAGTACACAGTATAGTAACAATTGCATTATTGATAGGAAAGGAAACAAAGATACTTGCTCCTAAACTGTCATGCCATAAGATACATCATAGTACATACATATATGTTGAATATGCCATCAGGCTTCTTACCAAGTCATGTCACGCTTTTCTGATTAACTTTTCTTTTCCTTATAATTTTGGATTAGACCCTGATTAAATGAACCTGTAGCCTCACAACTTTTTGCAATTCTCAGGAAGAATTACACCCGTATTTCTCATTGCCAAATGTAATGGAGGGCCTTTTCAACCTTGCTAGGACACTTTTTGAAATTGAGATTGAGGCTGCTGATGGACTAGCACCGGTAAAAAAGTCTATATGCTTTGTTTCTGCCTTTCCTGTGCTGTTAGTCCCTGTATTCTGATAAAATGGTTATATATCTTCCAGGTCTGGAATAATGATGTTAGATTCTACCGTGTAAAAGAGTCTTCAGGAAATCCAGTTGCATACTTTTATTTTGATCCTTATTCTCGACCATCAGAGAAAGGGGGAGGTGCATGGATGGATGAGGTTGTTGGTCGAAGCCGTGTGCTGTCTCGAGATGGTGCAAGTGCAAGATTACCAATTACTAACATAGTGTGCAATCAAACCCCACCTGTGGGGAACAAGCCAAGCCTTATGACGTTCCGAGAGGTCAGTTTCCAAATCCTTCACTTAGTTTACATTGACCTTCTTTCCGCTATTTGAGCCTGAAATTCTAAACTGATGGAGGATAGCTGGTGCAGCCACCAGCTAACACAAGTCGGTGTCGATGAAATATTGCCGTTAGAAACGAGGATTGAATAAGAGAATATTTTAGTCTGGTCTCTATGACTCTTACTTTAAAGATTGGATTTTGGTAACTTCTCGACAATACTAGCTTAGATAGGGCTTGAAGTTCTGCCATTATAAAGACATTTCTACGGGGATGTATATTTGTTTTTTGTTCTTCACTGCTAAGAGCACGACTGCGGGGAGACTCAATATATGTTGAGAGAAGAATAGCTTTTCGGAGAAGATCAATAATGTAAAACGCCTAACAGTTTTTGGTAGAGAATTCTGTGACGCCAATCTATCCTTTGATGTGATTTCGAGGAACGTTAGTAATGCTAATATTTTCCGTGTGCAATGCTTATAGATACACATTTTATCCTCTAATGTCTACATCTAGAGATGGGTCTATTCCCCAATTTTCGGTATCACCGGCGCCCACTCCAAAATCTTCTGATTCACACTTGATACTTGTTTAATCCTTTTGACTATGAAGGTATAATATGACTCGTTGAGCCGTTCTTGTGCCATAGTAAAATCTACCATTTCGAGGATTTTATCATTGTCTCCTATATGAATGATGAGGATTCTGACCTTATGCTGATTGTTAGTCGCTTGTCCCTTGAGAAATAATTTCATCCTCTGAGTGGTATCTGTCATTTAATTAGTGGTGGTAATATATGTGTTGCCGAAATTGGCAGGTGGAAACTGTTTTTCATGAATTTGGTCATGCACTTCAACACATGCTAACCAAACAGGACGAAGGCCTTGTTGCTGGCCTTAGAGGGATAGAAAAGGATGCTAGAGAATTGGCCTCCCAGTTTATGGAGAACTGGTGTTACCACAGGTGAGTTTGTCTGGAACTCTCTCTGATAGAGCTTTTGAACAAATTGATGTGCCATCATGATTGGATGTTTTAGCACTTCACAAATATATAAAAACAGTTTGCATTTACTATGGACAACAAAAGATGATTGCTTCATGGAGCGTTATGTGACTTTTGTGTTGTATTTCCTTCGTACTGTCTCTGGATCTAAATTTGTAAAAGTGCAACCATTGTCTCCTTCGTATCTGGCTAATGATAAGGCTTGTGATCTAGAAGTTATTAGATGATTTTTATGGCCCTTGTCAAGGTCTATCGAAATGAATCGCAACTGGATTGTGAATTGCTCTATTGATATTATCTTTTTAGATTTACTAATTTGGCTTTACTAAGAGATTCCTTATTTTAGCATGACTCCACTATTGCCTGGAAGTTCACAGCTAATTGTATGAAATTGATTTATAGATAGGTGGAAAAAGGAAATGGACTGGAAAGTAACTTTACCTTATGGTTTCATTCATTTCATGGAAGACAACTTGTTGAAAAATGTTTACTGGAATGTTGGGCATTCAATTCATGGAAAATAAATGAGTCAAGGAAAATATTATCCTTCAATGCCTAAAAAAAAAACCTTGAGAAGTGGGGAAAATTTTTTCATTATCTTTCTTTCACCTAAACCAAGCATTTTCTCCTTCGTGGGCATTATCTTTATCCCAAATTAATATTTTGACCATCAAAAACCTTAAACTGATACACCTTTAACAAATTTTTTACAAATTAGTACATTTATAACAAATTTCCCTTATGTTAGTTTACGTTAAATTTTATTATCAAATTATTGAATTGAATAACAAGTGATAATTGACCGATATACTAGTTTGGGATTTTAATCGACCATTGTCACAATTGTATCAATTTTGTATTTTTTTTTTTATATTAATTCAATTTAACAAAGAGTATATTTGTCATAAATGTATCGGTTTAGGTCTTTGGTGGTCAAAAAATTAATTTTGGGTAAATTTGTCACAAATATACTAGTTTTGGGTTTTTTGTAGACATTTGGCGTAAATTTGTCACAAATGTACAAATTTGAAGTTTTTCATGATCAAAAAAATGATTTTGGGTAAATTTTTCACATGTGTACTAATTTAAGGTTTTTCGTATTATTAACCTTATTTTGGGAGACACATCTAGTTGATTTTCTATTACAAATAACCTCAACGATGTTATTAATTTCTTGTGTTATATGCATAATCTTTTAAGTATTATGTAGGTTTTAAGCATATAGGAGCAATCTAGTTTTTCAACAATAAATGTTATAAAGTTCTTGAGAGATTATACACTTAAGACTCTTTTTTTCCCTGTTGTTACAACTCCTTTTCCCTTACCAGTGATGTTAAAAGTGCCAGAATGTTCGAATCTAGAATGATTTAAATAAATTTTTATTTTCATAGTTTTCTTTTTATGTTTGTGATTACTATGCAAGTTAAATATCACAAAGAAATTAACAAAATAAACTATTTCAACTCATTTTGATAAATGACATTGACAAGAAAAGTAATGAATAATCTCATTTTGATAAATAGTTTATGAAAAAGGATATTAAGTATTTTGTTTCTCAAAAAGTTTTACTATAAAATGAATTGAGCTCTTGTTTTGAAGAAAGAAATTTTAAGCATAATATAACAAATTCTTTCTTAGAAACATGGGAAAACTTCATCTCACATTTCTTTTATTTTTTTCTCATTAACTCTTACTATTTTGTATCCCCAAACAAAATAATTTTCAATATCATCAAAATAGTAAATAAAAATTCTTATAAAAAATATTGAGAGATACCTCTTTTTTTTTTTCACTTTAGTTTAGTCATATTAAACAAGTCACCTTTTAAATTGAAGTACAAAGCTTTCAAATTCAACTGTAAAAACATGATATATTTATACTCAAGAATTTTTCAGAACTATGATATAATTACCTATCAATGAAGCCTACTAATGAAAAATACTTTTCCTCAGCGAAGTACAGGCATATTTCTAGTTGAACAATGATTGCAGAGTCTTTTTCTCCCCATGGAGATATTCTTATCCATTTTGAGACTTGAGTGTTCGACATAGTAAAATCTCTCTCTATCTCTCTCTCTGCACCGTGAACCGCAGGGAAACCTTGATGGGAATTGCAAAGCACTATGAAACTGGCGAGAGTCTCCCTGAAGCTGTATATAGAAAGCTCCTCGCAGCTAAAACTTTTCGTGCAGGCTCCTTAGTCCTTCGCCAGGTTACTTCCCACTGACGAGAACTTGTTTTGCTTTGTCCTTTTGTACTTATTTAGATACATTGCTGACGTTTTAGGCATGAACTGCTCATATTTTTTCCTTTCTCCTTTGGCTATAACTATTTTGTTGAAAAGAAAATTGCACCATTTGGTGTAAAAGAAATTTCTTCCAAAATTTTCTGGTTTTTACTGTTGTTTGCTTGAGCTGATGGGCGATTAGATGAGACCGTTCCTTATTCATTAACTATAATGAGTAAATTTCCTTAGGTGGTGTTGAAGGACATATATATGAGCTGACAAGAAGATATAATAAGTCCATGAGATCCTATCGACAAACTGCTGGCTGTCCAATTTAAGACTTCCTTTGTCTTTCCCCTTTTAGCATCTTTTACTTGGTCTTAAGCTACAAAGGAGCATCTGAAGATGATTCACCATTTCATCAGCTTCTGACTTTCTGGACACCTTTTGAAATTAGGACTGTTTCAAATAGTTTCCGATGAGAGAACGCTACTCTAGTAGGCATCGCCCTGTCCGTGGGGGAATCGTCTCACATGCACTTTGTCCTTGTGGTGCTACATTGATCAAGAGCTGAATGCTACACCTGTTGTCTGTTGAGGTTCCACCTTCATCTATCGTCTATCCTGTTTGTGGCGATTTAAGTATGTAAGTTTGAAATGAGGAACAAAAAGGAGAGGCCTCCATATCTCATCAGTTCTTGTCTATATGACAGTGAGGAAGCAATTATTTTACTTGTTTGTTTAATCTTAGTGCAAGCGTGGTTTCTACCTGGCTGTTTCGCTATAAATCCTTTGAAAATATGCAAATCAAATTATTCTTCTGGAGAAGATCATTACCCATTGATTGAATGAACATTAGCAAAGTAATAATTGGGAAATCAGAAACTCTATATGCTGAAAAGTTGCTCTCTTCAAAAATAATACTAGTATACATTTAGATATGACATGGTTATTATAATCCTTTTCTGTCTGTGCAACTTCTCAGGTAACATTCGCAAGTGTAGATCTGCAGCTTCATACAAATTATGTTCCTGGTGGGTCGGAGTCTCTATTTGATGTGTATCAAAGGGTTTGGGAAAAAACCCAGGTAATCCCTCCACTTCCTGAGGATCGATTCCTTTGTAGCTTCGGCCATATATTTTCAGGTTTGTCTTCCTAGCAGTTGAACTTTTTCTTTTAGATTATACATACCTTACTGGATCATCTAAATTTTACACGGCTCTGAATCAATTGCTTTTCACTTACAATTAGGTGGACACGCAGCTGGGTATTACAGCTACAAGGTATAGGATATTCTTTTCTATTGGTTATGCCAGATTCCCTTTGTGGTTAGTTTGTAATAGATGATGAAACAATTCTTCTGAATATAATATGCCCCTTTTCCTTCTATGGCCGTCAATTCTGAGTATTTGTATATCCATAATCGTGCTTGAGATTTATTCATTTCATGATTTGTATGGTTCTGACCCTAAATGTATTGGTTTTCAGTGGTCAGAGGTGCTAGCTGCGGATGCGTTCTCTGCCTTTGAGGATGCAGGTTTAGATGACAGCAAGGTATGTCCTAGAAGTTGAGGATATGTTTGAAAAGTATTCTGCTATAAAAGAACCTTGGTTTTTGCATTTGCAATTCATGTTAAATTTATGCATCTGTCAAGCAGTGACATTATTAAACAGGTGACCGTTGCCTTTTCTTACCCCTTATAGACTATACGGCTAAGTGATCCCAGTGAACGTCTGAGAAAAGAATGAAAGCCTAGCCAAAACTGATTGCTCTGCATACATGTATGCTTAAATAACTTATGCCCATCATGCTCTGATGACTGTACACATCAGGCAGACCCGAGACCTGTGAGATTGCGCACTTGCACACTCTTTCCACTACCACCGCACAACAATGCCTTCTTTTCAGAATTAATTGTTGGTTTTTATTATGATCTATTGAGCGCGGTTGGCAGGCTGTCAAACAAACAGGGCAAAGGTTCCGAGATACGATCCTTGCTCTTGGAGGTGGAAAAGCTCCATTACAGGTGCGGAAGTTGTAATTTTGCATCTACTCTTATATATTATCGACCTTTTTTATAGTTTACTATTACCTTTTATGACGCTTATTTAGCTTCTCCTTCATATGACATCCGCCAGTCTAGTTAGTTTTGCTTGATATCGTTGCCATGCCAATGCTGCTATGTACCAGGTTTTCACTGAATTTCGGGGTCGTGAGCCTTCACTCAGCGCATTCCTCAGGCATAAAGGCCTTTTACCAGTTGCAGCATAAAGCTGTCCTAATGGCTACTTCCATTTCTATGGGCCGAAAGGAAGGTTGGGGTCATGGACAATTTTTAAATACACAGATCACCTGTGGTTCATTCCAACCATAGCAATTCGATCGTTGAAAATAAATATCTAATTCACTGTATGGAGAAACAATTGTTTTAACCTTTTCTTCCCTTTTATGTACGCTAGTCCGTATAGTGGAGAACACATGTGGATCAAGGGAAGACTAGAGAGTTTCTCATTTTAAATACTAGACAGTTTCTCATTCTAAAGACTTCAGAAAATTCCTGATTTCATACGGATTTCTTGCAAGTGTTTGAATTCTAAAACCTGAAATGGCCATCTTTCGGTATCTCTAGATTCTTTCTTTTGTCGACAGTGGATTACCTTGAGCACGATCATCATCGATCAGCTTGTTACTTGGGAGTATTCCATGCATAAGATCAGCTTGTACATGAGGTTACCGCCTGCTAATGCTATTTTTATACCTTTCAGTTAAGATGCCCACGTGAAAATGGTGAAGAAATGATTGTAGACGGCATAAGGCACTAAAATCGTCACAGTGGTTCATGGAAACAAGCTCTACTTTGAGTTTGCCTAAATATCTAGAGGTGACATATATTGGACGTTTGATGATAAAACTTGGTTAGTTGCAAGGAGTACTAGTAGATATGGAAAGCTCCATTTGTAAAGTTCAGTGTTGGTAGAGTTTATTTGACTGTCAACTAAGATCCTACTGGCAACACAGAAGCAGGAAGAGCAACCTCCTTAATGCTCCGAGAATGACAAAGCCCAAAGGCCCAATTACAACACAAAAAGATGAAACTTGCTGAGCAACTTTAGGACATCTATCAAGTCGACTTTGAACAGTTCTCTTGATTTATGATAACAATGGCAGCAGCACTTATAGAAATAGCAGTAGGTGAATGCAAATAACCATTCCCAGCACACCGACCGAAATAAATCAAAGCAAGCATTCTGAGAGTGTTTGAACAAACGACGGGAGAGAATTTTACCTTTGAAGTTAGCCACAACCCAATCAGCTTCACATTTCCAGTCATTAATCCCTCTTGAAACCTATCATAGCCCAGACTTGAGTAGAGACAGGACATACTAAAATCAAGCGATTCCTATCCTCCAAAGGTGAGTTGTGCAAACAGGAAATGGGAGAATCAGGCAAGTTCCACTATATCATTACATCGAGCGTTGGAAACCATTTAATAAACTAATGCCTTGGTGTACGTGGGTTCAACCAAACAATTTAGCACCAGGGCACTCTCAATCCTTGACTTTCGAAGCATGCCATGCTCTCCCAACTCTGAAGCATCCAAAGGTAGTATACTTCCTAATGACCCTATCGGCAACAGAAGAGTCTGGCTATGTCATCAAGACCAACTTGAATCTGCACTTAAACCTATGATCTAGCAGGAGGCGAAAACCAGTGAGAATGAAATATAATGTTACCTACTCTCGATTGAGAATGCAGAGCAGAATTATGAACAATTCTACTAGTGAAATGGTTGAGTAGAGGGCCAAAGGGGTGCCATTCAGCATGGCAAAAGAAAGGTAGATATTTCACGTCCAATAACATGCTCAATAAAAAGGCCTAGCATCATTCATTTCTATGCATCCAAAAGTAGTATTTGTAGTAGAAAAATAGCTAGATTTTAACAGTGTCTTTTGGTAGAGGAATCATCTTTAGATGGAGGCAAGATAACTAGGGAAACCGGCGAGCCATTCCATTTTTAGGCCGAATTACATCTATTTCAATTATATCCCTAGTTTTGTCTTCTAATTTATTCGATGGATGTATTTACAATGTTGCTTTCCCTCGTATTCCAGATTTTTCCAAACCCGGAAAGAGGAATCACTAATCTTAGTTTATCTTGTTGTCCTAAACACAATGTAGGAAGACCAATATATCTTGGAAAAGCAAACAACAATGAAACCTGCAACATAGGCACATGCGATTACCAATTGAGATGAATGAACAAACGTAGTGTCTCAAAGAATACCTTAATGTATGATGAAAAAGTCAGCAGAAGAACACCTCAAATGCTACAACTTGGCACAGAGGGACATATAAGTGCCAAAACTTCCAAAAGATACACTTAAATGCTAAAATAAGAGAAGAAAGAAACACTTAAGGTGTGTTTGGTAACATTTATGCTCTGGAGGACAATTTCTTTTCAAAAATAGGAGGTAAGTACATTAGAAATACAACGCTCACTTTAGTGCCAAAAGTTTTTTCCAGATCACTTAAGTGCTACTTAAAAAAAAATGATCATTTAAAGTGTCAACTCCGGCCTAGATTGCCGAAAATCCGACGTTGTTATATTTTATTAATTTCTCAATTCTACATGGCTCACTGGAGTGCCTAGTCAGCACATAACCCCTAAACGACGTCGTTCAAAAGTTATAAATAGTGATCATTTAAATGCCAAATTTTATTAAAAGTGAGCATTTGAGTGCCAATTTTATTAAAAGTGAGCATTTGAGTGCCAAATTTTATTTAAAGTGATCACTTCAATGCTAGTCGTTATTAAAAAACAATCACTTCAATGCCAAACATGCCACGTGGACTGGATATTTTAAAAAATTTCCCAAGTCATATTAAAATTTTAATTGTAAATGACACGTAATCACTATAGTGATCGTTTTTCCTCCGATTTAGCACTTAAGTGAACCGGCAAAAACTTTTGACACTAAAGTAAGCGTCGTACACAACTTTTAACACTTCTAGTGTACTTATCTCAAAAAATAATCTTTTTTCTATTTCTATTCTCTGAAACAATTTCTGAATAAAAAAACACGTTGAGTAACTATACAAAATTTCTATTCTTGGAATGGAAAAAGAATAGAAATATGTTTGGTACAACCCACAAATTTTCTTTTATAACGTAGAAATTCTTTTAATTTATTAATAATTTTTTTAGATTTTTCTTTTCTCTCTCTCTTCTTCTTCTTGCTCCTCCTCTAACCAACAGCGGCAATGGCTAGCTAGCGTCCAGTGACCGACGGTTAGCAACGGGCAATGGGCGGTGGTAGGCAACCAATGGCGGGGAGTGGTGGGTGGCGAGGAAGAAGAAGAAAAGAAAGAAAATGACTAATTTGTGAAAATTGTTCTCGGAACAAAAACTACTTTTTTCTAACTTCTTGTTTCTGTTTCAAATCTTTTCACCTACTACTTTTCTATTCCAGGAAATAGAAAAATTAATTGACATTACTAAATGGATTTCTATTCTTCTTCTTTTTTCCGAGAAACAAAAGAACAAAAGAGCAAAGAAACTGGAGTGTTAGCATGCATACCCTTAAGTGCCAACGGCTAGAATGTCCAACCAAACAGCTTACGTGGCTTTTTGCAACAAGAATTTTAAATGATGTGGCCTTTTTTCAAAAGAAAAAAAAATTATCCATATAGAGAGGGCGAACAATGTCACACCATCCACGTAGACTACATGAAACAATGCTAAACGACGTCGTTTAGCATCTTGACGTGATTGTGTGACGTTAACGATGTGGCACAATCAAGCACGATCCACAGCACACCATTCCTTCTCAAACTCACCTTTCATGCTTAGTCGCCGTTCTCACTAAGACTCCATGGTTGTGACGCCCCAGTACGTCACTGCCAAAAATTACTATATTCTTTTCACTTTTTAAGCATGTAGAAGCATATGTGGATTAAGAACAATAAAGGATATACAAATTTCAAGGAAAACACGTTGGAAAACATGAACAGGTGATCTCATTTTTCATTTCTATTTACATATTTTAGGTGACTAGGTTGGGTATACTTGTAAAAAAACCAAAAAAGTCATCACTCCTTATGGCGTCCACCCATCAACCCATCCCAACTTAACTGTCCCTACATATATGGTCATCTACCTCTCGCCCTAGTCCATTCAAAAAATCGCCCCTACGTCCTCTAAATATTCCTCCACCCTCCTGCCCCCAACTCACTCCACGGTGCTGTCCCTGTCCCTGGGTCCATTGTTGCTCGAAAGCGGGAGTGGTCCCACCAAACGCCCGCCAACTCGGGCGAAAACGGCAAAGAATCCTAGGAGCACAAGATCGGCAGGTGCTCCTATCCCCATCGTCGGAATTGATATGACTTTGACAAACACGATATCTGGGAAGTCAAGGTCAATAAACTCGGTCTGGTACCGTGTGAAGTCCACCGGGGCACCGTATCTAATCGTGGGGGAGGTAGGTGGAATCGGCGTATCTATGGATTTGAGCGAGAATAGTCAACCATGAGTGAGCATAAAGCTCAGCAGGCAAATTGTCAACCAATCTATACTACATAAGTTAATTACTACACATGTTAGGAAACTTCAAATAGAAAATATATGGAACTGATTTAAAATCAACTTACTTGAGACCTTTTTCAAGATCGAAAGCACAAGTCAGAAAATATTTCTTCTAAAACCGGTAAACCAGTAAATCTCAAATGGAATATAAAAATGCCAATAATCACATTTCCTATTAATTTAGCCGCCACCATCTTACAGGAAACCCTATTATCCCCTAGGTATCTCACACTTATCCGGCATTGCGAGAACATCTAGGGAAACCATGTTACACCCTCCAGACATCCGAAGGACCCAGTTACCCCTCTAAGCATCCCTACTAACACCTAGGGCATCGTCACCCCAAGAACCGACAACATTCCCACACACTCATGCCATGATCCAGCAATTCAATAATTCAATTTAAAAATGTCATCCACTATGCTAATGCACAGGAAACAATTCAATTTCAAAATCAACCATCCTTTATCAATTTGTAAATTAGAGAAATTGTACGAAACAATTAGTTGGCAGTACTAGCCTAAAAAGACAAGTTAAAAAGGGAATTTATCCCAAAATCTGAAATTGACCCAAAAGGGCAGTTTGCGCAGGCCTTTAGAAATCACCAGCATTCACCAAGTGAATCAATTCTAAAAATTATGAAACTTTAACACGAGACTCCGAGGAACATTTTTCATGAGAACCAAAAATCCAATTCAACTGATACGGCTAAATAAAATTAAATCAAGCCGAGCCAAAAACAGCATCAAAATTCAGAATTCATATGGTCAGAAAGAATAGTGTTTTGCCAACAAAATGAGGTCTAAAAATCATAGAAAAATTACGTGGTATAGTTTAAGATAAAATCTACAACTTGTATGGAGAACACTTGTCCAAATTTCTTGTCGAAAACTCTGGAAAACAAAACTGTGTGTACGGGTCGGTGTAGGTGTCCGAAAAATGTAGGACTCGTATATTCTTTAAAATTGAAATCATCATATGAAGTTCGAATAAACCGAAATTAAAGTATGTTATAGAACAAGAAATAATGTGCAACTTTCATAAAAAAAAAAAAACCTCACAAAATTGATATTGCATAAATTGGTCTAAAATTGGTAAAATCATAGGTCTATGGTAAACTGAACTTATAAAAATGACGTCCTCGGATTTCGTCCATTGCTCGTATCATTAACCTCAAATACACATAAATCTCGACAACCAGCACCTCAACAACATAGTCACAAACTCAATAAACCATAAACTCAACAATGCCAGTAATCTACGTCTCCCGAAATCGCCGGTTGGCACGAATACGAAATTAACCAAGAGGAGAAATCCAAGGAAATCGACCTCAATGCGCACAGAATGGAGACAATCTACTTGCCTCAAGTCCTACGTGATGCTATCGTAGCTTGATGGTGGTTGGAAAATGTCCCGAACAATGGTTGGTTCTTCAAGCGAGTCACGGCGGGCCGAGAGAATGCAACGGCATGAGGCAAGATGACAAGCGGTTCAAGGGGCTAGCTAGGCTAAGGTGTATTGCCGGCGATCAAAAGGCTTGATCTGTGGTGTCGCATGCGAGAGTAACCCGAGATGGAGGCCATGCGGTGACAGAAAGGGTAGAGCTTGAGGTCGTGCAAATGGAAATGGAGAAGACGGAGGGGCGACTGTGCTCTTTATACTTCAACTTCCCTCTTCGTTCACCGCTTAAGTTGGTGCATGTCGCCATTTCAAAGAAACGGGTAGGGTGAGGGGTTGGTGCGATGGCCGTCTTAACTCACAGTGGATTTGCTAGGTGGAGAAGAGGCATGACTCGGTGGTGCTGATCTGGCTTAGGGTGGTGCAATGCGCACGCTTGGAGAGCTGAGGTGGCGTGGTCCGGTGGTGACGTGGCGAGGAGCAGTGATGTGGTGGTGATGTGTTGCTAAGATGTCAACGTCCTCGAGTGGATAAGGTAGCTCGGTGAGGCGTCACGGTGATGAGGGGACAGACTAAAGTAGCAATCCTTGTGGTGGTGCGGTGAGGAACATGGACAGCGTAGTCCAGTGACGAGCTTAGTGACGCGACAATGACTACCAAGTACTTGAGGGTCACGGTTCCATCGAGCAATGACCCGGATGTCACAGTCGTCACTCATGGTTCACTCATGGTTGCTCGCCGCTCGTTGTCATCACTCACTCAAGTTTGTTCTCTTCTCTCCTTATGGCTAGCAAAAATGGGATTTAGAGGGCGATTGTTGGAATGGGAAAATTATGGCTCATATGGGAAAATTGGGGCTCGGACAGGAAATGTAAGGCTCGGATGGCAAAATAAAGCTTAGAATACGATTGAGGGCTCGGATTTGCTACTATGATGTGTGAGGGCAATTGAAGGGCTGGGATGTGCTACTATGAATATGCTATTGTGATGCTTTGCTACTTTCTTATTTGATACTTTGCTACCATGAATGCGCGCACAATGCTGGGACGGGAAATTTGAGGCTCCCTAAGATGTCGTGGGGTCCTATACGTGAAATAATAAAGGTGATGCTGTAAGGACCTTAATTTGTTTAATCAAAGTGATTATTGTGGGGACCTCTGCTCATTTCCTTTCACTAAACGACAATTGCTCTTTCTTTAATAAACTATTTGAGATTGCAGGGACCTCCATGTGCAATTGTTGTCCTTTGTCGTTGTGGTCCCAAAGGTTAATTGCTTTTTTCCTTGGTTGCAAACATGGATCAGGATTATTTTGTAGTCATTATTTGCTATGGCGGGAAGTTTGTGATTGGAGAGGACGAGTGAGAGTATGAGAGCGGAAATGAGGGCACTATATTTGTCGATGAAAACAAGGTATCTTATATTAGATTTGTTAGATATATGCTATATTATTTTCCATGCAAAGTATTGCTTTATTGTGTTCCTAGGAAGGGCTTGAAACATGGTTTGAAAAGCTTTGAGGATGATAATGGTTTTAGGAATGTCATGTACTATTATCTTCATGGCAAAGAATTGAAAATGTACATTCAGTACAATAGTGATGATGAGGACAAAGATAATGACAAAGAGAGCACCCAAATAGGAGAAGTGGGAGGTAGTATTCAAGCCAGTACTAAAGATGGGGATGAAGGGCAACAAGATAGACAGAAGGGCGCAAATGCAGTTCAACAAAGTGCTGATGACATAGGTAATGACACAATCCCCAGATTAGCTTAGGATGTAGCTCAATCTAGTGATGATGATGATGAAGCTTTGGTTCTCGAAAATTTCCTAGAGTGGTGATGATGATGATGAGCTTGCATAGTTAGGCAAAAAGCAAATGGACCTTTTGGCAAATAAGTTGGCAATTTTACTGAAGAAGCTGTAAATAGGGACGAAGGAGCTACAAGATGCTGGTATTGCTTGTGATGATACTAATTATTAAGAAAGTGTCAAGAACGTTACTTCCCATGACGAACTTGAAAAAGATCAAGGAGTTATGCGTAAAAGAAAAAAGTAAATTTCCTTCCCATGATTTATCTATTGCCTCTCCTACTCTATCCATAAGTATGAAATTTCATTATGCGAAACAATTTAGGGAAGCTATACTTAAGAACTCCATTACTGAGCAAAGGAATCTTGAATTTACTGGAAACACTAAGGATTTTGTAAGAGATAAGTGGTTACAACTTAGTTGTACATGAAAATTTTAAGGTGCATTCATGAGGAAGAGTGGGTCCTTATAGATTAAGGCCTTTCAAGATGAACATACTTGTTCCATTAATTTTGACAGTAAAAAGGTAACAAGTACATAGTTGTTTAAGCACTTCTTCAACATGATCAAGGTGATATTCGAGGTAAAGACTACTTAGTTAAAGCATATGGTAAATGAGCATGTAGCATTAATGTGTACAAGAATTAGTGTAAAAGAATGAAGCAAAAGGTGATGAGGATACTCATCAATTAGTATAGCAAGGAATATAGGCAAGTTTGGGATTATGATTGGGAGTGTAGACTTTAAGACCCTTCAAGTAGAGTGTATGTAAAAGTTCTGGAGAAGCAACCTCCTGATAGTGGAACTAGATTTGATAGATTTTATGTGTGTTTCAATACATGCAGACGGGGATTTTTATCTGATTGTAGACGGGTTATAGGACTGGATGACCATTTCTTGAAGGGCTTGTGTAAGGAAGAATTGTTGGCTACAATTGGAAGAGATACGAATAATGAAATGTTTCCACTATCTTAGGCTATTATCAAGATAGAGAACAAGGACACTTTATCCTAATTCTTAAAAAAAATATAATGGTTGACTTGGAGATAATTAATGGGGAAGAAGAGACATTCATAAGCAACCAACAAAAGGTAATATTGTTGTCAATTATTTGCTTTTTGATATCAATAGCATGTTCTTTGCTTACATTTCTTGATTTAAATTGTTGTAGGAATTGATTCTAGCATTAGCTAAGTTGATACCCTATGCCAAACATAGAATGTGTGCAAGGTACATATATGCAAACTAGGCAAATAACTACAAAGGGGATAAGCTGCATATGCAATTTTGGTAGACGGCAAAGCACACAAACAAGGGTGAATTTAAGCCAGCTAAACAAAGATTGCTTGAGTTGATAAATGAAGGTTTTAAAGCACTATTTCAAACAAAAGCAAAGCATTGGTACAAGGCATTCTTCAACAAGGGATTCAAGTGTGATAATATCAACAACAACCTCTGCAAAGCATATAATGGAAAAATAATAGAGGTCAAGTACAAACCAATTATCGCAATGCTTGAAAATATACGAGTTATGGTCTTGACTCGGTTACACAAGTAATGAGGCTACAAAGTGGACTAGGCCATGTAGTCTTAGGATTACAAAGAAATTGGATGAGAGCTTGGTTGCAAGTAGATTTTGTCATCCCATTTGGAATGGAGACGAAGGATATGAAATTATGAAGGGTGCTAATAAGTATGTTGTCTATCTAGATAAAATGAAGTGTTCATGTCAAGCATGGCAACTGAGTAGAACTCCTTGTGCACATGAGATATGTGTCATCCAATTGAAGGGCCACAACTCAAAGGATTACCTTTATGATTGGTACAAATATCTTGCCTTATACCAATTCATGATGCAATCAATCAGAGTAGCAAATTCTAGGAGCCAACAAATTGTGAAACACCTTAACCTTTGCCACTGAAGAAGTAAATAGGAAGGTTAAAATAAAGATGAAAAATGTAGGAGGGGGAGGTATCGAGTCCAAGGAGGATGAATAGAATAGGTGCAAAGATAATGTGTTCATATTGTCATGTAAAATGCCACAATAATAAAGGTTGTCAATTGAGGAAGCAGCAACAATAATAGTCAAATGAGAAGCCAGCCGATGGCCCTAGTAAAGAGTAAGCTAAAGGCCAAACAAAAAGGCTAACTAAGTCAACTGCTCTTCAGACGAGGACGAGAAACTGGGTAAGTTATGAAATTTGTGTTTATGTTGTGGTTAGTGTTTTTGTTTATTTGTTAGGTGACAACAAGCCGAAGCTAAAGGGCTAGCTAGGATAAGACAACTAGAAGAAGGTCAGCTGAAGGATTGGTCAAAGTCTCTACTATAGTTGAAGTGGGGTGCAAGCTACAAGAAGGCCAACTGAAGGATTGATCGAATCCTTTGTTGTAGCCAATTAGAAGAAGTCTAATGAAGAATTGGCCAAAACTGTTGTAGGGCCAATTTAGTCGATTATTCTTCAATTCAAAAGAAAATACTCGATAAGTCCAACCATTTGTATTTAGTTTTAATTTTTTTAATGTCTTTCTCAAGTGAGAAGAAGGCCAACTAGAGTGATCGCCGAAGGGCCTGTTGTTAGGCTAGATGTGCTTAAGCTCAAGGGCCAAATAAAGGGCTGGACTAAAGGGCTAGATAAAGGGCCAACAAAAGTGTGACACCCTAACTTTTCCGATTCTAGAATTACGAATAGAATATGGAGATCCCTATTTTCAACACTAAGTGAAGGATTCAAATAGAACCATCTATTTGAGAGGCATAAGCAATATACACTAGGTTCGTGACCCCTAGACTAAGTTGACTTTATTGGACACTCCTAACTCTTGCTTGCGTTCGAAAATTTCAAGGACAAAATGGGGAATAAAGTGTTGTAATAGGGATTTATCATATTGGCATAGGGCTCATAATGATACATAATTGGAAATAAACCTTGTAATTAACTTAATTAGACATTTTACTCAAGATAAAATAGCTAAATTAGCTTTAAACTTTATTTTTTGCATGCAAAGAGGGAAGACCCTCTTTGGTTTTCCCACTCCCCTCAATCTTTAGGCTAATCATCATCGCCCCCGTCTTCCAATTAGATTTCATGCAAGGTTGAAGAAACTTGCAAGCCACACTTTTAATCAAATTATTAAGCTCAATTCCTCTCTCTTCTTCCCATTCTCTTCTATTTCCTCCTCCCTTCACTAAGACCTCTTTCAACTTTCCCCTCATTTTCTCTCTTTGTTCTCTCAAAAAGGCCCCATCCTCAGGAGCTTCCACCTTTGAAACAATCCACAAAGAAGACATAGGGGACTTCCTAGGTACAAAATCTAGGTAAGAAAATGATTGGGTGTTAATCCATGTTACCCCTGTGTTGCTTGGTGGCGGTTGGTTCGGATTAGTGTTGTTCTAGATCGTAGAAGGTAGTTTTGCATAAAAACTATGCATGATGTGAGTTAGGATAGATCATGTGTCGTGCATGTGAGTTTTCTTGGACTTTCTTGGTAGTAGACTTGCATGACACAAGAAATCATGAGGTGAAAATTGTTTTCCAAAAGTTGGTTGCGCCAGACCTCTAAGGTTTGTTGATTTTGTAACTTTGATTGTATTGCGAATTTGTGGAGACTTTCTTTATGAAAATTAAAACAAACATTCTAACTCATGACACACATTTAATTTAGAATTTTTGGCCCTAGGATGATCGTATGAAAAACCTTGTTTTGCCTTTAGGAGTGTTCTTTCTAGGACCGTGAAACCATGACCTTAGGAGCTTTTCGAAATTTTATAAATTTTTGTAGTTCAAATTTAAAAAATGCTTCCTCCAAGAAAGTTAACCACCATATCTTAACATAGAAATTATATAAATTTTAGAGCAAACGGTGAAATCGTGGACGTCAAAATGGCCTTACATTTAGGGTTCAAGATTCTAGTTTTACAAGACACATTAGGAGCTACTTATTGCGAATTGCTACTCTTAGTACGGAAGGAACTAGGCTTGACTCCTTTCATGAAAAATGTTGACTTAGGTCTTGTTTACAACATACTAAAATTTTAGAATTTTCCAAATCCATTTACTAAGGTTTTAAGATTGATTCCTGAAATTGTGCGATAGGGATCGATTCTATCTGGCAGTCCGAAGTTTTATACTTTCATGGGTAATTATGAGACCTTGTACTAGAAAACTTGAATTCCATGGTTGTGGATGACTTGACATGCTGCGGACACTAAATTGTTGGTCGAACGTGAATGGTGATCCCCATGCATGCTAGTTATGCGAATTGGTATATAATGAGTTTAATTGGAAGCATGGGTGTACTTGGACGCATGCTGTGTAAATTAGTACAATGGAAATATGACAATTTTGTGTGGAGGAGTTCATGTGTTTAGGTTGTGATGTTCTTGTGCCATAAATTAAGATTGTGCTGTTGAAATGTGTGAAATGAATTAAATTCAAGGAATGTCCATCGACGAGTGACCTGATGATGCCCCAAGAGAGTCGAGATGCCCAAGACCAGCGACCCTTGAATACCTCGGCTAAGTGATACCAAGATACTTCAGAATGAGATGGTCATGGCTAGTGTCCCATGGAAGTCCAACCAACATCCCAGAAATGACTCGAGCGGAGTGGCCAGCGACCCAGTGTAAATATGTGACTAGAGTGTGAAAAAAGAAATGCCCACATGATTAAATTATTTCACGAGGCGTGTGAGTACATGTGTATGGATAAAATTTTGTGCCTCATTTGTATATTTGAATTTGTGTATAAAGTGCCACAGATGTGTGAATATATTTTGACTCTCATTAGAATGATATTGTATGTCTAGTTCATTGAATTTTGAGGAAAATGCATGTTGTCCACATTGTATTGTGGTTATGTGCATTGAGCTGCTATTTGAACTAAATTTATCATCGAGTAGCATATGGATCATACAGTTTAAGACCTAGCTAATTTCTTTACTGGACATTGCTTATTCTTTTGTATCTTTTTTAAAATGATAGCAATGGATGTGCCCCCACTTGCACGTTATGGAACCCCCACTTACATAGAAGGTATCTTTCAAAGACATGCTAGATCTAGAATAGGGCCTAACATTTACCCGATATGAGTGTACACTGTGGATTGATGATGGGCGCCTAGATAGGTGGAGCACCATGGTGGAGATATTCTGGGGCATGGATGGGGAAATTGCCAAGTAAAAGAGTCAGGCACCTTTTTGGCCATTTTCCCAGGCGTTTTTGTGCTTCTCATTTTGGCATATGACGATGTGAAAATAAACATCAAGAAGTAACTTTTCCCCATGTAAGTAAGTTGAATGTGAAATGAAATGTAAGTAATTGCTATGGTGACTTCTCTTGCGCATGTTCAATTCATGTTATAAATGCTCACCTTTATAAAACACATTCACTTGTGTGATCACTCAAGAAACTAAGGTTTGGGGTCTAGGAAGTGACGGACTGGGATGTCACAAGAAGGGCCAACTCAAGGGCCAGATGAAGGCCGACGGAAGGGCCAACTCAAGGGCCAGCTAAGTTAACCGCTCAACAAAGGAAAAATATCCAATCTTTCATAGGCGAGAAGAAGGTCTAAGAAATCATAGGTTGCTGAAAGCAACGCTCCAATGCAAATAAGGGGGCTCTTAGGAAAGGCTAAGGCAATATGACTATGGCCTTTTTACAAATAAGCATATTGGAACAAACATTATAAATGTAAGTTTTGTTAGCTTCATTTAATTTATGGTACTTCACTTTTGTTGACAATCTCATTGTGCTTTTGTAGTCTAGGAGTTATGAGATTCTTATCTCTTAAGACCCAACTCAAAAGTCAATAGTTGTAACAAAAAAGAAGAAGATATCAAGCGCAGCTCCAAAACAGCCAAAAAGAAAGAACCGAGAACCAACTCCTTCTGAATTAGTACATCCTAAAACAGGAAGGCCGATTGAAAAAGAAGTCACATGTCTAGTTAGAAAGAGTACAAGAGTCATGAATCAAGTAAAAAGTACCTTAAAAAGAGTATGAACTAGGAAAGTTGTGTGTATGGACTAATAGGATAGGATAAGATGGGGTTTATGTCCCCAATTTTGTTAGTTTAATATTTTTGTACTAGCGAGAAGAACATAACTTCCTATCGATGATATTTTAGTTTTAATTTCTTATTCAGCTTGAGACTTAATTTCAATGTTAATAGAATGATCGTTATATAGTCAACATTTTCTTGGATTTCTCATATTTTGCTTTGTTCTACTTGTTCTTGATACTTGTGTTAATGGCTAGTGGTGGCTGATGTGTGTGGCTAGTGTAGGTGCTAATGTAAGCATATCTTGTACTAGGTGCTAGTGAAGATGTTAGCACCAACACCTTGCAACAGCATACCACCACCACAATGATGGTTGGTGGTGGTCGGTTGTCACAGTGGCTACTTGGTGGTGGTGGTGGTGGTAATGGTGGCTAGTGCACGTGCCGACGGCTGTTGCTAGTGGTGATGGTGGTTATGGCTAGTGCAGGTGCTAAAGCAAGTGTGTAAGGTGTTGTTGTGTGCAAGTGCTGATGCAAGCACCAGCACCTAGCACACCACCAGCACCGTGGTGGCCATTAGTGGTTGGTGGTCGTGGTGGTAAACTCATGGTGGCTAGTGGTGGTGCTTGGCGGTGTTTGGTGGCTAGTGCAATTTAGGTTAATCATAAAAATTTGGCGCTTAAATTATCACTTTCTACAAAACTTAGTACTTAAGTATTCATTGTTAACCACAAGTAGGACTTTCACTTACACCATAACTTGACACTTAAGTGATCCTTTTTTAATCATGACTAACCCTTAAGTCATCATTAAATACAATTTATGGCATTCAAGTAATCGTTCGTATATGTCTATGTATATGTTGGTTGCAACAAACTAGACAAACAACTCATTCAATTCATTTTGTTTGTTGGTTTACATTAAATCTATTGGAGAAACATCTCCAAATGATTTTGATAATATACTAATTTTCCTTAGTGTAATGTTTACTATGGTGTACGCAAATGTTTTTTTATCAAAATTAATGCACAATATTTATGTCCTAATTATCTTTAGTATAATGTTTAAGGTTAGTACCCTGAAAAACCCTAAACTAGTACACCTATAACAATTTTACCCCAAACTATTTTTTTGATCACCAAAAACCCCAAACTAGTATACATTTGACAAATTTACCTCAAATTGGTACATTTATGACAATTTTACCCTCTGTTAGTTTTCGTTAAATGTTACTGTCAAATTATTAAGTTAAATGACACGTGATAGTTGACTAGCATACCAATTTGGGATTTTACGCTCAATTTGTCACAATTTATAATTTTTGTGATTTTTTGTGGTATTAATCCAATTTAGTAGATGGTATATTTGTCACAAATTTACTAATTTAGGATTTTTTTTGCTGTCAAATAAATTAATTTCGGGTAAATTTGTCATAAATGTACCAGTTTATGGTTTTTTATGGTCAGTCAGGGTAAATTTGTCACAAGTGTACCAGTTTTGGGTTTTTTATGATCAAAAAATATTTGGAGTTTTTCAGGGTATTAACCCTCAGTTTATTATAGTGTATGCATATGTTTTTGATCGAAATTATTGCGCAATATCTATGGTGTGATCCAATGGATGAAAATATGCAACAAGTCTAGAAATAGTTTTTGCGTAGATAGTACCAATGGACCTAAAAATCATTTGATAGCAATGTTTATATTACAACTGCAAATATCAAGTCGTTGAAGTTGTGGTAACGACGAACATTTAGTGAAGTTCGTTTGGTTAGCAAACTAGCCGTTATGGTGAGGAATCGCAGAGCAACAAAATCTAGTTGAAATCAGTATAAGAGAAATTAGGTTGTTTAATAGGTTTGTCACAAACTATAATAAAGGGACAATGGCAGATGCTATTCTTAGATAGATTGTCAATGTTTAGGAAAAAGTTATGAAGTATCGACATTCTCCAAGAGTATTGATATCATATTGGACATTCCAACACGTATCTAACACTCTCCAACACTCGCAAGTCCATGCTATAAACTTTGACTAGGAGGGAAAGACACGACACGTGTCAGAAAATCCTATACCTAGTCAATTTGCCCAACATTCTCCGACACTCGAGTTGAAATTTCAACATGAGAATTTCCGACATGTGATTCTAATACACGAAGTTAATTTTAAAAATTTTCAATAAATGATTGGTCAAAATGTATAAATGTGAAAAAAAAACAATAATAAAAATAATAAATAGAGAAATTTAATAAATAAATAAATAAATAAATAAATAAACCTAATATTCTCTTATTTTCTCGCCCTTGCTTCCCATGATACACAATTCACCCCCAAATTTATTTTTTCTCTTTTCTTTTGACACATCCGACACTCGAGTCCAGAATGTGAATTACTTGTTTCTTCTCTCCAATCTTTATGGATTATTGGAATGGAATTGAATTCGTCAAATTAAAACAATGAATGATATTAATAAATGATGGATTAATGTTTTTAGTGTAAATTTATTCTAGATTTTTTTTTATTGTGATCTTTTTAATCTAATATTTATTGTGAATTTGAATCAAATTAATTTGATTGAAATAATCATAAAAATGATAATTTATTATGTATGTATAAAAATATGCACTTAATATATGTCCCATTTATCTTGGAAGGGGAAAGTGTCGAAATTGGGGTAGAACGATTTTATTTTTTCGCAAAAAACGAGAATGACATGTAGGTCGGTGCAAATATATGTTGTGTTGTGTTCTCTTCTTCTTCTTTTTTTGCGTCATATGTCACATGTTAGTGTCGATGCCACATAGGGAAAAAGGATTATATGGGCAATTCTATTCTTGGGCAGCAGTTTATGGGAATTTCAATGACTCTTTACTCCTCTAAACCTCTTCTAACAAATAAATTAGGGATGGATATAAAGAGAAGACTTAAGAAGCCAAAGAAGATAGATAACAACATTATTTAAAGAACAGCACTCAAGTTGTGTTCTTAGCTATAAGCTCTCGTCCAAGTGTTTCACTAAGTTTTGTATTTGTGCTATTTGAGTAATTGTGCTCTAGATTAAGTGTACAAGAGTAAAAGTAGTAGCTAAGTCCTGATAATATGATCTATCTTGTAATAGGATTGGTGTTTGTATATTATAACTGTCCAAGCAAACTATTAGTACAATCTAGCCCGATTTGTTGTTATTAGTCTAAAGAGTGGAGGTAGAATTGAGGATAAAGCCAAACCAATATATATCGTTGTGTGCCACTATTTTACTACTCTCACAAGCATACATTACAATCACAAGCTTTGAAATATCTTCTTGACTCGATCTTTACTTAGCGTTAGCTAATTTTTTTGAAAGATTGTCAAGTTTTCTAAAACAACTTATTCAACTCCCTCTAGGTTGTATTGTTAGCCCTTTTAACAAGTTTAAGTAAAGAAGCCACCACAACACATTAACCCAATACACTTCCTTACTAGTTTATATTGAAGAACAAGCAAAAACATAGGACGAGAGGAACAATTCATTCACTCATTCCTTTTTCTTGACCTCCCCAAAAGCATGAGAAGCATGCCACAATACATATAACGGCACAAACAAGAAGAAAACCACAACTATCCTATGGAGAACACAAATAAAATAGGCTACAATTGACCCAACACACTTACATTTTCCACTGATTTTCAACTATGGTAGACTAAGAACCTTCTTCTCATTTTCAAACACTTTACATTTCATCTTTAATAGACTATACAACAAAGCAAAACCACAATGAACACTCGATAACACTTTCTTTCAATTTTTATCTTTGAAACTCTATACTTCAAATGGTTGACCGAAGATGCTAAAACCTTAATTTAACTTGCATTGAGTCAATATCTTCCAAGTTGTCCACAAACATACTTGAAGGTTGATGTCATCCATCAAATAGATTCAATTTCACCTTTGTGGCTCACCTATAAAATTTCGTATTAAAATTTTTGCACTTTGAGCCTTCTTTATATTTGGTACATCCATAGAATCTTCTCAGATTCAATCGGGTTCACAATGTTTTTCTTGGACCCATAATAGACGTTCACCTTCTCCTTCACTTCGTTGGGAGGAATTCAAACCATTGCTGAAGGTCCCGCTCTCCATTTCCAAGATTGAGCAATACAATTTGGGGGCAAACTTAAATTAGAGCTTAGGAGCTTTCAATTGGGGATTTTGACCGATTTAGGATATTTAATTTGGGGGACATGGAAGACAAATGTCATTTTAGACAAGGATTGCTTAATGAGCTTTCTAGTGAGCCGGTTGCCCAATTTTATTAATAACATAACACCACGTCATATTTCCTACAAGCTTCTCCACAATTCGGTACTAAAGTGTTCAATTTTTTTTTTTTTAAAGTGATACTTAAGTATTCCTTTTTGAAATTTTGGCACTTTTACATCCCTTGTGCCAAGTTGTGGCATTTTAGTGTTCTTATCTAAAAAAATTAAAAATCTATTGCATGAACAATTGTGCCTAAAGTGACTTTTTGGGTGTTCATTTTTTGTATTATTATTGCCAAAATTTTGGGATAAATTCACCGAAAGAAAACCTGTCATTAAATTACAATTGAGTTTTAGTACAATCAAATTTTTTCGTTAATTACATTCAATTTGGCTTATGAAAAATACATAAGTCATTTTTATTTTATTTTTGTCTTTCATGTCAAGATGACGTGGCTAAAACAATGTCATTTTGGTCCAAATTTGATTTTTAATGCAATTTTTATAAAGCCACTAAAAACCCTAAATTATGCTCATCAAGAAAATTTCCTTAATTTTTTTCCAACAACACCAAAATCTTAGATTTGGACCTATATGACATATTTACTTTATGTCAAAGTTCTGTCAAAGAAAACTGTTAAAAATTTACCTATTTTGACACTAGAAAGTAAATAGTGTTAACATGTTATTTGGCTGAAAAATCATCTAATGAAACATTAATAAAGGTAAATGTGTCAAATTAGGACAAATTTGGGATTTCTTACGTCACAAAAAAATGTTTATGATATATATGTCATAGTGGGTATAATTTAGAGTTTTTATGTCATAATAAAAAAAGTTTTACGCTTAATGTCACACCCCGATCCTCGGGCACGTGCTCATCCTTCACCCACAGTCGATTTTCTTTGTGATATCCCAAGATGTATCGCCGACCCATTCATTTTAAATATGCACATACAGAATTATAAATCCCCAGACAATAAATCAATGGGATAGAAACGTAAGACTCCAAATTCTGAACTTTCAAAAACAACCACACTTATATACATTGCAAACCATAGTGCAAATATATACAAAACGAATGGTCAAGTCAAGTTTTAAATCACAAGTTCATAAAACCAAGTCTACAACAAATACTTGACTCCCAACAAAAAGATTTGCCCTACAACTATCTAGTCCGGTATGATCGTTAATTCTTCAGGCTTCCCCTCCTTCACTTCGGGCCTCTGGTCCTTCACTAATGCTGCCTAAGGACCTGAAAATGATTATTCAATAACCAATGAGACAACGTCTCAGCAAGTTCTACCCCCTAAGATCCGATTAGTAAACCAATACACCATCCGTGTTGCCTATGCACTCAGGGGTCAAAGGACTTACCTTGGCCTCAGATTCCACCTGCATATTAGCACAGTTCAAATAGGCACCCAAGCAATCGCAACAGATCGAAACATCAATCAAATCGACCTAGTCGATTACATTTCAATCAGACCATTTTCCGGTCATTTCAATTCAATCAATTCACGACATCATATCAAGCATTGATCAATTGACCTAGTCAATTACATGTCAACTGGACCATCTCTTGGTCATTCCCATTCTTATTATTCAATTTCCATATAATATATATAACTAGTCACCGAGCCACGTGCATTCTCTAAGGTGACATATTCACCAAGGTGACGTACTTAGTCACCGAGCCACGTGCATTCTCTAAAGTGACCTATTCACCAAGGCGACGTACTTAGTCACCGAGCCATATGCATTCTCTAAAGTGACCTATTCATCAAGGCGACGTACATAGTCACCAAGCCACGTACATTCTCTAAGGCGCCGTTTTCGCTAAAGTGACATACTAATTGCCGAGCCACATGTCTTTTCCAAGTGATGTATATAATAAACAATTTACGTGCATTCTCTCAGGCGCCGTTTTCGCCAAGGTGATGTACTTAATCACCAAGTCACGTGCTACATAAGTCTTTCCCAACTTAATCATACTCGATATTATCGTACCTAATTGGTCTTAGCCAAGAGTATATTTAATTCATTCTCATGACTTTCTCCACTTTACAGCCCATTAAAGTATTACTAGTGCTATATACCCATACCCGGCCATCTACCAATCAATTATCCAAATTCAATTTAATTTAGGAATAATTCCTAAAATTCCACAATCAATTCAATCCAACACAACGTAGAGCTCAAATAAATAAACAGACTGCACCACGACAATCAGCATAAAATTTCGGCCGTCGGCTATCCCAGCCTTATTTCTAAAAATTAAATAATTAATTAATTAATTATAAAAATTAATTAATAAATACAAATAAATCCAACTTAGACCCGTAATGCCTAATTGGAGCCCGAGACGGGTCGGGAAAAATCCCGAGAGACAATCAATAATTAATATAAGCTATCCTCTAGCTAATTGCATTAATCATATGTCTAACATGCATTACAATTATCTAATAATCACTAATCTACTCTAATCTAACCACCTAATACTATTTAATTAACATTAATCAACCCTTAAGCATCATTAGCAAACTAAATAAGGATTAGTGAGCTAACTCACCCGTTTAACAATTCGCTCAAATTAAAACGTCGGAAACGTCGCGGGGGATGTTTTTCTCCAAAGAGGGCCTAAGGTTCGGGACTTGGAACCACCTCAAAACGGCCTCCCAAGGTGCTGTGATACCCATAACAACCTGATCTGATTGAGCTGCAAAAACAGGAGAAAACAAATTGATTTGGTGCGGGAAGGCTCGGGGATGGACAACGGGGTGGTCTTGGGTTCAAACCGGGGGCAAATCGGCAGCAAAGGTAGCTCTGACAGGCTTCCACCGTCCCACACGGCTGGTAGACAGTAAGCTAAATGGCGAAACAGGGCCTGGACGGCGAGGGCACGGCAAGGGCGACGGTGTGCAGGCGAGGGCTCAAGCGAGGCAGAGACGGTGACGACGGCGGCAGCGTGCGGCTTGGAGGGTTGCTGTCCGGCGGTCTTCCTTGCTGTCTTCCGTGGCTGTGGTGTGCAAAATGGAGGGGTAGAAGGGATGAGAAGGCTATCTTGGAGAGGAAGGGAGAGAGAAGCCACAAATGGGGACCTACCACTCTTAATTTCCACAATTTTGTCCCCCAAAGGCTTGTCCATCAAGCCAACACTCCATGGTTGTCATTAAGCCACCAAGACACCCTTTTACCACTCTTGAAATGATCCATTTGGCTAAGGGGGAGTTACGAATTTGCAAGAAATGGGCTTCAATTAGTTACTTGATCCAATTCAATTCAATCTCATTTGGCTCTCATAATTTCAATTGACCTATCATTGATCGTCTTGGTATTTTTCCTCTCCTCCGGATCCACCTTGCTTCCTAATTTTGCAATCAAAAACAATCCCCAGCTCTTTTTGAACAAAAATGGTCATAAACCGACTTTTTCCCAAAAAGTCTCAGTTGTCAAAAAAATCTTCTAAGACTGAGTCATGGGTCCTATAATTTATTGTGACATGACAAAATCTTCAATTTCTGAAATCAGACTTGAATTCACAGTTAATTTCCATTCGACGCGTTTTTAGCGTGACATAGGCTACCAGGTAGTTTCCATAACTTTTTAGGGCAAATGACCCGTGGCCGATTTTTTTCGAGCCACACTGAACCCACTCGACACATTGGCAACTCTCGGTTGTCGTGAAAATCTCGAGAACTCAATTACGAAAATGAGGTACCAAAACGACAGTAAAATCAAATTAGTGTCGGTCGACGAGAATTTTCCAATTTAGTAGAGTCACCCACAATCGGCCACACATCTCAGTCGACTGACCTATCTCTAATCTCAAATCGGTTTTATAATGTGCTGTAATGGCCTCTAAAGATAAGCACGATCGAGAAACCAATTCATAATCGAATTCTCATATCTATTGCCTTAAAAAAATTTAATGACTTTCCTGGATAGTCTAGTTATCTCATGAGTGGCCATATCAGAGAAAAGCACTGTAGTCACGTCAATGAAATGCCCAACTTATCTAATCAAAATCAGAGCCTGAAAATCAGGGTGTCACACTTAATATGTGACAATGGTTATAATTTGATGTTTCTTTGACTTTTTTTCTTTTAAATTATAGGGTTAATATCCTGAAAAACTCCTAACTGGTATACCTATGACAAATTTATCACAAACTAATTTTTTGATCACCTAAAATCCCAAATTGGTGCACATTTGATAAATTTACCTAAAAGTGGTATACTTATAACAGATTTTCCCTCTGTTAGTTTCCACTAAATTTTACTATCAAATTACTAAGTTGAATGATACGTGACAGTTAACTGGTGTACAAATTTGTTATTTTATTCTTCGTTTTTTATAATTATTTTTTTGTGGTATTAATTTAATTTAACATAAATTCTACAAATTTGAGATTTTTGGCGATTGAATAAATTAGTTTGGAATAAAATGTACAAATGTAATTTATAGGTTTTTATGATCAGTTTGGTAAATTTATCACGAGTATATTAGGTTTTGAGTTTTTCATAATCAAAAATTAATTTTAGATAAAATTGTCAAAGTATACCAATTTGGATTTTTTAGGATATTAACCCTAAATTATATTTACAAAGTAAAATAAAATTATTAGAGATACAGAGACAGAGATAGATGAGAAACTAGCCCTTGTCACCACCACCCCAACATCATCAAAATGGCTAGCAAGGGTCCCTCACCAACTACTTTTCCTTTTCTATGAAAAAAAAAAATAGTTATTTTTAACTTAATTTAAATAAAAATAGTATTGAAATTTATATTTGGACCAAAATGATATTGTTTAACCAAAACGATATTATTTTAACTTTATATTTCATATTTTAATCGCTTCATCCACGTAAAAGTTAAAATATATTAAATAAAGTCACGACAGCATTTACATTTAGTGAAGTCAAATGAAATTAAGATCACGATTTGTAACGATTTGACAATATAGGATTCAATTATATTTTTTTTTTTTAATAAATGGTAAGAGTGGTAATAAGTTTTGAGATTTTAAATTCACTTTATGCTAAACCTTTTTGCCGACTGTCTTTTCTGCTCAGCCCGAATCAGCTTCGTGAGTCGTAAAATCGAAGGAAAATCATCATCCTCTCAGTCGTAAAACCGAAGAAAACTCCACCCCTCGTTCCGCCCCTCCATCCTCAACCTCCGTCACCATCTCTCTCCTCCTCCTCCGACCGCGATTCCCCGGAGCACCAATGGCGAGGGCGGGAGGCATAACGAACGCGGTGAACGTGGGCATCGCGGTGCAAGCCGACTGGGAGAACCGCGAGTTCATCTCCCACATCTCCCTCAACGTCCGCCGCCTCTTCGATTTCCTCGTCCAATTCGGTGCGCGTCCCCGTCTCCCGCTTAAATTTCGAAACTTTACTGTTGGGTTCTTGCCGGTTCTTGATTCGGCCCTGTTAGTAAAGAGATCTGGGTAGGGGATTGATTTTCAGCTCGATGCTCGGTTTCGTGGGTCTGGGGTGATTTAGGAGGCCGGGGGATGATGTTTAGACTGCTTTAGGCTTGGCTATGCTTTGATGAAATTTGATTCTATTGGGGTAGCACCAAAGAAATGCAGCAGCTTTTATTGGGTTGGTGATGTCTAAGTTGTTTGTTGATTTGAGCTGGTGATGGAGGAGCGTTGATTCGGGTTCGCCTTCCTTCCTTGTCATTTGACAAGAATGAATGGGATTGGTTTATTAAGATGTGGATGGGTTGTTTTCTTTTTCGAGATCCTTAGGTGTTGGAATTTGTGTATATTCCTCTAATTCGGTTATGCATTCGTCGACAGAGGCCACCACCAAGAGTAAGTTGGCATCGTTGAATGAGAAGCTCGATCTCTTGGAGCATCGTCTCGAGCTGCTCGAAGTCCAAGTGGGTACTGCATCGGCGAATCCAGCCCTTTTTAACACTTGAGAAGCTTATCTGATGGCATCTTGTAAGCTCTTTGTTGTCTGCAAATTCGTGGGTCTTGTGTCCCACTCCAAACAGTAGTGGACCGGCTTGGTGCTTTTAGTTTGATATACAAGTTGATGGGTGTAAAAAGTTGTTACTGGGGATTGTAGCTCATTGGTAGGAAGCAATTGTGGAGGACTACTGTAAAATCATTTGTAATGTTCTGGTTTATTAAGCAACTCTATGATATGTTGTTTTGTGAGACTGGCTTCTCTCTGTCTGAACAGTATTCATCATTTGTATGATCCGTTCTCATTGATATATTTTTCCTCTATAGCAATTCACTTGTGGGCAATCACATCATACCCACGTGTTTTCTGATTTTTTCTCCCTTCATTGTCAAGGAATTCTATTGTAAGATACCAGTCACTAAATTTGATTGGTTCTCGAAATTAAGATGATGAAACTTATTATTGTCAAAGTGGTCATTTCTTTTAAATAATGCATGATCAGTTTTGGGTTCTAACAATAGGTGACCGAACAGACTTGATGCTAACTTTTCCCTTTACAGCCAAAAAACGCTTACTAGACTCTAATCATAGCCTTGTGATGGAATTACTCTGAACCATCTCACACTCATATGAGGTCTCAATGAATTGCCTTGGCAAAATTTTGAGAGACACAAAGGCAGAATGGTATTACTCTTGTTGTTTTTTTTTTTAATGGTCAGAAAATGATGTTACTCTTGAAAGGATGTGATTTTTCAACATCTCAAGTTGAATGCCTTTTAGGATTTGGCACATCATCATTCAAAGGAGTAACTGCTGTCTTCAAAGTGCAAACTATATGAGGAATTTGCATGGTTGGATAAATCACTTCTGCAAGCAATATTAGAGCTGGTGTAAGCAGTACCATAACAGTTGTATCCTCCGTAAACTCTCAGGGCCCCCCTCATGCACGGAACTACACTGACTTTTCATTTCTTTTGAATTTCACTTCTGATTTGTTTCCTGTACTTGCAACTTTTGTTCTCTTTCCAGAATTTGCTACTGTCTTCTGCCTTGAGCTTCAGATCGACAAATTTTCAAGAAGTTTGTAATTGTTGATTGTCTATTTATCCACTTCAGGAATTTGGAGCTCTACCTATATGATTCAACCATAAGCTGGCTATAGCCATGTTGGACTTGATGGCTAATTGCAGTTTAAACTATAATGGCTTGCACATCTGTGCTAACCAAATTGATATGCTTTTCAGTCGAGATTAGGGATGTTTTTCTCTAGATCTTCTGCTGATTGGTGAACATGTACCCATTGGATTTGGTCATGAAGAAGGATAGTTGTATTCAGTCCACAACTGTATGATAGAGTTATAAGTTGAAAGTGCAGCAAGCATTCTTCCAGAAAATGGGACTATCTATTGCAGATGCGATCATGTGAACCATGTTTAATGGGCTGCCATGGCTTCTTTCTGGAAATGGTCGATATGTTAGTAAGGGGAGACAAAAATGTGCTAGATAGGCGTAGGTACATTGGACTGTTGACATACAATGATGAGCATGTTCATTGGACTGTTGACATGCAATGATGAGCATATACTGAATGAGAAGTTGCTCTTCACATAAGAAACAGTTTTCAATGGTAAGATAGTCAACTCTATTAGAGACTGAATTTAGCGAGCGTGCAAAAATTGCAAACTTACATCTGCAGTTCCATTGCTGTTAAAAATGGCTGGATTTCATTGACTTCTCAGACTCGATTCAGCATTTGAAGGAATCCTTTGGGACTGGACGACAATGTGCTGGTAATGTATGGGTCTTTTTAGTTTGTAAATAGCAGCATCAACAAGTTGAATCTGTCAAACATTTGAGTTTTAAAGCAGATCGCCAGAGAAATGGTTTCAGGATCACATCCTAATATAGTATGACTAATGTACCACATCAAGATAAGGAATATGATTCATTAGATCTTATTAACATTCTTCCAATGGAGAGTGTAAGTGAGCCTTAACTGATCTCCTGAAAATTTTTGCCCATAGGTCTAAAAGAGTAAGCATGCTTTCCAGAACCATCACTTGAAACTTAAGTTGAAACCCGTTAAACCACTAGAATTCACAAATTTTAGAAGAAAGACAACTTGAGTGAACGTGAGTCGTGTGCACAGTGACGGATCTATTACATCATGATTAAGAAAAAGCCTAAAAAGACATTCGTCCGATGTAGGTCGTTTCGGTTTATGTCCAGTCATCTTATTGGTGGATAATGGGTAATTGGGTCTGAAGTACAATTCCAGCAAAATTCTTCATTGCTATACCAAAAGACTGACAAGCAGTGGAGTTAATCCATTACAAAGTACTTGAAGTGAACTTTCTTAGACTTTAAGAGAGTCGGTTGAATACTCTCCCCTGCACATGAATATGGAGAGACATACCCTTCAGTTTTCATCTGCTTCTCTTCTACATGGTTGTGAATGAATTTTAAGCAGCTACGAAATTTCTATCTAGGTTCTGGAGGAGCCAAGGGTTGTGAACTAAGAGGCGACACTTCTGCCACTTGCTCCTGGGTGGGGAAGAGAACAGCCTTTTTCTCAATGATGATTGAGAATCGTTGGATCCACCAAAGCTGTCGATGGACTTCATGTATTCGGAGGCATTGTTCTCTATGATCAAAGCATCCTCAAGCTCTCGCACAATGTTGGCCATGCTCGGCCTGTAATCCGAGAAGTTCTCAATGCAGGCCAGCGCCACTTCCACCACCCGCCACATTGCCTCTGCATGGTACATTCCCTTTATGTTTGGATCCACAATTTCCTCAATCTTTTGTTCCCTTATGTAAGGTTTGGCCTGCATGACAATGTGATTCTGTTAGCATGTTATTATTGAGGTACGAACAACATTGACATATTGACGATTTGAAAGAAGCCAGGAGATATTAATAGTTAGACCGACAATGTAAAATGCGTTTGCAAGTAATAAGATTAATTTGACAATATTGTGGCCACTGGATTCAGAGTAAAAGACGCATCGGATCCCATTAGAGCTACAGCAAAATGGCACTTCCCCTCCTCATATCATGAAACCAGAAGAGAAAAGACACCTTTGCTTTCCTAATACTTTGTGAATTTAATTAACTCTGCCTCAAGTATGAACATGCAACTATTAGCAGAACGATCAAACATCCACACGAACTCTCTTGGGGTCATTAATTGAATCAATGGGGGACAAAACGACATTTGACCTGATGGAATGGTTGGATAGTCTAGCATTATGAGATTAGCATATAAACATAAGGAAACTTGTAAGCTCTCGACTTCTGAATATGCATACCCTCATCTCAACTGATGAGTTCAGCAGCTGAAAGACTGAAAATGTAAAGAAGAGAAGTATAGCTCTTAATCACAGCAGACTTTGGCAGCAGAAAAGAGAAAGAGAGGGGGGTGTAAATGGAGTCAAATTCAGCATTTAAACCTCAACCAACAGAATAATCAAGTTAAACCGTAGTTCTACTTTTGTCAGCTCTACAAATTTTGTTGATTCATCGTTCCACAAATAAAAGATTTGGTGCAACAACTGTGCATACTTTGGGCTGACAGTAGAGGTAAAAGAGATTTTTCAAGCTAATCTGCAACAAGTAGATGAAGTTTTTCAGTTTCTAGCAACCGAGATCTTAAGTTATAAAGCATACCCATTCAACCAAGCTCCATTCGTTGCGCGGCCTGTGTATGTTTAGAGGCTCTCGACCACTTACGATTTCAAGTAGAACCACACCAAAGCTGAAGACATCACTTTTTGCTGATAAATGCTGGGTTGAATAGTACCTGAATCATCCAAGCATCAACATGCTGCCAATCAATTTCTGTAAGGACATTACCACATGATGCCTAAAATGGATAAATGATGCGCTACACATCCATGCTTGACACTTCTTGTTCAGACTGTCAAGATCACACTAGGACATCCCACAAAGATATTTGATCATGACCAGTCCTGACTCTTCTTGTTGATGGAAAACTAACGTAACCTAACCCAAAGAGTGAAATGGAAAAAGAGAGCTTACTCTGGATCTAGGTACCCCGCAGTCCCCCTCACTTCAAGAGAAGCACCGCTATCCCCTTCTTGCGGTGCATACTTTGAGAAGCCAAAATCTGCAACCTTGGCATTCATGCTTTGATCCAGGAGTATATTGCTCGATTTGACATCCCTGTGGATGACGCAACGCCAGGAGAAAGTGTGGAGATGCGTCAAACCTGAGACAGGAAAAGAAACAAGGGAACGACTGTTTGAGGTGATTGTTGTGAACAGATTCGCGAATAAAGTACATTAACACATTCATTTTCTGGGGAATTCTCTTCCCACATTTCCTTATCAGCAATGAGATACTATTTTATTCTACGAGCCAGTTCCAATTGTTGGGATTATCATCGCTGCCGTACTGCCACTTTGTTATTCCATAGGAAAATGTTTTAAAGAGTATCAGATACCATTCACTGGGTGGTCGCACCTAATTCTTCAAGAATGAGCATGTCGAGGCACTATACTACTAGAAGATTGCATGTTAGTTTGGCCACACGTCCAAGCTTTTCACACATTTTTCAGGCATTCAGCTTTACTGATGTATAACTGCAACTGTTAATATGAGTCACGCAAAAAAGGTCCTGCACAATCCTACAAGTCTCACGTGTTTTCCACGCAGCCTTAGTATTACTAAATTCGAGTCTAAGTGTCTATAGAACCTTAGTCGCAGTTATTCCTCCTGTAGCTTATAAAGTACGTAGACATTGCAGCAATGGTATCAAATATTGACTATGTTTCCAGCAATACCAAAATGAACGATCAGTTGTTTGAAAAAAGCTGTAGTGTGTGTGTAAACCTTAATTTTTACCCTTGGCAAATCATTTTCAATTTAGAACTGATGTATCCTTGCAATGTTTAGTCAGTTAATGAAGATTTGAGTTTATGTTAAACTCCTATCTTGGACCAATCTTAAGTACAAAAGCGAGTTATTCTAGACGTATAAGCTTATGTTCTTTATTCTGATAACCAAACATAAGACCAATACAAGAGAAGAAAAATCTTAACAAGAGGACAGTCCTCCAGAGTTTCTCACCCCTTGCAGCTCCAAGAGCAATAGAAAGTCGGGTTGGCCAATCCAAGATCTTTCTCTTTGAGGCCTCACCTGCCCAAAAGATCATTGATAGTTAGTTATGCATGTGAGTCACCAGTTCAAAAGAGTTTTGAAGAGAAGTACCGTAAAGGCGATCTTGCAGAGAGCCATTGGACATGAAAGGATAGACAAGGATTTGCTGGTCATTCTCGCAACAAAAACCGAGCAGAGGGACCAAATTTTCATGTCTAATCGCCGAAAGAAGGTTTAGCTGCAATAACAATTTTTTAATGAAGTTTGACTTGTATGCAATCCACATCAAAATGGTAATCGTTTTTCCAACTGCTATCAGTCCTGCACTGTTTGGATGGACAAAGCATGGAAAATTACCTCATTCTCGAACTCGCGAGTTCCTTGAGTTGAGGTGGCTGATCTAACCTTTACTGCAACTTCTTGACCATCATACAGAGTACCACGGAACACAGATCCAAAGCCTCCTTCACCTATAAGAGTCTTATATTTCTGGGTAGCGGCCTCTATGCACTGCAAAGTAAATGTCTGAATGCATATGGATTTCAACACCAAATCCTCTTTGCTGGGTATTGAGGACACAGCATCTGCAATTTCAGTTAATTCTCGTTCAGAAAACAATCAACTTGACAAGAAGAGCTGATCCAAAAACACTGAATTGACATGTTTGTCGAACTCAACACATTAGTTAATTAACTAGTCCAGAAAGTCTAATCCACAAGATTGCTACATTGAATGAATCAAGTTCTTTCCTATTTCCAAAACTCAGTATTCAAATGCACTGAGTACAAGGGGAAATCAGAAAAGCAACTCACTTTTCTTTATTATGTATCCCTTCATATCATATCTCTTGAATGCAAACTTTCGTCTGTAAAGGCAAAAGATAAGGATCCCCAAAGCTATAATAAGGACAGATCCAATTGCAGCTGCAACAATGACAAGTTCCCTTTTGGATTTAGATGATTCCACGCCTGTGCATATTCCATAACTGTACAAGCAGGCCAACAATTGGAACCATCTCATCCTTTTGTCTGCAACATCAATACTTTCAAATGCCAGTTTTTAAGGAGAAGAATAGTCATACTCTGTGGTCAGTTTCGAGTCGTTGAGGCTAGCTGGAGAAGCTTTGATTAAATGTGGATTGCAGCCGAAATATCTGGAAGAACAGGGTTTCCATTTAATATCTTGAGGCCAATATGATCTCCAATAAGACAGAATTTTATCAAACAAGAATCAGATCACGATGGAAAATGAACGAAAGGACTCACAATGTTGTCAAATTTGGCAGCGTAAAGAGGGATTCTGGAATCGGAGCCATGAGGTCATTTCCACGTACGTCTCTGATAGATAATTTTAACCGGCCAGTCAACAATGGGCACACAAATTTTAGGAGAAAATAACTTATTGAGGAAAAGGAAAATAATAACAAGCCTAGGAGATAACTTACAGTGATCTCAACGAGGAGGATGCCAGAAATGATGGAATTTGGCCAGTAAAAAGATTGTAGCTAAGATCCCTAGAACGAATCAGAACTGCAAATGTTAAACTGCTTGGACAAAGATGTCATACTTAAGGCAATCACACGAGAACACAAGAAGCAGAAAGAATCGAGGGACTTGATCCTTACACTTCATTCAAGTGCACTAGCGTGGTAATGTTGGGAGGAATCAAGCCGCTAAGATGTTTCAAAGAAAGAAGTCTGAAATTACCACATATAACAATTTGTATCAGTAAGGAGAGTCAGTGAAAGGAGAAGCTCCATCTGTCCTGTTCAAATGCCAGAACAACTTGAAAGTATGAGGCAACAAAATAACGTCAAACGGATCATCAAGCATGTTAGGGAGACATCTTTTGATGAAGCCAAAAGCAGACTTACATCTTGGTCACAACCGAGGAGCCGCTAATGTTGTCACAAACCAGCCCTTGCCACGGAATCGGAAGGCATGGGTCACCCCACCAAGTCGACAAAACCTTACTCTCAATATTACTCTGCCAAAGCTCCGTTTTCACATTCATCATCACAGCCACTGAAGAGACAAAGCCAAACCCATGAACAAAAATATCATCGTAAGAGTCAACAAATATGTCAAGCTGGAGTAGAGTACCGACTCTGCTTATAACTTACCATCTCCTTGCGCACTTTCTTGGGACCATGAGTTCACTTGCAGTATCTCATAGGCATTGCAAATGGGTCCGAATACGACAGACTCATTGGAGACCTTAACCAGTGTCAAGTTTAAAGACCCCCTTGCCGTCACATTCAGGGCAACTTCACGGTACGTAGACCCTCTACCCTGTATGTCAAACCCATCCCATGTCTTCTCACTGTTGACGTATATGTCGAACACTCTTTCCCCAGCCCGAGCGCTGCTGTCGAGCTCCAGAAAGTAGAGGAAGATTGTGTAGTTGTATTGTTGTGTTTCAAGGTCACTGCTCAGAAGAACCAATCGGTCTGAATTGGTCATTGCTGTCTGAAGGACTTTGATGGGTACTCTTGTGGTGTTGAAATTTGTAGTGCCATGGATGATTTCACCAATCGCGTCTGCTTCTGATTTCCAGATTCTGTCACTTGGATCATCGGGGTACCTGAAAATTAAGCAGAAGGAGAAAAGTGGTGCATTTGAACACTCACCCACACGAAATAAGAAACGACAGATATGTGATTGGAATTTACTATGAGCAAGAGCTGACTACTGACAAATATTCTCCACCAAATTCTCGTAGCATTTGACTAAATCACTGTGGTGCAGTGACGAAAGGAAATAAGGGAGCCTTAGTTTTGGCTCCAAAACTGTTGCCAGTTTGACTAATCTACAACACTTGTTTTGTTTTGAAGTTGTCTGGAATTTGTCTTGATTTGTAGTTGTACTGTATTGTTTCTCTCATGTATATCTTCGAAAATGAATGAGAATGTTAGTTCCAGAAAAAAAAAAAAAATGATTCCTATAATTTGTGCTGCGATCATGGGCTCTTGAGGCATCATATCAATCCTATCTCACTAGATTAGTCAAAGACAAGTCATCCTTGTTGATAAGACATTCACAATAGGTATTTCCTTGTGATCTAGCTTTGAAGAGATATCGTCGGATAAAAATTAAATTAGTAATTACCTTACCAAAAAAAAAAAATTAAATTAGTAACATCACGCTTCTAATGGATTTCTTAGGAAATCGAACCATTTCATTTTCAGACTTCGGACATGGATATTTGTCCTTTTGGAAGCCTATGTTTCACATGGTCACAGATATGAAACCCTAACATCTCCTAAAAAGGGAAATCGGACGGACAATGTCTTATCTTCCTAAAATTGCAAAGACACTACCATGTTATCTGAAAATACATTCTTACACGTTGTCTAATCCTATTCGACTCAGAATTGTCATGGAAAAACTCTCAATTACGGACCATGACATGGAGGAATCTTGTTGACCATAGTATACAACAAGGGAAAATGAGAAAAAAAAAATGCATTTTCTCTTTTACTAGTTTTTCTTTTTTGTCGGAAAAGAAGAAATCTCATTACTCACTAAGAATTTACAAATACTTAAGCAAAGATTATGTGCTCCTACAATTTTGGCATATCCTCTAGGTTTTAAAGAACTTCTAATTTCACTCCCACTTTAGTTTTTTTCTGCTTTCAACCAAGGAAAAAAAATCACTTTGAACTTTTCATTGTGCTGAATCTTTTGGAAACCATCACTTTTGATTTGCTAAAATGTTTGGTACGGTTCAATGTCGCATAACATTTGCCATGTGATAGATTCAAGGGGAATGGTACCAAAAAGTAGAAAGCCCTACCAAATTTTATACCTTAAGATTGGGATTACTAGTGAAGTCACATTAAAGTCAATGTAAGTGCTCACTTAACGGACTTTAGATCTTTTATGAAATGCAAATTATACTAACAAGTACATAGATATGTTTTATACTAAATAATAATTTTTTCCAAAATATAGCGTCAAAACGTAGGGAGAAGTTTAGTAGGAAGAGAATGATTGAATATTGCATGGTATACGGTCAGGTAGATTGGGACTATTTAACTTTAAGAGGATAAATAAATAGAGTCAATGAACCCTCAAATCAAGGAAAATTGCACCATAAGTCCTACACTCTATTTACGGAATGCAATTGAGTCCTTAACATTTCAATTGGTTCGGTCAAGTTATAAACATTTACGGAAAAAAAAAAGTTTAATCAAGTCCTAAACCTTTCAATTAATTCAATTAAAATATCAACCTTATCGAAAAATGCAATTAAACCCTAAAATCCTGCTGAAAATTGTAATTTGAATATGCCATGTCAGCACTTTTTAAGTGAGACATATGCAGTTTTAAGTATTTTTCCATTGACTGGAATTGATTACTATTTTGGAGAATTTTTAGAACTTAATTGAAACAATTAAAAGGTTTAGCACTTGATAACCCTCAGTATACAAAATATAGGACTTCCCGTGCAATTCTTTTCCTTATATAATGTTAGTGTCATTTTGAATTAAAATGTAAGGATATAAACCATTCGATGTAACTTTCACACTAATTAGTAATTTGTATTTCGGTGATTGTCATGATCGGAGTAAATCAACTCAAAAGTGCTCACACTTCTTTGAATAGATCTACATCATTCAAAATATTCTTCATTGCTTCGTAATCACATCTCTTATTGATTGCATCGAGATTCATTGTTCTTTATTGAGCAATTTGCTATTTTATCCCCTTAACTTTGTCTTGTTTAAAAATAAAAAAAAATTCATTAAGACCCTCAAGTCTTGGATGATTCAGTCGAGATTGATTTGGGGCCGAAATTGGATGAGATGCATGAATAAACATACCTGATGTCTTCTCCAGTACTCCCCAGGTTCACCCTCTTTATCAACTTCAGGACGATACTTGAATCTCCATTCAAGTAATAATCTGAATCACTGTTCAAAGGCCTCAGCTCAAGCTGTGAAATGTATGGATCACCTTCCCTTTTCATCAAGCAAAAGTCCACATGGTCATTCCATGCCCGGAAAATTCCCTCCACCGCTGACTCGTTCCCCGAGCTCGATGCCGAGCTCACCTGAGCAATCGGGGTGACCCCGATCAAGATATCGAACGAAGACGGCGCCAACGGGTCTCGGTAGGAGAAACCGCCCCTTACAAGGTAGTCCTGGCCAAGCTTGGTCGTTAAGCTGTAGCAAACCTTCCCCGGCTCTCCTATGTCGAAGGTCCGGATAGAATTGCCCTCGCTGTTGTCCACCGGCCTAGATATTTCGTGGCATGTTTGCCTGTTTGGGAAATAAAGGTCGTCAGTCGTCCAAACGATCCCGTTCGTGTCCTTCGTCGAGGTTTGTTGCGCACAGCAGCTTAAGCTCACAAAACCTGCATCCAGTGAGCAAACATTCGTGCCCATTTTATTTCAGTTAAAGTTGTTTGGAATTGGAAATGAAACGAGCAGATCTGTGTCTTGAAATCATTTGGATCCTTGTTTATCAGTAAAACCTCGCAGCAAGAGACTTAAACTCTTTATCGGTTGGAGCCAATAATCAGATTCTTAATCATAAGTGATTAATTAAAACCAAAACTCGAGCAGACCATTTCTTCACAGAAACTTCCCAGCGATCCACCAGATTATAAAATAATCGACCTCGAATCGCGAGCTTGTACAGTAATATCAACTTAGTGACATTTTGCATGACATTTGACTGCAATCAACATTGCCTGTACTGAATAACCTAAGAAAGACTACATTCATTCTAGAACAGAAACATTGGCACTCTCATGTGGATGAATACTTTCTATAGCAGCGATTGTTCATAAAATTGAAAACTTACAAAACTAAATAAAAACAAGAAAGATGAAGGGGAAAACTAAGGTTAACTCACCGTTTTGGGCAGAACTTGATTGAACGAGTATGAGAAAGCAGAAGGCAGCAAGATTGACCAACCGCAGGCCCCAAGTGCCCAACCTCTCCATCATCCTCTTACGCTAAGCATGAGCCACCACTCCATTGGAACATCAGATTCATGACCCAAGATCAGCTCACCTCTAACGAGTTTTCCATATCAAGTTCTACATGATCCAATCACTCCACCACGATCCAAATCCTGCCCTTGCTTAGAATTCCTGGAGGGCCAGGTCAAATTCACAAACTTTTCCCGATTTTCCAGATCCGAAAGGGCGAAAAACAGATCGATCTGGTCACCAGAAAGATTGTTCAAGCATGGCCTGTGACTTCCAACGGCAGAACTGTCTCGCCTGATGAAAACGGCATTGAATATGGCCGGAGTATGGAGAGAGGAAGGAGCTTGATGAAAAGGGTTTGACTTCAAAATGTGGGAATTGCAGGAACGGAGGGAGGAAGATGAGAGAGAGAGAGAGAATTATAATAATCAGAATGCACTAAATTAATAATCGTATGCTAAGGTTTTTAATAATTGTGTAATTTATTGACCAATCTTGGTGTGTCATTGGAGTAGAGGCGTCATTGGAGTAGAGGCGGGGAAGTTATGTGGGTATTTTACAGAGCTTGGAGGGAAATGGTTGGGCGGACCAACCTTTCGTCCTCGTCCCTCTTCTTGTCTGTTACTTTCGACACAACATCAAGGAAAGAAACCAGATTTCTTTAGTGAAGAATTATGTACTAGTTAAAACCGTCTTAAGGT
This sequence comes from Eucalyptus virginea, assembly GCA_014182375.1. NCBI lineage: Eukaryota > Viridiplantae > Streptophyta > Magnoliopsida > Myrtales > Myrtaceae > Eucalyptus > Eucalyptus virginea. The sequence continues at coordinate 10,717,031 of CM024522.1, forward strand.
GTTTAGAATTTTTCCTTTGAAATGCCTGACCTCCAACTTTCGAGCCTTTGTTAATATTCTATGCACAGAAAGCTCTATTTCTTTTGGCACGTCAGGGTTTAGAAAATGGTGCCTCCTCATAAAAAAAATATATAGGTATAAAAATTATCATATTTGCCTATATTCTTCATATATGTCCCCGGGAATTCTCCACGAGTTTTTATGAGAAATTCGTATAAATTTGTTATAGGTATTCATCGGATTTACAAATAAATCTGAAATAAACTCAAAATACATCATTTTAACTAAGGTTATTCCAGTAAAAAAAAAAAAAATAGTATTTTTGCCTTATAATACCAATACCAGAATACCATTCATAACTTTACTTCTTTTATACTGATTTATTACACAACTCTCTTTCCTAAATGTAAGAAAAAAATATTATCTAAGGATACATTTGTTACTTGAAAATTGAATAATTTAGTAAATATTTTTCAAAGAGCAATCATTTGAATAACTTATAAAAATGAATTAATGAAAATATTTTCATCATTCACGAAATAGTTTAGACATAAATTGTTATCAGTAATAAAAATACCATTCATTAGCTAATAATTTCAAGAGATCATTTTTTAAATTTTTTTATAAATATATATATCTTTTAAATGATTTATTTTTTACAAAACAAATGGAACATAAAACTTTAGTGAAGAGGGTTTTACAATTTGCCCCCCTCCTTGCTTCATAATTTTGGCTTTGTCATTGATTACGATAATGTGTTATAAAGTTGTACGGTATACAAGGTGTTCAACTGAAGTCAAGCAAACTTTTGCCCCCTTTTTCGGGAGGTGTCATTAGATTATCATATCCTTGTGCATGCAAAACCTCGAAACAAAAAAAAAAGTTTTCTTATCAAAAAAATTTTCATTCATTACCAAAATAATACATGAAAAGATACCTAGGAAATCTCAAAAGTCACCATAAGAAGACAAGCCCATAAAGTTTCAAAATAAACTAAAAACTAGAAATCAAAGTATATCATCCAAGCGTGGCCAATAGTGATAATTGTACGATCATCCTTCATGAACATATCTGTGACTACATCCAAAATCAATCATCGAATCACAAATCATCATCAATGATGAGCACACACCGAGATCTTTAATTGTGATTGCAGCTCTTGTCTTTCGATAGTATGCATCTTAGTCAGCATCCCCAACATCATCACCATACGGAGACAACATAAACATATTAAACAAGTTCATATTTGACACTCGAAAGAGCAAGCCCTTTTAGCAAGTGCGAGAAGACAAAGCTTTTAATAAAAACACGTTGAACAAGCACAAATTTGACACTAAGACTATTGTAAACATCATTGTAACTAGAGGTGGAGTACTTATTCATTATAACTTCTAAATCTAGAATTAGATCAGAGAGAAAAGCTCTCAGATATAAGATCAGAAGACCAAAGTTCCCAAATCTGAAACTAGATTAGAAGAGTAAGGAAAGAAACAAAAGAAAATAAAAGGAAAAGCAACTAGGGAAGGGACGGCGAGATGTAAGGCAATCCCTCCTAACAGAAATTGAAGAAACAAAAAAAGAAGGGAAAAAAATGTTGAAGCATAAATAAGATGAACTTTTGACTTGCTTTAGAAACCTAACAAAGCTATACAAAAGATTAATGCAAAAGTTAAAAATTAGACTTTATAAACAATAATTTCCCATTGTGACATATTAGAAATAGAGTTTCTAGCCATTAGACAATTTTTCTTCCGTTACTTTCCTTTCCTAACAAAGCATTAATGAGGAGTCTACCTTTCCCACCAAAGAGGCCCCTAAGGTCCCATGCAAATTTTTCTTTATGGGTGAGTGGGAATACAGGAAGTGACATAGCGAGATCTCTCCCCCAAGGTGGATTTCTTACATCTTTCTTCTCTCTTGAACCACCGCTTATGGCCATATCCTCACCTTCCTATTTGACATTAATTAGTATATCCTACTTAGTATACATCTCATCAGCTTGACTTATTGAATAGATGAATCTAATTAACTCTCAATATTTGAAGATAAATTTGTTAGGTCCAAATGGGCAGCCATGAAAAGGTGAATTAATTTTTCAAGTGAAAATTAGAATTGAACAACTAACCCCTTTTCTTAAATTAGATTCCACGTGCAAATGAACTAGCAATTTTGACAGCGGGAATCAAAGAATTTAGGGAAAAAATTGCGAGCAAGATTTACATAGGTTCTGCTTCAGGGTACTTACTCCTCTTGTCCAACCCTAGCAGTCCAAATAAGCTTAAATGCACTAGTTCAGTGAAAAATTCAAATATCCTCTAGTTGTAAGTGTAAAACATGTTGCGAGGCAAAACTCAACTCCTTCTAAAGCAATCTTGTCATGGACTAGGTAATAATTGGACCCTCCAATATTATTCTCATATCTTGTTCACACAACACCATAGAGTCCCTCTCCTAAAACTAAGCCACACACATCTAGGGGACAATTGTCCAAAAAGTCCTAAATTTGTTATACGACAATCGATTCAGTCCTAAACTTTTTAATTATACCAATTTAATGTTAAATATTTTGACAATTTACCAATATAATCATAAACCTTTTAATTATATCAATTTAGTCATAAACTTTTCAAAGATATGTCAATTTAGTCCTCAACCTTTTAACGAATTATCAATATACTCTTTCCGACTAATTTGAAATGAAAATCATTAACGTAGTGGTCTAGTCAGCATCAACCGTCCCATTTGGCGCAACCGGCATTGATATGAAGTTGTGTTTTAATTTTTTTCAAGATTTTTATTAATGTTTTTATTTTCTTTTTCTTTTCCTTTTTTAGTTCAAAGGGCTGGCGACCCTCGCTAGACCCTTGGCAATGGTCGCAGCCCTCACGATCTAGCAAGAGCCCTCATTGTGGCCTGCTGCACCACTTACGACAACAAGCGCTAGCTAAAGTGTCATGTTTGCAATTTCTAACAAAAATTAATCGAAAAGACTATATTGGTAATAAGTTAAAAGCTTTAGGAGTAAATTGATAAATCTTCAAAAAGTTCAAAACTAAATTCACAAAAATAAAAGGTTTAGGATTGAATTGGTGAATAGTCAAAAAGTTTAGAATTGGTAATTCGTTAAACGCTCGGTCTTCAATTAAGTGCTTATTTCACGCGTTCATCAGCGACTGGCATTGTTCTGCTCGTCATGTGGTCTTCTTATAGTCCTCCAAATGCGAACGTTGAGCTTGAATACAATAGTTGTCATGTCCATCTATATCTATATATGGGTAAAAGTCTCGTGGAAATTCCATTGTGAAACACGTGTAGATCTTCAATCAATGTGAACAGTCGGACAACCCTTCTATATATGACCACTTTGAGCAGATCTGTACATCAATCTCCAGATGAAATTAGTCCGTGATTTTTGCGGCAGTACACTACAACATCCGTAGTTTATGGACATGAGTCGGGTCTTATAAGTTGACAAACCAGCGGTCATGAAATCTAACAGATAAAAACGCCAGATTGACATAATTAACAATTCCATTACTTCTGCGCTATCTTGATTGCCAACGAAATTTTCACCAAAATAGCATTTTCTCTTTTTGTTTTGTATCAACAGTAATTTCAGCTGCACTTTAATCAAATTGATTGAATACTTCAATAAATTGTGTGATCATCTGGATTATATTGGGGATGTTTTTCGACGAAATTTAAGGACACAGGGTATTTCGGAAAATCTAATGGGAAATCTTGTTCACCATTGCTGCCTCGAGCGTTTTAGTACATAGTAGAGATGATGGACAAGATGGGGAAAGGTGTAACCTGTGAGAGCACTTGGGTCAACCCATACTTATAATTTGGGGCTCCTTGGAGTCTTCGTTTTCTATTAGACAAACTTAGGGAAACGTTGAAAATAGCTAAAATAATAAGAGATTCCCTCCAAGGCACACCCAATAAGGAAAAAGTTAGATAGCTGATGATTGGGTAGATATCTTACGCCTTATTCATTAATAATTATCGAAGTTTGGACTTTTATGATCAAGTGTATCCAGACGTTTTAGATGGAATCTTATATGGTATATACCGACAGTGTAAAATTCTATTTTAGTGAGCGATATTCCGATCAAAGCACTTGTTCAAGTGGGTGGTCAATGAATATGAATTTGAACTTGCATCTTGATCATAAGCTCGTTGGGCAAAGAAAAGTTTAAGTTGGCGATTTTTCGTTGATAAATTATTTTTTAAATTGAATGATTTTTTTTTCTAATATAGTGACGAAACAAATGGGATACTCCTATAAAAGCCGCCCACGCTATATTTCTTCACTTTGGATTGTCATGCCCATGTTTTTAAATTGAAGGGGAAGTTGCCTAATCAATTATATTCAAACACATCCACCACATGTAAACTAAAACAAAAGGCCAAATAATGTAGCTTAGGTTATGTATCGAGCAATGTATCTTTCCCTGCTTACAAAAAGAGTCGTTGAAATATTCGAAGCATGAACTAATTTTTCAATTTAAAATAGAAATAATAAAGAAACAGATGACCCCACAGATATTGTTTAATTTGCAAAGGGAAATTAACTTGTACCAATCCAATCATAAATATTCTAATTGTGTCAATCTAGTCTTAAATCTTTTAACAATTTGTCATTTGAGTCATAAACATTTTAATTGTGCTAATTTAATCTTAAATATTTTGATAATTTATTAATTTAGCCATTCCTACCAATTTTAATCGAAATGCTGATGTGGCGATCAACACCAGCCTTCCTATGTGACACGTGGAGTTGTTTTCTAATTTTGTTAATTTTTCTGAATTATTTCTTTTCTTTTTCTTTTCCTTTCTTTTCAACTTTTGGCTTGCAAAAGTTGTTGACCACAGGCGAGGGCCAATCCCCTCACCCAAATTCAAGTGAGGTTGTGACCCCCCCCCCTATTGGCAGGTGAGGGCCCAAACTAGGCGAGGGTGGTCAGGAACCTCCGTGCCCTTGTTGGCCAAATGTTGGAAAAAAAAAACCAAGAAAATAAGAAGATATTCAGAAAAAAAAAAAAAATGCAAAAAAATGCAAAAAAAAATTATCAGCATTGGCATTTTTGGGTTAAAATTAATTGAATGATTAAATTAACAAATCGTCAAAAAGTTTAGGACTAAAAGTTACAAATAATCAAAAAAATTAGTGTTAAATTAATATAATTAAAAAATTAGGACTGAACTAGTAAATTACCAAAAAGGTCAAGACTAAATTGACCAAGTTGAAAGAATTAGAATTGAATTGGTACAAGTGCAATAGTTTGGTAATTTTTCTAGTTTGCAAAGAATAATTTATATTTGGAAAAAAAAATCAAAGAAATGCCCTTTGACCATTCATTTCTAATACACATCTCAATAATATTATAGGATAAACTGATTTAGCCTGTATTTATGATTGAAAGTTAGAAATATATTTGATTTAGCTAATGTATCTTGAATTATAGGATCAACTTAATTGGCATGAAACCATTGAGCTTTTTTTCACCTGAAAATAAGTAAATTATCCAAACTTATTTTCAAGAGTGGGGTGCATTCAAACTTTTTTTCCTAATTGGGATATAATATATTAAAACAAGACATAAATTTTGAGAATCTTGTTAATTATGTCCTTTACATGTGAGAAGTAATCGATATCTCGTTAAATAAACTTAGTTCCCAGAAACTATTTCACTTTATATATATCTTTCGGAGTATCAACTTCTTAGTTCTACATAAATATTACTAGATTCTTAAATCTATCGAAGTTCCTATTGAAGGTATAGTCTTCCCTTATCTATGTCAATGTCAAATTATTCTTTTGGCCAAAGAATAGAGAAACCCATTCTTTTGATTTCTTGCCTATGATGTTCTTAATTGTTTTTCCTATTGTTTTTTTTAAGAGATCTCAATCCTTTTTTTCACTTCCTCAAATATCATCAATTATTTATTTTACACATAGGATCTTCATCCATTGGTAATCTAAAATATTATGCGCCACCCAATCTCATTCTTGATAAAAAGTATAGATTTAGTTAATCATAGTTCACTAAGTCATTTCATGAATAACTTACTAGAATTTTTAAAAATTTCCCTAAAAATAATGTGTTTATGAAACCACATTTAACTGTTCATTTGGCTTTAATTGTTTTTACCAGGACTTTTGCATGGGAAGATAAAGGCTACATGCATGAACAATTCATTTTTTTTAAATGATGCTAGTTATAGAGATAACAATTTGAACGAAGTTTTCACATGGCATTATTCTTACTTTCAGTTGGCACATTGTGAAACAGCCCACTGTTTTTCTGGAACATTTTCATGGTTTGTGCGTCAAATATACATGAATTTGAGACTAGGGGTAAGCATCTAGTTCGACCCAGGAATTGGACTGAACTAAAACCTAATCAGCCGATTCTAATCTAATTTCCAGTCCAATTCCTGATTCTGCACCCGGTTCAGTTCTCGGAAATAACCAGTCAAGCTCCCGATTAAGGGTGTTAAACCCACTCAAAAACTGGGAATTTTGAACCTATTTTAGAAATTCAAATCCTAATTTACTTTCTCATTTCTCAAATTGCGACATCTCTCTCATTTGTCAACTCAAATCGACCTCTTTCTAGTCTCATGGGCCTGTCAATCTTTCTCTCTCTCACAAGTCTAACCTTACGCCGGTCATCTTCTCGTCTCTCTCTGTCTCACAGGTAACAACCTCATCTTGATGTGGACCGCCTCGATCCAAAACGAGGTAGCTTTTGCCTAATTTTTTCAATTTTCTAGATTTTTTGTCCTTTTTTTCAATTTCTTTCTTTGTCACCGTTCATCTCCTTCCTTCCTCAGGTTACCGTCCACATCGCTCAAGCTCCGTTGCCGTGAACCTCTCCTTCCCCTAGTTGCTACTGGACGCCACCGCCGTTGCGCTCGCTCACTTGCCGAACCCCCATTCCTGCCGTAGCTATATAGACCGGTCTCAATCGCCGTTGTTCGTCTCTTGCTCTGTTCATGCTCTTGACTCGCTCGGGCACAGCTTCACTTGCGCTCATACATTGCCGCCCGGACCTCCACCGCCGCGCCATGACCTTGGACAACCCTTCTACAACCTCAACTTGTCACCGTGAGAGTGCCGCGTAGCTCGGGCGACCTTAGACCCGGGGTCACCTGAAGCCGACGAGGTTAGATCCGAGCTTAGCAAAGTCGAATATGATGTCCTCGAATCATGACCATCGAACAGATCTGGGCGACTCAGCAGCTCTCGGTAGCAGTCAAGCAAGGGCTGCCAAACCCCGCCGGAGATCCAAGCGGTAGCGGACTGCGACAAACGAGAGTTGGAGAAGTTTCGGAAGGGCGATCGCACGAGGTTGAAGACGATGCATACGAACCAAAAGCACAAAGTTGAAGATGATGCCATGAATCAATAAACACGAAAAAGAAGGAAAAAAAAAAAAAAAAATTCAAAGAATTTGATGTGACAGTGTCATGCCGTTATTATTACGTCACACGATCAACGACAGCAATTTCCGAAATAATTAAACGAAATCACTATAATAGAATTTTGTATAATTAAAATTAAATTATTCAAATTAAAAGTTTATAACTAAATTCACAACGGTATAATAAGTTAATGTCTTTTTGAATAATTTTTTTAGAGAGTAACAAAATGGGTATCTTGCTACGATTCGGTGATTTCGTGCATTTATGTGTGTTTACTTTCTTTCCGGGCTAATTCCATAAAAAAGCATCAACTTTAGGTCGATGGACAAATCTTACCAAAACTTTTTTTTGTCTCGTGAAAAAGCACAAACTTTAAGTTTAGAGATAAATCTGACCCGAACTTTCTTTTGTTTCGTAAAAAAGCACAAACTTTAAGTTAAGTGACAATTCTGACCCTAATTTTTTTTTTTTTTTTTTTTTTTTTTTGTCTCATAAAAAATCACGAACTTTCTCTCATATCCAAAATCTAACCCATACCATTAACTTTCTATTTGAAGTTAAACTTATTTCAGGAGAAAAGGTTCTAGCTGTGAGGTTGGTGGATCTCATCCATGGTTTCTTTTGATGGGCAGTGATCTACAGTTTCATATTACGACAAGACGATAAAGTCTAGCCAGAGAAATTCAATTTTGATATTTTTTTACTTGCTAGTAAAGTATAGGAGATGACACAATTTCGCCGTTATTCTTCGAGTTGTGGCTCAAACAATAAGACACTAAATGGTGTTAGCCAGCAAGTGCAAGACAATCAATGAATCTAAGTTAAGGGGGCCAGATTTAAAATTTAAGTGAAAGTTAGTGATTTTTTTTTTCAAAATGAAAAAAAAATTGGGCCAGAATTGTCACTTGATTTAAAATTGGTGTTTTTTACGTGACAAAAAAAAGTTTGGGCAGATTTGTTACTCGACTTAAAGTTGGTGCTTTTTTACGAGACAAAAAAAAATTTGGGCCAGATTTGTCCATCGATCTAAAGTTTGTGCTTTTTTTTGGAATTAACCCCTTTCTTTCCTCAATAATTTCTTGCACACACATAGCCCTCGCACGTGTTTACCAACTTCATATTGTCCTTTGGAGTTTTCCTTGTGAAATCGTATATGATAAGATTTTATTACCTTTTACCAACAAAAAAAAAAATCGTATATGATAAGATTCTACTACAGTACATATATTGTGCAAATTTAGAGTTCCTAAAGGGCTAAAAGGCACTCATAGAATTTCGAATCTAGCTCTTCTCTAATTATTGCACGCTATCCTTTTCGAAAATAAATCCCCTTATTTTCGAATGCTAATCTCATAAAAGAATTCGCATGCTATCCATCTGTCAATAGTACTTACTAGAAAGTCTGGGTATATTTTGACATGGAGTATTTAAATTAGAGAAATACATTTGAAAATATGCCGTACTAGAAAATAAATTTCGACTGTGTGCTCATATGAGAAAAAACTTTGAAATCATTAGGATTGCAACTACATGTCAATATACTTAATTAGGCGTGTTCGTTCTACAGAAAATGAATGATTTGAAAAATATTTTCCAAAAAATAATTATTTAAATCTTTCAGAAAAATTAGCCAACAAAATATATTTTGATCATCAATTACAATCTATACCTAATTATTTTCGTGGGCGATAAAAAAAATTTCATTCATTTCTACGTGATAAAAAGTGATCATTTTTTAGAAAATATTGTCCAAATCACCAATTTTCCATGAAACAAATGCACTCAAAATGTTTCAGCTAAATCTCGTCGCCGTAAATTGCTAGTCTTAAAAAGATTTTTTTTTTTTTTTAAAAAGGACGCAAGACTTTTCTAGTGAGATACACTTGATACAACACTTCTATTTTATTGCATATTTTGACATAATCTTTCCATGTAATTTTTGTGATAATTCAAATATAAACGATAATGATTTTTAAAAAGAATACCACAAGTGTCATAACTTTCATGCAATATTCATTTCAATGCCACAACTTTATTTTCCAATCATTTAAGTTAAAAAAAGTTGATCACTGTAGTGCAATCAAGATTATCTTTGTCGGAAAATCCGATATTGTGTTATTTTGTTATAAATCGGCTCATGTGACTCGCCAGACAAATCCAATCAGCAAAAAACATCGTCATTGGCCCTTGTTCTTGTCCCAAATTTGGGCTAAATTAGGGCCAAGAAGCAAGCATTAACCCTAATTCATTGAAATTTCCAGTAAAATTGGATATGATGAGATTCAGCGAGAGCCCCGAAGAAGCAGAATCCAGGCCATTGAAGACCATCTTGGAATCCGAGCCACTCTAGTTTTTCACCAAATTAAGCCAATATGATCATTATTTAGTGCAGTCAACGAGTGAAAGAGAGAGAGAGAGAGAGAGAGAGAGTTGGTGGGTGTGTAAGTGACGATGCCGATGAATCATTCGCCACATATGGCGTCACCGGCCGGGGCCGACGCCCGGTCTTAGGTTGCCTGAGCCGGGAAAGCTAGATTTGGGCTCGGCGATGTCGGATTCGACCCCTCGAGTCCAGATTCGACGTGCAATGCACGAGAACAAGAAATGAGCTTCACACCACTTGACTAGCAAATCACCGAAGAACCGCAGATATTACTCTACTCTTCAAAAACTTCTACCATTTAACACAAATTGAAAAGCACAAAGTGTAGCTGAAATTCATTAGTAAAATACAATTAAACCATAAAAAGTTCAAAATACTTAATATAAACTATGAATATATAACTTCACATTTTGTTGATTCACTTGAATTTCTAAACATTCGAAAACAAAACAAACGACACATAATTAATACTCAACAAAAATTTTAAATTGAAATTACTATTAGTGCTATTGATAGAACATCTCAATATAATATAATATAACAGACATTTTACTTAGGTTTGAATATATAAAAGAATTATAAATAATATAATATAATATACAGGGTTGGTCTAGGGTTAAACCGACCCAAAACTCTTAGGACCGATGATCAATCCGTATAGTGTTGTTGGTCATGGAATTTCAGGATCAATGACCGACCCAATCCCCCTTGGAAGAGAGAGGGTGAAGCTCGATGGCTCCGGGGATCGTTGCTCAGGGGCTTCGCCCGGCAGCTCGACAGCGAGCTTGCGACAATGGGGGAGCAATGACGAGGCGGGGGAGATGCCGTGATGGTGGCCTGCGGTGGCAGAGCCGATCGATTCTCGTCCCCTTGCGTACGGTCGACTCTGCAGTTTTTCCTCACATGAAGGTGCACCATTTATGTCAAGATTACCAAGTCATCTCGTCCTTTGTCCGCGTTGGACTTAATTTTCGTGTTAAGAAAGCTACGTAGGAATTAAAACTTCATGAAAAATAAAGCCACGAATTTGTCATCAAAGACATTTAAATGATTATTTTTCCATTAATGTGACACTTAAATGAGCGAAACGAAAAAACAAATTATGCTATTGAAATGAGCACTATGCGGAAGCAATTAAACTTATGGTGTCCTTTTTCCTTCATTGACTTTTTAGATAATTCTACACTACGTATAGTCTCTAATGGCTTGTCAGATCTATTTTTTCTATTTCCAATAATATATTTGAAATATAAATTCATTTGATAAGATAATTTCATTTTTTTTATTTCTAAAATAAATGTTTAATTCCCAAAATGGGTTTCAAATAGAAATAAAAAATAAAAATTTCATACTTTTCTACCTCTAGAACAATAGTGAGAAAAAGAAAAAAAACGCTTTACATCATTCATCTTTACTACTAATCAATCACCCACACCTGCCATCGCCTCCCCCTGTTGACCGTTGTCTATCATCGCCTATCCTTCACTACCTTATGTCTGCTGTCGACCATCTCCCACCACTGGTCATTAGGAGGGAAAAATTTATATCATTACCAAATGCGTAATTTTACTCAAAAATTCTATTTGAAATAGAATTCTTAATCATCTGTGCATTAAATATTTTTGAGCAAAAGTAAGCCAAACAAATTTGGGTGCGCACCCTTCCAACATGGAAGGGAGAAAGGTTTCCCCACCTTCGGGCGGGGATGGGGGTAGGGGACGAGTAAGAAGTGGGTTTAAGAAGTTAAAAATTTTAGCTTTTCATTTTTTTTTTTTTTTTGATAAAAAGCTTCGATTTCTTCTTTCAAATTTATTTTTAATCAGGGTTTCCCCCACAAAAACCCAAGAAACAAGCCCGGGGAAATAGAATAATCAAAGGGTGGGTCGAGCCTTACTAAAGTTGGATTGTTTCCAAACACGTTTATTCCTAAATGAAAATAGAGAATAATAAAATTTTATCACGCGTACCTAAAAGTCAGCCAAACAAATATGGGTTCATTGAAAATGGATCGCAGATAAAAAGGAGTCCGAACCCGATTTCCTTTTCCGGATCCCTCCCCTCAGACCCGATAAAACTATCGTTTCTCCTCCTCCTTCCTCTCTCTCTCCATCTCCCCCGCTCTCTCTAATTCTCACTTCACCGTCTCCGGCCTCCACTTTCCACCGGAAAATGAGCAGCCTCGCCGGACTCCTCCAAACCTCCATCTCCGCCGCACATCCCCCCTTCTCCGCCGCCCCATCAACTCCCCCTCCGCCATCTTCTCTCCTCCGCACGCTCCCCTCCCGTCCCCGCCAACCCATTTGCAGCCTCCGCAGCCGCATACCCATCTCGAGTTAGCACAGCAACCCATTCTCAAACCCCCAACTTTCTTTCTTTTTGCTGCGCATTGCTTTCTGGGTAGTCTTGTTTTCGCGTCGACGTGCGCCGGGTGAGCGAAAGATGGTGTCTTTGCAGGCCCTCGAGCGAGCGATTCGGCGACGGCGCGGGTGGAGGACGCGGTGGACGTGGAAATCGCGGAGGGGTACACCGTGGCCCAGTTCTGCGACAGGGTCATCGACGTGTTCTTGAACGAGAAGCCCCGGGTGAAGGAGTGGAGGAAGTTGTTGGTGTTCCGGGAGGAGTGGAGCAAGTACAGGGACTGCTTCTACCGTCGGTGCCGCGCGCGGGCGGATGGCGAGGACGACTTGAATTTGAAGCAGAAGTATATCAATCTTTCGAGGAAGGTCAAGAAGGTATGTGAGCTTTCAATCAATGTTCTTTCTTTTGTGGTTGAACTGGTTCTTGCTTGAGGTTTGATTGGGGTAGTTTTGATTGTTTGGTGTATGAGTAACTGTTGCAGATTGATGATGAGATGGAGAGGCACCATGAGTTGCTTAAGGAAGTACAGGACAGCCCGACGGATATTGGAGCTGTGGTCGCGCGGCGGCGCAAGGATTTTACGGGAGACTTCTTCAGTTATCTCAAGACACTTTCGGAAACGTGCGATAGCTTGGAAGATCGGGATGGTAATTGTTAAGAATTTGCCAGATAGGGTTTTAAATAAGTGGTTTAGGACATTGATTTGTTCATGGACATACCTCTGTTTTGATGTGAATTTAGCTTATGAAATTTATATGCCTTGATACTCCCATCGCTTGCATATGGCAAGTTGTGCATCCAAAAGTGATTTCCTCATGTTGCTTGAGCAGCATTGGCGAGGCTGGGTGCGAGATGCTTGTCTGCGGTCAGCGCTTATGACAACACTTTGGAGACTGTGGAGAATTTAGACAGTGCTCAATCCAAATTCGATGAGATACTCAATTCTCCTTCAATAGAGGTGGCTTGTGAAAAGATTAAAAGTCTTGCCAAGGCAAAGGAGCTTGACTCATCATTAATCCTGTTGATAAATAGTGCATGGGCTTCAGCGAAGGAATCCAAAACCATGAAAAACGAGGTAATGGAGGCAACTTTCTTGTTTGAACCATCTTCAAGCATAATATCATCCGGCCATGTCTTTTGATTGCATCATTTTTAGATTCTGGGTGCAAGACTGGGAAAGTGTGCCTGCCTGAAGACATGCTCTTTAATTGATGCCTCTTATTTATTGAATGTTGATGATATATAACACAAACAGAAACATCCACTTTAGTTAAACTTTTATCAGCAGCAACGGAAGTAGATGCATCAACATGGCTAGATGAATGCACAGTTAAGCGGAGAGCATAGAAAAGCAACAGCAGATTATGTATAAGATTAAGTGTTTCCTCATGCCATTAAAAAGTTATAATTTTATACTTTGGTTCAAAAAGCTTCCTATGGCTCTATGCCTATCAGGGCATCCTAGTACCTTACTCGTAGTCAGAGTTTCACATAAGTTGGTTTTTTTTTTTTCATCTCAGAATTATGATTTTAGACATAAGTGGGCAATGGCATTATGTTGGATTAGATGCTGATGTGAAATTGTTGATAGGAAATTTTGCTCTACTTATTAGTCTTGGGGCAATAAAGTTGTAAACCAATGTATCACCTTATCTGTCTATTGCACTATTTTGTATGCCTCATGTTCTTTCAGTACCAACTTTGCTTACTTTTCTTCTGCATAAATGCAGGTCAAAGATATCATGTATTGTATATATAAAGCTACAAAAAGCAGTCTTAGAAGTATTGCGCCTAAAGAGATAAGGTTACTTAAGTACCTGCTGAATATCACAGACCCTGAAGAGCGGTTCTCAGCATTGGCAACAGCTTTTTCCCCAGGTGATGAAAGGGAAGCAAAGGACCCAAAAGCTTTATACACGTAAGCAAGCAGGTTCTTCAAATGAGAGTATCATCTACAAGCTTGTTAGTGGCAATTTTAAATTTTCTCTGCCTGGATCTCTTGAGCAGGACCCCTAAGGAGCTTCATAAGTGGATTGAAATCATGCTTGATGCGTACCATTTTAATAAGGAGGATACAGAAATTAGGGAAGCGAAACAATTGACTGAACCTGTCGTTATTCAAAGGCTTTTCATCCTGAAGGACACAATGAAGAGGAATACTTGGAGAAAGACAAATATCAGACAGATAAGAAGGACGAGGATGACAAAGTCAACTTTTGAGGTAATCATTTGATCTTGTGTAATATACTGTTGGCTCTCAGCTGTCTGAAGAGTAGTAGTTATGCCTGAGGCATAGACACTGAAATATGCTGCCCAAGGCAGTTTATTAGCTTCAAAAAAATCAAACAGATTTGAGTTCGGCATTTACATGTAGTGTTCAGCACTTTAAATTAAGTGTGAAAATTCACTTCTAGCTTTTGAATCTTATCGAATTTTGGTATAAGCTGGTTGGTGGCAACCAAAACATTGCAATCTACAAATGCCAATCCATTGTGGATTTGACGTGTTGCAAACCCACAGCAAGATCTATGGTAAACATGATTGCAGCAAGCAGATTCATTGGGATATAGCACCAATAGCTAGATCCAGGTATATATTTGTAGTGAGAGACCAAACTACTAGTCGCCTTTGCAATGATGTTCGTTGTTCTTGCTTTTCTCTGTTTTCCCATTGGGATGGCACTTTTCTAATGTAAGTCCGCTTGAAGAAGCTAGCCACACATCAATTTGGTATTGTCATCACTGTCTTGTAGCATATTGGTTTGTGATGTATTGTAGCATGTGCACTTGGTAAAGTGTTTTTGGGGGAGGGGAGGGGAAGGCAAATTCCTGGAAGTGACTGTATCATCCTGTTACTGTGAGCTGTTTGTCAACTTCATCCTGTAATTAACAATCATTTTGTATCAAGTGCTATTGAACAAGAGAATTGTTATAGACTGGAGTTCAGATGCAACTCGACAATTGTACAATATGGGATCAAAATAAAAATACCTTCAATTATCCCCTGTTTGGCAGCCATGTCAATACTTGAGAGTCAAGTAAGTAGTATGAGGGAAAAAATAAACTTTCAGATCCTTCATATTGGAAAAATAGTAGAAAGTAAGATAAGGTGCAATAGCAATGGCAGAAAAAGGTGCAGCAAAGAATCGATGAATATGGAGACACCTGTTATGGTGTCGAGCTTCAAATGGAAATTATTGGAGTTGGTCTTCATTTCTGGGGCCAGATAAGTGGAATTAAACTCTATCTGCTCCAGTAAGTGGTTCATAGGCATTGGGTCATTCACTGAGGGCACGCAAAAGTCATAGGATCTTCCACAATAGTGGACCTTGAGATTGGGAACAGGAAATACACCAATGGTTCAGTAAAATTTGTTCATCCCTGGAAAAATGTGGGGGAAACATGCTGTGGTTTTTCATGAATTATGTTCTAAGATAGCTTTCTAGTTTTATGGTGCCATCATAGAGTTGTTGGCAAGTACTTATTTTCTTGATCATAGTAAATCTGATGGTAAAAGCATATTTGTAGCTGGATTGACTAATTTTAATATCCTTTTCACATATTGAATGCCTCAAAGTCTGTTTCCTCACCAAGTTGTTGCTCTACATGTGGTTTAAGTTTCAATGCGGAACCAGTTCTTCATTCACACATGGTGCAATAAGCTATATCTGACTAATTGCCTTGTTTGGCAGCCTGCGCAGCTTAATTTTTGCAGATGGAGATGCCTGTTAATTCACTTTTCTTGGTCTCAAGCACCCATTGATCTGGCTGGTCCATGTCGTAGAATGGTGTAGCACGAACTCATCATGAAGCATCATTTGGATCTCGCGTGTTCTGCTTTCTTGGAGGAAAGAAGAGGCTGTACCAGTGAGGTCAACAACATTGAGATTTGCTGGTGTAAAGCAAAGTGATGCTACTTGCAATTTTTAGCTCATGCCAGTTCCAAGATGCGAAACATCTAATAGAGGAGCTTACGAGCTTACTAGGAAGCGACATGAGATGGAGCCATACTGGGTATTAGGATGTATGTTGTATGAGTCATTCTTTGTTGTCCAAGATCCGACAGGCCAGTGATGTTTCGACAATGATGTCATGTTTGCCTTCTGGGAGTTAGTCCCTGTAAGGTTCTGCTGTGCCATTTAGGTCTTTAACATGGCTGCTCTGTGGTGAATAACGCAATTTTGTTCCCATAAGCTTGTCGACCTTCCTCCTTCGCCCGTTGGCATTTGATGTAATTCAGACCCTGATGTCTGGTTTGATCAATGGGAGTGAAATAATGGGCATGGCCCTTGAAACTTGAAAGTGAATGCGCTCGAGGCTGATCATTTAGCGTGGCCACTGGACCCATAACGTGAATCACAGGAGCATGTACTAATTTCCCCAGATTAGGCCAAGAAAGTTGAATCAGCTGCATCATGAAGTTTATCAGGGTCATTCAGACGATCCATCTCTTCATTTCAACCTGGTTGGACTCTTTGAACTCATTATAATTTTCATCTGAACCGTCGGAAATTGTGATGAATGTATTGAGAAATCCAGAATGACGTAGTAGGTGGTCTTTGTTTATGGAGGAAGACGAGGAGAATCTTCATGATTTAGTAGCCAGTCTGAAATTGATTTCTGAGAGAATCTTCATGATTTAGTAGCCAGTCTGAAATTGATTTCTGAATGAGAAATTAATTTTCCATTTGGCTCCCAGGGCGCTTTCTATACAAAAATACCCATCTTTGATATCTTGAAATACAAAATTTCATCATTTTAAAAATAAAGATCGATGATAACGACAAGGAGTTGCCCGTGTCGGCGACCGTCACCTAAAGTGTCGCCTGACCCCTTGGCGATTGTCACCTGGGAGTTGTAGTCACCCGGTGACCGTTGCCTTAGGTCGTGCGACCTCAAGCCGTGGTCGCCTTGGTTTGTGCGACCCAAGCGGTGGCTTGAGGTCGCCGGACCTCAGGCAACACCTAGGTCGCGAACCCCAAGTGTCGCCTGGGTCGCGCAAACCCAAGCGACCATCGCCTGAGGTCAGACAACAGGATTGGGTCACGACCTCAAGCATCGCCTGAGCTCCAACGACCTTAGGCAAGGCTTTCCGGCGGCCAGATCTAGCCACTGGACATTTGCTGCCAATGACCAGATCTAATCGTGGTGGCTACATTAAAAAATTAACAATTAAAAACTTTTTTTATATATAAAACTTAGCAAAAGTCCTTTAAAAAATATAGTTTTTACCAAACGGTGTTTAAACTAAAATCATTTTCAAAATGAAAAAACTTTAAAATAAATTTACTAAATGCTATTTGTATTTTCACAAATCTTTTTAGCTCAAAAGTATTTTATTTTGGAATGAAAAATTTTAATTTGTCATGCCGGTCGCTGTCTAATCGATTGCGTTTTCCCACCTAACATTCATTAACTAGACAAGCTTATGAGACGCCTAAATTCCTCTTGCTAGTGCATTCAAATCCTCAACCTCTTTTGCCCATCATAACGCATCCGGAAAAGGAATCATTCCATGCAGAGAAAATGATGGTAAAAGCGCCTTTGTACTGCATTCCGTCGACTGTACTGCGAACTTTCGCATCTTATGAAATTCCCTCGACTGTACTGCGAACTTTCGCATCTTATGATGGTACTGCCGTCCAATGACTACGCAACAAAGGAAAGGAAAATCATCAGAAGACTGGTTCTGAAAACGGAAAAAGGCCAAAAAGAAGAAGGACCCAACCGGATCCGACGGTCGAAGATTCAATCTAGCAAGCGTACTAAGTTTGCCCAATAATTTCGACTATAGAGGCCAAAGCCATTACGGCACTTTCCATTTAAGATTATATGGCTTGCCGATTAAATTTTGCTATTTTAAAATTTATATGCTGCGACCCAAGATCGGCCAATAATCTAATGGTGGTACGGTTGGCATTTGTCGAACTAGACTAGCGACTCCTGAGGTCCAATTTTGTTCACCGGTTTGGTAAACTTTGCGGAGCCCGAGTGGCATTGACCAATTTGTTATTCAGTGTTCTTTCTCTGGATTTTAGGATGAATGATCTCTTTGTAATGTTTCAGGAGGTAGGAGAGATTACAGTGTGTTAAGAGACTAGAGCTTTCAAAGAATTTTACTTCTCCTTTTTCGCAATCTTGATTTTTCATCTTTTGATTTTCTTGTGGCAATTTTTTTAATAAAGAAATTATTTTTCTTGTGACCTAACTTCAAAAGTTTATATAATAAGAGTCCAAACTAGAGATTAGGCAGCATTTGATTGGGCATTTGGGGAGAGCCTTTGCAAAAACACAAAGAACTTTAGGTTAAAGTGTTTTTTGAAATATAAATAACATTTGATAAAATACAATTAAAAAATGCATTTAGAAACAATTTTGGTTTAAATTGAAGGACTTTAGATTTTTCAAAAAAAAAAAAAATTGGAGCTCAACAGTTAAGAGCGCAATGGCCTTAGTTTGACACGACAAGGGCCACCCAAAGTCACTCGACCATGGTGACCCTAAGCTGACATAGGTGCGTCTTGCTTGAGGTCATGACCTCAAGCGCCAGCACAAGTTCTAGCATCGACAACATCAAATCTGACCTTGCCATCGTCGCACATTGGTGAGAGAAAATTTGGAATTTGGAAAGTTTAACAAGAGTAAAGTTCAAAAAAAAAAAAAAAAATACATAAGCCTTCCGGAAGATGCTCAAAGCCTAAAGCTAGCTCAAAGCCTAAAACTAGGTAGCACCTACATTATACTAAGGGTCTTTGGAGGATTTTGAAAATACATCTCTCGAAAACTCTAAAATAAAAAATTTGCGAAACACTTTGGCATTTGTCAAAGACCTTTGAAGGTGCAAATAATAACCATTCCATTTCAGAAATCAATTTTCTAGCTAGAAATTGATTGTTCTATTTCTATTTTCAGATGAAATTCTGAGCATGTTTGATAACATTATAAAATTTCTATTCCTGAAATAGAAATTCATTTGATCGGATCTCTTATTCCCAATTGGTAGTGGGAGACGTTTGGCATCTGGCATCCAATGACCTCGCATTTGGCAATCGATGTCGGGCACAGGACACCGGACATGGTCCGATGGTGGGTGACCAGTGTTTGACACCAACTAACGTCTGGTGGTTGGCGATGAGGGTGACGAAAGTGAATAATAAGAAGAGTTTTCTTTTCTCACTTTTGTTTGAAACAAAAATTAGAATAAAAACTAAAAAATTTTAACTTCGATTTCTGTTTTAAATCTATTTTTGAAATCGAAATTTGTTTCAAAATAGAAAAATGAAATTACATTACAAAATGGATTTTTGTTCCAAACTTGTTTTGGAAAATAGAAAAGTAAAGAAATAGAAAAACATAATGGTTATCATTCATACTTTGAGAAAGTGGCGCCCAAGAAAAGCCATACCCTAACTAGATTCATGAGTCTATCGTCGATTGAAATGAAATGACACTTAAATTTGGCGCAAATGATATGCCCTTAAATTTAGGAAAATGATTTCCAAGTAATTTCTCTTTTTTGATTTACAAACAATTATTCTTATAAAAATATATTTTTTAATTCAAATTTGCTTTTTTTTTTTTTTATGTTCTTCCTTTTTCTTTTTGCTTCTTCTTCACACTCACTCCGGCTACAAGGACGAGCGTGAGCTTTGGTCTCACTAGATCGAGAGATCTCATGGTCTTCAATAACAAGGTTTGAGCTTGCTCGAGGCCGATGAGCCTCAAGCCTCGCTAAATCGGTGAGCTTGTGGTCTCCAACGATGAGGCTCAAGCCTCACTAGATTGGGCTAGAAGCCTCTAGCGGCCAAGTAGCGAGCTCGTCGCCTCTAGTGACAACTAGAGCTCACCTCTTGTAAGCTAGTCGGGAACGAACTACTAAAGGAAGCAAAAGGGATGGCGTGAGGAAATAAAAAGAAATAAAATAAAAAATAGAAAATAAAAGTAAATAAAAAACAACAATATTAAAAATTTGAAGTTTTTTAAATTAAATTAAAAAGGATTTATTTTTTTCCTGTGATGAAGTGTGAAATTCTTTTGAACAATTTATGAGTTTGAGTGGTGTGATCATTGGCATTTCGAGCAATCTTAGCCCTAGACGTGGCAGCCGGGCGGGTATGGATGACTTCGGATCTCGATCCACACGGATCCAAGTCATAAAAGCGAGTCATTTTATATGGGTCGAGATTTGATCGACCCACGCCCGACACAATTCAAATCCAATTGACCCTATTTTTTTCTTTGAAAAAAAGAATTCATACCTTTAGTATGCCAAAACTCCTGACCATAAGTACCTTGTTATAGGGGTGTGAAAATCGAATCGAAAAACCAAAATCAAAGTTCAATCGAACTAAACCAAATTGAAATTTCATACATTTTTTGTTCAGTTCGGATAATGAAAAAATAACTATTCTTTTTCTGATTTAGGTTATTTTGATTCAGTTAAGTTAATTAATTAGAATCGAAATTCTCAACCAAAAGTGCACGTCCAATTTAAAGTCTCTCTTTTTTCTTACTCCTTGTTCAGCTCAATTCCAATAACCATGACCAAAAAAGGAAACTAAAAAATCAAACCAAACTAAACCAAACCAGGTTTTTAGTTTGGTTCATGTTCGGTTCAATTTAGTTGCTCACCCTATTAATTTAGATATCCGAATCAAACCGAGTGTTAACACCCTTACTTCGCTATATCTATAAAATAGAAAAGTCGTGTACTTATTGCAAATCTCTAATAGTGTCTAATAACAACATAACTAGTTCGCTCAACACGTTATAATATTGGCTCCGTTTGTTTTATAGGAAAGAAACAGCTTATAGGATAATATTTTCTGATTTTTCAGTGTTTAATTTACAAAAAATAAACTAGTCAAGTAAAACATCTTCCGTCAACCGAAAAACATCTTCAAAAGTAAGGAAAATGTTTTTCAGAAAATATTTTCAATCATCTTTCTTTCAAAGATCAAGTATTTTCTTTCACCAATCACCTTTTCCTTTTATTTTATTTTCTTTTTTTCTTTCCTTTTTTAAAAATTAGATTTTTCCTTTTTTTCCTTCTTCTTCAATGGTTGCCAACTATGGGCTCTCTAGAGCCTCACCAGCCTATGGCAAGGCTTGACCTTACCTGTGGTTGATGGCTGTCGATCCACTAAAGGAAAGGAAAAGGAAAAAAATATATAAATAAAAATACTTAAAATTTTGATTTTTTAAGAAATAAAATAAAAATACAAATATTATTGGAATGAGTGCACAGAAGAAAATGAAATCAATTTTTTTCTACCAAATGATGCAAAATATTTTTAGTTCACTTTTAGATTTCAATAAAGGAAAGTATTGTTGTTTTTTTGAAAAATGATTTTTTGGGAAAAATTTTGCAAAAATGTCACATTTTTGGGAAATGAATGGAGCCTTGGAGAAATTTGACTTCACAATCACCATAATTAAACATACTAGCAACCTAATACAAAAGAATATCTTAAAACCATAATGAAGGTAATCTCATCAAAGAGGCATCGTCGAAAACAAATTCTTACTAAATACTATATTCTTTAACCCAAAAAAAAAAGATACGTACGACAAGAGCACTTATGAAGCAAACTTCGACATACAACATGACGTCATCCAAATTTTAACTTCTAACAAGGAAATGCACCTCTCGAAAATTATATAAATTTCTTTATGATATTACACATAAATTTGCTAACCAGACTGGATATTTTGTAATTATGACTATTCCAAATTCCCAACTATCTGGGTCAACCCGACCTAGCTGATGAATTGTTTGAGCAATACTAGAGATATTAAGATTGATCTAACAAATTAGTTTATTAAGCAAGGAGAAAATCTATAAATAGTTGTTTAAGCTAGAGGGACCATTTACAAATCAACATGCAAGATCTTAAGCCACAAAAATCAATTTCATGGCCATTTTTTAATCCTTTTGCCACGTTTCGGATTTTCAAGGCAAAAAGGGAATTTTCGACCGCAAAATTTTTTTTTCCATGGCTAGATCGCCGAAGCTAAATGTTGGTTTTCTAAACTATCACATGACCCAGCAAACAAGTTTACTACGATTCTTAGTACGTCTAGCATTATTCAATTTATTTTAATTCATCCATCAAATATAGGAAAAGTAGACTGTATTTTTTTGGGATACGATACATAAATTAGCTAACAAGGCCAAACATCGTGTTGTTTCTGAGTCTTCTAACTATTCTAAATTTTCATTTATGATTTAAGCTCTTAAGAAAAGATTCTTCACACGTCCAGTCAAGTAAAGTAAATCCCAGTTTACCTAATGCAACTTGAAAAAGCTTGGGCCAAGTCGAGTTACCCGACTTTTTTTTTTTTTTTCCTTAGAGGTAGGTTCGGCTGAGTTATTGAATCCAGATTCATTTTATTGGGTCTACTTAGCCCTAAATAATTATCAAATATGATGGAATAGTCCTTCAGTAATATTCATCTAACATTGACTTTGATCATTTCATATATAAAAAGACAATGATTGCGCTTTTTGCATAAATCAACTTGGAAAACTTCATTTCGACTCATTTTTCTATGAATAATAACGCGAAATGGTATTAGTGGTTCAATTAAAGATGCTAGGTTTCCCAAAATAATGCAATGTAAATACAGAAAAAGAAGGTACATCTACATTTAATTGATTTAAACTTTCGTTGACCTTTTGTCCAAAAAAAAAAAATTGTTGACCCAAAACACTCCCCAGAGAATTAAGAATTCCGAAATGGAGAAGTATGAGAAGGAGCCGATGCATCAAAATGACTGGAATTTGCCACTCTGCATTCTTGTCATCATCTCAGCTTTTTCCTATCGTGGAAGCGGTAGGCTTTGCTTACCTACT
Source organism: Eucalyptus virginea (assembly GCA_014182375.1). NCBI lineage: Eukaryota > Viridiplantae > Streptophyta > Magnoliopsida > Myrtales > Myrtaceae > Eucalyptus > Eucalyptus virginea. The sequence continues at coordinate 10,740,060 of CM024522.1, forward strand.
TCGCAAATACTTTGACGTGACATGTTGCCACTTTCATGATTTCGAAGAAAGTTTATTGAAATAATTACATTGAAATTTTACATAAATTTTTAAAATTAAATTGATAAAATTAAAAAAATTCTTAACTAAATCAACATCACTATAATAAATCTAAAACTCTTTGGGTAATTTCCCCTTTTTACTCTACACGCACTCATACTAAGGTAGATGTCCAAATTTCTTTTCCACTTAATGCCCCGTGGTAAGATGAATTTAATTTAATGCACATCCTGCAATCAATAACCGATGCCAATCAACCTCATCACAAGGAGATAGAAGAGGATACAACAAGGTTCCTAGCAACCATAGCAATGTCAATCGCTGTAGCTGTTCACCTAAATGTTCATGAGCAATTATACCATGTTCATGTGGCAAAGTAGAGTCATTACCATTCACTCGAATTGCAGCAGACTTGTTCTGCAATGAATGAGTCATGAACTCTCAAATCCAATTTCGCTTTGAGATTTATTTGAATTTCACGTGCACCCTGAGTAACTATCTCCACCTACCAATATCAACCTCCTTTAAAAGAAGGTTAAATAAACATTTAGTCGTCCAGACCCCAAAAAAAAAAAAAAACATTTAACCGATTTACATTAAATGATTCAAAACCCCCGAAGCAAAACATAAAAAGTAAAAATCTAGGATGGATATGTACGAGTTATGACTGAAATATGCATATGCATTTTTGCCAGTTGCTTTGCCTTTTCTGATTTGGAAGCAGCAGGTTTTGCTCAGCTACTTTAAAAGTACGTGACTTTTTCAACCGTCAGACTAGAAGATGTTGAAAAAGACAACGGGAGACGCAACCAGTATTGAAATTAGCATACAATGAAAATGACATAAATAACTGAATTTTAATATATTATGTAATACCCTCCTTAATTTTTTTGGTTTATTAAATACGATCATCGAATTATTTATAAATAGTTAATCTAGTCTTTAAATTATATATATTATCTTTTCGTTAATTCAAGTTAATAGAATCTACTTATATAGCTACTACTCTATTGAGATTGAAGGGTAGATAATAATTAAAAAAACATCACATGATTCTCCCAAGGAAAAAAAAAAAAAACATCACACGAGGATTCTCCAAGTAAAATATTCACTCCAAATTAGAATATAATAATCCACATCATCAGATAACAATGAATCTGTTAATTCCTTAATTTTTGTTCTCTTTATAAAGTAGATAAACAAAAAGATAAATATGTTGACATCATCATTTTTAACCATCTAACTTGATATATAATAATTTACATGGTCAAATAACATCTTATTGTCATTCAAGCAAATGAAATGATTATATTGAATATTTACCAATAATTAGAGATCATATTGAACGAATCTTGTCACATTCCCTAACATATAAATCATAAGTGATACCGGTTTAGGATTTTTTTTTTTTACATACTTTTTAATCCAATAAAATGGTAAGTTTTCATTGCTTTGCAACTACGTTTTTTATATTGTCTTTCACTGCTTTTCTAATCAAGTTTTTATACTTTCAATAATTCTACTCAAGTCATTTTACTGGCACAAAATGTATAATCAAGTCTCTCAAATACAAAATCAGGCGCAATTCGACTAACAAGGCACTGAGAATGCATGATATGGATTAAACATTGCCTGCCTAAACGCCCATCATAGACAAAAAACAGACGAAAGAATAAAAAAACAATTTGAAAAAAAAAAATCATGCATTCATTGCCCACGCCTCATGATAGGTATCCACCTACGCAATATTTAACTCGCGTCATGTTTCGGCAACCTTCCAACAGCCGTGCGTAAGCCGAATTTGAGCCGATTTTGTATCGGGGACTTGATTAAATATTTTGTGTAAGTAATAGGACTAGATTAGAAAAATTAAAAGTACACAAACTCCACTGGAGCTCGACTAGAGAAGTACTGAAAATACAAGGACGATGAAAAAAATTTAAGTTTAATATCATGAAAAATCTTAAATTAATACATATACAATAAATTTAATTTGAATTAATTTTTTTACTATAAAAAAATTCAAATTAATATATTTATAAATCATAAATTAGTATATATATATGATAAATAGATGATGAAATTTTAAATTAATATATTGTCAATTATTAAGATGATAAAATTTAATGAAAATTAATAAATAATAAATTTATTATAAATGTATTAATTTAGTATTTTTCCTTATAAGGAAAAAGAGCCGTCTTTGAAGATGGCGAGAAAAGCCTTTTGTACTGCACAAACAGAGACGTACGTCAAGGCGCACGAGCCTACATGAGCACGACGTCCTGTCCACCGGTCATACACATTTCTTGCACGCATCAACGTTCATCATCACCACGAAGACCCCCGAATTTGCTGAATTCCTCTCGATCTTGATCGAGCAGCAAGTGATCTTTAGCAGGTAGCAGTCTCAGTCTCGGAGGGATTTTCTCCCATTTCCTTCTTGCATGCAATCGTCGACGGTCGCAGACAAGACCGCGCATTTCGCTGCTGGGTTCCTCTGTCTTGGTCGTGCAGTAATCTTCATCGGGTAGAGCTAGAATCGGTTCTTGAATCGGTCGCGCTTGCTTTGGGTCGCGGGGCGATCGGCGTACCCATTTGAACTAACTTGAAGCTGGCGTTTGAAAAGAACGACCTTTTGAGATTCTTGGATTTTTCGTCGACTTCGACTGACTCGAGCTGGGATCGGTTCTTGAATCGGTCGTCCCTGCTTTGGGTCGCGGGCGATCGGCGTACCCATTTGAACTAACTTGAAGCTGACGTTTGAAAAGAACGACCTTTCGAGGTTCTTGAATTTTCTTTTTCCGCGTTTTCTTGAGGATTGATCAACTTCTTGTGGTGAAGTGTGCTGATTTTCAATGCGGGTCGTTTGGAATTGGGCTTGGCTGAATTTTCCTGATCAAGTTCCTTGCATTTTCCTATGCTCCATTGAATTTTCTATGCGCCTTCTACTCTAAAATTTTGACTGGTCAAATGAGGAAAATTCACTGTGATTTCGACGTCCTTGTCTATTTTCCGAGCGGATTATCCAACGAAGGAAACTGATTTGTGGTGGCGAAGTGGGACAGCGAGCGTGTAGATTGATATAATTCATTAGTTTCTGTTGTCTTTTTTTCCTTCCCGCTGATTGTCTTGTCTGGAGGTAAAATTGCAATAATATGTCATGTGTTTTGGCAATCTGATTAAAGCTCGCTGAACGATGCGCTCTCAGGTGAGAATGGATATGGAGATCGAATCGAAGCACAAATCAGAGTGGGCTGAAGCGCAAAAGATTCATATTAGTGTGGACCTGGAGGCTGCAGCCAAACAGCAGCTCAAGTTTCTCGCGGCTGTTGATCGGAAACGTTTCCTCTATGAAGGTCCTGCTCTGCAAAGAGCCATTTATAGGTAAAAGTTTGGTGCAGCAAGTTTTGCAACCCTCCCTTATAGTCATATCTGTGTTTGTTGCTCACAATTCAGGTATATCTTTTGCCTTTGTGTTTGCTGCAATCACTATTGTCTTTTGTTTTGTTGAAAAGAACATTCCAATGGAGGAGAGAGTTTGTTCGGTGTGTGTATATGTCTGCCAATCTGAACTCTTGCAAGATCTGACCAAGTGGTTATTGCTTTGTCATACTCTTGTTTTCTTGGACTGTCATGACCAGGGTAGGGGAGGACTGGTCCTCACTGAGACGTCTATGATTGAAGAGAAACTTTAGCAGCCTAATAATATTCTTTTCCAAATTTTAGCAGACAAGGAATTCCATGTCTTCAATTCATTCTGGAATTTCCTCTGTTTTGGGGATTTGATGCACATTTGGAGTCCTGACAAGGGTGTCTCATGATTTTTTGGAAGATAATAGTACTGAACATTTTCTCACTGTTTTCTATATGATCAAGTTCTGATACATAACATGTGAACTACAGATACAATGCATTTTGGCTTCCTTTGCTTGCCAAACACTCAGAGTCCCAACTTGTTGAAGGCCCGCTGGTTGTTCCTCTTGACTGTGAATGGATATGGCATTGTCACAGGCTCAATCCGGTAGGATCTCAGTCTTCTTGTCCATATAGATCATGTGATTCATCAAATTTTCACTGGACCTTCTTCGTTTTCTTATGGGATTTGTTCTTTTTCCCAGATCCAATACAAATCCGACTGTGAGGATCTGTATGGTAGGATCCTTGACAACTCTGATGTTGTATCTTCTACTCAAGGCACCTGCTCAAGGCAGACTGAAGAAATTTGGACAAAATTATATCCAGAAGAGCACTATGAATTAGACTTAGCTGCAGCTTTTAAAGAAGATATTTCTGGGAGGATTCTAGGGCTTAAAAAATGCACTGCATATGATTTGGTGTCAGCAGTTAAAAGACAGAGTCCTTTTTTCTACCAGGTAATGCAAAGATCATAAGACACTCTTCAAATCAATGGCTTGACATCTTCGACATATATCTGTATTAGTGGGTATGGTGATGGTTCCCTGATGATTTTCCACATGTTGGATTATAATTTTTCTTTTGATGATACCTCAACTTCAGTTGGTGCTGTATTGTATCAGCCGAGTGTTGATTTGTAAGGTTTTCCATTAGACATAACCACTCTTGTTTGCCTGATCCGGTAGTATTCTTATCTTTTTTAAATTAATAAAGAAGTGATTGGAACGTTTATTTGTATAGTGGCAAGTTTTGGATTTTGTAGATTATTTTTTATGATTAGAAAGATTATCTTCCTTGATACTTGGTTCACAGGTTTCTAGGCCCCATATGAGCCATGATGTCTTCATTGAAGAAGCCTTGGCCAGATATAAAGGGTTTCTTCATATTATACGAAGAAACAAGGAGAAGTCAATCAGACGCTTCTGTGTTCCCACTTATGACGTCGACCTCATGTGGCACTCTCACCAGTTGCATCCTGTTTCTTATTGTGAAGACCTCATTAGGGTGCATGGCAAAGTATTGGAGCACGATGACATGGACTCGGACAGGTCTAAAGGACAGAAGTTGGATAATGGGTTTTCTGGAACTACAAATCAGTGGGAAGAGACATTTGGTAAAAGGTATTGGAGGGCTGGGGCCATGTACAGAGGAGGCGCCCCAAGTCCAGTCACTCTTGTACCTTTCTCATCTAAGAGTAAGAAGGGCAATGACTTGTTTTCATCAGATGAATACCAGAATATAGTTCAGGTTCCAGATGTGAAGTTTGTGGAGGTAATTGCTAAGCTTCATACTGCTCTTTTGTACGCATTTTCCTTCTTTTTGGTCTCATTGATGTGTTAATGTGCCTCTTTCCATGACTGATTGTTGGTCGATATTTTGGCATTTTAGCAGCATGAATATGCAGGATAATGCAGGTCTAGTTCCACTATTTTCCTCGTAATCTGACCATAATGGGCCTAAAAGGGACTAGATTGTGAAAAAATCAGTGTTCATAGCTCCAAGACATCTTAGATAGAGTAACTTCAAATCTCCCTCTGTTCTTGGATTTTCCATGTGAAAAGAGTTTTTCATTTGTTCTGGTTCTAGTAATTTGTTTGGCTAGTCAGAATCGGGGTTGCAGAATTGTGAAAGACTTCAATTCACGCATGTGAGAAAAGGATTCTTCTGTTACTTCCAGCAATTTAGGTATTATTGGATGTAAACTCTAGTTTTCATGTGTCTTCTCACTGTCTTTAGTCTTTGCTTTCTTTCTATTCTGCAGGTACTCTTGGAGTTTGTTGGAGTTAGAGGCTTGCCAGAGAGCCACAAGGGGAGGCTTTCTGTCATATTTAGTAAATCACAGCCAGACTTGTTTTTCAATGCTAAACAAAGACTAAGTATTTTGTCAGAATCTGGGGAGAAAATGGTTGCTTCGTTCAATTGTGAACCCAAAGGAGAGTTGCTCTTCGAACTTGTATCATATTGTCCTTCCACCTTACCCATTAAAAGAAAGCCTAGAGTTTTGGGCTCTGCCTCACTCTCTCTACAGGATTATTTGGTCCCAGTTTCAAAACTTTCCGATGAGAAATGGTTGGAGTTGGTGCCTTCTTCTGGCTATGCAGGCTTGGAATCAATGTGCTTGCGAGTTGGCTTTTCTTTTACAGTTCCAAGCCCTGCATTGCATGTGCTCCACATGGTTCGTTCTCGGCCATTCGCTAAAAATTCTTGCCTTTTCCCCCTATCTGGAAGGACTCAACATGCCAAAAGCTGGACACGTATAATGACTGATGCTGGTACTGAGGTCATTACTCTTCAAATGAGGTACAGTAGTTTACATCTGTATGCATATGCCTTCCTGAAACTATCACACACATGGTTTGTGCTCTATAACTCATTGGAAGTAGATAATTTATGGGCAAAACAGTCATAAATTATGGGCACCGATGTCATGTTTTGTCATTAGAAATTTATGCCATTTTACTTGGCCTCACAAACAAGTCAGAATTTGGCAATATTTAGAGCATCTTATTTTTCAAGTAGAGAACTTACTAGTTTTATATTTCTATTCATGTCAATCCAAGGTCTTTTATGGGTTCAATTGTTCAAATTAAAGGTTAAAGTTGGTCTGTTTTCGCACCTCTATTTTGATGATGCCATGACTTTTCCTGGTAAAGAGACAAACAATGTACTGCACAACACTATGGGAAACTACAATTTTGCCTTCATTTACCTCTTGTGCCCAAGATTACATCAATGCACCCTGGAATCAACCAAATTTTCTTCTATTCACCTCGATTCCATCACAGCCAAGATAGCTTGTTATGCCCTCATGGTTGATAAGGTGAAATGCACGTGAAGGTAATAGACTTATATCTTTTAGGTGATTTTTTTAGCAGATTGGGCGAATTGAAGCGGTTTTGGTCAATAAACAGAAAGAAATTGGCTTAAATTTTGTGCAGGGAGCAACTTGGCTTCTTCCCTTTTTCTCATTATTCAATTGTGTTGAAATTTATTACCTAACTTCCATTGACTTCTGTTTGACTTTGGTTTTGTATGGGATTTTCTAGGAATTGAAAGTTAAATTTCTAATATAACAAATTATGCTGCTTTATGCATCTCTTGAATCTCCACAGGCATATAGCCCTGAAGTTTGATTTCTCCGATAAATCCTAACATTGATTGAATGTCAGGAGTTCAAAGAAAGAAAGGGGGAAGGACAACTTGACCCCTAGGAAGGAGGTGATCGGAATTACAGCAAGTGGTGAAACATGTACAGTGGCTGAGTTCATGGAGAATGGATGGTCTTTGCTAGGTTCTCGTTGGTCCCTTCGGTTTCAGAAATCTTCCTGTGAAAATAGCCATCTCTGCATGCTGATAGGTGATAGAGTGGTATGCCTTCCTCTCTCCAAAATTCAACTAACTGTTTGGCACTTTTTTAGTATTTCTTTGAAAGAAATGAATCTGTGTATCCTACAATTGGCAAAGTCTCGTCAGATTGTGATTTTTTAAACTTGCATGCACATCACCGTTCTTCAGACGTGGACATAGGTGTGATGAGGGGAGCAAATGCATATCATGACATCTGACTTGTCTGTCACGAGATGGGGCGCACATGGACTCCATATCTATATAAAACATGAACACTGGAACTTAATTATTCGAACAGTTGCTCCTATATTTTGACTTTTAGAAAGCAAAATATTCACAAGGGTTTAAGTATTTCTCTTCAAATTTTTGATAAATTTCCTTCACTATTTTCTTTAATGGTGCTGGGTTTAAGTAGTTCTGCAGTAAGACACTAGCTTGCAAGTATCTGAGTTAGGGGTGAAAGTGTCCAATGCCCATAAGCCCACTCCAGATAGATGCAGGTACATTACCTCAACAAAGAGTCACCGCAACACAGATGCATTAGATCACATGCCTTTCACCACTCAGCTGAGCTTGAGTAAGCATGTATGCCATTGTTGAGACTTGAAATTGGCAACAGACAGCCCAATTTTGTCTACACATGTGCTCAGTAGTAGCCCCAACTCTACACAGGAATCATGTTGGTGCTATTACCCTTCTGCTGGATTGTAAATGATCTCTAAGTCTGTTCCGATCCAAAATCTGCTCTGTGAAGCAGGTCTTGCTAATTAACAGGAAAAAATGGGGAAGGTAACCTCAGAGAATACAAACTGTACGTGATTGCCAGTCCAATATATTCAGACTTTTGCCGCTAGGAAAACCACAAGAGTTCTGTGGCTAGGAAAACCATGGCCTGAATTTCCTCTGGAGATGTAATGGGACCTTAGGAAACTTTGAATTAGTTAGTTTTCTGTCATCTTAAACTTTGTTAAACATAAGATAATTTTAACTTCTACATAACAAGTTTTGAGAACAGAAGAGTTTTATTAGAGTGCTTGTTAGGATTTAAGTTGTTGAAGCCATGTACTTTTGGGACATTTATAGTCACCTCCTATGTTTTGGTTTCTGCAATCCTGGTTCTTATACTAACCATTATATTAGTCAAAAGATGGTTTAGTTGAAACCATAATGGAAGATGCTATTTCAATTTTTCACAACTATAGAAGATACCCAGGAGATTTGCAGGAATGAAGAATAAGGATCACTTTGCAAACGAACATAAGTCAATGTGTTGTATTTTTCTCATTAGCTAGTCTTTTCCTCTGGCAGGTGAACATTTATCCTGGCAGAAAACTGGATTATGAACCAAAACATCATGGGACGCAAAAGACAGAAAGAGATTTCGTGACTGCAGTTGAATTCTCCGCTGATAGTCCATATGGAGAAGCAGTAGCACTGATCAACCTGAAATCGGGAGTGGTTAAGGTATGATGCATTCTTCAAAACTGCTTCTTTCCAGGATAGAGTCATTATCCCTATTGACATTTTATATTTGTCGAATAGGTTAAGAAAGAACCACTTTTGTTGACTATGGTGGTGCTAGCTTTTGTGCTTTCTGATATAATGGAAAACGAAGGATTTAAGGGGCTACCTGCTACAGAGGACAATGCGGAAGCAGACAATTTGTTTACGAAAGAAAGCGGGCTCCAGGCGGTAGGCAAAGAGAATGTCACAGCCTTTCAGGTTGAAAGTCAAGTTGAGCTGAATGGTGATGCAGTCAAAGGGGTTGAAGAAGTTCCAGCAAATTCTCTTTCAACTGCCAGTGGCTGTGGTAGTGGCTGTGGTAGCGGCTGTGGTAGTGGTTGTGGTAGTGGATGTGGAAGTATGGTGAAGAGTGGTGGTTGTGACAGTGGCCGCGGGAGTGGGCAAGGCAACATGGTAGAGAGCAGTGGCTGTGGCAGTGGCTGTGGCGGTGGCTGTGGCAGTGGCTGTGGCGGTGGCGGTGGCTGTGGAAGCATGGTAAAGAGCACTGGCTGTGGTGGTTGCGGTAGTGGCTGTGGCGGCTGTGGTGGTGGGTGTGGAAACATGGTGAAGAGCAGTGGTTGTGGTGGGTGCGGCGCTGGGTGCGGTGGGTGCGGTGGTGGTGCAATGGTTGCAGGGTCGAGGCAGCAGACCTAGTCAAGAGTGGCTCCGAGGTGGGTGCTGTGTTGAGTTTGCATTCCAGTTTTTTCCCTGCAACTATTAACTCATGGAAGGGCACGGCCACAGGGAGGTATTCCTACAAACAGATGAGGTCAATTCCGGGTCGGCATTTCTGAATCATGTCGAAGGAATCAACCATTATCATGATTAATCAAATAAAAGGTGTGGAAATTTCGTTACAGAAGCAAAATCAATGTGTTGATTGATTCCCGCTCTGGCAAATTGCTTTGGCTGTGGAGAAATTCCATAATGTTCTTGAGTCTGCAAGATCTCTTGTTGTATATATACTGTTCATGTTGTGGACTGCATCTGTGAGATGTGTTGTTTATTGTTCTCTTAAGTGAATAAAGCTCCTCATCTTTGTCCTGCCAGATATGATACAAATGGAAACTGGTGATGGATGCATGATTTGTGAAATCTAAACATTACTGAATTCGTTGTCATTCAGACTCTCCTGCTAAAAGTAGAGTCGCGGGTAGCTGATTTTTGTCCCCATGTTTTCTGATTTTATCTATTTACTCCCGGTAGTTTGAGGAAACTACACTTTTAGTCCCTGTATCTTTAAACAAAATTTCATTTTGGCCCTTGCATTAGGGAGTTTAGCATCTTCGCCGAGAATGAAACGCCGGTGTTGTTTCTTCTGAATTCTCGAGGGCGATGCTTGATTAGAGGCCCTTTTGTTATATTTAAAACGGGTTTTTCTGCTTTTAAAAAGGAAAAAAAAGGGATAGTTTTTCCACATTAAAATACCATTTGGACGGCTACAAATGAAATCGATTATTGCAAAAACAATACCAAAAGTTTCTACTATCTTGTAAGTAGAAAAAAATTGTTTTTCATCAAAAAAAAAAAATTGTTTTTTTCATCATCAGAATTTCCAATTTATATCAAAATTCTGTTTATTGATTGAAATAATAAGTGAATAAAAATATTATTATTAACGATAATTTATGTTCGTGTACGATGAAACCTTTTTTCATTCATTTTTGTTATTGATATAAATTATTATTTTTAGGAAAATATTTCTCAAATAATTTATTTTTCGCAAAATAAATGAAGCTTGACAAAGCGAAAATTCTTCGTTATAAGAACTAGAAAAAATTTCACTATATCCCACTAAACCATTACCCTCTCGCACAATAACTTGAACAGTAAATGCTTTCACTTTTAACTTCCTGAAACTCTCACATTCTTACGTGTTGAACCCCAAACTTTAAAGTCTCTCGTTTACTTCCATGAATTTTCACTCTCTTGCATGTTAAACCCTAAACTTTAAATCATCATACTTTACTCCCCCAGACTGACAAATCATTCCATTGGTTTCCACTATCAAATTTATCCGTGAAATGTGTAGTGTACTAAATTTTCGCCTGCAATAAACTAGACCTACATTTAAAGGAGTAGGCGTTCTTGCCTCCCCTCATTCGTCTAAAACCTTAAAGTTAGTTCAAGATTACTAGACCTACATTTAAAGGGGTGGGCGTTCTTGCCTCCCCTGATTCGTCTAAAACCTTAAAGTAAGTTCAAGATTTTTAAGTTACGCTAAATAATTTTGGTCCAAAAAAAAAAATTGCCCTATTAAATCTGTCCTCAAAGAAAGAAAAACACAATTAAGTAGATGGTAAGTAGTTTCAATTCCATTTGCCCCACATATAGATCAAGTTTATAAAAGAATATTAGGATCATGGAAAACTTAATTGCTATATGCAAACAATACATGCATAATGCCAATTGTTATTGTACTTTTCAGTAAAAGAATGCTTTATCTATTACTAAAATAATCATTAATTGCACTGTTACCCGCCGGCATCTTCATCCATAACAAAGAATTTAATTTGTTGCAGCTAGCATTTTCAGCTTGAGATCATACATTGCACATATTAACAAAACATAATTGACAGTGCTAACGATTGAACTAATTTGCACATTTAAGATTGAAGATGTATAGTTTATGGTTTAACGCGTGAGAGGGTGAGAGTTCTAGGTTGTAAAGTGTGAAGATTTATAGTTTTGGGGTTTAACTTGTAAGAGATTTTGAGAGTTCAGTCATATAGTTTAGGGTTTAACATGTGAGAGGGTGATAGTCAGGGGTAGGGGTGAGCAGTGATCTAGGGTCGACCCTGGACCGACCCTAGACCGGCCCAACCCTGCCGGTCTTGGTCTGGTTCCCAAGGGGACTGGGTCGGTCCTTGGTCCTGAAATTCTAGGACCAACACTGTGTGGGTTGGTCCTCGGTCCTAAGAGTTTTGGGTCGGTCCAACCCTTGACCAACCCTGTATATTATATTATATTATTTATAATTCTTTTATATATTCAAACCTAAGTAAAATGCCTGTTATATTATATTATATTGAGATGTTCTATCAATAGTACTAATAGTGATTTCAATTTAAAACTTTTGTTGAGTATTAATTATGTGTCATTTGTTTTGTTTGCAGGTGTTTAGAAGTTCAAGTGAATTAACAAGATGTGAAGTTATATATTCACGGTTTATATTAAGTATTTTGAATTTTTATGGTTTAATTGTATTTTACTAATGAATTTCACCTGCACTTTGCTTTTCAATTTGTGTCAAATGGTATAAGTTTTTGAAGAGTAGAGTAGTACTGCAGTTGCTACGGTGATTTGCTAGTCAAGTGGTGTTAAGCTCATTTTTTGGTTGAGTGGACTCTACATGATCAAATGCAGGAAAACGCTTTTGCATATGGTGTTATGAATATTAAAGATAGATGATTACAAGAATTTTCCATCTTGTCCCATATCTCGATGAGCGGTTAGCAGGTACGAAATTTCTATTATTGTGTAATCTTAAATTTGCTAAATATGTATTGGTATTTATAGTTTAGTTGCACAATGCCGCATTGTCGATGGATGTGTAATTTGAATTTGTAGGTTTGCTTTTTTAGGGAGTATAAAAAATAAGACGAAAAAAATTATTGATCGGTCCCGGGTAGACCCTGGAACCGGACCGAACCCATTGGGTCGGTCCGGTCCTTGGTCCCAGGCTCAATAGGGTAGGTCCTCGGTCCTAAAAATTGAGGGACCGATCATGTACGGAGTTGGTCACTAGGGTTAGGGGTGGCCCGGACCAACCCGGACCATGCTCACCCCTAGTCGGGGGTAAAGTGAAATTTCCCCTAAGAGCTATCGTCTTCTTTGCCACCAAAATTTCTGAGAGCTTTTAGTGCCTGTAAATTTTTGTGAAAGATGACATTGCAAGTTTAATGGCAACTACATTTCGTTACCATAAGTAGTAATATATCTCACATCATTTTGTAAGACCCATCAGCACCTTTGAAATTTTTGTTCATCTTTTAGCAATTAATTTCTTACCAACCAGCCGGGTGATCGAGTAGATCAGAACTTGGTTGCAATTGATTCTCCATTTCATTCTGTCTCAGGAAAATTTGGTTAGTCTATGAAGGACGGGCCTAAATTTAGGTACATTGTTAGTTTTGGAATTCTCTACTTGACCCGATACGGCTACAATGATAGGCTCATCCAATCAGCAACTGGTGTCTTTGTCATATTAAATTGGAAATTTTGATAATTTGGTAGGCTTTAACCCCATTCAAATACTTTCTTTTTATATAAAATAATATTTTCTAACGTCAGATAAACAATATTATTGCATATAAGAGCGGAACTAGTCAGTATTTATTTCATACCATAGAGTTTATGAATGAAAGATATCGTGGAGTAACAAAATAAGCAAAAGATAAATTGGCTTGCGACATGGCAAACTTCGTTTGTTGAAGATGATATTAGTCAAACATTTATTATTTGGCGCAATTGAACATTTTGTTAATCAAGAAACAGAAACGTTTGAATAAACTAAAAATAAGTCAAATGTTTTTACTAATTATAAATGAAAACAAAAACAGATGTAACCAAACGGCACCTTCTTATCATTCGGTAGCGTGATGAGAAAAACAGCTTGTTGATTTCTAATTGAATGAAAAGAAAATAAAATCGTCACCTAACATAATCCAGAATTTCGAAAACAAGTGAGCAAATATCAAAGTTTGACATGATAAAGGCCGAATTCCCTAAAAACCGTCAATTTTGGGTCTAGCCCTAAAAATCCTCAATAAAACCGTCCATGTTTTTTTATCTTTTTTTAATGTGGCACCTTAGAGCCATTTGTGTGATGAACAAAAAAGAAATTAATAAAGAATGCCACATAAAATTGCATCCATGAAAAATTTAGGAAGCTAACGGAATGACTAACGCAGGGATAATAATAAATTTTAGGATTTAAATGCATGAATCGAAAGTTTTAAAATTAAGTTGCCTATTTGACACAAATTTTAAAACTCCCGCTATAATCGTTTCAAAATCTTTTTGACTTTTGCCGGAATTTCGTCCTTTCCCAAATAAAAGGGGAGAAAGCTTAAAATTAGGGGTGTGCATGGTCCGGGCGGGCGGTTCCCGACCTAGAACCGGGAACCGCCCGCTAAGGACCGGTTCCGAAAAATCGGAACCGGGATCCATCCGTTTATTGCATGGATCCACCCGGGAACCGGACCGCCGGTCCGGTCCGGTTCCCGGGTGGATCCATGGAACCGATTTTGACGCCAAAAATTCTGGTTTTCAACAGCGAAACAATTTTGGTTTCCGGACTGCCGGTCCGGAAGTTTTGAGCTCTAAAATTCCAAGTTCCAATCTCCAAAAACTAAAACAATAATTAATAGACGAATAATAGACGAATTTCTTTTGCATTAGTCCTCCCTCTCAAGCTCATTATCCACCATGAATTCTTTCGAAAGAAAATAATGAAAACAATAATAAAATAAGCAAAAGGGAAAGGAGGAGCGGCTATGGCGAGTGGCGACCGGCGCGAGGGCGGCGGTGGCGAAGGAGGAGGAGGAGCGGCGGCGGCGTGGATGCTTGGGGAGGAATCGAAGACGAAGACAAGAGATTGAGGAAGAAACAGAGAGAGAATCAAAGGCGAGGAAGAAATCGGAAGAGATGAGACGCGAATTAGGGCTTCGTACCTTGTTGAGTGACGGAAAAGGGGCTCGGTCGAGAGTTCTTGCAGAGGCGGAAGAGCAGCGGTTGTGGTGGGAGGCGGCGGCGCGAGGGGCCGGACAGCAACGGCGGAGGAGCGGCGGTTGTGGCGAGTGGCGACCGGCGCGAGGGGGCGGGCACGGTGGCGGAGGAGGAGCGGCGGCGGCGTGGATGCTTGGTGAGGAATCGAAGACAAGGAGAAGAGATTGAGGAAGAAACAGAGAGATAATCAAAGGCGAGGAAGAAATCGGAAGAGATGAGACGCGAATTAGGGCTTCGTACCTTGTTGAGTGACGTAAAAGGGGCTCGCCGGCTCGGTCGAGAGTTCTTGCGAGGCGGAGGAGCGGCGGTTGTGGCGAGTGGCGACCGGCGCGAGGGGGTGGACAAGTGGCGGAGGAGGAGCAGCGGCGGCGGCGTGGATACTCGGGGTGGAATCGAAGACGAAGAGAAGGAAAGGAACAGAGAGAATGGAAGGCTGAAGAAGAAGAAACGCGAATTAGGGCTTCCCGAATTAGGGGGCTTCGCGACTTTTTTTGTTTGTTTTTTTTTTTTTTAATTATAAATAGGTACCAGTCCGGTCCGGGTGGGCGGGCGGGCGGATCCGCCCACGGAACCGGGAACCGGACCGGTTCCCACCGGTTCTCAACAATTGGACCCGGGAACCGGACCGGTTCCCTCAAGAACCGCCGGTTCCGGGCGGTTCCGGTCCGGTTCCGGGCGGTCCGGGCGGTTCCCGGGTCCAATGCACACCCCTACTTAAAATAGGCATAATTCCAAATTCATCCCTGAAAGTGAGCTTATATAATATTCAAGGACTGACATCCGGTACGAATCCTTCCTGTACATAGTGTAGAAGTAGATAAAACGTATTGGATATGTACAATATAATAAGGAAAATAGAGCGCAGATTCGTGTGAGAGGCAGAAAATGTCAAAGCGAAACTTTTTTTTGTGCGTAAAACATGAAAGCTCATGAGATCTTATCAAATCACTAAATATCATGGTTGAGAGAATATTATTAGATTTCAAAATATGAACCGTTTTTATGGATCAATGCGGTTACGTTATGAATTAACAAAATTTTCCCAAAATGATCCCAACATTAATCTAAATATACGTCAAACATATCTATGGAAGAGAGAATATTGGAATATACATTTGAGAGATTTTTGGCAGATGCAATTGTGTCCTATATCAACAAATTCTGTCCATCAAAATCAGCATGGTGATTTTTAGTTCATCTATAGCATCAGATTTTGCCAGTTGGAATTACATCAACAATCTTCTTGTGGATCATTTCTGTTGAGGTTGGCTCCATATAAGAAGCCCCCCACACCACCAAGCTGTGCTCAGCACACCAATTCCTTCATTCCCTACCCAAAAAAAGAGAGGAAATGGAGAAGAACAGCATGAAGAGCTTCTTCATGACCGCATCCCTGGCTGTCTTGCTCGTTTTCTGCTTGAGCTGTGAGGTCTGCAATGCAAGGGAAGGCATCAGCAAGGTGCAGACCGCAGAGGAAGGCTCCGCCGATACTCAATGGTGGTGGGGAGTGCATTGCCCCTGGACATTCCCCCACCCCCGCCTGCCGCCTTTCTGGCTCCCCCGTCTGCCCCCTCTCCCACACTGGCCCTGGTGCCCCGGATTTCCATGGCCAAAGCCGGCGCCGAAACCTGCCCCGAAACCTGCCCCGAAACCTGCGCCGAAGCCTGCGCCAAAGCCGAAGCCTGCGCCAACACCAGCTCCTCCGGCAAAGGGGAAGGGCCCCGGCAAGGCTGATGCCAACGCCAACCCGGGTCAAGGAGCCGGCATGCTGCCAAGATCCAAGCCGGCGCAGAAACTGACACCGACGGCGAAACCGACCAACTGAGGAGCACATGAGTTCTTGCATTTCGTACTTTGGTTTATGGAGGCAATTTCTAGTACAAAAGATGTTCGTGGAGTCTATCACTTTGATGGATTCTCCATGACCCTTATAATATAAATAAAGGAATTGCTTCTACTTACATTTCTAAACTCTTCCATCTTAGCACGTCACTCTTGAAATCTATGTGGATGCCATGCTATTTCTTATGAGTAATTTTTGTCACGAGCGATCTCTAGTGATACCTATCATGTTCTTTCATTTGCTCTCTCACTATTGGCACCCGATTAGTATTTATGCATGCTATATGCACAAACATGATTGATTTTATAAATGCTCCCATGACAGAGAAAGGAGTTTGAATGATTGGGGTGGTAGGTCTTCCCTAGCGTCGCTCCGGGGTTTTTATTCCGTACGGTGTGTGCGGGTGAAAAAAAAAAAAAAAACATGATTGATTTTATTTGATGTGCAACATCTTAATGAATTAATAACAGAAGTTCGTAGAAATCATCGTCTGCCGAAGTTGACATTTTCTTTTAATCGCTATACCAATTATCATAGAGGACAAACAATCTCCCAAATTTTCATGCTATATAGGTTGCTAGTAAAATTAGGATTTCAACTTGTTAAGGGAGAGGAAGACATAAACCGTGGGATGAATTGAGTAAAATCTTCCCGCGCCCAAATTCGTGCCATGATTTTTATCTTTTCCCATTTTTTGTCTGAGGAAGACGAGTCGTGGACATCTTATGAATGAGACTTGCAAAATGCTAAAAAGAGGGATTTGAATAAGGCTTACAAGAGTTTTTTCAATACGTATTGCAATTTTGTCTTCAGCATTTTCTAACTTGATTAGCCGTATTGAAAAGAGCTACATGCCAAGTTAATATAAGATACTTTCCCCACTTTCTGTATTTTGTCCCGCATAAAGAATGATTGCTCGACTTATTTACAAAAATGAACAAATGAAAAATATCATTATTCATAAAAATGTTCAGATATAAATCGATATTCGATTTATGGAAAAGACCACCTAGATCATTCATTTGTTTGCAAATAAACGAAGCATTTGTGTGGTTAATGTTTCTATAAATTTTATATTTGTTTCTAACTCGTAAGAGATTGGGAATCAAAACACCTGGAGCAGGTGTTATTTAAACCTCCAAATCCTGCTTTTCGATACTTACAATAAGCGGAAGACAAAGGAAAATTCGCATGCCACATTAGCATCCTATTTGAGCTTTAAAGAAAACCTATCAAAGCGCGACATGAAAACATACTGGATTTCACCTGAACAAAAGTATAGATAAAAAAGAATTTGGAGGAGATTTTATCGTGCTTCAAGCAAAGATGAATTTATTTATTTTATATTTTTATGAGATCCTCAAGATGGAGATATCGTTGCTTGCAGAGAGGACGAAGAGAAAGAAAAAATATCTCAATCTTTATTTCCATGCGAATGAAAAACGAATCTCATACCCTTCCTAAAAACTACTAAAGATAGAATAAAAGGATGTGTTTGAGATTTTCTATGTGAGTTGCAAATGTGGATATGAGATTTCATGGGATCATGCTAACTGTCCTAAAATGGCATGACAAAATTTCACGTATAAAATAGCCTAAATTAATTTATGTAATATGAAACAAAAAAGGACTTGAAAAGTTAAAAACTTTTGCTATGTTTGTGATTTTTTTTGGTTCTAACATCTATTTCTTGAATGTTTAAAAAAATATATTCGATTGAAGAAATAGATTTAAAATCAAATCAAGGCACAGAATATTGACAACGATTGGGAAACCCATTTGGCAAGTATTGAATTTAATCACAGTTATTAAGATTAAAAAAGGGGGTGACTTGTGTGACTTGTGTGACTTGTGTGATCTACAATGTTGTGCAAAACATAAAAATAATAAAAGTGGAAATTTTATCATACATGTTAGGGGGCTGGATCCTAACTATCCTAAAAATTTAAATTATTAGGTGCACATAGTCGGGTAATTTGCATCTATTTGATGAAAAAAGTTAAAGACAAAGAAAATATTCATTATTTTTTATCATATGGTAAAAACTGAATTTAGTCGAATTGTTAAAATGGTCCAGAGAGATAATGGCCGTGAAATTCTTTCCAATTCTGTGAACAACCCTTTTTTTTAGAAAAAAGGGAGTCATGCATTAAACCTCTTGCACCTACACATCATAGCAAAATGGACGGGGTTGGAAAGAAAACACTGACACATTCTCTATGTAGTAGGGGCACTTCGTTTTCAAGCGAATTCACCAACTCGGTTTTGGGAAGAATGCATATTGACTTCTACTTATTTAATAAATTATATTCAAATATCGTTATTATCTAGAAAAACACCTTTCAAGCTTTTGTATGGGAAACCCCAGGTTATAGTCATTTGCCAGTTTTTGGTGCACTGTGTTATTCTCACAAACCATCAGGGTAAAGATAAATTTTAGGAAAGGGCAAGAAAAAGTGTATAGGACATCCATATGGCACAAAAGGTCGGAAATTTTCCTATTTGGAAACTGAAGAATTATGGGTATGTCATGATGATGTTGTCTTCAAAGGTAATTTTTTATTTGCTCTGCAAACTACACACGAGGATCAAACCTCTTTTCTTCTTTTGACAACACTTTGTGACTTGGCGCCTTTTGATGGTGGGTGGAATCAACCTCAGGAGGAGCAAGAAAGGGTGCCAAACCAAGTTAATGAAGCAAAATAGTGATGCAGGATTGTGACAATCTAGTCCAAGTTGAAGAGTAGCCAAGCGATCAGCCCAATGATCAAAGTTCAATCCCAACTCGTCATGCACCGAAGAAAGGACAATCGGCTCATCTCTGACTTTATGTGTCATACAACTCCTTAGCCTACTCCTTCGATATCTTCGGGTACGGTCTACCCAATTGAGAAGTTCATTTCTTACAAATGATATAATGAGCGCCACATCATATTTTTAGCTGCCGTTGATTTTGATATTGAGCCTAGAGATTACCTTGAGGTAATTAGACATCCTCTGTGGCACATGAAAATAATGGGACTTGGATTTTGGCATCTTTGCTAGAGTCTCAGGTCAAAAAGAAGCTCATGGGATGGGCTGTGATTGGCAGTCATAAGACATGATAAAATTATATATAAAAGGGTTATAAACAAGATAAAATTATCCCCTGGGGTGGTGGAACTAAGGTGAATATGATTTTTAATATCCATAATAGAAAGGTTATTTTTCTCAAATAACAAACTTCTTATATTAATAAAATTAAAATCATTTTTCATAAATAATATTTGAATTCTATATCCATAATAGGAAAGTTATTTTTCTCAAATAACAAACTTCTTATATTAATAAAATTAAAATCATTTTTCATAAATAATATTTGAATTCTAATATAAGAAGTTCATAATAACAAAAAACAAAAACTTAGTTTTTTTAATTTAATCTTATTTATATTTATATATTCGAATTTAATTCTATCTTATAATATAAATTTAATATATAAGTATTGATATGTATTTATATTTATTATGTATTTTAAGCCTTTTATTATTATATGCATATTAGTATAGTTTACTGATTAGTAAAATTTAATTAAGGAATGATAAAGTGGAAAAAGAAATAAATTAGAAAAGAGAGGAAAAATAAAATTAAAGTAAGTAGTAGTGTTGTGATAAATTTTTATCATCTCTATTTGTGAACTTTTAGGTTCATTCATGTTGATATGCCATTTATACCAAATAATCTACATGATATAACGTAAATATATCCAATGTTATAATTATGATCATCAAATAATGGTTAGGATATAGCAAAATCTCTACATTTCATATCATATCTATCTTGTTTAGAAATCCAAGTGACCAAATGCAGCTATAGAGTGCAAGTGGGTTTACAGTCAAGCCGTCGGCAATATTGAGTGATTAAAGCTCATCTTGTTAGGAAGGGATTTACCTAGAAAAAGGGTGTAAACTTCTAGAAGACCTTTCTTCCAATGTCTAAACTAGTCACTATACAGTGTCTTCTTATAGTTGCATTAGCTCATAATTAGGAGTTTAACTAGATGGATATCAACATTGTGTGTTTGCACAACGACTTGGATGAGGAAGTTTATGAAACTTCCACTAGGTTTCACAACAATGGGCTTGATCGTGTATGTCAACTATAGAACTCCTCGTATTGGCTTTGGCAAGCATCTCGAAATAGGCTTTCAAAATTCTCAAATGCATCGACGGAGTATGGTTTTGATCAATTATTAGCATATTATTTGTTTACCTATTTGTCATGACGATACTTTTTTAGCTGTGTTAGTACATGTTGACAATCTCATCTTGGTGGGAAATAATTCAAAACAATGCGTATCACTTGAAAAACAATACCATGATGAGTGTTTTCATATCAAGGACCTCGGCAAACTAGGGTACTTTTTAGAAAATTAGATTGTCGTAGACAACTTTAGAGTTATTTCGATTCTAGAGAAAGTATGTGCATAACATCCTATCGTTAAATAGAATGGTAGCAGCTAAACTGGTGACTCCTCTAATGGAGCAACAACATTGGCTAGCTGCAACTAGACCTTCCATGATAGACCCAACTTGTTATCATCGATTAGTGAGATGTCTGCTTTATCTCTCTATACTCAATTAGAATAATGTTATTTTGTCCACATACTTTCCCAATTTGTGCATGAACTGGATGGGTAGCAATGGAAAGTCATGGAAAGTCATTATAATTGTTCTTCAATATCTTAATAAATAAATTAAAAAAACCCTAGACTTGAAATTTTGTTATCATTCCTGACTTCACTTCACTTGATTGCCTTTTTTTACTTTGATTGAGCAAGTTGTCCAATTATTCGGCGATCAATTACCAGTTACTTTGTTATGCTTGGTGGTTGTTCAGTGTCTTGGAGAACTAAGAAGCAGAGCACAGTTTCTTAGTCGTTTGCTAAAACTGAATATTGCGCTATGGCAACTACCACTCGCAAATTGATTTGGTTGTGCACTTTACTTGCTTCTCTCGGGGTATTGCATAGCAAACCAATGGGCCTTTATTGTGACAATCAAGCCGTCTTACACATCACAACAAACTTAGTATTTCACGAACAAAAAAACATTGAGATTGACTACCACTTTGTTCAGGAATATGTACAATTTGGCGGCCTTAGAATTGAAGACTTCAATTGGCATACAATTTTACCAAGACGTTGGGTCGAGATCAGTTCACATTTCTCATCAGCAAGATAAGCATTTGTGACCCACGCGCCGACTTGTGAAGGAGTATTATGGAAGGTTTGTCAAAGATTTTCTTTCTGTTTTACTAATATTTTGTGCATCGCTTATCAGTTTTTATGATTTATTTTTTGTTTGTTAGTTAGCATAATATCCGGTATCTCTTATAATTAAGTAAAGATATTTACTAGATTTTCCTTTTCGGTTTTGTTAAGCACCACCGTGTATAAATATTTGTACCATACATTAAGTAAGCAATTACGATCTCTCTTGGTGGATGTTATATAAATCTAAAGTCAGCGAATAAACGAAGAGTCATAGAATGTGGATGATTGGACTGGCTTTTAAGAATAAAATAGGTTAAGACAAAAGAAAATGAAATCTTTAATCCATCTTGAAAAAATGAATTGCAACAGTTCATTAATAAAGATGTTTTTTTTTTTTTTGGAAAAAGAATCATGTGTTATATAATACATTTAACAGGTACAACGAGAGTATATTGAGTGTCAATGTATATATTTATATGTTGAAAATAATGATAGATTTAGAAATTTTAGATTATGCTCTACTTCGAAGCTAGTAAGCATTATGTATTATACTACAGATAGAGAATGCTAAATGTCCAAGGTTGGACAAAGGATGTTCTCTAAACTTTTGCTTTTGTTGAAAGGACTTGAAACTCTTATCTGAATAGGAAAAGACTTGTGCGTTGCATTGGTAAGCTTCTCCAGGAAAAGATGAGACCTTTTGTCACATCAAATGCACTCAAGTCAATTTTAATTTTATATAATTATATCTTGTCTCCCAATAATATGATGCAATAATGGACAAAAGTATAAATACGGGGTTGCAACCATCCTCACTTTGCTACTTACGGGCGAAAACGTATATATATCGCGTTTGAAATGATGAAATAGAATGGAATAAAAAAGTGGAATGAGCATTCCCACTTTTTATTTGGTAGATTCTAGAATATGGAACTAAATAAATATTCCTTTCTTTCGTTGCAAGAACAACATTATAGGAGCAACATTGAATTAGGATTAACAAAGAATCTGCAGTGCAATTGTAGTTGAATTGCAATAAAATAACATACTCGTGTTGCTAAAAATTACAATATATAAACAAATAATATTGCAAACCATTAGTTATTTGTTACAGTTTGTTGTTATATTTTCCTCAAGAAATGAGAAAAGATATCCATGGTTTAACATAAGATTAAATCAATTCATGATTTAACATAAAATTAAATCATTATACTAATCAATATAAAGTCCATAATTACTTTTCATGGAGAATCCATCATTTCTCGTAATCATTTTTTAAATTATTTTTATATTTGTACTGACTTTTAATTATGAACATTTCATTTATGGGAAAATTATGAAAAAAATTATGAATTTATTATCTAATAGTTAATTTAGTCATAAACTTTTCAATTTAACATAATCATGATAACTAATGTTGGATTATCCAAATAAGCAATGTTATTCAACTATGCTTTAAATTTAAAAAGTGAAAAGTGGAATTTTTTAATTTATCCTTTTTTGGCGGAAAATTTAAATTTTATGATTTCAAAGCTCATACATGAGGAATTAATGATTCTTGAATGATGACAATTTAAAGAGGCATTTCAATTGGAACTTTATATGTCAATATAAAAAAATTGAAAAACTTAAATTGGAAATTTCCTCATATTAATTGGAAAAAGTACTTGCATAATTATATGTCACATTTCCGAGTTTGATCTAAAATTTGGAGCCAGTGGGCTAATTTTGGTTGGTGTCATACAAGTGAGGCATACTTAGGACTTTGTGTATTTCATAAAAAATAAATGATTTAGATTTTTTTTTAAATGACCGCTTATATTGCTTATAAATAATTAATCAATGAAAAATATTTTTATTATCGATTGCAATTTTCATGGATAATGAAAATAATTCTCTTTCACTGAATTTTTCAATTGAAACAAATGATTATTTTTAGGAAAAAAAATTCCAAATTATTAATTTTTCACGGAACAAACAAAGGCTAAATTTATTTTCTTGAAAGGTTTCCTCAAAATGCTTATTTAAATAAAAAAAATGTTAGCACTATTTTCACCCCCTTATTAACTCTTAACACCCTCTACCACATTTAATAGACTATATCATCCATTGTTGGTCTACTCAATTTAAGATTATTTTTTTACCTATTTTCTTCTTCTTTTTTACATTTTTCCAAAAGAAAAAATTACTTACATCTTTTTCAAACAACTTTTTTCAACCTAGTTGCTTCTTTCACAGCCATTATATTTCAACGTTTTCATGTTTATCTTCTTTTGAACTTATTATCCATTATTATGATTTGAGTAAGCATTAATCATATATTGGAGTAAAGAAGTGTTAGTTTTATTTGCAAATTATTTACCTTATTTCTCTAAATTAGCTTCATTATCGTGAATTCTTCGACTTTGATTTTGGGTAAAATTGAATATTGTGGTTAATTTATTCATTATACATAATTTACTCAAAGATTATCCTATTACTTGTGCTTAGGTCATTTTGGAACAATAGTTTCCTAGAATAAAAAATACATATTTACAACTTATTAACAAAATAATTAGTTTTTCTTATCAATAACACAATAATTAGGTAGCTGTACACTAAAAAAAGTTATTTTTTTTTTTTGAAAGGAGGTACACCAATTTTGTTCCAAATGGAGAAAGAAAAGTAAAAATCAAACCAAAAAAGAAGAAAAGAAGGCAAATAGTAATCTTAAATTAAGAGTGAGCCCTATATTTAACCTTAATAAATATTGTTAGCAAAGAGCCTCTATAGTTCCGTCTTTAGTAAAATTAAAACAAAAGAAAAGGAAAAAAAAGAAATAATCCTAAATCAAAGCAGAATTTGCAAGGATTAATAAAATCAATTCAATGTAAATGTGGCATGAGAACCAATGGAAATAGTGCGGACCTAAAAAAATAAAAATAAAAATATATAAAACTGCTATCAATACTTTGGAATTCAAACATTTTCTTAAGTACGTGCATTGAGGGGCACTTGTTAATTTGAGTCAAGAATGTATAATTATTCAATTTCAAAATATATACGAAACAATTTTATCACTAAAGATGGATCATTTCACTCTTGCAGCTTGAATTTCTTTTAAATCCGGCATGCTTCAAAGTTCTCCCACATTCAAATGTCTACCCGCATATCCACATGATATTTTTTACAATTGAATAATATATTAAATTTTGATCAAGTCCTTCCACATATCCTAATCCTAAACAAACGGGCCTTTAGATTAAAAAAAAATTAATTAATACTAACATACTTATGTCATCAAAACTCAAGTGTATCCCCTATAAAACCAGGATGCGACAGTTAAAAAAAAAAAACAACGGATAAGCGCATCAATGTTGAGTTCTAATGATCGCATTTACACATTCGCCCTTAGCGACCTTAAGGAAAAAAAATGCTATATAAGATTTTATGAGATCACTGTGACTAATCTCATTTTGTGGGACTACTTGTCAATTGTTTTAAAACAATTGACATTGGTCCTATAAAATTTTATATAATATCCAAACTAAAGGTTTCAAACCTTATTTATCTTCCCAATTAAATTTCCATAAAAACCAGATTAAATGGTGAGAATGAGTATTATAATATTTAAATAATAAATCATGCATTTATTTAATAATTTAAAATTTTAGAATAATTAAGATTGATTTCAATAAAATTGTATATCGTCAAATTAGATAATAAGAAGAAAAAAAGTCAAGAGGAAAAGCAAAGTCGTTTCCATGACCCCAAAAAAAAAAAAAAAAATCAAAGTATTTTCGACGTGTTTTTCATCCGATGGCGTCCCACCCACTCTCCGGCAATCCGAGGGTAAGAGCGCCGCCGGCGCACCGTAATCCCGTGCGCCACCGCCGCACCCGAGCCGCCGACGTGGCGGGCGTGGCGTGGAGCCAGCTCACGGGCGCTGACCTGGCAAATCAGCCCCAGCCCCGGATTTTTTCCCTCCTCACAGAAAGAAGGTTCCGTCACCGAAAATTAAAAAAAAAAAAAAATAAAATAAAAAATAAAAAAGAAGCTAAAAAAAAAAAAGATATTTTCCCCGCTCCCACCAGCCGGGCCCCACTCGCCACGTCATCGCCCGGGGGCGCGGGCCCCACCGTCCAGCAAAAACATCTGCCAAAGCAGCTCTCTGATTGATTGATAATCGAACTTGCCCTCCAAAAACCCACATTTCCCGAAATTTTTTTAAAAATTGCCACCAGAAATGGGGCAAAAGGGGGATAAAACGCCCCTCCCCGATCGGGCGGCCGAGGCGCCCCCACGTGTCGCGGCCCCCGATCCGGGCCGTCCGCGCCTCTGGGCAGCAACCCGGAGATCGGGCAGCCAGGGGACGGATCCGGGCCGTCGGGGAAACCATCGACGGCCCAGATCCCTCGCGGGCAGATCTGGAGTGCCTTTAAGAAGGGGTGGTGCCCTCATCTTCTTCCTCGTTCAAGCTCGATAAAAAAAACCCTCGTCTCCCCTCCCTCGCTCGCTCGCTTCCGGCCGATCGCCGATCTCCGATGCCCTCCGCCGCCCGCAGCAGCCGCCGACGCCGCCGCCTCGCCGCCGGGCTCCGACGGATGGTCTCCGGCGTCGCGCTGATCGCCGGCGGCTCGCCTCGGATCCGACGGATCTGACCCCCCGGTTCCCGGACGCGGCCCCCCCCTTCCGTCTTATGGCATCAGCCCTCCTGGCCAGTCGAATCGAGCCGTCGTGGGGTGACCGGAAGGTGTATATGAGGAAATACACCGCCGCCGCAGTCGCCGATAATCCCCTCTTCAACCCCAATTCGAACCCTAACCCTAACCCCCCAAACCCTAGGCACGTCCACGATCCCGCCAATTTGCGCTTCCGCAAGGACGACGACTTCCCGCCCGCCGTCGACAATGACAACACCACGGCCTCGTTCGCCCCACGGTCGAGGTTCGACGCCGCCTCGGAGTACGTCACCTTCAGCCTCGGGGTTCTCGAGATCGGAGCTCAAGGAGCTCAAGAGGCGCCTCGTGACGGAGCTCGAGCAGGTCCGCGTCCTCCGGTCCCGCATCGAGAGCGCCGCGGCCCTCGAGGCCCGGCCGGTCTACCAGACCTCGCAGTTCTCGGCCACGCGCCCATCGCCGGAGGCCGTCACGGAGTCCCCGAGGCTCAAGGACAAGGCGGTCGCGCCGAAGACGCACGCCGGGAAGAAGAATTCGGGCATTAAGCGCGGAAACCCTTTCGGGTCGGACAAGGATCCGAAGAGACCCGTGAGGGACACGGTCCCCGCCGCCGTCCCGGATAAGTTCGTCGCCAGCATGATGAAGCGTTGCGGCCTGATCTTGACGAAGGTTATGAAGCACAAGCACGGGTGGGTGTTCAACACCCCCGTCGACGCGGTCGGGTTAGGGCTTCACGATTACCACCAGATAATCAAGAACCCAATGGATCTCGGCACCGTGAAGACGAATCTCGAGAGGAATTTCTACCACTCGCCGCAGGAGTTCGCGGCCGACGTGAGGCTGACCTTCAACAACGCATTGACGTATAACCCTAAGGGGCACGACGTGCATCACATGGCGGAGACGCTGCTCGTGCAGTTTGACCAGATGTTTGATCCTGCCTTGAAGAAATACGAGAAGGAGCGGCAGAAGGCCTCGCCAGCGGCGGAGGAGCCCAAGGAGCCAAAGGAGCCCAAGCCCAGGGTTTGGGATGAGGAATTGGTCCCGGATAGCACGAGGAGGGAGCCGGAACCAATGCTGGTGGAGAAGAAGAGAAACTCCAGCCCAAATTCAACCCGGCACCTGCATTGTCGAATCAAGAGGCGTTGGTGGCTTCTCCGCAAGCGACGCAGCCGGCATCAGTGGGTGTGCCTGCTATGAAGCGACCGAAGTCGGTTAAGTTGCCCAAGCCGAAGGCAAAGGATCCGAATAAGAGGGACATGAGCTTTGAGGAGAAGGCGAAGTTGGGGATTAACTTGCAGAACTTGCCCCCTGAGAAAATGGGTCAGTTATTGGCCATCATAAGGAAGAGGAACAAGCATTTCGCACAGGATGGAGATGAGATAGAGCTAGACATCGAGGCTGTAGATACCGAGACTCTTTGGGAGCTTGACCGGTTCGTTTGCAATTACAAGAAGCTAGTGAGCAAGATCAAGCGCCAGGGGCTCATTCACAACCAGGTCGCTGCTTCAGAGATCACCAACAAGGTAATGTGCCGATGTTTCCTGTGCAGAGTTTGCAATTCCTTTTACTTGATAGGTTGTGGCCGCTGATCTGATAGTGTTTTGTGCTTGAATCATATAGTCGCCGGAGAGAGAAGTGTCTGAAGCTGTTGTACCGCATAAGGGAAGGAGGGGAGAAGCTGGTGGAGAGGAGGATGTGGACATTGGGGACGAGATGCCGATGAGTAACTATCCTCCCGTGGAGATTGAGCGTGATGCGAGATCTAACACCTCTAGCAGTTCAAGCTCGAGCAGTGATTCCTCTTCATCTAGCGGTAAAAATTTCGTCTTTTGCCCCGTCTTTTCAGCGTTTAGTTGCCAATTAGTTCCATTTGGGGCTGAAACGAGAGCTCTCTTTATCTATCTTGCAGGGTCAGATTCTAGGAGTTCTTCGGGGAGCGATTCCGAGGCAGACAGCGTTCAATCGCCCTTTGTCGGTTCGAAAGGAGCCCACGGGACTTGAGGAGAGGAGAGGAGGTGTTTCTTATTTTGGGTGAAAATTTGGGACCCTTGAGAAGATGGGTCGGTGTTAATCCCTTGGCTTCATGGAAAGAAAGCATCTTGGTTGGTGGGTCGTGTTGGAGTTGAGTGATGGGAGGTGAAGAAGAAGAGGGTTTGAAGGTCGACGTATCTGTTTGTGCCTTTTGTTTGTTGCGATTGTGATATGTTTGCTGCAACTCCAAGAAGGGAGAGGGCGAGGACTGGATAAGGGGAATGGGCAAGGCAAGGCAAGGCAAGGCAAGTTGGTGGGGATGCTAAGAGGTGGCTGGACCAGAGAGATTATATCTTTGCCAGAGCAAGCAAGGAAGAACCAAGATATTGTAGGGACACGACTGTTTAGGATTAGGGTAATGCAAATTTGAGAAGATAGGAGTAGGTTTTTCGTTTTAGTGTAGTCGTGCGGAAAATCCTCGAAATGAATCACATGATGATGATCAAAGTAGAATGGCCCGGAAATTTTTTTGTACCATACCACCCCCCAAGTAAGTAAATCCACCACATGGTATTCACCGTGGTCAAGATGATGCATAGCAAGAATGGAAAAACGTGTACAGAGTGAGAGAAGGGAAGAATCAGAAATGTCGAGAAAAAGGGAAACAAATTTGCTTGCTTTGCTTGCTTGTTCTAGTGCCTGCTTCATCAAATACCCATGTGGGGCTTAAGAGCTATATATTCTTCAGATTTCCCTTGTCCATGTTTGATGTGTATGTTGTGTGATAAGAGAAAGCCTGTTATATCAAAATCTTGTCTCTTCCCTTGCTGCAACTTCTCAAGCTTTTGTACTTTCCTCTCCCCCTTGAAGCCTCTAATTTTGAACTCAAAACAACACTTCTCGATCCCTCGCTGGCGATTGCCACGGCCGGATCAAATGATGGAATGATAGGTCTGAAGAACGGTTGCTTGAACGTGTCTCAGAACACGGATCAAGAAATGATGAGTAGAGCTTGACCATGATGCGCTTGGGGGACATAGCTTAATCTCTCTCCTCTCCCTTCCCTGGCGTCGGGTGAGGCGTTTTGTGCTGTCAAACGGCGTGAACTACAATATTCTTGTTCCCACCAGCTAAACAAACGCGTGGGGCCATGTCTCTCCTCCCCCATCTTCTTCGATGTCGCTTTCTTTTGAAGAAACTTCGTCGAAGGTGGCGTAACGCGGGACGACCTGTTAAAAAAGAAGCAAAGAGATCGTCACCGTCGAAGTCGCCGTCTAAGTTCTTGGAACTAGGCTCGAACGCAACGCTACCCGCTTGGACGAATGGAATCAAGGCACATCCACATCAGTCAATACTTTCATAAAAGCTAAAGTTGGTGAAATTAGACTAGAAAGAAAGCACCTGTTTTTAACTTGTCGTGCTCGTTCTGGGGTCTTCCACAAGCCCCATGGCCAGAAAAATTGCAACTTTCATTTCCTGGGAAGAAGTCGAAAACGTTAAGAAAGGTATATATGCAGAGGGTCTTCGTTAAGAAAGGTATATATGCATAGGGTCTTACATCCAACATTCGACCTCCTGCTACATGCTGAATCAGAAATTATGTTTCTGTAATAATAAGAGGGATTCAGATTGAACTCTCCGTTCGTCTTCTAACTCTAGACAGATATTAGACCCTCGCAGTCATGAAAAAAGTCATGGGATGATAGGCCTTCGATGAATCATCAACTAGATGGTTCTGTAAAAAATCAAAGTGCTGCTAGGTATACTGGGGTGACAAATGCACGATGGACTAATAGCTCATCTAGTCATTCACTGCTCGCACCACCATCTTGTTCTTCTACTTAACATTAGAAATCCAGATTGGACTGATGTTGGCTTCTCGACATCCACTTGATTTTTCTACCAATGCCCTGCTTTCTATCCCAGTTGTGAGAAAATAGCAGACCTGAGTTATGCAGTTCTGTGATGGTTACTACGTGCACAATCTGAAATTCACTAGCACTATTCGGTTTCACCAGCTAAATAACATGAAGCTAACACATATTCAGTTTAAAAACATACGGATCAGATGAGAGGAACATGTTTGCTAAGTACTCCTACCTCATTGAAGCTAGAAAGACTGCTGAAAAATCACAAAGCACCACAAAGAGATCAGCCCCTAAACCGTGTGACTTCACATGCCTCTCATTATAGATAGAACATTGGGTTCGCCAGAAAATGATACCAAACCAAAAGACAAAGCAATAAGCTCTCGCCAGACTAAGAATTGCATGTCTAGAAGAAATAAGAGGGCTGATTCTTTAGATAGGAAATAATCATATCGACATCTGGCAAGCCAAGATCTACGGAAAACATAGTGGAAAGGCAAAAGGCGGGTTATAGATTAAACACTTGATGATAGTAACCTGCTTTAATCCTCAGACTGGAAGGAAAATCAAATGCATGATCCTGGAATTCATATGACGTAAATCAACTCGATTTCCTTAAGCTCTCTACAGTGCTACAGATAATATCATCCAATCAAGGCTCTAGCAACCAAATTGGGATATCTTCAGACTATCAGCAGTCTAACAAAATTGATAGCGCGGTGAGTAACCAAAAGAATCCTAAACTACAACTGAAGATGGAGAGCATCTACTCCATTTTCTCTGGATGTCCCATGTGCTTAAATCAATTTCAAGATGAACTTTTCAACATGACCCTCACTGCTAAACATCCAGAAGAAAACATAAACTGAAATGAATCATACAGATCTAAGTAGCTGAGAACTCTAAAACTTCCAGGAAACAGATCCAATAACCAAAAGGAACAACAGGCGCAGAAACCATACCTTGATTCAAATTAAACTAGATTCACATGACCTATGCCTGCAAAATAAAGCACCAGGAATCAACAATATTTTTAACTCTCCAAGGCATATCAGTACATTAATGACGCATTAATTAGACAAAACTCCCCCAGAAGCCCTTGGAGTAAGAAAAGCAGCAAGCAACATCTCCCTACCTGTCTGAGCCTGAGATGTGGCTGTGCACAACAAATCTTGACTTCAGATTCAAAGACTTCCAGTTACCCTTTTAGTACAGTCCGCGGCTCCATGCCTGCAGAGATATGCAGAACCCAGAAAACACGAGCAAAGAGACAACAACCTCCCCCATTAATGTGAAGGCTTCGGTTTACCACTCAAAAGAACAAATTCCCAGATTATAATTTCCTACCACAAGCTTAGAAAAATGAAAAAGGAAGAACCTTGAACGTCAAAGACATCAACGTCAAGAACAGCAAATTAAAGTTCAGCGTTGGGCAACAACAAAAAAGATTTTCGAAAAATAAAAGGAAGTCTAAAGTGCGGGGAAACCAGACATCTGCTGCTGCAGAACTGGTGAGCCCTTCACGAGGGGGGGAAAAATAATTGAAAAGAAGGGAAAGGAGAAAACAAGAAAAAAAAAAAAAAGCATGAGTGATCACTATCAAATGTGGAGAGGGGACCACCCTATTTTTCGTCGTTGTGCCTAGAGATGGAACATATTCGAGGACAGAAAATTACCGCCATGCTCTAACGAAGATATGATAAACAAGAGATAAATTTAATGAAAATTGAATTTCTTTCTCCTTTTCACAAGATTCGATGCAAATAAATGAAAATTTCCTTTCCCTTTTTTGCGTTGATCAGTGCAAATACGTGGCGAGGTCATTGGGGTCCTTTTCCCAGGTGGACCCAACATTCAAATTCTTTAATAGGGCAGTATCTCTTATGACCAGCCACCTAATTATATCGGTTTCTTAGCCATTAAGTCAATTAATTGTTTTATATTTGGTAAGTTTCATCAAGTACAAGTAACATATCAAACTTTAAATTACATTTGTAATGACACAAATATCTCAATTTTTGGCGTCACAAAAAAAGCTAAACTTGCTGACACGATATAAAAAATCAAAACTTATACATATATGACATATATATTAATATAAATTCAGGATTTTTTATAATATCAAAAATTGGAAATTTTTGTCACAATGAAGAACATTAGAGTTATGTTTGTGTCATAATAGATATAGTTTGGATTTTTTTAGGATATTAATTGTTTATTTATTTTTTCTTCTACTATTTAGACTTTTTTTTTTCAAGAAATTGCTGTTTGTAGCTGGTTTATGAAAAATAAAATGGAGACCGGACGTTTTGAATTGGTCAAAATCTGCCGCTCCACTAAACGAGATGCAGTTAAAATAATTTGTGATTGATGGTTCCCACCAATAATGGCCGACTGATGTCAGCAAGTGGACCCACTTTGAAACCAGAGGAACTTTCTTGATTGCTTTTGTCCGCTTTTGAGCGACTTTACTTGAAATTGAATACACCGGGCACGGCGACAAGCCGAGTAGGTATGGAACACCCTGGAAAAGTAAATATAGATGTTTTGCCATTTAAGTTGTGGACTTGAGATATCATTTAAATGATATGATTTGTGCAACCTGACATGGCTTGAGTTGCCTGTTATGTGATATTAGGGACTTGAGTTTAGGGCTGAGCAAGGGTCAATTTTGGATCGACCCTACACCGGTCCAAATCTTCTGGTCCGATCCGGTTCCAGGTGAGATTGAGTTGGTCATTAATCTTGAGATTTCTGGGTTAGTATTGTGCGAGTTAATTTTCGATCCTAGGAATTCGAGGTTAATCAGATCCGGACCAATCCTCACTATATATATAAGAAAAAAGCCTAAAATAAACAGTATCAACAATATTAAACAATTCTTTAGTAAGGAGTCAAGTAATTTTATATTACTCTTTAATACTTAGATTTTTAATGTCTTTTATGGCATCAACAACCATAATTTACAAATGAGGAAAATATTTTTGTGAGGAGTTCTTACATCGTCCAAAATGGCATAAACATCTTCTCATGGCGTATTTTTTTAGTATTTGTTCTCTTCTGTCTTATTTGTATTCTTAGTATTCAATTTGCCAAAATTTAAAAAACCAATTTTTCCGCTCACCACTTGACACTTGCCTTGCTTACTTTGGGTCACTCGTGCCGCTCGCCGCTCGATGCTTGATTTGCTTGTTGCTCCTCGCTCGGCGTTTGACGCTCACTCGATTTGACGCTTGACGTTCACCCCACTCAATGTTGGCTGCTCTCTGCTCAACTCTTTTAGTTAACCCTGCTCATCATCGAACCCATTAGATTAGTCCGATCCTCGGTCGCCTTTTTAGGGAGTATAAAAAATGAAATAAAAAATTTACGATTGGTCTCGGATTGACCCTAGAATTGGACCAAATCCATTAGGTTAGTGCAGTCCTTGGTTGCCTTTTCAGGGAGTACAAAAAATGAAATAAAAAACTTATCAATTAATCCCTAGTTAACCCTAGAATGGACCGAATCCACTAGGTCAGTCCGATCCTCGGTTCTAAGCTTAATAAGATCGACCCTCGATCCAAAAAATTGAGGACTAGCATTGTGTAAGTTGGTCATAAGGTTAAGGGGTGGACCAAACCAACTTGGACCATGTTCACCCCTACTTGAGTTGAGTATGAATCTTGATGAGGATGGAGTATGGAATTGCCATCATCATATAGTTGTGCGATGGTGGATTTATCATCATTAATGTATAGGATACTTGTGATAAATGGGCTAAGACATGGTAAAAATGTATTTGTGATTCCGTCCCCAATAAATTGGTGATTGTGTCTCTTGTTGGTGAAGATGAGTATTAGCTAGTGATGGGATGGTAATAGATACTCACTTGTGTATATTGATGAGTTAATATTTGCTCATCAAGATATTAGTATGTTTATATATGTGTATTTGAGTGTTGAATTGAATGTTAGCTCACCTCATCTATTTTATGCATTGTGGACATGATTATAGTCATTTACATATAT
Organism: Eucalyptus virginea; assembly: GCA_014182375.1. Lineage (NCBI taxonomy): Eukaryota > Viridiplantae > Streptophyta > Magnoliopsida > Myrtales > Myrtaceae > Eucalyptus > Eucalyptus virginea. The sequence goes on from CM024522.1 coordinate 10,774,205, forward strand.
ATTGCACAATTAATATAATATGTTGGTTTTGCTGTTGACAATGATAGTTGACATTACTCGTTAATTGATACTATGTTACTGTGCTCTTGGGACTAGTGGTGAAGTATGGACCTTTCATTTATTGAGATAATGTCTGCCTCGAAATGTTTCACTAATTGGGCGAGCTCAGAGTTCAAATACATTTACATTAGTACTTTTGAAAATTTCTTTTAAAGATGAAGTAGGGGTGTAATTTCTGTAAAAGAAGTATTTTATTATGTATGATGACAAAAAATTGTATACATGATACGGGGCTAAACTATTTATTCATTTAAGATCATATTGTATGGAGAATTCGGCTTGATATAGTTTTTCCCAAAGAATTAGCACAAGAATGCGATAAAAAATTGGAGAGGGTTTTGAGCCCCTTGGTCTTCAACTCTCATTTTGAGGCATATAAGACTAGGCCTCCAAGCTTTCACCATATTGGAGACCTTAAATGAGTCAAAGAAGTCATTGCAAAGGTTGTTTATATTCATAGCTCAAAATGTTCATCTCGAGCTAGTTATTGAATCTTGCCCAAAATAGATCAAATTGCCTCTTTGAACTTGCCTGACACTTTCTCTACTTAGCCAAAAATAACAAACCCTAATTGATTTCTTCACAACATTTCTCTGAAGTTTCTAAGATTTGAAATTGACTCCAAAACACAAATTTGAATCTGAACCAAATTGATTTAGGGTTAGATCTTTTGTTTTTAAGTATATGAAGTTTTGTTCCTTATGTCTATAAAGTGAACTTCCTCCACAACATGGTCCATCTAGACTTTAACAATTTTATCAAGTCACAATCTATTCACTTATTGATGTTCTCATAGTATTCAAGTTATTCACCTTCTACTTGGTCCGTCCAAACACCTTAACGGTCTTGCATCCCTGACTTGTTCATCAAAATTCAAAGATCCTTCTAACTTTAACACTTTCCACTTAATATATGGTTCTTTGTTTGCAAATTAAGCATACTCTCTTCTAACTTAGACATATATATATAGACACACACACACACACTTAATATCATCTGCATATGAATTTATGTGTGTGGAGAATATTTCGTTTGCATATTCAATACACATATTAGTTCACACTTAATGTTTCATCCTATTCAAAATACATGGGAAGTTTTCCCAGCACATTTAAGATTAGAAAAGAAAAATACTTGACAAAAAAAAACACTATGTAAGTATTTTTCATATTTATAGATTATTCGGGCAATTATCAATGACCAAGTTTCAAAGCAGTTGCAGTAAAAAGAATTTAAAAAAAGCACTTTTGGTCAATGAAATGATAATCAATATAATTGAATTAAAAATGATGAAGATTGGGATATATTCATACATTTTGCTAATTCATGTAACAAGAAAAGAAAAATTGTGTTGAAATGTTTTAGAAAATGTGGTAATAAAATATCATTTTATAGTGATAACAAAAAAATATTATGTTAATATCACGAAAAATCTCCAACTAGTATGCTTGTGGTAAATTTATCCTAAATTAATTTTTTGACTGCAAAAAATCTAAAATTGACGTGATAAAATTTAGTTTTTGTAAACCAAATTGCTGAGTTGGATAATGCATAATAGTTACCAATTTGGGGTTTTACTCTTTGTTTGCCATAAGTTTATTAGTTTGTGATTTTTTGTTATGATAATTCAATTTAACGGGAACTAGTAGAAGATAAATATGTCACAAATATATAACTTTTAAGTTTTTTATGATAAAAAATTAGTTTAGAATAAATTTATCACATGTATATTAGTTTATAATTTTTTGTAATATTAATCTTAAAATATTAAGTGGAGAAGGGGAAGTGAAGCTCACATGCACACTTTTGCCGCTCTCTCTGCTCTCCCACGGGTGCAAGCCCAGGAACTCTAATTTCTGTATATTGTAATCGTGATATTGGTGCAATTATGAGATAAAATATTTTTAGATTTTCTCGAGATCTTTCGAAGTTAAGGTTTAAATGTATGTTTGATTTCATTTTTCTATTTTTTTTTTTATCATTTGCCACGTAAAGCAAGTTCAGGCATTAATATTACTCGTCGGGGCCACATACAATTTTCAGCACCTGAGGGCGTGTTTGGCTGCCACTTGTTTCTGTTCCTAGGAACAAAAATTTTTGTTTTTGTTAGGAGCAAAAAACAACTTAAACGCGTTTGTGTGCGTTTTGTTCAAAACTATTTTTGTTAAAAACACATTTGGAGCGAAACAAGAAAAAAAAAAAGTTGTTTCTTGTTTCGAAACAAAAACTAGAAACACTTTTCTTTTTCTTCTCTTTTTCTTCTTCTTTTTTTCTTTCTTTTTCTTGGCCGATCGCCGGCCTTGGCCATGGCCGGCGAGGGCTGGTGGCCTCGCCCAGCCACGGCAAGGCTCGCCGGCCGCTAGGCGAGCTCGGCCTCGCCGGATATGGGCGAGCTCGGCCTCGCCGGATCTGGGGCGAGCTCGAGCCTCGCGCCGGGCCGGGCGAGCTCGAGCTCGCCCGGATTTGGCGGCCGAGCCTCACCCAACCACGGCGAGCCTCGCCGTGGCTGGGTGAGGTTGTCGGTCCCCGTCGGCCGGTCGCCGGAGGCGGCGATCGGCCAAAAGAAGTAAAAAGAAAAAAGAAAGGAAAAAAAGAAAAAGAAAAAGAAAATATTAAAAAATTAAAAGAAACAAAAAAGAATTGTTCCGGAACAAGTTTACCAAATGCGTGTTTAGTCAAAAATTGTTAGGACAGAAACACTTTTTTTTTTTTTTTTTTTTTACGTTCGAAATAATTTTTAAACGAAACGTTACCAAACGCGCCCGAGTGTTCTGAGTTCGCTGCCCATTTATGCAGGTAAAGGGACCCCGTTACCCCGGGGCATTTTCTCTCACAAGCGCATTCAATAGCAGTTTTTGAGTCTTGTATCGATTATCGAGCTAATTTCAGTAATTATGAAACCCATTTAAGGTACGGAAGCAATAGGCTATCCCCTTTTTTTTTTTTTTTTATAATTACGTTGACTAGAAGGTAATAAAATTGCAATGACACGAAAGATGAAATATAAATCACGAGTCAACTAAACCCTCTCGAGAGCACGCTGAAGAATAAGAAAATTATCTGGAAAAAAAATACATGTTTAAGTATATATCCAAACAAGATATAGAATTTCCGATAGATTAGATGAAATCTCAAAAAAATTACGATTCAATATTCTTTTATAAAATTATAAAATTCGAATGTTTCATTTGTGAGGAGCCAGATGAGATGAATCTCTCATGTCTAGTAAGCATTCATTCGATAACAATTTTTTAATTAGACTGAATAAGTCTAATTGTCCTTATGCCAGGGCCAAGGTCAAAAGTTGTTCACTTACCTCCGAAAAAGGAGAGGTGAAAGGTCAATTTGTTTGTTGTCTTTTTCAAATCCTGGGAAGGAGGCGGGCAATAGAAGAGATGGAACAAAATTTAGGGCATAAGATCTTCTCGACTCTTAGTCAAAAGGTCAATAATATATATCTAATTGGTCAACAATGTCCCGAAGGTGCAAACCTGTAATAGGCACATAGAAATTATTGTACACCGAGTAACATAAAAGGTGTTGGTTAGCTGGGCTACAAATTTGATTGGGGCTTTTTAAAACATTAAGCTCCTAGAAGAAAATCTTGAGTAGTCCATTAACCGATGGCCAAAATATTAAGTTTTGTTTCCAGATATATCTGTCCGCATAAAATGGGCTCACCCTCATGACTATTGTGAGTAAGATGGATATCCTTGAAATTGCGCATCCAACTTTATTTTTAATACCAATTGTACATATGTCAATTTATTTATAAACTTTTTAATTTCATTAATATAATAATAATCTTTCCATGAAATATCAATATAATTCTTCTAGCTAATCGCTAATAAAAATCTCTAAGGTGGCAATCCACATAAGATGGCGTTTGGGTAAAGTTGTTCATGCCAACATGTCATGTACGACCGCCAGCTATCATTGGACACTTTGTCAGCATTTTTCGTGGTAATTGGTTAAAAAAATTATATTAGAATTTTGCACAAAGACTTAGAAGTACATTCATAACATTTTAAAAAATTTAGGATTAATTTTGCATTCATATAGTCCCTTTAGGTTAGGTTATATTAACACAATCAAGACACATAAGGCCAAAACTTATATAACAACAAGATATTAAGAAAACCTTAATTCAATGTATCAAACTAGCCTCTCTTAATAGATAAAAATGAGAAAATTTCAAATAAAGGTTTGAAATGTTTTCATTTTCTCAAATAACTATATGAAGTGGATATTATTTCAAATATGAGCCTAACGTATTTTCATTTTCTCAAATAAAGGTATAAAGTGGAGCATGTTACAAATAAAAGCTTGAAATTGTCATATTAGTCTTAAAGAAGGGCCTAAACTCACAATATGATAATGGCGATTTCACCTTTTCTTTTTTTTTTTCCTTTTTTCCCATAAAAAACAAAATAAAAAAAACTTAAACAAAAACAAAACAAGACAAGAGGGAGGGCTCCCTTTCTCTTGTGGTCATCAACTCATTGCTAGTGGGGTGGCGAGGTCGCTGATGCCTAGGTGAGGGCCGTCAAGTAGAGGTGAGGGCCAGCAAGTTCTCATCGAAAAGATTTGGATGAGGAGGGCCCTCGTGCAAGTTTGGCAGATCTTGCCTAGGACCTCTAGACTTGGGGCGAGGTTATGATGAGGGCATGTGACCCTCAGTTAGATCTAGGAGAGGATCGCCATCCTCTCCCATTTCTAATGAGGGCCTACTAGCCCTCACCTTTGGTCGGTGAGGGTCACCAACCATTGTCGCCATTCCACCGGTTGCTTATATTTTTGTATTTTCTTTTAATTAATATTTTCAAAATTAAAAATTTAATAAAAATGTGTTTAGACGAAAATACATTTGATCAGCCCGAATATTTTACTGAATAGTGAGGTTATGCTCTTATTTCGTTAAAGGAGGATGGAATGGAGGAAAAAGAGACGGAAATGAGATTAAGGCATCACAGTGAGAAGCTAGTAGTTGCATTTGGGTTTGTTAAAATTTTTGGATGTGTGCGTGCGGATTATAGTTTTTGGTTAGTGACGTGTGCAAGTGTATGATATAGTTTGTAGAGGATAGAAATGGACGAGATAGGATAGTTCAAAGGATAAACATAAATTTTTATGGGACAATGATAGTTTCACTAGTTTATAAAAATAATTTTACAATAGTTGAAGGAAGTATTGATGGTGGAGCTTCATGATATGAAGTATATTCTCATGCTCCTCTCACTCTATTACATCAATGAGTTACGGCCTTTTTATAGGCATTTCCACCGACAAAGTACAACTGCCTTAGAGGATTCTAGACTTCTCTTGAATGCTGGACTTCTCTAGACTTCTCTTACGGACATTTTCAGCCACAATTTTTAACCATCCAAAACTTCATCTAGGGAATTATGGATTGTAGTTTAGCAACTCTAGGAAATTCTAGAAAATGGATCACCATTTCCAACACTCCTCCTTGATCCATTTTTGGGATACTTCGGACATTGTATAATAAAGTCGTGGACATTCTTTGAAATATCTCTTCTAATTTGTCCCATGCCTTTTATGCCCTCTTTGTTCCATGATCCCTTGTGTTCTACAATCCCTTGCATTCTTTTGTTAGAACACTTGCACTTGGCTTTGAATGTGCATGTCTTTTCTTCAACGATGTCCCATATGTCTTGGGTCATCAAAATGCTCTTAGTTGTAGTTATTAGCTCGGGCTTTGGCTCTAGGCTCTAGCTCTAGCTCCGGCTTTGATTTTGGCTTTGGCTTCGGCTCTGGCTCTCTGTTGGCTCTCACTTGGGCTCTGGCCTTTGATTTTGGCTTTAGCTCCAGCTCTGGCTCTCTTGGCTCTCTTCGCTCCCGCTCAGGCTTTGGCTTTTTTAGTTGAGGATGGTGAGGACAAATGCCCATAACCATCCAATATGCCTAGCTCTGGCTTCATGGTCCCTTACGCCTGGTTTAGCTACAAACCTGGGCGAACCTGGCTCTGATACCATGTTAACATTTTTTGGATGTGTGCATGCAAAAGGATGGTTTTGGTATTAGTTATAAATTTTGGTTAGTGACGTGTGCAAGTGTATGATATAGTTTGTAGAGGATGGAAATGGACGAGATAGGATAGTTCAAGGGATAAACTTAAATTTTTATGGGACAAGGATAGTTTCACTAGTTTATGAAAATAATTTTACAATAGTTGAAGGAAGTATTGGTGGAGGAGCTTCATGATATGGGAGTATATTCTCATGCTCCTCTCACTCTATTACATCAATGAGTTATGGCCTTTTTATAGGCATTTCCACCGACAAAGGACAACCGCCTTAGAGGATTCTAGACTTCTCTTGAATGATGGACTTCTCTAGCCACAATTTTTAACCATCCAAAACTTCATCTGGAGAATTCTAGAGTTGTAGTTTAACAACTCTAGGAAATTCTAGAAAATGGATTACCATTTCCAACACTCCCCTTGATCCATTTTTGGGATACTTCGGACATTGTATAATAAAGTCGCGGACATACCTTGAAATCTCTCTTGTAATTTGTCCCATGCCTTTTACGCCCTCTTTGTTCCATGATCCCTTGTGTTCTACGATCCCTTGCATTCTTTTGTTAGAACACTTGCACTTGGCTTTGAATGGGCATGTCTTTTCTTCAATGATGTCCCATATGTCTTGGGTCATCAAAATGCTCTTAGTTGTAGTTGTTAGTTCGGGCTTTGGCTCTGGCTCTTGTAGGCTCTGGCTCTAGCTCCGGCTTTGATTCTGGCTCTAGCTTCGCATTTGGCTTTCTGTTGGCTCTCGCTCGGGCTCTGGCCTTTGATTTTGGCTCTGGCTCCGGCTCTGGCTCTCTTGGCTCTCGCTCAGGCTCTGGCCTTTTTAGTTGAGGACGGTGAGGACAAACATCTGATATGCCTAGCTCTGGCTTCAAGGTCACTTATGCTTGGTTCAGTTACGAATCTGGGCGAACCTGGCTCTGATACCATGTTAAAATTTTTTGGATGTGTGCGTGCAGAATGATGGTTTTGATATTAGTTATAGTTTTTGGTTAGTGATGTTTACAAGTGTATGATATAGTTTGTAGATGATGGAAAAGGATGAGATAGGATAGTTCAAAGGATAAACATAAATTTTTATGGGACAAGTATAGTTTCACTAGTTTATGAAAATAATTTTACAATAGTTGAAGAAAGTGTTGGTGGAGAAACTTTATGATATGGAGTATATTCTCATGCTCCTCTCACTCTATTACATCAATGAGTTATGGCCTTTTCATAGGCATTAACACCGACTAAGTACAACTGTCTTAGAGGATTCTAGGCTTCTCTTGAATGCTGGAATTCTCTAGACTTCTCTTACATGCTGGACATTCTCAGCTACAATTTTTAACCATCCAAAACTTCAACTAGGGAATTTTAGATTGTAGTTTAGCAACTCTAGGAAATTCTAAAAAATGGATCACCATTTCCAACAGGGTTGATTTCGACCAAGGATGGGGAGCCAATACTTGTGGTGAAAAATCTTAGAATATGCGGGGACTGCCATAATGCAATCAAACATATGTCTAAGATTACGAAAAGGGAAATCACTGTTAGGGACACCCACAGGTTTCATTGCTTCAAGGAAGGGCAATGCTCTTGTGAGGATTACTCGTGAATAAAGCATTTGACTGGGTCCTTTTGAGTTTTATTAACGTGTAACTCAGAATCGGCATTCTACTAGGTCGGGCAGGCAAAATAAGTGAAGCAGAGAAGCTCATCGAGACAATGCCATTGAGTCCTGGCTCCGTTGGCTGGGCCTCATTGCTTGGGGCATGTAGGAACCATGGAAACATGGAGATAGCTATTAAAGCAGCCTATCAGTTTTTTGCGGGATGCACCTGCAAATGCTGCTCCATATGTTGTCCTCTCAAATATGTTCAGTAGTGCTGGCAGATTGGAAGATATGGTAGCAATAAGAAGGCTAATGGGAGACAGAGGTGTTAAAAAGAATCCAGGTTGCAGCTGGATCGAGCTAAATCGAAGAACCCATGTATTTGTTGCAGAAGATAGTTCACACCAATGATTAAGGAGGTTCGTGATTACTTGGATGAGATGCTATTGAAGATTAGGAAGGTTGGTATGTACCGGATGTTAATCAGGTTTCGTTAAAGGAGGATGGAATGGAGGAAAAAGAGATGGAAATGAGATTAAGACATCACAGTGAGAAGCTAGCAGTTGCATTTGGCTTGATTTCGACCAAGGATGGGGAGCCAATACTTGTGGTGAAAAATCTTAGAATATGTGGGGATTGCCATAATGCAATCAAACATATGTCTAAGACTTCAAAAAGGGAAATCACTGTTAGGGACACCCGCAGGTTTCATTGCTTCAAGGAAGGGCAATGCTCTTGTGAGGATTACTGGTGAATAAAGCATTTGACTGGGTCCTTTTGAGCTTTATTAATATGTAAATCAGAATCATAGATATTTTTCTTGAATTTGAGAGCTAATGTCATGCCTTATTTGGTTATAGTCTGCTTTCGAACTCACTGATAAAGCATTGAGTTCTAAGAGTTCTAACTTTTATGTTATGCGTGGATCATGATTAGTTTATGTGCAAATTGATTAAAGTCTTCCAATGACATTATATCAAGGCGAAAAATTGATGATAGTGGCCTAAAAATATAGGCTGTTGCTTTGAAGAAACATAACAGCATGTGAGTGCAAATTTTTGATCATTTAAATCAATTTATACTTGACCGAGTTGATTCAAACTTTTTTTTCTCTTTCCCAGATATCCTTTCTTGTGAAGATTAGGAAGGTTCACATTACCTATCAGCCTGAAAAGTCGTTACCTCCCACTTCCTTTTATTGGTCTGTTTGAGTTGAATTTATCTAGCGTTCTGCGATACAATTGCTGCTCAAGAAGTCCAATCTGTAGGTTGGGTTCCGAATGAGTATATGTGCAGTTGTGTGGTTGCAAAATCGAAGTAAATCTATAGAAACAGGTTTCACAATTTCCATTTCCCCAAGGGAGATACTAGTGGATGGTTTGTCAGATTGTAAGATACTGATCTTTTATTGATTTTTTTTTTGGGTAATTTAATAGAAAATCCCTGGATTTTACCTCCGAATTTATTTGATTCTTACCGTTGATTCATCAATCTTCAAATGAGATTATATTTTACCATTCAGCTTTGCTGATTGGTCGTGATACTGTCAATGAAGCTTCAATCATGCTAGTGCAAATGTGTGGGACCATTGCCAATTGTGCCAGAAGTTTAAGTTGTTAGATAAGGTGTGGTTTAATATTATTTGAGTACTTTCGCACTCTCCCTTATGACAACAACATGGTGTTGCAACTTGGGACGAAATTGCTTGCATAGGAAAAATTAGCCATCCGATCTTGGATCATTGGACTTATACTTAACAGTCTTCTGTTTACTAAAATGATCTAAATGTATCCAAGATATGGCTAGGAGCTACAGTATCTTGACAATTATAAGGCAGCAATCTGCCAAATGTTGTGGAGATCATTCTTTAATGGCCTCATTTCGTGAAGGGAAAAAATGGAGGAATGGTGTGGCAGCATCAAGATCTATGGAATCATGGGGAAATTGAACTACTGCATGATCTTTGGCATGCTTTATGCTTTTCAGGGTATTGATGGAGAAGAGGATGTTGTGTTATAGTTTCCCTATAGCCTGCAACGATGGGTTTATCACTTTCAAATCAGCACGTAAAACTTCTGGAACTCAACAGAAGTTGGGAACTCCCTTCTCCTTGGAAGATTTCCTGGAATTCTGAAGCACTGGTGAGAGCTAGCTTTCTGTCCTGAGAGTGTTTGAAGAGAATTCTAACCACAAAAGGATTTGAAGAGAAAAAGAATGGTGTTAGCCAATAGATGTTTTCTTTGTAAGCAGGCCAAAGAATCTGTTTCTTCATATTCTTTTTCATTGTGCATGGTCTGACGATCTTGGAGTGCATTTTTCTTGGTCAGTTGGGCTGTGGTGTTCTGTTAGAGAGGAACTTGCTTGTTGAGGGTTGAATTGTCCTTGACATTGGAGAAGCCCTTCCGTTTGTAAAATCAGCATCCATTTTGTTTGGATGGATGGCTTACCACATTACTTTTTCTGCATTGTGGTGGTGCCCTTTAGCTGGTCAGATTCTTCAGTTGCTTAGATTTGTTACAGTTTGTTTATGAATGGGAGGCATAATTTTTTCTTTTCTATCAAAAGATTTTCATTATCGACAATCATTTACATCAACACTTGAGTGTTGTGAAACTTTCAGGAATTTTAGATGAAAAAGACTCAAGTGAATGAGCTGCAAGATTTAGATTAAGCAAAAAGTATAAGTCAATCCAGACAGCAATAATCTTCACATCCTTTCTCCTGTTTGGATGGACTGATTAGAGTCTGGGTGAAAGATGAAATACTAAAATTTTCTGCAGGGAAGTATGGAATTTAGTGTTTATCTCCATCTTGGTTGGCAGTAAGTGGATTTTTCATTGTATAGTGTTGAACAGTATGCGTTTTGACTATGTTTAAGTTTAGCTGGTTCCTACACAGGGACATCACCATTACTATTTCGTAATTTTTCTTACATTATGATTTATTCCTTCTAATTTTAATGTTAATCATTATGTATTACATCATATAATCGCTTCATGAGATTAATCAAGCTGTTATTGATGACAGATTTAATTTTGCTCTCTGCTAGTGTTTTAAAACTCGGTCTAGATTGACTAGTTCTATTGAGAAATCTTTCTATGTCTGATCTGGTTTACTTTTAGGAGCAGAAGAGGTACTAAGCCAGTCATTAAGTGGCCAAATCACTTTGACTTGGTTGGGCCAATTCTTAAGTCGTTCTTCACTTTCAAAATTTGGATACAGATATAAAGAGACTTTACAAACTAATTGTCTTGTTTAACATCATTACTTGTAGTAATGATAAAGTAGTAAATCATAAATAAGTTCAATGTGTAACCAACTATAAGTTAGATAAGTGCATATCACTTTCTATTTGTTTGAAAAAAATCATATTGTAGACTTCACTTTCTACCTTTACAAATTTCTTCAATCTTTATTGTCTTCGGTAATGCTACTGTTTGGGACTTAACTGCAGACCTCATTTAAATGGGAAGCAGACATCAAGCGGGTTCTTTTGATCTGTTTCTTTTTAAAAGATTGCTTGTATAATTGATCTAGTGTATCTTCAGATATAGCAGAAATTTTCTTGATGTCGTGGGAACTCTTGCGATGGAGTATATTGTATTAAAAACTCACCTTGTAAATATGCCAGTTGTGAACCTGAGAATCACGCACTTGACGATGCTTAGATCTGATATCTCCAAACTTGAAAGAAATTTTCCTATAATATATTGTATTAGAAACTTACCTTGTAGATATGCCATTTTGAACCTGAGAATCACGCACATGACGATGCTTAGATCTGATTTCTCCAAACTTGAAAGAAAATTTCTTATAATTAATAGATATGTCACTGGAGGGCCGTGGTGAGGTCTGACTTGTTTAAAAATTTTGCTAGGTGCCAATGCAATGGTTTTACTCCTTTGAAAATGTAAAAGTCAAGACAGGTTAATCTCTCAATTTCTTTTGACACGTTGCTGCTTCACATGCATCTTTGGCCTCTGCATCTCTTGTTCAATCACAAGCAAGGAAATGTAATGTTTTGTCTCCCATTCAGCTGCTTGGTCACAGATGTTGGTTGTGGTTTTGGATAAATTCTTTCATTCTCATACTTGCCATTAGGAAGTATTGGTTGCTTAGTTTCCTCCCTTTTTGGTAAAATCGTGATTCCCTGATTTGACAAGGGCGGGGAGTGACTGCCGGGACTGGAAGGCTTGGACAAGGTACGGCTCCTGGTAGCAAGCTTTTAGGATGGTGCAGAGGGCTAGTCCTCAGGTGAGAACACTATCGGTGGTATGGATGACCTTTTAGAAAATGCTTACTTGGGCTGCACTTACACCCAAAGTACACGAGCAATGAGCCAAACTGACCATATCTTGGGTGATTTAGGCCAAGGTCTCAAAATCATCTCCATTGTTTGTGCAGTTCTAGGTTGACATTTCAGTCATTCTTAAGGAAGTTCTCCTTCTATGGATTGGTCATTTTAGTTATGTGTCGTTTTGTCTATTATAGATTGCTTGTTATGGCAATGGGGAAACATTATCTTGTTCTTTAGCTTTGTGTGGTAGACTAAGGTTAGTCTTTTTAGGTTAACTCATTGGGATGTTCTGGTCCAAGTCATGTCACTTTTGAGATGGGGATTCATTACAGCGTCACTCACTTTTAATGGAGACTATCTAAAAGCAATGTGGCTCTACTGTGAGGAGATCACTCTGAGTTGCTTTTTATTGTTGATTCTTCTTTTTAGTTTCAATTTAATGCATCTGTTTGCATTATTTACTATGACAATACAAAGGAATCTCCTTTTTATTGTTTTTAGACTAAGTAAGGGTGATTCAGCAGTGTTGCTCCAGCTCTTCTGATCTAATAAATGGACGAACAGAAATCTAGTTAATGATGCTACAGCCTATTGGTTTATCTGACAATACTGAATTCTTAGGAGCGATACAATTCTTGCTAGGGACTACGTTCAGGGACTACACTCTTCCTGAAGAAGCTGCCTTCTTCTGTTTCCTTGCATGTCTAATTCTGTGGTATTTGTCTATCTGCTTAATCCCTGACACAATTGATACCCGGTCTATTTAACTTTGTACCTTTCATGTAATTTACGTCTTGAAGAAGGCATAATACTTTCCTTTTATATCTCTACCTGAGCATCAGCTATATGATAAATATTTTGAATTTACATGATATCATTCCATGACCTATGTTACAACATATCTTAACAAGTGTCTTTCGTGGTATTCTACTTTTTCCTAGACTATATCCGAGCCACGCTTGTTCCAAGCAGAATTTGAATTTGAAAGTCCAAGTGCCTTGCCACTCGATGCATTTCCTTTGGATTGAATACATTAGAATTCTGATCTCTTTGCTGCACTGAGAATAGGTGAAGGAGCTATCACACCAAAAGAACATTTTGGTTCTTATCACAGTTTATCTGCTTGATTCATTCAGTCAATGCTATTAATGGTTTTATAGATTCAAAAATTGTTGCTTGAAGCACTTTCTTATCCTCTGTGGATGAAGAGTCATAAGAAGACAAAATCTGCAAACTTGAGAAGTTACTCCTTTACATATAAATTTGAGGTTACCACTGTGATAGATTATTGTAGGTTGAATAATGCATGTGAATAGTTCATTTGATAGATCTTGGGCTTGATTCAAATCAAACAGGAACCGCTCTAATTTACGCATTGCATTTGTCCGGCGCTTTCTTACCACTGGCCTGAATTGCGCTGTTATGCCTTTTTATTTCTCTGCTACCGCTTATTTCTGTGCTAAAGCTACAGTTGATAATTATATTGATGGAGCTGAATAATTTATAAAACAAAATGAGATATGACGTGTATTTTAATCGCTATGTCTGATTCTTGGTTAAATACTTTGTGAGCAAGTCTTATTAGTGTGCTGTCTCTGATGACCTTGTTGACAATATTAAGGTGGAGATGAGTATTTGGCACCCCCTTGGTGCCATTTACAACGAAAGCACTTTTCGTTTTTTAGAAAGTAGAAAACTTAGCAAGCTTCAAACTGATTAATGTAAAATTGTCCACTCTTCCCCTTAAAATAATTGTATAGATGAGTGTTGGAAATAACGGATCCCCGAAAACCGGATTCGATACTAAATCGAACCCCTAAAACGAATGCGGAAGCGAAGCCCGGGAAAAACACGTATCACCGATCTTAAAGCACACCACGGATTCGAGCGTACCTTGTTAGCCATAGATTAGACACCGACGCTGATTAGAGGAAGAAAATCTGGTCCTGTTCGATCCGTTGGCGCCTTGAAGGGAAGAAGAATGATGCCTTATGCTTACTGTTTCTTCTTTTTGTTTTTGAGAGAGAGAGAGAGAGAGCGCGGGAAAAGGAACGTACGTACGTTGAATTATCCAAGAGGTTTCTTCTCTCTCTCTCTCTCTCTCCTCCCTTTTATACCTTCCCCCATCCACGGACCCTATTCCCTTGGGCCGGGCTTTTTGGGCCCAACTTGGGCGGACGGGCCTTAAGCCCATCTCATATAAAACCATCATCTCCCACTCAAATACGTGGTGGGCGAGCAGGATTCTCTTTACCTCTCTTCAACATTCATATTGGTGAAAAATCCGTGCGACCAGCATACTTTGAGAGCTCGTTACTATACATCTGTTAGGAATATATAACAGCTCATAATGGGCATCACATCCTAAGTAGATTTAGTGTACAGTACTCTAGATCGATCGTTCACATTTATATATTTCTTGATCTCTTTTAAACAATGATATATATATATATATATATATATATATATATATATATATATATATATATATATATATATATATTGTATTCACAATTATGATTATCACAAAGACAGTCATAATTGGTTAACCGGTGAATACAAAACTACAATGTGATTCTCCAAAATCGATCTTCCTCTTTCCTTCAAACTCTCAATTTCAGTTCAGCTTGCTTTTCTAGAATTGTCCCATTAGATCGAATCATCTCATGACCATTGGCAACATCCTAAGATAGTAAACACTAAATAGAAATCTTGAGAATAAGTAAGAGTCATGAGGGGACTAAAAATTGATGAACTTTTTTTCTCAAGAGTCTCACACGGCATAAAAGTTGAGATCAAACTTTTGCCACTCTTATTGGTCGTCTCTTGCATACGTAGTATGAAATACGTATTACGGTATTAACTCCTTTCCCATGGAGCGTATGTCTACACCTTTCAATACCGTACAGATGATAGTTCAGACATACCCAATGTCTAACTTGAGTTCACGTATCTACTCATTCACAAAATTCCTCAGAACTCACATCTGGCATTTTAGACAGATAAAGTAAAATATATTGGGTATTTTACTTTCGGACATAGTAAGTATTATGTCCTCATCTTAACATTTAGTTAAGGCGACATATGTATTTTAAGCTTGAGCTCTCGATTATCACCTAGATAATAAGCTTAAAAACAGTATCATCTCTATTTATCACACAGTAAATAGAGGCGATTACCCGTGTGAGTGGGCTAATCTTATATTTGTCCGACATATTTTCTCAACTTAAAATAATGCACTGAGCATTAAGATGCATAAATGTCAAACAAAGATTCATAGGCATTAATGATGAAAAAACACAAATTCATCATATGTGAACACTTAAGGGAAATTACAATTCAGTACATCAGACTCTACGCAATCCTAGAGATTTCATATGGCCACAAAATACATCTCTAGGTACTGACTTTGTCATAGGATCTGCTACCATTCTATGCGTATTATGTACTCTAAGTTCACATCTTTTCGTGTAACCATATCCTTGACAAAAGTATACTTGATATCTATATGTTTGGTCTTGCCATGATATTTTGGATCTTTGGTGTACGCTTTCGCTGCTTGGCTATCACAGTTAACCAACAATGAATCTGCAGCACTTCAAATAACACCTAAATGATCCAACAATCTCTTAAGCCAAACATCTTCTTTTATTGCTGCTGATAATGCCACGAACTCAATTTCCATCATGGACAATATTATACACTTTTGTTTCTTATTGCTCCAACATATGATGCCATTATTCGGTAAGAAAACAAATCCAGAGGTAGATTTTCTTTCATTTAAATCTCCTCTCCAATCAGCATCATAATAGCCTTTGAGTTGCAGATCCTTTCCATAATAACTCAACGTATAATCAGCAGTCCCCTTTATATACCTTAGTATTCATTTAACGGCTTTCCAACGTGCTTGACCTGGATTGGATTCGTATCTACTCACCATTCCAACTGCATAACATATGTCAGGTCTTGTACATATCATAGCGTACATCAAGCTCCCAACAGCATTAGCATAAGGAACATATTTCGTTTGTTCCTTCTCTTGTGGAGTCCTTGGACACAGTCTATGGCTCAATCCTTCATCTTTTGCAATAGGAGTGTCAATGGGTTTACAATCCCATATCCTTCAATTCAAAATTGGAAGACAACAAACTCTTGACAATATTGACAAGCTCCATATTGCTTCTGGCAATTAGTATATCATCAACATATAATGATATAATCACAAATTGATCATTGGATCTTTTGATATATACACAATGATCCCCATCTATCATTGTAAAGTCATATGCCACTATGGCATTATGAAAACGTATATACCATTGTCTTGACGACTGCTTAAGGCCATATATCGACCCCCAAAGTCGACATACCTTTTTTTCTTGGCCTTTCACTATGAAACTAGCAGGTTGTTCCATATATGTTCCTTTTTCTAATTCTCCATTGAGGAAAGCAGTCTTTACATCCATTTGATGTAACTCAAGATCCACACTAACCACTTTTGCCAGAATAATGCAAATCGAGGTAAATCTCACTATAGGAGAAAATGTTTCTTCATAATCAATTCATTCCTATTGATTATACCCCTTCGCTACAAGATGAGCCTTATGCCTTTCAATCGAGCCATCAACCTTTCGCTTTATTTTGAGAACCCACTTGTTCCCAATAGCTCTGCGTCATTTTGGAAGATCAACTAGTTCCCAAATTTGGTTTGACTTCATTGACTTCATCTCCTCTTTCATTGCATAAATCAATTTTTCCTTACTAGGGCATTTCAGAGCCTCATTAATATTTCTTGGCTCATCCTTATCTTGCGGAACAATTATAAAAGTTTCCCCTTCAATGTTAAAACGTCGACGGGGAATAGTTTGGCAACTTGTTCGCTATATGGGAGAATGTACCCTTAGCACATCATTTCCTTTTATGCTCCCACTCGGATTAGATAATGACGATATCATCTCATCATGTGGTTGTAATTGAGAATGAGTTGAATTCAATTTATCACTTCTCATATTACTCCCACTTGGACGATCTCCTCTAACATCATTATCTTGATCTGAGGTTTCAAATAGGGGTAATCTTTCCCTATTTCGCCCTTCTTAGGAAATTCATCCACTAAGAATGTGACATCCTGTGATTCAAATTCAGTTATACTCCCACTTTCCTGCTCACCTACGAACACATACCCTTTCGAGTGTCCGGAGTATCTCATTAAAATACTATTCTTTCATTCGGGACCCAATTTCCCAAACTTGTGAGAGGACTCATGAGTATAGGCAACACAACCCATGGCTTAAGAAAACTTAAGTCCGATTTTCTACCTGTCCATAACTCATATGGAGTGGAACTAACTGATTTGGAAGGCATCCGGTTAAGTATATAAACAGCAGTTAACAACGCATCACTCCAAAAAGTGATATGTAAGTTAGCATGCGTCATCATGGACCTAACCATTTCCAGTAGGGTTCTGTTTCTTCTCTATGCAACACCATTTTGTTGAGGAGTATATGGAATAGACGACTGTTTTTCTATTCCTTTTCATCACATTATTTTCTGAACTCATCATATAAATATTCTTGACCTCGATCGGATCTAAATACTTTTATTTTCTTGTTTAATTGATTTTCAACCAAGTTCATAAACCTTTGGAAACAACATAATGCTTCAGATTTATGAGAAATCAAATAGACATATCCGAATCGAGTATAATCATTTATAAAAGTGATGAAATAAACAGCCCATTGCCTTCCTCTCATATTCATTGAACCACAGACATCAGAAATGGACTAAATGCAGAAGAAATTCAGCTCTTTTACCTTTTCTAAATGGTTTCCTTGTCGTTTTCCCTACTAGGCAATGCTCATATATGGGCAAATCGACTTTTTCAATGTTACCCAACAAGCCCTATTTGGCTAGTCTATTCATATGTTGTTGGCCAATATGACCAAGTCAAGCATGCCACACATTCACATCATTATCACATGAAGTAAAAGACGTGAAACAAGGAAATAACATATTGACATCACCACAGTCAACATTCAATATAATAAAATCATCTAGAAAGTGACCACGATCATAATAGTTTGTATTCAAATACAAATCTACATCGCTATTATGGAAGTTCACACATAAACCAAGCTTAACCAACACCAAGATAGATACAGAATTTCGACGAATCTCCGGAGCATATAAAACATCATGTAGGAACAAGTTGCGTCCACCACGCATGTTCAATTGGTAGGTACCAATCCCTTTAACTTCAGCTCTGGAGCTGTTTCCCACATAGATCCACTTAGTTCCAGTTGGTATCGTCGGAATTCCACGAAGGATTCTCTATCCTTCGCTACATCGTCTGTTGCTCCTGAATCTACAGTCCACAAAGAATTGGATTCAGTCTATAATTCAGAACTTGACACATAATCAAAGTTCTCAAATGTAAAAGAGGTATTTACCTTTTTCGGCTCATAACAGTTGCGAGCATAGTGACATTTTTTGTCACAATTGTAACACCTCACACTTGACTTTTTCTTCACTTGAGGACGTTTTCCTCTTTTGTGTTGGTTAACTCTTGATTTCTTACAACAAAGACTTGATCCTTTGCATTCCCACATATTGAACGAATCAATATGCTTGCGCTTAGAGCTCAAAGCCCTTTCTAAGCTAGGACCAGCATAGCCAATGTCTATTTTCGGCTCAAATGCCGATAGGCAGTCCTCTACCAGCTCAAGGTGGCGCATAGCATCCTCAAGATCTTCCATAACATGGTCAAAAGCTTCTAGTGCTTCTTGCTTTTCCAGCACATATTGAATCTTCATATTCAATATTTTACAATTGTTGCCGTTCATATCAGCAATTACGTTCTTAGTTGCTGAAAACATCGATCTGAACACATCAGACATACATGCACGAATAATTAATGCCTATCATTTATGCATCCCTTTTACGGACCCATCATATTCTTGAACAATTTCAAGTAAGGTTTTAGAATCAAAAGGTCACTACGTTTCCAATCATCCTCCAAAAATCCTAACTTAAAACTATCATTAATATGATTGTCATATGCAAAATCAATTCTATGAAGCTACAAAAACTTCTATGAACTACCCACAGCTAACTACCCACAGCAATCAGCAATAACAGAAAGCAACAGATAATTAACATCCAATAAAAATAATGCTTTCAATTAATACAACAATTCATTACACTAAGTAATATATCCAAAAAGAAATATCAACATAGAAAGAGATATCCAACACTCAAAAAACATCTCAAACTAATCTAAGAAATAAATAGAGAAAGTCCATTCTAATCTATCAGTCAAAGTATCTGAGAAAACTGAAGGCACATTTGCCAACCATGGGAAAACTTTTAGAGAGCTCTCGTGTCGCCACTAAGGCGCATTCACTCTGCGCCATGTGGCGCTCAATCTAAGGGTTGAAGTTTTGGCCAACTCAATCCTATAGTACTCTCTTACAAAAGCTTCCACTAGCCCCCTGTAATCCGGGACCACGTTGACCTCCCATAACCGATCTAACACTGCTTGCCATTCAGGTGGAATAGTGTTCATCAAAACCGGCACCTTCTCAAAATCCGGCATAAGATAACCATTCCAGATGATTTCCTGTATCATCTAATTGACATTGACCATGTGTGATACTAAATCACCATCAAGCCACCGATAATCAGCTAACTCTTTCATCAGCCTTTTCAGTCTAGCTCTTCCTTCGTCCGTTCTCGGGATTGCAGGTATCCGTGCATAACGCATCATAGTTCCTGTAACAAATGCAGAACTAAAATGGATCACTTATAATCCATAATAAACAAAATGGAAAATATATAATTTTCCATGATTCATGCAACAAATGCAGAATACAAAAAATGGATTACCTATATAACCCACACGAGACATAATTGAAAAAGAAACAAATTCTTTTTCTCTTTTTTTGGGTCAACGGTCAACGGGTCAACGCTCGGTCAACGAGTCAACGGTCAAGGGGTGGCGGGTCGGACTGAACGGACCGGTTGGACCGGTCGGCCGGTCAGACGAACCGGCCGCACGTGCCGCGCGCGTGCGCTGGCTGACATCATGCGAGGCGTCGGCCCGGCACATGCGGCGCGTGCGGGCGTCTTGATTCGGGTCGGGTCGGGTCGCCGGTCGGGTCGCCGGCCGGTGACCGCTGGCCAACCGTCGTCGTTGCGCGTCATCGATGATGTCACCCCAGCGGTTATCGACCGTTGGGTGATGTCATGGCGTCGGCACAACGCGTCGGTCCGTCGGCCGCGCGTGCCGGTTCGCCGGCTGGCGGCGCGCATGCGCTGGGCAAGCCAGCGTTTCTGGGTGCGTCGTGCCCACGCGCAACGTCTTCCGGCCGCGCGTGTGGGCACGTGCGGCGTCTCCCGGTGGCGCACAACCTATCCCCGGACCCGTCTCGACGAGCCCTTTCTCCTTGCTATATTAGAATTTGATTTCGACTTACGAAAACTCGGAAAAAAGGGCAAATAGCGCTCGGGTGTTGGGATTTCTCGCCCCGATCCGTACGGCCAAAATTTTTTGCGAAAAATCAATCAAAAAAACATGAAAAGGGTCGGGAAAAACGTGACCTAGGGCTCTGATACCAATGTTGGGAATAATGGATCCCCGAAAACCGGATTCGACACTAAATCGAACCCCTAAAACGAATGCGGAAGCGAAGCCCGGGAAAAACACGTATCACCGATCCTAAAGCATACCACGGATTCGAGCGTACCTTGTTAGCCACAGATTAGACACCGACGCTGATTAGAGGAAGAAAATCTGGTCCTGTTCGATCCGATGGCGCCTTGAAGGGAAGAAGAATGATGCCTTATGCTTAATGTTTCTTCTTTTTGTTTTTGAGAGAAAGAGCGCGGGAAAAGGAATGTACGTACGTTGAATTATCCAAGAGGTGTCTTCTCTCTCTCTCTCCTCCCTTTTATACCTTCCCCCATCCACGGGCCCTATTCCCGTGGGCCGGGCTTTTTGGGCCCAACTTGGGCAGACGGGCCTTAAGCCCATCTTATATAAAACCATCAATGAGTATGGGCAGTAGGTCACACGGGGAAAGACATTATTGTACAATTTTCTTGTAATGTCTTAAGGGCTGCATTGGAACAGGCATTCTTTCCGTTCAATGGAAGCTAAATATTCTGTTGACATGTCCGAGTCTGAATCTTCATTACTACTATTGATGCCATGGGCATTGATTTCAATTTCAGGCCAGAGAAAATAAAACAAAACATCGCAAAGGAATAGGGTTTGAAGGCTCATTTCCTTTTGGCACCAATCCCTCCTACCAAATGTTTCCTTACATAAATTAGATTGAAAGAATGAAATCAGGAGGAAGTCTTATGTGACCACTTTTTGAATGGTGTGCTTGGAGGGCAATCAGAGTCAATTCATGATTTGAAAAGTTCTTCAAGGGGGTTGGGGTAGTTGCCAAGAGCTTGGCTTGGAACATTTATCTCGGTCATGGTAGACCTGATAAATAGTGAAGTGGAGTGAACCACTCAATTCTCAGTTCATATGTGGATTGAACCACTTGCTTCTACTGGTAGAATTGGTGGAGGACTACTAACATGGTACTGGGGTCGTTAAAGAAAGGAAAAAAAAAACTGAATATTCATTTACATATTTTTTTTAAGATGAAGGAAATGGAAGTACCGATAAACGTGATAACCCTTTACGTTATTATTTTAAATTATCCACTTACGGAAATGATTTGATTATAGACTAAAACTAACATTTCGCATGAAAGAATAGATACATCTGAAAATCTCTCTGGATGAAGTAAACCAGACAATGAATATCCACTCACTATGGTTACTGGATAGTTATCCTTACCCGTTGTAACTCTTCTTTTGATGATCATGGAAAGCATTTTTTGTGGTTCGTGTTTTGATATTTAAAGTACATACATTCTCCTAAGTTAATGATGAGATCTTCATATGCATGCAGGCTAAAGATTTAACAGTTTGAAACAAAACCAAATTGATAATAACCAAAATTTGTTGTTATCATGTAGATCAAGATTTTGCCAAACTGACCTTTTTTTTTTTTTTTTTTTTTTTTTTTTTTTTTTTTTTTCTGTGTGGAAAACCTAAAACTAACTGTGAAGGCCTTACCCAGTTTTCACAGGTGATGATAGTATAGCAATGAAACGTCGAAACTATTTTATTTAGTGTTACAGAAGCGTTTGGCGCAAATAAAGTGTTTCTTGGGAAATAACATGTAAATTCCATAACAACAAAGAAACTGTGGGGTTGGGTAATAAATTCTTGTATGCCATCATGCTCTGTATAGTAATCTTGCTGCTGTCATGTGTCGGTGAAAAAGCATCTTCAACCTACGTTCTAATACAACTGATGTCGAGATATGTAGAACCTAAACCTTCAAAATGCAGTAATCTGATTCTATCAGGGCCAAGAAACACCACTAGGGGTTACGCTCTGCTAGAAAGACTACCGTATGCTTTAATTGTTCACCACAAAATGGCTTGTGTATGTATGGTTGTTATGATGCCAAGATATATAGAGCCTAAACCTTCAAACGCAGTAATACAATTTTGTCAAGGCTAAGAAACACCACTAGGGACTTCACTATACTAGAAAGACTGCACTATATGCTTTACATGTTCACGGCAAGATGGTTTGTGTTTGTGGTGGTTGTTTTAGTCGTTAGATAGCATGCTGATCCCTCAAGACTCAATGTGTTACATGTCTTCAAGATAGGGATTTATATCCTCTCAATATGGAGGGTAAATTGCTATTTTCGATTTACCCCCAAGAGAGGCTGCTAGATCATGCGATACAATCTACAATAAATTTCAATTAAATTTGAGAAGTAGTGAATTTTCAAGGTAAAATGAGGATAAATTGATCATCACAACTTTTGGAAATTTGGCATATCTAGGAAAGGCAAACTTTGTTTCTTGCAGGATCCTCTGACTTTGCACAAATTGTTGGGAAACCTCTTATGATATTTTGAAGTTGATGAAACCATCTATTTAGTTGTTTCTGAGTGAACTTGATATCAGGAATGCTATGTGATTAATAGTGGTATAAAATATACACAGTGATAAGACATCTACAGGCTGGATGAAATTTGATAGAGGGAGAACAAGTTCAGTGGAACGAAGTGTTGATGAGGACTCGGGGAGACCATGAAAAGGAACAGCTAGATGAAGTTTTGATCCCGGTGAAGTTTTGATCCTGAATGTACTTAGGAGGACCTATAGATAGCAAATCACAAATCAGTTTCGTAGTGGACAGCTAGGATAAACTTATCGGATTGCTAATAAAGGCAACTCTGTAGGAGATACTCATTGTGGCTAAGGTCAAGGTCTGGAATTCATGACCAAAGATCTGAGATCGAATCAAATCAGTTCTTGCCTATTTTACTCATGCAGCTAACTTTATTTAGGGAAATCTCACTAGTGCTAGGAAAATTTAATTGCTTGGGCGGCCAGAGTTCCAACTGTTGTGTCTATCGACTCCAACGGCTATTTCATCTTCTTAAAGATTCTCCAACGGCTAATCAAAGGACTATATAAGAAGCTCAAATCAAACTGAAGGAGTCTGCAAAAATTGAGAAAAGCCATGCATCTAATCTTGTCACATGCTGTTGGATTATTGCAACGTGACTCTGCTCATTTGTGATTCTCTGTTAGTATCTCTTGTTGATTATAATCTGTGTTTTGAGAAGTGTACAAGTGTAATAGCAGTGCTTGTTTATTGATAACGGGATCTATCGACTTTGGGTAGAAACAACTGTGTTATAGTGTCTCTTGAGATTACTAGTGGATTTCTGCCTTGTGGGTGGTTAGCTTGATATAAGCCAAACCAGTATAAAATATGCTTGCAGTATCTTCTTTCTCTTTACTTGTTTTGATATTTATCTGATAGAAGCATTTGCATACAATATTATCAAATTGTTCCTGCATCTATCAAAAGCTTGACTTGAATCATCCCGTGAAAATCTAGTTCTTTAAGTCAACCTATTCACGAAGGTTGCATTTTTTGCCTCAATATGAATGCTCTTCCAATGATCTATTTCATTTACTTTAACTAAAAAGCTCTCAGCTAATAATACTTAATTTTCTTTTTGTTTTTCTTTGGTTTTGCTAGGCTCTGATGTTGCAAGAGCACAACCATTCAGTTCTAACTTTAATAGCTTGTTAAACGAAAATCTATTATCCTAAGGCACCGTTGAGAGCAATCTTTCACTCCCATTTCTTTTCCATCAAGATTTTCTATCCATTTAACATTACTTTGTATGGCTTTTGGCTGCTTGTCAAGTGGCAGGGTTTGTTATTGGCGAAGGAGGTTTGGAGTACGCATCTCTAGTGACTTTGTAATTTGTAGAGAATTCACTACGGTGATGTGATTTCTTCAGATTAACAAAGAGCTGCTTATATAAAAGAATGCTTATGCTTCTTCCTTATCTATGTTGCTTCCACTTTGTTCTGCTCAATGCCCCGTTTGGTCCTAGCATGTTTCCTTTCCAAGCATAGTCGATGGTTATGGGGATGCATAGCCAGTTACTTGAGAATATTGATTATTATTATCGGGAATTCTTGGGGTTGCTTTTCAGGGACCTGCAATGGTAGAATAGACATGGGAGTGAAAATAGATGCAATTATTAGCAGCAAGTTGATTGTAATTGTGTTTGCTGTATCTTATGGCACTTCAGCAGTGTTTTGCTGGTTCTATTGGATTTGCAGAACAAGTTCTGTGGAGTCAAAGTTGCGTTGGAATTTTGAGTCATGTGACGTATGTGATAGTCAATTTGATGTCACCTTGTGAAATTGCAATAGTGGTATATTCCTTTCGCGGGGATCTAGCAGGAAATTTTTTCAATTGAAACTACCTGCAAGAGAAAGGTCATTAGAGATATGATAGGTACCTAGTTGAATGACGATTCTTGTAGTGGGAACGGGATGCGTCAGATCTTTTATGCATGTTCTTATTCAAAAGCCTGTAATGAGTCAATCTATTAGTACCTTGTTTTACTTGGCACTTAAAAATGTGAAATAAATCTGGACCATCATCATTTCCCGGGAACCTTATGAGAAGGTCAAGGGCAACCGCGGTGGAAGATTCTAAGTATAAGCATCAGATTGTGGATCATGACAAAATCTCAACTATTTTCAGGTGTTAGATTCTAAAAAATTTAGCCATTTGATCGAGACTATTGATCTACTTGATTATGAGCTAATTGGCTATACACATCATGCCGCATCTTGGAGAAGGATGTCTGCTACTTTCCATAACATAGTCATTTCGCCGGCTATGCGAAGTTGCTTGTTGAGATTCACCTTTTCTCGTTTTCCTTTCCTTTTGTGGGAATAGTACAACATAAAGCCAGCCTTTAAACCAACTGATTGGGACCGGACCTTTAGAAATCATGGAGCTAAGCACTCTTTCAAAAATTTTCAGGCTTAGTGATGTTTTCAAATGGAATATGGTGCGTTAATTGTTTGATTTTGATGTCAGATTATCGTAACAGAAGCATGACCCCTTTTTACATTGACTCTGCATCTGTCTGTGACTTCAGAGGAAGTTTCCTGGGCAATTCACGGGTTATATCCTCGGTCAGCGAATTGATGATCTACAGGTTTTGTGTGAAGAAAAATTGCAGCGGTGGGCACGAATTCCGTCATCTCGAAGGTCAGGTACTCAGACCGGATTTGCTTTGGACCCAAGAGATTAATTTTCAAGATGAGTCGTCATTTTCAGTTGTGACACGAATACTGCTGTCATTTCGGTCACTTAACTGAGCAACATCTTCGGTGCATTTCACAGAGGATATCATTCTCTGCAGTTGCACCAATTGAAGCTTGAGTGCTACCAAAAAACCGGACTTGATGATCTTAGTAACTTCCCCAAGAAATAAATTCAAATTTGGTAACAGACGGTCGGGCAAAAATTGTTGCCTGATCCCATCTCGCTTTACTTGAACGCCATTTTGCTTTTGAACTCGTGCGATCGTGAAAGTGGCAAATGTTACTGGTGTCGAACTGTAGAAAGATTCAATTGCTTGTTGCGCAGTTTCCATTTAAGTCCCAACTGGATGTCAAAGTCGACTGGGATCGAATTTGTGGCTACTCGACTTTCGTCTGATCCTTTCGAGGAAAGAAAGCAAGCATTGTTGGAATATAATACGTGGAAACGACAAGATCTTACAATTTATATTAACGCGAAATCACCAGAGAAATAAACGAGAAATAATAAGGACATTATAAATTTACGTGGTTCGATTCGAATATCAGTATTTACGTCCACGAAGAGAATCAACAGCAAATAATCCACTATAATCGGAGAATTAGAATTTATAATCGCTCACACGCTCGAGTGTTTTCCACACTTAAATTTAATCAAAAATTCAAAATGTTTATAAATAAACAATTCACTTTGATATAATGGTACACAATTATTGCGCATTCAAGCTCAAAATATAATGCTCTATGTACGCCAAAATTAAGAATTCCAGCGTTCGTCTTTTGGACTTCGCGTTCTAAATCAAGGCTTCATGCGGCTTCAGCTCCTCTTACGTGCGGCTTCTTTTCTTTTAACTCTGGTAGGGCTTTTAGCTGCTCCAAGGAAATTATATTCTATTCATATACATGTGCCCAGAGTCTGGCCCTCCTTTTTTTTTTCTTTTTCCTTTAATATATATAAAGTGGGCCAGAGTCTTGTTTTGCACGTTCCAAAGAGAAAATCCAAGAAGGAAATTGTTTCTTTCTTCTTCATCCGATTTATAATTCTCTTAGGTAAAAATTTATTGATAAATTCAATTTAACAAATCGCTATTCAAATTCAAACTCGAGACATTAATTTAACAAGCATCATCTCTACTTTACAATCACTCCTAAAGTTATATAAGAAAACAAAATTTAAATTTTCAGAGCTCATCCAAAAGAGCAATGCTACAATAACATATAGAATGCAGAGCACAAGGGAAATGTCAAATATATAGCAGCCCATCAAGTGGGAAATATTACAGAACCCGGGAAAAACATGATATGTCAAATACAGAGCAGTGCTGTTAAAAAAAAAAAAAAAAATACAGAGCAGTGCGATCATGATCTAGAGAAAGATCCGTAAATTGGTAAACTTGATTTTTGCTTATTATGTTTCCTTCTTTTTCCTTGAAGCATATACAACACGGCTGCTAACCAACGGAGTCGATGCACTCGTTGATGAGAGAATACCAGCGAAGGCCCGCAAGGCTGAAACCAACCAACGACAACACGTCACCAATTAAATTTCCCTAAATCATATGAACATGAAAATCTTTCTGGCACAGAGAGAGAGAAAGAGAGAGAGAGTACCATCCTTCAAGAAAACCCGGCTGTGTTTCGGGAGGAGAAGGAGCATAGTACTGGGGAGGAGCATTGTCGTAGTGGGGAGGAGCGTAGTACAGGGGAGGCGCTTGTACAGGAGGCCCTTGATAGCACCCTGCAAAAGCAACCACCACCAGCATGCAAGATCAGCCATGAACATGGTTGAGCGAGAGAGAGAGAGAGAGTACCTTGGCCTTGAGCAGGGTAAGGAAAAGAGTACCTATTAAGGGACGTACCTGATATTTTCTCATTAAGGGGTTCTTCCATTTCTGGCGACCTTGCAGGAGGAGACCCCAGAAAACTTTGCAGAGACTGCTTTTGTGAGCTCTCCTTGCGTTTTCCTTTTTTTTTTTGGTCAGATTGTGAGCTCTCCCTGGTTGAACTTCCCAAACTGAGATATGATTGCCACAAAGAGAGTCTCTCTATTGGCCCTGGGTTGTCTTTGTTGACACCTAAATTTTGATTAGATTATTAATTATCGACGTTGGCCTACCCTCCTCGGCTGTAGGTCGTCTTCGAGCGCGTCATCGTCACTGCGCGTGAACTATAGAGATGGAGAAGGAAGGAGCGAGGAAGTAATTGTCATAAACTTAAAAAAAAAAAAAAAAAGACTTGCAAAAGAAATTACTTTCAGTTGATATTTTTATTCTCAAGCATGTTACAAAGTTCTTTTCCGCAAGAATTTTCATTTGTTTCAAAAAGGATAGGAGTCTTTTTCAAAATTTGTTGCAATTCATACTTTCTTCCAAATTTAAATGACCATGGTATTAAATTCTAGACTAATCAAGATGTTGCTCCGTCTTGAGAAGGAGTTGGATAGGAACGAGATGTAGTGCATAGAGCTCCTGGAGACGGCTTGGTTTCAAAAGGTCGCGATAGTCTTTTATATATATATATATATATATAGATATAGCATTTTAGCATTGGAAAAGTAAGTAAATTGCAACAGGGCACATGAAATGAAATATGGTAGACGTAGGCCCCACCCCTAAAAAAAAAAAAAACAAAGACTTAGAAATTTTAAGACATGGACACCGATTGATTTGAGTCGCTTGACATTTTGATGCCACATTAAACTCAACTCATGATGTCAACACATGATGGCTAAATTGCAGCACGGCACACAAGACCTAGCCCCCCCATGACTTAAAAATTAATAATAAACTATGGAATATAGCGTGTGAATTGACGCATCACTTTGTTGCGCAAGTTCATGAGTTTAGAATATAAAAAAGTCAAAGGCGGGTGGTTTGCGAGGTCTAAATTAACCAAAAAAAACTGAAAAAACTGAAAAAAAAAGGGGGGTAAAAACTGATCCGGCTTTATTTAAAGTTCAAGCAGGGTACAAAACGTATAACTTTGGCTTTTCCACCGAAATTGTAAATAGCTCTTCAAATCTCTAAAAAACTTCGAAAATATTATAGGTAACTTCATTGGTGAGTCGTTATATATTGTAAAAGTCCCGAGTGTTTCATGTTTGAGAGTCAAAATGCATATGCCGAAAAAATAATATTAGCAATAAGATAAAAATTAAAACTTAATTCATACATACTAGATGATTTGCACCATTAAATTGCAAAATCTATGTCCGATCGGATGATTCTCATGCTTTGGTGTTATGTGCACATGAATTTTGCCATCATTGTAGCTTACACTTCTTAAGCTGCACTTGCATAATTCTACTACTAATGAGATCAAATTATATTAATTGTTATGTCTACCATTATCTCTTGAGCGGCATGACTTTGGCTGGTGCGTAACGATTTTATGCAATTTCCATTTCCTCTTGCTGCCACTTTCAAATCAAAATTTAATTGAGATGAAAGCGGGGCGTCCTAGAAAAGATCATCCAAGGCACGGCCTTTCCTGTCTTTTTGACTTTTTTGATTAGCGGTCGAAGTCAACCTTCTGTGCTTATCTGCTTTTTCTTTCTTCCTCCTAACAGTCTCGGGTCAAGTGGGGGGAATGTTTATATGAGTCAGTGATGGCTAATTTCCTTTATTTTATTGAACACGGACAATAGAATATTGGACTTGCCTCCTCGTTTACGTTCCCTAGTTTAGCACCTTTGTTTTCCTTTAAATGCATTTATTAAATGATGTGGCAAATAATAAATGATCATTTAAATTGGTTGCCGCATTTACGCTGGTATAGAAAACTAGTGGGATGATTAATAGTTTAGATGACTTTGTCTTTCAAAGAAAGTAAATACAATCTTTTTAGATAGCCACAGAAAATGGACTTTTGGGGACCACTCATCTTGTCCCTTGCTTGGGATCGTCCCCTGCGGACCGCACCGCCAGTTTTCAAGTCAACTTCCTTTCTATTTTTGGTGATTTAGCCTTACGTCTTAATTTTTTTTTTTATAATTTTTTTCAAGATAAGAAAAGGAACAGAACTCGATTTTACATCATTACTCTCTTAATAAAACATTATCTAATCTCATCCCAAAGGAAGCGAATCTATTGGTGGCCAGTCTAATACATAATTATCACCCGCATTATTGGGTTGGATAATAGAATTTTCCGGTCAATCTACACAAGCATTTCCTTCTCTAAAATTATGGAGAATCTTGATCTATTAAAAATACTTAAGACTCTCAATTTGAGATATGAATATGTCACCAAAATGAAGCAATGAGTCAATTTCTGAAGCAGAGAAATGGCTGCTCACAAATCCATCTCCACGATAAGTTTGATGCGCAATTTTGCTTGTATGTTTTTGGAACATTTGCTTATTTGATTTGCATTGGAAAAAGGAAAATAACCTCTTACATTACATGCTTGGAGAACACAAAAACTTTCGATCCTCTTAACAAGTCACTCCCTCTTGCATCAAAGTCATTAGATGATAACTCTTTATATGCGGTGATTGGCTTTTGTAATTTATTGGTCGGCGCTTTTCTTTCGTTGTCAATAAAGTTGGGAAGCGTGTGGGCAAGAATCATGTGGTGAACTGGATGGCGATGCTTTTCTGTCGAATTCGATTGTGATTTTGTTTTGGCTAAAATCGTGTGGGTCTTCGCTCAAAAAAGTAAAACGTAGGACCGCCGAATCGATCTTACTAGTCCTCGCATCGAGGATATATCCAGATTTAGCTCGACTATTCATTACATGAGAGTCCGAATTTGACATTCTTTCTTGCTTATTTTGCTCTCTTTGATATGCACGACCTATATCCGATGCAAGTTTGTTATGTACCCATGTAAGTGGTGTAAAAAAAAAGAAATCTTATATATGCTATGTTTGTTTTGTAGAAAATAAATGATTTGGAAAATATTTTCCTAAAAACAATCACCTGTATTGTTTGAAATAATTAGTTAATGGAAATTATTTTTATTACCGACAGCAATTTGTCTAAACATTTTCGCAAACAATGAAAATATTTTTCGTTCATTCGTTTTTGTAAAAGAAACAAAGGACTATTTTTAGGAAAAGTATTTTCCAAGTCATTTATTTTCTCTTAAACAAATGGAGCCTATATGTTTATAGATAAAAAGAAGTAATTACTACTGCTTAAGTGAGCATAATTCAATGGCTTAAGCTTTTGGGTACGGGAAATCTAACTAAGTTGTCCACTGGCTCGAATTATTAGCTTTCTCTTGGATCTCCCCGTCATGAAGGTATTCAACTTTTACGGGGCTTTCCCAATGCTTTTAAATGTCTAGAGATGAGTTCAAACATAAAGGTATGACTCTGCAATGAGGAATTTAATGTGTGATTTGGACTGGTGATTTGCCCTGATAAATAATCTCATCTTGTAACAAGGAAAATTATCTACTGCTTCAAAGTTCTAAGTATAGGATGATTGCATGAAATCTCATGAATTCGACACTAATTCATAACAACAACCGGACTTTCAAAAGTTACAGATTACCCCCCGAACTTTGATTTTTATTGTAGCTGCTAGTTTTGATACTTGCATGCTTGGTACTTACCTGAAAATGGATTTGCTAATTTTTCTTTATCGAAGTAAGCTCTATTATGTAGTTAATGACGTAAGAAAATGGCATAAGGATACAAGGAGTGTCAAAAATTTTGTACGATGTTCACTTAGTTGTCAACAATTTTTTGTTGAATCATTCAAATGTCAACTTCGATTTGGGTTGTCGAAAATCTGATGCAACAATATTTTGTCAATTACCCTGACTGACGTGGTTCACCAGGGTGATCTCTTGGATCGATTATCCCTGCTTTTGCCCCCATCGATTCTCGACTCCATGGCCATGAAGAGCTCCATCTCCATATCAAAGAGGATCACTCTGCTAGTCCATCTCCAGATCTCCAGCCATGGCGACAGTGGTTCAACTAGAGCTTCCTTGCAAACTCAATTTCCTGGAGCGCAATCAATGACAATGCAATTTGGAAGATAGTCAGAGAACTGAAAAACAAAACAAGACGGAAAATAGAAGACAAACCAGACAGGAATCGAAGTCACATTTAGAATTTATTGAACTCTCTGGAGAAAATCTGAAACTGCGGTGGAAGGAAAATCCCTCTTTTATTTGGCCAAGATTCTGACATTCAAGGACACGGGGGCGGGGTGTGGGGACGGGAGAGCCCGGTTTCTTCTTAGAAAAGGGGAGGTGACAGGGAATG
The DNA here is from genome assembly GCA_014182375.1 of Eucalyptus virginea. NCBI lineage: Eukaryota > Viridiplantae > Streptophyta > Magnoliopsida > Myrtales > Myrtaceae > Eucalyptus > Eucalyptus virginea. The sequence goes on from CM024522.1 coordinate 10,806,162, forward strand.
ATTTTCATCTTCATTATTTTTGAACATCTCCATTTTTTACCATTGAAACTGCGTCTTATCCACCATCTTCATCTGCCATGGAAACCTCGAACTCGGATTTATGGCTTGACTGAAACGAGATAACGAATAATGTCTAAAATAGACTTGTATGATATCATTTATAGAGTCTAGTCGCATCATAATTCACGTTAGATTTGTTTTTAATAACTAAAAAATGCCATGTTAACTTATACATTTTATTGTAAAAGCCTGTAATATATATATATATATTGTCATTGAAGGTATTTAAATAATAATTTTCTTTGGATTTGGTACTTAAGTGAATTGACAATTTTTTTTTGCACTTCTAGCATCCTTATGCCTTGAGAAAATGAAGTGTGGTGCATGGGCAAGGATGTTAAGAAAATATAGTGGACGTTATTTGGGCCAAGAAAAGTGAGTTAATCCAAATTCAAAGTGAAAAAGTTAGGTGGTTGTTCACCAAAGTGAGTTGTTTGTAAGTATTACGGGGGAACTTAAGGAATCTTATAAGATTTTTTGTTTTGTAATTGATTGGTGGACCATCACGTGATATTACATAAGCACTAAAATGTCTGTTGGATGGCTAATTTTCATCCTTCAACGGTGGAAACGATGAACATATGAAATTGTTAAGCATTTTGGGTACATGTAAAACAATTAATAACATTTATATACACACACAGATACGTACGCGCGTGCACTAGTGGACATTAGAAAAAGGTTGTCTGGCGAATTAACTCGGCATCAGTTACTTAATTAACTAAAGAGGAGCATCCGGGACTCATGCTGAGAGTTTCATACGCATGCCAAGGTCAAGGCTTTTGTATTGTGGAATGGTTCTATTTGGAGTGGCTGGAACTTATGTCTCAAGTACCCCAACGAAAATTGGTCCACAAAATTCAATATTATCTTGATTTGGTTCGCATTATAATATCAAGTTATGAAAAAAAAAACAGAGGTTATATTCGAACTTTGATAGATTAGATAAAAAATAAACAAGGGGCACTTTAGGGACTTTGTTAATTAGTCCACCGACCTTAATTTTGGAGGTTCCAGTGTATACACTTTGAATATTAGTGTAAAATAGTCATTTTACCTAATGTCTCATATGGAATTAAGTGACACAACATCATCTCCTGGGATTATCTCGTATTGACAATAACCCAATAGAAAAAAGGATCAACAAACTACTTTCACTAATATTCAAATTACGAGATGCAAATATGAGTCCACATGAATTCGAATGGTCAAAATTGAGGTGCTCATGTCACTTATAGAAGAATAAGTGCATGGATAATTGCCTCTTCTAACTATCTGAAAATATAAATATTATTATGAGTTTTACTACAAGTATGAAAAACCTTTGCTTATCAATTAAGTGACAAATGTACACAAACATAATTACATAATTGAATCCATTCACATGCCGACTATCCTATAATGACCCCATTTGGTTAAGCTTTCTCAAGGGGCTTTGGAAGGGCTTTGGGCTCCCAAAGCCCATTGGACAAAACATTTTGTGTTTGACAAACAATTTTGAAAGCTTATTGGCCAAATATCAACATTCCCAATGCTGAAAGCCAAATGCACCTCAAGCCCTGCTTTGAGCAATGGGCATTTTGGAAATGTAAGTTTAGTCACTGTTCATCTTCTTCCCGCTTCGTCTTTGTTGGGCTTCTCCGGTAGCCACCCGCCACCACCTCGGGGTTGCACGTCCTTGATGACCATTGCTTGGGGTGGCGTGACCCGTGACCCAAGTGGTGTTGCTTGGGTCCACGTGGCCTCAGGCAGCGTTGCCTGGCGTGCGGACCTCAGGCGACGTCACCTAAGGTCGTGTGAACCCATGCGGTAGCGCTTGGCTCGCTCGCGTCAGGCGATGCCACCTGAGGTTGCAACCTCCGGCCGCTAGATCTAGCTGTTCGACGGCTAGATCTAGCAGTCCGGCCACCAAATTTAGCCTCTGTGACCTCAGGCCGCCAAATTTGGTAGTTTGGTGGCTAGATCCGGTTGTCTAGCGTTGGCCCGCAATTAGCCGGCCGCTAGATTTGATTTTCAAACTTAAAAAAAAAAAAAAAAATAGCAAAAGCCAATTACAAATGTGAGTTTTGCCAAACGGTGTTTATGCTAAAGTTATTTTTCAATGCTATTTGACATTACAATTTACCAAATGGTGTCGTATTTTGGAAAACTCCTTTACCTCAAAAATATTTGCATTTTCCTAGAGTCATTTCCCCAAAATTGAACTAAACGGGCCCAATGGGAATGTAATATATATTGATAGCGGACCTAATAAAAAAAATGAAAAGTAAATGTGTAAACCGTTGGTCCATCTCTCGTTAGTAGCCCCATCTACATTGCACTCTAGTTTAGCCCCTGCTGTGTTGTGTGGCCCAGCCTAAACGAAAAAGATTACCCATGAAAGAGACCCAAAGTCAGGCCTTGACCTTAAGGCCAGATTTTGGGCCTTGTGTTGGGCCATACGGCCTGAAGCAAATTCCTCGAGAGCGTGGGGGTATTGTATTTTCTCCACACAAGAAAGTAAATGCCCAATACACAAATTGACTAGAGATTTGCAATGACAGGGCTTAAACTTTTGACCTCGCAAAAGATACGTTACAACTCTTCACCAATCACCATTGGGGCATCACGCCTAATGGCGAAAAATCACACGGCCTCGTTTGTTAAGTCGTTTCATTGAAATGCACGCCGTCTTAGTACTTAATTTCCACAAGTAGCAAAGCTGACTAGATGGATGGGGTCGTGTTCCCTCTCTCCGCAAATTCACACATCGTGCTATCTAGTCTCGGCACTTATGAATGAAGGTGTATTATATATGTGACTCACACAATTGAAGTGGTGCTACTGATCAATCTCATAAATAGCCTTATGAATTTTGTGAAAATCGCATGTGTGGATAGTCCTTGCAAAATTACAAGGTCCATTTGCTGAGCTGGTCCAGGTGAAACCCAGCATTAGGCCTAATATATACATAATTTTTTTTGGGGGTGTGTTGGAGTTGGGGCTGTGCATGGGAAGATGTGTTTACTATCGATAATGCTAGGGATAGGAAGTTTATCTGATGAAATGGGGTTACGAAGTGATGCAACGGATTTTGCTAAGTGCCTTACACCATGCTCTACCATGGTGAACCGACTTTTGGTTCGTTACTTATTTTTAATTTGGAAAAGTTTTTCCTTTTATCCTTGTACTTACAAACTCTTTTTAATCACGCCATTCTATTTTCACAGAATTTTTAATCAAGTCTCTCTAGCATGAATAATTCGATTGACATAGCTGTCAGTGGAGTTTGTCCCTCTCCTTACTTTTAAACGTCTTTTTTTTTTCTATGAACTATCTTCAATTGGTTATTTTGTATATATTCAATTTATGGAGGACACATAAATTCATAAATTCTATTTTAATTCCAAGGTGTGTCACTAAAGTTTGAATTTTTTTAACTTTACAAACAACCTCATCAATAAACATGAAAATTGAAAAAAAAAAATTCCCTTCGAATAAATTTTTTTTCCATACATCAATGATCATTTTTCTTATGCACGCGATACTTGTGTTCTTTGTTCAATATACTATTTGAAAAAAATACAATGTGTCTTTCGTATAATTTAAATTGTTATTATATAACTCAAATATTAAATTGAACACGTATTAAAAGTTTACGAGATCATATTAAATAAATTAAAAGTTCATAAATGATATTGCATGTTAGGCCAAAGATTAACAATCATATTGAACAAAATCATATTTCTTTTTTTTTTTCTTTTTTGTCGAAAGGTGGAAATTATTTATATCATAGGCAGAAAACCGCGGAGGCCCACCGCCGGGGCATCTACACATAATAAGGCCCAAAGGGCTGAGGGAGGGGAGGCCCACCAATTCATGGGAAGAGTCTTCATACGGTGGTGGCGTGCGGCCCAGTCCGCCAATGAGTTGGCTGAGCGTGGACAGTGGGCTAGTTCCACTTGCGGCATCTGCTGAAGAAGTATTTGGCTTTCCTTCATCACCCCACGTGCGGTTGACTCAGCTTGGTGTTCGAAGTTCAAGTTGTCGACCACTAGTTGACTATCAGTTTCCACCACGGCTTCATCGATTGCTTTTTCCTTCAGAAATTTTAGGGCTTCGAGGATCCCTAGGGTTTCAATTTGAAAACTCGATTCCGCCCATAACGTCTTCGTAAATCCGTCTAAGAAAGTGCTGGAGGAGTCTCAGATGACACAGGCCACTGCTCCCTCCATCGATTCTTCCCCCAACGACCCGTCGACGTTCAACTTGAGGCAGCTGGTCTTCGGAGCTCGCCAAGTAGGTGGGTTCTTCAGTTTCGCAGTTGTGTCGGCTAGTTCTTCACCAAATCCCCACTTTTGGTAGCTATTTTGCTGAGATCTTGCTAGATCTACTACTTTGCAGACCTCTGGTGTCGTTCCTCGAAAAATAAAATTGTTGTGCTCCTTCCATACTTGCCACAGGAGATAGCCGATAGTTTCCAGAGAAGGTAGGTGCTCCTTCTTGCTTGTAAATTTGAGCAACCATTCATCCATTTGTTTAATTTCTTGTGCATCAATTCGCAGGTTAGTTTCCTGGCGACTCCACACTTTAGCGACCCAGGGACAGAGGAGGAGGGTGTGCTTGGCCGTTTCTACCTTGGTTTTACACAGATCACACAGCGGATCAAGTAGGATTTTTCTTTTCCATAGATTTTCCTTGGTTGGTAGGGCATTTTGACAAGCATGCCATACGAATAACTTCACTTTTGGGTTGGTTTTCATACGCCAAATTGCATTCCATAAAGCTGTAGGAGTTTGATATGAAGAGGAGGGGTGCTCTTTTGCTCTATTTTCTGTGGTGGTGTCTCTTAGCAAGTTGTAACCATTCTTGACAGTAAATGAACCATGTTTTGTGCCCATCCATAATAATTCATCACCGAAAAAAGGGCTGTTAATTGATATTGCAAGGATTTCTTGCGTTGTCTGCTCATCAAAAAGATTTCTTAGCAATGTTTCATTCCATCGTTGAGTCCCCGGTAAGATTAGCTTCGAGACTTTCTGGGGATCATTCCTATTTGCCGGCCCTCCTATGAAGCCTCTTTTCAGCCATCTATCTGTTCTGATATTAACAGATTCTCCATTTCCTATCGACCATCTAATTGATCCCGCAATGGCTTCTCTTCCAATAAGTAAACGTTTCCAGCCCCATGAAGGATTACAGCCAGTTTTAGCATGCCAGAGATTTGAACGATTGAAATACAATCCTTTCAATAGTTTACTCTATAATGCATTTGGGTTTTTGACCATCCTCCAGGCTTGCTTCCCTAATAAGGCTTTATTAACAGTGATCAAATCTCTGAAACCCATTCCCCCTCTATCTTTCCTCATCTTCATAGTTTCCCAGCGTTTCCAATGCAAACCAGCCTTTGAATCATTGTTTTTCCACCAGAAGTTTGCTATTTTTTTCTATAGCTTTACATATTGACACCGGATTTTAAAAGCGACATGGCATATTGTGGTATCGCCTGCACCACTGATTTCAGGAGAGTTTCTTTACCAGCTTTTGATATGAGTTGCTCCTTCCAACCCTCCAATTTCATGTTGATCTGATTCAAAATCCACCCAAAAACTTGTCTCTTTGATGCGCCCGAATCAGATGGAAGTCCCAAGTACCTTCTTGATCTTTCTAGCTCTGGTACTCTTAGTTCACTCTTCATATCGTCCTTTAATAAAGATGGACAGTCTTTACTAAAGAAGATCCCTGATTTGTTAAAGTTAACAGCTTGTCCTGAAGCATAACAATATTGGTTAATGACAGTTGCAACATTTTGGCATTCCTGGATAGAGCCGTCTAAGAAAAAGACTGAGTCATCTGCAAAAAACAAATGAGTTAAAGTAGGACAGTATCTATTCAGCTAGATTCCCTTAATGTTCCCTTCTTGTAGCGCATTTCCCATCAAAATTGATAAACTATTTCCAAGTAGAATAAATAGATAGGGTGAGAGATGATCTTCTTGTCGGATGCCTCTAGTTGGAGCAAAAGCAGGTTGAGGTTCCCCATTAAGCTTTATATTAAATGTGACTGTGGTAACATATTGCATTATCCAATGAATCCATTAAGCACAGAAATCCAATTTCAGCAGGCAACCTTCTAGATAATCCCATTCTATCCTATCATAAACTTTCTTCATGTCAAGTTTTAGTATCGCCTGGAAGTGCTTCTTCCTTTTCCGCTTCTTCCTTTTCCGCTTCCTCAATTGATGCAACACCTCTTGTACGACGTAAATATTGTCTTGAATCTGTCTTCCACTAAGGAATGCGCTTTGTTCTTCTGATATCAGCATAGGCAGCCATCGTTTCAGTCTATTTGCCAATATTTTTGCAATAATCTTGTAGGCAAAATTGCATAAGCTGATAGGACGATATTGGTCAAGTGTCTCCGGATGGGGGAACCTTTGGGATTAAAGTGATGTGCGTTCTGTTAAGGGCTGGATCCAGAAACCCATATTGAAAAAAATCTCGAACTTCCTTTAAGATATCGGGGTTGATTATGTCCCACTGGTGTTGATAGAAAAGTCCGTTTAAACTATCTGGACCAAGGGCTTTCTGAGCTCCTAGTTGGAAAACAGCAGCATGAATTTCTTCCATACTTACTTCCGCCACTAAACAGTCATTTATATTATTTCCAATTAACGTAGGCTGTTGATCTAGGACTGGAATGTAGTTGCGTGGGCCTACCGAGGTATATAGCTCCTTGAAAAAAGACATGGTGAGGTGTTGAATTTGCTGTTTCCCCCTGAACCATTTTTCAGCATATTAATTTTTTTTTTTTTGTCTCTGTTGGATCGTTGTTGCATGGAAATACTTTGTATTTTTGTCTTCCCAACAAAGCCAATTGATTTGTGATTTCAAACCCCAAAACATTTGTCTTGACAACTCCGGTTCATATATGATATTACATGATGAATTGAAATTCAAGAGTAATTTGTGTCGTCGTCCCTTTATTTCTTATGAGGTTTTGGCGGGTTGAAAGACTTCAACCCAGCAACGACCAACTGCTATATACATAAGTGCAATTGCTGAGATCTTGACTTTTTTCAAAGGGTACTTCGCGTTCTGAAACTGCAAATTCAAAGACATTCTTGCAGAAATTGCGTGAACAGATTGTGTTCGATCCAATTCATGCTTCTAACATCGCTACTTAGGTTCTTGGGTAATCCTCAGCATCCCCGAACACGTGCACAGGACGAATAAAGGAGGGTTCTTGGCATCTGCCCTGTTTGATCTGTAGTCTTTCTTGATCGGCCACTGCTTGGCGTTAGATGAACCAACTCTCATGGAACCTCCACAGCTTCCGCCACCTCCTGAAGCACTGCATAGCTGAGAGGGACTTCTTGACCGGCAAATCCCTCCACGCCCTGTACATCAAGTCCCTCGTCCCTCCCTCCACTTACCTCTCCAACCACTTCATCCTCCTCTACTCCAAATGCCGCCGCCTCCTGGCCGCTCGCCGCGCCTTCGACCTGACCCCGAACCCGAACGTGTTCTCCTTCAATGCCATCGTCGCCGCCTACGCCAAGGAGTCCCAGATGATGGTCGCCCGCCAGCTGTTCGATCGAATTCCCGCTCCGGACCTCGTTTCCTACAACACCATGCTTTCCGCTTTTGCCGACTGAGGCGAGATGGGACCGGCGTTCTCCTTGTTTGCGGGGATGCGGGAGATGGGGCTCGACGTGGATGGCTTCACATTGTCTGCTGTGGTCACGGCTTGCGGCGATGATGTTTCTTTGATGAGGCAGTTGCATTCTTTTGCGGTTTCCAGTGGTCTTGATTCTTATGTTTCTCTGAGCAATGCGCTCCTAACGCATTACAGTAAGAATGGTTATTTGAATGAGGCAAAGAGGATGTTCGATGAGATGGGAGAGGCTAGAGATGAGGTTTCTTGGAATTCAATGATAGTTGCTTATGGACAGCATCGGGAAGCGCTGTGAGCACTGGAGCTGTTCCAAGAGATGATTAGGAAGGGCATGTATGTAGAAATGTATACTTTGGCAAGTGTTCTCACTGCATTTACCTGCGTAAGTGATTTGGTAGGCGGGCTTCAGTTTCATGCTAAGCTCGTAAAAACAGGGTTCCACCAGAATTCACATGTTGGGAGTGGCTTGATTGACTTGTAATCTAAGTGCAAGGGTGCCATGTTGGATTGCGAGAAAGTATTTCAAGAGATCAAGGAGCCAGATTTGGTTTTGTGGAACACTATGATTTAAGGGTATTCACAAAACGAGGGACTCTCAGAGGAGGCTCTAGAATGTTTCCGCAGTCTGCAAAGATTTGGGTACAGACCGGATGATTGTAGCTTTGTTTGTGCAATCAGCGCCTGCTCCAATCTCTCATCTCCTTCTCAGGGGAAACAAATGCATGGTTTGGTAATCAAATCAGAGATTCCCTCAAATTGGATCTCTGTTGATAATGCTTTAATTGCAACGTATTCAAAATGCAGAAATCTGGGGGATGCCAGGAGGTTATTTAATAGGATGCCAGAGCATAATACTGTCTCACTTAACTCAATGATTGCAGGTTATGCTCAGCATGGATTAGGAGAGGAATCTCTTGCTCTCTTTCAAGAGATGCTGGACAATGATATCCCTCCTACCAGTATAACTTTCATCTCTGTACTTTCTGCATGTGCACATACTGGGAAAGTTCATGAGGGCCAAACATATTTCAACATGATGAAGGAGAAGTTTGGGCTTGAGCAAGAGGCAGAACATTACTTGTGCATGATTGATCTACTAGGTCAGGCAGGAAAAATAAGTGAAGCTGAGAAGCTCATCGAGACAATGCCATTCAGTCCTGGCTCCGTTGGCTGGGCCTCATTGCTTGGGGCTTGTAGGAAGCATGGAAACATGGAGATAGCTGTTAAAGCAGCCTATCAGTTTTTGCGGCATGAACCTGCAAATGCTGCTCCATATGTTGTCCTCTCAAATATGTTCAGCAGTGCTGGCAGATTGGAAGATATGGTAGCAATAAGAAGGCTAATGCAAGACAGAGGTGTTAAAAAGAATCCAGGTTGCAGCTGGATCGAGCTAAATCGAAGAACCTGTGTATTTGTTGCAGAAGATAGTTCACACCCAATGATTAAGGAGATTCGTGATTACTTGGATGAGATGCTATTGAAGATTAGGAAGGTTGGTTATGTACCGGATGTTAATCAGGTTTCGTTAAAGGAGGATGGAATGGAGGAAAAAGAGATGGAAATGAGATTAAGACATCACAGTGAGAAGCTAGCAGTTGCACTTGGGTTGATTTCAACCAAGGATGTGGAGCCAATACTTGTGGTGAAAAATCTTAGAATATGTGGGGATTGCCATAATGCAATCAAACATATCTCTAAGATTACAAAAAGGAAAATCACTGTTAGGGACACCCGCAGGTTTCATTGCTTCGAGGAAGGGCAATGCTCTTGTGAGGATTACTGGTGAATAAAGCATTTGACTGGGTCCTTTTGAGCTTTATTAATATGTAAATCAGAATCATAGATATTTTTCTTGAATTCAAGAGCAAATGTCATGCCCCATTTGGTTATAGTCTGCTTTCGAACTTGCTGATAAAGCATTGAGTTCTAACTTTTATGTTACATATGGATCATGATTAGTTTATGTGAAAAATTTTGAGCATTTAAATCAATTTACACTTGACCCGATTGTAATTTTTGACTGAGTTGATTCAAATTTTTTTTTTTCTTTCCCAGATATCCCTCTTGTCGAATATTAGGAAGGTTCACATTACCTATCAGCCTGAAAAGTTGTTTCCTCCCACTTCCTTTTAATTGGTCTGTTTGAGTTGAATTTATCTAGCGTTCTGTGATACAATTGCTGCTCAAGAAGTCCAATCTGTAGGTTGGGTTCTGAATGAGAATAAGTGCAGTTGTGTGGTTGCAAAATCTAAGTAAATCTATTGAAACAGGTTTCACAATTTCCATTTCCCCACGGGAGATACTAGTGGATGGTTTGTCAGATTGTAAGATACTGATCTTTTAATGATTTTTTTTTTTGCGTAATTTAATAGAAAATCCCTGGATTTTACCTAGGAATTTATTTGATTCTTACCGTTGATTCATCAATCTTTAAATGAGATTATATTTTACCATTCAGCTTTGCTGATTGGTCATGATACTGTTAATGAAGCTTCAATCATGCTAGTGCAAATGTGTGGGACCAATGCCAATTGTGCTAGAAGTTTAAGTTGTTAGATATGGCGTGGTTTAGTATTTATTTGAATACTTTTGCACTCCCCCTTATGCATAGATTGGGCTTTGGCCTAAAATTGAAGCATGAAAACAAAGAGGGGACCTTATACAACTTGAACTCAGGACCTCCTTCTTCAATACCGTGTGAAATTGTGTGAAACCATAGTCAATCGTTTTAAAAGCTCAAATTTTTAGATGAAGGCATGGTTTAATACTTAAATACTTCAACAATTCTTATTGCTAGGTCACAACCAAGGACTTTTTCCCAAATATGACAGCAACATGGTGTTGCAACTTGGGACGAAATTGCTTGCAAAGGAAAACTTAGCCATCCGATCTTGGATCATTGGACTTATACTTAACAGTCTTCTTTTTACTAGAATGATCTAAATTTATCCAAAAGATGGCTATGAGCTACAGTATCTTGACAGTTATAAGGCAGCAATCTGCCAAATGTTGTGGAGATCATTCTTTAATGGCCTCATTTCGTGAAGGGAAAAAATGGAGGAATGGTGTGGCAGCATCAAGATCTATGGAATCATGGGGAAATTGAACTACTTTATGATCTTTGGCATGCTTTATGCTTTTCAGGGTATTGATGGAGAAGAGGATGTTGTGTTATGGTTTCACTATAGCCTGCAAGGATGGGTTTATCACTGTCAGATCAGCATGTCAAACTTCTGGAACACAACAGAAGTTGGGAACTCCCTTCTCCTTGGAAGATTTCCTGGAATTCTAAAGCACCGGTGAGAGCTAGCTTTCTGTCCTGAGAGCGTGTGAAGAGAATTCTAACTACAAAAAGATTAGAATAGAAAAAGAATGGTGTTAGCCAATAGATGTTTTCTTTGTAAGCAGGTCAAAGAATCTGTTTCTCCGTATTCTTTTTCATTGTGCAGGGTCTGACGATCTTGGAGTGCATTTTTCTTGGTCAGTTGGGCTGTGGTGTTCTGTTAGAGAGGAATTTGCTTGTTGAGGGTTGAATTGTCCTTAACATTGGAGAAGCCCTTCCGTTTGTAAAACCAGCATCCATTTTGTTTGGATGGATGGCTTACCACATTACTTTTTCTGCATTATGGTGGTGCCCTTTAGCTGGTCAGATTCTTTAGTTGCTTAGATTTGTTATAGTTTGTTTATGAATGGGAGGCATAACTTTTTCTTTTCTATCAAAAGATTTTCATTATCGACAATCATTTACATCAACACTTGAGTGTTGTGAAACTTTCAGGAATTTTAGATGAAAAAGACTCAAGTGAATGAGCTGCAAGATTTAGATTAAGCAAAAAGTATAGGTCAATTCAGACAGCAATAATCTTCACATCCTTTCTCCTGTTTGAATGGATTGATTAGAGTCTGGTGAAAGATGAAATACTATGCAGGGAAGTATAGAATTTAGTGTTTATCTCCATCTTAGTTGGCAGTAAGTGGATTTTTCACTGTTTAGTTGTTGAACAGTATGAGTTTTGACAATGTTTAAGTTTAGCTGGTTCCTACATAGGGACATCACAATTACTATTTGTAATTTTTCTTACATTATGATTTATTCCTTATAATTTTAATGTCAATGATTATGTATGTGTCTAGAAAATTGTGTAACATAGTTTTTGAGGCTTTTGCAATACATCATATAATCGCTTCATGAGATTAATCAAGCTGTTATTGATGACAGATTTAATTTTGCTCTCTGCTAGTGTTTTAAAACTCGTTCTAGAATGACTAGTTCTATTGAGAACTCTTTCTATGTCTGATCTTGTTTACTTGTAGGAGCAGAAGAGGTACTAAGCCAGTCATTAAGTGGCCAAATCATTTTGACTTGGATGGGCCAATTCTTAAGTTGTTCTGTACTTTCAAAATTTGGATACAGATATAAAGAGACTTTACAAACTAATTGTCTTATTTAACATCGTTACTCGTAGTAATGATAAAGTAGTAAATCATAAATAAGTTCAATGTGTAACCAACTATAAGTTAGATAAGTGCATATCACTTTCTATTTGTTTGAAAGAAATCATATTGTAGACTTCACTTTCTACCTTTACAAATTTCTTCAATCTTTATTGTCTTCAGTAATGCTACCGTTTGGAACTTAATTTCTGACCTCATTTAAATTGGAAGCAGACATCAAGCGAGTTCTTTTGATCTGTTTCTTTTTAAAAGATTGCTTGTAGCCGTAAAATATAATCACGCATAATCGATCTAGTGTATCTTTAGATATAGCAGAAATTTTCTTGATGTCACGGGAACTCTGTGATGGAGTATATTGTATTAAAAACTCACCTTGTAAATATGCTGGTTGTGAGCCTGAGAATCATGCACTTGACGATGCTTAGATCTGATATCTCTAAACTTGAAAGAAATTTTCCTATAATATATTGTATTAGAAACTAACCTTGTCAAAATGCCAGTTGTGAACCTGAGAATCACGCACTTGACAATGCTTAGATCTAATTTCTCCAAACTTGAAAGAAATTTTCTTATAATTAATAGATATGTCACTGGAGGGCCGTGGTGAGGTCTGACTTGTTTAAAAATTTTGCGAGGTGCCAATGCAATGGTTTTACTCCTTTGAAAATGTAAAGGTCAAGAAAGGTTAATCTCTCAATTTCTTTTGACATGTTGCTGCTTCACATGCATCTTTTGCCACTGCATCTCTTGTTCAATCACGAGCAAGGTAATGTAATGTTTTGACTCCCATTCAGCTGCTTGGTCACAGATGTTGGTTGTGGTTTTGGATAAATTCTTTCATTCTCATACTTGCCATTAGGAAGTATAGGTTGCTTATTTCCTCCCTTTTTGGTAAAATTGTAATTCCCTGATTTGATGAGGGTGGGGAGTGACCGCTCGGACTGGAAGGCTTGGACAAGGTATGGCTCCTGGTAGAAAGCTTTTAGGATGGTGCAGAGGGCTAGTCCTCGGGTGAGAACACTATCAGTGGTATGGATGACCTTTTAGAAAATGCTTACTTTGGCTGCACTTACACCCAAAGTACACGAGTGTGAGGCTCAGAATAGGATGAGCCAAACTGACCATATCTCGGGTGATTTAGGCCAAGGTCTCAAAATCATCTCCGTTGTTTATGCAGTTCTAGGTTGACATTTCAGTCGTTCTTAAGGAAGTTCTCCTTCTATGGATTGGTCATTTTAATTATGTATCATTTTGTCTATAATACATTGCTTGTTATGGCAATGTGGAAAGCATTATCTTGTTCTTTTGCTTTGTGGGTGGTAGACTAAGGTTAGTCTGTTTAGGTTAACTCATTGAGATGTTCTGGTCCAAGTCATGTCACTTTTGAGATGGGGATTCATTATAGCGTCACTCTTCTTTTAATGGAAACTATCTAAGAGCAATGTGGCTCTACTGTGAAGAGAGACTCTGAGTTGCTTTTTATGTTTGATTCTTCTTTTTAGTTTCAATTTAATGCATCTGTTTGCATTATTTACTATGACAATACAAAGGAATCTCCTTTCTATTGTTTTTAGACTGAGTAGGGGTGATTCAGCAGTGTTGCTCCAGCTCTTCTGATTTAATAAATGGAAGAACAGAAATCTAGTTAATGATGCTACAGCCTATCGGTTTATCTGACAATACTTAATTCTTAGGAGCGATACAATTCTTCCCAGGGACTACATTCAGGGACTACACTCTTCCTGAAGAATCTGCCTTCTTCTGTTTCCTTGCATGTCTAATTCTGTGGTATCTGTCTATCTGCTTAATCCCTGACAAAATTGATATCCGGTCTATTTAACTTTGTACCTTTCATGTAATTTACATCTTGAAGAAGGCATAATTCTTTCCTTTCATATCTCTACCTGAGCATCAGCTATATGATAAATATTTTGAATTTACATGATATTATTCCATGTCCTATGTTACAAAATATCTTAACAAGTGTCTTTCGTGGTATTCTACTTTTTCCCGGACTATATCTGAGCCACGCTTGTTCCAAGCAGAATTTGAATTTGAAAGTCCAAGTGCCTTGCCACTCGATGCATTTCCTTTGGATTGAATACATTAAAATTCTGATCTCTTTGCTGCACTGAGAATAGGTAAAGGAGCTATCACACCAAAAGAACATTTTGGTTCTTATCACAGTTTATCTGCTTGATTCATTCAGTCAATGTTATTAATGGTTTTATAGATTCAAAAATTGTTGCTTGAAGCACTTTCTTATCCTCTGTGGATGAAGAGTCATACGAAGACAAAATCTTCAAACTCGAGAAGTTACTCCTTTACATATAAATTTGAGGTTGCCACTGTGATAGATTATTGTAGGTTGAATAATGCATGTGAATAGTTCATTTGATAGATCTTGGGCTTGATTCAAATCAAACAGGAACTGCTCTTATTTACGCATTGCATTTGTCCAGCGCTTTCTTACCACTGGCCTGAATTGCGCTGTTATGCCTTTTTATTTCTCTGCTACCACTTATTTCTGTGCTAAAGCTGCAGTTGATAATTATTTGATGGAACTGAATAATTTATAAAACAAAATGAGATATGACATGTGTATTTTAATCACTATGTCTGATTCTCGGTTGAATACTTTGTGAGCAAGTCTTATCAGTGTGCTGTCTCTGATGACCTTGTTGACAATATTAAGGTGGAGATTTTATGGTTCCTTATAGATCTTGTTGACATGAGTTGTTGGCACCCCCTTGGTGCCATTTACAACGAAAGCACTTTTTGTTTTTTAGAAAGTAGAAAACTTAGCGAGCTTCAAACTGATTAATGTAAAATTGTCCACTCTTCCCCTTAAAATAATTGTATAGATAAGTATGGGCAGTAGGTCACACGGGGAAAGACATTATTGTACAATTTTCTTGTAATGTCTTAAGGGCTGCGTTGGAACGGGCATTCTTTCTGTTCAATGGATGCTGAATATTCTGTTGACATGCCCGAGTCTGAATCTTCATTACTTCTATTGATGCCATGGGCATTGATTTCAATTTCAGGCCAGAGAAAATAAAACAAAACATCGCAAAGGAATAGGGTTTGAATGGTCATTTCCTTTTGGCACCAATCCCTCCTACCAAATGTTCCCTTACATAAATTAGATTGAAAGAATGAAATCAAGAGGAAGTCTTATGTGACCACCTTTTGAATGGGTTGCTTGGGGGGCAATCGGAGTCATTTATGATTTGAAAAGTTCTTCAAGGGGGTTGGGGTGGTTGCCAAGAGCTTGGCTTGGAACATTTATCTCGGTCATGGTAGACCTGATAAATAGTGATGCGGAGTGAACCACTCAATTCTTAGTTGATATGTGGATTGAACAACGTGATTCTACTGGTAGAATTGGTGGAGGACTGCTAACATGGTACTGGGTTTGTTAAAGAAAGGAAAAGAAAATTGAACATCATCAAACTAAAATCTAAAATCTTTGGTATATTGGTTTATCATGTACTTGTTTACATTTTTTTTAAGATGGAAGAAATGGAAGTACTGATAAACGTGGAGAATTGTCTAAAAAGTCTTAAACCTATCGCGCTTTTTTGCCAATTCAGTCATAAACCTTTTAACTTTGTCAATTGAGTCATAAACCTTTTCACTTCTTGTCAATTCAGTTTATTTGGCCAATTTTTGCTGGAAAATGCTGATGTGGACGCTAGTAGTGTCATGTAGGACCGCCGGTCTAACGTGGACAATTTTTAATAATATTTTAATATTTTTTGATTTTTTGATTTGAATTATTATTATTATTATTATTTTCTTTTTTTCTTTTCTTTTGCCTTTCCGGTGGCCGGCCACCAGCCACCGACGACGATCGACCACCGGCGATGGCCGGCCACCGGCCACGGCCCGGCTAGCTGGCCTTGCCCGCCACGATCGAGGCCCGGCCGGGCAAGAAAGAGCCCCGCCGAGGGCCAGCCTCGCCAAATTTGGCAAGGGGAGCCCTCGCCGGGGCTCGCCCTCGCCCATGGCCACCGACGCCACCCACCTCACCCTCTCTCCTCTAGCGTCGGCGCCGCCGTCGTTGTCGTCATCTTCGTCTTCTCCACCGAGGAAGACACACCTCTCGCCTTACCTCTTCGCCCGCCGTCGTTCATCGTCTTCGGCCAACAACTCCAAGTCGCCCGATCTTGGCCGGGGGTCGAGGGTGGCCTCGCCAGATCTGGTTTGGGTGAGCCCCGGTGAGGGCTCCCCTCGCCAGATCTGGTGACACCGACCCTCGCCTAAGCCAGGGCCGCCTCGCTCGGTGTCGCCGTCGTCGTCACTCGGCCGACGCCTAGCGAGGCTGCCTTGGCTCGGGCGAGAGTCGGCCTCGCCCGGCCCAACCCTTGTTGGATCGCGCCCGGGCGAGGGCGCCCTCACCGGAGCTCCTCCTCGCCCGACCGGGCCTCGCCCGTGGCGGGCGAGGCCACTGGCTGGGCCGTGGTTGGTGGCTGGCCGTCGCCGGTGGCCGGTGGCTAGTGGCCGGTGGCTGGCCACGGAAAAGGCAAAGGAAAAAGCCAAAAAGAAAAGAAAAAAAGAAAAATTCAAAAAAATTAAAAAAATTAAAAAAATTAAAAATTATTAAAAACTATCTACGTCGCACCGGTAGTCCTACGTGGCATCACTGGCGTCCATGTCGCATTTCCGGCCAAAATTAGCCGGATGGACTGAATTGGCAAGAAGTGAAAAGGTTTAGGACTCAATTAGCAAAATTAAGAGGTTTATGACTAAATTGACAAAAGTGCAATAGGTTTATGACTTTTGGACAATTTTCCCCTGGTGTGGGAGCGACGCGAAGGCTCTGCGCAGTGGAGCTTCGGTTGGAGTCGGATCGAGCGAGGGCACAGAGAGGCTTCACGGGAGCAACGCCTCTCGATTGCGGATTGCAGGTTGCCGAGTGGAGTGGTGAGGGTGGCGACGGACGCGGCACAACGTCAGGCGAGCGGCGCGGCGGAGAGGCAGGTGCGGGTGAGTGGGGCTCTGACGCGGTGGCGAGCTGCTAGGCGGTGGTTCGGTGGGCGGCTAGCCTGTTGGAGAAATCTTTCCAGAATATTTTGAAGCTGACAAAACATTTCTATCAGTCTAAGTCTGGATATCGATAGATAAAGTCTCAAGAATTTATAGTCTCAAGACTTTGTTATCTCAAGACTCAAGACTCAAGACTCAAGACTCAAGACTCAAGACTCAAAATTATTCTCACTGACAGTCTTTCTAATCCAGTGTTGAAGGAAATCCAAAGTCGAGGTTTATGATTGAGGATTTGATCCTATCCTCTGGAATAGATTCTTTGGTTGGATAATCATTTCGGATTCTTTAATTCTTATCTAAGATCGATTGAAGATCCGATGGTCGACGAAATAATCTTGGATTATTCTATTCTTGGAAACCGAGATCCGATTGTATGGGCGAACAGATTGATGGGCTATCATCGATTCCTTAAATAGCTCGGATGATCTTCTTGATTGATTCTGTCCAACGGGTAGATTGGAGGAATTCCTTTGGTAAGTGCCAACGGCTATGATGGCATGAAGGAGTATAAAAGGAAGACGTTCTAGTTGTTTTAAGTGTGTGATCGATAGAAAAATTCCAGAGTCTGAAGATCCTTGATTGTTAGTTGAGACCGAGCGAAATTGTATACTGAGAGTGTTTATACTTGGTGACGCCTTGAGCGAGTGTGGTAGATCATCTACACCTAGAAATCAAGGAAGATCAACACTGTAACAACTCTTTGATCATAGTGGAATCCAGCCAATCGGCTGTCAGTGCAGAAGAGTGGACGTAGGCTTGAATCAAGCCGAACCACTATAAACCGAGTGTTCAATTCTCTCTTTCCCTTACTCAGTCTTGCGATTGAATTTTTAACTGTTGCAAATTCTCTAATTGTTTAAATATCGTGCAAGCTTCGAGAAATTTTTTTTGTATACCTATTCACCCCCCTCTAGGTACTCGTACTAGCTATCTCAATTGGTATCAGAGCCCGTGTTCTTACTTTGTTTGAAGTGTTTTACTTCAGAGTAAAAGATCCATGGCTAGTATGCTAGCACCGGGGCTGATGGAGGGGCAAAGCAATACCAGACCTCCCTACTTCGATGGAAAGGATTACAACATCTGGAAGAACAAGATGAAAGCTTTCCTACGATCAAAGGATCCTCTGGAATGGGACGTAGTGGAAAAAGGAATCACTCCTGCTGCTGCATCAATCACTGAAAGAGGAAAAGAAACCGTTGAAACCAGCGGAATGTCTCAAGAAGAAATAAACAAGAGACAAGCACTCGATGCTAAAGCAATTTATTCTTTATATTGTGCTTTGTCACCAACTGAATATAACAGAATATCTTCTTGTGTCACAGCAAAAGAAGTCTGGGACAGGTTACATATCACTTATGAAGGGACAGATCGAGTGAAGGAGACCAGAATTAACATTCTTCTTGGTCAATATGAATCCTTCAAAATGAAACCAGGAGAATCTATAACTGACATGTTTAGTCGTTTTACAGATATTGTCAATGGTCTTGAGAACCAAGGACAAAAAATTTCTGATCCCATGAAGGTGAACAAGCTTCTACGTGGACTCTCCAAGGATTGGAATCATATAAAGACTTCAATAAGAGAGACGCAAAGAATCATGCCATTATCTGTAGACGAACTGATTGGAACTCTTCAGTCTTACGAAGTGGAACGAATTAATGAAGACGAAGATCCAAGAGGTAAGAAATCTATTGCACTAAAATCAAATGATGATTCGATGATGCAGATTACGAAGATGATATGGATGATGAGGAGCTCGCCCTCATGATAAGAAGATTCAGAAAACTGAATAGAAAAGGCAGAAGGTTCATCCCAAAGAAACAAAGTTTTCAGAGACAGCAGACCAAGTCTGTTGATGATGAGGAACCAAACAAAGAAGTAGTTTGCTTCGAATGTAAAAAGAAGGGACACATCAGACCCAACTGTCCTCTTCTGAAAAAGAAAAGAGGAAAAGCTGAGAAATTTCGAAAAGCTCTTAAAGCCGAAACCTGGAGCGATACAGAGTGTGAAGAGAGTGATGAGGAATATGCCAACCTGTGTCTAATGGCGCAATCAGACTCAGACTCTGGATCAGACTCAGACAGTGAATTTGAGGTAAGTGATTATAAAATCCCTGTCAAAGTTTCTAAATATATTGATGAGTTATGTTTTAGTCTTAAGACTTCTCTTAAAAGGATTTCCGAACTTAAAAAGGAAAACTCAGTTTTAAAACAAAAGGAAAACATTTTAGAAGAAAAGGTAAAAAATTTAGACTTAAATGTTTCTACTCTTAAAGAAAGTGAAGACAATCTTTCAAAAGAAAATGCTTTCTTAAAAACTGATTTATCAAATATTTCAAAGAAATTTTCAATAGGGTCCGAAAAACTTGAAAAAGTCCTTTCAATCCAAAGACCTTACTTTAATAAGTCGGGTCTAGGTATGACAGCTGAAACAATCCCTTTGATTGATTTTCCGAAAGTAAAAGAAAGAATTAAGAAAAGACCATCGAGAGAGGCTTATAAAAATCATTTCAAAAGAGTTTTTGTAAAGCCTGTAGGTCGAAATGCTTTAAGATGTTCTAAGTGTAACAGTCAGGATCATTTTGAAAAAGATTGTCCTATGGTTTGGAAGCCTGTTACGAGAGTATGGCCTAATAATGCTCATCCTGCTAACACCAAAGGACCCAAGAAAATTTGGGTACCAAAGAAAGCTTGAGACTCTTTTTTGAATGCAGGTCTCTGTCAAAAAGAAGGTAAAGTGGTATCTTGACAGCGGATGCTCAAGACACATGACAGGAGACTCAGAATGTTTCATAAAGCTTATTAAAGTAAATGGTGGAAAAGTTTCATTCGGAGGAAATAGCAAAGGAAGTATTGTGGGATTCGGAACTGCGAAAATTGGAAATCTCACAATAAGCAATGTCTCTCTAGTGGAAGGACTCAACTACAATCTACTCAGCATTAGCCAATTGTGTGATACTGGTTACAAGATCTTCTTTCAAGAAGGCATATGTTCTGGAATTAGCAAAGATTCGACTCAGTCTTTCATGGGTCGAAGGCATGGAAACATCTACCTTCTTGATGTAAAGCCAAATGAAGAACAATGCTTAATCTCAATTCAAGATGAAGCAATTCTATGGCACAGAAAACTTGGCCATATCAACAAGAAGCAATTAGCCAAAATCTCTTCAAAGCAGCTTGTTCGAGGTCTACCTAAACTGCCATACCAAAAGTCTGACTTATGCACTCCATGCATTCTGGGAAAGCAGGTAAGAAATTCATTTAAGCAAATAAATCATGTATCTACTAATCATGTAATACAGTTGCTTCATATGGATCTCTTCGGACCAACAAGAACCCAGAGCATTGGAGGTAAGAAATATTGTCTAGTAATTGTAGATGATTACTCGTTTTACACAGGTATATTTTCTTGCAAATAAATCGAAACCTTTTCGTACTTTGAAAAGTTTGCTAAAAAGGTTCAAAATGAAAAAGGATGCTCTATTTCTAGTATAAGAACAGATCATGGAAGTGAATTTGAAAATCAAGATTTTACGAGATTCGTGATAAATCTGGTGTTAATCACATGTTTTCCTCTCCGTATACTCCAGAGCAA
The DNA here is from genome assembly GCA_014182375.1 of Eucalyptus virginea. NCBI lineage: Eukaryota > Viridiplantae > Streptophyta > Magnoliopsida > Myrtales > Myrtaceae > Eucalyptus > Eucalyptus virginea. Next base: position 10,826,979 of record CM024522.1, read on the forward strand.
AATGGAGTTGTGGAAAGAAAGAATAGATCTCTTCAAGAAATGGCTAGAACACTTTTAATTGAAAGTAAAATTTCTTCACGATTTTGGGCTGAAGTGTTTCAACCGCTTGCTATATTATAAATAGAGTCTTTCTAAGACCTATTCTTGATAAAACCCCCTATGAATTGTTCAAAGGTAAGAAGCCTATTGTTTCATACTTTCATGTGTTCGGTTGCAAATGCTTTATTTTGAAAAATGCAAATGATCGAGTTGGTAAGTTTGAAGAAAGATCAGATGAAGGCATCTTCCTTGGATATTCTACATCAAGCAAAGCCTACAGAGTCTACAACAAAAAAAGCCAGTCTGTGGAAGAATCAATGAATGTCAAATTCCAAGACTCAGTGCAAGATGAATCCGGCCAGACTCAGTACGAAGAGACTGAATCCGCTCTAGATCTTCAAATGTCTACATCTCAAGAAGCATCTCAGATTCTGGAAGTCCATCATCAAGACGCTCATGGAGAATCAAATAAAGGAAGAGATCATCAACCTGGTAACTGGAAGCACAAATCCAGTCATCCCAAAGATCTTATTATTGGCGAACTTAATGAAGGAATCCGCACCAGATCAAAAAGGCATGAAGAATCTAGTGCTGTGGCTCTCATCTCTGAAATTGAACCAAAAAGCATAGAAGAAGCCTTATCTGATGAAAGCTGGATCGAAGCTATGCAAGAAGAGCTCAGACAGTTCAACATCAATGATGTCTGGGAATTGACATCTAAACCAAAAGGTAAAACTGTTATTGGAACCAAATGGGTATTCAGGAACAAAATGAACGAAAAAGGAAAAGTCGTACGAAACAAAGCAAGACTCGTGGCCAAAGGATATACGCAAGAAGAAGGAATAGACTATGACGAGACTTACGCACCCGTTGCAAGGTTAGAAGCTATTCGTCTATTACTTGCGTTTGCTTGTTACAAAAATTTCAGGCTATTCCAAATGGACGTCAAAAGTGCATTCCTAAATGGATTTATCCATGAGGAAGTTTATGTGGAACAACAACTTTGGATTTGAAGACCCAAAGAAGCCGGACTCGGTCTTGGACTGAAAAGGCTCTGTATGGTCTAAAGCAAGCACCTCGAGCTTGGTACGGACATTAAGTAAGTTTTTATTACAAAATGGTTTTGTCAAAGGTAAAGTAGATACTACTTTGTTTATCAAAAAGGAAAACAAAAACTTTTTACTTGTTCAAATATATGTTGATGACATTATTTTTGGATCTTCTAATGAAAGTCTTTGCAAGAAATTTTCTAAGTCTATGCAGGATGAATTTGAAATGAGTATGATGGGAGAATTAACATTCTTTCTTGGACTCCAAGTGAAACAAATGAAGGAAGGAACCTTCATCTATCAAGAAAAATATGCGAATGATCTTGTCAAAAGGTTTGGATTGGAAAAATGCAAAAAGATCGACACACCAATGTCATGTTCTCAGAAGATAGACAAGGATGAAGAAGGGAAGAAAGTAGATCAAAAGCTGTACAGGAGCATGATCGGTTCACTTCTTTATCTTACTGCTTCTAGACCTGATATTTTGTTTAGTGTTTGTATCTGTGCTAGGTTTCAATCAGATCCTAGAGAATCACATCTCATTGCCGTGAAACGAATTATCAAATACGTTGCTTCATCTTCAAGCATCGGTCTTTGGTATCCAAAGAGGGGAGACTTTAATCTTCTAGGATACTCAGATGCAGATCTGGCCGGTTGCAGAGTCGATAGAAAGAGCACTTCTGGAACTTGTCAACTACTTGGAAACAGAACGATGTCTTGGTTTTCGAGGAAGCAAAGCACTGTAGCTCTTTCAACGACAGAAGCAGAGTATGTAGCTCTTGGAAGCTGCTGTTCGCAAATTCTATGGATAAAACAACAGCTACAAGACTTTGGCATTGAAGACTCATGCACAGAAATCAGATGTGACAACACCAGTGCGATAAATCTCACCAAAAATCCAATCCTTCATTCAAGAGCAAAGCATATTGAGATTCGACATCACTTTATTAGAGATCATATTCAAAATGGAGAAATCTCGATTCAATTTGTTGATTCAAAAAGTCAACTAGCGGACATATTCACAAAGCCTTTGGAGAAGAATCAGTTCAACTTTATCCGCTCGAGACTCAACATTTTGAAGCTTGAAGAAGTTAAAGTCTAGAGACTCACCAACTCTAAGACTCTGATCTCTTAGACTCTAAGTCCTGAGACTCAGACATTCATGGCTAAAGACTGTAAGTTGTATTTCATCTAAAAGGTACTAATTGTCATTTAGTTATAATTAACTCGAAAAGGTACGATCTTTTGTTTAATAATTTTGGCAGTTATCGATTTTGAAAAGAAGTAATCGTTCACTTTCCTTGCACCGATTGAACTTCCTTTTTCAAAAACTGAGTTATATATATACAGTTTTTTCCTTTCCCCAATTTTCAAAACCCTAAAAAGCACTCTCCTCTCAATACTGTTTCTACTCTTTGTTCATCGTCGAGAAAGTGGTCATTTTTCTTGGGAAAGCAAGTGAAGGAATCCTCCAATAGACAAAGAAAGATGTCGTCTTCGAGGAAATCATCAAGAATCGCAAACAGGGGACCACAAAGAATGAAGAAGGGACCGACTCATTTCGATCTCACTGAGGAAGAAGACTTACCTGGTCAGCGACAAAGTCTGATTCGCTCTCCTCCACGTCATTCAGCATCTCCTGCCCCACAAAGTGCAAGTCATAATCTGGAAGAAGAGATAATCGAGGATGCCGACCTAGTAAGAGTTCAAAAGCCCTCCTTTTTGTATAAACTTTATTGTGCATTGAAAAGCACAGGTACTCCATTGAACTACATAGATGACTTCCTTAAGGACAAAAATTATGGGAATGAGTACCTTTTTCTGAAGAAAATGGAGGAATGGGGAATTGCCCCGAAAGGAAAAGCAGAGGAAGCACTTGCGAACATTCCAAGAGATCCTCGTATGCCAGGACAAAATCTGATTGACGGGAATGATGATGACAAAATGTTCCTTGAATTTAAACCTAAAATGGGTGTGGCGGCAAAGGTGAAAGGAAATCGGATGGATTTGTTTAAATCCAAGGATCAGGAAAAAGTGTATTACGCCTCGTTGAAAAGGGGTAATCAACCCTAGAAGTGTTGATTTTGACTTCTGGATTCCATCAACTTGAACCTAAGAGAGAAGTTGAATTTGCTTCAACTTGAGACTTTACGCTCCGACTCTGAGACGGGTATGATCATCGACCGCTTATTTCTATTCAAATCTTAGCTTTTGGATGCGAATAGAATTTCATTCAGTGTTCAAGACAAAGTCTATGTGGTAGATGTGAATATGTTGGCGGACATAGTTGGAGTTGAACGGGGACGCTATCTCCCAATCAAAGTCTCACCTGCTCGAACTACTCTGGATCTTGTCAAAGATAGGGATGTAGATAAGAAAATTATCTATTCCAGGATGAATGCCATCAACATTGTGCTTCACAAGATTGTGATCAATTGTCTCAGACCTAAGTCTACTTCAAAGACTTCTGTGTCTCTTTCTGAAGCAAAGTTGATGTATGCGATCAACTCAGGACGGAAAAGAACAGTCTGCTGATAAAACTGGAGAGAAGGGAAATCAAGAGATTGATCATCTCTCTTCCCCTTTCGATGTCCTAGAGACAGGGGGAGTTAGCGAGCAAGAGAGGTCTCTACCTCATACTGCTGAAGATCCAAGACAATCTCCAGAAGACCCAGAAAAAGTTCAGGTCTCTCAATTGCCTGAAGAAGATGATACGACGATTCCAAATCTGCCAGACCATTCAGAAGCGCCATCGTCTGCACACACACCATCTGAGAAAGCCAATGCCAGTACACAGACGGATGATTCTGTAGATCTTCGTAGTATCATGAATATTCTTCTGGAAATGCGTAACCAGATATATATTCTGGATTGTGAAATCCAAGTCTTGAAGCATGCTGGACAAGCATCTTCAGTCTCTCTGGAAGATAAATACAAAGACCTCGCTCTGCAACTTCAAGCCAATGCCAAGAGAGAAGAGGTAGCTCATCTGCGAGAAGATCTGAAGAAGCTCGAAGGAGTAGTCCAGTCCATTGGGGATTTCCAGATCGTGCGCATTCCCAAGCAGACATGACTCCTTTCTCACCCTCTTTTTAATGATGACAAAAAGGGGGAGAACCAATTTGAACAAACATTATTTTAAAACTTTATTTGAAGTGACTTTTGTGTTTATTTTTGAGTATGACTTGAGAACTTAAACTTGAGTGTTAGACTGAATTGGTTGTGGATTTTGATGCTTGACTGGTTGCATTTATATCAAGTATTTTTACATGGTATTACTCATGAAAGACTAACCAATTTGCTGTGGATGCAGAGTCTGGTTGTTTATTAATCTTTATGAGTTAGCCATATTGCTTGAGAAATGTTTTTGCAGGTCAAAGTTGTTCAAATCTTCAAGAAAGTTTTGTCACCATCAAAAAGGGGGAGATTGTTGGAGAAATCTTTCCAGAATATTTTGAAGCTGACAAAACATTTCTATCAGTCTAAGTCTGGATATCGATAGATAAAGTCTCAAGAATTTATAGTCTCAAGACTTTGTTATCTCAAGACTCAAGACTCAAGACTCAAGACTCAAGACTCAAAATTATTCTCACTGACAGTCTTTCTAATCCAGTGTTGAAGGAAATCCAAAGTCGAGGTTTATGATTGAGGATTTGATCCTATCCTCTCGGAATAGATTCTTTGGTTGGATAATCATTTCGGATTCTTTAATTCTTATCTAAGATCGATTGAAGATCCGATGGTCGACGAAATAATCTTGGATTATTCTATTCTTGGAAACCGAGATCCTGATTGTATGGGCGAACAGGATTGATGGGCTATCATCAGATTCCTTAAATAGCTCGGATGATCTTCTTGATTGATTGTCCAACGGGTAGATTGGAGGAATTCCTTTGGTAAGTGCCAACGGCTATGATGGCATGAAGGAGTATAAAAGGAAGACGTTCTAGTTGTTTTAAGTGTGTGATCGATAGAAAAATTCCAGTCCGAAGATCCTTGATTGTTAGTTGAGACCGAGCGAAATTGTATGCGAGAGTGTTTATACTTGGTGACGCCTTGAGCGAGTGTGGTAGATCATCTACACCTAGAAATCAAGGAAGATCAACACTGTAACAACTCTTTGATCATAGTGGAATCCAGCCAATCGGCTGTCAGTGCAGAAGAGTGGACGTAGGCTTGAATCAAGCCGAACCACTATAAACCGAGTGTTCAATTCTCTCTTTCCCTTACTCAGTCTTGCGATTGAATTTTTAACTGTTGCAAATTCTCTAATTGTTTAAATATCGTGCAAGCTTCGAGAAATTTTTTTTGTATACCTATTCACCCCCCTCTAGGTACTCGTACTAGCTATCTCATAGCCAACGGGGAGGAAGCGTTGAAGAAGATGATGAATAGTGCTAGGATTTCTCTTTTTTTGTTTTTTTTTCTCTCTCCGGTTGCACGTCTCTTCCTCTCTGCCCCTCTCTCACGTCACTCTCCCTCTGCCCGTGTACTTTCCTACACTCTCCCTCTGCCCGTGTACTTTCTGCAAGAGACTTTTTCTTTTCTCAACCGGAAGAGAATTCCTTTTTCTCCTCCTTTCTCCTCTTTTCACTTGACTTTTTGTTTTTCTCCCTTGACCGACTCAAAAGAAAACCCTAGAAAAGCCTCCCTCTGCTTTACCGTACACAGCCCTTTTATAAGCAAGAAAAAATGTGATCTTCGTGGGATATTTCGAAGATTTCTATAACCTCTTGATCACAAAAATCTTTTTATTCTCCTTATCTCCTAAATATTTTCTATTGATTTTTTAAAGATAAGATCACAATCCAATTTTCTCAAATTTCAAAAAATCCTCATTTCAAATCTCAATTTCAGAAAACGGGCTTGGGCCAATTTGTATTCTTCATGGGCTTAGTCCGACCTATTTAAAATTCAAAACCACCAATTCGACCCATCCGTCACCAGTCCAATAAATAAAATGTTATTAAAATAAAATGCACCTAAATATATATGCTATGTAATTAATATATATTTTTTATAAAATTAAACCCTAATTTTTAATGACTAAACATGCCATTAAAATTTAGGTGTCAATAGTTGTTATGATGTCGAGATATATATAGCCTAAACCTTCAAATGCAGTAATACAATTCTGTCAAGGCTAAGAAACACCACTAGGGACTTCACTATACTAGAAAGACTGCACTATACGCTTTAGATGTTCGCGGCAAGATGGCTCGTGTTTTTTGTGGTTGTTTTAGTGGTTAGATAGCATGCTGATCCCTCAAGACTCAATGTGTTACATGTCTTCAAGATAGGGATTTGGATCCTCTCAATATGGAGGGTAAATTGCTATTTTCGATTTACCCCCAAGAGAGGCTGCTAGATCATGTGATGCAATCTACAATAAATTTCAATTAAATTTGAGAAGTAGTGAATTTTCAAGGTAAAATGAGGATAAATCGATCATCACAATGTTTGGAAATTTGGCATATTTAGGAAAGGCAAACTTTGTTACTTGCGGGATTTACCATTTAAACCCTCTGACTTTGCACAGATTGTTGGGAAACCTCTTATGATATTTTGAAGTTGATGAAACCATCTATTTAGTTGTTAGTGAGTGAACTTGATATAGGAATGCTGTGTGATTAATAATGGTATAAAATATACTGAGTGAAAAGACATCTACAAACTGGATGAACTTTGATAGAGGGTGAACAAGTTCAGTAGAACAAAGTGTTGATGAGGACTTGGGGAGATTATGATAAGGAACAGCTAGGTGAAGTTTTGATCCCGGTGAAGTTTTGATCCTGAATGTACTTAGGAGGACCAATAGATAGCAAATCGCAAATTAGTTTCGTAATGGACAGCTAGGATAAACTTAGCTAGATAGGAAGACCTAGACATCTTTTGATTTGATTTTGGAAATCATACAAAAGATTTGTGGAATTCATGACAAAAAGCTCTCTCCCTCCGCATCTGTCCTTTTCTCATTTCCTGCAAAAAGCTCTCTCCTCCGCAGTGGACAAAACACACACTCTCTCTCTCTCTTCCAGCGACAATCGCTCAATCCGCATCGCTCCCATCGACCCATCAATCCGGAGCTCCGATCGCCGTCTCGTCGGGCCTAGGGTTCCCGCCGGCCGGATCGCAGCGGCCTGATGGGCTCGGACGGAGGAGATCCCAGCGGCGCCCGGGTGCCCGCCGGGGAGGGGGAGGGTGGTGCGGCCGGGGCGGTGGTCGCGATCAACGTCCGGTATGGTGATGATTGTGAGGCGCGTTTGGCTGTCTGGGTAGCTCTTTGGAAGGTTGGTTGCGGTTGGGTTCTGATGGTTACGCCATGCCCGGTTACTGAATGTAGAGGTTTGGGTTCTGCGTGTTAATGATTAGCGAAGAAGATGAGGCTCGGTGAAGAAGAAGATTTGGACCTTCAATGGCGAAGAAGATGAGCGCCGGTGAAGAAGGGCAAGCGAAAAGCGAAGGGAGAGCGAACAGCGTACCTCAAAAAAGTGAAAGAACCTGGAATCGTGTAAGAAGAGCCAGACCTTCAATGATGAAGAAGAAGATTTGGATCTTCAGTGGCAAAGAAGATGTGCGTCGATGAAGAAGAGCCGAAGAAGAAAGGTAGCGAAAGAACGAAGGGAGAGAGGTCAGACGGAAAAAGATGAAAGGGGAAAGTGTTTTGACCTCGTGAGGCGGCGGAGGAATTCGTTTTCCTTGACCAAAAAGTATTTTTCGTTGGCTAAATACTTTTTATTAAAATACACAAACATGAGAAACAGAGCCCATTCAAAAGAGCATGCTACAATGACATATAGAATTCAGTCTAATACAAAGCTGCCCATGACGTGGAATCATCTAGAGAGAACACAGGAAAAACACTGATATGTCAAATACAGAGACGTGCAATCATAATCATGGGAACAATCTGGAAGTGGGTGGACTCCACTTTTTCACTGCTCAGCAACAATAGAGGCAGCACTCGACGATGTAGGAGCAGCAACAATAGACCTCGAGGCTGAAACCAGCCAACGACAACTATCGCCAATTAAATTTCTCTAAACCAAATGAACATGAAAATCTTCCTGGCAGAGAGAGAGAGAGAGAGAGAGAGAGAGTGTACCATTTGTCAAGAAAACTCGGCTCTCTTCTGGGAGGAGGAGCAGCATAGGACTGGGGAGGCGCTTGTAGGGGAGGCCCTTGGTAATACCCTGGAGGAGGAGGAGGAGCAGCATAGGACTGGGGAGGCGCTTGTACGGGAGGCCCCTGGTAATACCCTGGAGGAGGAGCAGCATAGGACTGGGGAGGCGCTTGTACGGGAGGCCCTTGGTAATACCCTGCATAACCAACTACCCACCGCCATGCAAGATCAGCCATGAACACGGTTGAGAGAGGGAGAGAGACAGAGAGTACCTTGGCCTTGAGCAGGGTAAGGATAAGGGTTCCCATTAGGGGGTCCTTCCATTTCTGGCGACCTTGCAGGAGGAGACCCCAGAAAACTTTGCAGAGACTGCTTCTGTGAACTCTCCTTGCCTTTTTTTTTTTTTTTTTTTTTTTTTTTTTTGGGTGGACAGTGAGCTCTCCTTAGTTGAACTTCCCAAATTGAGATATGATTGTCACCTATGTAGCACGGACACGGCGACACAGACACATGATACGACACGACACGACACGACACGTAACATGTCATTTTTCAAAAAGTAGTAAATTTTGACACATTCCAACACTTTAAATATTAAATAAATATTTTTATTTTTAATTAATTTGATTCAAATTTACAAATAAATAAATAAATAATTTACATTGAATTTATATTAATAATATTAATAAATCTTACACTTTTTTATTTTATTATCTCAAATTTATATTTATTTTTCAAAATTCCCCCTTCCCCCAAATTTTTTTTTTTTTTTTTTCCCTCCCCAGTCCATTCCCCCCCAACTTTATTCATTGACATGACAGACAAGCTGTCCTGTCACTTCCCTCCCCCAAAATACACAATGGCCATCCTATCAAAAACCCTAACTTTACTTTTATCTCATTCTCCTTTGCCGCTCGTCGCACGACCCTTTCTCTTCTCCTCCACTAGATCTGTCTCCTTCCTCGCCACTCGCCGCTCACCACTCGTCGCACGACTCACTTCTTCTTCTTGATCTCCATGTTCTCCCGTTACACATCCTTTTTCACGTAGATCACAAACCGGCACATCCCATGATCGGGCATGGCTGCGATCGCGTCCTCCACCTTGGTGAAATTGCTGCTTCGCCGCCGCTAGAGTTGGAGCCGGAAGATGGGTGGACCATGGTGAGGAGTCGTGTGACTAGTGAGGTGATTTGGTTGAGACTTCCGGAGACGACCCTCTTGACAATACCGCTAGTGCCCTCAAACCCATCTCTGCATGTCTCTGGTTTGCAAGTGTAGCACTTAAGCCATATCCTCGCCACTCGCCGCACATGACCCCCTTCCTCGCCGCTCTTTCTCTGGCCGTCTCTCGCCGTCGCGGGCTCACCATTGGTCCGTCTCTGCTCCCTCACCATCACTTCCACCCTCCATCGTTTGCCGGACACGCATGTCCAAACGTGTCGGGCAAAGGTTGACCACGTGTCGAATTTTCGACACACGTTGACCGCATGTCCGAGGGTGTCCGACGAGTGTCAACGTGTCCGACACACTCTGACACGTGTCGGACACGACACGGAAGCATCAACAACGTGTCCGTGCTTCATAGATTGCCACAAAGAGAGTCTCTCTATTGGCCCTGGGTTGTCTTTGTTGACACCTCAATTTTGATTAGATTATTAATTACTGACATCGGCCTACCCTCCTCGGCCGTAGGTCGTCTTCGAGCACGTTGTCGTCGCTGCACGTGAACTACAGAGGTGGAGAAGGAAGGACCAAGGAAGTAATTTTCATAAACTTAAAAAAAAAAAAAAAAAAAAATTACTTTCAGTTGATGTTTTTATTCTCAAGCATGTTACAAAGTTCTTTTCTGCAAGAATTTTCATTTGCTTCAAAAGAGATAGAAGTCTTTTTCAAAATTTGTTGCAATTCATACTTTCTTCCAAATTTAAATGACCGTGGTATTAAATTCTAGATTAATCAAGACGTTGCTCTGTCTTGAGAAGGAGTTGGATAGGAATGAGATGTAGTGTATAGAGCTCCTGCAGACGGCTTGATTTCAAGAGGTCATGACAGTCTTTTATATATATATATAGATATAGCATTTTAGCATTGGAAAAGTAAGTAAATTGCAACAGAGCACATGAAATGAAGTATGATAGACGTAGGCCCCACCCCCAAAAAATAAAAAACAAAGACTTGGAAATTTTAAGACATGGACACCGATTGATTTGAGTCGCTTGACATTTTGATTCCACATAAAACTCAACTCATGATGTCAACACACGATGGCTAAATTGCAGCACGGCACACAAGACTTAGCCCCCCATGACTTAAAAATTAATAATAAACTATGGAATATTGCATGTGCATTGACACATCACTTTGTTGCGCAAGTTCATGAGTTTAGAATATAATAAAGTCAAGGCGAGTGGTTTGCGAGGTCTAAATTAACCAAAAAAACTGAGAAAAAAGTGGGGTAAAAACTGATCCGGCTTTATTTAAAGTTCAAGCAGGGTACAAAACGTATAACTTTGGCTTTTCCACCGAAATTGTAAATAGCTCTTCAAATCTGTAAAAAACTTCGAAAATATTATAGATAACTTCATTGGTCAGTCGTTATATATTGTAAAAGTCCCAAGTGTTTCATGTTTGAGAGTCAAAATGCATATATCGAAAAAATAATATTAGCAATAAGATAAAAATTAAAACTTAATCCATACATACTAGATGATTTGCGCCGTTAAATTACAAAATCTATATCCGATCGGATGATTCTCATGCTTTGGTGTTATGTGCACATGAATTTTACCATCATAGTAGTTTACACCTCTTAAGCTGCACTTGCATAATTCTACTACTAATGAGATCAAATTATATTAATTGTTATGTCTACCATTATCTCTTGATCGGCATGACTTTGGCTGGTGCGTAACGATTTTATGCAATTTCCATTTCCTCTTGCTGCCACTTTCAAATCAAAATTAATTGAGATGAAAGCGTGGCGTCCTAGAAAAGATCATCCAAGGCACGGCCTTTCCTGTCTTTTTGACTTTTTGATTAGCGGTCGAAGTAATCCTTCTGTGCTTATCTGCCTTTTCTTTTTTCCTCCGAACAGTCTCGTGTCTTGAACTGAACTGGTGGAATGTTTATATGAGTCAGTGATCGCTAATTTCCTTTATTTTATAAATATTCAGGAGAAGGTTCATCGAAATCGAGATCCTCCGATTGGGACACGGACAATAGAATATTGGACTTTGCCTCCTCGTTTACGTTCCCTAGTTTAGCACCTTTGCTTTCCTTTAAATGCATTTACACTGGTACAGGAAACCAGTGGGATGATTAATAATTTAGATGACGACGTCTTTGAAAGAAAGTAAATACAATCTTTTTAGATAGCGACAAGAAAATAGACTTTATTCAATTTTTTCATAATAAAAGTGAAGAAAATGGACTTTTGGGGACAGCTCATCTTGTCCGTTGCTTGAGAGTGTACCCCTGCGGACCGCACCGCCAGTTTTCAAGTCAACTTCCTTTCTATGTTTGGTGATTTAGCCTCAAGCCTTAAGCTTTTTTTTTTTTTCAAGGTAAGAAAAGAAACAGAACTCAATTTTACATCATTACTCTCTTAATAAAACATTATCTAATCTCATCCCCTAACAATGAATGAAGCAAATCTATTGGTGGCCTGTCTAATACATAATTAACACCTGCATTATTAGGTTGGATAATAGAATTTGCCAGTCAATTTGCACAAGCATTTCCTTCTCTGAAATTAAGGAGAATCTTGATCTATTAAAAATACTTAAGCATACTTTCAATTTGAGATATGAATATGTCACCAAAATGAAGCAATGGGGTCAATTTTTGAAGCGGAGAAATGGCTGCTCACAAATCCATCTCCACGATAAGTTTGATGCGCAATTTTGCTTGTATGTTTTTGGAACATTTGCTTATTTGATTTGTATTGGAAAAGGAAAATAACCTCTTACATTACATGCTTGGAGAACACAAAAACTTTCAATCCTCTTAACAAGTCACTCCCTCTTGCATCAAAGTCATTAGTGAAAGATTTTCCTTAAATTATAACTCTTTGCATGCCGTGATTAGCTTAGGGCCTACATGTTTTTGTTCTTTATTTCTGTTTTTGAAACTCTTTTTTTTTTAAAAGGAAAAAAAAGAAACATGTCTTGTATCGAGAAAAACAAAAAAAAAAAAAAAGTTTTTGTAATTTAACGAGAAACGTTTCTCTTCTTCTCTTTTCTTCTTCTTTTCTTCTTCTTTAAAGAAACTTTCTTATCTACTGCTTCAAAGTTCTAAGTATAGGATGATTGCACGAAATCTCATGAATTCAACATTGATTCATAACAACAACCGGACTTTCAAAAGTTACACCCCCCCAAACTTTGATTTTTATTGTAGCCGCTAGTTTTGATACTTGCATGGTTGGTACTTACCTGAAAATGGATTTGCTAATTTTTCTTTATCGAAGTAAGCTCTATTATGTGGTTAATGACGTAAGAAAATGGCATAAGGATATAAGAAGTGTCAAAAGTTTTGTATGATATTCACTTAGTTGTCAACAATTTTTTGCCGAATCATTTAAATGTCAACTCCAATTTGAGTTGTCGAAAATTTGACGTAGCAATATTTTGTCAATTACCCTAACCGACGTGGCTCACCAGAGCGCTCAGTCAACAATAATAGCCCTAAACAACATCTTTTACATTTTTGTCCCAAATGTAAACCCTGAATTTTGTGTGCAAACAAAATTAGGACAAGTTAGGGTTTTTGTCCAAACTAGGATTTTTGTTTTTCAATTTGCGAACAACCAAATAAGAAGAAAAGGTGGAAGATGATACAAGGTGCTGATGAAGATGAGGAGGGTAATGAAAGTTGTTGCTTTAGTCGAGGCTGGATATGGGCTCGACGATCTCTTGGATCGATCATCCCTGCTTTTGCCCCCATCGATTCTCGACTCCGCGGCCATGAAGAGCTCCATCTCCATATCAAGAGGATCACTCTGCTAGTCCATCTCCAGATCTCCAGCCATGGCGACAGTGGTTCGACTAGAGCTTCCTTGCAAACTCAGTTTCCTGGAGCGCAATCAATGGCAATGCAATTTGGAAGATAGTCAGAGAACTGAAAAACAAAACAAGGCGGAAAATAGAAGACAAACCAGACAGGAATCGAAGTCATATTTAGAATTTATTGAACTCTGGAGAAAATCTGAAACTGCGGTGAAGAAAAATCCCTCTTTTATTTGGCCAAGATTCTGACATTCAAGGACATGGGGGCGGGGTGTGGGGACGGGAGAGCCCAATTTCTTCTTAGAAAAGGGGAGGTGACAGGGAATGATTTTCATCTTCATTATTTTTTAACATCTCCATTTTTTACCATTGAAACTGCGTCTTATCCACCATCTTCATCTGCCATGGAAACCTCGAACTCGGATTTATGGCTCGACTGAAACGAGAATAACGGATAATGTCTAAAATAGACTCATATGATATCATTTATAGAGAGTCCAGTCACATCATAATTCACGTTAGATTTGTTTTTAATAGCTAAAAACTGCCATATTAACTTATACATTTTATTGTAAAAGCCTGTAATATATATATATATATTTGTCATTGAAGGTATTTAAATAATCTTTTTTTTTTTTTTGGATTCGATACTTAAGTGAATCGACGAAAATTTTTGATACTTTTAACATCCTTATGCCTTAAGAAAATGAAGTGTGGTGCATGGGTAAGGAGTTAAGAAAATATAGTGGACGTTATTTGGGCCAAGAAAAGTGAGTTAATCCAAATTCAAAGTGAAAGAGATTGTATTACGCTACGGGGTGGGGGTGGGGGAACTTAAGGAATCTTAGAAAATATAGTGGACGTGGGGCCGAGAAAAGTGAGTTTGTATTACGCCTGCGGGGGTGGGGGAACATAAGGAATCTTAGAAAATATAGTGGACGTGGGGCCAAGAAAAGTGAGTTAATCCAAATTCCAAGTGAAAAAGTTTGTATTATGCCCCGGGGAGGGGGTGGGGGGAACTTAAGGAATCTTAGAAAATATAGTGGACGTTATTTGGGCCAAGAAAAGTGAGTTAATCCAAATTCCAAGTGAAAAAGTTAGGTGGTTGTTCACCAAAGTGAGTTGTTCGGAAGTATTTCGGGGGGACTTAAGGAATTTTATAAGATTTTATGGTTTGTAATTGATGGGTGGACCATCACATGATATTATATAAGCACTAAAATGTCTATTGGATGGCTAATTTTCATGCTTCAACGGTGGAAACGATGAACATATGAAATTGTTAAGCATTTTGGGTACATATAAAACACACACACACACATATATATATATATACACACGCACAGTTACTTAATTAACTAAAATGGAGCATCCGGGACTCATGCTGAGAGTTTCATACGCATGCCAAGGTCAAGGCCTTTGTATTGTGGAATGGTTCTATTTGGAGTGGCTGGAACTTATGTCTGAAGTACCCCAACGTGGTACACAAAATTCAATATTATCTTGATTTGGTTGCATTATAATATCAAGTTATTGAAAAAAAAAAAACAGAGGTTATATTTGAACTTCGATAGATTAGATAAAAAATAAACAAGGGGCATTTAGGGACTTTCTTAATCAGTCCACCAACCTTAATTTTGGAGGTTCCAGTGTATACACTTTGAATATCAGTGTAAAATAGTCATTTTACCTAATGTCTCATATGGAATTAAGTGACACGACATCATCTCCTGGGATTATCTCGTATTGACAATAACCCCAATAGAAAAAAGGATCAACAAACTAGTTTCACTATGATTCAAATTACAAGATGCAAACGATGACTCCACATGAATTCGAATAGTCAAAATTGAGGTGCTCATGTCACTTGTAGATGAATGAGCGCCTCAATAATTGCCTCTTCTAACTATCTAAAAATAAAAATATTATTATGAGTTTTACTATAAGTATGAAAAACCCATTGCTTATCGATTAAGTGACATATGTACACAAACATAATTACATAATTGAATCCATTCACATGTCGACTATCCTATAATGGGAATGTAATATATATTGATTACCCATGGAAGAGACCCAAAGTCGGGCCTTGACCTTAAGGCCAAATTTTGGGCCTTGTGTTGGGCCATATGGCCTGAAGCAAATTCCTCGAGAGCATGGGAGAGATTGTATTTTCTCCACACAAGAAAGCAAATGCCCAATACACAAATTGACTAGAGATTTGCAATGACAGAACTTAAAAGTTTTGGCCTCGCAAAAGATACGTTACACTTCTTCACCAATCACCACTGGGGCATCACGCTTAATGGTGAAAAATCACACGGCTTCGTTTGTTAAGTCGTTTCATTGAAATGCACGTCGTCTTGGTACTTAATTTCCACAAGAAGCAAAGCTGACTAGATGAATAGAGTCGTGTTCCCTCTCTCTGCAAATTCACACATCGTGCTATCTAGTCTCAGCACTTATGAACAAAAGTGTATTTTATATGCAACTCACACAATTGAAGTGGTGTGACCGATCAATCTAGTAAATAGCCTTATGAATTTTGTGAAAATCACATGTGTGGATAGTCCTTGAAAATTACAAGGCCCATCTGCTAAGCTGGTCCAGGTGAAACCCAGCATTAGGCCCAATATATACATAATTTTTTTTTGGGAAGTTGGGGTTGTGCATGGGAAGACGTGTTTAATACTGATAATGCTAGGGATAGGAAATTTATTTCATGAAATGGGGTTACGAAGTGATGCAATGGATTTTGCTAAGTGCCTTACACCATGCTCTACCATGGTGAACCGACTTTTGGTTCGTTACTTATTTTCAATTTGGAAATTTTTTACCTTTAATCCTTGTACTTACAAACTTTTTTTAATCTAGCCATTCTATTTTCACAAAATTTTTAATCAAGTCTCTCTAGCACGAAAAATTCGATTGACATAGCTGTTAGTGGAGTTTGTCTCTCTCCTTACTTTTAAACGTCTTAATTTTTTTTTTCTATGAACTATCTTCAATTGGTTATTTTGTATATATTCAATTTATGGAGGACACAAAAAATTCATAAATTCTATTTTAATTCCAAGGTATTTCACTAAAGTTTGATTTTTTTTTTAAACTTTACAAACAACCTCATCAATAAATGTGAAAATTGAAAAAAAAAAGAATTCCCTTTGAATTATTTTTTTTTCCATACATCAATGATCATTTTTCTTATGCACGCAATACTTGTGTTCTTTGTTCAATATACTATATGAAAAAATACAATTTTATCTTTCATATAATTTAAGTTTATGAACGATATTAAATATTTTTATATAACTCAAATACTAAATTGAACACGTATTAAAAATTTACGGATTATATTAAATAAATTAAAAGTTCATTAATGATATTGCACATTAGGCCAAAGATTAACAATCATATTGAACAAAATCATATTTCATAAATGACATTACATGATGATTTGAAATTCATGGAACATTTGTGTCGTCGTACCTTTATTTCTTATGAGGTTTTGGCGGGTGGGAGTTTCTTCAACCCAGCAACGACCAACTGCTGTATATGGAAGTGCAATTGCTGAGCTCTGAACTTTTTTCAAAGGGTACTTCGCGTTCTGAAACTGCAAATTCAAAGACATTCTTGCAGAAATTGCGTGAACAGATTGTGTTTGATCCAATTCATGCTTCCAACATCGCTACTTAGGTTCTTGGGTAATCCTCAGCATCCCCGAACACGTGCACAGGACGAGTAAAGGAGGGTTCTTGGCATCTGCCCTGTTTGATCCGTAGTCTTTCTTGATCGACCACTGCTTGGCGTTAGATGAACCAACTCTCATGGAACCTCCACAGCTTCCGCCACCTCCTGAAGCACTGCATAGCTGAGAGGGACTTCTTGACCGGCAAATCCCTCCACGCCCTGTACATCAAGTCCCTCGTCCCTCCCTCCACTTACCTCTCCAACCACTTCATCCTCCTCTACTCCAAATGCCGCCGCCTTCTGGCCGCTCGCCGCGCCTTCGACCTGACCCCGAACCCCAACGTGTTCTCCTTCAATGCCATCGTCGCCGCCTACGCCAAGGAGTCCCAGATGATGGTCGCCCGCCAGCTGTTCGATCGAATTCCTGCGCCGGACCTCGTTTCCTACAACACCATGCTTTCCGCTTTTGCCGACCGAGGCGAGATGGGACCGGCGTTCTCCTTGTTTGCAGGGATGCAGGAGATGGGGCTCGACATGGATGGCTTCACATTGTCTGCTGTGGTCACAGCTTGCGGTGATGATGTTTCTTTGATGAGGCAGTTGCATTCTTTTGCGGTTTCGCCGAGCAATGCGCTTCTAACGTATTACAGTAAGAATGGTTATTTGAATGAGGCGAAGAGGATGTTCGATGAGATGGGAGAGGCTAGGGATGAGGTTTCTTGGAATTCGATGATAGTTGCTTATGGACAGCACCGGGAAGGGCTACGAGCACTGGAGCTGTTCCAAGAGATGATTAGGAAGGGCATGTATGTAGATATGTATACTTTGGCAAGTGTTCTCACTGCATTTACCTGTGTAAGCGATTTGGTAGGCGGGCTTCAGTTTCATGCTAAGCTCGTAAAAACAGGGTTCCACCAGAATTCACATGTTGGGAGTGGCTTGATTGACTTGTATTCTAAGTGCAAGGGTACCATGTCGGATTGCGAGAAAGTATTTCAAGAGATCAAGGAACCAGATTTGGTTTTGTGGAACACTATGATTTCAGGGTATTCACAAAACGAGGAACTCTCAGAGGAGGCTCTAGAATGTTTCCACAGTCTGCGAAGATTTGGGTACAGACCGGATGATTGTAGCTTTGTTTGTGCAATCAGCGCCTGCTCCAATCTCTCATCTCCTTCTCAGGGGAAACAAATGCATGGCTTGGTAATCAAATCAGAGATTCCCTCAAATTGGATCTCTGTTGATAATGCTTTAATTGCAATGTATTCAAAATGCGGGAATCTGGGGGATGCCAGGAGGTTATTTAATAGGATGCCGGAGCATAATACTGTCTCACTTAACTCAATGATTGCAGGTTATGCTCAGCATGGATTAGGAGAGGAATCTCTTGCTCTCTTTCAAGAGATGCTGGACAATGATATCCCTCCTACAAGTATAACTTTCATCTCTGTACTTTCTGCATGTGCACATACTGGGAAAGTTCATGAGGGCCAAACATATTTCAACATGATGAAGGAGAAGTTTGGGCTTGAGCCAGAGGCAGAACATTACTCGTGCATGATTGATCTACTAGGTCGGGCAGGCAAAATAAGTGAAGCTGAGAAGCTAATTGAGACAATGCCATTCAGTCCTGGCTCCGTTGGCTGGGCCTCATTGCTTGGGGCATGTAGGAAGCATGGTAACATGGAGATAGCTGTCAAAGCAGCTTATCAGTTTTTGCAGCATGAACCTGCAAATGCTGCTCCATATGTTGTCCTCTCAAATATGTTCAGTAGTGCTGGCAGATTGGAAGATATGGTAGCAATAAGAAGGCTAATGCGAGACAGAGGTGTTAAAAAGAATCCAGGTTGCAGCTGGATCGAGCTAAATCGAAGAACCCATGTATTTGTTGCAGAAGATAGTTCACACCCAATGATTAAAGAGATTCGTGATTACTTGGATGAGATGCTATTGAAGATTAGGAAGGTTGGTTATGTACCGGATGTTAATCAGGTTTCGTTAAAGGAGGATGGAATGGAGGAAAAAGAGATGGAAATGAGATTAAGACATCACAGTGAGAAGCTAGCAGTTGCATTTGGGTTGATTTCGACCAAGGATGGGGAGCCAATACTTGTGGTGAAAAATCTTAGAATTTGTGGGGACTGCCATAATGCAATCAAACATATCTCTAAGATTACAAAAAGGGAAATCACTGTTAGGGACACCCGCAGGTTTCATTGCTTCAAGGAAGGGCAATGCTCTTGTGAGGATTACTGGTGAATAAAGCATTTGACTGGGTCCTTTTGAGCTTTATTAATATGTAATCAGAATCATAGATATTTTTC
Organism: Eucalyptus virginea; assembly: GCA_014182375.1. Taxonomy (NCBI): domain Eukaryota; kingdom Viridiplantae; phylum Streptophyta; class Magnoliopsida; order Myrtales; family Myrtaceae; genus Eucalyptus; species Eucalyptus virginea. Next base: position 10,846,212 of record CM024522.1, read on the forward strand.
TTGAATTCAAGAGCAAATGTCATGCCCCATTTGGTTATAGTCTGCTTTCGAACTTGCTGATAAAGCATTGAGTTCTAACTTTTATGTTACGCATGGATCATGATTAGTTTATGTGCAAATTGATTAGAGTCTTCCCATGACATTATATCAAGGTGCAAAATTGATGATAGTGGCCTCAAAATATAGGCTGTTGCTTTGAAGAAACATAACAGCATGTGAGTGAAAAATTTTGAGCATTTAAATCAATTTACACTTGACCTGATTGTAATTCTTGACTGAGTTGATTCAAACTTTTTCTCTTTCCCAGATATCCTTTCTTGTCGAAGATTAGGAAGGTTCACATTACCTATCAGCCTGAAAAGTTGTTTCCTCCCACTTCCTTTTATTGGTCTGTTTGAGTTGAATTTATCTGGCGTTCTGTGATACAATTGTTGCTCAAGAAGTCCAATCTGTACGTTGGGTTCTGAATGAGTATAAGTGCAGTTGTGTGGTTGCAAAATCTAAGTAAATCTATAAAAAACAGGTTTGACACTTTCCATTAGCCCAAGGTCGATACTAATGGATGGTTTGTCAGATTGTAAGATACTTATCTTTTATTGATTTTTTTTTTTTTTTTTTTTTGCGTAATTTAATAGAAAATCCTTGAATTTTACCTAATAATTTATTTGATTCTTACCGTTGATTCATCAATCTTCAAATGAGATTATATTTTACCATTCAGCTTTGCTGATTGGTCATGATACTGTTAATGAAGCTTCAATCATGCTAGTGCAAATGTGTGGGACCACTGCCAATTGTGCTAGAAGTTTAAGTTGTTAGATAAGGCGTGGTTTAATATTTATTTGAATACTTTCGCACTCCCCCTTATGCATAGGTTGGGCTTTGGCCTAAAATTGATGCATGGAAACAAAGAGGGGACCTTATACAACTTGAACTCAGGACCTCCTTCTTCAATAACATGTGAAATTGTGTGAAACAATAGTCAATTGTTTTAAAAGCTCAAATTTTTAGATGAAGGCATGGTTTAATACTTAAATACTTCAACAATTCTTATTGCTAGGTCACAACCAAGGACTTTTTCCCAAATATGACAGCAACATGGTGTTGCAACCTGGGACGAAATTGCTTGCATAGGAAAAATTAGCCATCTGATCTTGGATCATTGGACTTATACTTAACAGTCTTCTGTTTACTAGAATGATCTAAATTTATCCAAAAGATGGCTAGGAGCTACAGTATCTTGACAGTTATAAGGCAGCAATCTGCCAAATGTTGTGGAGATCATTCTTTAATGGCCTCATTTTGTGAAGGGAAAAAATGGAGGAATGGTGTGGCAGCATCAAGATCTATGGAATCATGGGGAAATTGAACTACTTCATGATCTTTGGCATGCTTTATGCTTTTCAGGGTATTGATGGAGAAGAGGATGTTGTGTTATGGTTTCACTATAGCCTGCAACGATGGGTTTATCACTGTCAAATCAGCATGTAAAACTTCTGGAACACAACAGAAGTTGGGAACTCCCTTCTCCTTGGAAGATTTCCTGGAATTCTAAAGCACCGGTGAGAGCTAGCTTTCTGTCCTGAGAGTGTTTGAAGAGAATTCTAACTACAAAAGGATTTGAAGAGAAAAAGAATGGTGTTAGCCAACAGATGTTTTCTTTCTAAGCAGGTCAAAGAATCTGTTTCTTCATATTCTTTTTCATTGTGCAGGGTCTGACGATCTTGGAGTGCATTTTTCTTGCTCAGTTGGGCTGTGGTGTTCTGTTAGAGAGGACCTTGCTTGTTGAGGGTTGAATTGTCCTTAATATTGGAGAAGCCCTTCCGTTTGTAAAACCAGCATCCATTTTGTTTGGATGGATGGCTTACCACATTACTTTTTCTGCATTGTGGTGGTGCCCTTTAGCTGGTCAGATTCTTCAGTTGGTTAGATTTGTTATAGTTTGTTTATGAATGGGAGGCATAATTTTTTCTTTTCTATCAAAAGATTTTCATTATTGACAATCATTTACATCAACACTTGAGTGTTGTGAAACTTTCAGGAATTTTAGATGAAAGAGACTCTGGGTGAAAGATGAAATACTAAAATTTTCTGCAGGGAAGTATAGAATTTAGTGTTTATCTCCATCTTGGTTGGCAGTAAGTGGATTTTTCACTGTATAGTTGTTGAACAGTATGCGTTTTGACTATGTTTAAGTTTAGCTGGTTCCTACATAGGGACATCACCATTACTATTTGTAATTTTTCTTGCATTATGATTTATTCCTTCTAATTTTAAAGTTAAGGATTGTGTATGTGTCTAGAAAATTGTGTAACAGAGTTTCTGAGGCTTTTACAATCCATCATATAATCGCTTCATGAGATTAATCAAGCTGTTATTGATGACAGATTTAATTTTGCTCTCTGCTAGTGTTTTAAAACTTGGTCTAGATTGACTAGTTCTATTGAGAACTCTTTCTATGTCTGATCTTGTTTACTTGTAGGAGCAGAAGAGGTACTAAGCCAGGCATTAAGTGGCCAAATCACTTTGACTTGGTTGGGCCAATTCTTAAGTCATTCTGTACTTTCAAAATTTGGACACAGATGTAGAGAGACCCTACACACTAATTGTTTTGCTTAACATTATTAATGATAAAGTAGTAAATCATAATATGTTCAATGTGTAATTAACTATGAGTTAGATAAGTGCATATCACTTTCTATTTGTTTGAAAGAAATCATTTTGTAGACTTCACTTTCTACCTTTACAAATTTCTTCAATCTTTATTGTCTTCAGTAATGCTACTGTTTGGAACTTAACTTCAGACCTCATTTAAATGGGAAGCAGACATCAAGCGGGTTCTTTTGATCTGTTTCTTTTTAAAAGATTGCTTGTAGCCATAAAATATAATCACACATAATTGATCTAGTGTATCTTTAGATATAGCAGAAATTTTCTTGATGTAGTGGGAACTCTTGTGATGGAGTATATTGCATTAAAAACTCACCTTGTAAATATGCCGGTTGTGAACCTGAGAATCACGCACTTGATGATGCTTAGATCTGATATCTCCAAACTTGAAAGAAATTTTCCTATAATATATTGTATTAGAAACTAACCTTGTAAATATGCCAGTTGTGAACCTGAGAATCACGCACTTGACGATGCTTAGATCTGATTTCTCCAAACTTGAAAGAAATTTTCTTATAATTAATAGATATGTCACTGGAGGGCTGTGGTGAGGTCTGACTTGTTTAAAAATTTTGCTAGGTGCTAATGCAATGGTTTTACTCCTTTGAAAATGTAAAAGTCAGGACAGGTTAATCTCTCAATTTCTTTTGACATGTTGCTGCTTCGCATGCATCTTTTGCCACTGCATCTCTTGTTCAATCACAAGCAAGGTAATGTAATGTTTTGACTCCCATTCAGCTGCTTGGTCACAGATGTTGGTTGTGGTTTTGGATAAATTCTTTCATTCTCATACTTGCCATTAGGAAGTATAGGTTGCTTAGTTTCCTCCCTTTTTGGTAAAATCGTCATTCCCTGATTTGACGAGGGTGGGGAGTGACTGCCGGGACTGGAAGGCTTAGACAAGGTACGGCTCCTGGTAGCAAGCTTTTAGGATGGTGCAGAGGGCTAGTCCTTGGGTGAGAACACTATCAGTGGTATGGATGACCTTTTAGAAAATGCTTACTTGGGCTGCACTTACACCCAAAGTACACGAGTGTGAGGCTCAGAATAGGATGAGCCAAACTGACCATATCTCGGGTGATTTAGGCCAAGGTCTCAAAATCATCTCCATTGTTTATGCAGTTCTAGGTTGACATTTCAGTCATTCTTAAGGAAGTTCTCCTTCTATGGATTGGTCATGTCACTTTTGAGATGGGGATTCATTATAGCGTCACTCTCACTTTTAATGGAGACTATCTCAGAGCAATGTGGCTCTACTGTGAAGAGATCACTCTGAGTTGCTTTTTATGTTTGAATCTTCTTTTTAGTTTCAATTTAATGCATCTGTTTGCATTATTTACTATGACAATACAAAGGAATCTCCTTTTTATTGTTTTTAGATTGAGTAGGGGTGATTCAGCAGTGTTGCTCCAGCTCTTCTGATTTAATAAATGGAAGAACAGAAATCTAGTTAATGATGCTACAGCCTATCGGTTTATCTGACAATACTTAATTCTTAGGAGGGATACAATTCTTCCCAGGGACTACATTCAGGGACTACACTCTTCCTGAAGAAGCTGCCTTCTTCTGTTTCCTTGCATGTCTAATTCTGTGGTATTTGTCTATCTGCTTAATCCCTGACAAAATTGATACCCAGTCTATTTAACTTTGTACCTTTCATGTAATTTACGTCTTGAAGAAGGCATAATTCTTTCCTTTCATATCTCTACCTGAGCATCAGCTATATGATAATTATTTTGAATTTACATAATATTATTCCATGTCCTATGTTACAACATATCTTAGCAAGTGTCTTTCGTGGTATTCTACTTTTTCCTGGACTATATCTGAGCCACACTTGTTCCAAGCAGAATTTGAATTTGAAAGTCCAAGTGCCTTGCCACTCGATGCATTTCCTTTGGATTGAATAGATTAGAATTCTGATCTATTTGCTGCACTGAGAATAGGTAAAGGAGCTATCACACCAAAAGAACATTTTGGTTCTTATCACAGTTTATGTGCTTGATTCATTCAGTCAATGTTATTAATGGTTTTATAGATTCAAAAATTGTTGCTTGAAGCACTTTCTTATCCTCTGTGGATGAAGAGTCATACGAAGACAAAATCTTCAAACTCGAGAAGTTACTCCTTTACATATAAATTTGAGGTTGCCGCTGTGATAGATTATTGTAGGTTGAATAATGCATGTGAATAGTTCATTTGATAGATCTTGGGCTTGATTCAAATCAAACAGGAACCACTCTTATTTACGCATTGCATTTGTCCAGCGCTTTCTTACCACTGGCCTGAATTGCGCTGTTATGCCTTTTTATTTCTCTGCTACCGCTTATTTCTGTGCTAAAGCTGCAGTTGATAATTATATGATGGAACTGAATAATTTATAAAACAAAATAAGATATGACATGTGTATTTTAATCTCTATGTCTTATTCTTGGTTGAATACTTTGTGAGCAAGTCTTATCAGTGTGCTGTCTCTGATGACCTTGTTGACAATATTAAGGTGGAGATTTTATTATGCTGTATGGTTCCTTATAGATCGTGTTGACATGAGTATTTGGCACCCCCTTGGTGCCATTTACAACGAAAGCACTTTTTGTTTTTAAGAAAGTAGAAAACTTAGCGAGCTTCAAATTGATTAATGTTAAATTGTCCACTCTTCCCCTTAAAATAATTGTATAGATAATTATGGGCAGTAGGTCACATGGGGAAAGACATTATTGTACAATTTTCTTGTAATGTCTTAAGGGCTGCATTGGAACGGGCATTCTTTCTGTTCAATGGATGCTGAATATTCTGTTGACGTGTCCGAGTCTGAATCTTCATTACTTCTATTGATGCCATGGGCATTGATTTCAATTTCAGGCCACAAAGGAATAGGGTTTGAATGGTCATTTCCTTTTGGCACCAATCCCTCCTACCAAATGTTCCCTTACATAAATTAGATTGAAAGAATGAAATCAGGAGGAAGTCTTATGTGACCACCTTTTGAATGGGTTGCTTGGGGGGCAATCGGAGTCATTTATGATTTGAAAAGTTCTTCAAGGGGGTTGGGGTAGTTGCCAAGAGCTTGGCTTGGAACATTTATCTCGGTCATGGTAGACCTGATAAATAGTGATGTGGAGTGAACCACTCAATTCTTAGTTGATATGTGGAATGAACAACTTGATTCTACTGGTAGAATTGGTGCAGGACTGCTAACATGGTACTGGGTTTGTTAAAGAAAGGAAAAGAAAATTGAACATCATCAAACTAAAATCTAAAATCTCTGGTATATTGGTTTATCATGTACTCGTTTACATTTTTTTAAGATGAAAGAAATGGAAGTACTGATAAACGTGATAACCCTTTACGTTATTATTTTAAATCATTTCATTTGTTTCACAATAAATTATTCACTTACTGGAATTATTTGATTATACACTAAAACTAACATTTTGCATGAAATAATAGATACGTCTGAAAATCTCTCTGGATGAAGCAAAACCAGACAATGAATATCCACTCATTATGGGTACTGGATAGTTATCCTTACCTGTTGTAACTCTTCCTTTGATGATCATGGAAAGAATTTTTTGTGGTTCTTGTTTTGATATTTAAAGTACATACATACTCCTAAGTTAATAATGAGATCTTCATATGTCTGCAAGGTAAACATTTAACAGTTTGAAACAAAACCAAATTGATAATAACCAAAATTTATTGTTATCATATGGATCAAGATTTGGCCAAACTGACATTGTTTGTCTGGGTGGAAAACCTAAAACTAACTGTGAAGGCCTTACCCAGTTTTCACAGGTGATGATAGTATAGCAATGAAATGCCGAAACTATTTTGTTAAGTGTTACAGAGGGGTTTGGTGCAAATAAAGTGTTTCTTGGGAAATAACATGTAAATTCCATAACAACAAAGAAACTGTGGGGTTGGGTAATAAATTCCTGTATGCCATCATGCTCTGTATAGTAATCTTGCTGCTGTCATGTGTTGGTGAAAAAGCATCTTCAACCTACGTTCTAATACAACTGATGTTGAGATATGTAGAACCTAAACCTTCAAAATGCAGTAATCTGATTCTATCAGGGCCAAGAAACACCACTAGGGGTTACCCTCTGCTAGAAAGACTACCATATGCTTTAATTGTTCACCACAAAATGGCTTGTGTATGTATGGTTGTTATGATGCCGAGATATATATAGCATAAACCTTCAAATGCAGTAACACAATTCTGTCAAGGCTAAGAAACACCACTAGGGACTTCACTATACTAGAAAGACTGCACTATACGCTTTAGATGTTCGCGGCAAGATGGCTCGTGTTTGTGGTGGTTGTTTTAGTTGTTAGATAGCATGCTGATCCCTCAAGACTCAATGTGTTACATGTCTTCAAGATAGGGATTTGGATCCTCTCAATATGGAGGGTAAATTGCTATTTTCGATTTACCCCCAAAAGAGGCTGCTAGATCATGTGATACAATCTACAATAAATTTCAATTAAATTTGAGAAGTAGTGAATTTTCAATGTAAAATGAGGATAAATCGATCATCGCAATTTTGGAAATTTGGCATATTTAGGAAAGGCAAACTTTGTTACTTGCAGGATTTACCATTTAAACCCTCTGTCTTTGCACAAATTGTTGGGAAACCTCTTATGATATTTTGAAGTTGATGAAACCATCTATTTAGTTGTTACTGAGTGAACTTGATATGAGGAATGCTGTGTGATTAATAATGGTATAAAATATACACAGTGATAAGACATCCACAAGCTGGATGAACTTTGATAGAGGGTGAACAAGTTCAGTAGAACGAAGTGTTGATGAGGACTTGGGGAGACCATGATAAGGAACAGCTAGGTGAAGTTTTGATCCCGGTGAAGTTTTGATCCTGAATGTACTTAGGAGGACTTATAGATAGCAGATCACAAATCAATTTCGTACTGGACAGCTAGGATAAACTTATTGGATTGCTAATAAAGGCAACTCTGTAGGAGATACTCATCATGGATTACATTAGCTAGATAGGAAGACCTAGACATCTTTTGATTTGATTTTGGAAATCATACAAAAGATTTGTGGCTAAGGTCAAGGTCTGGAATTCGACAAAAGATCTGAGATCGAATCAAATCAGTTCTTGCCTATTTTGCTCATGCGGCTAACTTTATTTAGGGAAATCTCACTCTTGCCAGGAAAATTTAATTGCTTGGGCGGCCAGAGTTCCAGCTGTTGTGTCTATCGACTCCAACGGCTATTTCATCTTCTTAAAGATTCTCCAACGGCTAATCAAAGGACTATATAAGAAGCTCAAATCAAACTGGAGGAGTCTGCAAAAAATTGAGAAAAGCCATGCATCTAATCTTGTCTCATGCTGTTCAATAATTGCAACGTGACTCTGCTCATTCGTGATTCTGTCTATTAGTATCTCTTGTTGATTGTAATCTGTGTTTTGAGAAGTTTACAAGTGTAATAGCAGTCCTTGTTTATTGATAGCGGGATCTATCAACTTTTGGTAGAAACAACTGTGTTATAGTGTCTCTTGAGATTACTAGTGGATTTCAGCCTTGTTGGTGGTTAGCTTGATATAAGCCAAACCAGTGTAAAATCTGCTTGCAATATCTTCTTTCTCTTTACTTGTTTTGATATTTATCTGATAGAAGCATTTGCATACAATATTATCAAATTGTTCCTGCATCTATCAAAAGTTTGACTTGAATTATCCCATGAAAATTTAGTTCTTTAAGTCAACCTATTCACCAAGGTTGCATTTTTTGCCTCAATATGAATGCTCTTCCAATGATCTATTTTGTTTACTTCAACTAAAAAGCTCTCAGCTAATAATACTTATTTTCCTTTTTGTTTTTCTTTGGCTTTGCTAGGCTCTGACGTTTCAAGAGCACAACCATTCAGTTCTAACTTTAATAACTTGTTGAACGAAAATCTATTATCCTAAGGCACTGTTGAGATTAATCTTTCACTCCCTTTTCTTTTCCATCAAGATTTTCTATCCATTTAACATTACTTTGTATTGCTTTTGGCTGCTTGTCGAGTGGCAGGGTTTGTTAATGGCGAAGGAGGTCTGGAGTACGCATCTCTAGTGACTTTGTAATTTGTAGAGAATTCACTACAGGGATGTGATTTCTTCTGATTAATAAAGAGCTGCTTATATAAAAGAATGCTTAAGCTCCTTCCTTTTCTATGTTACGTCCACTTTGTTCTGCTCAATGCCGGTCTTAGCATGTTTCCTTTCTAAGCATAGTCGATGTTTATGGGGATGCATAGCCAGTTACTTGAGAAAATTGATCATTATTATTGGGAATTCTTGGGGTTGCCTTTCAGGGACCTGCAATGGTAGAATAGACATGGGAGTGAAATTAGATGCAATTATTAGCAGCAAGTTGTTTGTAATTGTATTTGCTGTATCTTATGGCACTTCAGCAGTGTTTTGCTGGTTCTGTTGGATTTACAGAACAAGTTTTGTGGAGTCAAAGTTGCATTGGAATTTTGAGTCATGTGATTTATGTGATAGTAAATTTGATGTCACCTTGTGAAATTGCAATAGTGATATATTCCTTTCCCGGATCTAGCAGGAAAGTTTTTGAATTAAAACTACCTGCAAGAGAAAGGTCATTATAGATATGATCAGTACCTAGTTGAATGCCGATTCTTGTAGTGGGAATGGGATGCATCAGATCTTTTATGTATGTTCTTATTCAAAAACCTGTAATGAGTCAATCTATTAGTACCTTGCTTTACTTGGCACTTAAAAATGTGAAATAAGTCTAGACCATCATCATTTCCGGGAACCTTATGAGAAGGTCGAGGGCAACCACGGTGGAAAATTCTAAGTATAAGCATCAGATTGTGGATCATGACAAAATCTCAACTATTTTCAGGTGTTAGATTCTCAAAAATGAGATTTATTAGCCATTTGATTGAGACTATTTATCTACTTGATTATGAGCTATTGGCTATACACATTATGTCCCATCTCAGAAAAGATGTCTGCTACTTTCCATAACGTAGTCATTTCGCCGGCCATGCGAAGCTGCTTGTGGAGATTCACCTTTTCTCGTTTTCCTTTCCTTTTGTGAGAATGGTACAACATAAAGCCAACCTTTTAGCATAGCGTGGAACCGACTGATTGGGACTGGAACTTTAGAAATCATGGAGTTGAGCAATCATTTAAAAATTTTCAGGCTTAGTGTTGTTTTCAAATGGAATATGGCGTGTTGGTTGTTTGATTTTGATGTCGGATTATTGTAACAGAAGTATGATACCTTTTTACATTGACTCTGCATCTGTCTGTGACTTAAGGTAGTTTTTTGGGCATTTCACAGGTTATATCCTCAGTCCCTGCGAATTGATGACCTACAGGTTTTGTGTTCCACAAATGGTGAAGAAAAATTACAGCGGTGGATGCCGAATCCCGTCATCTTGAAGATAAGGTAACTGGAACAGAGTTGCTTTGGACCCAAGAGATTAATTTTCAAGATAAGGCATCATTTTCAGTTGTTACATGAATACTGCATGTCATTTCGATCACTTAACTAAGAAACATCTTTGATTTTGATATAGCATCCTGCATTTCAGAGAGGATATCATTCTCTGCACTTGCACCAATTGAAGTTTAAGTGATACCAGAAAACCGGACTTGATGATCGTAGTAACTTCCCCAAGAAATGAATTCAAATTTGGCAACAGACGGTCGGGCAAAAATTGTTGCCTGATCTCATCTCGCTTTACTTGAATGCCATTTTGCTTTCGAACTTGTGCGATGGTGAAAGTGGCAAATGTTACTGGTGTCGAACTGTAGAAAGATTCAATTGCTTGTTAAGCAGTCTATATTTGAGTCCTAACTGTCGCCAAAGTCGATTGGGATCGAATTTGGTGGTTCATGTGGCTACTCAACTTTCGTCTGATCCTTTCAAGGAAAGAAAGCAAGCATTGCCTCTGCTTTACAATCACTCCTAAAGTTATATAAGAAAACAAAATAAGAACGTAGAGAGCCCATCCAAAGAGCGATGCTGCAATAACATATAGAATACAGAGCACAAGGGGAATTGTCCAATACAAAGCTGCCCATCACGTGGAATCATCTAGAGAACACAGGAAAAACACTGATATGTCAAATACAGAGACGTGCAATCGTCATCATGGGAACAATCTGGAAGTGGGTGGACTCCACTTTTTCTTATTATTTTTCGTTCTTTTTTTCCTTGAATCATACACAACGCGGCTGCTAACAAACGAAGAAGATGGACGGATCGCAGCAACACTCGTCGATGAGGCAGCAGCAACAGAGGGCCGCAAGGCTGCAACAAAACATCACCAACTAAATTTCTCTCGCAACCATGTGAACATGAAAATCTTGCTGGCCGAGAGAGAGAGAGAGAGAGTATACCATCCTTCAAGAAAACCCGGCTCTCTTCTGGGAGGAGGAGCAGCATAGTACTGGGGAGGCGCTTGTACGGGAGGCCCTTGGTAATACCCTGCAAAACCAACCACCCACCTCCTTGCAAGATCAGACATGAACATGGTTGAGAGAGAGAGAGAGAGAGAGAGAGAGAGAGTACCTTGGCCTTGAGCAGGGTAGCCTTGAGCAGGGTAAGGATAAGCGTACTTGGGGGCTTCGCTCATTTCTCACGACCTTGCAGGAGGAGAACCCAGAAAATTTTTGCAGAGACTGCTTTTGTGAGCTCTCCTTGGATGAACTTCGCAAAACCGAGATATGATTGCCCTGGGTCTTGTCTCATATATCAGCATTTTAGCATTGGAAAAGCAGGTAGATTGCAATAGGGCACATGACATGCGGTAGACATAGGCCCCACCCCCGAAAAAAAGGACTTAGAAATTCTAAGACCTGGACACCGACTGATTTGAGTCGCTCGACATTTGGATCCCACATAAAACTCATATAATTCAACGGTTGAGATCAAATTAAGTTCGTGTGTCCTGCTATCGTGTTGGTATTGCTGCTCCATGTGAGCGCGTCCTTTAACTTTATGACCAAAAAAATGACTGCCTTATATAAGTGTTATTCCATGGTCCAAATATACCTAAGGGCGTGTTTGTTTACGCTTCTATGCTTCCACCAAAACTTTTGAACATTATTAAAGTTGTAATAAAAAAAGTATGAAAACATTGCATTTGAAGTTACATATGAACGTGGTGTGGATTTGCCCACCTGGAAAGGCGCTTTTGAACGATCCTCAGTTGAGGTGAAGGGTTCAAAACCCAGGGGAGGCGCTAAGTGTATTAAGTATGACTTAGAGGTGGTGGATCATCCTACTTAAAAGGGGTTTTGAACATTCGGTTCTGTTGTCCAAAAAGACCAAAAAAAAAAAAAAAAAAAAAGTTACATATGAACATGGTGTGGACATGTTGTGGAGGTTTTGTGAGTTCAGAATAAAAAGGTCAAAAGAGTGATTTGCAAGATTTAAATTAAACTAAACATTAAAAGAAGGGGTAAAAATTGATCCGGCTTTGTTCAGAGATTAAGCAACGAATGAAACATATAACTTGGGCTTTTCCATAGAAATTATAAGGAACTCTTCAAACCTCTAATAGACTCTGAAAATATTATATACAACTCTACCTATCGGTCGTTATATGTCGTAAAAGTTCCGAGTGTTTCATGTTCAAAAGTCAAAATGCATATGCCGAAAAATTAGCATTAACCATAAGGTAAAAACTAAAACTTAAATCCAGACGTGCTAGATGATTTGTGCCATTATATTGTAATATTTGTATCCAATCTAATGATTCTTATGCTTTGGTATGTGCACATGGATTTTGCTGCCGTTGTAGTTTACACTTCTTAAGCTACAGTTGCATGCATCTAATACATATGAGCTCAAAGTATTGTAATTGTTAGATGACGTGAGTATCACATCAGGTTCATTGTCATCTCACGATCAGCATTGATCAAGCTTGTACGTAATTATTTATGCAATTTTCATTTTGTCTTGCTCTCAATTTTATCAAATTCAAATTCAAAATTCAAATTAGTCGAGGCGGAACTCGTAGCGTCCATAGAAAAGGTTATCCAATGCACGGCTTTTTCTGTCCTTTTTGACTTTTTTGATTAGCGGTCGAAGTCATCCTTCTGTGCTTATGTGCTTTTTCTTTCTTCCTCCTAACAGTCTCGTGTCTTGAACTGGGGGAATTTTTATGTGCGTCAGTGATCACTAATTTCCTTTATTTTATAACTATTCAGGAGAAGGTTCATCGAAATCGAGATCCTTCCATTATGGTACAGAGAATAGAATATTGGGCTTTGCCTCCCCGTCTGCGTTCCCTAGTTTAGCACCTTCGTTTTCCTTTAAATTTGCTCTTTAATCAATGCGAGAAATAGTGAAATTCATATTCTAAATGCATTTATTAAATGATGTGACAAATAATAAGTGATCGTTCAAATTAGTTGATGCATTTACACTGGTACAGGAAACCAGTGGGATGATTAATAATTTAGATGACGACGTCTTTCAAAGAAAGTAAAATACAATCTTTTTAGATAGCCACAAAAAAATAGACTTTATTCAATTTTTTCATAATGAAAGTGAAGAAAATGGACTTTTGGGGACAGCTCATCTTGTCCTTTGCTTGATATTGTACCCCTGTGGACCACACCGCCAGTTTTCACGTTGATTTTCTTTCCCTATTTTTGGTGATTTAGCCTCAAGCCTTAAATGCTTTTTTTTTTTTTTTAAAGGTAAGAAAAGGGACAGAACTTGACATTGCATCATTACTCTCTTAATAAAACATTATCCAATCTCATCCCTAATAATGAAGAAAGTAAACCTAGTGGTGGTCTTCAGAATTTGCCGGTCAATCTCATGTATTTCTTTCTCTAAAATTATGGAGAATCTTGACCTATTAAAAATATTTCAGCATACTTACAATTTGAGATATGAGTATGTCACTAAAACAAAGCAATACAATTGATTTTTGAAGGAGGGAAATGGCCGCTCACAAATTCATCTCCATGATAAGTTTGGTAAGCAATTTCGCTTTTTATATTTATGGAACATTTGCTTATTTGGTTTGCATTAGAAAGGAAAATAATCTCTTACATTACATGCTTTGGAGAACACAAAAACTTTCGATCCTCTTACCAAGTTACTCCCTCTTGCACCAAAGTCATTAGCGAAAGCTTTTCCTTAGATAACTCTTTGCATGCGGTTATTGGCTTATTGGCACGAATCTACGTTGGACGTACTTCTTTTTTGTAATTTAATGAGATAACTTCTTTAATATTCTAAATTTTTTGCTCATTAATTTTATGATATTGGGGTCCCTAGTTTTTTTTTTTTTTTTTTTTTTGCTGCTTTTTGGAGAAAATGTGAATAAGATGATAACATGGTCGGCGCTTTTCTTGTGTTGTCAATAAAGTTGGGAAGCGTGGGGGCAAGAATCATGTGGTGAACTGGATGGCAGTGCTTTTCCGTCGAATTTGACTGTGATTTTTGTTTCGGCTAAAACCGTGTGGGTCTTCGCTCAAAAAAGTAAAACGTAGGACCGCCGAATCGATCTTACTGGTCCTCGCATCGACGGTATATCCAGATTTAGCTCGAATATTCATTACAAAAGAGTCCGAATTTGACCTTCTCTCTTGCTTATCTTGCGCTCTTTGATTTGCATGATATCCGATGCAAATTTCTTACATACACATGTGAGTGGTGTAAAAGAAATAAATCTTATATATGCTCATTTTGTTTTGCGAAAAATAAATGATTTGGAATATGTTTTTCTAAGAACGATCGCTTGTATCGCTTGAAATAATTAGTTAATAAAAATTGTTTTTATTATCAATAGCAATTTATTTCTAAACATTTTCGCAAATGATGAAAATATTTTTCGTTTATTTATTTTTGTAAGAGAAACAAACAACTGTTTTCAGGAAAAATATTCTCAAAATTATTTATTTTTCTTGAAGCAAACAGAGCCTATATGTCTATAGATAAAAACAAGTGATTACTATTGCCTAAGTGAGCATAATTCAGTGGTTTAAGCTTTTTGGTACTGGTAAATCCAACTAAATTTTCCATTGGCTCGAATTATTAGCTTTCTCTTGGATCTCCTTGTCACAAAGGTATTGAACTTCTACTGGCCCAACGCTTTTAAACTTCGAGAGATGAGTTCAAACATAAAGGTGTGACTCTGCAATTAGGAATTTAATGTGTGGTTTGGACTAGTGATTTGCCCTGATAAATAATATCATCTTGTAACAAGGAAAATTATTGCGTGAAATCTCATGAATTTGACACTGATTCATAACAATAGATGGACTTTCAAAAGTTACGGATTACCCCATGAATTTTGATTTTTATTGTAGCCGCTAGTTTTGACACTCGCATAGTTGCTACTTACTCGAAAATGGATTTGCTAATTTTTCTTTACCAAAGTAAGCTCTATTATATGGTTAATGACGTAAGAAAATGGCATAAGGATAAAAGAAGTGTCAAAAGTTTTATACGATGCTCGCCTTAGTGTCAACAAATTTCTGCCCAATCACTTAAAGGTCAATTCGATTTGGGTTGCCGAAAATTTGACATAGCAATATTTGTCAGTTACCTTGATCGATGTGGCTCACCAGCGCGCTCAGTCAACAATAATAGCCCTAAATGACATCTTCTACATCTTTGTCCTGAATGTAGACCCTAAATTTTGTTTGCAAACAAAATTAGGACAAGTTAGGGTTTTTCACCAAAGTGAGTTAATCCAAATTTAAAGTGAAAAAGTTAGGTGGTTGTTCACCAAAGTGAGTTGTTCGAAAGTATTTTCGGGGAGGAACTTAAGGAATCTTATAAGATTTTATGTTTTGTATTTGATAGGTGGACCATCACATGATATTACATACGCACTAAAATGTCTATTAAATGGCTAATTTTCATCCTTCAACGGTGGAAACGATGAACATATGAAATTGTTAAGCATTTTAGGTACGTATAAAATAATTAATAACATTTATTTTAGGATCCATTGATCTATTTTCATGTTACATGTAATTAATATATTGAAAATCGAATATTTTCTTACTATTTATCCTTAACAAGCACTCCAAAAACTCGTTAATAACAAACACACATTATATATAAACACACACAGATGCGTACGCGCGTGCACTAGTGGACATTAGAAAAAGGTTGTCTAGCGAATTAATTCGGCATCAGTAATTAACTAAAGAGGAGCAGCCGGGACTCGTGCTGAGAGTTTCGTACACATGCCAAGGTCAACACCTTGTATTGAGGAGTGGTTCCATTTGGAGTGGTTGGAACTTATGTCTGAAGGACCCCGACGAAAATTGGTCCACGAAATTCAATATTATCGTGATTTGGTTCGCATTATAATATCAAGTTATGAACAAAAAAGAGAGAGGTTATATTTGAACTTCGATAGATTATATAAAAGAATAAACAAGGGGTACTTTAAGGACTTTGTTAATTAGTCCACCAGCCTTAATTTTGGAGGTTCCAGTGTATACACTTTGAATATCAATGTAGAATAGTCATTTTACCTAATGTCTTATATGAAATTAAGTGACACATATCATCTCCTAAGATTATCACATATTGACAATAACCCAATAGAAAAAAGGATCAACAAACTAGTTTCACTAAGATTCAAATTACGAGATGCAAACGAAGAGTCCACATGAATTCGAATAGTCAAAATTGAGGTGCTCATGTCACTTGTTGATGAATGAGCGCTTGGATAATTGCCTCTTCTAACTATTTGAAAATATAAAAATTATTATGAGTTTTACTATCAGTGTGAAAAACCTATTGCTTATTGATTAAGTGACATATGTACACAAACATAATTACATAATTGAATCCATTCACATGTCGACTGTCCTATAATGGAAATGCAAGTTATTTTATATATTGATAGCGGAACTAATAAAAATATGAAAAATGAAAAATAAATGTATAAACCATTGGTCCATCCCTCGTCAGTAGCCCCATCTACATTGCACTCTAGCTTAGCCCCTATCGTGTCGTGTGGTCCAGCCTAAACGAAAAAGATTACTCATGAAAGAGACCCAAAGTTGGGCCTTGACCTTAAGGCCAGATTTTGGGCCTTGTGTTGGGCCATACGGCCTGAAGCAAATTCCTCGAGAGCGTGGGGAGATTGTATTTTCTCCACACAAGAAAGTAAATGTAATACACAAATTGACTAGAGATTTGCAATGGCAGGGCTTAAAATTTTTGGCCTCGCAAAAGATACGTTACACCTCTTCACCAATCACCACTGGGGCATCACGCTTAATGGTGGAAAATCACACGACTTCGTTTGTTAAGTCATTTCATTGAAATGTATGCTGTCTTAGTACTTAATTTCCACAAGTAGCAAAGCTGACTAGATGGATAGGGTCGTGTTCCCTCTCTCCGCAAATTCACACATCGTGCTATCTAGTCTTGGCACTTATGAACTAAAGTGTATTTTATATGCGACTCACACAATTGAAGTGGTGCGACCGAATTTTGCAAAAATCGCATGTGTGGATAGTCCTTGCAAAATTACAAGGCCCATTTGCTGAGCTGGTCCAGGTGAAACCCAGCATTAGGCCTTATATATATGGTTTGGGTTTGGGGCTGTGCATGGCAAGACGTGTTTACTACTGATAATGCTAGGGATATGAAATTTATCTGATGAAATGGGGTTATAAAGTGATGCAACGGATTTTGCTAAGTGCCTTACCCCATGCTCTACCATGGTGAACCGACTTTTGGTTCGTTACTTATTTTCAATTTGGAAAATTTTACTTTTTATCCTTGTACTTTCAAATTTTTTTAATAAAGCCATTCTACTTTCACAAAATTTTTAATCAAGTCTCTCTAGCACGAAAAATTCGATTGACATAGCTATCAAGCAATGCCCTAGTTTGATGTGGATAAGTTTTTTCAATGTGGAAGTCCATGTGATTGTCCACATCACCTAAAATTTTTCAGAGAAATTCTACTATTCGTCCCTATACTTTCACATTTTTTTTTCTAGTCAAGTCCTTATACTTTAGTTTGTCTAATCAAATTCTTCCACTTTCACAAATTTTCTAATTAGATCCTTTTGACACCAAAATTAGCCAAATGCAGCTGGCATGACTGTTAGACTAGGTTGTAATGTGATGCGGAAAAAGTTTTCCAATGTGGACATTGACGTCGTAATTGACATCCACATGGCTAATTTTATCTACATTAAACTCCGACATTGTCCACATTAGCTATATCTTTCCACCCATATCGACATGGGCATTCACATATTTTATCAATGTCATACTTTGGTGTTGTGCGACCGCCACATCGGCTGGATTTGGTCCAATTGGTGTTAGAGAGACTCGGTCATAAAATTTTCATATGTAAAAGGACTTGATTAGACAAATTAAGAATAGAGAGACTTCATAAGAAAATGCCTTTGAGTACGTGGATGAAAGTCGAGTTTTTTTCCTAAAATTTGTCTATATCATACTCGTGCAATGTCTAGATTGACTAAATTTTTCTGCGCATATGCAGGTGGACATCTACATGTTCTATCTGCATCATACTTTGACGTGGTATGACGATCACTCAACTGAATTTGGTTAGATTCAATATTGGAAAAACTTGATTAGAATATTTGTGAAAGTAAAAGGAGTTGATTAGATAAAGCGAACATGCCCCTGGGGGGGTGGGAACGATGAAAAAAACTGGCAAAAAAACACGAACGAAAAGTAAAAGTTTTACTTAGAATTTAGGCATGAAGAAATTTACGCAGACTCACCCGTTTCGGCAGACAATCTGGGTCCAAAGCTGCTTAAATGATGGGCGAATCTTTTGGGCTCAATAAGGTTTGTGGCTCACTGCTAGTTTTGTCAGCTCAGTCCCAATATCCCTCTAGTAATAACAACCTTCTAGCATTCACTGCTTCAATATCGTAGTTTCGGTAGATTAATGAATACAAATTACCTCAACAATTTCCATTTCTGCATTTTTCATAATGAGTCGATGATGCTAGAAATTGATGAATTAGTGGTTTAAAACCTCCTCGGTTGTGTCGTTTAATAATCGAACTCTTGACCTTGGTTGAAATAATTAGTCAATGTTTCACTATTTTGTCTTTGCCCTATACAACTCTGCAAATCATCTCTCCCCACAAGCATGATTTCAAAGACATTTGAAATGGTATACAATTTTTACCAATTTCTTGCTTTTTGGCTGGATAAGAATACAATTAGCAACATGTTATGCTGCTTTAATGTACATTAAGTAAACTGAAAATAATAAAGATCTTTAAATTCTCTTAAAAAAAAAACAAACGTGATATTTAAAACTGCAACAATTTTTTTCACAATGAAATAGCCATAATTCCTGATAACCTGAAGTGTGTAATTTACCCTTATTAGTCGCCATTTTAAAGTTCCTTTACTTGCAAAGGCTGGGTACGTGGGCTGGGCCTGAGGTAATAGTCAGCCCATCTTTTATTTCCCCATTGACGATGATCAATAACAAATAGAAAAGTATGATTCCGATCTAACTAAAAGATGATACTTAATTAGATAAAGGCGGCCGAGATCCTGTTAAGCATCTCATATCAGATTGTCTTGCCATACATGTCAAGTCAAACCTGCGAAAATAAATTTCTTCATTTTGTGAACACTATTTTAAATTGACAACTGCTCCATTCATCTTTCAACATTCAAACTTACATGAATCCATTCAGTCTCTATTTTGTGTAGTCAATAATATGCATCAAAAAATTAGTACACCAAATTGTGGGATCAATTGAAGGTGAATGGCACTGCAATCCTAATCTTTTCATACTTGGATTTTCCTTTCTCTTATGTTTTGCTATAGCTATCGTGCCATGTACTTGCATTTTGTGCGCTTAGGGAACCGTGTGAACAAAAGAATGTGGCGAGGTTAACTTATTCTCATCAAAATCACATTCTCCCACAGAAGAAGTGCATGTGATGGAGTCACCACAAGGAATGGGACAAAATTCCGGATGGAGCAACTGTCCCCCAAAACACCTATCCATGCAAGCATATATATATATATATATATATATATATATATATATATATATATATATATATATATATATATAGATATATAGATATAGATATATATTGCTGCTTTAGTACGTTTCATCAATTCTGAGGAGAGCATTTGGATGCTAATGGTTGGCTTCATCCGGAGTGCTGGAATCTGTGTATTGGATTGGACAGTCCCTTGTCACCATCATTATTGTTACTATTTTATAATCCAGGGCACAAGCCTAGAGCGGTCATGGAACTTTATGGATCACCTTCGGGGTCGGAAGAACCGAGTTGAGTCCAAACCTTTGATCCGTATACGTGGCCCTGATATGTATGGCTTGCAGGTAGTTGGTAGGATATATGCAGATGATCCCAGTTCTCGATCTAAAAATCCCTTTGCATCCCAATAGACTATGCCTACCTTTAGCTACCTGAAGGTTGATGGAACACCCTGCAAGCCCCATAAAATGGGTTAAGTCAAGATCTTTGGTTTGTACAAGTGACATTGAATTTAGAGTAATTTGCATGTGATTGATGGGATTTTAACATATGACCTGTAATTTTCAAGCTGGAAATTCCCTTAACCCCAACCAACTATGGGTACCTTAATATTATGATATTATTTTTTATTTCATTATCACTACTTGGCTCTTTCAAATCTTTCTCTAACAATGGGTATTCATGAATAATTAGCACTTGTATCGAACCTGAGCAGTTATCCAATAAAGAGACCAACATGTGAATATTTTAAACCCGAGGGCTCTTCATGCAACTTAACAACTAGACATATGTTTGAATTGGAATGTATAATCTTATTGATATTGTTAATGAGATGTTGTTGTTATTGTGCTTTCTAATTGCTCAGAAACTCCTGAACAGTTGCCCCTAAAAACACCTGCATGTAGATTTATAAGTTTGATGGCTCTATTCATGCAAAGCGTCAAGCACATATGTCAGCCTAGCCAAACAAGAAAAAGAAGAAGAAGTAGTAGTAGTAGAAGAAAAAGCAGGATATTAGCACATGTGTTTGCCAAGGAAATTAGGGTGTTTCTCTTTTTGTTCCCATGGTTTTCCAATAATACATTAATTTTCAAAACCTATTCCAAAATAATCAAAGTCAAGGGAGCTTGGGATTAGCAAAAGGCCCTGTCTCTCCAAATTCAACATTTTTCAATCATGGGTCAAGACCAAACTTATTTGTTATTGGCCCTTTCAAATGTTTGGCAATTTCGAGGTAATAATCTTTATCTTTTCCAGTCCTTTATACCAACTTTCTCCTTTTCTGACTAAATAAGGAACTGTGGCCGCATGTCAATTATCAAAAAATTATCATTGCCCAAACTCTCAAAATAACTTTTGTTCATTAATAATTTTCATCAATTTCAAAGCTTATTGCTTGCGGAGAACATACATCAATTTATCACCGGGATCCAATCGTATCCAGCCTTTAGGGAAACAATTTGTCAATCGCATTGTCAAAAGACTCCATGTGGACATCTGTCGCTACACTAGCCCCAAGAGATGACAACGTTAGATATGAAAGTCTTTAAAAATTGATTCTTTCATATGAAACTTGTGTAAATTTGATTGGATACTTTTCATAGGTAACTTGTGTAAATTTGATTGGATGAGTATGCTTTTATGTTTTTTAAAGCTATTTTTGGGAAACACCCGTATTATGTAGAAAACAAATTGTTTCTTAATTTCAGCTCAATTTTTTCTCAAAAGAATTCCATTAAAATTCATGAAAATTACTTAAAGATGGAATTCTACTATTTGTAGAATTCAATAAACAAAGGTATGAACATATAAGTGTTTCATGAAACCTCTCAAATCTAACAAAGCATGCTGTATCATTCTGAAATAAACTCCCTTTCATCGATTGTGATTCTCCCTCCAACAAACTCACTTCCACTTTTGTCCTTCTTGTTGTAAATAATACTCACTTATTTGTAAAGATGCATATCACCCGTTATATTTAAAACTCAAATGTCGAGACTTTTTTTCTTCATATATATTCCAAAGTTCTTTTTTCCCTCCCTGTTTTGTATGCTCTTTGTAGAGTTATAAGAATAATCCTCCCAAAAGTAGTGTACCGAATGAAAATTGAAACTTTTGGACTTCATATAAACATGGATAAAGAGTTGAAAAATGTCCCGAGCTCTAGGTCATTCTTTTTAGTTTTTATTTTTCCAACTCATCTCCTATTACATCTTTCAAATCAATGATGGTTTGTCAATCTGTTAAGGTTGCTTCATCTTACAAGCATTCGTGGGCTGTCAAGCCAATGAGTAGAAAGACATTTTTCCGTGTAGGAATTAAAATATGTTATTATTAAACGCAATTTATTTATAGGTTACCCCCACGGGGGTTGAAACTAGCCCCTTTTGCATAGAAGTCCCCATCCACTGGGATACGAAATGCAGGCAATTTTGTGAGAGAGTCAATGGAGTAACAATGAGGGCACGAATACAGATGCCGCAAGAAGTAGGTGATGCAGAAAGAAATTCATAGTACAGGTCAAAGGGTGTGACCCCATTGACAACACAGGCGGACCGTGATATCTTGTACGTGACTTTTTAGCTGCATGATTACTCCTTTTGACTCTTAGTACGATCTGTGTGTATCATTGGATGTGGCATATGATTGATTTTCTCTTTTTTGAATAATTTTGAGAAGCAATTTTAGTGGGAAACTCAAGGTGTGTTCTGTAGGAGCACAAACGTTAGTCTCCCTATGCTCGTCGAGCTTCCTTACTTGACTATACATTTGCTTATGGCTTACCTCATGACTTGACAAAATTTGGCCAAATTCGATATCAAATCCGATGTGCCAACGTACAATATTGATCGATGGTTCCATTCGGATTGGTGCTTGCACGGGACAAGGTCAACTTGATTTGATTCCTTGGGTTTGGGTCAAGTTTCCTTGTCATCTCTTGCTTGAAGTCGACCTACCGATGAAAATTTCCAAGCGTCTTTTGAGATTACTATTTGTTTTAATACTTGTACGTTATGATCTATAACCATTCACGAAGAACTTCAGTCATCTCTTCTTGAGGTCCTAGTGATTAACGATGATAAGCACGCGCAGTACTCCGTGGCGAAAGTACGTCAACATCAAAAGCCATTGGTGAGGGCTCATACTCGACAATCTCAACATGCAAGTGACAAGTAAGAAGTTAGTCAAGTATGTTTTGATAGCGATTGGAGGCCCGTGATACTCATTTGCGTAACTAGTTCGCATCAATGTACGTGTGGATTATTGGAGAAACTTTTTATGTCAAAGTTCCTTGTGATTAAGGATAGTGAATAGCTCTCATCGGTTCAAACTACAAGTTGGACAAAATCATATTGCCTACTTTCTGAATATTGTACGATGTGCACGAGTTCAAGATGATAATCCTCAATGCAACAATGATTAGGATAGACATGAATCCGGCCAGGTTTGACAATAGAACACGTAGGTACAAAAGAGAGTTTGAAACTTTAGTAAGGCACATTATTTTCACAAAGAAAGAAAACTTTAGTAAGACAAAAGCTTGGATTAAAAAAATACGGACAAGAATTATAGCCATAAATAGGCCTGCATGAAACTCCTAGGAGCTTTAACGTGCTACAAACCCTAGAATATTCTCAGCCATAAGAGATAATTTTCTAGGTTTTGTTTTTTTAGGGTATTCATTAGTGAGATTTCAAATTGTTTTGATACCCACAAAAAATCCAGCGAAGAAAAGAAAGTGGGAGAGATAGATACAAAAATTTCACGTGGAGTCTTTCACGGACAAAGTCACGTGAATATAGGCGAAAAGCTATTGAAGCTGAGTCGAGCGTGGAGCTAGACATGATCATTACAGAAATTGGAAGCACCTTTCAGTGGGTTTTGATGGCCCCTCTCACGGGTCCTGGGAATATGAGCAAACATGAGGAGAAAAACAATAGTGTAGGTCCAACCTTTGACTTTCCTTAATGACATTTTGTACGTGGCAAATAGGAAAAATGGAGTTAAGGCATACACGATTCATTTAAAAGTCATTGATACTTGGTAGTTTATAAACACAATTTATTTATATGACATCTTTTTATCATATATAGTTAAGCATTCCTATTGCTTTATTAAGAGAGGTTTTGGGCCTTGCCAGGGAAAAAGGGAAAATGAGAGTTGCAATGAATTATATACCTGATGTGGCATACATGTTAAGTGAAGTCGTACTAAAAAGAAGATTACTAGAATCAATTCCCCCTCTTTGATTGCAATTGTTATGTGCCACTGCATAACATCGTTACCGAAATTGGTCGGGAGCGACAATTTGCGACGCTTTGAAAAAAGCACAATAAGAACATACCACGAAAATTATGTGTTTGTAATGTTGTCAACCTATTTGATACAATTAGTAAGCAGGTTGTGCTTACATTAAGCCCTTTTTTCTAGACGAGAGTAACAAACAGGGAAAGAAGAAATCTGTCAAACTAGTTCAACTTAGAGCTTTGATACCAATCTAATGCATGATGGAATTGAGAGATTAAGAAATTCATTTTTTGGAATAAGCGTGTGATGAGGGTTTTCTGGAAACAGTAAATGAAAGGGTTTTAAATGACATGTATGGGTGGAAAATGAATTTAAAATAGATAAAGCACACCACCAAAGCATAAATAAACATGCTATTAGCCAGGGATAAAAAACTTGAGGTTATGAAGTTCACCACCAAGACATAAAGGATTACACCACTAGTCAAGGATAAAGTACTTTTGGTTCACCACCAAAGGACTTGGATAAAGAGCCGAAAATAAATATATGCTTACTAGGAAAATCTCATGTATAATCAAAATGCAAGTTTGCTCTCACATGTGAGACCACTTTTATATTTATAGAGAAACTTTTGGGGACTAAACAAACCTAAATGACTCTTAAAATCTACTACTCTTTGAAATCTAGCAACCAATAATGACTCTAGGGCCAATTACATTAACGCAATTATAAATTAAGAAAACCGACAACATATTTAATATTCATAATAATTAGGCCTAGATGCATAGAGACTAGGCCTTGATCCTCCAAATGTCCACCGGTCTTGAAAGTCGAATAGCTACCTTAGAAGATCGACAAACAACCATGGGAATTGACCAAGAGTTACTTGCTAGTCGATCAACAACATTGGAATTGACAACTAGCCTCGCGAGTTGGACCAACCGATGAAACTTGAGTAGGGTTTGAGACTTGTTCCGTGATGCTCTTGCATCATCTACCGTAGGTTGATGAGATGTGGCCTCAAATATGATATACCTTCATCTTAGAAATAAGGAGAAAAGCTTCATACATTGAAACTCGCCAAGGCGCCATATTCTCTAGGGAGATCAACCTAGTAGGCATTGTCGCCGATTCTCTCGAATATAGTAAATATGCCATCTGTTCTAGGCATAAGCCTATTCTTTCGTCAAGATGAAAACCTCTCCTTCCTCAAATGTGTATTTACAAGATCATGATTCATTCATCTTTTCAATCTTGGATTGAATTTGCTAATGAAACTTCTCCATCATCTTGGCTCTCTTTTCAACTTCATAGTGATTAATAAGTTGGATGGAATGGAAATCAAGCCAATATATACAACGTCAAAAGATGATCGGTCTGTAATGTAACTTGGAAATTGATTATAAGCAAATTCAACATGCACAAGCTTTAAATACCAGTCCTTCAAAGTCTTACTAACCATACTTCCAAGGAGAGTGATAAGGGTATGGTTTATAACCTTAGTTTGACCATCCATTTATGGATGACAAGTTGTGCCAATAGAAGTCTAGTGCTAATCATCCTCCGTAGAGTCATGCAAAAAGTAACTTAGTGATTTGGAGTCACAATCCTACACAATGGTCTTATATGTAGACGGATAATCTCCTTGAAATACAGTTCAGCCACGTGAGAAGTATCATCCATCTTGTAACACGGAATGAAATGTGTCTACCTTCGAAAATTAATCAACTACCTCCATGATGGCATCTTCCTTCCTTTGAATCCTTTGGAGTGCCACAATAAAATCCATACTTACATCCTTTCAAGGCCATTTTGGAATTGGAAGTGGATTATAAAGCCCTTGATGGAAATAACTATTTGGTTTTCGACGGATCGTATATGTGGAAATGAGTGCATTTACATCTCCATTCATTTTTGGCTAATACAAATGTTCTTGAAAGATCTCAAGAGTTTTGTTGATTCTGAAGTGGCCTGCCAATTCTCCACCACTCGCTTCTCAAATCAATAGCTTTTCAAAGGAACTCTTTGACACACAAAGCCTATTTCCTTAAAGAGAAATCCATCTTTAGTCGAATAAGCTCCATGAACTCCATGTTTGTCGATGATGGGTGAAAACTCGGGATCTTCAACATAACCAAGGGCCTTAGAGTCCAGAATAGAGAACATTAAGTATGTTCTCGATAGGGTATTTGCTACGACATTAGTCTTGTCAAGTTTATATTTCAAGACAAAGGAAAATGATTGAAGAAACTTTAACTATTTGACATGTCTTTAGTTGAGTTTGTGCTGGCCACTAGTATATTTTAAAGCCTCATGATCAACATAGATAACAAATTGTTCAGGCTTTAGGAAGTATTTAGTGATCAAGAGCCATTTCAATTGCATAAAACTCCTTGTTGTAGTTAGAATAGTTTCTCCTTGACCCTGTCAACTTCTCATTAAAATATGCTAGAGGTCTCTGGGCTCGGGTAAGAGCAGCCTTGATGCATACTCTGCTTGCATCGCATTCAACCTCAAACTCTTTATCAACGTATGTAAGGGCAACGATAGGAGACACATAAAACTTTTGTTTTATGATATCAAAGGCATTGTGGGTGGCCTTAGTTCATTTAAAAATTTGTTTCTTCATGTTCCGAAATGGGAGATATAAAGGTGTTGAAATTCTTCACGAACCAATAGTAGAAAGAAACACATCTATGGAAACTCCTTACATTAGAAACCAATTTTAAGATTGGCCAAGTTTTCATTGCTTCCACCTTGGACTTGTAAACATAGATCCCATCCTCGGAAACTACATAACCTAAAACTATGATGCTTCTGGAAAAGAACTGACACTTCTCCAGCATTGCATAGAGCATAAACTTTCTAAGGACTTTAGTTATCTATCTTAAATGAGATACATGCTTCGCATTGTTGCTACTATATACACGAGCATGTCGTTGAAATACAAGAGCATGTTGTTCATGATTCTCATAAAGGTACCGGGAGCATTAGACAAATTGAATGGCTTGACTAGCCACTCATAAAGGCCTTCTTCAGTCTGAAAATCTATATTCTATTAATCTCATTCTCTCATTCGAATATGATGGTAGTCCCTCATATTTGTTGGAGAAATCTTTCTGGAATATTTTGAAGTTGACAAAACGTTTCCATCAGTCTAGTCTGAAGATTTGCAGACTCTACTATTTAAAGTCTGAAGACCTTCGGACTGCCATACTCAAGACTCAAAGTCTATTCTCATTGACAGTTTATAATCCGTTGAAGAAAGGCTATCCAGAACTGGATGCTTCATTAAGGATTTAGCCTTATCGACTGGAGAAGATCTCTTGGCTGGATATGATGTAAGGGATTCCTTTATTCGAATCAAAATTGATTAAGGATCCGATGATTGGCGAAGTATACTTGGAAGGTTCTACTTATGGAAACCAAGATCCTGATTGTATGGGCGAGCAGGATTGATGGGCTATCGACATGTTCCTTTAATAGCTCGAATGATATTCCTAATTGATTCCGTCCAACGGGTAGATTGGAGGAATTCCTTTGGTAAGTGCCAACGGGTATGATGGCATAAAGGAGTATAAAAGGAAGACGTTCCAGTTGTTCGAGGTGTGCACGATAGAAGAATTCCAAAGTCTGAAGCTCCTTGATTCTTAGTCAATTCATTTACTGAGCGAAATCTTGTACGCAAAAGAGAGTTTATATTTTGAGATACCTTGAGGAAGTGTGGTAGAGTATCTACACTGTGGAATCAAGGGAAAGCATTATTGTAACATCTCTTTTGTTCATAGTGAAATCCAGCCGGTGGGCTGTCAGTGCAGAAGAGTGGACGTAGGCTTGGAATAAGCCAAACCACTATAAACCTTGTGTTTAATTTTCTCTTCCCTACTCTCTACTTTACTTTGATCATAATTCGTTTTGATAACTAAAGGAGAACTTCATTTCTATTGTCTGCCTAGTATTGCTTTCGTATCTCGAGAAATTATTTTTACACCTATTCACCCCCCTCTAGGTGCTTATACTAGCTATATCAATATTGATCTTGGAAAATACTGTTGAACCATGAAATTCATGGAGCATACCATTAAGTCTAGGCATGAGGTACTTATATATAATCATTATGTTGTTAATGGCTCGGCTGTCGACACAAAACCTGAAAGATCCATCCTTCCTCAACATGAACTGGGTTGAAATCGAACAAGGACTCATGCTCTTCCTTACTTATCCTCTTGTGATCAATTCCTCCCCACTAAGGTACGAAGGAATGCGCCACCAGCCAAGGATAAAGAATTAGAAGTTATGAAGTTCATCAAGGCATAAAGGATCACACCATCAACCAAGGGTAAATAAATTTTGGTCCAAAGGAATTGGATAAAGAACCTAAAATAGAAATTCGCTTACTTGAGGATAATCTCATGTCTATTCAAAATGCAAGTCTACTCTTACATGTGAGATCATTCCTCTAATTACAGAGAAACCTTGCTTAGGGACTAAACGATCATAAATAACTCTTGGAATATATGACTCTTGGGATCTAGCAACCAATAATGACTCTAGGACCTATGTCGACGCACATCAAGAAAGCTGACAATATATTTGAGATGCAAGACAACTAGATCTAGATGCATAGTAACTAGGACTTGACTCTCGAAGTTTGTTCACCAGCCTAGGCAGTCGAACAACTAACTTGGAAGATTGACAGAAAGCCATGAGAATCGACCAAGAGTCACTTGGTAGTCGATCAGCAACCTTGGAATCAACAACTAGTCTTGTGAGTCAACATCTACACCTCCAGAATTAATTACTTCAACCTTGGACCAATTGAGTCATGTTGTAAATGAAATTTGTCTTTCCTTGCATGGACAATGATTGAGATATTAACGAAACTTGAGTTGGGTTCAAGAGTTGTTCCATAAGACCTAATGCGCCCGCATCAAAAGTTTAAATTGAGGAAAGCAATTTAACATGTTTCAGCAAAAATTGCAGAAAATAACTTAAAAAAAGATATCTTATAATGAAACATATTTTCCACTTTCCCTAATCATAGAATTACTTGTTAGTGCTTCTTATCGTTTATTGAAATTGGCAACCAAACCGATCAATATAAGATCATGCACAAACTCGAAAAATCTATAAATTTCTTGACCGATGGATCTAAAAATAGAAAGTCTTATAGCCACCCAAGTATGCGAAATCTTCCGGTTAGGTAGGTAAACGGAGATTATGGCATTGACTTCTACATGAAAAGCGCCTATAAGATTTCTATAATCCTTAAAGTGATGTACCAAAGATGGAAAAGAAAAATTAATTAATAATTATTAGATATGGGAACCAAGCGGCCGCTTGACCAATCAATCATTTTCTTACCCATAAATAAAATAAATATATAAATAAGGAAGAATTAAATAGACCAAAAGCGCAACGATTTGATGCTAAATTATTGGGTAAGTTAATTGTAATCTAGAATGCTAATTCAAAGTTCAAGCTTCCACGCTTGTGCACGTGTCGCAATGAACCGGAATGAGATCGACATTGAGGATGCGAAGCTCAACTCACTATCAATGCGTCGCCATTAGGCATCACGCTCATCGATCATATTAAGAAGTTACTCTTATATAAGACAATTTGAACAAGTCCACGATCCGATCTCCAATTTTCTCCCTTTACGCCATCGCAAGTTTGATCTCCAATCTCAATTCTGTTTTTCCTTCTTTCTTTCTTCTCCTTAATTCTCTCTCCACCACTAGGAAAAATTGAAAACCGAGTGCACCACAAGTCCTAAAGATAACCCTGTTCATTAAATGCAATTAAGTACTAAATTTTTTTGATTAGATTGGGCAATTTTAGGCGCTTTTGTCAAAAGGATTTGATTGTACTTTGACAAAATGTTTAGCATTTGATTAAACCAATTGAAGGTTCATAACTTGATTGTATTATGTATACAAGATTTACGACTCTTATTGAACTTTTTTCTCGAATCTTATATAAATAAAATTGTGAGGCCCACCCCGGTGAGTAAATCCTTACCCGAGAACGTGGAAGGGGCACTTTGCTTGTACACAAATGGATTAGTTAAGCAGAAACGTTTGGATCCCATGTGTGATAAATAGAAGAAATCAAAAGAGAACTCTTGAAATGCGCGTTTTTAATGAAACCTAGTAAAAGCTTTTGATTTTCATCCTATACTTTAGGGTTTCGATTGAATCTATTTTATAGCATGACAACGAAGTATGAATATATATTGAATATTAAATGGTGAACATGCATCTGCACCTAAATTAAATACCCTCCACCATGTTCCAAATATTAAATATTATTACTCGATATTACTAAAAGGGACTTCATTGACAAGAATGTTAGGTGCACTCATTAAGTAACCAATCAAGAAAATTGGGTGATACTGACTGTTTTCATATACTATGTAAAAGTACTTTCCAAATTGAATTATTCTAAATTAAGTATGGTTAAGAAGTGGCTAGAACATGTTAATATAATTCTTATGAATTTCATAGGATACGTGCTTGTGATATCCTAAATCTTGTCATGCTAAATTATGGCAATCAAGTACCTCTATTAACTTCGTCCAATTTGGTTAATGAAAAATACTAAAATGATGATCTAAGTTCTAAAATGGAAAATGTTTACGTGAACTAAAGTATGAAGTGTACAACTAAAACGATGTAGTTTTGGTGCAAATCCTAATCTTTTTTTACCTAAAATCTTAGTTAAATTAGATTAAAATATTAAAAAAAAATTAAGAAGGAACACAAACCCAATTGGGGACTTGCTGGCCCTCCCCTTGGAGGTGGCCCGCCCACAAGCTCTTGCCTGTGACTCTTTTCTTTTTTTAATTTGTTTAGTTTGTATTTTTTAATCAATATAGCCTCTTTTATTTTTTTTCAATCTAATTTAACTAAGATTAAAAGTAAAAATTAGAATTTGGACTAGAACAATGTTGTTTTAATATTATACTTAATGCTTTAGCTAATGTGCATGCCATGTAGAAGAGTGAAAATAACAAGAAAAGAAACCACATTAGTATTTCCGTTAGCTAAATTGGATGGAGGTAGAAATAAAATTCGAATGTATCGATTTGATAGTTTAATGAAGGGACTTAATTGTTCCTTTCTCCAAATCTAGAATTACAAAGTCCTTTCTTACATTCGACGGTCACAACGTTAAATCCAATCAGCTATCTTCACTTTTAACAAGCTATATTGAGCTTTGACCATTTTTGAAGCATCTAACTTTATATCTTGAAGGAAATTATGAACAGGGGACCTCCAATGTATATAATCATCATGCTAAAAAGGGTCAACTTTCTATCTTATCCAATATCAACTCTATTAATAAAGTTCTACCGGTTCATTTGTTTCTTCAAAAATAAATGATTTGGGATTTTTTGTTATTTTATAAAAGTAATCGCTTATATTGCTCGATATAATTATTTGATAAAATATTATCATTATCGATAATAATTTATGTCTAAATATTTTTATAGATGACGAAAATCGTTAATTCATTTTTGTAAACAACACAAGCAATTGTTTTAAGAAAAAAATATTTTACAAATAATTCATTTTTCGTAGAATAAATGCCCTTCATTATGTGACATTAAATATGGCCAAATACCAAAAAGAAACCATATCTATTTACTCGTTAGACAATTTTATCAAGGCTTTATTCGTCATAAAGAACTCGAACCCTTGATCCCAAGAGATAATATTGGTATGAAACTTTCGTCCACAATTGCCATCTTAGTATCCTACATGTTTACCAATGTGGCGCTATAAAGAAACCCATGGTCCAAAAAAATCGGAGAAATACTAGACTTATGAAAATCAAATCATTGATTTATTAAGCGATGTATTAGACCGCTATTAATTCTAGAATATAACGTGTTTATGTAAAAGACCGCTCATCATCTGACTTACCATTTAGTGAATAAATTTCATAAATTGGTCTTAATAAGAATTGCTAAAGAAATTGCTCTTCAAATTAGGGTTTGTGGAAACCATTGGGATTCGCCCCAGTGGCCACCCTTCTAACATGGAAGGGGGAGGTGAGGGGTTCAAATCCCCACATTCTCAGGGGGGTTGGGATGGGGACGTGTAAGTTTTAGGAGTGGGTTTCGACTCCCACGCCCTACAAGAGGCAGGACAAGAGTCTGAGAGTGAGTATAGAGTAGGAATAGAGTATAACTGACCAAAAAAAAAAAAATTAGGGTTTGTGGAGTAAATATCGGATCCACGTGGATGATGTGCGTTCAGCTCACATCTGCTCACATCTAGGCCCGCCTCGGCTAATTGTGCATGTGACCCCGAATACGGCCAACATTTTTCATGCCTACAGTCCGGGCAAATCGACGTGGGTCCAACTCATCAAAAGGTTGAAAAGGCAACCAAAAGTGCAGACAAAAGTGAGTGAAAAGCGGTTTTCTTGGAATGACCTAATATATTGTGGGCTGTCTACGGAAAATTAAGTACCTAATATTTTTTTTTTCCTTTTGGCTAAATTAAAATTGGCAGTTGTTTTAGTAATATTGGCGTTGGATATTAGTAGTTCATGACAAATCTAATTTGCCATCTCATACGTACATCTATTAGGAGACACATAAGTTTTTGCCTTTCTTGTGTATTTGGTGAACCCCTTTTTACAAAATAAGCCTAGTCCAAAATTTTAAATTTTTAGTAAAAAAAAAGAATTGTATGCACATAAACCCTATTGAAATTCCATATTCAAGTGATGTGCAATAACGATTTAACAATCAAAATGATGTGTGTTATCCCTAGGATCACTCTAAGCGAATAAATATGTGACTCGAGAATAAAATCGATGGCATCTGAGACAAACGCTTAATTACTCAAGAAACTTCTCCAAGGTGCAAGAACAAATAATATTCAAACACTTTTTATCCTCATAAATTTATAATTCATCTATGTTAGGTAGACTTTCTTCAATTGTTTTTTATTTTAAACTCTCTCTCTCATTGTCCCTTCAATGCATTGTCCGGAACGATCGCCGCGGTTTTCCCGCGAAACAACCTTAAGCAAATCCGGTCGTACTATGGTAATGGTCCTCTCTCGTGGTCACGTCACTCTTGTTTTCCTATAATAGCAACATCTTTTTTCAGCACCCTCTGTCGCTCGAGCACTGAGAGTGACATGTCGACACGAAAATGTCATTTACCCTTTTTAAAAAAATAAAATAAAGGAATATACATTTATATACACACATACACACATATGTATAGATAACTTTAGTCTCATTTTTGTGTAAAGACCTTTGAATTTCAGAGAATATTCGGTGATTTCATAAACCTACAATCGTGTAATGACAACAGCTATTCAAGTTTCCACGCAGTTTGCGAAAGTAGTCGTCAAGATCTTTGCATCTCTCGGGAAACGGAGGCCAGTGGCTTTATATGCCCACATGTGCAAAGCTTAGCTTTCTTTTACAGAAAAAGCAGCAGCAGTTTTTTTCGCCCAAAAATTTTCAATTTTCGTTGCGAACTCCAAAGAATATCTAGCTATCTCATAAATTATGTGATCGTATATCCAAATAAGTAGCGAGGTGTAGAATTATGTGCGTTTGATAATTTAGGAAAGGGAGAAAGTGTATTGGAAGTTCTAAACCTAATGTATAAAATGAAATTGATGCTTAAATAATTTGATTGGTTTAATTATGTGCCGAACTCTTTTCAAAAAGCATAGTAGGGTCCTTTCAATAAACACTACCTAAATATTGCTTTGCAAGTTACTTAAATGGCATCATTTGTTGCACTTTCAATATAAATTTTAAGACTTAATTACATTTTCCAGTAAAAGTATAAGACTTAATTGAACTACTTTGAAAAGATTTAAGACTCGATCACATATTTTGATAATGATTTAGGATACGATTGCATTCCGTGCATAAAATTTAGGACTTATAGTGTATCTTTTCTTTTATAAAGGCGATAAAGGTCCTAAAACTCTAATTCAACTCTATGAAATTTGGACCACATCTAATGATAAATTACACATTACCCGAAAAGAGATGGCCATGGAAGCTTACTATCAAGCAGAAATTCCCTGCTATTAATCTCCTTAGGAAAGAAGAAACTAATTTTTATGTTAATCGTGATCGGGATAGGGAAAAGTACATAAAACCCCACGTTGCATCCTCCATTTTAAGAAGTACACATCTTGGCATCTTTAAATAAAATCTCATCTCTAAGAAGACCAAGCTACCATCTCCACCAACCATGGCCACCACACATCATGTGTCAGATAGCATGTCATTTAGTTACATGATGTGTGACACATGTCCCAATCGTATAGCAATTTATCATCAGGGGGCAGAATAAAGTTTGCTCAATCATAGCAAATATAACATATCATCAAAAGATTGCTATGTAGGATTGATAGATTCGGGGTCCATACACAAATAAGATCGTACCTAACTACCCAAATTTTGCGTCTAATTTGTGCCATATAAGACACATCAATTGCATTGGTGTCATTGTATAACAGAGCATGATGAGATTGCTATCATAGTCATGTCTAATTTAATTGTCTTCCCACCTGATTTGCTCCCCGACAATAACAGACTAATGTGACAGACATGCTCATTTAGGTCGTGGCATGAATTATTGTTGTTGGAGCATTTTATCCTCTTCAAACTTATATTAGATTCACAATCAGTAGGTGAAAAAGAGTGATGTGTTTCATAAGAACATACGAGTAATGAGTAGAATATGCAAGCAGCAAGTTGCGGTAACCTAAACTCCGTAAGTATATTCTATTACACTATATGAAGTTATCCAACTACATGTGAACGGGTAATAGATTATTGTTGCTGTTTTTGTTATGACATGTCTGATTTCTATCCATATCACCAACGATTCTCTCATTCTTTGATGAATTTTATTTATCACTACTAATGATAATCCACTAGTTGATAATGATGATGACAACAATAATAATAATTAAAAATATGTCTCACGTTTGAGACCTTGGAAACAAAAGTCCAGTACCTTTACCTAAGAAGATTGTCACGAGAGAGTGCAAAGTCCGAGTTTGTTAACATATATAATTGGACCTAATTCATTCAAGAGCTTATACAAATGAATTATGAGCCAACTCAAATATCCTAATTCATCCACATCACATCAATTCTATGACGTGGGACATTTTTCAATGTGACTGACATGTAAATCTCAACAATCTCCTCCCCATATGTGAACTCAACGTTAGCTTTGAATTAGCTATTCAGGCATAAGAGTGCAAGGCCACACAAACCCATAATGAAGGTCTGCATTACGATCATAACAATCTCGACCTCACACTTTTGGGCACGTAATGGAAGAACATTGCTATGCCGACATCACCAACAACCATTGTAGGATTGCAACACAAACATTAAGAATTTTAGGAGAATTACATCCTAAAAGCTAACTATCAATATATATATTGAAGTTTGATGCCTCCGATAGAATGATACAAATCCCATACCTTGCACTTAGAATCAATACTATTGGAGAAGCGAGATTGTGAGTTCAAAATCAAACCTCACCGATAAATTCTTAAGGAAAATTATATCATCAGATTTGAGGGGCTTCACGTAAGATCCATGTAGGTTTGCCAAAAATAGCACCGAAATTATTTTCACATTGCGTGATGCGCCATGGAAGACATGGGTTGGAGGATTTCCGCGGACCATGAAGCCCCTCCTCAGACAATACAAAATGACCTTAGTAGATCTCCTTTTCCCTCACCAAAAATTCACAATGGAAAAGGACTTCTTGCTTGGCAGGTCTGCCTACCGTGACCCGGAGAGAAATCCTTTTTCATAATTCGAACGTGGACGATGGGCTCCCAATCCGTGGACGCTAGCGGAGGGAAAGGCCAAAAATGGGTACATTGAATTTCGGTATAAATATCATCTGCCGGAGCTATTAAGTCAAAAGGTGCCCCTTCCCTTGCCAATTCATTCCACACGATATTTTCGATGATACGAGATGGTTGGGGATGAGGATCGATGCATCTATGCTTGAAGACAGCCTACTCTATATAAAATGACAGAACGGGAAATGAGTAAACAGAAAGCCAATGAACAAATTAAAATAAGCTGAAAAATGGAGGGGGGAAAATTCTTCTTGGCGGCTTGCGGTGGTTGCTCGACACCTGGAGAAGGAAATGAGACATTGGTTGCCCAGGTGAAAGATTCACGTGGGTGGTGGTCTGCAGGAGGCGGTGGCCTTGTCCCCCCCCTCCGTCGCCTCGAGACGTGTGCGGTTATCTTCTTTTCTTTATCGGGAAAACACAGGCCTTGTTTTTTCACATGAATTTTACGTGACCTAGTTAGGGGCCTTAGGGCTAGTGAATAGAATTTAGGATTCGACAAAAAATATACATAGAGAATTTAGGAAAAATTATACAAATGACATATCAATTTTGATCTAATATGTAACATGACCCTTAAACTTTTAATTTATTTAATATAATTCATGAATTTTAGTCCAATATGATCTCTAAATTTTGATACAATATTTAATGTGGTACATTAATTTTTAAATATTTTCATCCAAGAGATTGGACGGCAATGCAAATTTGGCTAAAGTTCATGGATCATATTATATAAATGAAAAGTTAAGAGATCACATCACTCATTGAACCAAAATTTAAGGATAATTTGTCTTATCGCCCATAGAATTTAATGCATAGACTTGATTCATTATCTAATTTTTGGAAATCATAATAAAGTTGATTGTTTTAAGGTGTGTGAGATTTTATGAATTCATAGCCAACTATTCAAAAAACTTAAGCTATAAGAAGAAAATGTAATACTTCCCCTCAAGGCAATGAGGTCTTGGCCACTTGCTTTGAGACCATGTTGTGAGATCACAATCAATCATTTCAAAATTTTAAATGGTTAGATGAATGTATGGTTTAATATTGAAATATGATGTGACTAAATATCTTTAAAACAGTTGAAACGTCTTTTTCTCTCCCTCTCTCCATTGTCTTTTTTAACCTTTAGCCATGGAGAATGTTTGAGCTAGTCTCACCCCCTCCATCTTTTGTTGATTTTATTTGAGTTTGTTGGTTCTTTCTTCTTTTTTCTTCTATATCTAGATCTGGGAGTTCTCTTCTCCAGGTCTAGTTCTAGATTTGAGAGTTTGAACTTTCCTAATTTAGTTCTAAACCTAAGAGTTATTATCTCCCAATTTAGATTTGGGAGTCTAATACTATTTTTGGGTATTTGATACCTCCATGCTCTATCTGTGTACAGGTCCTCTGCCTCCAATTTCAATGATGATTAGAGAAGTTCTGGTGTCTTGCCAAACTATGAAGATATGCTCTTCCAAAAGTTAGATAGGTGTTTATTTAACCTATTTCGGTTGTCTCTGTGTGGTAATATTGTAAAGAAAGTCAAACCTAAACGCGCACCATTAACTAGCAATGTTGTACTTATTGAAAAAAGAATTTCTAGCTTATGCTTATCACCGATAATGAAATGAGATCTAGTGATTGATTACCAATTATTTTGTTGGACATATCTATTTTTATGAAACTATATGTGCTTAACCCTGCAAGATCTTCCTTATTTTCTAGATTTTGCTTTGTTTTATAGTATTTTGGCATTTGCTCTGCTTTGATTTGCTTTGCCACGAAAATCTATGTACTTCTCATGTATCCTTTTGAGCAATTAATACAATTTTCTCTTTGCTTCGATTTGCTTTGTCGTGAAAGTCTATGTATTTCTCATGAATCTTTTTGAGCAATGAATACAATTTTCTTTCTACTAAAAAAGAATTAATATATTCTAACAAGGTGCACACGATAGAAAGTTAGATGATAGAAAAGTCTCACGTCAAAATATGATATTGAATCAATTAATGTATCATAATTAGTTTACATCTCATTGATTTAAGTTTTTAAATGGTGATAAATCTAACTATATATGTCGAGAGGTTTAGACTTATGAACTCTTTCAGCAGTCTCCTCAGAACTCTTTCAGCAATCTCCTCAAATTAAGGTAACGGGTTTTCTACGTTGAATTCCCAACAGTTCATACGAAAGAATAAGTTTGTCGGATTTTGCTATTCGTGCAATCAAACTTTAAACTTGCTAATAATGTACGTGTCATTAAATAAAATATAACAAGAAGGATGTAGAATATCACGTGGGAGTATTCAACACCCTAGGGTGTGGAAGAAGCGAGAGATGTATTATTCTTTTCGTGGCAACATGCGGGCTCCTGCAATAATTCAATAAAATAGTATTTGTAGTCAAAGTTTCTTCGCCGAAATTTGACAAATGGCGTGTTATTTTATTATAAATGGTTTTTTGCGTGCGCTAAGCATAGGAGTGAGGACCGGGCTTTGTCTAAGTAGGCAAGTCCTAGGCCAGTTTTTTTTTCCCCTGAAACAATAGTTTGAAATTACTTTTAATGAAAATAAATAATAATAATAATAATAATAATAATAATAATAAGAATAATAATAATAATAATAATAATAATAATAATAAGAATTAGGGAAATTGATGAGAACACACTCATTCGATTAAATTAAATTGAAACACAAGAAAATTTTTAAATAATTTGAAAAAAGGCATAACTTACCTGTTGCCCTAATAACGATTGCACATAAATTACATCAAATAGAATGTCTAATGGTGTCCCTCACCACGATTTGTTGTAGTGTCGTTGATGTCCTTTGGTTATCTTGAGCGCATTGGTCTAGAGCCAATTCTTGAGAAAACCAACCATGCCTTGCCACGGCTATTTTCGGAAACTTTAGTAGACAAGTTGCGGATATCATCTTCCAACAACCGTTGGCTAGCACTAAACATGGATTCCGATGGAATTATATGAAATTGATTAAGCACGATAAGCAAGAGGAGATGAATTGGCTGTCTTAGAAACAGTGAAAACTGTTTTGCAAATATGTGATGGACAGTGTCTACAAGGTGCATTGATGGTTTAGAGATGTGAACACCTATGCAGAGTCACAATCTTCAATCAAACATAAACTGAAAGAGCTTGAGAGATCAAAGAAATGCACATCTAGTTTATAGTGGTGCCACTTGGCCACCTCAGTCTCTCAACTCTAACAACTTTAATAAGGTTATAATCCATTATACACTCCTTAAGATATTACGAATTATGCTTCATGCGTTGCTTTCACTTGAAAGTTCAGGAGTTGCTTCTACAATTTGAGCGTCTCTTAGAATAGTATATCACTCTCTTTCTAGATTACAAGTATTCACTATAGAGATCTACAATACAGAAATCACACTATTTTGACGAAAGGAAAGCAAGAGTATTCAATGCAACATGGAGAAAGAGTTATTTGTGATCTTCTAGAATCCCACCAACAAATTTGAGTTTTTTTTTTAAGTTTTTACTTCCAAGCTTCAAAATTTTCGCTAGAAGCTTTATCTGATCATATATCCCGTCGGTATGATCTTCTTTCATCACTTGGACGTCTTTCTACAAGCATTGAGGGCTATTTTACAAAGTAGAATATTCTACTTCTACAATCTGACTGACATCTTTTTAGCTTATGAAAAATGGCAAAACATGTCTAATTCACTCCGCGCTACTTTTGGTGGATTCCAACATTTGGAAAAATAGCTCTAAAACATTAACTTGTATCTAATTCAAATTAATAAAGAGTTAGGTCTGCCCGCCAAGATCGGAGATGCTTACATGAAGACCTATGCACTTCATCTGTAGCATGTACTATTCTTGCAAAATGGTCCTTTCAGACTTTTTGACGGTTTTGCATGAAATGCTTTTAATTTTATAAATCCTTTTCCTTTTGTATAAATCTTTTCGGACTGGTCTGATAAAACAGAAAAATAAGTACGGATAATTTAAGTATTAAATTTTAAGTGCTAAACTTGAGAATATAATGTTGTGTGACTGTGGCTGAAATTTAAGAATTGCGGAAGGTTTTAGATAGACAAAATCTTAATTTACGTGTCTATTATGTAAAATGAATTAAGTATCCCCAATACTACTGAGCAAATTAAATGTATTTTTCACTTAATTGAATCCTGTAAGTCAAACTGGCCCTTAAATTTTGTGTGATTTCTAAGTGGACACCATGCTATTAATTATAGGGAATTGATCAAATCTCTGTCAAAGCACATCGACTACAAAAAAAGATAGAAATAATAATAACAAATAAAAACTCAAGAGAGTAGGTCATTCAAATTCAAGTTGAGCAGTTGATTGAAAATGGGGAAAATTTTAAATAAGGGTTTGAAGTGTTATGATTTTCTCAAATAAAAGCATGAAGTGAATTTTATTTCAAATAAGAGCCCGAAGTGGTTATAACTATTTCAAAGAGCCGAGCCTTGTTGACTCGTCGACCGGAAAAATATTCCAGCCAACCAAGGATATTTTTGTCAAATCACAAGTTAAATTAAAATTAAATTAGATTAATTTTTTTTTTAAAAAACTAAACTTTTAAAAGAAAAGGAAAAACATAAGCAGGCGGGGGCTCCTTCCACCTGTGGCCACAGCCCCATTAATGGGGTAGTGGTGAAAGTCGGCAAGGTTGCCAACACTTAGGCAAGGGTAGATGACTCTCACCGGCTAAAGGCATGTGAAAGAGGGTGGTGACCCTCTCCCAGATTTGGGCTAGGGTTGCGAGCCCTCGCCCAACGACTCTAGACATTCATTGATGCCTGGGTGAGGTTTGGAGGCATTGGGTGAGGGGCAACGACCCTCGCCCAGATTTGGGAGAGGGTCATCGCCCTCTCTCATTTCTGACGAGGGTTTGCTAGACCTTGCCTCTGGCCAGCGAAGGTCATCAGCCTTCGTCCAAGCACTGGCGACCCCACCAACCATCGTCGCCACCCAACCAGCAATGGGGCGGCATCCAGCACCCTCTTGGCTGTGTTTTCTCTTTTTTTTTTTTTTTTTGAAAGAAAGAATGGAAAAAAAGAAGATAAAAGAACAAAATTAAAAATTTTAAAAGAAAAAATTACCCTTCATATTCAGTGAGTTGAGGTCATTCTTTGAGACTAATATGGGCACTAGGCCTTTATTTGAAACAAAATAAACTTTATGCATTTATTTGAGAAAATGAGTATATTTCAGGTTCTTATTTGAAATAAAGTTCACTTTAGGCCATTATTTGAGAAAATAAGACCACTTTGGGCCCTTATTTGAATTTTTTCCTTGAAAATACTTACACATTTTGGTAAGCGCCAATGAAACTTATTTATGTTTAGGACTACCATTGTTTTGCGAATTAATAATTTGGAAAATATTTTCCTAACTTTAATCATTGTTATTGCTTACAAAAATGAATCAATTAAAAATATTTCTATTACTAACAAGAAGTCATGCCTACACATTTTTGTTGATAATGAGAATATTTTCTATTATCTTATTTCTTAAAAAAGGTTAAATAAGAAAAATGAATTTTAAATTTTCTGCAAACAAAAGAGGCCTAATGCGATTGGTTGATGCTTTAAAAACCGATGTAGCTGTTTAAATTACTTTCAGTTCCACCACAAGAATGACATGCGATCAAACTGAAACTCCCTTCTCAAACAATTTATGTATTAAGAAAGAAGTAATTGGAAGGATGGATGCTCTGGCTCCTCCTCTGAGTGGGCCAATGTTAAAGTTAGGCAATGAAAAAGCTTTTGGAGTCAAGATTATACAATTATTTAATCAATGCTAAAAAATATATATAGAACGACATTTGGTAAAGTGATTTTGAGAGTGCGAAAATGGTTACATTCCCCCAATTGGAAGATGACACTTGACTACTCATGAAGACTTACACCAACCAATAAAAGAAAAACTATTTTTTTTAAAAAAGCATAGATTTACTAGACTGTTTTTTTCTGCCCACTATTATCCTGCATAACTACTATTTTTAAAAGTTCTTTTATTTTATTAATTTAAAGACACGGGCACAGAGATTGGACGTAATATAATAAAGTTTAAAAAATCTTGCAATAGAAGTGCTAATCATAAAAAAATCAATAAACGTCTGAAATTGGAGGCTCCTCACCTAAATATGACAAATGACATTGTAATTGATTGTTACCCAATAATAAGGTGCGTGCTTGCAAACAGTTGTACTGCTCTTATCTTGAATATATACCTGTTTTGGCAGTGTGAAACCAGGAAATTGGACTTCAAGAAGAATCCATCATATTTGCCTTGACAAATAAATTATTTGAAAGACCATCATGACCTTAACTAACGAAAATGACACATACAATTTTTAACGTTTTTTTCGATGCATAATCCAATCTTAAACATCTAAAAGAGCGCAATCAAATGCTAAATGTTATGATTTTGGTGCAATTAAATCCTTTCAACTGTCACTCCATCAATTTTGTTGGCTTGGCACATCAAAAATTCGATTGATGCCTTTCTGATATTTTTGGAAAAATATAGTGTTCATATGGTGCCACATAAAAAATAATGTTAAAAAAACATATAAAATTTAAAAAGGAAAAAAGCCGAAAATATAAGGAGAAAAAAATTCAAGAAGAACAATTCTCAATTCTACCGAGCGGAATTTCCTTTTTCGGAAGAAAAATTAGAACACTAGAAATGGTGCTGAGGCCGGCGGCCATCACACGGTGGAGTTCGTCGGCCAGTCA
This sequence comes from Eucalyptus virginea, assembly GCA_014182375.1. Lineage (NCBI taxonomy): Eukaryota > Viridiplantae > Streptophyta > Magnoliopsida > Myrtales > Myrtaceae > Eucalyptus > Eucalyptus virginea. Next base: position 10,888,765 of record CM024522.1, read on the forward strand.
TCAGTGTGTGAGTAATCTGAGCTCTCCGTTTTCAATCAAACCTTTGACTTAGAGACTTTGAATCTTTTTTTTCCCCCTTTTTTTCCCCTTTTGAGGGTCACTCTCTGTTTCCAATCAAGCTTATGGTTTTGCTATAAGATTAAGGTTTCGGGCACGATTAGATTTGATTTAGATCCGAAATAGATCAAGCTCTAGGGCTTTATTCGATTATTTCCAAATTCGAACTTTCCAACAGGCAATTCTCCACCTTTGAAAACAAGAATGAACCCGACCATCCTGACCTCTTTTTTTTTGGTTGAAAAGTGAATATTTCATTCATATCTCAAGATGATACATGAGAGATGCAAATAAAATAAATCCCAAATGGTAAAGTAGTATAACAAAGTACAAATTGCAGTGATAAGCATACTCTCATCACACAAGAATAGATCTGTCTCAACATTAAAACAGAAAGAATGGCAGCCATTTACCGAATCTTGCATCATCATTAGTGATGAGCACATACCATAATCTTTTTCTCCAATAGCTATGGCTTGTTGAGTGGGCAGTGTACGCCTAAATGTAGCATCATCAACACCATCACCGTACAAAAATACCAGTTGGATAATCTGGAGGGTTAGATGAGCACCAAAACATTTCTAAGGAACACCCAAATCTAAATCTAGATCGGGAGAGAAGAGCTCCTAAATCTAGATTAGGCTATGAGAGCTTACAAAGTTCGGAAAACCGTATTCCTCTTCGATCTTTTGGAGGATCTAAAGCAACAGATAAATTCCTAACAATGGAAGCGAAAAAGATGCCCAACAAGTGAAGAAGAGTATCGGCAACAAACAAAGGAAAAAAACCTAGATGAAATCAACAAAATACTCCCATATTAGATCGAGAAAGAAAATCTCACTCAAGTTGAGAAGATGGAGCCTCCCTCGACTAAGAGTTATTTTTCAGTCAAGGGAGTTTGAAGTGGAAGGAAAATGCAAAACTAGAGATAGGTGGATGAGGAGAAGAAGTGACCAAGGTATCAACGGGGCGAGGTTGAGAAATAGTCTCCTGATCTCGTTCTCTTGCTCCCCATTAATCCAAGCTCAAAAGACCAGCAAGAGCAGAGCTCCTCCTAGTGCTCTGGTCTCATATTGGACATTCCTCCTTCGACAGTGATGGGGGCGAAATTCCCGTACGCATTTGACGTAGGGCCAAAAGGTAGCACAACCACTGCACATGGCTGCCGGGCGAGTCTCTTGCAAGCCCTTGCATAGATCTCTCTCGCGTGAAGTGTTAGAAAAAATGAAAATTTATTTAAAAATGAAAAATTGAAAAATCCTAAATTTAAGAAAAAGAATAGAGAGGCGAGGGGGGAGGGGGCAGGCGACGGGATGGTGGTGCATGGTGGTGATAGAGCGGCTTCACCGATGAAGGTTGGTGCTTAAGGCAATGGCCATGTCCTTGTCAGTTGAGGATGGATGAAAAATGGCTAACACGGATGCGGTTGCTGATGACATTCTAAACCATTTGATTAGAGGATATCCAATAGGTGTACTCGGGACAAAAATTATCCATATACTGCACAATTAAATGGCCATAACTTATTATTTAGGAAATTTTACAGGGCCCATAAATACCAATTGGGAAAACTCATTTGGTGCTATACCGCAACTTAATTGGATTTCATATTTGTAGTTGTTTTAGGCCTCAATATCTATTATTTATGTGTATTTTAAAGCATTTTTCTAGTTTATGTCTATTTTTCCCATTATTGTAGGCTTTTGTTTATTTTACAAACTTTTTAGGGATGAGTGTATTGAAAATCTTATAACTTATCACAAAAAAATAATTGAGTTTTAAAACTTTCAAAAAGTGCAATAAAGTCCGAAAACTTATCACAAGAGTACAATCAAGTTCTAAATTTTCAAAAATGCAATTAAGTCATCAAATGCAATTGAGTTTTAAAACTTTCAAAAAGTGCAATTAACGGAAGAACTTAAGTTCTAGTATTTAATTACACATTTTGAAAATTTTAGAACTCAATTATCTTGCGTGATAAATTTTATGATTTCATTGCACTTTTTGAAATTTTAATGATTAAATTGCACTTTTTGAAAGTTTAATGATCAAATTGCACTTTTTGAAAGTTTTTGGATTCAATTGCTTTTCAATGACGAGTTTCAGGATTTTCAATGCATTTATCTCAACTTTTTATTGCCTAGAATTATTTTCAAGTTTTGACACGTCACTAGGGGTTGCAGAGTATTTATTCGTTCCTTTTGTTGTTTTAGATAGAAAAATGAGAGTTTTTTTTTTTCCAAATTTTCACATGTGAGCAATCATACGCCTGATGACATGTGTTGCGAGTTCACTTGCATTTATTACCCATTTCTACTACGCTAGTGGTGGATGGTTTAAAGAGAGAGAGAGATGGAGAGGGTGGGAGGGGGAAAGAGAGAGGGAGAGAGATGGTTATTAAGGATTATGCAAGGCTTGAGATAAGAGATCTTTGTCATTACGAGTATGTTTTTCCCTAAAGGTCTATTTGTTTCAAGGTAAATAAATGATTTGAAAAGTATTTAAAAAAAATGAATGTTTATATTTCTTGAAGTAGTAAGTCAATAAAAATGTTCGCATTATCAACAACAATTTGTGTCTAAATATTTTCATGAATAATGAAAATATTTTTTGTTCATTTATTTTTATAAGTGATACAAATAATCATTTTTGGAAAAAAAAAAATCATATATTTCCCACAAAACAAATAAACCCTAAAAAAAAGTGTATAGTGTTAAAAATTTTGTGTAGAATAAGGTTAGGCAAGGACTTACTTATAGGCCTAGTGAACAACTGATACCCTACAGATCAATTTGGTTTCTTATTGATCCATATGATCTATTGCAAATCAAAAGGATCGTAATAGATTTGTGTGTTCCATGATTGATCATGGTGATCTATTTGGTTTGACAAACTTCCTTTTGCCAATTTCAATTTGATTTAATAAACTTAATGTTGAAAATGTGTCTCGATTTTGAGTTTGAAAAGGAAACTTTCCTAATTTAAGTAGGTTTCCAAGTTGGAGTGTTTTCCTAGTTTCACTAGCTTTCCTAGAAGGAATTTGCTGTGGATTTCTATTTTGAAGCTAATTAAATCATGTGGTAAGATTTTTGAATTCTTTTATGAGATTGAAAGATTACTTCGTGAGAAACCATGAGGGCTACACATTATGTGAGTTATCAGGTAAAATTGGAGATTGAGAAACACTAAGAGTATTGAGTGCTTAAGTGTGGTTTGTAATCTCCATTGTGTAGCTTGATTTATTGTAGAATCATGTGTTGCTCCATGGACATAGGTCTCACAAATCAAACCACATAAATTCAATGTCTTGAATATTTTTTTGTTCTGTTTATTTTATTCTTCAATTGCTTATTTATGAAACAATTAGTATCAAAGCCAGGCTTGACTGAACTATAACAAATCAATGACAATAGAAGAAGGAAAAGTAAAAATCGACAGATTTGGTGGGAATGATTTTGGTTTCTAAAAGATGCGGATTATGATAACCTCCATCTAAGAAGAAGCCAAAGTAAGTGAAGCAAACGGTTTGGGAATTGTTGGATAGACAGACATTGGAGGTTATCCGGCCAACGCTATCATAACGCCATTTTTTACATCGTGAAAGAGAATACTATTACGAGACTAATGAATACCCCATTAAACATGTACGAGAAGCCCTCTACAATCAATAAGGTCTACTTGATGCGATGTCTATTTTATTGTAAAATGGGCGAAGGTGCGACAATTGCTGAACATAATCAATGGATCAAAAGTAATTGTTAGCCAATTGGATTTAGTTGAGATCGAATTTGATGATGGGTTAGAATGCTACTATTATTGTTGTTAGTAATTTCTCTCGGTCATGAAGATTGATATTTGATGAGGTTCACTTTTTGGTTCTATGAGGAGACATTCAAAGAAGAGAATTTGGTGAATTTGTGCATGCTACTTTAGTAGGTGAAAATAGAGGACAAACTAGTACTTATGCTAGTAGAAGCAGAGCAAACTCAAACAAATGTAGTTAGTCTAGGACTAATAGTTTTGTCTATTGAAGTTGTGGGAAAAGGGGGAATATTAGAAGGGAATGCCTTAAACTAAAGAATGAGAAGGGTAAAGCAATTAGAGTTGAGCCTATTGATGATATTGCTGCAATTGCTTATGGTGTCTAAGACGATGATGATTATGTCTTGTTTGTCACTGAAGATTTAATGTTTAATGAATGGATTATATATTATGATTATTTGTTTCAAGCTACACCATACAAGCACTGGTTTACTACTTTTCAATGTATAGATAGTGGAAGTTGGGAAATGTGTGATGTTGTGGGTGTTGGCGATGTTATAAAGAATTCATGATAGTATCATGAGGATATTATTTAGAACAAGGTATGTTTTAGAATTGAAGAATAACTTGATTTCCTTGAGTGTCTTGAATTGAGTTGAGTGTCTGTATACTTTAGAAGGTAGAATTCTGAAACTCATTTGAGGTGTCTTGGCATCATTGAGAGGAATCAAGTGCAATGAATATACGAGCTTAAAGCTGAGATAGTGATGTATTTCGTCATTGAGGCATTGAATGCATTTATTCAAGAAGCTAAATTGAGACATATGTGTTTGGGGCACATTGGGAGAGAGCCTTGAAGGTTTTGAGTGAAAGAAATGCGGTATATGGTTAAGTTGCTAAGGAACTAAATCTATGTAGGTGTTGTGACTTAAGCAAATGACAAATTTTTAATTCAATACAACTATTAGAGCAGCTACAAAAATTGCATAGTTAATTCACTTGAGTGTTTGTAGGTTATTGCGGTTTCTTTCAACGAAGAGTGTTTATTTTATACTAATAATTACTCGAGGAAGACCTGAGTGTTTGTGCTTGGGCAAGAGCTTGATGCTCTTATCAAGATTAGACAGTTGAAAATTTTGATCGGAAAGGAAGCTAGTAGGATGATTAAGCATGTGTGAACTAACAATAGCATGAAGTTTTGCTCGGAGCTGTTGAAAGAATTCTACATGGAAGGAGGCATAGTCAAACAACACACTAATGCCATGAAACCACAACGAATTGCATAGATGATGAGTACAATATTATTAGAGATGGCTCATAAAATACTCTCTAGTGCTTGTATGGTTAAGAGAATTTCGGTAGATGCGCTTATTGCGGCAAGCTACTTGTTGAATAAATCTCAATCGACTGCAAATGGATGTTGAACTCCTAAAGAAGTGTGGTCATGTAACATTGCTAACTAGTCTTAGAATATATTGATTGCCCATGTTATGTTCAAGTGAGTGATGGTCAACTCAACGGAAGGGTAAGTGAGTGTATATTCCTAGGCTATGCACAAGGTAAGCGGGTTTATCAGTTGTGATGCCCAAAATTAAATTCATCTATTATCAACAAGAAAGTTACATTTGATGAGTCTAGTATTTCTGGGTATGAGTAATTTTGGCAGTGCTCATACTAATAAGGATGTTGTTTAGCTTGAGGTAGAGTTGTAATTAAAAACTTCTAAGGTTGCGGATGCTAGATGGTAAACAACCCCGATATGGCTTATAGTGAGGTGGATTATATGGAGCTGGCAATTGCTATAATTACTGAGTTTGACAAAGGTGCTTGTTTGTTCACCTAACAAATATATATGCAATAATGGTTTTACTTTATATGTGATAGAGGATGTTGTGTTTGCAAATCCTTGTGGAGTAGCTGAAAGTGCGGGTGGAGTTTGTGTATTAATATTGTTCACGATTATGGAAAAATTCAAGTTAGACTTGGACTTGGAACATATTTATGGCGATTGAGCTTATAAAGCTATAGGAGAGTAGGAGCAAAGTTTATATTTCAATAAAATGTTTGTGACTTGGTTTAGATGTTGAGTCAAGGTGGAGATTATTAAAAATATATCTCGAATTTGAACCTAAAAAGGAAACTTTGCTAATTGAAATAAGCCTCTAAGTTGGACTAGATTTCTTGTTTGACTAGGTTTTCTAAAAGAGTTTCTTAGTTTGGATCTAACTCCTTTTTATATAAAAAGTAGTCTTCTTTGTGAAGAGAAATTCAAGTGTCAAAGCCATTAAATTCGAAAGAAATCCAAATCTTTTACATCTTAAAGCAATACAAGAGTGTTGAAGCCATAGATCTTTTGGAAAGATTTGAGCATTCTTTTGTGATATGAGAAATTATTTCATATGAAATTATAAAGGCTAAATACTATGTGAGATATTGAATGTAATTATGGATTGAGAAACACTAAGACTATTTGAGTGCTCGAGTGTGCATTTAGTCTTCGTTGTATTGTTTTGTTTATAGTAAAATCCAGCACTCCTCTTCCCATGGACTTGTCAGATCAACCAAACCATGTAAATCTAATATTATTCTTAATATTTTGTCTTGTATATTTTATTGTTCGATCACTTATTTTCACAGTACTTTTTATACACCTCGTTTTATTCATCATTAGATTCACACTATTCTCTCAAAGAAAGAAACCTTATGATGTCTAATTTCTATAACATGCGGTTAAATTGTACTATTGACATCAAGATCTTTTCCAAAATTTGTTCCAACAAATCCCGACATGCTCATCTTATTCCCCCTCACTTACACCATTTTTATCCAAGTTTTCACCCTTAATGCGTGATTCATTGTAAATGGATCCATATGACCCTCGATGCGGCGATATAGCGTTCGAAAAGCTTCAAGCATCTAGTTTCGTCAAGAGTTCGTGTGTACGCACGCGCGCGCATGAGAGAGAGAGAGAGAGAGAGAGAGAGAGAGAGAGAGAGAGAGTGAGTGAGTGAGTGAGTGAGTGAGTGGGTGGTGTTAAGGAAAAAGCCAAGGACAGCATGTAGGACGTACATATATAGAGTATGAAAATCTTGGTGGTCTACGATGGATGCTGCTCTTCGAGTGGGGCGGATTTGTGGGTCAAAGCCCTGAGGACAGGGTGACTAGAAATTTTTAAGTTTTGTCTGATTGGATGAATTTGGCCGATAAAGACATCAAATAACCCTCAGAGAGAGAGAGAGAGAGAGAGAGAGAGAGAGAGCAGATTCCGTTTCAATCTTGGACTCTTAATTAAGCCGCTGCTGTCAGTACTGACACGGAAAATTAAATATATAATATGTATATTTATACTATATATACTGCACTACAAAACTTTATACTATACACCTAATGACAATAATAATGCATTTCTAAATTTGTCGCTCATTTATATATTCCCTTCCCACTCCCTTCACCTTCTCGCTGATCACCCAACTCTATTCCTCTCCTGCCCCAGAGAGAGGACAGAGAGAGCAAGAGAGACCATGGAGCTCTCAGAGCAAGGCCTTTTGGAGGAGCTGCTGGCTCCCAGGAGAGAGATGGCCACTTGCTGGACCACTCTCCAGCACAACGATCTCCACCTCCCTCCCTGCTGGAGCCTCGACTCCTCCGGCGACAACCCGGCTTTCGCCTCCTCGAACCCCTTGCAAATCCTGTCCCTATCCCACCAACCCGCCGGCTTCGACGACGCCCGCTTCGCCGCCGGGGCCTATCACCCCTTGGACGTCGTCCACACATACACCGTCCCTTCGGAGCTCGAGTACACCGCGAATTATAACAACAGCAACGACGCCTACTCCTCGATGGTGGAGGACGAGGAGATGTGCGACCTCATCGGCAACGACCATTATGGCCAGTGCGCGGAGGAGAGGATGATGGCGATGAACAGCTGCAAGGTGGAGGCCTCTGAGCAAGCTGCGGACATCAACAATGGCGGGTTCGCTGGGAATACCGATGCCGGGTCGTCGTACTGCTTCGAGAAGAGGAGCTCGAGGCCAAAGAAGTTGGAAGGCCAGCCGTCGAAGAACTTGATGGCGGAGCGGCGGAGAAGGAAGCGCTTGAACGACCGGCTCTCCATGCTCAGGTCGATTGTTCCCAAGATAAGCAAGGTGTGATATGATCTAGCTCGGATTATTTGTTCCTCTTTCTCTCCTTCCTTTTGTCCTTGATTAAATTGGTAAAATTAGATTTTGTCACATCAGATTTGGTTGAGAGAGAGAGAGAGAGAGAGAGAGAGAGAGAGTAGTACAGGATCTTTTCGGTCCATCGCTCTAAAGAGAAAGGACGTGAGTAATCAAACTCGATTTTTGACTCCGATGTTGTGCTGAAGTTGAGTACCCAACAGTTTAACCATAAAGCTTCAAACAACGTTTGATGAAAATGATCTTCAGGTTTAGCCTGTAGAGAGACTGAATTCTAGTTCCCTTTTCTCTGTGGCTGATGCAAGAATATGAATGGACAATGATCTTTTGCAGATGGACAGGACTTCAATCCTAGGAGACACCATAGATTACATGAAAGAGCTCCTAGACAAAATCAACAGGCTTCAAGATGAAGAAGAAATTGAGGTTGGAACAGGCGGTCCCCGCAAATTGATGGGCATCTCCAAAGATCTAAAGCCCAACGAAGTCCTTGTTAGAAATTCACCCAAGGTCTATTTGAACACGCCTCGCCTTTTTCTCAGTTTATTTCGATCTTTGCGCTCATCATGGTCTATGGAATTGAGCAATGAAATGAAACTTTCCTTCTTCGTCTGGTTCTATTGTTTTGCAGTTTGATGTGGAGAGGAAAGATACCGACACCCGGATCGACATCTGCTGCGCCACGAAGCCCGGGTTATTGCTATCGACTGTGCACACGTTAGAATATCTCGGCCTCGAGCTTCAACAGTGTGTCATCAGCTGCTTCAATGATTTCTCGATGCAAGCTTCTTGTTCAGAGGTACATGTGATTAATAATATATGAATCTGTCTAGTGTTATTCTGCTTCAATCAATCTCCATGTGGCTCTGATTTTTGAAGATCGATAATTTCTCACCTTTTCTTTGGACAGGTAAACGAGGGAAGACCACCGCCGAGTCCAGAAGATATAAAACAAGCGCTGTTCAAAAATGCTGGATATGGAGGAAGATGTCTTTAAATAGAGAGGTTGCAAAGAAAAAGAAAAGAAAGAAACTGCAAGTGAGGACTTGGTTTTCCTCTCTTTTCTTACTTAGTGTTGGATTGGGTTGGATTAAATTAGAGGATCGATTCTTGTTCAGTTCCATTCTCAGTGGATTAATTATGTGTTAGCTACTCCAACTTGGGGTTAGAAATTGATTCCTTTTATTTTGCAATAAGGTTCAATTTGTTATTGTCCCCAACTTGAAGGAAGAAAAAAAAATGCATAAATTAGCTGCGGAGAATAATCTTGTCTGAATTTATTTGATGAATTAAGAATATGTTTGGAATATATTTTGCAGGTTGTGAGGAATTTAGGCAGTAAGTTCCTCTGTTCACACACTAAAACAATTCCTTCCCTCTTGATGTCACAATCCCAACATCAGTCCCACACGCTCCCAATAATTGCAACTTAGGATTGCATTCAATGGTCGTGTTTTCTTTATCGTCCATAAATGCTCGACCAATATTTGTTTAATGCCCAAAAGATGCATGGCCTCTCTTTCCTGCACCAGAATGGTTGCGACTTGCAATCAACTAGTCATCATCAATCATTTGAGATAGTATTCGGTACGTATACGTATGTACATGCCTAATATCTATAAGTGGTAATGTCTTTCGATTGATTCGCGTAAGTCTGGATTGACGACTCATTAGGTTTTTAGCTCAAAAGACTCTTTGAGTTCTGTGTAGACTTAGAAAGATTATAATGGTCGATCGACATAAGTACGGAAAAGTTTATTTAATAAGATCAAAACGATGGGACACTTGAAAGGGTGAAAAATTAATTAAAGAAAGGAAAGGACTGGATTCCAGTTTTCCGGACTTGGTCCAACCTGGCTACGATTCTTTCTATGGGCCGATTTCTCTTCCTAAGCTCTCCTTTCTTTGAGCTCCACCCATGCCCGAATAGTTAACTTGCTTAAAAGCAACTTGATGAGAGATAATGCTAGTGAATCAGGTGCAACTTTAGGTTGAAGCAAGAAGATCATTCTAACGACACGAAATTGCCAGTTCAGACATTGTGTTAATGTGATCCCGGGCTTCCTTTAAAGGAAGCTAGTGAAACAACCAAGAAGATCATCCTAACGGCAGTTCAGACATTGTGTTAATGTGATCCTTTAAGGGGTGAAACATCCCGGGCTTCGCCTTTACCGTAACGGGTCGTAGTTCTCCGAAAAGTTCAGAAGCTATATCTTGCAGCCAAGAAAATTATTTTTGTCCTTGCAGCGACCAAGTCCTACAGATCAGCAACCGGAGATAAAGTTCTGCGAGTGCAAAGCCAAAATCATGTCCTAAGTATAGTCACTAAGACGAGTGAGTGATTGGTCATTATCATTTGTTTAACGTGTCTATTAAGCACAGTAACTAAACCCAGTACTTGTTTGGACATTTTCTTCTGCTAATCAATGTCACATATTCATCGCGCACAATTTCTGCAGAGGACAATAATTTCATTCACTTGTCCTGTACGCACGAATTGTGATGAAACAAAGTCACCATTCAAGCGCCAGCAGACGCGAGAAAATGTGGCATTCGCATGTGAAAACCACCCATGATTTGTTTAACGTATAAGGAACTTCTTGTCCTTTTCTAATTCAAAAGTAAACATTAAAAGTATATTGATTACAGTACATTTAGTCGTTAGAAATATGTACTAAACCTAAATTACAAGCATTAAAAAGGACGCTCAAATCAATCTGTGGAGTTTGTTCGCTTCAAGGAGTCCCCACACCTGACAACAAATTGGTAGAGTTAAACTAATGGGCGTGATCACTATCGAAACATGTAACTGATGCGCAGCGTACCTTATGGATGTCATGAGTCTTTTCATGCAGTTGATGTGCTGTAAACAAAAGATTGCAATAGAAACACACTATATAAACATGGGGATCAAGTCAAGAATGTCTGCAGCAATTAAAATGAGGAAAAAGATCAACAAAAGCACTAATTGACCACATTTAATCGGAACCGAGCAACCTATATGTTATACTGATCAAGGTTCTTTCTCATGCACTGCTCTGTTTTCAAACTTGATATTTTAATGGAGTTGCTAGATCTATCCAACTTGAGCTAGGAAGTCTGGAGAGTGCATTCTTATGGCCCGAGGACGACTTTTTCAGGGCATTTCTGAAGAGATTCCAATATAATTTCAGTAACCTATAACTCATTGAAGTTACAGTAGTGAACCTCTTTAGTATATCAGTTCGCGTTAGTCTCATGACTACCGTGATACATCAATGTTTGTGCTGGTAAGGTGCATCACAGAGCGATTATGCTTCATCACCAAATTACGAGACTGCAAACTAAGTACTTCAACGGGCTGCAAGAAATTAGGCCAATTTCTAGGAAACAGATCCTCATCATTGAATATCCTAAACGCATGCCAGTCTATGGACAACATCTTCATGTCTTGAGATGCAATCTCAGGGGCACGGTTTTTTATCACAGGGATGTAATTTAGGAACTGTCAACAGAAGACTTGATGAACTAAAGCCGCCAGATGAGTATTCACCATGACCACATCGAAATAATCAAGAAATGGTTGATGAAAATGTAATATATGAATCGAGCAGCGGGGCTTTCAAATTTTCCAGGGCTCGAACGACATGAGAACCAGCCCGTCAAATGCTTTACCCTTCACGCTCCTCAGCCCCATCAAACTCTTCGAACCAACCTTGGATCTGTCTACTGATGCATGTTGCTTCAGCCATACTTTGGAATGTAAGGTGACCAGAGTTATTTCAAAGCTACCATCAGAAGATGACTCCTGCAGAATTTGGTCTTCAGTGTCTTGAATTGGAGGTCAAGAACAACACTCGGAATTTGAACAACCTGGCCGGATCCAGCAGGTCCAGACTCTGTCCTCCCTTTTGCGATGACAGCAACTCTTGCCTGCAAATAAGTGTATGAATCATGGATTTGAGTCATCAAACCAAAGGCCACCGTCGCTAATCTTGAAACTAGAGGTCTAAGGACGTCTCTGATTGTAGTATTTTTTTTCTCCTGGCGAACAAGTGAGCTGTAAGAAGTATACATATACCAATCAAATATTTACAAATCACAGCTACATAAAAATTCTGCGATTTGCATATAAAATTTTCATTTGTATTTAAGCCTAAAAAAAAACTTAAAATTATTTTAAAACATAGAAATATGGTAAGTAAATTAGCATATAGTAATTTTATTTTTTATTTCAAAAAATATATTAAGTTTTTGAGGAGAAGTCGATTTAGTAACTTTTCACTTAAAATGAGCCATATAACAAACGGTAATTAGCAACTTTAGGAGTGATTTGGCCTGTGGACATGTCTAGGAAATTGGATAGGGTAAGACCTAGATAGTCCAGTAGGAAATGAATGCCAATTCGCATTTACATAAGTACTAACCTGCCTGGCCATTTCCTCCATATGTTAATGTTTTCCCCTAAGAAGCCCCCCAAAGAAGACTGACAATGCAGGTCAAACTCGAGATTACGGATATAAAAGACACGTAATTCTCGTATCATTGATCAGAAAATTTACAGTGTAGAAAGGAACACAAACTAAGTTTATGGGTGATTGGAGCTTGAAGCTGACAGCACAAGATCAAAAGTGAATTCACGATATTAAGCCTTTTTATAGTCATGAGTTTTTAGGATCTTACTTTCATATTCTAAGACTTGTTCCTCAAGTTCTAGATGTTTTCCATTAATTTTTAATGCGTCCTTATAGTCATGAGCATCTAGGATCTCAATTTCACGCGTGAAGACTTAAAAAAGAAAAAAATGTTCTGGACATGTTTTCCACTTTGTGGACATGTTTTTGCATTCTTGGACACGTTCCCGTGTTTTGGACATGGCCGATATCAAATTCTGAGAACGAGTTTGGTATTCATGACAATCGTTTTGCCACCTACGCCAATAACCTTTTGCCAAGTTCCTAAGCACGATCTCCTTCAGTCCTAAATTTTAGATGTAACATTTGATAAAGCAATCATTCCTGAACTTTTCTCAAATTTTTAACCGGTTAAAGGTCATGCCAACTGTTTCTGCTACATGTATCTCGGCCACCTATGCCACGTCTATACCAACCTTTTCTACTGTGTGTCTTGTGTCGCGTATGTCAACCGCCTCTTTTACCAATCTTCCTTATCCTCTTCAATAGCAACCATCCATGCAAAAATGTGTTACCAAAAAATAACCTAACTCTTTCAAATCGACATATAGTGGATTTAGTTGGTTAAGTGAGTTTGGTTTGATTGTAATCGACCTAGTTACCGATAATTGTATGGATAGTTATTGACCAGTCTATTGACGGTCATAATAGACAGGTTTCCATAATTATGTAATACAGCTACCGATAAGCAATGGAAAGCAGTTGATCGAGGAAGATTGGTCAATAAGAATGCTTCAATGGATTAAAGGATAGACAATTATATGGCATAAATATCAACATTTGATTATGGATGAGATCGGCGTGCAAAGAAAGGGGATGGAATTTCAAGAGTGCAGTTATAACTGTATTTGAATAATGACAGCTAGTGAATGGATTTGATCAATGGTTTATATAAATGTCATCGTGTAATCGTGTTGGAGATCCATCATTAGAAACACATATTCCCAATGTACTATTATAAATTTTGCCTTTCCAGTTTCCATCAGTTACAATCTTTCATCTTTGTATTTGTTGTTCATCTTCTTTGCAATGCCAATCGAACTCCTATTCGAAATGACCATTGAACCTAATTAAAAATCAACCTTTTGGTAAAAGATGTTTTGCTACTTGGGTCAACACCTATCCCAAGTGAAACAACATGTCAACTTTTCGTACCAACAATGGCTAATGCAAATCTTACACATGCCAGTTCTTCTGTTGGCCAAACCCATGCCAATCACAACTCGGTTGGTGTCATTTGCATGACATCTTATAATCATAAAGTCAATAGCTAGCTTAATATGGTTGATCCCTCACAAAGCCTGACCTCTCTTAAAATGACCAATATTTTGACCATATTTTAGGTGTGAAAAGTTATGGCATCACTTAAAAGTAAATTTAATTAAATACAAATATGGGTACAATCTACACTTGTATCCGACCACCTAGAATACCAGTCGAAGAAAACCATGGCCTTGTTTTTAGAAAACAAATGCTTGGACTAATGTAATGAATAGAGCTTAGGGGAAATCGATGTTATTTTTGCTAGTGAGATTAAACTATTATGATGGCTTCTATAAATGGTGCACGGTGATTTTTTTTTTATTTTTTTGGGTGTCCTTAGTTGATTCCGTAACTACTATGTCATTTGTCAATATGAATTGATCCATAAGAAAATACCTGGGAATGACTTTGCCATATATTAATGTCGAGTTTATAAATGTAAAGATTGAGTTATTTCCATCACATATGAATGGTAAATGTCGTGTTTTGGATTGGTTATGGGCTGCCTATAATGGACTGAGCCGTGCTGGTCATCAACTTGACGATGTCTCCTCAGACGTTTTTGGAGCTAACAACACGTGCGAATTTGAAAACCAAAGCTAATGTCACTTGATATTTGCACCAAGTACCATGAAACTACCAGCAGACATACCAATGCTTGAGATTATTTGCCATCACTAAACCTTTATTCACAAAGAGAAAATTTTAAACTTTATAGATTGGTTTAGTGGTTAAGGAACGGACTTGTTCGTATGTGAATTAGACGGTTGACACCGATTCATTTTTTGACATGAAAGGTGCAAACCATTTCTATTTGATTCACCCATTTAAGTTTTCACTCGCATCTTACCGAATTGTTCGTGGTATGGAATAATTGAGGAGTGTGATTTACCCAACTACAGAAGAGAAAAGTTTCAAAAACCATTACATGAGGCTTCATGTTTTCTTCTTTTGCTTGGGATGGCTGGGCTTAGGACTGAATAGTGCTTATTTTGGAGAGCAAGAGATGGCCCTTTTCTGAGCTAGTAAGAAGTTTGTTCAAGCCTTTGTGTATTTCACGAGCTACACTAGAGTAGTCACAAGAAGTCATGTCCGCCATACATATATTTCAAAATTTTGATCTGATGGCATATTTCTCAACTGAACACACGCAATTAAATCATTTAATGAAGGCCTCTCCTCGCTTTTTCCTTCTATTGCTCAACTCAGAATGTACGTATGCGGAATCAAGTTTCCACGAGTTAGTAGCCTTAGAAAGGATAACCCCCTCATTGATTTTTTTCTCCAGAGACTAAGCCTGTGGACGACAAAAGAAACAGCAGTTTGGTTTGGTTGGTTTTCTAGCATGTAGAGTTTACCTTATTTGGGCCTATTCGTTGCACATTACATTGTCCAATCTAGTTCACTTCCTAAGAAAGGTGGCATTTATGGGCCTTGACCTTGACCGGCATTTCCTTCTTGGGTGCCTGCTTGAAGGTTTTCTCCTATTGGACAAAATTTCCACCGCTGAAAAGGCAGAACAATGTTAATTTGTCGTTCATCTCGACTCTATGCATCACATGCAAATAAACCAATATGAACAATGCAAATAAATTATAAAAAGACGACACACTTTTGGGAGCCTGCTTGAAGGTTTCAATGTAAATCTAACCAGATCACTCCTTGTCATTAAGGTTTTCCCTTGAAGGCTTGAGCGTAAATTTATTTGACTAAAAGGTTTAGAGCTCAATTGATTTTTATACAATAGGTTTAGAGCTGGTTGTGCAATTTTTTTTTACTAAACAAGAAATCCATCAGGTCATTCAAGGCACAAAATTCTCTTCCTTGCTTTGATGATAAATGGTTGTAATTTATCATATCCACTGGTCCTATATTGGAAGATCGTCTCATTTCTACCACACAATTTTCCCTTAGTATTGGTAACTTGATTATATCCGATTTCAAGGAAAAAAGTGTCTTGCTCTATATTGAAAATTGGAACTCGTGCTTTCACTAATAAAACAAACTACGTGTGGTTTCTCAAAAAAGCAACGAAACTAATTTTAATTAATTCGTGCACCACTGACTTATATTATGTTATTTTATAAAGGTTGGACATCCACCATTTTCACATTTTAAATAGTCAATTGTGTTGGCGTGTATTAAATATTGCCAAAGTTATATTGCAATCCAGTGCAAAGCGTCAGACATAAAAATATTATTTTATGACATATTAAAAAGATTGTACAATTTTTTTGTCGTAACCAAGTATAAAATGTCGTAGAATATGGATTTTTAACTTTATGACATTGTAAAAGTTTACTACGTCTAATCATATTAAAGTTGAATTAAGGGTTTAATAAACGAGTGCATATTCTTTGTGGGCAACTTGCTGATTTGTTGAAGTTTTGGTTCTTTTGATCTTTTATTAGATGGGAAGTGATTTAGGAAAGGACTTTCGTATCAGATGTGCTTGCTTACAAGAAAGGCCCACCACTTATGTAAAAAGGTCCGAGGGTAATTCCGTGCTCCTTTTGATTACATTCCCCGTGTATATATAAGATCAAATTCATATAAATTTTAAAAAAGATTGCTAATACTTAACTTTTCGAGGAATCTTTCGTTAGTGATTGTGAATGATTGGACACTTACCTCTTTCCCTCTTGACTCCTTTCATATATAAGCTCGACTGTACCAATCTGGCTCCTCACACGCCGAAAGAGGCATTCTCCTAAAGATGCCTTGAAATTGCACGATTAGGGCAGCGAGCCAACACTTTAGACTCATTTGATTGGTCAATGTCAAAAGCATCTTAATATAATATTTTACAATGTCAGAATGTTTATTTGTAACCAGGGGCAAATGTGATTCTTTCATGTCTTTTATGATATTTTACAAAGACATTCGGTGTTTTTATCATAGGCAAGTGCACAACGTTATGACATGTAATTTTCTTATCATCTATGATGTCATGACATTTATAGTATATGAAAACCAATGAAATTTAGATTGTATGTGGCCACATTGATTTTCAACTTATACCAAAAATGTCATAAAGAAAAAAAAAAGATTATATAGTACGATAAAATCCTGTTCTATCATTTCCAAAACTCTTCCAGACTTCCAGTCACCCATTTATCGAAAAAAGTTTCATGTAGCTGATTTTCAACCTATACTAAAAATATCACATAGCAAAAATAAAAGACTAATAATACAATAAAAATCTAGTTCTATAATTTCCAAAACTCTTTGGATTGCCCATTTTTGAAAAAGTTCCAACTTGTCACAATCTCACCATTCTTCATTGAAAATAGCATACCATCCTACTAGCCAAGTTCTTAGATTATGATGGAATGATGAGCATTTATTTCGTGGGTCCACGTTTTACTCGCTCTTAATCTCGTTCTATAATTTCCAAAACAGTTGCAGCCACTCGATTTTTGAAAAAGTTCCAGTCACAATCTCATCATACTTTATTGAAAATAAGTAGTACCGTCCTCTAGCAAGGTTCTTAGAATATGGCAGAACAATGAAAGTTTATTTCGTGGGTCCTTGCTTTACTCGCTTACTCATCTTATTCACTCTTAATCTCATTATATAATTTCCAAAACTCTTATGGTCGCTAAATTTTTGAAAAAGTACCAGGTAGTCACAGTCCCACCATTCTTGGTTGAAAATAGCAGTACCATCCTACTAGCAAGGCTCTTAGATTACGGAGGAAACGATGAACGTTTCAATATACAAATTCAAAATGCAGTGTCAAAAGGGAAATCAGGAAAAAGAAAATACAAAATTCGAAAACCTAAATAGAGAAAAGGAAAACGTAGGGTTGTTTCTGTCGGACAGCTGACTGTCCTAGATAAACCGAGACCTGGGAACGACACCAGCAGGCGCCGTCAATCACGCTCTAGTCACGCGGCCTTGATTCACCCACCAGGCGATGGTTCCTGTCTCCTTAGCTCTCTAGGACACACAGGCACGAGCCTACAAGAACCCTTCAACTTGTCAGCGAAAGAGCGATGTTGGATTTATTCTTTTCCACCGAATCATCCCATGGGCCTTGGTTTGCCTGGCGCGGGCTCAGTTCTTTGACCCGCTTATTCTTTTGCAGACGACCTCTTCTTTGTTTTGTGAGGCGAATGAAGAAAAACTTCGATGCGGTAACGAGGGTGCTTGGTCTCTTCTGCAACATTTCGGGGGCAGAAGATCAACAAGGAGAAATCAAAGTCATATTCCTCGGCCAGTGTGGTAGCGGAATTGAAATTAGAGGAAACGATTGATCTTGGTAAAATATCTCGATTTCCCATTTCAAAAAAAGTGATTAATGGATTGAGTTGTCGGAGTTCCCCTTCCTCACTATTGGGTCTCAACCATCTCAGGCCATGTGGGATTTGTCATGCTCGCAAGCTCACTTACTGTATACACTTGTTATTCTTTTTTGAAATGTAAAGAATTTTCACCGACTTCAAAAAAAAAAAAAAAAAAAAAACCAATGATTCCTGGATATTACAAGAAATTGCCAAAATCCCCAGTAAAACTTGTGATCAATTAGACCAAATTAGAAAGGACTTGCTTGGAATACCTTCAAGTCTAGAAGAGGATTTGGAATTCGTGACATCTCATTTGAGATTAAGTCATCAAGGTCCTAGTATAGTGTTCGAGAGAAGAAAGAGTTGCAGAAGATTTTTATGATTTGGTGGTGTATTTAAAGATTGTACTCCATTTATTGATATTGATATGATTTTATATACATATTTTGATCTAAATTCAGATCAAAAAATTTATTTTTGTCCAAACATGTAAAGATATGCTTAACGAAATATGCTCGCACCAAAGGCGGGGCCTTATAACTACTTTAATAATAATACACAAAAAAGGTACTATTCATCATATAGGATTATTTATATCTATAAAAAAATTAAAAATGATTATTTATACACTTCAATAATTTCGTTAGACCTACATATCTTTGTTAAATAGGACTCTAAAGAGAACAACGCATTGCTTTAGAATAAAGTCAAGCGTTTTATTTTATCCAATAATAAAATAATAATAATAAAAAAAAATTATAATAATAACGATTATTATTATTATTATTATTATTATTATTATTATTATTATTATTATTATTATTATTATTATTATTATTATTATGTAACAAGTAATAAATGACATGCTATTGCAAATTGAGAGCTGCTTAATAATTTGAATTTAAAATATTTTTATTAATTGAATTATTCTTGTCATTATTACTTTAAGAATTTACACCTCAAACAAAAAATTCTCTGTCGTCTTTAGTAGATCTACTCGATTGCATTATAGAAACAAGAAATCTGTCGAAGCGATTAAGTTTTACGGATTTATACAAAACAACGAACCATGTCAGTGTGCCAATTTCCTGTATTTGCCCCTATGAATTTCATAATCAAACTTTTTAATCTAATAACCATTTTTATATATTTAAGTATTCACTTCATATGTTCTTGCTAGTGCTCTCTTGGCCTCCGATGTATTATTTTTGTATTCGTCACATTTCTATTACCATCTAATTAATCCCTCAACTAATAATTTTACATAGGTCGTGTTTTTCTACAACATTAATTGTAGAAACTCCCTTCAATCATATATCTAATTGGTGGATTACAAGTATAGACACCATCCACGTTAATAAAGAGTTAGAGCCCTATTTTTTTATCCAACTCAACAATGGTGCTCTTTTTGGAGAAATTTAAAAGAGAGGTAAAAGAACTAAGGGTGCAAATAGGAAAATTTCTGTTTCGGAAAATAATTTCTTTTAGAAACAATGTTTTTCTATTTCTACTCTCTGGAACAATT
The DNA here is from genome assembly GCA_014182375.1 of Eucalyptus virginea. Classification (NCBI taxonomy): domain Eukaryota; kingdom Viridiplantae; phylum Streptophyta; class Magnoliopsida; order Myrtales; family Myrtaceae; genus Eucalyptus; species Eucalyptus virginea. The sequence continues at coordinate 10,908,512 of CM024522.1, forward strand.
TCTAAGTAAAATAATGTGTTTAGTAACTTTATATAAAATTTATACTTTTGGAATAGAAAAAAATAGGAATGCATTTAATATGATCTACAAAAAGAATATGAAACGTTTGACCATTGCCACCAACTGCCGCCCACTAGCCAACCATCGCCACCCGCCTCCACTTGCAATGACGGCGATCGACGGTGGGCGGCCAGCAACAATGGGCGACCGACGGTTAGCGGTTGCTAGCCAAGGACAACAACGTCGAGTGGTGGCGGGCAAGTGGCCAACTAACAAACAACGGCCTGTGGGGAGCAGCATGGAGGAAGAAGAAAAAAGAAAAGAGAAAAAAAAAAAAGAGTTATTTTTAGAAAGTGTCTCGAGAATAATAAATTACTTTTTTTCAATTTCTTATTTATATTCCAAATTTATTTCTCAACTACTTTTTTATTCTAATGAATAAAAAAATTAATTGACATTGTCAAATAAATTTCTGTTCTTTTTTTGTTTCGATGAGTAAAAGAACAAAAGAATAGAGGAACATCCTCATACAGCCCCCTAGTTGCTTCCAAGGCCATACGATAGAACCTTGATGTCAAGAGGAGACAAAGAAGATAGACCCAGAAAAATATGAACAAAAAGCGCCCTAGACAATCAGAACATGTTGGGGGCAAGCATGTATCCCACTCGCAACTCGGGGGATAAGTTGAACCTCTGCATCACATCAAAACGTTAGTACAAGAAATTAGATTTCTCTTTAAATTTTTGTATAGAAAATTTATTCTTGGTCCTTAAAACCTTAATCCGTATCTTAGATGACATAAGAGAATCCATCTAGCTGGATAGTTTATATGTGCTTTAAGAAATCATTTTAAATGGTTTTCCCAATCAAAATTAAAAAAGAAAAAGCAAAAGAGGTGACCTAATAATGATTAGCCAAGAGAGAGAAGAAATTTATCTATAGTCAGGATAACGTATACCTAACTTCTTACGAGGACTTCCACTATAACTGCTCATCACATGCCCCACCCTCCATCTAATCCTTGAAACCTTCTCTTTATAGATGTAAAAAGCAATTCGACCACTAAGATCATTAAATTGCTGACAATGGATGGCATGTTAGTTTTCGACCGAACTGACGGCAAGTCGATGGATATAGATGTGGAAAGAACAATCAGAATGGATTTTCAATTGATTGACATTGACAAGCTGGGCTTGTATTGTCCCCTTCTTTTAATATTGCAAGCACCAATTTTGTTGTGATTATGAGAGAGAATGGTTTAGCACCACAAAAATAAGGAAATGAAGAGACATGGCTCAATTAGGTAGGATTTGGGAGTAAAATTTCCATTGAAAAAGTATCCGTCAATCAAATTTTGAGCACACAATGATAATCTTTTTTAACATTATTCAAGATGTATGATAACCCGTTAAAATTCATGTGAACTGAGTTTAAAAAAATCCAATATCAAAGATTTGTGTGATGTTAAGGAATTATTAGATTATGATTGACATATAATTCATTAGTTTAAATTTATTCAACCGAATATGATAATGGCCTGGACTTAGAACCCCTCTTCCCCCACCAGGTTTGAGCTTTTTACTGCGCATTCCAATGGAGAGAGTTGTTAAAATCTAATGATCTGGACAAGTGGTCTAGAAATGTGAGATAGAGACCATGGCTGAAGGTGGGCCTCAGGTCGAAACAACATGGTCTTGAGTTGGCAGTTGATGGTCGTTGATAGGACATATATTTATTGCTCTTGGTATCATGGGATCTAATAATCCAATATGTATTATATATGCACATATGCGCGGGGATAAGGCTAACTGTTTAAAGTAAGATTTGAAAAGCTCTAGGGGATCCATGGACCTAAGCCAACGTGTGAATCAACTCTAAGTTGGGTATGACAGAGCTTACCTTTCGTGTAAATTACGAAATCATCGGCACGATAGTCCTAATTTATTCCTTTCGGTGATTATGACCATTGATTTGTTTGAAGGCATAGTTAATAAATCGTTTGTAATTGCAGACTTTGGAGAGTAAGGTCTCTTATACAACTCTTGTTCGAATGTGGCCTCGACAGGTAAACCTTAATCAAGGAATAGTTTAACATGATTCGCCGAGATAATTTCATGGAAAACATAAAATAGTCGCTTCCTCATGAAAGCGACTTAGGTGATAGTTCTAGACATATTTGCTCCTGTTGCTGATGATGACGGCAACTCTATTATTAAAGGCAAGGCATAATGCAAGATTAAACATTTGAACAAACCCTAATATTTGGCAATTTAGGCGAAGGTCACTTGAGGTTGTAAGACCTAAGTAATAATTGCTTGAGGTTGTGTGACCTATAGCAGCAATCGCCTAGGCCACAAGATCCTTGCCAATCCCTTGCCAACCTCTTGTCGGCCAAATCTGGCCTCGTTGGTCCTCCCTGACCACCTTTGTGCAAAAGAGATGTACAGTACAAGGAAGGGCAAAAAGGAAAAACTAAAAAATTTGTGAGGATAATTTGAAAAAAAATATTTAACTCTAGTTTCAACAATTTACAATTACTATTTTGGAAAGCTAGTTCCTATTTACTTTGAGTTTTCGGCATTTCTAAGACTAATATTTAATCGAAAATTACTTCAAAAGACTTTCCAAACATTTCAACATTTTTCTCTGAGACTTTGAGATCGAAAATCTTTTAAAAAAGCTAAACCAAATACATCACAAACATTTGAACAAAACCCTAAACTTTGGCGGTTGATTAAGGGGTGATTGGTTTTGAGAACCCCAACAAAATAAATAAATAAATAAATAAATTAAGAAAACAAGAAAGATAAAGAAAAACAAAAAAGAATTTTAAAAAGGGTAAAAATTGAGGGTGACGCCAGCATCCACTGTTGGGATAAGACCACTACCGGGGCCGGGGTCGGATCCGCTGTCTGCTAGTGGTTTTGGGTCCGGACCCCCATGTGATCCTTCTGGCGCAAGGAGTGGGGGCCCCACTCCGATGGGCCTCTTAGTCATCATCCGTACGTTGATCCCTTGCTTTTCCACCTGTCGCTTTTATTACTCTCTTTTGAATTTAGGGGGGGGGAGCACGATTGGCCCCCCATCTTGGCCTTTTCTGGCGGCCACCCTGTTTTTTATTTTTTTCTTTAATTGCTAAACATGGATTTTCCTCTTCTTTTTTTTTTTTTTTTTTTTTTTTTTTTTTGAAAAACACATAATTAGAATCTTGAATAGAAAATAGATATTTGTTAGTGTGATAATTATAATTGCCAAAAACGCTAATCAGCGACGTTGCCTTGACTTCTACTTTTCCACTATTTGATTTTCCACACAGAATCAAATGCTTTATTTTTCTCTTTACTTTCTTCCTAAATTAATCGTGGAAAGTTAACATGATAAACAAATGAAAACGGATAGACTCGAATAAATTCATAAGTTTGCTTAAAAAAGAGAGAATAAATTCATAAGCATGCGCAACCGAAGCACACAGAAAGAAAGCCCTTGATTTTTTTTCTTTAAAAAAAAAAAAAGTAAAAGATAAGGGACAAACTTTATAAGATGAAAGTACAACTGTTATGTGTACGCCTAACACCTTAACTACTCAATAAAGTAAAAAAAAAAATTGACAGGATACTAACAAAACCCTAAAAAAAAAAAAATAAATAAAAAATCCTACAGTTAACTTTCAAACAATCATAATAGAAATCAAATTTAAAAACTTAAACAATGTAATCAATATATTCAAATATTCTATACTAAATAAGTACACCAAACTTAGTGAAAGATGAAGACATTACAGTCTGAAATCATAAATTCTACCAAATAAAAGATGAAAATTCAAACTTGAGTTGCACCATGTTAAAAGGTTTGAGATTATTACTCTTTCGCTTCCCATGGGCTGGTCTCAGTGTCTAGCTTTACCGAGTTACGTAAGTTAGTGTTGCACTCATAACTTTATTGTTTGCCTTTTTTGTCTTTACATCTAAGGTAAAAAGTCCAATTTGATCATGAACTTGCCTACTTTTCTTGAGTAAAGTCGTTGAACTATTAATTCGTCTAATCAAATTTCCTGAACTTTGCGTAATTTTTCTCATCAAGTTTCTTCTTTCTCAAGTTCAATTAATTGAAACTGATGTATCACTTTTGACATGCAATTTTTCTTGCCGCCGTCGAATATTATAGGCTAATGCATGGAACTTAAAATCTTAACTATGCAAACCACAACCATATTTTGAGTATTGAAGTTTCGAGTATGAAGTTTAAAAATGAGTTTTTTCGCATCAAAACTCTCATCAGCTCCGATGGACAAATCAACTCTAATTGGATTTTGAAGTTAAATTGACTTGATTAGAAAACATATGAATATTTAACATTTAAACAAATTAAAAATGTGTTGATTGGGTCAAACTATTTTCAATCTAACCCAACCCACTTGTTTGACAGGTGTAAAGCTTATGGACTATATCTCAACCACACAAGTTTAGCCTCAACCTTAAACTCAACAACGTGACATAAACACAAAATGAGCAAAGTTAAGCTTTGAATAATCTGTGACCTTACAGCTAATGGCTTAAATGAAACATTCAAGACTTTTTTTTTTTCCCTAAAATTGTCCAAAAATGCTCAAAACATATTATACGGCAAACAATTCAGTTTTAAACCTTTCAATTGTGCTAATTTAATCTTAATCATTTTGACAATTTATTAATATAGTCTTAGACCTTTCAATTATATTAATCAAGTCATAAACATTTTGATGGTTTGGCAATTTAGTCATAAACTTTTTAACGATTTGTCAATTTAGTCTTTCTAGTTAATTTTTGTTGGAAACTACTAAAGTGGATAATTTTTGTATTTTTATATTTTATGACTTTTTTTTTTTTTTTCTAGTTTATATTCTTTTTATTTTTTTTTTCTTTTCTCTTTGTTGGCCTCAAGCAAGGGTCGCCATCATTAGCCCAGGCAAAGGTTCATCAGGTCCTCAATGAGACATGGTAATAGTTGGCAGAGGAAAAAAGTGGAAAGGAAAAGAGAAAAAGGAAAGGAAAGGAAAGGAAAAAAGAAAAAAAAATCAGAAAATCTAAAATATTCTAAATGTTGCCAAGGTTAGCATCGCTCGTACCATGTAGGATGCTCGACATTGACAAGATTATTACGTTAGCGATTTTCGATCAAAATTGGTTGGAATTATTAAATTGGCAAATCATTAAAATGTTTAGGACAAAATTGGCAAGTTATCAAAATATTTTATTGGTTGAAAATTTGATTGTCAAAAGATTTATGATTAAATTGACACATTGAAGGTTTGTGGTTAAATTGATTGTCACATAACAGGTTTAAGGCTTTTTGGACAATTTTTCCCTCTTGCACATCCTTGCATCGAATTTCTTTCTTTCATTATATAAGGATATTCATGGGCTACACATTGAGTTTAAGCATATTAGTAAACAATATATAAAAGAAATTAGTGAAAATTCTTTTTAGGTTTTGTTAATATAATATTTTTGGGCTACTATGAGAGCAAGAGTATATTGTAAGCCACAAATTTTTGAAAGAATTAACCTCATAATAATTTTTAATTATTTGTTATTTATTTTTTGTGACCTAAACTGGGCTTGTATAAGCATTTCTCTTCTCCTTAATAACGAAGATAAAATTTTGGCAAGCAATTAAGAAAGAATTTAGAGAAATTGTTCTCTTTCTTTATAAAAAAGAAAAAAAGAAAAATCTTCCATGAGATATTTAAGTTCTCCTTAATGTCTATCGGGCTGGAATTGCTCCCGGGGAAAAAAAAGGATTTTTTTTTTTTTTTTTTTTTTTTGGTAAAGGTAAAAGGTATTATAGCTTAGGACAAGAATACGGGACCGGCTCCAAAGCATACACTCAAGGCGACAGAGAGTGTTAGGGAGCCGAAACGAAAAAGATTACAAAGAAGAAAAAGAGACAAGCACAAGCAAGAAGCAAAGACCAACAGGTAACAAGCGAGAAGAAAACGCTAAACAAAACCTCAGCCGCCTAAGGAGAAGGCCGAGGGCCAGACACCCAAGGAGGGAAGGAGAAAAGATCACACAGCTTGGTCTTCATCCGGATCTACGCATTCTCCTCACGATCAACGAAGATGGAAGGGTCGAAGCCCCAGTTTCTCTCAAGCCTTCTATTTCTAGGGGTATTCGGGACATCGAGAAGGTGAGAGCTCGTCCTGACCATCTTGATAATGTGATTTTTCATTGCAGCAAGAACCACTTTGCTTCTTCGCGGAATATGATAGCATTCCTCTTCTTCCAGATTAAGTAGCACATGGCAGAAAAGAGTAACGAGCTAAGTTGTGAAAGAAATCATTGCCCTTTAGGAAGGAGGTAGCCCATTGGAGATTCTCCTTCCACGGCCTTGGGCGCCAAGGAAGGTTGCAACGAGAAGCCCAAAAATAAGCAATGGATGCCGATATGTGGCAATCAAAAAACAAGTGATCTATAGAGTCAGGAACATCATTGCAGAAGGCACAGGTGGCATAATCAATTCTACCATAGGAAATGAGAAGTTCTTGGGTAGGCAAACGATTTCTAGCAATCAACCAGAGATTGAATTGGAATCTGGGAATGATGACGTTGTTCCAAATAAGCGAAGCCCAGGGCACTACGCTTCTTTTGGTCCCGAAGTGGTTCCGGGCGGATCCTACCGAAAAGGATCCGGACGGATGCCAACGCCAAGAAAACCGGTCCGGAGCTTGGGAGAGCGTTGGGATAGAGAGACCCCTGACTCTCCATAATACTACGAAATGAAAGGCCCATAGGCGAAAGGAGATCAGCCACCACTGCATGCTTGGGTAGACCAGACCACTGAATAACATGATCTGGCATAATAATATCAAGAAGGCCTTTTGGGTGCCAATGATCAAACCATAACGAAGTGGAGCGCCCATTTCCAATCTTCCAAAGGAAGGAAAGCCGAGAGTCACTTCTTAATTGCAAAATTTTCTTCCAAGCCCAAGAGCAAATTTTAGGAGATGAAGCTTTCCAGAAGTTGTTCCTCTTTAAAAAGTTGGAATGAATCCAACGGCACCAAAGGGATTCTTTATTTGTGAACAGAATCCAAATGTGCTTCATCATGGACGCCTTGTTGCAATCTCTCAATTTTCGAATACCAAGTCCCCCTTCTTTTTTTGGTAGGCATATATCATCCCACGACACCTTCGCCCCCTTACCGAGGGCGGATCCTTTCCAAAGAAATTGCCTTAAAATCTTTTCAATGCTATTGAGAACCGAAACCGGCAATGTGAAAACACTCTACCGAAGGTTTGGATGGAGTGCAAGATCGACTCCGATTAGCCGCAACCTTCCAAAGAAAAGAGAGGAAACGATGAGCCCAAGATTGGGCTCTAGCTGTAATCCGATCAATAAGGGTGATGCGATCGGCTTTCCCAAGCCCGGAGGATATGATAGGCACTCCCCAGATAGCGTACTGGTAGTTTACCTTCTTGAAACCCAAAGGCTAAGGATATGTAGTTGCGAAGAGACGGATGACCACCCGAGAGAAAAGTTTCGCTCTTGTTCTTGTTTGGAATCAAGCCACTCCATGAAGAGAACAAGTCCAAGCCTTTCTTCAGCAAGGTAATGGACGCCCAATCAGCCTGACTAAAAAGAAAGACATCATCGGCAAAGAAAAGGTGAGATAGCTTGACAGCTTTGCACCGCCAAAAGTATTTGAATTCCTTGTGGGAGGTGCGAGCACTCAAAATTCCTGAGAATACCTCCATCACTAGGTTAAAAAGATAAGGGGACATCGGGTCGCCTTGTCGTAGGCCCCGGCCACCAGGAAAGAACCCATGAAGTTCTCCATTGATTGATAATGAGTATTTCGGCGTCCGAACGCATATCATGATCAACCGGATCAGGAAATCAGGAAAGTCAAAGGCTACTAGAGTTAGCTGAAGGAAATCCCAATCAACCGTGTCATAGGCCTTTTGGAAATCAACTTTCATAGCACATTTAGGGAGGTACGGGTCGAGGTGAAATCCAGCGAAGACTTCCTGAGCTATCAATATATTATCCCTTATCCTCCTACCCTTAATAAAAGCATTTTGGGAAGGATCAACCACTTCATTCAAGACAGTAGCAAGGCGATTAGCCAAGATCTTGGTGATGACTTTGTATATAGTATTACAACAAGCAATGGGTCCAAGTCGAGACCGCACATGCATTAGGCACTTTAGGAATCAAGGCGAGGATAGTATTGTTTACTCTCTTAAGAGACGACCCGAAGTGAAGAATTCTTGGACCGCCTCTATGACAGAAGGGCCAACAATCTCCCAATTGTTCTTAAAGAATTCCGCCGTGAAGCCATCTGGGCCTGGAGCTTTGCCTCTAGGGAGAGAGAAAACTGTATCCCGAATTTCCGAATCAAGAACCGGGCTAGAGAGGGAACTAACCTGGTTCGTAGATAAGGGTCTTCGAACGAACTCTTTAACCTCTTGTAACGAAGGCTTGGATAAGGACGAATGAGGAGCAAGCAAGTCCTCAAAGTAAGAGACAAAAACCTGCGGGACCGTATTCGTGTCCGTGATCAACTCGTCCGATATATTTTTAACCGAGAGGATTCTATTTCTGAGTTGCCTTTTTTTGACGGAAAGGTGAAAGAATTTGGTATTCCGATCACCTTCCTTAAGCCACCGAACTCTAGATTTTTGTCTAAAGAAAGATTTCTCATCTCGGCGCAGGTCCACAAAAATTCTACGGCTTGTCTTCTCAAGATCGGCCAACCCTGAGTTGTTTGGATCAAGTTGAAGGTCATTTTGCGCGAGCCGAAGGGCTTCTCTAGCTTCCTCTGTCCTTGAAGAAATATTCGAAAATGCTTCTCTATTTAGTTGCTTCAGATTACCTTTGAGCACTTTCAGTTTGGAGACAAGCCTGTACATGGAGAATCCAATAACTGGTGTCTCCCAAGCCTGTTGAACAATGGATGAGAAATTCGGATGGTCTGACCAATAATCAAAAAATTTGAAGGGAGGGGGGAGAGAGAGAGATCTTTGGGGATTGCCACTATCATCAGGGAGAGAGTACATGGCCCCAGTACCTCGGGAGCGTGATGGGGTTTGGTGGGTGAATAAAGCATCTTTAGGGAACAGTGTAATTAGGATATGGTCTCCCTTGCAGATGCTACTGTTGCTGATGGATGGGATACTGAGAAAGTGGCCTTGTTTAAAAGTAAAGTCTTCAAATCTAGGGGCGCCTTGATGTGGGATTCGAGCCCTTGACCGTTTCATTGATTCTTTTTCTTATTTTAATTAAGTTATTCGACTGACGGCGTAAAGAACATGTTGCACAATCGATTTTGCGCACCATTTGTTTTGACAAAGTGAATTAATACCATTCTCTAATTAATGATGGATGAAACAATGTGCGGAAGATTTTCTTTGCATCAAACGATAATCCTTATGTGTAGTATATGCGATTCATTTATTTTCTTATTTTGAGTTACGAGTCACTAGTACAAATGTTGTTAGGCCGTCTCTAAACATAGGACTAGAAAAAGTGTTTTACGAGTTTTAAAATGAATAAGCATCTACTTATCCAGTTTGCCTGTTTGGCGTTTTTCTCACCCGCCTGAATATGCCTATTTGGACCTCATTCATCACATAACTTTGACATAACGAACGAAATTAAATTGGTATGCACAACATTCACAAATTCACTTTATTATTTTCAAGGTCCAACATTTACAATTTGCCATCCCTCACTGTTCAATGGTCAAAAACTAAGGAAAAATCAGCACAACACAATCTTCTGCTGGCCACATGTCACCGGCAATAAGTTAGGGCACGGTTGCATCCTTTTCAAAATATGCACAATTCAATTGACCAACAGCGAAAATCTTCGGAGATCAATATTTTTATCGTCCCCATAAGATTTTTCATTCAATCGGTATGGTTCTCCACGAAGAAATACATAGAACCATGAATAGGAGGACCGATCTGTGAATAGAAAAAAGCAACCTCCGAGAACCGCGCAATTCATGTACTTTGCAACTTGCCGAAACACGTTTTCTTTTGTTCTTGCCTGACAAAAGAAGGGAGGACGTATCGCAGCGCAAAAGCCTTGGCGGCTGAGATTTGATGTGATCTCTGTTGCGCTAACCGGACATGGCAGACCACATGATTGATCCGGGAGGCTCATGAATATAATAACCTTTCTTTCTTCTTTCCCTATGCACACCGATGGCCGCGAACGGCTCTCGTCCAAGAGACATTTACCCGCGATTTGCTCCCGAGGATTTCGTTTTTGATTCGTTCAGTATCGACCACTGTTTTCCGTCACGGTCGATCGCTCTTCCTTGACTTTTCGGGCCTTGCTTCCAACAACAAAAGGGTAAAGGAGAGAGAGAGAAAGATGACCTAATTTTTGACAGGGACATGAATGCTGTCCCACCATTTTGTTGTTTTGCAGTGTACAGCAATACCGCCTCGTATACCTTCGTAGAAGTTGCGAATCCACCCAACCAAAAAAAAAAAAAAAAAAAAGAAGAAAAAATGGTAAGGTGCTTGGAGCCTATTCTGGAGCTGCACAGGAAAATCAAGTACCTTCACCTTTGAAGAAAGGATCAAAATCAAGATTGCAAGAGAATTTAGTATTGAAGCCCATTACCATATTTAGATGAACTCATTTTCATTTAAGAATTTAAGTTAATGAGTATCCAAGTAGCCAAGTAGCCAGACTTTTGTGCTCGTATCCATGAATTACACACACACACATATATATATGCTCTCAAGGTTTTAATCTTTGATTTCTGCTTAGAAAAGAATTAATTTAGATCGCCGTCATAAAGATAGTAAAAAGTAGAAGAATCTCTCTTGTTGGGATAGAGGTTGAAATAAAATCAAATGTCATGTAAGTTTGAGATGACATCTAATTATCAAAATCCATGTTCATCACTTCCTTTTTATCTAACCCCTCAATTCCCTCCTCCTCCTCCTCCTCCTCCTTTTTTCCCCCTGAATTGAGTTTCAATGTGTGAAGTTCTTTTTTCCCTTTCTCGAACATTCTTTTTCTGGTGCGACCACTAGAGTTAAGAGTCGATAAACTTAATAATTAGTGATTATTCGATCTTGGTGTAGAATAAGAAAAATCAATGTCGGAAAGCTCTCTTTTCAAATTACCTCCTTTTTTTTTTTTTTTGCCTCTCATTAAATCTTTTCTCTCGCTCTCTCTTGCCTGAAAAGCTACCAATATAAAAGAGTAATCGTCAGCCTTGTGGGATGATGATATGATAAGCACAAACAAAAATCACGACCACCTTTCATTAAACAATGAATTGCGTATTCGGCTACATTAAAATAAATTTTCCTGTATTTACATACATCGTTAAAGGAAGGGAATATATTTCATCCTGCTATGCTAATACAGAGGAACTGGTAGCCGAGGCGGCTTCACCGGCTTCTGCACTTTAACGACGACGGTTTTCTCTTCTCGCGGAGGCTGGCGGGGACTCGGCAGTGCTATGAACTTCGGTACCCCGTCGCCCGGCATCAACACCGGCAAGGTCTGGCCGTGATCTCGCTTCACATCCTGAAACGAAAGTTGCAAAAGTGAACCTTCCGATGCATCGAGTTCAAGCCATCAACTTCAGGACCAAATACAGTACAGGTTTAATCCGTCATAGGAATAGTATGTTAGCTCCAGATAGCTAGAAAACGTACCTTGAAAGGGGGCGCGGATTTCCAGGGTGGGTTTTCGGGGTCGGCCTCGGGATCAGCGCCGTCAGAGGAAGACTGGCGGAGGGAGCGGAGCCTCTCCCAGTGGTAGCAGCAGGAGAATATGCCGCTCAGGCTGAAGATGACGATGAGGAGGAGGGCTGTGCCCAGGGGGAACCCGAGGGACGGCCGGTCCGCGGCCGTGTGCGGCGGGGAAAGATCCGGGCTCTCCATCGTCACCTAAACTTGTCGGTCTCGGTCTCGATCTCGATCTCGACCACGGTCCTTCTCTCATGTGGTGCACGAGGGAGGGGGAAAGATGGGAGCAATTGAAGGTTGGGGAAGCTCAGGAGAGGAAGAGAGCGTAATAGAATGCGAAATTGAGAGCGGGGTCGGGGGTTTATAAAAAGAATGGAAAAGGATTTTCAACCCAAAAAGAAAAAAGAAATTGTAACGAAAATGATTAAAAAAATGAGTGTGGACAAAAGGGGAGGACGTGTAAAGAAGGGTACATAGAGTGTCCGGGGCATTGTACGGAAGATGGTAGGGTCCATGGCTTGTCGAGTTTTGGTGACTTGAGCATGACCTGAAGTGTGAGGGAGAAGAGTTCGGCCGTTGATGGGGGAAAGAATTTGAAAGGGAAGATGATGACTAGGGAAAAAAAAAAAAAAAAAATTGAAGAAAAAGAAAATGAAATTATAGAGATGGGGCCTTTCTAATGAATGGCGACAATGGGTTTCTTTTCTTTCGTCAAATCGGATGATAAAAACTGGTGATTTTTGTTTATTGATTGCAAAGTGATAAACATCATGTCTATTTCGGCAATTTTGTATAAGGGTTATGAAAAAGTTGTAAGGAATTACTGTTTTTTACTATTTAAGAATTCATCTCTCGATGAATCATAAAAAAGCCTTGGGGAAGACATTAACTTTTGCATCTAAAGCACCTTCTACTAAGATTAAAAGGAAGGAAGAAAATGGCCATAGTGTGAAACCGGAAAAGCGCCAACATAAATGGGCTTTGGCTGGAGGCAGAAAAAAGCTAGGGTTTTATCCCCTAATGCCTTTTAGCTGGAGGCTGGGGCACGGACGCTGTTCTTCCCGACTACTTTTTATTATTATATGTTATTTTATTTTATGCTTCCTCTGCAAATTGCAACTTTACAATGCCACTTTTGTAGAAGAGTCTAAAAGGAGAACAGCGGAACAAAATAGAAGATGAGAATGATGCAACTGTCTATGTAAGTCGTGTTCATGGCGTGCAAGAGGGACATAAAAGCGACTGCTGGTATCATGAAAAGTGATGCAGGTGGGAAGGACAGGTGCATATGGACCTTATATCCTTTTCGAAATGTTCCACTTGATTCATGTCTGCTCGCTCCGATTGGGAGAAGTTTGCCAATTTGATGAGTCCATTACCATAGTGTCTTGGCGTATCCAAAAAAATAAAAATAAAAATCAAAGAAGCATTTCAACACAAGATAGCAAAGGCCTATGACAAAAATTGATTTTGTTGTTTTTTTCAGTATAATTTAAACTTGGGACCTTTTGAAAGACAAATTACTTCTTACCATTAGATCAGGCAGCTACTTTTCGCATTTGCATGGATTAGATGGCGCACCAGCTTTTTATCTGCAAGGGTGAATCTGGTGGATTCTATCATATCACAATCAGCAGCCATTTGATTCCTTCAACCTAGTGGAGATAATCAAAATCCACAATTAGTGGAACTCACTTGATCCAACGGTGCACATAGATCCTGATTCACTTGGATTTTGTTCGTGCGAACCATATAGCGACACTCCATCCATGGTGATAATCTACTTAAATAATGGTTTTCCCATCATATCACACCCACTTTGTGCCACTTTTACACAGGTAATTTGGGTCTAATGAAGAACCTAGAAAAGGAGGAGAGAAGAAGGCAAAAGTTATCTCATGTCTTTTACTTAATCTTATATAAAAAGATGATAAAAAGGGCTCGGTAGATGTCATTAATTTGGGAAAGATACCTATTCGCCATTCTTAGCACGAAATATTCTTAGTTGCTTTCGTTGCATTGAGGTGAGTTTCGCATGAGATTCGTTTAATTTAATGATGTATGTGAGTTGGGAGTTATATATACTCACATGAGCTTTGAACATGGATTCTTGAATAAAAATAACTTGATGGGAATTTCAACCTCAAAATTTTACCTATAAATCACATAATTTACACATGGTAAATTGTAGTCTTACAATACTAAATGAGGGGGCAAAATTCTAATCCAAAAATAAGCTAGGTCATTATTTTTAAAATGCCTAACACATTCCAAACTTCAATTTGAACCTTTCTGATATTGGGCAAGTTGAATAACTTTTATCTTAAAATGAAACAAAATCTTTCATATATTCCTTAAGAATTTGGTTCTACATTTTTCTTTACGCGCTCGTAGCGTGTGCTTTTTTGCTAGTATGAAATGATAAAAAGTAAAATAAATGAACTTAAAACTCTAATATGAATTGCAAATTTGCAGAAGAAAATTTATTATATATTCTGAGAAATTGATAAGATCCAAAAGCAACACCGAATTTAAAACGACCGGACTCATAGTTTTAATTACTTTTCACTTGCCTACAAGCTAAGGGTAAACCTACGACTCAGCAAGATCAACAATAAAAAAAAAAATCAAAATAATATATAGTGCCTAGAGTACTGTACACAAGCAATTAGCCATAAAAGGGCAGTTATACGGAGTGGCCGGCAACTATATTCGTAGAAGTCTTGACTTTCGGCAGCTATGGTAAAGTGAAAAAGAAAAAGAAAACAGAAATATATCCAATGACTAATTATTGAAAAGAAAATAATATGAAGGTTTCCTAGCTAGGCAGTGCTCCCCTTTTCTCTGCTTATGGAGCCAACTATAATGTATATTCCTTTTTATTTAATGAGTAAGTTGGCATCCGCTTTTTTATTTTTATTTTTATTTTTATTAGAGATAATTCAGACATAAAATCAAAAACTGTTGACGTGACTATTCACAAATGTGAAGGATAGACTGAATTTGGAAAATAATATATGGTACCTAGAGTACTGTAAACAAGCAATTAGCCATAAAAGGGCAGTAAAACGGAGTGGCCGGCAACTATATTCGTAGAAGTCTTGACTTTGGGCAGCTGTGCTAAAGTGAAAAAGAAAAGAAAAAAACAGAAATATATCCAATGACTAATTATTGAAAAAAAATAATATGAAGGTTTCCTAGCCAGGCACTGCTTCCCTTTTTCTCGACCCAACTATAATGTATATTCCTTTTATTTAATGAATAAATTGGCAGCTACTTTTTTTATTAGAGATAAATTAAGACATAAAGTCGAAAACTGCTGGCGTGATTATTCGCAAATGTGAAGAATATACTAAACTTGGAAAAATTACCAATAATATCATAAGTTGGTTGTATAGATATCTATTTAGTCCTTAACACTTTCTTTTCGCCACTTTAGTCATATACTTTTTAATAATTTACAAATATAATCCTTCCGACTAATTTTGATTAGAAACCATTGATATGATGAGCAAGCGCAAAGGCCCTTGTCAATGGCTAGTGAGGGCTTGAAGGCCATCTGGGGGGTCTCATCCTTAAAAGAGGTCTTGAGAGGAGAGATGGGCCGTAGTGGTTATAAAGCAGGTTAGAGGGCTTCTCCCAAGTGATGTGAGACAGCTAAAATCCCCTTAGTATACACTTGGATCTACCTTAACTTGGCTCTGATGCCAATCTAGGGGGTATCATCCTCAAAAGATGTCTTGAGAAGAGAGGTGGGCTGCAGAGATTATAAAGCAGGTCAGAGGCTGGACACCTAAGATCCCTTAGCATACACCCGCATTTCTGCCCACAAAGAAAAAAAAAGAAGATAAAAATATTATAAAAATCATTTTTTTAAATTACAAAAATTATCCAAGTTTATATCAATAGTGTCATATAAAATGGACGGTGTTCACGTCAACGATAACCAGCTAAAATTGGTCGAAAGGACTATCTTGACAAATCGTTAAAAAGTTTATGACTAAATTAGCTATATTAAAAGTTTAAAATTAAATTGATTTTTATACTTAATCTTTTTAAATTTTTTTTTTTTTTTTTTTTTTTGTAATTATCCTGTCTAAAAAGTCAAATTGTGCTGAAAGTTGCGGCGAATCTCATTATTTGTATCACCGAGCACTCCACATAAAGCGAAAGCAAGCTAGGAAGCAGAGCCGGTTATTGTAGGGACATTGTTCCTCGCTTTCTCCCACCAAAGAAAGATAGCAGCTTAAAATCGGTGAATCCGACCTTAAAATTGACACTTGATTGCATAAATAACTAAAAATTGATATTTGACGCAACGTTAAAATTGATAGAACACTTGTTTTATATAACAAACATCATTTAATTATGGCAGTCTGTGTTTGTGTATATATATATATAATGAAAAACACTCATTTATATCACCTTCTAGATTTCCTAAATTAGTTTTTCTTTTCTTTCTCTCTCATATCTACCCCCTTCAGAAATCACCTCCTACTATCTGTCTCTTTTCACTATTATATTTTTAAAATTGTCCCCCTCCTATTTCGTAAATCAAATCATATCCTTTTTCTTATGCATAATTATCTATTTGTGCATGAGTGAGTAGCGCGTGATTTGACCCTTATATAATTCTATGGAAGGAATAGGTTTGATCATAAGCCATTGTTTACGTACTCCCTACATTGCCACCGATATCAATCATTCTTTGGAAACTCTTCATCAACTAATGTCAGCTTGATTAGATTAACTAATCATTTGATAGCATCTTAGTTGCTTGTTTAAATGTTTAGACAATTCAATTTTTGGCCTTTCAGATTCTTAAAGGGCAACAAAAGTAAATAATCCCAAAAAAGGGGTAGAGCTACAAAAAAAAAAAAAAAACTCATTCTTTAAATTATGCGATTAGACAATTCAATTTTTGGCCTTTCAGATTCTTAAAGGGCAACAAAAGTAAATAATCCCAAAAAAGGGGTAGAACTACATAAAAGAAAAAATCATTCTATAAATAATGGGATAGGTTGTCTTAATTACAAAATGATAATATTGTGGTGCATTGGTGATGTTAGATTCACAAATAATTTTTATGATTTTTTAAGTTTAATAGATATTTTAAATTTTGGTGGAAAAAAAAAGTTTTTTGGCATATGTCATCTCAAACAAACAAGCAAAAATTACTAAATTTCTATTTTCATTTTCTTCAAGAACGAGGGTCCAAAAACACATTTAGTAGCATTTTGAAAAACCTTTCAAGCTATTGACATTTATGGCATAGATGGTGAAATTGCTGTATCTAAGCTATGCGCACCTGATGATTATATATTCTTATTAAACTCTTTTTCCCCCAATTACAACTCCATTTCAATACCCGATACCCCACAAGGAATGAGGGTGGTCGTCACTCCATGAATGGAGACAAAGAAATTAAAAAAAAATAAAAAGTTGTCGTCTTGGAAGATAGATGTCGTGTTGAAATCGAATTCAAAATGTAAAAAAAAGGGAAAAAAGAATATTGAGAAAGATTTTGGGGGTCCTCTAACTTTGACTCCCGATCCCAAAGTGATGACAACGTTTTATTGGACTTTCGATTTTCCGTGAGCTAGTAGGACTCCTTGGGCGTGTTTTTCCTCGTCCGCATCATAATTATGTCATGTACTTTCGGTCTTACACAGTACGGATTTTCATAGTCAAAAGAGAGAATCGCAGTGATTTTTCTACTCACTAGAGACTTCGTGGAGGAAAATCTTGATGTGTACTAATGTATCGTGTTATCTTGATTTTACTACTTTCTGGCCGGCACGTTCCGACTCCACTCGTGGATGGGAAACTGACTCGGTCAATTTAGTGGATGTAGCTTCATATATAGCTAATATTTGCCTATTATCAAAATATAAAAATATCCGATATAACAATAACTTGAATATAAGGATTGGAGTCTTGAAGTCCACCAAAAAGATATAGGATCTCAAGTGACTAATCAAAACTAAACTCAACAAAAGTACCGGTATAGTTTTATGTACAAATATCCCAAAACTATACCAAAAACAACTCTTGGAAAGCATCTTGCCGATACAACTCTTGTCCTACTCATCAGTAGTTGTAGAACCTGGAAAGACTAAAATGGATGATTATTGCAACGGCCCTTTAGGGTAAACCATCTAAGAGTTGGCTAATGGATTATTAAGTTTATATTAATTCGAGCTCTCTCAGGTCTTATCAATTCGCAATTTTTAATTCAAGTTTTTTAACATGAAAAATCAGTTTATTCCAAAGTCGCCATTAATTAGTTTTTTTTTTTTGGTCGATTAGAAACTCAAGTAATGTGTGCAGAATATCTTACAATTAATTCAAAACTTGATTATGCTAAATTACTTAAACGGCCTTTCGGTGCATTTTTTTGGATTGATTTGAAACCTAACCACTAACATATGAGGGAATATTCATGTAGGTGTGCAATTGTTAAAGTGACAACTAGTAACAAAGCATGAAATAAATAAATTGCTAGAAAGAAGTATAAATTCAAACAATTCCATTGAATTGATTTTTCTATATACAAATAAAGCACCGAAATTCTATACCCAGCCTAACCATAATTCTACTAACTAATTAACAATTCTAATTAATTCTCTTTTTTGGGGTTTTCTTTTATTTATGTAAACTAGCTTCATGAAATTTTAATCAAGGTTAAACATGACATGACCTAATTCTAATCAACGTTTTTAAGTTGATTGAGTTTGGATCTAAGTAGTAAATGCCAATTGAAATAGCATGATGTTGAATAACATGTTGAATGATTTGCATGATGATTGAGCCTGATTGAATTTAGACTTAAATATTGATAGCATGCTAAATGTCTACGTTGTGATTAAAGTCTCTCGAACTGCTATGCTGAATGAATTACCATGACGAATGATTGAAATGGCGCACAGCTTTGAATAAACACGTTGATTGGCATCGAATTATTCTTTTCATCTTAAATCTTAGAACGAGTTAAGATTAAATCATTGAAAGTGCCCCGACCTAGGGAAGGGCAGACTCTAGGCCATGGACAAGTAGGACGGATTTCGGAATTGTATCATTCTTTTCAAAAAGTTAGTTCAAAATAAAAATCCGGCTTGCGAGGTGGAAAGGCAAGGCAATACACGGTTCTTTATTGGTCTTGCATAAATGAGGTACCGAAAAAATGAAAATTAAATGGAACTATTTTCACCTCGATGCAAAGGAATGGACATATATCACACAACAGAAAAAATTCCAAAGTACGTTGCTCAAACAAATTTACCCTTCATACATATACTAGTAGAAGCACCCTTCTCTTGCATGTGGAAAAAATTAAATAAAGAAAGAAAAAAAATTAAAAATTTTGAGTTAATACCATAAAAAACCTCAAATTGTAAGCTTGTAATAAATATACCGCAAACTAATTCTTAGACTATAAAAAATCCAAAATCGATACACTTGTGCCCAAAACTATCATATTATTACAAAAAGTCCCAAATTGGTATATTTGTCAACTACTACAATTTGATGATAAAATTAAATGAAAATTAATTGAGAGTAAATTTATCATAGGCCTGAAAAAAATTAATTTAGAGTAAATTATCATAACTATACTAGTTTTGAGTTTTTCATAGTATTAACTCAAAAACTTTATTTCCGATTAGGGAGATTTATTTAAATATCAACGAAATAAGAGATACAAATGAAAGTTTGGTAAGTGGTAGACATATATGAAACAATTATATGAAATGTGAAAGATTCAATTTATTTTATACTACAACTAGATCCAGCCTTTGATTTTTACCTAATTCACCTTGAGTTTTTCCTAGTTTTCTTTATTCTATAAAATATATGCAGAAATTAGAAGCCCATCTGCACGTCTTTTTCCAATCCGTATGCATACCGCGTCCGGTTCCGGCGCCCGTACCAGTCCCCATGCACCTTCCTCGTTGCTTCCAAACGTCGCTATCTTTTGTGACATTTCGATGGAAATGTATCTGTGTTGGATCGTCGGTAAGATATTTCACACCGCGATCGAAAACGATTGGCCAATTTTTCATTTTCATTCCCATTTCCATTTCCTTGGTTCCATTATCGTGTGCGGTGATAAATTCTCCACAGCATTTAGGGCAAGGATATCATATAATATTTGGGTTTTTCATTGCTTTTGCTGTTGATTCAAAGATTTGGTTTGATATCAGAAGGCCCCAAGGGACTTGAGAATTCAAAGGAACATGATTACAGGCCACAAATAAGTTTCCACGTGTCCACGCGAGAGGGGTTGAGATTTTCACGATTAGGTCTTTTCCGACCTAATTCCATAAAAAAATTAGTTAATTTTAGGTTTAATTCTAATTCGGTTCATCCCGAACTTTTACTGTAAAGCAAGCACTAGTTCTTTCATAATTATCAACATCATGATCAATTATAGATTCATTATAATGTCAATAATCCAAAAGAAAATTGTTGGGAGATTTTCTTTGGTAAAACTGAGATTGGACTTAAAGTTGGAAGTATTTAGTGAATTAATCCGGTCTTTTTTCTAACCCCTTTCAATTCCACTCATCAAAGATGTTTCACAAGTACAAGACACATACCCCCACGATAATCAATATATTGGGCTGCAAGGTCAAAGGAAATTAAAGTGCTAGATAAAAATAGAAGTGCATTAAAGTGCTCGAAACAAAAAAAGGCACTTGAGTTGGAATTGGAAGTGGAAATTAGGAACTGTCGAATAGAAGATGGACACGAACGCGACGATTACAGTCACTAGACACAATGAGAAAAACAAATTTAACATGCAAGTCAAAGCTAAATCTGAAGGACACTAACTGCACGGACCCAATTGAATTGACTAGTAGATCTTGTCTTAATCTTGGGAAGCCGATCCGATTTCCGATTCCCTAAATGGTTTTCCAATTTCCTCGGTGAAATTAATCAAGTTCCCGATTCCAAAGATGAAACCACATAAGACTTGATCAATTTTTTTTAAACTTTAATTTTATTTCTTTAAGATTATTAATAAAATAATTCTAACTCTTAATTATTAAGAGTTTTCTAAATGTTATTAACATGCAAATATTTAGACAAAAAGCAAGATAGACATAACTTGACTGAAGCAAGTTTTGTGGGTTTTATGTGTAACTTCTCTCACATTCTTTATGTGCTCATTCGATGCGGGACTCTTGACCTAAGAGTCCTGTATTGAAGGCTTTTGCATAGGTTGGATATACAAGAGCAAGAGAGACAAGCCATACACTAGGAGTCCCACAACGACTAGGTATGCAAAGACCGTAAGAGAAATGGATAAAAACCAAGTCACGCTTCAATTAAAGTATGCCTATATATTTTCTCTGAATTTATTTATCTATTTGGGTTCTGCATATTTGATTTAATTTTCTTTAACTTTGTTAATTAGTCATTTAATAAAGCTTATAAATAGGTTGTCATATACTCTTTAAAATTAGAGATATACACAAATTCCATATTAATCTCTTTCATCATTATACTTAACTTATATATATATAAACTCTGAAATTTTTTCACCACAAACTGTTCAACTTCTCTCTATGAACTTTTTCTCTCTTCATCACTCCCGTCGTTCACTGCTGGCTCAAGCTCAAGCGCTCTCTCTCTCTCCGTTCATCTTTGCTTTCACCAATGCCTGTGGCTAGTGAGTGATTCGCTGACTTTGGTTCGTCTCTGTTCATCGGTGGTGTCGTTTACTGTGATTTTTTTTCAATGTTCTTTTCTTCTTTTCGGTTTGGCTTTTATGATAAATAGGAATTGGAGTGATGCAGGTTCATGACTCATGAATCAACTCGATATCCATAAAATATATTTGTTGATTGTTGATTGTAATGTGAACCTGTTTGTTCTGACTTGCTTTCCATTGGTTCCTGCATTTTTATTTCCGCCTTGGTTTCTTTTCTTTTTCTTGGTTTGTAAGTTTCAACCTTGGTTACTTTCTTGATAATGTCCAGATTCCTACTTGAATTATGGGGTTTTACCCTTCTTTTTTCTTCTTTCCAATTCGTGTAGTTTACGTGATTTGAGTTCCCATCATTGACTTATTATGCCTCAGTCACATTTTTAACATCCTAAGGATTCGTTCTGAGTAAGGGTTTAAACTTGTAAGAGCTTCGTCTTTATGATTTCGTGTTGGGTTTTGCTTGGAGAAGTCTACGTCTGTTTATTCATGGCTTTGCCTTTCTTATTGTGGCCATTTTCTGTTACATTTATGATCTTAATTGTAACCATTCGCCTGTGGCAAATGAGGATGATATATATAATTAGATGAACATTTTAATGGAGTTGCTGATCTCTTACTAAGAATCGTTAATACTTTATGCCTAGGTGATTTATATCCCCGGGAAACACAAGACGCATGATCAAATTTGTAGGCTTGCACACGGTGCAAATAAGATGTGAATTAGAAGAGAAGGTTGAAAAACTACACAAAAGTGATGAGCTATGTTCTAATTCAGCGACTGAAACTTAGCAGCCTAAAGGAGAGACTACAAATGTGAATGCATATGTTAAGACCTGCCTATTCATATGGTGTACAATTTTTCATTGTAGAATACTGAAATGGTCCAAGTATTGATGAAACCTGTACAATTTTCTACTAATTTGCTTAGGTGACTGTAGTTTGGTTTAATGAAAGAGATCAAAAAATAGAAAAGTAATGCAACCTCTAGAATACCCAATTACTAGCTGTGCCATTTGACATGCATGCACATGTCCCCACAATTGTTGAAAAGCCATTCAATAGAGTTAATCAAGTGTCAACAAATGTTATGCAGCCTTGGCAATGACAATATTGCTATTACAATGTGTTAGGAATTTATACAGTTATCATGGCAGAAGACGAACAGATTGAGAAAAGAGGCTAGCTGGAATAAACAGTCTAAAATTAAAACCAAAAGTCTAACTTTCTAGTGTGTGTTTCCATATGGTTTTGGTGGATGACAAGTCGTACAACAATCAGCAAGGAACAACTATAGAAAGGAAGAGTGTACCTTTTCAATTTGATATCTCTGGACATCTTTTAGTGTTTCACAGTAAAGTGTGAAATGTTGAATGTCTTCTTGATATGGTTCATCTAGTTATGCTGACTAAGTTCTGGTCCTTGACAGGAAGTAGAGTTAGGAATCAGAGGCAAACGGGTGTATTTATGAATTCAGCTTAAGATTGCTCACCAATAGATAGTAACATCATTAGTTTATAAGTTTTTTATGTTACTAAACTGCAGGGAAGTATAATGATCTCATGAAGGCATATTCGAAACTTGGAAAGAGCGATACCCCCTTGAAATACTGTTTCTCTAGTGTTGGGAAAAGAGAAACTTGGATGGTCCAATGCTAGGGAATAACCCATGCCTGAATGATTTGGGGACTCTCTAGTTGTCTTCAAGAACTTAAGGTCAAAGAAAGCAAAGTATGAAGAGATTCACAAGTTGAAGGAATCTAGTTGTCTTCCAACCTAGAACTTAAGGTCAAAGAATGAGAGAGATGAAAAGATTCACAAGTTAAAGGAAATACTGAAAGCCACAAAAGAGCAATTACAAAAGACAAATGGAGATGTACAAGAATTACAGGCTCAAATAGATGTCTACTATTATACCGAATTTAAGCATGTGGCGGACTTGAAGTGATCTCACAAGATCTGGACGAGGTAGGCATGTCATGAACCATGAGATGTGACTAATTTCATTGAATGTTAAAATAGTGAAGGTGTTTTATTCACTAAATACTGAGTGACCTGGTTATTGGATGCTAAGGTGGTTTTAAATGGAATATAGGTGGATAGACTTGAAACATGAGTTTGGTATGAGGACCGTTTTGATGGAGCTTGAAAGTGGAATACAAATGTAGCATGATGTAACCATGTTTCTTCCCTTTTGCTGTGACTAAATCATGTTTTGGGTTTACTTCTCTTGCATTATGCCCTGTCCTTGTTCTTCACTTTGAAGTATACAAGTGATTGCCCTTACCAGTCACTGCTGCGTGTTGCTCTTTCTTTCCTTGTTTCAAATAGTCACTGTGGAGCTCTCTTGTCCTTCTCTGTATAGACCGTGGAGTGTTATAGCATCTTTTAGATTGAAGAGAAGTAGAAATGTTGCCTGTTTTGGCACTTGAGAGTGGTTGAGGAACGCAGTTGATTGGAGATGGTTTTTGTCGATGAATGGGTTTACTAGATTACCTAATACCATATACTGATTACCTTAAACTACTATATCCTTGGCTCACAATGCATTTCTTCTTGTTCCTGCTCTTAAAGTTAGACTTCTATTTTCATAATAGAACTTTTCAAGTTTACTGGCTTACAACAATGATGGTGATTTTTGAACTCTGCCTTTGGGTTTACAGCCATTCATTATTGGTTGTAGTGTTTATACGATGCTTTGGCCACTCAGCCCTGAGTTTGTGTTAATGAATTTCACAACTGTGTGTTTTGCAATGAAGTGAATGGAGCTCCTCTGTTCACGTCTCTACATTTTTTTTTTCAAGTGATGGAAAATGTGACTGATCACGTCTTGCTCATTCTGTCTCAAGAAATAAGCTTTTAAAGCAATTACGTAATATCTTGTCCTGATTTGATATGCTTTACAGATTTATTAAGAGCCCCCCTCTGTTCATTATTTTTTTTTTTTTTAACTTTCTGTGATATAAGCTTCCTCTAAATCCTTCTCCAATTCAAATTATTGAAGGTTTAATTGGGTGATGTTCAAGTGATCACTAACATGATTTATTGTGCTGGTTTCGTGCCCATTATGGTTAGTCCTCTTTCCTACACTCATTTGATTTGTAGGATGATGACCATCATAACACACAATCGAGATCTCCAAACATCATTCTGCCCTCTCCATCATCGAGTCACCACACTATAAGGGATAAGGTTAGTATTATCTCTGAAGGTACAACGATCATTGTAGAGCACTATTTGTTTTTGTCATAAATGTCTTAGGTCTGGCAAAAAAGAACGAAACAGCTACTTGTGCCTGTGGTTGAAGAAAGCTCATTAAAGAACTACTAGAATTTCTTCATCTTCAAGATACGAAGGTAGAAAAGATTTTATAGTAATGATAGGACCTCTTTCATGTGCAGTGAAACCTTAAGTTAGCGATCTGCAGCTGTGTATCCAAGCTGCAACTAAAATTGCTCTAAAATGCGAGGAAAGAAAACACAGCGACATAGTGTTCTTGACTAGTAAGTCAATTGATTAGTGGATAGGTCATAGGTGGACCGGACACCTACCTTAGCAATATTTTCTTGAGTCGTGTATTGAGTATTTGATTATTTTAATATTGGGAAAAGTACACTACAAGTTCTAAAACTTGTTGTAAAAGTGCAATCCAGTCTTAAAACTTACAAAAAGTACAATTGAGTCTTAAAATTTATCAATTTGGTACAATCGAATCCTCCTATTAACTTTATTTAATTTGGTTGACAGAAAATATTGACGTAGCATTTTTTATTCATTTCTCTCTATTACTAGCATAGAGCTTAAAAGAAAAGGTTTGTGTGTGAAAAAACGTTGTTTGAGATCTAGCCCAAATTTCCAACCGCTAATTGAGTTTTCTTCACTTTTTCATCCATCTTTCGTCCAGAGTGTGCTTCTTATTCATGGAGTACACTTCCTATTTGTCAATCCTCTTGTTCTTTGTCCAAGTGTCCTTCTTGTTCTTCGTCAAGTCTCCAAATTTCCTCTTTGTTTGAGTGCGATGAAATTCATTCCTTGGACAAAAGCTTGAGGAGCCGACGACGAAATTGAGTCCTCTTCGTCCGAGCCCGATGGCGTGAATGATAGTGTTATAAGCCACTACATCGAGCTTAATCCCCTTTCTTGTATTTTGCTTTTGTTCCAATGGAGGTATGGAAACTCACTTGAGGTGTTATCTCTTGTGGATTAGATGGGTCTGAAGTTGGATAATGAAGTCAATGTTACAGCAGGTGGCTGTATCTATTTGAAATACCGCAAATTGTTTTCAGACATATTCTCATGGTTTATTCTAATTGTCAAATACTAAATGGAAGGCAGTTGTTTTGTGGCTCACCTGCCAAAGCAGAAGCAAAAGAAGGGTAGAGCACAAAAAGCTTTCTCAATTCTGTGATTGAGAGTTGGTGTAAGGAGAAGTAACAAGCTTTTCCGACCCGCCTATATCTCCTTTCCTTCTTTGTTCATTCTACTGGGAAGCGGCTGTTGTTGTTCGGTCATTCCTGGTCATGTATAACAAGACTCAGTCCTCAGTGAACATCTGGTGCTACGGGTACCCTTCTATTGCCGTCATGATCTCTTATTGCAATCATCATCGTTGTGTTATCCACTCTATTCTTAGCTCCAGTTCTGATTTGCTTTATATATCTTGAGACTACACTTAGAAAACAAAACAGAAAACCTGTTTTTCATGGGAAGTTCCTTGGCAAGGCTTGCATATGTCTGTGTTCCTCCTATGTACTTGTCTTTCGGGAGTCACTGATGTAGAATTATATTCCAAAACGGGAGTCACACTATGCCTCCACATGACTTGAGTTTTAACGTGGCTAACACTGCTCTTAAATGTCACCAATTCATTCTATGCTCTTGTGATCAGGCTAAACGTGGTAATGTCTGCGAACAAGGCATTCTTCTTGCAATAACAAAGTCTCACTTCTCTTTATATGGATGCTTTTCCTTTTGCTTTGCATTGTTCTATTTTATAGCGAAGAAGCTCCTAGTAGAATGATGGTATAACCCTGATTGTCAACATATGTTTCTTCTGTTGCATTTGGTAGAACCTTTAATTGCCAAATCAAAAAATGGCGACGAGAAGATTGAGGGCGCTAACATCTACATCCAAGTGGTGTAGCTGCTAAAGAGGTTGACTCAGAGCTTAACTACTCTTGTGGTCTTCGATCACCGATTCTCATGGCAAAGACAAGGAAAAGTGTAGGGATTGGTTTTATGGTTGGGGTAAGTTTTGAGTTGATCAGAAGACACCAGATCAAGCTAGGGACATGAAGCCGACTTCCTTGAAAGGAATCATGCATTGTGTGAATCAAGCCAATCGAGGCGTGACGAGGTCGACGTGAACTAACTTCTAGCTGAAACCGAGGCTCAAAGGGCGAAGTATAGATGTCTAAAGGAGGATGTTGTTTTCTTTTTTGAAAAGAACAGAGAACACGTAGACAGCAAAAACAGAACAGAAAAAAGGAGTTTACAGCAGAAGCAGAGAACAAGTTTACAGCAGAAGTAGAGCGTCGTGTTCAGAAAACTGAAAAAAAAAAAAAAAAAAAAAGGTTCAAAATACATACTAGAACGTAGCCACAAACCCACGTCGCCGACTAACGGCTTGCTTGATCCACAAAATCAGCAACAGATCAGAATATCTAAGATACGTGCAGCTAACTGCTCCTAGGAGATAAGATTGACTAACCAACTCCTAAAAAAACAGGACACTAACAAACTGACTAAACAAAACAAAAAAGAGAAAAACAGCACGTGCAGTCTTGATACATCAACACTCTCCTCCCGGATCAAGTACTGCACACTCCTAGCTTTGCCCTGAGAAGTTCAAATCGACCAACATGAAATGACTTCGTGAATATATCTGCAATCTGGTTTTCTGAATTGCAGTACACCAGTTTCACCTCTTCAGCCTTTTGCACTTCTCTCAAGAAGTAAAACTTGACCTTAAAATGCTTTGTTCTTCCATGAAATACCGGATTTTGTGAAATGGCCAAAGTAGCTTGATTATCCACAAACACTTCTATATCTTCTTCTTGCTGCATATGCAGATCATCCATTAGCTTCTTCAACCATAATGCTTGATTCACAGCTGCAGTAGCTGCAATGAACTCAGCTTCTGCAGTTGATTGAGCCACTATTTCCTGCTTCTTTGAACACCAAGAAAAACATGCCGACCCAAATGTAAAGCAATAACCTGAAGTGCTCCTCATATCATCCATTGATCCTGCCCAGTCACTATCAGAATACCCCTGCAACTTAAACTCCTGAACTGTACAAAACTTAATCCCATATGAAAGAGTACCTCTCAAGTACCTCAATACCCTCTTTGCAGCTACCATATGCAACTCACTTGCACAATTGAGAAATCTAGATAAGACACTTACAGGAAACATGATGTTTGGCCTAGTTGCAGTGAGATACATAAGACAGCCAATCAAACTTCTATAAACTCTTTCATCTGCAGGTGCTGATCCATCCTCCTTTTGAAGCTTTTCCTTATGACCCATTGGAGTACTCACACTCTTGCACTCCTCCATGTTGAATCTCCTTAGGATCTCCTTCAAATACTTCTTTTGGATAAAAACTTCATTCGAGTCCGCCTAACTTCCATTCCTAGAAAATATGACATCTCACCAAGATCAGTCATTTCAAATATCTTCATCATCTCTTGCTTAAATGTAGTAATCTGAGCACTATTACTCCCTGTCACCAGCATATCATCCACATAAAGAGACACCACCACTAAGTCAGATACTAACTTCTTGACATATAGAGTGGATTCACTGAGGCTTTTCTTGAAACCTAGACCCAACAAGTGCTCATCCATCTTACTGTACCATGCTCTAGGAGCTTGCCTCAAGCCATAAAGAGCCTTTCTCAACAAATAAACTTTCTCCTCCTCGCCTGGTGTGACAAAGCCTTCTGGCTGCTCAACATAAATCTCCTCCTGCAACACTCCATTCAAAAATGCAGATTTTACATCTAACTGATATACCTTCCATCCTTGTTGAGCTGCCAATGCAAGAATCATTCTAATTGTATCAAGTCTTGCCACAGGAGCAAAGGTTTCGAGAAATCAACTCCCAAATCTGTGCATATCCCTTCACCACCAACCTGGCCTTATGCTTATTCACGAGCCATCGGGATTAAATTTGGTCTTGAAAACCCATTTTACTCCAATCACCTTCCTATCTTGAGGCCTCTCCACTAGCTCCCATGTCTGGTTCTTTTCTATCATAGTCAACTCTTCATTCATTGCATTCATCCACCTCGATCGCTTTTAGCTTCCTCATAACCCGGGTTCCAAAACAGCCACACTACACCTTTGATATATATCAGTCAAAGATCCGGTACCTCTAACTGGAACATCATCCACCGGTTCGTCAGTTCCAATGAGACCTCTTTGTGCTTGCCTTGTGGCTCATTTGTCCAATCCCATTTCTCATCTTCTAGGAACCGAACATCCCCGCTAGTGATCACCTTTCTGTCCGAGGTTGATAGATCCCG
This sequence comes from Eucalyptus virginea, assembly GCA_014182375.1. NCBI lineage: Eukaryota > Viridiplantae > Streptophyta > Magnoliopsida > Myrtales > Myrtaceae > Eucalyptus > Eucalyptus virginea. Next base: position 10,937,455 of record CM024522.1, read on the forward strand.
TAAGCTTTTGATACTAAAGCGTAGCCAACAAAAATCCTGTGTTCAAAGCTTTCTCTCCCAACTTGTCTCTCTTGACTGTGGAATATGAGAAAAACACAAACAGCCAAACACCTTCAAATTTCTTAGAATTGGCTTGAAATCAAACCAGGCTTCAAAGGGTGTCTTCATCTCCAATACCCTCGTAGGTAATCTATTCAATAGAAAACTGCCGTGCTTCCGCTTCGCCCAAAACTCTTTTGGTAGACTCTTCTCATAAAGCAAACACCTAGTCATCTCCATAATAGTTCTATTCTTCCTCTCACTAACTCCATTTTGTTGTGGAGAGTAAGGAGCGAACCGATGCTCAATTCCAGCCTCTTCACAGAAAGATTTAAACCTCTGTGAAGTGTATTCTGTTCCATTATCAGATCTAATGACCTGAATCTTGCAGCCACTTTGGTTCTCAACCCATTTCTTAAACTTCTGAAATACCTCAGCAACTTCGACACGCTTCATAAAGTAAATCCAGCACATTCTAGTATAATCATCAATGAAAATAATAAAATACCTGCTGCCATTTAGTGAAGGAGTCACTTGTGGACCACATAGATCCGTATGAATCAGTGCTGACTTCTCCGTCGCTCTCCAAGTGGATTTCTTGAAGGAAGTCTTGTCTCGCTTGCCCAAAGCAAACAAGCTTTGCACCTTGTGATATGCTCCTCCAGGTTTGGTAACCCGGTTGCCATTTCATTCCCTCTGCATGAACAGCACGCCTTTATGATGAAAGTGCCCCAACCTCTTGTGCCATAATTCTAAATCATTAGCCTGACACTTGAATGCCATCTGCTCCTTCTCAAGAGGATTCAAAGAAAAACTTTTCTGTTGCATTTTTATCTTGAACAACTCCTGACCATTGGAGTCAAAGATCAAACACTTCTCCTCTTCAAATATCACCTTAAATCCCTTTTCTACCAACTGCCCCACACTCAGCAAATTCTGATCAATTTTAGGCACATACATCACATCAGAAATCAGCTTAGTTCCAGCACAACTCTCCATTGCTACGGTCCCTTTACCTTTCACTTCTAAGTACTCCCCATTCCCAATCCTCACTCTTGACTTCAACGACTTGTCAAGGTTTATAAATAGCGTTTCATCACTTGTCATATGGTTTGTGCAACCACTATCAACAAGCCAACTATTACATGGAGTACTAGAGGAGAAACAAGAGGCAACAAACAATTGATCTACCTCTTGCTGAACTGCAGCATGTGCCTCACCCGTCGCGATCTCTCTTCTCTTTTGCGAACTTCTCAATGTGTCCAAGCTTATGACACTTCCCGCACCTTACATCCGGTCTCTTCCAACACCTAAAATGTGGATGATTCTTTTTTCCACAGTGCTGACATGAGGAATATCTTCCCCAATTGTTCTTGGAGTTGCTCACACTATTCTCTCCTGCAGCAGCTTCCGAACCACTCTTGCAATTTCCTTTCTTCCCTTTCCACTTGTTAACTTTTCCTCCTACATTCTGCTGTTCTTTGGCCGGCAAAGCTCCTTCTATACTTCCTTCCACCCTCATTAACCTCCTCTGCTCTTGTGCTTGCAAAGCACTTAGCAATTCGCCAACTTGATCTCGAGACAAATCCTTGGTATTCTCCAAAGAGGCAATGGTTGCCTCAAACCTTTCAGGCAAGGAGACAAGAATCTTCTGCACTAGCCTATTATCAGAGAGGTCAGTGCCTAGAACTCTTGCCTGATTTGCAATGCTTATCAACTTACCCGAATACTCCTTAATTGTCTCAGACTCCTTCATCTGCAGTCTCTCGAATTCTGTAATCAGATTTAGCCCCTTCATGCTTCTGATCCTCTCATCTCCTTGATACTCAGCTTTGAGGAAGTCCCAAATAGCTTTGGCTGATTCACAAGCCATAATTCTGCTGAAAATGGCAGGTGAGACAGCAGCATATAAACAAGACTTTGCCTTTGCTTTCCTTGTCGTCCTCTCCTTGTGAACTTGATTTGATTGATGGTTGGATTGTCGGGAAGGGGAGCAACTTCATAATCTTGTTCCACAGCTTCCCAAAAATCACAACCCTCTAGATAGGCTCGCATTCTCACTGCCCCGGGCTTGATAATTTTCTCCATCAAACGCTGGTGGAGCCATTGCTGAAAAACCACTCGATCCTGCCTCCATCTTGCTTTTAACTTCTATGGATGCAGACACACCTCTCAATCAATCTCACAAGTCACTCACAGCCCCTTAAGATCAAGAGAGCTCTGATACCAGTGTTGTTTTCTTTTTTGAAAAGAACAGAGAACACGTAGACAGCAAAAACAGAACAGAAAAAAGGAGTTTACAGCAGAAGCAGAGAACAAGTTTACAGCAGAAGCAGAGCGTCGTGTTCAGAAAACTGAAAAAAAAAAAAAAAAAGGTTCAAAATACATACTAGAACGTAGCCACAAACCCACGTCGCCGACTAACGGCTTGCTTGATCCACAAAATCAGCAACAGATCAGAATATCTAAGATACGTGCAGCTAACTGCTCTTAGGAGATAAGATTGACTAACCAACTCCTAAAAAACAGGACACTAACAAACTGACTAAACAAAACAAAAAAGAGAAAAACAGCACGTGCAGTCTTGATACATCAACAGAGGAGCTCGCACGAGTGAAGAAAGAAAATATGATATATCAATTGTCAGTTGTTCTATGCATGAGTTGTGTCGTTGTGCTGGTTGTGTGTAATGTGAGATTTGGTTGGAAGTTTCTAGTCTTCCATAGTTTATTGAGGTGAGTTTGCACTTATGTGTCAGGTTGAACTACTGAAAATCCTACTTCCCTTCAGTACGTGTTCCCGCTTCATGCTTCAGAGTTGCTTTTCTATCGAAAACTAGATATTCTTATGGAAAGTTGTTGGCTGTTTGGCAATCTGACAGAAAGCTTTCATCGTTCCTACCTTTCTTACCAGAGAATTTCTGATTCCTTCTCATTCTGTTACGAAAAATCTAGTGAACTTAACAGCTTTGGCCTCAAGTATAGTGACTAAAAATTTGGCCGACTAGTCAGAGCAGGAGGAATACAATTAGGTCTCATTGTTTTCTTTTCCTCGGCCCAACGAAAATTCAACTCCAGTTTAGCACTAATAAACCAAGTATTCAAACTTCAGTACAGTCCCCACTGAATGTAACCAAACCAAGTGTTCATACGGCTAGTCCACCAACAGGAAGTTACCTTAAATGCAGCCAAAGGAGTTCATCTATCTTATTATGCACATTTGTTCTTGTACGCTGCCCTCTGCACGCCTAACCATCTTCTTGCTTGATTCTCCTGTAGCATTCATTTTGGCCTGCAAAAACCAGCGACATTAACGAGCCCGTAGCATTGTATATCGCCATTTTTGCAGCCTCAATAGAGGAAGGAGACCTAGGGGGTGTATGACAACCATTCTGTTCAGAAATAATTTCTGGAACATAATAGATTTTTCTATTTCAATTTCTAGAAGAGTTTCTAAGCAAAAATAACCCTTTGATAACGAGACAAAATTTCTACTCTAAAAATAGAAATTCGTTTGATAACGACACAAAATTTCTTCCTTTTCGGTCGTTAGCCGGTGACCGGCGATCGCATGTGCGGCCGGTGATCGGGCGGCGCGGGCGGCGACCGGCGACCTACGGCAACCGGCAAGTGGCAGCGGTCGGCGGCGGCGGCGGCAACCGGCGGCCGGCGGCGGCGGCGGCGGTAATCGGTGATCGACGGCCGGCGGCGGTGGACCGGCGACGGCCGGCGGTGGGTGGCGGCGGTCGGCGGCAGCCGGCGGCCGATGGCGGGTGGCAACCGGCGGCAACCGGCGGAGGAGGAGGAGGAGGCAAGACGTCGTAAAAGAGATGAGAGTTCCCGAAATTAGGGTTTGTGGGAGAAATTATTTCTGAATTTTGTTTCAGAAATAGAGAAGTAGATTTTTCTATTTCGATTTCTCTTCCAAATCTATTTACGGAATAGAAATCTATTCCGAAATAGAAAACGGAATAGGTTTATCAAACGGATTTCTCTTCCAGAAATAGGTCTAGAACAGAAAAACTATTTCTAGAACATAAATTTTGGTTATCATGCGCCCCCTAATTACCACATTTTGGTCCTCAAATTCAATTTGACAAAGAACCGACTAGACCAATTTTAAGACTCATAAACAAACACATTTTATCCAGGTTCTTGTTTTATTGCCGAAGGGCTCCAAGTAACAAATTTCGCAACGCGAAAGAAGAAAAAGGAATACCGTCTTCTCTAAGCCGCGATCTAATGCTGATGATTGTAACACCGAAAACATGCCATTTTTTTTTTAAACCCAAAGCACAAATGGTTACGTACCCGGTAAAAGCTTCAAACACCTCGGACCAGATTTTCCTTGAAAATTGGCACTCCAAAAATAAATAGCACTTTGGATCGTCAAATTATGTAGGCTAGATCAATGTCTAAATTGACAACATCCCAAAATACAATATTAAAGAAATCGTACAATAATCGACTCCATCAGGCTCAGACAAAGGGGACTTGACATCGTGGTCGGCCTCGTCAAGCTCTTGTGCGAGGACTCAATGTCATTGCGCTTGAATGAAGAGGAAATTTGGGTTTTTATTATTAGTTAAAGTGAACGGAGTTAACGAAGGTGCTCAATTATACCAAATTGAAATTTTTTTTTGACTTATTTGCATTTTTTTTTTTAAATTTTAGGACTCAATTGTAAAAATGGACTTATCTCTTGAATATTCTATCTTCACTATAAATACCGCAAATCATGAAATTCTAATGATTGGTATAATAGAGATATTTTTTTTTTTCTGATTTTCTATATTTATTTTGGTTATGTATATCTAATTAGATTTTCTTTGATCTCCTTATAATTATTCAACTAATTCCATATTGATCTCTTCCACATCATTATTCTTAACTTAAAAAAAAAAAAATTCTAAAGTTTTTTCACCACGATCTGTTCAGCGCCTCTCAGACTTTTACTCTCTTCCTCACTCACATCATTCATTGTAAGCTCAAGCTCAAGCACTCTCTCTCCATTCGTCTTCGGTTTCGCCAATGCCTGTGCCTAGTGAGTGACTCGCTGATTCTCTGGTTCGTCTCTGTTCATCGGTGGTGTCATTCATTGTGGTTATTTCTATGTTCTTTTCTTCTTTTCTGTTTGGCTTTTTTGATAACTAGGAATTGGAGTGATTTAGGTTCATGACTTGTGAATCAACTCGATATCCTTAAAATGTATTTGTTGATTGTCGATTGTGATGTGAACCCGTTTGTTTTGATTTGCTTTCCATTGATTCCTGCATTTTTTTCCTGCGTTGGTTTCTTTTCTCTTTCTTGGTTTGCAAGTTTTAACCTCTGTTATTTTCCTCATAGATTCCCGTTTCCTACTTGAATTATGAGGTTTTACCTTGCTTTGTCTTCTTTCCAATTCGTGCAGTTTACGCGATTTGAGTTCCAATTGCCGTTCATATTATGCCTCAGTCACATTTTTTAACGTCCTAAGGATTCATTCCGAGTGAAGGTTTCAACTTTTAAGAGCTTTTCTTTAGGATTCCGTGTTGGGTTTCGCTTGGAGGGGTTTAAGTCTATTTATTCATGGCTTTGCCTCTCTTATTGTGGCCATTTTCTGTTACATTTACGATCTTATCGGATATTCTTGTGAACATTCACCTGCAGCAGATGAAGATAATATATGAGCATTTTAATCGAGTTGTGATCTCTCACTAAGAATTGTTAATATTTCCTGTCTTGGTGATTTATATCCATGGGAAACACAAGATGCATGGTCATTTGTGTGGGTTCACACGCAGTGCAGATAAGCTGTGAATTAGAAGAGAAGGTTGAAAAATTACACAATGGTGATGAGCTACATTCTAATTCAGAGACTGAAACTGAGCAGCCTCAAGAAGAGACTACAAATGTGAATGCATTAGGTAAGACCTACCTACATATATAGCGTGTATTTTTCATTATACTATACTAAAATGGTCCGAGTATTGATCTGGTTTGATAATATTAGATCCATCTTTCGATATTTAGATTTTCTTGTCTAGTAGCAGCTGCCACCAGAAAAAGGAAGCGCAGCTTTACATGTCTATTGAGTGTATACAGTCTTTCTCCTGGGAAATGCATCATTGTCAAGTTAGGGAACAAAATGCAACCTATTGGAGGTTTGGGAAGTTTCTCGGAACCATTGCTTGCGAGTTAACACCATTGTTTACAACTTGAAAGCAAATTACCAAGGATATGAGAAACACTATGATTAGGATTGTAGAGGTAGTTAGCTTGTTCTGGCATGAAATTCCATTTTAAAATCATTATTAATATTTCCTTGCTATCTAAGCATGATTATCTTCGTACCAGCTACAGAAAAATGGATTCCACAATCCTAAATGTAGATATTGGAAAAGTGATTTAAAAGCTGCTCACTATGGTAGCTCTCAATCATTCTCGTATCATTTGAAGAATCTGTTGGAGAGAGTGAGAAGAGATCAATGCAAAAATCTTGTCACTTTTTGGAGTTCAAAGGAAAGGAACAAGGAAGGTATGAATCTTGCTCTAGGATTGTCTTAATTGACTGTCAACATTAAATGAACTTTCATTACCTGTTGATGACTACTTTGTGATAACCTTTCTATTTTTCTTCCTTTTTATTGCACAAGCTGACTGATGTAGATAAGGCTAACAGAGCAAAACAAGAGATACGACAGACCTTAGAGAACAAAAGTTCGGCTAGAATAACAGCAGAAAAGGTACTCTCATCTTTACTTAAATTTTTGTGTTCCCTTATAAGTGATATTTCCATTTTGTAATCAATAATTTTTCTTCAAAAAGATTCTGCTGAAGTGATATATTTTTGGACCTAAAATAAAGATGTCTAGAGATATTTGTGACTTTTCCAACAATACACGTGTTTTGAATAGCAATTGTCATAGGAAGAAAACATAGAATGTGTTCTAGAATTGCCTCCTTAAGATTGTCTATGTTCTCAGCACCTGCATTAATAACTTGTTATTCCTATATCTCTCTGATTTGGTTTTGCTAAATCCATAACTTGGTTTAGGTTTATCTAGCACACATAGTCCACCATCATTGACAAAAGAGCTGTACAGCAGCTAGAGCTGTAAAGTAGATAGTGAAACCTGTACCATTTTCTATTAATTTGCTAACCTGACTGCAGCTTGGTTTAATGAGAGAGATCAAAAAACAGAAAAGTACTGCAGCCCTAGAGTACCCAAGTACTAGCTGTGCCACCGCACATGTCCCCACAATTGTTGAAAAGTTATTCAATATAGTTCATCTAGTGTCAACAAATGTTATGCGGTCTTGGTAGTGACAATATTGCTGCTACAATGTATTAGGAATTTATACAGCTATTGTGCGGAAGATGAATGGATCAAGAAAAGAGGGCAAGCTGGAATAAATAGTCTAAAATTAAAACCTAAAGTCTAACTTCCTAGTGTGTGTTTTCATATGGTTTTGGTGGATGAAGTCATATAACAAATCAGCAAGGAACAACTATAGTTAGGAAGAATGTGATTACTTTCTCAATTTGATATCTCTGGACATCTTTTCCTGTTTCACGGGAAAGTGTGAAATATTGAATGTCTTCTTGATATGGTTCATTCAGTTATGCTGACTAAACCAAGTTCTGGCACATGATAGGAAGCAGAGTTAAGAATCAAAGGCAATCGTACGTATTTATGACTTCAGCTTAAAATTGCTCGCCAATAAATAGTAACATCATTAGTTTATAAGTTTTTTATGTTACTAAACTGCACGGATGTATGAATGATCTCATGGAGGTATATTTGGAACTTGGAAAGAACAATACCCCCTCAAAATAGTGTTTTTCTAGTGTTGGGAAAAGAGAAACCTGGATGGTCTGATGTTAGAGGGTAACCATGCCTGAATGATTTGGGGCCTCCAAATCTAGTTGTCTTCCAACCAAGAACTTAAGGTCAAAGAAAGCAAAGAATGAAGAGATTCACAAGTTGAAGGAATCTAGTTGTCTTCCAACCGAGAACATAAGGTTAGAGAATGAGAAAGATGAAGAGATTCACAAGGTGAAGGAGATACTGAAAGCAACAAAAGAGAAATTACAAAAGACAAATGGAGATGTACACGAGTTACAAGCTCAAAAAGCCGCTACTATTATATAGAATTGTCTGTATGCGGTGGACTTCAAGTGGTCTCACAAGATCTGGACAAGGTAAGTATGTCATGAGCCATGAGGTGTGACTAATTTCATTGAACGTTAAAATAGTGAAAGGTGTTTTATTTACTAAATACTGAGTGACCTGGATATTGGACAGTAAGGTGGTTTTAAAGGGAATATAGGTGGATAGACTTGAAACATGAGTATGGTATCAGGATCACTTTGATGGAGCTTGGAAGTGGAATACAAATTTAGTATTGTTACTATGTTGTTTCCCTTTCTGCTGTGACTAAATCATGTTTTGGGTTTACTTCTCTTGCATTATGCCTGATCCTTTTTGTTCATTTTGAAGTATACAAGTGATTGCCCTTATTAGTCACTGCTGGGTGTTGCTCTTTCTTTCCATGTTTCCAGATAGTGACTGTTGAGCTCTCTTGTCTTTCTCTGTATAGATCTTGGAGTGTTATAGCATCTTTTATATTGAAGAGAAGTTGAAATGTTGCCTGTTTTGGCACTTGAGAGTGGATGAGGGACACAGTCAAATACTTGGAAACGGTCTCTGTTGACGTACCTAATACCATACGCTGATAACCTTACACTATATTTTTGGCCTTCAATGCATTTCTTCTTCTTGTTCTTAAGGTTAGGCTTCTATTTTCACAATCGAACTTCTCAAGTTTATAGGGTTTACAGCCATTCAATATTGGTCGTAGTGTTTATAAGATGCTTTGGCCACTCACAACAATGTTTTTTGCAATGAAGTGAATGGAGCTCCTTTGTTCACTTCTGCATTTTTTTTCAAGTGATGGGAAATGTGGCTGATCAGGTCTTGCTCATTCTGTTTTAACAAATAAGCTTCTCTACGTTTTGATATGCTTTACAGATTAGTTATGAGCTCCTCTGTTCATTTATTTTATTACTTTCTGTGATCTAAGCTTCCTCTAAATCCTTCTCCAATCCAAATTATTGAAGGTTAATTGTGTGATGTTCAAGTAGTGACCACTAACATGATTTCTTGTGCTGGTTTGCACCCATTATGCTTGATCCTCTTTCCTGCACTTATTTGCTTTGTAGGATGATGACCATCATAACACACAATAGAGATCTCCAAACATCAGTTTACGCTCTCCATCATCGAGTCATGAGCCACACTCTAAGGGATGAGGTTAGTTTTATCTCCAAAGGTACAGTGGTCATTGTAGAGCCCGCATTCGAACTATTTGTTTTTGTTATAAATGTCTTAGGTCCAGCAAGAAAAGAACAAAACAGCTTCTTGTGCCCGTTGTTGGAGAAAGCTCATTAAAGAACTAGTATAGTTCCCGCATCTTCAAGATGACAAGGCTAGAAAAGATTTTATAGCAATGACAGGACCTCCTTCATGTGCAGTTGAACCTTATGTCCGAGCTACAGCTAAAATTGCTTTAGAATGCAAAAAAGGAAAACACGGCAACATAGTGTTTTTGTTGCAGTCATTCTCTCTCGGACATAGGGTGTCTCTTTCCCCTCTCTGAACCTACCTCATTTAATTATTCCTTTCTTGCATTGGAACTGTACAAAGAACAATCTAGAGAGTCTAATAGCTTATGGATGCTGGTGAAAAATTGACCATCGTCCTTCAGTATGTCTAGACAATTTTTTTGGATTGTGCAAAAAAGGCGAAAGTCCATTCATGAGAAGTATTCACCTTTTTGTTGTGATTTGTGTGACGTGATCAAATGGATGATTCAGGGGTTTCATAGCTGTCGTGTGACGGCTAAGCACGTTGAGCGTCATAACTCCTGAGCACATCAATTTCTTTTGATTTTGAATTTGTTGTTTTTTGAATCTCACGACTTTGATAATTTAATAGATTTAGCTTTGAGAAGATTTTGGAATCAAGTACCCAATGGAGACGAGGATTTCGCATTATTCATCCGTTGATGTTTTTTGGGTGGATATGTGATGCATTGTCCCTAAGGATGTTGAGGACATGAGGCGATTCTCTTGTTCCATTTCCGATGACTAGCAAAGCAAACATCTTGGGAATCATCTATAGCGTAAGAGCCAAAAATAAAGATAAAAGTAAATAGGGGTGCGCTAAGCAAACGCAATAGAGCTGAAAGAGTTTTTCTTATACATTTATTGGTCAGCCTTTATAATTTAATATTTGCTTGCGGTTATTTCACTAATTTCAATGACATGTTGTAGGTGTCAAATTTTGTAATACTACACTCATGTGACTTGCACATTGTGTTAATAATTTAAAAGGAGTTTAGGAAAATGAAAGCATGATATTACTTTTTTTTTTTTTTTATGAGAACTAGAGATGGAGTTCAAGCTTCAAAATGTGATTTAGTTTCTAAGTTATCAATAATTGAATTGAATCGAGTTTAATCTTGAATGCATTTGCTATATAGAGTTGAGCTTGAGCATGGGATTGAGAAATAGGGTTTTGGCGTACCAATAGTACAATATCAAACCATCAATTTCAACTTAAACTTTGGATTAACAAACTACTTCAAATGAATTTATAGCTCGATTGCGCCTTAATAGCTTTTTTTTTTTTTTCAAATGAAGTACCTTATCTTAGACACATTTAGTGCATTGACCCACCAAATAATATGCTACTTCATTCCTCGCATGCCAACAAGAATGACGCTAGTGGTCTTCAAAACTTCACCAAGCCTCTCAAACGTGTACAAGTCCCGTGAGAGCTTGATTCCTGAAAAATATAATCACTATTAATCTTTCGAGAAAATTTCAGAATAAAAATAAGATAATCAAACTATGCAGTCAAATCAACCAGTAATATATATCAACTTATTTTTACCGTGTTTAATCTATTTGTCAATGGTATTATTTACAAGAAATAGATAGAAGATGTTAATTGCATTCATTGAGATTGAATTACTCAAAAGGATACTGATGAAAGTCAAATATATAGATTAACTGCATTCATTGAGATTGAAATATGAAAATGATCTACATATAATAGAAAACACTATCATGTGAAAGGATACATAAATCTGGTGAGGTTTACTGTGATTAAAGGAACAGGATTATATGTGCAGATTCAATATATCACATAAGTTTATTTCTTGCACCACCAAATGCAAACAATTTTATACTAAGCCATTCACCAAATCTTTGGCTCATACCCTACCTGGTCCATGAGATTAGTAAGGTATGATATGGGTATGGTGCCTTATCTGCTCAAGATAAGTTTCTTGGAAAGAGAAACAATATCTTATTACCAGAAAATGAGCAGGTTAGCAGTATAAATCAAGTAGATATAGCCCCCTCCTCCTTTCACCCCTTTCGTATCTAGTGCACTTATGGAAGTAGGTTAATGAAATTTCATCTATGTGAATTAGCGTACACATAAATACACTTTCTTTCTTTTTTTCACAACTTTTATGAAAACTGGTTTTGTTCTCAATCTAGCTAAATTAAAATTTTTATGTACACAATCGACTAAATTATAGTAGAAGATAAAGCTAAGACTCAACCTAGGCATCAAAAGTTAAATGAGCAGCAGAAATAGACACTATACTCTACCCGACATGAATCCTTCATGACTAAAAGAATGAATTCCTAGAAGATCGACTACTTTAACTCCTATTTGAAGTGGCTTTTAATCGAATGTAAAAAAAATAGGGGAGGATACAGAAATACATCATCCACCAATTAATAAAGTATTTTAGGTCTGAAGTTTGGGAGTGAAGTCAATGTTTGAGACTTAGTGTAAGGAGATGTGACAAGTTTTTCCGACCTGCCTATTTCTCCTTTCCTTCTACCGGTAAGCGGCTGCTGTTCTCGGTCATTCATTCTATTGGCGTCATGATCTCTAAGCGGCTGCTGTTCTTCAGTCATTCCTGGCCACCTTATTTGAGCATCCGGTGCTGTGGGTATAACCTTCAGAAATATTGGCGTCAGGATCTCTAATTCCTTCAAGGGGCAATCATCAGTCTTGTGTTATCCACTTTTTTTTTTTTTAGCTCCAGTTCTGATTTGCTTTACATATCATGAGACTATACTTTCGACTCACAAAGAAGAAACCTGTCCTTCATGGGCAAAGTTACATATCTCTGTCTTTCATGGGCAGTTACATATCTCGCTCTGCAGCTCCTTGGCGAGGCTTGCATGTCTGTGTTCCTCTTATGTTCTTGTCTTTTGGTAGTCACTGATGTAGCATTTGGCGAGCTCTTCTAATAGATTCTCTCTTTCATGCTGCATAATGGCGGCCCACTAAGGAATAGAAGTCCAAGAATGTAAACAGAATAAGAAACAGAATTCAAATTGTTCGCAGGATGTGAAGGTTCTGGGATGAATATTCTCTTCGTAGCATTATAATAGTCCAAAACGGGAGTTAAACCTCACCTTCGCATGACTTGGGTTGTAACGTGGCCAACACCTTGCGCTTAAATGTCACCAATTTCTTCGATGCTCTTGTGATCAGGCTATACATGGTAATGTCTGTGAATTCATTATTCTTCTTGCAACAACAAAGTCCACTTCTTTTTATACAGATGCTTTTCTTTTTGCTTTGCATTGTCTATGTTATATTGAAGAAGCTCCTAGCAGAATCCTGATATAACTGCGATAGTCAACAGATGTTTCTTCTGTTGCATTCATCCGTTGCTTCTGTTGCATTTAGTAGAGCCTTCAGTTGCCAAATCGAAGAATGGCAGCCAGAAGATTGAGGGCGCCAATGTCTAAATCAAGTGGTATAACTCCTAATGAGGTTGACTCAGAGCTTAACTGCTACTGTGTTCTTTGATCACCAATTCTCATTGCAAAAACAAGTAGGAATTGGTTTTATGGTTGTAATAAGTTGTGGATTGATCTGAACACACCAGATCGAGCTAAGGACATGATAATCGACATCCTTGAAATGAATCAAGCATTGTGCGAATCCAGCCAATCGAGGGCACACAGGAGGTTAACGTGAGCTAACTTCTACTGAAATCAAGGCTCAAAGGGCCAAGTATAGACGTTAAAAGGAGCAATTGCATGAATAAAGAAAAAAAAAATGATAATATCAATGGTCATTTGTTCTATGAAGGTGTTGTGTCATTGTGCTGGTTGTGTCTAACGCGAGAGTTGGTGGGAAGTTTCTAATTTATTAAAAATAGAAATAAAAAATAAATATATTCATTTTATTCATTTAAAGATAAATTTATTAAAAATAAATAAATTATTGTTATTTATCATTTTATTCTTAGTTTATTAAAAATAAATTTATTAAATTTATTAAAAATAATTTATTTATGATAAATAAAAATAAATTTAATAAATTTATTTTTATTTGCCTTGAGTGTTTTGCCAAATAAATTTATTTTTATTTTTAATTTTTATTCATTTTAAAATAAATTTATTCGTAAAATAAAATAAAATGGAATAAATAAAATAAATTTATTCGTAAAATAAAATAAAATAGAATAAATAAAATAAATTTATTTTTAAGGATATTTTAATTTTAAAATAAAATGATATTTTAATTTTATTTTTTTATGATTTATTTTATTTTATTTTATTTTATTCTTTATTCTTTATTTTTTGTTACTAAATCATTTTTATTTTTATTTTTTATACTAAAGGTCGTCGGTCATTGTTTATCGAAAGGTCAAACTATTTTTTAGAGGAGTGTGTACATTTTTAGAGGAGAAATTTTGTGTCGTTATCAAACGGTTATTTTGAAACTCTTCTAGAAATAGAAATAGAAAAATCTAATTCTATTCCAGAAAGTCCTACTTCTCTCATCTTTAGTGAAAGTCCTACTTCCCTCACCCTTGTTCCCGCTTCATGCTTCAAAGTTGCTTTACTACTTAAAAACTAGATATTCTAATGGAAACTTGTTGGCTGTTTGGCAATTTGACAGAAAGCTTTCATCGTTCTTACCATTCTTATTGTAGAACTTTTGATTCATTCTCATTCTGTTACAAAAAATCTAGTGAACTTAACAGCTTTGGCCTCATGTGTAGTCCAATGTATCCATGAATTGCTTGCTAGTCACCTGGTGTAATTGGCACATGCTAATCTGGATAGATGCCCTAGAAGTGAGACAATGAAATGACAACGCCTCGAGCAGGAAACATTCCACCATAAATGATTAAAAATTTGACCCTGAATGGTTAGAGCAGCAGGATTGAAATGATCTCATTGTTCACTTTTCCTCAGCCCAATGGTTTATCAGAGGTTTAAACACTTGTGTACTTCTATCATAAAGACACTAACACGTAATTTTCAATAACACTAAAATATCTTCGCATATTTGCCGACCCGTAGGAAATACTCATTCTTGTGTTGAATATGTTAGTTGCTTTCAACTCTTATTGAAATCATCAAACAGGCGCATATGTACAACTTGAGATTCTGTAAGGACCCGAGTCTTCACTGTACACATATTGTCCGCTTTGGACACTAAGTTCTCACAGTTTTGTTTTTCTCAGGGCAGCCCATACTATCCCAAGAAAATGCGTATGTACAGTTAGAGATACCCAAGCCTTATAAGCTAGCTCAAGACTCCCCCCTAAGTGATGTGGGACAGGAGATATGCCCTTAGCCTCACCTACGTATTTCAGAGGCGATCTTAGTCCGTCCCTCCATACTGCCCCGGGTCTGGGACGTCACATTCTTGTCCCCTTATGGCATAGTGCCCTTGCTGTGGCCTCACATGCTAAGGGAGTCGGCTTTGATACCATATGTAAGGACCCGAGTCTCCACTGTACACATATTGTCCGCTTTGGACACTATGTCCTCACGGTTTTGTTCTTCTTGGGACAGCGCATACTACCTCAGGAAAATGCGTATGTACAGTTAGAGACACCCAAGCCTTATAAGCTAGCCTAGGACTCCCCCCTAAAGCGATGTGAGACGGGAAACATGCCCTTAGCCTTGCTCGCATACTGCCAAGGCGATCTTAGTCCGTCCCTCCATACCGCCCCAGGTCTGGGTCATCACATTTTGCCCCGAGTCCCCACTGTACACATATTGTCCGCTTTAGATACTATGTCTTCACGGTTTTGATGTGGGACCCCAAGAAAACGACATGCCCTTAGCCCCAAACCTTATAAACTAGCCCAAGACTCTTTCCCTAATCAATGTGGGATGGGAGACATGCCCTTAGCCTCGCCTGTAGTAGCCTCGCCCATGTACTGCCAAGGCGATCTTAGTCCGTCCCTCCGTATTGCCCTGGGTCTCGGTCGTACGGAGGGACAAACTAAGATCGTATTGGCAGTACACGGGTGAGGCTAAGGGCATGTCTCCCATCCCACATCACTTAGGGAGAGGGCTAGCTTATAAGGCTTGGGTGTCTCTAATTGTACATACCCATTTTGAGCTTGTGGGCAGAGGAAACAAAACCTTGAGAGGCTGCTGCACGACTTTGATGGAGGCGTATGTTCTTAAAGAGGACAATATATTGGCTTGGGAGAGGGATGTCGGTGCGTTCGTGCCTTTGCCCCTGCAATACACGTTTTCTTGGGATAGTATGGGCTGCCCTAAGAAGAACAAAACCACGAGGACTTAGTGTCCAAAGCGGATAATATGTGTACAGTGGAGACCCGAGTCCTTATAGGTGGTATTAGAGCCGACTCCCGTAGCGTGTGGGGCCACAGCGAGGGCGTTATGCCTTAAGGGGGGGAGAATGTGACGACTCAGACTTGGGACAGTACGGAGGGACGGACTAAGATCACCTCGGCAATACGCGGGCAAGGCTAAAGGCATGTCTCCCGTCCCACATTGCTTAGGGGGGGAGTCCTGAGTTAACTTATAAAGCTTGAGTGTCTCTAACTATACATACGCGTTCTGAGCCTGTGGACGGAGGAAACAAAACCTTGAGAGGCTGCTGCGCGACTCTAATGGAGGCGTATGTACCTAAAGAAGACAATATATTGGCTGTGCCTCTACCCTTGCAATACGCGTTTTCTTGGGGGTAGTATGGGCTGCCCTGAGAAGAACAAAACCTTGGGGGTAGTATGGGCTGCCCTGAGAAGAACAAAACCGTGAGGACTTAGTGTCCAAAGTAGACAATATGTGTACAGTGAGGACTTTGTGTCCAAAGTGGACAATATGTGTACAGTGGAGATCCGGATCCTTACAGATTCTGCTTTTGCTTTTGTCGGGTCCCTTGGCTTGGATTCATGGTCGTCAGTTTCCCATCACTTTTGGGCGTGTTAAACACAAGCCGTCATCCACATTAGAAAGCATTTTCCATAATGCTATGCCATTTTGTAGGTCCAATTCAATGTTATCAAGTCACATATGCAAGCCACCTTTAGGCTTTTCAGGTAGGTCCACGATATTCTTTTTACCAGCCTCGTCGATTGGAATGCTGAAATGTCGGGTGATTGATTCAGATACAAAAGCATTCCTACTTGAATGTTAAGTCTTCTAGAAGTCCGTGATATATGTAGAGCATTTCATGAATCAAATAAGATGTGGATTCAAAATCTCAAAAATTCGTTCCACTATGAATTTTTTCACACCGGATGATACAAATGACTGAATGCAACCAAAAACCGATATGACTATTTCAAGTTCAGCACTCTCAAAGCATTCTAATTATAAATTAGACGTACAAAAACCACTGGAAATTTGAGAGTAACCCTTTTTCTCAGAACCAATTTCTCTCAACACAGACATGAATTCCGTCCAATACAAAAAAGCCACACCAACTGCCAATGCAATAACCAAAAGCAAATCGTAATGAAAGAACTAGATGTACCTGGACACGAGTAGCGGCGTCCTGACCAGACTGAAGAAGGCAACGCCATGTTGCGCCTCATTTGCTTCACCACCTCTTGTCTCTTGTTCCTCAGCAGTTTTATTCTGCCTCCATCATCTTCTCTGCCGTTTTGCTGTTCATTCCCCAAAACAAAGTAACAAAAAACTTTCCATAAACAAACCACAAAAACCCCTCACCTCTTATTAGCTATTACCAGAACATAGAAAAGAAAAATCCCCCAAGTAAACCATTTTCATGTGGGGATTTCATGTTTTGTACCTCGTGAATAGTGGCCAAGCTTTTGGTCTCTTCCTCCATCTCCTTCGTCTCGATCTCCTCTTCCTTGGCCCTGAAAGTGGACAGAGCCGACCTCGACATCTCCTCGTCCTCCCTTGACAGTGACATGCTGCTGCTGAAGCTCAAGCTCTCCAATGAGTTCTGCAGGATCAGCAGCCGCCGCCGCCGCCGCCGCCGCCACCACCGTGCTGCCCTCTGCATGCCCAACCATCAATCGGTCTGTCGATGCAGCCGACACAATCTCTTCCTCCTGCAAAAACTGGAGACATTAACAAACCCAGGGCATTGTATATCACCATTTTTGTGGCCTCACCAGAGGAAGGACACCTAATTACCACATGTTGGTCCTACTCAAATTCGATTTGACAAAGAACTGACTAGACCAATTTTAAGACTCAAAAACAAACACGTTTTATCCAGGTTTTTGTTTCATTGCCTGAAGGGCTCCAAGCAACAAATTTGGCAACATGAAAGAAGAAAAATGAATACCGTCTTCCCTAAGTCGCCATCTAATGCCGATAATCGTAACACTGAAAACATGCTTTTTTTACCCATAGCACGAATGGTCCCGTACCAGTAAAAGCTTCAGCATCTCAGACCAGATTGTCCTTGAAAATCAGCACTCCAAAAATAGATAGCACCTTCGATTGTCAAATTATGTAGGCTAGTTCAAGCTCTAAATTGAAAATATCCCAAATACAATATTAAAGAAATCGCATATTCATTGGATATTCTGGAGATTCTAATTGAACAAATAGCACCTGAAGTAAAGATGACACCTTTATTTTGACTCCCCAGTCAAAAAGATGGGTTCATAATAATTTGAAATTAACTTTTCAGAAAATTTCGGACGGGTGGCATGCATGATAATCAAGCCAAGTCCCAATTATTTTTTAGCATGTTTCCAAAGCAAAGAACCGCAAAATTGAGCATTAAATATAGTTGCTCCGGCCTTAATTAACCCAAACAAAATCATGTGAACAATTCGTGCCTTTTTTTTTTTTTTTGGGATGATCCTATCTTTTATTTTGCTAAGACTAGTAAGATCGCAATAACTACCTGCGTATGTGCATATACTCATTGACATCACTCCCAAACTTCAGATCTATTCAATCCGCAAGAGAAAACAACTCAAATGAGTTCCCATACCTCCATGGGAATGAAAGCAAAGTACAAGAAAAGGGATTAAGCTCGATGTAGTGGCTTATCACACCTTCATTCACGCCATCTGGCTCGAACGAAGAGGACCCGACATCACCGTTGGCCTCATTGAGCTCTTGCGTGAGGACTCGCTCGAACGAAGAGGAAATATGGGGATTCGACGAAGAAGAAAAAGGACAATCAGACGAAGAACAGGAGGATTGACGAAGAAGAAGCCGACTCCCCGAACAAGAAGTACACTATGGACGAGAAGGATGAAGAAGTGAGGAGAAAAAAAAGTCTTAAGACTATTGCATTTATCCTTTTAATGTTCTATATTCAATGCAAATATCGCAAATCACGAAAGTCATTGTTATAGTGATTGGTATTAAGAAATGGAAAAAAAAAAAGTTGCAGTATATTACGTAGAAAAAAATGCTAAGTAAAACCATTTGTTTCTTATAAAATGGGAAAACATTTTAAATGATAGGCTCTAAGCTACTCCATTTATATATATATATATATATATATATATATTTATTTCCTACAATATGAAGTTTTTCCAAATATTTGTGATAAAAACTGAACTTCTCTTACTGCAACTATGTAACTTTCTCATATACAGAAAAGAAAAAAAAAAAAAAAAAAAGGAGAGAAAATATCAAATGCGTCTACTGGTTTTTAAAGTGAGTGAAACTGAGTTTAATTCATGTCTGTATGATTGTTTTTTGATTTTCCACAATTATTATAAATCTGCCTATAATTGAATCCATGTTTGTGGATGGTTTTTGTGACCAACCTTATAACGCTTGAAACTCTGGATGGAGCCTCCGAATCCCTGCTTAACCCCAAGTAATTTCGGGCAACGGAAGATAGATAAGCAGCAATCATTTGGCAATTCGGTGGTCGATACATCAATCAAACTTGCCAACGATCCACAGTCAAGATGTGTCAATTCGTTCAAAAACTCTAACTTGTCGAGGCCCTCGACAATCCGTAGCTGGCCCAACGTTAGGTACAAGGACTTAAGGTTCTTTAATTTTGACAAACCACCAAGACTTTGCAAATGATCACCAGAAAGTGTCAAGAATTCCAACGATTCCGAAGTATCGACAACTTGAATATCAAGTATCTTATTGCAAGTTCGTAGCGAGAGACTCTGCAACTGATTGAAGACTCTCGATGCAAGGACTAGTGAAGATTCATGATAAGATTCCCAATGTATATCGACGTACACAAACCTTCTGAAAGACTCGCACTTACTGATATCTAATTTTTCCAACGATTCCAGCACCCCAGCGATGCGGATCTCATCTAATTTTGGGCAACCACTTACGCTGACCTCTTTTAGCTTTGTCATGTTGGATAGCATGAATCTCTCAAGTGGTCCACATCCATCAACATGAAGCTCCGTTAAATTTGGAAGCTGAAGCCCATCGAGTATAATCTCTGGCATTTGAGAGCAAACGAGCCTTAAATCTGACAAATTCTTTAAGGTGGAGGAGAGAAATGTGATTGAATTGAAATTCATAAGAATGAGCTTTAATAGAGAAGAGGGAACTTGCTTGAGGGGTTGTAGGTTCAATCCACACAAACGGACATCGTTAAGCTGAGGAAGGGAAGCCAACTCAGTGGGAGCAGGGACATGGAGGAGACACAAGTTTAACTTTTCTAGTTTGGATAACCTCCCAATCCACCTCAAGTCACCAGTATGAATTCTATCTCGTCTGTCAGTTTTGGAGCCGTCTTCTAGTCTCAACCCAACCAAATTAGTCAAGTTTGAGAGGTCCGGGACAACCTCCAACGACATAGATGACACTAACAAATAAATTAAACTTGTTGGGAGTGCTGGCAACTCTCGAATTTCATCACACTCTCTTAACATCAGTATTTTAAGCCGCAGAAGCAAGCTAATTTCAGAAGGAAGTGGACTTTTCAAATTTCCTTCAACCAGAAGCAATTCTAGATTCTCAAACTTTCCGATAGCACCTGATAACTTCACTGGACCTGGAATTGAAAGCTGCAACTCCCGTAATGATTTCCACTTATATATGGAATCTGGTAATTCCCTTATTTTACAACAATCCCATAAAGAGAGGTGCTCTAGATCCCTTAGGTCCCCGATTTTTTCAGGCAAACCTTCAAGGGAATGGCAAAAACCAAACTTTAAGTCTTTCAGACGCTCTAACTTCCCAATAGAGCTGTCAATCTTCGTTAAACTGTAGCAAGACAAAAAGTCAGCCTCTCCAAAGTTGAGCATTCAGATAAGTCTGGTGTTCTGGTTATGCCATGACAATTATCAAGACTAAGAACTTTCAATTTTCTTGCCTCCTGTAAAAAGTGAATGCATTATGCATTGGAAGAGTAGTTCAAATGTTGTTGTCAAGGACAAAGAATGGAAATAAGCATATGACGCACCTTTATTAACTGCCATAATTTATCATCGTTTATACCGGGAATGCATGAAAATTCAAGGACAACTACCTTCTTTAAGCACATGTTGGTCAGCTCACAGTTTAGCATCAAAGCACTCCAATACATCCATTTTAATTTGGGAAAACAATCCATTAGATCGCCAACAAAGGTTCCTCCATCTAATTTAAGGTACCTTAGTTCTTTAAACCTTCCAATCTCTTCACTTTTGATACATATGCTTGTGTTTGTTACTTGCATCGCTTGAACTTTCTTCATCTGCAAACGAGAACAAGAAAGGAGTAGCATTCAGCATTCCATTTTATTGAGGAAAAGTAATAAAACCAAGAAGCAAAAAGAGAATCTATTAGTTCTCTAATGAAGTGTCCCACCTCCTTTGTCTCCATTGTAGTGAGGACTTCATCTCGAATCCATAACCTACTACGCCCTCCAGGAATTGTTTGATTTTCTCGACAAACAATTTCCCTTCCAAGATCTCTAAGTTGATCGTGCATCAAAAACTCATTGTACTTTCCAATCTTTATCAAGGACATCCTTTCAAGGACCGCAATTCCAGCATATGGGAAAAATTCACAATCGCTCCACATATAAATTGCATTTGTCTTTTTCTCACCAATGAAAAAGCATGCAATATCCAGAAAAATTTGTTGTTGATCAGAAGTCAATGCATCATAGCTAATCTTCAACTTTTCGTAAACACCCTCTGGAAGTGTTTTGCTTAACTTGTCCAATGTTTCTTTCCATAGTTCTTTTTTTTCATTGTTCAACATCGAACCAATTACTTCAATTGTCAAAGGAAGTCTTCCAGTAGCAAATACAATTTTCTTCGAAATACCACAGTCATCATTTGGAGGAGAGTCGCTATTAAATGCATGTCTACAGAAGAGCTGAAAAGCATTATCATGACTCATCAACTTCATTTCATATTTTAAAATTTCGTACTTTGGTGTAGTGATTTGCAAAACATTCTCGTTTCTAGTAGTGATCAGAACTCTAGAACCCGAACACAAAGTACCTTTTCCAACTAATTTCTCCACTTGTTCGTTTTCATCAACATCATCCAGTACAATAAAGACCTTATTACTGTGAAGTGTTTCTTCGATCCTCTTCATTCCATAGTCAGTCGCATCGATGCTTCCTTTTCCTGCGGCATTTCCTATTTCAGATAATAACTTCTTTTGCAATTCAACCAAGCCATCAGTTCTTGACGACTTTTTTCGAACATCTTCAAAAAAGTAGCAACACTTTCCAAAGTGGGTAGAAAGTTGATTAAACACGACCTTGGCAAGAGTCGTTTTACCAATACCCCCCATGCCATGAATTTGAATGAGCCGCCCACCTCCAGAGTCTACATCTAACAAATCTTTTATTGCTACCACTTGATCATCAATTCCAATTAAATGTTCAGTGACAAACTTTTGCTTTATCTTCAATTTCTTCACAACCTCCTCAACGACCAACTTGATTAGTTCACCTTCGCTGTAATGAAGCAAAAACATTTCAATAGGGGAAAATTGCAAAAAAAAAAAAAAGCAATCTGATTATTAAATTTCATTCGTGTACAATTCCATCAGAATTCGTTGGAATCTCATTTTTTTTTTTTGGGGGGTCCGTTCCCTAGCACTTGATGTTATTCAATTGCATCTGCTTAACTACGCAATAATTCAAAAATTAATGGGACATAAAAAATCAAGACGTTTCTTCTCAAATTTCACATTGAATGTAAGGTTTTCTTAGTTATCACTTTTGATAACTCAACATTTGTCATTTGATGTGTTATGCAAACCTTACGTGTACTTGATCTTGTAAAGTTCCAAAATAACACCAAGCATGCACAAAACAAACATCTTGACCAGAATGATGGAATCGACCCTAAGGATTTCAGATTTGATTTTTCTAGCTAATTTTATGTAACCATGAACAATATGAATCTACATCACTTTTTTTGGGGTCAAATCTACATCACTTTTAGATGGGCTTTTCATTCACATTGGTAGGTGCCACGCATCGCATTGTGTCATGATGAAATTTTTTTTTTTTTGGTAAGGGATGTCATGATGAAAATTGACTTGAGTTAAGCTTGTTTTTGCAAGATGAATGTACAACTATTTATGCATCGCAAATTAGCATTTTATCAGTTATATTCATGTGCCAACCTTAGAAGTGGGACATCATATGTTCAGGAGGAGAAATGTCTGATGTATTAATTGAAAGTTCAAATTATTAGATAGGAACGTGCATGGCATTCAATTATTCCACTTTGTCACCCATTATATAAAATGCATTTTTCCAGCAGTTTCACATTTTATTTTACACGCAGGCCATTTAGTATTACTAGTGGAAGTCCCACCTCAAATGTGGTGATATATCTATGTTATTAAGTTTTGAGTAGTAGCTCTAGAAGCATTAGAATTTTACTAAGAGTTGCTTACTAATTGACATAGGAGAAAAAGGAAAAAAAAATTTATATAGACCATCAAAGAAAGGAAAAAAAAAATGAGCGTTTGTTTCTATTTTTATTTCTTCATTAAAAATAGACATGATAGTGATTCTAGTGAAATCAAGAACACTAACAATTTTAGTAGCTCTAGCATGATTCTTATGTTTTTGGATTCTCTCCTCCTACTTTTACTATGTTCCTTCTTTCTATGATTTATTTACTTAGTTTTCGCAATTAGGAAAAAGAAATTAAAGAAAAATAAGGATCTTAGAATGCAGATAGCTCACCCTTTGTATTTCTTGGCTTCCCATCCCTTTATTGCATCAATCTCCTTCAAAGCCTCTCTCCAGGAATCTACTTGTTTAGTGCTCAACTTCTTCTTGTGCTTCAAATTGAGAATAGCATCACGATACACCCGGGTTTTCATCTTAACATCGTCAGGTTTCACATTGTAGAAAATAGGTAGGATCTCTTTATTCCCGTTCGACTTAGAGGTATTCTCCACAATCTGCGCGAGCTCGCGAAGACACCATTGACTCGAAGCATAGGTTCGAGAGAAGATGGGGATATATATCCTAGAGTTGTCGATCGCTCTCTGGAGCGCTCCATTGATTCTTTCACCAATGTGGAGCTTTTCACTATCTTGAAAGACGCAGATGCCGGCATCAGTCAAGCTGTGGTAGAGGAAGTTGGTAAATCCACTACGAGTGTCAGGTCCTCTGAAGTTCAAGAACACTTGATACTCACTTCCTGATGATGTTCCTGCCTCTGAGCTCTCCATTTTAACTTTAGCTTTAGTAGCTCTCTCCTCGTGTGAACAAGAGAGGCCTTGCCCTTGGCTGACTGAAGGTAACCACGAACATATCAGGTGAATATATCGAGAGTGAGATTACCATAAATTAAATTACAGAATAACAATTAAACAAAAAGCAAGTATTTAGATGACCATATTTTATTCAAACTCTCAATGATCCATATCATTTGTATGTCAACTCTATGAAACGCTGTATAACATTGCTTTTACCAAATACTTTTCTTCACTTACGAAATTCTAGGATGACTTTCTGAGAAAAACAAAAAGTTGTGTATATAAAGAGATTATTTGATAGGTGTGTCATATGCATTTTCTAAGCAAAGAATGTGCCTTTTCTAAGAAAAGAATGTGCCTTTTTCAATCTTGCCAACATAAAAAACAATATTCATTTTTTCTTTTTAAAGATTGTAAAACATTATATGTGAATCTAGAAAATTCAGAAAGATCAACAATCTACAAACTCGATCCGCAAGACTTAAGAAAACCAAAAACTCAAAAAGTAAAGAATAAAAGTCAATTCAAACGTATATAAATAAACATGTACAATAATTAGTATTATGAAATCAAATACTAAATCACAGATTCTTCTTAAACACTGAAATTTTTGTAACGGTTTGAGATTAGCCCGCAATCTTTTCATAAACCCACTTGTCCATTCTTGTTAAGCAGCTGATCGGGGAGATTGTTGGTCCAATTACACAGGAAAGAACGCAACGATATACAAATGGATATTTCAGTCCCAACGACCAGATCCGGCCTCGATTCTGGACAACGCACTCATTCTAAGAAAAAATTTCATCAAACCGAACACTTCAGGGCAAATTCAAAATAAGTCAGAAGAGAATCGTACCGTGTTCGTGGTCGCTCCCGGGAAAGGGCTTCGTGAAGATGAATATGATGGCTCTTGATACTGGCTAGCCAGTTCGTCGGAGGGGTCAGCTGCCGGAGTCGCTCGGGATGACCGGGAGACGTTGATCGCTGGGTTTGCGAAGAAGGTCGTGGCCTCAACCTGCTCTGCACACGGAAAAAACTAACCCTTTAAGAAGTCCTTGTCGCGGTTGCGTGAGGAGAGGAAGCTTGATGACTTTTTAAGTTTTCTTAGTGATCTGAGCATGAGTCCCTATGAAGCATGGACACGCTGTTGGAGCTTCCATGTCGTGTCCAAGCGTGTCGGATCCGACACGTGTCCACGTGTCCGACACGTTGGGACACGCTCGGACACACGGTCAACTCGTGTCCGATTTTTCGACACATGGTAATTTTTTCTCAACATGTTCCGACACGCATGTCCCAGAAAGGATCGTTGAAGAAGACAATGGAGGGTGGAGACAAGGGTGAGGGAGCAGAGGCGACGCCGTGACGGTGAGGGAGGGCCAGAGGAAGAGTAGAGACCGAGGCAATCTAGAGGGTCGCGATTGCGATACTATGATAGAGGGCCGGTGGCGAGGCTGAGGTTGTGGCTGCAGCTACAAAGGAGGAAGGGCCAGAGGTGAGGCAGTGAGGCGACCGAAAGAGAGCAGAGATGATCGTGTGAGAAGGAGGAGGAGGTTGTGGTCAACAGGTGATGAGGGGAGGAGGGGAAGAAAGGGAAAGAACCGAAGGCGGAGAGGAGGGAGGGGGAGGAGAAACAACGGGTGATGGGAGGGGTGGAAGAAAGGGGAAGAAACAAGGCGGAGGGGCCCTGGGGGTTGGGGTGGTGGGGGGATAGAGAGAGAAACAACAAATGATGGGGGCCAAGGGGTGGGGGCTAGCGTGAGGGGGAGGGGGAAGAGAGAAATGAGGAAAATGATAGGTGGATGGGGGACAAACGAAGGAAAGAAATCAGAGGGGTGACGTGGGGTGGGAGAGAAAATCCAAGAAAATAATAGGTCATTGGGGGAGAAAGGAGGAAAAGAAACTGAGAGGGGGAAGGGGGTGGGTTTGAGGTGGCGTGGGGAGAGAGATATGAGGGAGGGAAATAAATTTTGGGATTGAGGGTTTGGAAAAAAAAAAAAAGAGAGGAAAATAATTTTTTGAGCAATGTTATATTTGTTAAAAAATAAATAAATAAGCTAACAATAGTTTTCAAAAATAAAAACACTAAAAGTTAAATAATTATAAATTTTAATTATTATACAATATCATATATTTTTTAATAAGTTGATTATAATCTTTAGTTAGTCATTAGTTTCATCTATAATTTTTGTTAAATTAGAAATATATTCCATAAAATCTATGACAGGTGATGGGGAGGGGAGAGAGAAACAACAAGTGATGGGAGGGCCAAGGGGTGGGGGTGGTGTGAGGGGGAGGGGGAAAGAGAGAAATGAGGGAAATGATAGGTGGATGGGGGACAAACGAGGGAAAGAAATCAAAGGGGTGGCGTGGGGTGGGAGAGAAAATCCAAGGAAATGACAGGTCATTGGGGGAGAAATGAGGAAAAGAAATTGAGAGGGGGAGGGGGTGGGTTTGAGGTGGTGTGGGGGAGATAGATATGAGGGAGAGAAACAAATTTTGGAGAATGAGGGGTTGGAAAAAGAATGAAGGAAAATAATTTTGGACGGCGATATTGTATTTTAAAAAAAAAAAAAGAAGCTAAAAATAGTTTTCAAAAATAAAAACACTAAAAGTTAAATAATGATAAATTTTAATTATTATAAAAGATCATAGATTTTTTTAAATAAGTTGATTATAATTTTTGTTAGTCATTAATTTTATCTATAATTTTTGTTAAATTATAAATATGTTTCCAAATATGGGTACGCATTAATAATTAATACGTTTTGAAATTTCATATTAATAGATTTATTAATAGGGTTATTTGTATAAATTCAGACACATTGACAAATTTACCCCAAACTATTTTTTTGACCATATACCGTGACAAATTTACCCCGATCGACTATAAAAACCATGAACATTTATGACAACTCAAAACTAATTTTTTCAACTGCAAAAAACCCCAAAATTGTAAATTTGTGACGAATATACCCTTTGCTAAATTGGATTAATACCACAAAAAAATCACAAAAATTGTAAACTATGACAAACGGAGCATAAAATCATAAATTGGTATACCTTTGGTCAACTGTCACGTGTTATTTAACTTAATAATTTGATAATAAAATTTAATAAAAACTAACAGAGGGTAAATTTGTCACAAGTGTACTAGTTTTGGGTAAATTTGCCAAATGTATACCAGTTTAGGGTTTTTGGCGGTCAAAAAAATAGTTTGGGGTAAATTTGTCATAAGTGTACCAGTTTGGGCTTTTTATTATTATTTATTTATTTGTGAATTTAACTCAAATTAATGAAAAATAAAAATATTTATTTAATATATAACGTGTCTCAACGTGTTGGAAGTTTTTATTTTTAAAAAATGACGTGTCGGCGTGTGGTGCCACGTCGTGTCGTGTGTCCGTGTCACGTGTCGATGTTACTTAAGGCGTGACTTCAAGCTGATATGTATAGTCCATATCAGCCTCGTCTCTAAGCCCATGGGCCCTCCGGTGTTTATTTTAGGGTTGAAAATGATTTTCAATTGGGAGTGATTATATTTTAGGGTAAAAGCCTAAAAAAATCCTAAATTTTACTTATTGTCACACGTTTAACTTAATTTTTTTATGACGCATTTATCTTAAACTTGTATAATGTGATATATTTAATCAAAAGTTCTTATAACACAAAAAACCCAGAACTTACATTTGTGTAACACATTTACCCAAAAAATGTGATTCCACAAAAAAAAAATAAAAAATTAGGGGGTATATGCATTACATTTATGCCTACTATGACACATATTTTAGAAATTACCCATACAATTTTCATGCATAGAGTAGCTTGCTTGATGTGTCAACCGTTACTAGGCAGAGTAGTTCAATGCGAACCTGAGAAGGACAATAATGCAGTTGAGAAGGGTTAAAAGAAACAGCAAGGAAACCCTCGCATGTACATTTTTTATGGAAGCAAAGCAATAGTCAAAAAAAAAAAAAGTTGAAGGGAGGCATAAAGTTTCTAAAAAATGCCAAACAACTTCATAGAAATTGGGTCGGAAGGTGCCTTTGCTTTTCCTAAAATAAATAAATAAAAATAAAAACCAACCTACCTTTTGAAGCACATAAAAAATTCTCTCTAGAGACTTGTCCTAACATGCCAACTCATTCAGCAACAACTTTTCTTTTATTTTAAGTTATTATATACTTTAGTAGAATGGGAAATTATTGTATTAGAATCATATGGTTGCATTTCCCAGAAATGAATTGAGATCCCACCTACTTAGAATCATATAAAACGTTCTATAGACGACTCTATAGTTTAATAACCTCAAAAGCAGCCATTGTTAACCTTATGTTTGGCATATATTCGCAAAGAACATCAAGTTGATAGAGAGAAGTAAAATAAGAAATTAGACATATATTATATTGTATTACCTTGGTTAACAGGAGTACATGAAGTCACACAAACTTGACTCTCTCTTTTTTTTTTTTTTTGTGGTAGACATAATTTGTAAGATAGTTTGATATGAGTTGAAGATATTGTTGTATAATAATAAATTAAATTATTTAGACAAGATAGCTTGATACGAGTTGAAGATATTGTTGTATAATAATAAATTACAAGATAGCAGCCATTGTTGACCTTATGTTTGGCATACGTTCGCAAAGAATATCAAGTTGATAGAGAGAAGTAAAATAAGAAATTAGACATATATTATGTTGTATTACCCTAGTTAACAAGAGTACATGAAGTCAACTTGATTCATTTTTTTTTTTTTGTGGTAGATTTAATTTGAAAGATAGTTTGATATGAGTTGAAGATATTGTTGTATAATAATAAATTATTTATACAAAATAGCTTGATACGAGTTGAAGATATTGTTGTATAATAATAAATTGGGAAAATTCCAAATAAGGACCCGAAGTGGATCAATTTTCTAAAATAAGGACCCGAAATGAAGTTTGTGTCAGATAAGGACCTAAAGTGGATTCATTGTCTCAAATAAGGACCCAAAGTGGTTGAATCAATTCCAAATAAGGACCCGAGCTTGCTGGTCAACCAAATATTCGCCGGCTATCAAGCATGTGACATTTCCGACGACCGGAGTTTGGGCAATTTTGTCCAAAAAAAATCTAGGGAAAAATTAACCAATCCTAAAATGGAAACAAAAAAACCCTAGGTTTTCTACGGTATCCCGTGGAAGAAGCAATCGCTACATAGATTGAACGTCTCGGCCCTCACCGGAGTCCTTGAAGCAGTTCACACCGTGAAGAACATCCCCAGTGCGAGGCACCCACACCCATCACATAGAGGCCTAGCGCTCATGGCGATGTAGAAAACGTGATGGCCTCATCGAAGCCGAGCTTTCTGTGCCACTCGTGTTAAGCTCCTTGAACAAGTAAGGGTTGCTCATCCTCCCATAGCCCTTGATCTTCATGAAGGAAAGAAACTCCGAGAGGCACACGGCGCCGTCGCGGTCGTGATCCATCTCGGTGACAAAGTCCCGTGCCAACCGTTTGACGTTCTCGGTAGCCGCATCAAAGTAGGCCTTCGCCTGCAAATCCTCCATTTTCCTTGCACAAAGCACAAAGCTTGAGCAGGCCCACCTCCCCATCAATCAAGGTTAGGTTTTCATCTTAGAATTCGCTCACGTTAAACCAGCAAAATGTAGACAAAGCTTGTGTATAAAACCCAATTCTCCATCATCTTTTCCAGGTTAATCATTTATTTCAATTTGCACTCACGTTCAACCGTGGTTAGTTTCGTTCAAATTGGTGTACCCAATCATTCGTTCATTGAATAGAAAGTGTTTGTGGCTCATTGAAGCAACATGGCGACAAGGTGTGGACATGTGATAGAATATCACACGGATGGCAGCGACAACAATGATGGTACAAGAGAGTTCTGTTTTATAGTATTGTTTTTACCTGTTTTGATGGATTTTTTTAGTGAATGTCTCATTTTGTCCGAATCAATGCATATCAGTTGCGTCCATTATGATTTTTTTAATTGGATATGCTGTGTTGTGATCCTATGTGCCAGCGGCGGTGGTCTCTTTATTGCAATTTTTTAATGCTTTTCTGTTGTTTCTATTTTTTTGGTGTATACTTTATTGTTAATAGCTAGAGCTCATGGCATGTCCTAAAATCTAAATGTTAGTTTTCGATGATTTTTTAGCTATAACACATTGATCATACCAAGGATAAATCACTAATAAAAGGTGCAGGTTTTTTACCCTCACCATAGCAGTAGCACTTTCGTGCCCACATGAGTCCTAATGTGTATTACCAAATCATTAGCACAAAAAACATTTTAAGTCAATAATGCACATTTTTTTGTGACAAATGGTATCTAATAAAAGTGTGGTACATGGTCACTAGTGTGACTAATTTTCTTTCATTAATAGTAGTGTGGTATAGATGTATTGCAATTTTTTTTATAGTTTTTGTTTTTTTTTTCCCCAGTGCGTATTATGTATAAGAGTATATTGATGTTATTGTTTGCTTCCACTTTTCACCAGTTGAGGGATGTGAAGAAGTGAACTATTCCATGTATGATAGTAGGCGTGGTAAGGATGCTGAGAGTGCTGAAGAAGATGGGTTTCCCCTTATTGATCTTGATGATGATGGTTCAATGGAGAGGGATATGGAGATTGGAGATATCAGTCTATATGTAGATGTGTTAGCTGATAATGCAGATTTCTTGAACAAGAATAGTGAAAATGAGTATACGCATCCTGAGTTCAATGCTGAGGTTGATATGGAAAATCCTACCTTCAAGTTGGGGATGTGCTTTAGTAATGCGAAGGAATTTAGAGAAGCTGTTAGGAACCATGCCATAAAAAATGGGAGAAAGGTGAGGTTTGTTAAAAATACACCTAACAAGTTGAGGGCAGTGTGCTTGGAGGGCTGTGATTGGCTCATATATGCCTCTAAAGTGCAAAGGGAGCATACTTTACAAGTCAAAACCTTCAACTCAGTACATACATGTAATAGAACACTACAAGTTCCTCTGATAAGTACTAAATGGCTAGCGAATAAGTATTGTGATAGGGCGAGAAACAATCCTACATGGCCAGGTGCTTCAATGAAAAAAACGATGGAGTTTGAGAATGTTTTGAAGTTGTCAAGGACAATGGTTTATAGAGCTAGGGCAATATCAATGAGTATGATCACAGGGAATGAGGAGGAGCAATTTTGGATGCTTAGAAGCTATTGTCAGGCACTTCTTGATGCCAACCCAGGATCCACATGTATAATCAAGGCGAGCAATGTCAAGACCAATTCAAGTTTAGGGGAGTCTACATTTGTTTGGATGCATTAAGGAGGGGCTTTGTAGAAGGATGTAGGCGCTTTGTGGGATTCGATGGTTGCCATTTGTCATCAGGCTATAAGGGGATACTTCTAGCAGCAGTGGGCGTAGATGGCAACAATCAGATGTATCCCTTTGCATGGGCAATTGTCGGACAAGAAACATACAAGACATGGCACTGGTTTATTAGTTTAATTGCAAAAGACTTGGGAATTATGGACCCTGAAAATTCAAGGTACTGGACTTTTTTGTGTGACAAACAAAAGGGATTAGTGCAAGCACTAGCACATCTAATGCCCGAAGCAGAACATAGATTTTGCTTAAGGCATCTTTATGAAAACTTTAAACTACATCACAGAGGAGTAGAACTTAAAAAGCTTCTTTGGAAGGCTGCCATGGCAACTAGAGTATGTGATTTTGACTTGGCAATGGCACAACTGAAGGCAGTTGATGAGAAAGCTTATGATTGGTTATCCTGCAGGCCTCTGTGCAATGGAGCAAGTCCTACTTTAGGACAAATTCAAAATGTGACATTTCCTTGAACAACTGGTGTGAAAGTTTCAACAAAAGCATCATTGATGCAAGGGACAAGCCTATCATCACAATGCTTGAAGCTATAAGAGCGCAACTCATGGAGAGAATTCATAAGCAAAGGGATGGGATGACCAAATACACTAGTGTGATCTGTCCTAATATCCAGAAGATATTAGATCTTCAAAAACAGTTTTCGGTATCATGGATTCCAACCTGGAATGGAGAGGATGAATTTGAATTAAGTGGGCCATATGGAGACAAGAGAGTTGTTAATATTAGACATAGATCTTGTAGCTGTAGAAGATGGGACATCAGCGGGATTCCTTGTTGTCATGTTGTGGCGGCTCTTATATACATAAGGGAAGAACCTGAAAAATGGGTTCACACAAGTTTTAGTAAGAAAACATTCATGCAAATATATAGCCATGTTGTGCATGTTGTAGATTCTAAAGACACGTGGCCGCTAGAGAGCCATTACTCCCACGGATGTGCCCAAGCAAGTAGGCAGAAAAAAGAAACAAAGAACAAAATCAGTGAATGAAACAACTTATAGAAATTTGAAGACAAGAAAGAAAAAAGTTGTGCAAGAGCCAGTGGGAACAAAGTTGAAGAGACAAAATACCACAATTACTTGTGGAAAATGTGGTGGTTTAGGCCATAACAGGTATCATTGTAAGAATCCACCAGTAGCATTAGTAGTAGCAGCATAAGACCCAGTAGATTTTATGGTTGCCTCATGTTCACAAGATGCGGCAGAAAGCACTCCCTCAGACCCAACATGTTAACTTGAGATCAAGGAATTGCTTGTGTCAATTTTTGGCACAATTTCAAGCTCAATATTATCTATGGGAAGAGAGAAGATAAAGGTAGTTATTTATGCTTGACTTGGTCATAAAACTGTTCTTACTTATACTTGACTTTATTTTAACTGATGATTTATTTTGTGTTTCAAGTGCAGGTAAAGAGAAGGATGCAAGGACCTCAACTTTTAGGTGGTCAAAGATGAGCAGCTTTTTTGGAGATACACAAGTGCAACAAGACCAATAAACACAAACTCTTTTTGTTTTACTGTTGGTTGATATGGATGGATTTATTTTGGAAGCATCTTAAAATATGTGTAGATAAATTTTGTTGAAAAGATTTCTTGTGTTGGGATGTCTCAATTCAAGTTTATCTAGTGCTATTTACTTTGCTATGGAATGTCCCAGCACTTCATTGTAATATGGTGGTACTCACAACAAACCTACATGAGCTTATCAATCCAATGAGAAAAAGGAAAATATAAAACAATAGCATAAAAAAATGACCTGCGAAGAACAACGAACACAGCAGTCTAAGTACACACCCAATTAAAATGCACTATAGTATAGGCCGAAGAAAAATATGGAACGTCAATGGGCTCTATCAAAGCTTGAGCTCTATACACAACAAAATATAGAATATCCGACTCAAATGAAACCAAATACAGCTTGTAGTACCAAAAAGCATCACCATTAATTCATCATTGAACACTTGAGTTAATTGAACTTCAATATTTCCATTACAAAAGAGATAACAAAATATGAGTTTACAACTTTAATATGTGAACATATAACGCGCACAACACTACAAGAAAGAGAAGAAACAATTGAATTTACAAAACAAACTCCTACGATCATATGTAGTTATCACATCCCATCATCTTCTTCAACCAATCTAAAGCACCCAATAAAAGTTGAAAGACTCCACTACTGAGCTAATAAATTGATGCGATTATAGTTCTTTAGGTTCCATCTCTTTGGTCAAAGATGGTTATTCTGCTCACGACATAATAGGATGGTCGAGTCCACTGGTTGGTTTCATCAAGGAAGAGAAGCTCCAAGCAGGTGACAAGCTTCGGGCAAATGCTAACTCCTCTTTTGACCATCACTTAGTCCTTTGGTCCCTCAACCTCAAATTTTTATGTCCATGGCATTTGCAGTCCCATTGCCCTTATTGCCATTTTTGCCATTTCCCTCTTCTCGATACTTGTTATGGAGTTTGGCAATTGTAGTTGAGCTGTGTAGTAAACAACTTCTCTCACAAAAGTAGCATTGAGATCAATCCATCGTCTTGCATCACATAAGCCTGAACTCATAAAAATAGAGAACCCTGATAAGTGATGAGAAGATAGTTGCTTATCATTTATCAATGAATATTAAATCACCACAAAATATAGGGCAGTTGAATTAGGTTCAAATTTTTTTTTTTTATGTGAACGTCACAAATTATTTCATAAAAACCAGAGAAATGAAGGATTTGAGGGATTTGGTTCATTAGTATGAATAAGTTTCGAGCTCAATATAAAAACTTGTTTTGATAGTATTAAGTGGTGCTTTAGGGTTAATAGAGACAAAATTTTAAAAAGCAAGCCATATCAAGTAACCATCTCCAAATAGGACAATGCATTATCCACAGAACATCCTCAAAACAAAAGAAACCTATCAAAGGAAATTAAATTCCTCGTGCACAAGAGTTAGTCCTTTAGCGGTTTGCTTCAAACTTGGATGAATGTGAATCTCCACCCAACCTTCTAGAGAGCATGTCTCACCATATTTAACAAGAAATCAGCCAATACTTGTTGAACTCATAACTAATCACCACAGACAGACAGCCGGAGTTTTGATTTCATCTATAATATTACGAATCAATTGCAAACCCCGGTGTCTTAGCAATATCATCCCTACCTCCGGTCATCCAGATTTTCCTTCTCTTATTAGGTCCCTTCAAAATTTTCTTATTTTCTTTTTTTTTTGCTTGACTAGCAAAGCAGCTGGGTTATAGTTAACAAAAGAAACAACTTAATTACCAATCCACAGGGATGACTGCTCCAAAGCCTGTCCTCAAAAGTTTTCCTGCTTGCCTAAAATACTTTGAATACTCTAGCATTTCACTCAAGATTGCACAAGCCAACTTGCAATGTGGATACAAAAAAGAGAACGTAGATACGCAATTTCCTCCCACATACATCTACGTCGCCCCGAGAACCTCAAATCCAACAGCACAGCAAGAACCGCACTGTCTTGTCATCCTAAAATTTCCAGGCCACAAATCGCCACAAAACTACAATACGCGTGCACACGAGTGAACTAGCAACAATTTCCGCCAAAGCTGCAATGGCGAAAGCACAACAACGGAAACTATGAGATGATAACTCAGCAAACACCTAAGTGCCGTGCCGAACACACACGCACACGAGACACGGACTTTATGCACAAAGACACAAAACACGACCGTTAGCGATCCAATAAGCTACAAGTACAAATAAAACAAACAAACAGCCGAGACGGAATTTCTCATAACGAGATTGTATCGAAAGAAAAGCAGAGACCTTGGAACCATCTCGGCTCGAGCCCCCCGAGCAAACGAGTCCCGGCGACCCCGAGCAAGAACCGGGAGTGGGACCGCAACAAAGAAGAGAGAGGAGGGAGAGTACGGCCCCAAGGGAGCATTCTCAGTGCCCCAAGGTAGCGTTCGTGCGCGGTGCAGATTCCCATGGCCATCGCCTCCGCGACTCGCCGAGCTTACCAACGCAGGGAGCCGTCTTGACAAAATTTACAAGAGGCTGCCGATAGAAAGAAGAGACGATGGTGAACAATAGACCGATGCTTGCAAGGGGCAGGTGAGAAGCGACGAGAATTGAGCAGGGTGAGGAGCGACGAGAATCGCGTTGCAATGATGATCAGGCAGCGATTTGGTTGAAGAGCGGCGAGGGAAAAGAAAGAAGGAAACATAAGCATCAACATGAATAACCTAAACTTAATTAATTTAGAATTTTTCTTTTTTTCTAATCATAAATTTATGACAAAATTGCCCCTATTTTAATCGCCGGAAAATGTTCGCCGGTGAGCTAAGGTCCTCAATAGAGATTAAGTTGATTATTTTGGATCCTTATTTGACACAAAATTTACTTCAGTCCTTATTTGAGACAATGAGTTTACTTCGGGTTCTTATACGATACAAAGTTCATTTCGGGTCCTTATTTGAGAAAATTGATCCACTGGGTCCTTATTTAGAATTTTCCTAATAAATTATTTATACAAGATAGTTTCATACGAGTTGAAGATATTGTTGTATAATAATAAATTAGTTGTACACATGATTAGTTGAGCCAGATAGACCACGAGTTGCAATCTAGTTCACACCCAATAATGAGCTGAAAATCCTCTCGATATTGATGGGCACACTATAATGGTCATGTTAGTGCAAGAATCTTTCTGAAAAAAATAAGAGATTTTTTTTTCTGGTCTAGGCTAGGGTAGAAACAAAGTTTGAACGCCTCATTGAACTTTGATTATATAGTGTGGAGTTTATCTCTATATGCGCTTCAAGCATGTTCTGCCTTTGCACGTGTTTGCGAGTTTAGAGAGAAACAACAAGGTGATGGGGGAGCTAAGGGGTTGGGGGCTAGCGTGAGGGGAGGGGGAAGAGAGAAATGAGGGAAAAGATAGGTGGATTGGGGGAAAACAAGGGAAAGAAATCAGAGGGGTGGCGTGGGGTGGGAGAGAAAATCCAAGGAAATGATAGGTCATTGGGGGAGAAAGGAGGAAAAGAAACTGAGAGGGGGAAGAGGGGTGGGTTTGAGGTGGCGTGGGGGAGAGAGATATGAGGGAGGGAAATAAATTTTGGGGATTGAGGGTTTGGAAAAAAAAAAAAAAAAGAGAGAGGAAAATAATTTTTGGATGGCGATGTTATATTTGTTAAAAAAAAAAAAAAAGCTAACAATAGTTTTCAAAAATAAAAACACTAAAAGTTAAATAATTATAAATTTTAATTATTATACAATATCATATATTTTTTTAATAAGTTAATTATAATTTTTGTTAGTCATTAGTTTCATCTATAATTTTTGTTAAATTAGAAATATATTCCATAAAATCTATGACAGGTGATGGGGCAGGGGAGAGAAACAACAAGTGATGGGAGGGCCAAGGGGTGGGGTGTGGCGTGAGGGGGAGGGGGAAAGAGAGAAATGAGGGAAATGACAGGTGGATGGGGGACAAACAAGGGAAAGAAATCAGAGGGTGGCGTGGGATGGGAGAGAAAATCCAAGGAAATGACAGGTCATTGGGGGAGAAATGAGGAAAAGAAATTGAGAGGGGGAAGGGGGGGGGGGTGGGTTTGAGGTGGTGTGGGGGAGATAGATATGAGGGAGGGAAACAAATTTTGGAGAATGAGGGTTTGGAAAAAAAAAGGAAGGAAAATAATTTTTGGACAGCGATATTGTATTTAAAAAAAAAAAATAAGCTAAAAATAGTTTTCAGAAATAAAAACACTAAAAGTTAAATAATTATAAATTTTAATTATTATAAAAGATCATAGATTTTTTGAAATAAGTTGATTATAATTTTTGTTAGTCATTAATTTCATCTATGATTTTTGTTAAATTAGAAATATGTTCCCAAATATGGGTACGCATACGTTTTAATTATTAATGTTTTTCAAATTTCATATTAATAGATTTATTAATATTATATGTGTAAATTCATTGTAAGTTTATTATTATTATTATTTATTTGTGAATTTAACTCAAATTAATTAAAAATAAAAATATTCATTTAATATATAACTTAATAATTTGATAATAAAATTTAATAAAAACTAACAGCGGGTAAATTTGTCTTCCTATTTTGGTAAATTTGCCAAATGTATACAGTTTAGGGTTTTGGCGGTCAAAAAAATAGTTTGGGGTAAATTTGTCATAAGTGTACCAGTTTGGGCATTTAATATATAACGTGTCTAAACGCGTCGGAAGTTCCTATTTTTGAAAAATGATGTGTCGGCGTATGGGGTCGCATTGTGTCGTGTGTCCGTGTCACGTGTCAATGTTACTTAAGGCGTGACTTCAAGTTGATATGTATAGTCCATATCAGATTCGTCTCTATGCCCATGGGCCCTCCGGTGTTTATTTTAGGGTTGAAAAGGATTTTCAATTTGGAGTGATTATATTTTAGGGTAAAAGCCTAAAAAATCCTAAATTTTACTTATTGTCACACGTTTACCTTAATTTTTTTTGTGACACATTTATCTCAAACTTGTATAATGTGATATATCTAATCAAAAGTTCTTCTTATAACACAAAAAACTCAGAACTTACATTTGTGTAACACATTTACCTAAAAAATTTGATGCCGCAAAAAAAATTTTAGGGGGTAAATGCATTACATTTATGCCTACTATGACACATATTTTAGAAATTACCCGTACAATTTTCATGCATAGAGTAGCTTGCTTGATGTGTCAACCGTTATTAGGTAGACTAGTTCAATGCAAACCTGAGAAGGACGATAATGCAATTAAGAAGGGCGAAAAGAAACAGCAAGGAAACCCTTGCATGTGCATATTTTATGGAAGCAAAGCAATAGCAGAAAAAAAGTTGAAGGGAGGCATGAAGTTTCTAAAAAATGCCAAACAACTTTATAGAAATTGGGTCGGAAGGTGCCTTTGCCTTTCCTAAAATAAATAAATAAAAATAAAAACCAACCTGCTTTTTGAAGCACATAAAATTCTCTCTGGAGACTTGTCCTGTTATTATATACTTTAGTAGAATGGGAAATTATTGTATTAGGTGATGGATGTTTAATCGAGGAACGATTATTTAAGGCATTGTTGTCTTGGACCTCATGAATGTCCTCTTTCTTCTTTAAAATCTTTTTTAGTCATAATTGTCCGTCATGCCAACCTCTTTTTTTTTTTTTTTTGGTCAACAACATGCCAACTCATTCAGCAACAACTTTTCTTTTATTTTAAGTTCACGCGTCGCACGC
Organism: Eucalyptus virginea; assembly: GCA_014182375.1. NCBI lineage: Eukaryota > Viridiplantae > Streptophyta > Magnoliopsida > Myrtales > Myrtaceae > Eucalyptus > Eucalyptus virginea. Next base: position 10,976,061 of record CM024522.1, read on the forward strand.
CAAAGTGGACTATACATGTACAATTATATGTGTGTTAGTATTGTTAGTTCCCGTGTTTTGGTATTATCCACTTAACGAATATGGAAGATTACTTTTAAATGAAGTGCCCCAAACTTTTCAACAAATTCAATATTTTAGGCTCCTGGGAAGAACATAAAGGCAAATATGCTGCCATTAAGGTAAATTTTTAATTTTTTTTCTTTTTTGGCTTGATTAAAATATGTGCAAACCCACATGTCTATGGTTGCATTTCCTAGAAATGAATTGAGGTCCCACCAACTTAGAATCATATAAAACGTTCTATAGATGACTCTATAGTTAAATAACCTCAAAAGCAGCCATTGTTGACCTTATGTTTGGCATATGTTCGCAAAGAGCATCAAGTTGATAGAGAGAAGTAAAATAAGAAATTAGACATATATTATATTGTATTACCCAGGAGTACATGAAGTCACACAAACTTGACTCTCTCTTTTTTTTTTTTTTTGTGGTAGACATAATTTGTAAGATAGTACATGATATGATTTTGATAGACTACAAGTTGCAATCTAGTTCAAACCTGATAATGAGCTGAAAATCCTCTTGATATTGATGGGCACACTACAATGGTCAACGGTCATGTTAGTGAAAGACTATTTCTAAAAAAAATAAGACAAATTTTTTTCTGGTCTGGTCTTGGGTAGAAACAAAGTTTGAACGCCTTTTTGAACTTTGATTATATAGCGTGGAGTTTATCTCTATACGCATTTCAAGAATTTTCTGCCTTTGCACATGTTTTCAAGTTTTGCACATGTTATGGATTGCTATTCATGTGTTGGGGTTTTAAAGGAAATATTAGGGGATAGACTTGAAACATGAGTTTGGTCTTAGGATCAGTTCGACGGAGCTTAAAAGTGGAATGCAAATGTAGCATGGTTGCTGTGACTAAATCATGTTTTGGATTTACTTTTCTTGCATTATGCCTTGTCCTTTTTGTTCACTTTGAAGTAAATAAGTGATTGCTCTTATTAGTCATTGTTGGGTGTTGCTCTTTCTTTCCATGTTTCCAGATAGTCACTATTGAGTTCTCTTTTTGTCACGCCCCGAATCTCAAGCGCGCACACATCCCTCAGCGGTCAACTAAAATTTGTGACGTTCCCAGGACGCGTCATCGACTCATTTGTTTTATGCACATGCGGAAACGAATTAAATAGACACCCTAACAACAACAAACATGAGATAGTAAAAGTAGGACAACCAAATTTTCTCAAAACACGCTTTATAAACAAACCGAGTTAAACCTACAGGTTCACATATAAAGGTTTGACTCAAAAAGAAACCACTAGGCCATCTACACTTTAGACCCTTCAACCTCAAGCTCTGGATCCTCCACGCCACGGCCTTGAAAATGGTAACCTACGATGGGGTGAGATAAAAAAATCTCAGCAAGTTAAACCCTAAGCCCCACTCCAAATCACTCAAAGACGTCCTAAACATGCACCATCCAAAACTTATCTTGTTTGGGCGCGTCCCTGCACATTAATACATCTCATATGCACTCATAAATGCAGCATGCGTAATCAGCAATTGAAACACTTCATAACACTCATCGAATATTCAAAAAAGTCCCGATTATAGGGCCAAATCGTTATGACACGTCACATTCCTGCTATACAATTTCGTCTCATAATCAGGCACATATAACTCATTTTGGTGGTTCAATCCACACTTGATATTCACTCTCAATATCCAAACTCAATATTCCAACTCCACATCCCAACTCAATATTCCAACTCCACATTCCAACTCCACATTCCAACTCAATATTCAAACTCAATATTCAAACTCAAGGTTCTAGAGATGCTCCCCCATGAAATTCCGTTATCGTGTGGCACTTAGTCCCTGACCACAATCAGCAACAGCACAAGGTTCTAGAGGTAGCTCTCATGACATCACGATGTCGTGTAGTACTTAGGTCCTGACCACAATAAGCAATAGCTTAGGGTTCTAAAGGTGACTCACACAAAATTTCTTTGTCGTGTAGCACTTAGTCCTTTTTCACATATAGCAATAGTACAAGGTTCTAGAGGTGGCTTCCATAAAATCACACTATCGTGCAACACTTAGCTCTCGACTACGCAAGACAGTAGTGCAAAGTTCTAGAGGTGGCTCCTAGGTGATTCAGTTCACCATGTAGCACTTAGCCCTTGACTACAATAAGCAACCATACAAGATTCTATAGATGGCTCCCATGTGACTCAATTCACCATATAGTACTTAGTCATTTACCTGCTCACAACACATGTGATTGCCTCAACACATTACCTCATCTTTAAATAGTCATCTTGCCATGACAATAAACCATTTACCCTAGCACAACCATTCACATATCACACATAAGTCCCAAACATGTCAAGCCAACCACATCACCAAATATGCACAAACCAGCAAGCATTGCATCAAAAACACCACAAAACCATAATCGGCCCTAAGCGGCAGAAACGGTCCACTCACACGTCTCTGGGTTTAAATCCAAAAATCTAATCAAAAGAGTTTAGAAAATTCTCAAAATTGAATATGTTGTAAATGATACATAAAATAACATTTTTCATGAAGACATTTAACCAAGATTTTTCTAGATTCGGCCCAATAAATCGTTCAATCCAGTAGAAAAAAACTGGGTCCGTTTCCAGAAATCACGTTTTCCAAAACCAGTTTGGTTCAAGACCCAAAACTTGTCTGTTTGATTTGAAATTTGAGTATGTTAAACTAAAAGATGTGACAAACGACTTTTGTGAAGAAACCATTTCGAAATTCGAACCCTAAGAGTTGATAAAAATCTCTTAAATCCCAAAATGTCACAAGTTCCAGCAAAAACAGGGGTTCTGTTTGTTTTTGATGAAGTTGAAATCATACTTTTTTAAAATCCATAAAATCTTAGGAAAAATATATGTTATAGATGAAGATGTCTAAAATATTTTTTAAGTAGGAATTGACCTCAAAATCTCAGTACATTTCACTCCACAAAAATGGCAAACGACGAGGGTCTAGAAACCAGATCTGCAGAAAGTCCATTGAATTGGACTAATCCATCCTCATTAGTGCTAATCTCACCCATTTGATTAAAAATAATCCATCTTAAGGCTAATCTCACTTAATACTAATCTAATCAAGCTAATTAACACTAATTTATTCCCTAAGTGTAATTAACAACATAATCAAGGATTATGGAGTTAACTCACTGGATTAGCTAGCTAACGGGTCCATAGTGATGGCGGTGCGACGACGGCAAGACCCGAGCCTACGGTGGCTCCAAGGGAGGCCCGAAAGGGGCTAAAAAGAGCCTTGCAAGCTTTTTCTTGCAGTTGGAAAACCGGTTCTGTTTTGCTTTTGCTTGAGCTGCTTGTCTGGTGATTGGTGCGGCTTGGTGGTCTCGGCTTGGTGGGATGGCGGTTGGATGAACAGGCGGAGCTGCTGGTGGATCGGCAAAGGAGCTGGTGAGTTCGGGAATGGCAAGAGGTGGACGCAGGCTTGCGAGCAGTTGCTTGGACCGGCGGACGGCGGGCTCGGGACGGGCTGGACTCGGGGCTGGCGCAAGCTTGATGGCTATGTTTGGTGGTTGTCTTTGGCTGGTGCAAGTTGGTTTTAGTTGTGGGGACTTTCAACAATGAAATGGAGGAGAAAAGAATGAAGAAGAAAAGAAGAAAAGAAGAAGAAGCAACTCCAAGGGAGCTTCTGCTGGAGTTGGTCGACCAAGGGGGAGGAAAGGGAGGAGAGAGGGAAGAGAGAGGGGGACAAGAGGGCCAACAAGTCTTCCATGCAGCCAATCCCCTTCTACTTCAAATATCTATCACTCAAGTGAAGACCACAAAAGTCTTTGCTGCCCTCCAAGTCAAAGCAGCCACCAATGGTGATTTTCCACCATTTCTTCACCCAAAACCAACCCAAAATGAAGGCCAAATAATAGCAGCCAGCAGCCCTACGAATTTCCCCTTTATTTCCTTCAAATCTCTCACTAATTACTTCAATTTAATGACCGCAAAAAGCCATGGCAGAAGCCCACACAATTTCCCTTCAAGTCTTCACCAAATCATCCAATTAGGAGGCCAAAAATACCACCCCTGCTGTCCATACGAATTTGCACTCCTTTTCCTTCCAAATTCTCACCACTTAAACCAAATTGGCCTCCAAAAATACCAACTAAGGTGCCCATACCAAAATCACTTCCCCAAACAATCCCTTTAAAAGGCCAAAACTTCACTTGAAAATGCCCCTCCGAATTTCCTTGATTTAATTTTGCCAAACTCCAATTTTCCATAAAAGTTCCAAACTCGACGGAATTTTCCCAAAAGATGATATGAGATCCTAAAAATAAATCGCGATATGCTCGAACGTTCGATTCCCGAAACCGAATTCAATTTCGTAGTTAAAATCGACCGGACGCGATTTTAGTCCAATCTAACCAATTAGGTGGCTTTTAGGGATTTTATCGCGGTTATATTTCTTAACGGCTTCACCTAATAGGTTAGTTAACTCGTGAGTGATCAGCTTAGAGAAAAATGACCATAGGCTTGTCGGTGAAAAGCCTATTTCATCTTATCGGGACGGGGTCAAAATTCAAGATGTCACACTTTTCCTTCTTTGTATAGATCATGCAAGTGTTATAGTATCTTTTATATTGAAGAGAAGTTGAAATGTTGCCCTTAATGGTACTTGAGAGTGCTTGAGGGACACAGTCAAATACTTGGACATGGTGTGACATCCTGATTTTCGACCCTGCTTTCGACTAAATGAATTGGGCTTTTCATCGACGTGCCTATAGTCTTCTTCTCTAAGTTGGCCACTCACGAAATAACTATTCTATCAGGTGAAGCCGTTAAGGAATCTAAATGCGACCGACTTGAGAATTCGACCAAAAAACGACTACTCAACCGTGCTAATCTGCAAGGGTCAATACGGCATCGTTAAAATCGATTAGAGAGTGGAGATAGGTCGATTTGATAGAGGCATGTAATGAAATTGTGGGTGATTCCACCTGATTGCAAAATTCTTATCGAACGGCACTAGAACGATTTCTCTGTCGATTCTGTACCCTGTGTCCGTATTTGAAATATTGAGATTTTTACGACAAACGAGAGTCGCCAATGTGTTGAAGATGCACAATGTGGATTGAAAATAATCGACCACGAGTCAAACACTCTAAAAATTTCCAAAAGCTACCCGATAGGTTAGGTCACGCTAAAATCACGTTCGGTTGAAATTAACCACGAAATTGAACCTGGTTTCAGGAATCGAAAGTTTTGGTGTGTCACGATTTATTTTAGGAACGTCGACTCATCTTTCAAAGAATTTTCAGTAAGCCCGGGATTTTCGGCAAAGAATCAAGATTCGGCAAAATTAATTCAAGAATTCGGATGGACAAAATTGAGTGCACTTTTGGCATTCTAGTTGGATCATTTGGTGAGGGAAATCATGGAATGGATGTGGGTACCTTGATTGGTATTTTTGGGTCACCAAATGGGATTGAATTGGAGGGATTTGGTGTGAAATTGGTGAGGGAATTCATGAAATTCGTAGGCCATGGGGGCTGCAACATTTGGGACATCATCCTTGGCTTCTTGGAGAAGTTTTGGAGTAGAAATGGCTGCTGATAAGGGCTGTGGACTTTGGGGGCTTATTACTCAAGTGTTTTGCGATATTTTGATGGACTTTAGAGGCTCATCTTCTTCCTCCTTCCCAACCAGCAGCAGCTTCATCTTCTTCCTCAGCTTCCTCTTCACTTTCACAAGTTGACGCCTGTGATTGACTAATTGATTGTTTTGTGTGGGTCGCTAGTTTTCTAATTTTGTGTGGAATTGGAAAGCAGGTTCTGTAGAAATCCTGTAGAATGAGCGATCCGAGTTGAGGACCCTCAAAAGGGAGGGTTGCGTCCGTCACTCGGGGATGGACGCCGACTAGTGTCGATGCCCGAGGTAGAGTGCAGGCTCAAGCCAACGAGAGTGAGAGAGTACTGCCGTAAGCCAGTATTGGTGTAGCAGCACCTGACGATCATATATTAGATAGGATCATGTAAGTGCTTAAGACCTTGGGGAATCTGATGGGGCAGCAAGTTCAGAATCAAGCTGCCGCTACTACTGCTACTGCCGCTGCCGCACTTGCCGAGGTTCCACAGGGGAATGTAATCGGGGAGAGACCGATGCACAAGTTAGTTGAGCAATTTTTGAAGTTGAATCCGCCGAAGTTCACAAGAGCAAGTGACCCTGAGGCTGCAACCCTCTAGGTCCAAGAATTAGAGAAGGCCTTTGCACTGCTGAGGTGCTCGGAGGAAGACAAGGTAGTCCTTGCGGTCTACCATGAAAGCACCTGGTAGAGGGCTACTAGAGGAAGAGTGTTTCCTGAAGGCGTGGTCCCGGTGTGGAACACCTTTGTCGAAGTCTTTAATGGAAAGAATTTCTTTGACTGCGCTAGAGAATAGAAGATGGTAGAATTCCAATGCCTTCGCTAAGGTCTAATGTCGGTAGATTAGTATGAGGCGAAGTTTGCCGAGTTGTCCTAGTGTGCCTCCAGACTGATTGAGGATCCAGTAGACAGAGCAAGGAGATTTCGAAATGGACTGAGACTGGAGATAAAGGATCTGTTGGTGCCGTTGAATCTAAAGGATTACAACGATCTATATGAAAGGGCACGGTTGATTGAGAGAAACCTGAATGAACGAGCCGCCACATCTGAGTTGCGGTTTAGGTCTAGCAGAGATGGAAATTGATTCGGGAAGAAGCCGATGACCGGAGGAAAATATCTCATTCCGCCCAACAAAAATGATGGGATTGGAAAGTTAGCGCCCAACTCAAACGACGTGTGTCGTTTTTGTAGGAAAAGACATGGTTCGGTTCCATGTCATATCAGAATGGGAGCTTGTTTTAAATGTGGCCAACACGGCCACTAGATCAAGGATTGTCCGCACAGGCCGATGGGACCATAGCAGTTGCTACCACCGCCATCGATGGGATAGAATAGAGGGAATGCACCACATATAGGATGCCACTAGGATGGCGAAGGGGACAAGAATGAACTGAGCTATGCGTTGATCAGGGGAAAGAATGTTTTTGGAGTAATTTTATCAGAACGGCACAACGGAATTTTGGTTAAGCTTATGGAATTTTAGTTTGTTGAAATGAAGTTGTAAAAAGGAGAATCGTTGGTTAGAGTTGTATTTGACTATTTGCTTATGTGTGACCTTGTTATTATAATTAAAGTGGGTTGGTTCAAGAAGCAACGAGTTGTGTTGAATTGTTGTTTGGCTCAAGGAGCATCTTGTTGTAATTGATTGTTATTGTGAAGTAATACAGTTTAATCCGTTAGCATGTGGAAGTTTTGAGTTGTGGGGAAATGAGAAGGACCCTCGATTATTTTAAATTATTCACTTAAGGCAACTTGTTTATTAGATGTAGGTTGCCAAGATTATTTGGATGACCGTAGTGGATATGATAGTTGAGGAGCTGAAGATGGAGAACATAACCGTGGTATGGGAGTTTTCTGAGGTGTTTCCTGAAGAATTACCCAGTCTGCCCCTAAAGGGAGATCGAGTTTGTGATTGTGTTGCCCCTAAGATGGAGCCAATCTCTAAGGCTCCTTACCATGTGGATGTTGTCAAAATTGAAAGGAACTGAAAGTGCAGATGCAGAGTTGTTGGATAAGGGATTTATACGTCCTAATGCATCACCTTAGGGAGCACCAATTCGGTTTGTGAGGAAGAAAGATGGGTCGTTGCGCCTTTGCATCGACTACCGACAACTCAACCGAGGTGACAATCAAGAACAAGTATCCATTGCCATGGATTGATGATTTGTTTGATTAGTTATAGGGAGCGTCGATACTATCAAAGGTCGACCTGAGGACAGGTTATCATAAGTTGAGGATTAAGAAAGAGTTGAACATGAGACAGTGTCGTTGGATGGAACTTCTCAAAGATTATGATTGTGACATCCTATAACACCCCAGAAAGTTATAGATGTGTTGAGTCGAAAGTCATCGATTACGCAGATGGTGATTCAGGAGTAGATTTTACTCGTAGGATATAGATATTTGGTTTTCAAATTTGAGGTAGGCCGCCTTTCAAGTCTTATGGCCATCCTCAAAATTGAACCGGAAGTATAGCTAAGAATCAAGACGTTGTAGTTGACAAATCCAAAGATCCAAAAGATTCTACAGGAAGATATAGAAAAGAGAAAGGCTGATTTTCAAGTTATCGAGGATGGAACACTAAATTTTTGTGGACAATTGTGTGTACCAACGATGCGAGCTTAAGAAAGAGATCTTGTCGGAAGCTCATAGTAGCTGTTACAGTATTCATCTAGACAGTACGAAGATGTGTCAGAATCAACGTCAACACTATTGGTGGACCGGTATGAAGATAGATATCACTAGATATGTCGCCAAATGCTTGATGTGCTAGCAAGTGAAAGCACAATGTTGCAAGCCAGGAAGACTTTTGCAATCTCTCGAGATTCCCGAGTGGAAGTGGGAATATATCACGATGGAATTTTGTGATGGAGTTACTAAGGGGTCAGCGAGGTGATGATTCGGTATAGGTTGTAGTTGATAGATTGACGGACTTTAGTCACTTTGTCGCCGTATGAAAGGACTTTGCATTGGACAGATACATTGAGTTGTATGTGTGCCAGATGGTTTGACTGCATGGAGTACTAGTGATGATCGCATCAGATCGTGACTCGAAGGTTACAGACAGCCTTGGGAACGAAGTTGCAGTATAGCATGGCCTATCATCCGCAAACGGATGGCTAGTCTGAGAGGACAATTCAAACCCTCGAGGACATGCTGCGAGCTTGCGTGTTGGACTTCAAAGGAAGTTGGGAGGAACAGCTTCATCTAGTTGATTTCGCCTACCAAAGATATTACAGCAAAGCGTTCAAGATGGCACCATTTGAAGCGTTGTATGGCAAAGAGTGCAGAACTCTAGTTTGTTGGGATGAAGTCAAAGAGTGGAAGATTACCGACCTAGAGTTAGTTCAATAGTCAATGGATGCCGTTATAATTATTCGAGAAAGACTCAAGATTGCTCAGAGTCGCCAGAAAAGTCAAGCAGATAAGCGGTGAAGACCGGTTCAGATAATAGATCGAAAGGGACAAGTATTGCATACCAAGACGACATTTTTGGTCAAAGTGGTCTAGCAACACTACGGGACAGAAGAAACTACATGGGAAAGCGCAGAATCGATGAGACAACAATACCCCACCTTTTTTAAGAAGAATTGTAATGGTTTAAATTTCGAGGAAATTTTTATAAGAGGGGAAGAGTTGTGATATCCTGATTTTCAACCCTACTTTCGACTAAATGAAATGGGATTTTCATCGATGTACTTATGGCCTTTTTTTCTCTGAGTTGGCCACTCACAAGATAACTAGTCTATCAGGTGAAGCCGTTAAGGAATCTAAACACGATAGACTTGAGAATTTGACCAGAAACCGACTGCTTGACCGTGCTAATCTGCAAGAGGTTAATACGACACCGTCAAAATCGACTAGAGATCGGAGATAAGTCGATTCGACAAAGACGTGTAATTAAAGTGTGGGTGATTCCACTTAATTGCAAAATTTTCGTCGAATAGCACTAAACCGATTTTTCTATCATTTTTGTACCCTATGCCTGTATTTGAAACCTTGAGATTTTAACAACAAACAAGAGTCGCTAATGTGTCGAAGATACACAATGTGGATCGAAAATAATCGACCACAAGTCAAACGCGCTAAAAATTCATAAAAGCTACCCCGTAAGTTAGGTCACGCTACAATCACGTCTAGTTGAAATTAACCACGAAATTGAACCCTGTTTCAGGAATCAAAAATTTTGGTGTGTCAAGATTTATTTTAGGAACGTTGACTCATCCTCCGAAGATTTTTCAGCAAACCTGAGTTTTTGGCGAAAATTCAAGTTTGGGCATTTTTGGACTGGGAAATTAAGATAGTCATTTTTAGGTGGATTTTTCGAATTCAAGTGGAATCAATTGGTAAGGGAATTGCAATGCTTTATTATGGACACCTTAGCTGGAAATTTTGAGCACCGATTAGATTTAATTGAAGAGGATTTCAACTCAATTGAAGTGGGAGGGAATTGCATGAAATTCGTAGGCCATGGGGGCTGCAACATTTAAGACATCATTTTGGCTTCTTGGAGAAGTTTTGAGTAGAAATGGCTGCTGAAAGGGCTGTGGACTTTGGGGTTTATGATGAAGTGTTTTGGGATATTTTTTGGTGGACTTTAGAGGCTCCTTGTCTCCTCTTTCCCAACCCCCTCTTCTTCTTCTTCTTCCTTTGCTTCCTCCTTCACTTTCAGAGTTAGAAACCTCCATTTTCGCAGAGCAACAAATCAGCCACCAGCCCTCCATCCTTGCTACCTTCTTTTCCTTCTTCATCCTTTCACCCCTCCATTGTTGAAACAAGATCAAAGGCAGCCACCAACCCTCACCGGCCTCGAGTCTAGCCCGCAAGCGTGCCGCTTGAACCCCGAGCTTGATCGTTCCCATCCGCGTCTCCTCAAGTCCCACACGACGTTCACGCCGCTTGACCATCCTCGAGCTAGCTGTCCTAGCTCCACTTAGCAGCTGTCTCTAGCTCACTTCGCCACAACCAGCCTCGACCGGCTCAATCCATAACTAGCACAACCGAGTTTCAATTTAAGGGCGAAACTTGCAAGTTGTTTTTCAACCTTTTGGCCTCCTTGGAACCACCATAGACACGGGATCTCATCGCCTTCACGCCACCGTCGCCGTGGACCCGTTTTCTCACTAATCCGGTGAGTTAACTCCCTAATCCTTGATTAGGTTGTTAATTGCACTTAGGGGGTTAGATTAATGTTAATTAGCTTAATTAAATTAGTACTGAGTGAGATTAGCCTTAATATGGATTAGTACTAATATAAGATGGTTATATTAGCCTTAATATGGATTAGTGTTAATCTAATTGGTGAGATTAGCACTAATGAAGGTGATTTAACCCAATTTGGTGAATTTCTCCCCGATCAGTTCTCTGAACCCTCGCCGTTTGCCATTTTCGTAGATTGAAATGAGTTTCGAATTTGAGGTTGATTCCTCTTGAGAAATGTTTTAGACATCTTCAACTATGACATATATTTTACTGAAGATTTTTAGAGACTTAAAAAGTGATATTTCAGCTTCGTCATTTGCAAACAAAATGTCGGACAATGCTGGAATCTGTGATCTTTTGGGATTATAGGGATTTTTATCAACTTTTAGGCTTCGAATTTCAAAATGGTTTATTCACAAAAGTTGTTCATCACATCCTGTAGTTTAACACATATTCAAATTTCAGATCAAACGGACATGTTTTGGAGCTCGAATCAAACTGATTTCGGAAAACAGACTTTCTGGAAACGGAAGTAGTTTTTTGTACTAGATTGAGCGATTTACTGGGCTTAATCTAGAAAGATCTGGGTTAAGGTGTCTGCATGAAAAGTGTTCATTTATGTGTTCTTTATAACATATTCAAATTTGAGAATTTTTCAAACTTGTTTGATTAAGTTTCTGGATTTAAACTCGGAGACGCGCGAGTGGACCGTTTCTGCTGGTTAAGGCCTGTTATGATTTTGTGGTGTTCTTGGTGCAATGCTTGCTGATTTGCGCATATTTGATGATATGGTTGGTTTGTGACACGCGTGGAACTTGTGCATGATGATGTGTGAATGGTTGTGCCATGGCGATGGTTTATGGTCATGGCAAAAGATGGTTGTTGGAGGCGATAGGTGAATATGTGAGTATGTGAATTTGTGAATTTGTGATTATATGAGGACTATTGAAAGATGAGGTGATGTGTTGAGGAAATCACATGTGTTGTGTTGAGGAAACCGAATGGGTGGTTAGCCGGTAAAGAATTAAGTGCTACACGATAGGGTGACTTTGTGTGAGCCACCTCTAGAATCTTGTGCCGTTGCTTATTGTAGCTAAGGGCTAAGTGCTACATGGTGAACTTAGTCACATGGGAGCCACCTCTAGACCTTTGCACTATTGTCTTGCATAGTTGAGGGTTAAGTGCTACACGATAGCGTGACTTCGTGGGAGCCACCTCTAGAACCTTATACTGTTGCTATTTGTGGAAGAGGACTAAGTGTTACACAATAACGGAATTTTGTGTGAGTCACCTCTAGAACCTTGAGATATTGCTTATTGTGATCAGGGACTAAGTACTACATGATAACAGAAACTTCGAGTGAGTCACTTCTAGAACCTTGTACTGTTGTTGATTGTGGTCAGGGACTAAGTACCACACGATAATAGAACTTCGTGGGGGTCATCTCTAGAATCTTGAGTTTGAATATGGAGTTGGGATTTTGAGAGTGAATATCGAGTGTGGATTGAACCACCGATATAAGTTATCCGCGCCTGATTATGGGACAAAATTATGTGGCATGGAATGAAACGTGTCATAACAATTTGGCCTTATAATCGGGACTTCTGTGAATATTTGATGAGTGATGTGATGTGTTCTAGTCATTGAATGCATTTACTGTATGCGTATGTTTTATGAGATGCACTAAAGTGCAGGAAGATGCTGATGCGAGATAAGTCCTGAATGATGCATGTTTAGGACTCCTTTGAGTGATTTTTCGTCCTAATCGGGGTTTAAGTGTTGACTCACTGAGATTTATTCTCACCCCGTCGTGGTTTACAATTTTTCAAGACCCTAGAATGGAGGATCCGGAGTCCGAGGTGGAAGGATTCGGAGTTTAGGTGGCCTGGTATTTTCTTTTGAGACGAGACTTATGTGTATAAACTGGTAGGACCGACTTGCTATGTTTATAAAGTTTGGTTCGTGAAAAAAAAGAAAAAAAAAAAGGGGCTGTCTTGCTTTTACTATCCCATGTTTGATTGTTGTCCGGGGTTTGTTTAATTCGCTTCCGCGTGTGCATAAAATAAAAAAGGGTAGACTGCCGAGAGAGGTGTGCGTGCCCAGGGTTCGAGGCGTGACACATGGTCTCTGTTGATATATGGGTTTTCTAGATTTTACTTAATACCACATGCTGATTACCTTACGCTGCTCTATTTTTGGCCCTCAGCGCACTTCTATTTTCATAATTGAACTACTCAAGTTTTACTGGGTTGTTGCAATGGTGGTGACTCATGAACTCTGCCTTTGGGTTTACAGCCATTCATTATTTGTTCTATTGTTCATTAGATGCTTTGGCCACACAGCACTAAGTTTGTGTCAATGAATTTCACAACTATGTGTTTTGCAATGAAGTGAATGGAGCTCCTCTGTTCACGTCTCTGCATTATTTTTCAAGTGATGGAAGATGTGGCTGATTGCGTCTTGCTCATTCTGTTTTATGGTATAAACTTTTAGTGTGTCTTCTCTATATTTTGCTATGCTTTACAGATTAATTATGAGCCCCTCTGTTCATTAATTTTATCACTTTCTGTGATCTAAGCTTCCTCTAAATCCTTCTCCAGTCCAAATTATTGAAGATTTAATTGGGCAATGTTCAAGTGATCACTAACATGATTTCTTGTGCTGGTTTCCGCCCATTATGCTTAGTCCTCTTTGCTGCACTCATTATATTTTTGGCAAAAGAATATTTCAAGTGCCATAACTTGGCACAAATGGACACTTAAATGTCATAACTTACGAAAGGTACACTTAAGTGTCACATTCGAAGAAAAACGGATCACTTAAGTGCCACTCCGGCCAAAGTTCGGCCAAAACGCCGACGTGGCATTTTTCCGGCGAAACGAGTGCAAAACGGCACACGACGCCGTTTTGCACGCTGATGTGGCCAAATAATGCAAAAACAGCGTTTTGGACTCGACGTGGTAAAAAAATAATATAAAAATTAATTTAATTAAATTTAAAATTAAATTTAGTTAAAATATTTAAAAAATAATTTTAGTTAAAATATTAAAAATAATATTTTTAAAATTAAATTTAGTTAAAATATCATAAAGTAATGATTTTAAAATTAAAAAATTAAAAGAAAAAATTGAAAATTTTAAAATAAGGCCTGGCGACCCGGCCAACCCTCCCCCTCCGTCGCCGGCCCTTCCCGGTGATGGCGGGAGGCAAGGGCGGTGGCGAGGGCCTTTTTTTTAAATAATTAATTTTTAATATTTTAACTAAATTTAATTTTAAAATAATTATTTTAAAATATTTTAAATAAATTTATTTTAAAATTATTATTGTTTAATATTTTAACTAAATTTAATTTAATTTAATTTAATTATTTTTTATATTATTTTTTTACCACGTCAGCCCAAAAAACGACGCCGTTTTTGCATTATTTGCCACGTCGGCGTGCAAAACGGCATCGTTTTGCACTCGTTCGCGGAAAAATGCCACGTATGCAATTTAGCCAGATTTTAGTCGGATTGGCACTCAAGTGATCCATTTTGTTCCAATTTTGGCACTTTAAGTGTACCTTTCGTAAGGTATGGCACTTAAGTGTCCTTTGCCAAGTTATGGCACTCCAGGGGTCCTTCTACCTTATATTTTTAGGATGATGACCATCATAACACACAATTGAGATCTCCAAACATCATTTTGCGCTCTCCATCGTCGAGTGTTATCTCCAAAGGTACAGTGATCATTGTCGAGCCCACATTCTAACTATTTGTTTTTGTCACAAATGTCTTAGGTCCAGCAAAAAAAGAACAGAACATCTACTTGTGCCCATTGTTGAAGAAAGCTCATTAAAGAACTACTATAATTCCTGCATCTTCAAGATACGAGGCTAGAAAAGATTTTATGGCGATGACGGGACCTCTTTCATGTGGAGTTGAACCTTCTTATGTTAGCGATCTGTAGCTGTATGTCTGAGCCGCAGCTAAAATTGCTTCAAAATGTGATGAAAGAAAACACAGCGACATAGTGCTTTTGTTGCAGTGGTTCTCTCTCGGACGTAGGGCATCTCTCTCTCCCTCTCTGAACCTACCTAATTCAATTACTTTTTTGCATTAGTACTGTATATACAGCAATCTAGAGTGTCTAATAAATCAAGGACCCCGGTGAAAAATTGACCTTCGTCCTTCAGTACGTCTAGACAATTTCTTCGGTCGAGGAAAAAAGGTGAAAGTCCATCCGTGAGAAGTATTTGCCATTTTGTTGTGATTTGTGCTACGTGATCAAATGGATGGTTCAGGGGTTTTTATAATCTTTATAAGATTATGAATCAATTTGATTCATTTAAGTTTTCTTTGCAGCCTTTGCCATCACTATAGGGTAAAAGAAAAATTTTCAAGAGGCGTGGCTGTCGTGTGAGGGCTTAATTTCTAGGAGTCATGAAAAGTTGAGCTTCATAACTTCTGAGCACGTCGACTTCTTCTTTTGATTTCGAATTTGTTGTTTTTCCAAATCTTGCTACTCTGTTGACTTAATCTCTAGTGAAGGCATGTGATATTCTCATGAAATCTGAGAAACTTTTCTTTTTGATTTATAAAATTTTAAAGGGGAAACAATGAGTGAAACAAAAGTTGAAATAAGGGTCCGAAAAGCCATATGAGGCAACACCCTCAATGTTGTGAGATTTTTGTCAAAATCCTTTGAAAATTCACAATACGCATTTTCATATGAAATCACTAAACGTAAATAACTGAAATTTCTTAATTTCTCTGAAGTTGAATTTTAGATGTCTAAATTGAAGGGCATACTTCCATTTTGAAGGGCGTGAGAGAGAGAGAGAATACATCCATTTTGAAGGGCGTTAGTTATTATCTTGAAGATATATGATGTGTCCACCATGGTATATTAATAGAGTTCCACCATCAAAAATTGGTTGGGTACCAAGCATGAAGCCTATACCATCACCTCCTTCAACTTCTTCGATATGAACTTCTCGGGAATCCTCCGTAAGCATGCAAAATCAAGATAGAGAAAGAAGCTTACGATCTTTCCACTTCAAATGTTATCAACCCAGAGTATTTAAAAGAATAGGACATTGGATCATCGAAAATCGCTCTCTCATCTTTTATTTGAGGAAACTGTCGAGCATGAGCATCTCTTCGCCTTTCACGTCCAAGGTCTCTAAACATCGGAAAAGCAATTCATGGACACGGCCAGCTTTTAGTGCATTCGCATACGCATGCATTAAGTTAATTGACCGTTATACACTTCATTTTTTTTTTTTTTAAAACCTTTATGCTAGTTGCAACGTGTTATAGAGCGCTTGTTAAGTAACTAATAGACCATGATCATGGGCGGACTTAGCCAAGAAAATTGGCTTGCATCGGTATGCCTCGCTATTTGTTTGAGCCCAATGGAGTTTTGGGCCGAGGATGGGCAGGAGTGCTTAGGCCCGGGCCCAGCCCAACCGGTCCGTTGACTTGTCCGGAAATACTGCACCACTCGGAACCTTGGTCCGGATTTACTTGCTGCGACTAGTCCCCTATCTTCCCCAAGAATTTCTTCGAAATCATTTATAGCAGAAAGCCCCCCAAAAAAAAAAAAAATCAAAATAAAAGTATCTAGATATATATACATAGAGCTGTAAGAGTTTTCATATAACTTTATTAATTAACCTTTATAATGTAATATTTACTTGTGGTTATCTCACTAATTTTAATACCCTGTTGTAAGTGTCAAATTTAGTAATTTTAAGGATGTTAGGAATATGAAAGTATGATATTAATTTTTTTTTTTTTTTTTTAGAGAACTAGAGATAGAGTTCAAGGTTCACATTGTGATTTAGTTTATAAGTTGTTCATAATCAAGTTGGAATCGAGTTTAAACTCAAACAGATATGCTATATCAAACATGGGATTGAGAAACCGAGTTTTGTCATACTCGCAGTTCAATATCAAACCATCAACATCAAGTTAAACTTTGCACCAACAAACTACTTCAAATGAATTTCCTGATTGCGCTTTGAAAGCAATTTTTTTTTTTCCTATAATGAAATACCTAATTTTAGACACTTTTAGTGCATTGATCTACTATATACAATAAATTAGATAGAAGATGTTCTAAATTCCTCAAACAGACGAAAGTCGAATATGTAGGTTAACTGCATTCATTGATATTAAAATATAAGAAAAGATCTATACATAATATGAAACAATATCATGTGAAAAAATATAGTAAATCCACCAAATGGAAACAATTTTATACCAAAGCTATTGACTTAATCTTTGACTCGTACCCTACGTGGTCGATGTCAATGGGCTTGACGTCTGCCTAAGATATCTAGGAGAGAGCAATATCTTATTACCAGAAAATGAAAAAGGTTAGTTACAAATCAAGTAGATAAAATCTTTCGGCCAAAAAAAAAAAAGTAGATAAAGCCTTCCCTCCTCCTTTTCCGCCCTTTCTATCTAGCATAGTTATGAAAGCTAATTAAATTTCATCTATGCGAACGAATAAATACATTTTGTGTTTTCAAATATGACAACTTTGATGAAAACTGGTTTCGTTCCAACCTAGATAAATTAATAAGTTTTCATGTACACTATCGATTAAACTATAGAAGAAATTAAAACCAAGGCTCAACGTAAGTATCAGCACTTAAATGAGTGGCAGAAATAGACTCTACACTCTACTCGAAATAAACCTTCATGACTAAAAGAATGAATGCCTGGAAGATCGATTGCTTTAATTCCTATGTGAATTGGCCTTCAATCGAACAATAAAAAATAGGGGAGGATGCAGAAATACATCATCCACCAATTAAACAATTATTTTAGGTGCTTTTGTTGCGCAAATCCTGCTCGGCCGATCCCTACCACGGGCAAATTCAAGTAACAATCAATTTCGTCATGACATAAGTGATAGGTGGACCATGCAAGTTGTGTTCTTGAAATATCTCCCTCAGCAATTTTTTTTTTTTTTTGGAGTTGTGTAATGAGTATTTGATTCTTTTAATGTTGGGAAAAGTGCACTAAAAGTCTTAAAACTTGTTATGAAAGTGCAATCGAGTTCTAAAATTTACGAAAAAAGTGTATCGAGTCATAAAATTTATCAATTTGATGCAATCGAATCTCTCCACTGACTCTGTCTAATTTGATTATTAGAAAATTCTGATGTGGCCTTTTTTGTATTCATTTCTCTCTCTTGATGGCATAGAGCTTGATAGAAAAAGCCTCTGCGCAAAAATGGCTTTCAAGATTTGCCCCAAATTTCCGAGTCATAATTGAGTTTTCTTCACTTCTTCATCCTGTCTTTTGTCCAGAGTGTCCTTCTTGTGAGTGGAGTCCGCTTCTTATTCGTCGATCCTCCTGTTGTCCGAGTGTACTCCTTCTTCGTCGTCAAGTCCCCAAATTTTCTCTTTCTTCAACCGTGACCACGGTGAGTCCTCGCGCAAGAGCTTGATGAAGCTAACGAGGACGTTGAGTCCTCTTCGTCCGAGCCCAACAGCACGAACGACAGTGTTATAAGCCACTACATCGAGCTTAATCCCGTTTCTTTTATTTTGCCTTCGTTCTGATGGATGTATGTGAACTCCTTAGAGGTGTTTTCACTTGTGGATTGAATAGGTCTGAAGTTGGGAGTGAAGTCAATTTGTTAGACTTGGTGTAAGGAGATGTGAAAAGTTTTTCCAGCCTGCCTATATCTCCTTTAATGTTCTATTTCATTATAAATATCACAAATCACAAAAGTCATTACATAATAACTAGTATTAAGTAAGAAATGGACAAAAAAGTGGAGAATATTTACCAAGAAAAAAAATGCTAAGTAAAACCATTCATTTATATCAAACGATAAAAAAATTTTAAATAATAAGCTCTAACACACACCACACACTCACATAGAGAGAGAGAGAGAGAGAGAGAGAGAGAGTACAAAATGAAGTTTTTCCAGATATTTGTGATAAAAACTGAACTTCTCTCACGCAACTATGTAAATTTCTCATATATAGAAAAAATGTTAAACAAAAAAAGAAAAAGAAAAAGAAAGAGAGAAAACATCACATGCGTCTACTAGTTTTTAAAGGTAAGTGAGACCGAGTTTAATTCATGTTTGTATGATTGTTTTTTGATTTTCCACAATTATTATAAATCTGCCCATAGTTGTTCATATTTGTGGATGGTTTTTTTGACTCACCTTAGAATGCTTGAAACTCTGGACGGAGCCTGTGAATTCTTTCTTAATCCTAAGTAATTTTGGGCAACGGTGGATAGATAAGCCGCAATCATTTGGCAATTCGGTGGTCGATATATCAATCAGACTTTTTCCAACAATCTTATCAATCCTTCCAACCATTCTGACATACCAACAACTTGAATACTGAGTATCTTCTGACAACTCTGTAGTGAGAGACGACACAACTTATTGAAGACTTTCGATTCAAGGTTCAGTGAAGACATATGAGAAGATTCCCCATGTATGTTAACGTACATGAAAGTTTTGAAGGACTCGCACTTATGATACGCAAAGACTCCAATGATTCCAACACCCTAGTGATGTGGATCTCATCTAGTTTTGGCACTCCCACATGGCGACCTCTTCTAGCATCTTCATGCCGGATAGCATGAATCTCTGGAGGGGTCCACATTTACCAACGTAAAGTTCCGTTAAATTTGGAAGCTGAAGCCCATCGAGTATAATCTCTTCCATTTGTAAATCAGCAAGATCAACAAAAAAAAGAAAATCAAAATAATATATAGTACCAAGAGTACTGTAAACAAGCAATTAGCCATAAAAGGGCAGTAATAAGGAGTGGCCGGCAACTATATTCGTAGAAGTCTTGACTTTGGGCAGCTATGCTAAAGTGAAAAAGAAAAAAAAAAAACAGAAATATATCCAGTGACAAATTATTGAAAAACATATATATATGTGAAGGTTTCCTAGCTAGGCACTGCTTTCCCTTTCTCTGCTTATGGACCCAACTATAATGTATATTCCTTTTATTTAATGAGTAAATAGGCAGCTGCTTTTTTCATTAGAGATAAATTCAGACATAAAGCCGAAAACTGCGGAGGTGACTATTCGCAAATGTAAAGAATAGACTAAACTTGGAAAAATCACCAATAATATCATAAATTGGTTGTACAGATATCTATTAAGTCCTTAACACTTTCTTTTGATCAGTTTAGTCTTACACATTTTAATAATTTGCTAATATAATCATTCTTACCAATTTTGATTGGAAAATCGTTGATATAGATGTTGATTGTCCTATACGGCATAGTTGACACTAATGTAAATAATTTTTATAATTTTTGTATTTATCTTTTTCTTTTTATTGACGTGTAGGTGCAAAGGCCCTTGCCAATGGCCAGTGAGGACTTGCAAGCCTTCTCTAGTGGTTGGCATTGCTGCCCACAAAGAAAAAAGATAAAAATTATTATAAAAATATATTTTTTTTAAATTACAAAAATTATCCAAATCTATATTAGCAATGTCATGTAGAATGGACAGTGTTTACGTCAATGATAACCAACTAAAATTGGTCGAAAAGACTACTTTCATAAATTGTTAGAAAATTTATGATTAAATTAGTTATATTAAAAGTTTAAAAATGAATTGACTTCTATACATAACCTTTATAAAAAAAAAATTGGTAATTATCCCGTCTAAAAGTCAAATTGTGCTGAAAGTTGCGGCGAATCTCATTATTTGTATTGGGAGAAGAGCTTCACCGAGCACTCCACATAAAGCGAAAGCAAGCTAGCTAGCAGAGCCGGTTATTGTAGGGACATTGTGCCTCGCTTTCTCCCACCAAAGAAAGATAGCAGCTTAAAATCGGTGAATCCGACCTTAAAATTGACATTTTTTTTTTTTTTTTTTTTTTTGGTCGAAGAGGCAAATATATAGATTTAAGAAAGAGTTACACCGTTTGCAAGTAAGTCCGTACAAATTATGTCCAAAAGCGGAGGAGGGATAGAAGAGGGCCAATTCGGAGGAAGACTTCTTGACTGGTGGGCCTTGGCAGCCCAGTTGGCTGCCTCGTTCGCATCTCTGCTGCAATGGACAATACGTAGGTTTGGGAACCCTTGCAAGAGCGCCGCAACCTCAGCGAGCAGAGAGCGAAGCTCCCATGGCGGAGGGGAAGAGTTGTTGACGGCAGCCACCAGGGTCTGGCAGTCCGATTCCACGGTAAGGTCGCGGTCTGTGTGTCCTTTCTGCATCAGATCTCGTAGAGTGAGGGTTAAAGCCTGGGTTTCTGTCTGAAGGGCCGAAGTTGCAGCGACATGGCTAGCGAATCCAGCTACTATTCGTCCAGCGTGATCTCGAGTGATTGAAGCCACCGATCCTTCAGTAGATGCAGGGGTGAAAGCGCCATCTATATTAATCTTCCAGGTGCCAGGAATGGGAGGATGCCAAACCCGATCAGATGGTAGAGATCGAAGCCGAGAAGCCGGGCTCGCTGCGCAGAGACGACGATCTGTCAGAGCATTAGCCAGAGCCGCTCGCACCACCTGTGTTGGATCAGGATGAACCCTACGAAAGACAAAGCTATTTCTAGCCTTCCACATCTGCCACAGAGTATGCACGACAGTTTCCAGATCAGGTAAGATATTGCTATTCATTAAGAGATCCGTTACCCAAGCATCCATACGTTGCGTGTTATAAGCTGCTGGATTGATGTTTATCTGCGGATGCGACCAAACTTTCTTTGTCCATGGACATAATAAGAAGATGTGTTCTGTAGATTCTGGGGTATGTGTGGTACATAGCTTACACAGAGAGTTTGAAATAACATGTCTGCGGTAGAGATTCTCGCACGTTGATAGAGCATTGTGGCAAAGAGACCACATAAAGATCCGGAGTTTTGGAGATGTCTTGATCTGCCAGATCTTACGCCAAAGGGTTGTAGGGGCTTGGTAGGAAGATGATGCATTGTTGCGATCATTCATATGTGCTTTTGCTCTAAGGTAGTTGTAACAACTCTTGACTGTATATGCGCCGTCTTGAGTACCTTTCCATATGACCTTATCAGTTGGGCATTGGGGCCGAAGTTGAATAGTAAGGATCTCATCCACTGTCTGGGCATCAAAAGATTGACGCAGCAAGGGTTCATCCCAAATATACTGACCTGGTAGGATAAAACCAGCAACCTGCTTTGGTTCACCTTGGGGCGCAGGGCCACCAATGGTACCTCTTGGGAGCCATCTATCTTCCCGGATTGAAATATCTTGTCCATTGCCAACAGACCATTGAATATTATCCAGAATTGAGTCTCTGCCAAGCAATAGACTCTGCCAGCCCCATGAAGGTCTAAAGCCTATATTAGCATGCAAGAAGTCCGTAGAATGGTAGTAAAGACCTTTAAACAATTTAGTCCATAGGGAAGTGGGATTATTAATTAAACGCCATGCCTGTTTGCCTAGTAAGGCTTTGTTAAAAATGGTGAGGTCACGAAAGCCCATCCCTCCAATATCCTTTCTCATAGTGAGAAAATCCCACTGTTTCCAATAGATACCAGTCTTAGTACTGCTATTTTGCCACCAAAATCTGGCCATTTTCTGTTGAATAGACTTACATAAAGAAACAGGGATCTTGAATATAGACATCACATATTGAGGGATAGCTTGAACAACAGTTTTGATTAAAAGTTCCTTACCTCCTTTCGAGATGAACTGCTCTTTCCAACCTTCTAGTTTAGAATGCACACGAGCTAAAATCCAGGCAAACATATCCCTTTTTGATCTTCCCCAGTCTGATGGTATACCAAGGTATCTACTACATTTAGTTAGGATAGGAACTCGGAGTTCTTGGGCCAAATTCTCTTGTAGTTGGATAGGACACGCCTTGCTGAAAAGGATACCAGATTTGTTTCGGTTCACAGTCTGGCCAGTAGCTAAGCAGTATTGATTTAACAAATTCGCAAGATTCTGACATTCCCGAAGTTTGCCATCCAGGAAGAAAACAGCATCATCAGCAAATAATAAGTGAGATAGGGTTGGACACCACCTGTTCAATGTGATACCTTTTAGATTTCCCATGTGCAGGGCTTGCTGGATGAGGAGAGAAAGCACATTTGCTACTAGGATGAATAGATATGGTGATAAAGGATCACCCTGACGGAGTCCTCTAGTAGGATGTATATATGGGAGATTTTCGCCATTGAATCTGACACTGAGAGTAGAAGTTGTAATGCACTCCATAACCCATTGGACCCATATTGAGCTGAAACCCAATTTAAGCAGATAATCCCGAAGAAAATCCCATTCAACGCGGTCGTAGGCCTTCTGCATGTCTAGCTTTAAGAGGGCTTGAAAATGTTTCTTTCTTTTCCTAATCCTGAGCTGATGAAGGACCTCTTGCACAATCAATATATTATCTTGAATCTGACGACCACTAATGAAAGCAGATTGTTCTGGGGAAATCAGCCTTGGTAGCCACTGTTTGAGACGATTGGCTAAGATCTTTGAAATAATTTTGTAGATATAATTGCAAAGACTGATTGGGCGATACTGGTCTAATCTTTCTGGGTTTGGGACTTTTGGTATTAAAGTAATGGTTGTTCGATTGAGTGCAGGTTGCAAGACTCCAGTACAGAAAAAATCTTGGACAAAGCTGAAGAGATCTGCTTTCAGAATGTCCCAATAATGCTGGTAGAACAGCCCGTTGAGTCCATCCGGCCCTGGCGCTTTGGTTGCCCCCAACTGAAAGACAGCCTGTCTTAATTCTTCTTGGGTGACAGCTCGGATGAGGTCAGTATTCATGTCTTCCGTGACCATCTGAGGGCACTGTAACAATATAGGTTCGTAATCACGGTGCCCCATAGATGTATATAAAGTTTGAAAATGATGAATGATCATATCCTTGAGTTGTTGCTGATCACGCACCCAATTTTGATCTATATCCTGTAGCATGCTGATTCTATTCCTCTGTCTCCGTTGGATAGTAGAGGCATAAAAGAATTTGGTGTTTTTATCACCCCATCTAAGCCAGTTAATACGGGATCGCAAGGCCCAATACTGCTCTTCCTGTTGCCAGAGGTATTGAATTTCCATCTGCAAGCGAGTCATCTCTTCGTTATCATGTTGGTTATGGGGCTTATTCATTATGTCCTGGAGTTGTAGTTTCAAAACACTAAGTTTCTCTCTACCGTTAGCAAATTTTCGTTGACTCCAAACAGCAAGGGCACCTGAAACAGACTTGATCTTCTCTGAAATTGTAGATTTGGACCGCAGATTGGAACGCCAGTTTGCAGCAACAATATGAGAACACTCTTGATCTTGAATCCAGAAGGCCTCAAAGGTAAAGCTTCTTCTCCTTTTTTTATTTGTGGCTTCAGTGGAAAGGAGGAGTGGGCTGTGATCCGATGCTAGAGCTGGTAATACAAACACCTCAGCTGCTGGATAAGCTAAATGCCAGTCCATTGTGCAGAGGACCCGATCCAGTTTTTCCTTAATTAACTCCTCTCCCTCTCGATTGTTAACCCAAGTATATGCGCAGCCTTTACTTGCCACCTCCAGAAAAGAACAGGATTCAACAAAAGCCCGAAAAGATCTCAACCGATAGGGATCAGCTTGGCGCTTACCCGTTTTCTCCCAGTGGTAAAGGATTTCATTGAAATCTCCAACACACAGCCAGGGTAGAGTATTATAGTCACTGATATGGCGTAACTCATTCCAAACATACTGTCTTTGATTATAGACTGATGGGGCATGAACACAGGTAAGGCGCATGACCAACTTAGTTTCCTTATCTGTACATATCATATCCAGGTAGTCTGAGGTTTGGTGTTCAAGTGACATGGATACACCTTCATTCCAAAACACAGCCAATCCACCTGCTGTCCCAACAGGTTCTTCAAGAAAACAGTTAGAGAATTTGAGTCTTTTCTGGATGCTAATTATAACTGAACTTTGGTTTTTTGTTTCCATCAAAAAAATTATGTGGGGCTTTTCTTAGGCCACTAGGACCCTTAAAGCTCGAACTGTCAGGGGATTGCCCAAACCCCGACAGTTCCAGCTTAATATCTTCATTTGTCATGGGGTGGCTGATTCGGGCTAGCCACCACAGCCCATCTACTAGATTCTTCAACTGTAAGAATTGGGGTGTCCATTAAATGCGAGTCATCAAAGTTCTCTTGGAGTTGAGTACGAACATCATGGCTAAAGAGTTTTTTGGCCTTCTTAATAGGTCCAGATCGAGCAGTAAGACGCGAATGCTTACCCTTCTTAGATTGTATATTGCTTGCTGTGATGCTGTTGGCCAGAAGCTTGTGATGCGCAGTTTGACTCTCTGATGCATTCGGAGCCATAGATTGCCATTTAATAGGAGTTGCAGCAATAATAGGATGATCAGGCTCCATTGCTTCCATTGTTTGCTTCCCTTTATCCTTTTGAGCCGGAATAATGGCCGAAGGGGATGGAGGAGTCTCCGGGACAGTCTCGTCATCTGCAGTTGGAGATGGATTCGTCTCATAATAGGTACGCCAGAACGGGCTATGGTCCCTGACCTCTGCTCTTAGCCATGAGCCATATAATAAACTCTCATTCTTGTCCATATTACTTTCATCATAAGGAAACTCTGCACAATGCGTGGCATAATGGCCAAGCTTTCCACATGAAAAGCAATAGTGCGAAAGTTTTTCATATTTGAAATCGAGCCAGAAATTCTGTCCTTCAATTTTGATTAAGATCCCTGACATGAGTGCCTGATGAAGGTTAAAATCAACCCTGACCCTTCCTGTTCTTAGCATAGAGCCATCTTTATTTGCAACGCGCACGTCTGTTACTCTCCCTATGTGAGCTGCAACCTTACGAAGCATATTTTCAGTACACCTCTCCAGTGGCAAACCATAAATTTGGACCCACAGCTCGCACGTATTGAAATTGTAGCGATGCAGAGGCGTATTCGCTTTCCAGAGTTTTAACATGACCAGATGGTTTGCAAAACGCCAAGGTCCATTTTCATACACCCTCTGTTTTACCTCCTCAGATTGGAATTTAATGATATATAAACCAGAGTCTCCCAGAGAAATGTCCACCAGTTCAGTGCGCCATACCCTTTTCATAGTATTCTGAAATGCCTGAAGGTTAACTGTAGGATTATTTAAAAGCTTACCCACTAAAACTAACCGACATTCTTCAATTTTGTCAACAGGTGCTGCTTCGTCCCAAATCTCCACTGCTTGTGGCAACCATAGGCGACCCATGCGGTGGCATAAAGCCCCCAGGCGAGCTTCTTCATCAGCAGTCGTTGATTCCATCATGCATTAGCAAAGCAGATTAGTTCTGAAAAAAACCCTTAGCGGAGAGAGGGTGAGCACTGGAATTAAAGATCTACTTATCAAACCCTTTCTTCAGCCATCTGGGAAGGAAGAACAGTCAGAATCAAGATGAAAGGGAAGCCATCGAACACCCGATCATGACATGCAAGCCGCTAGGCAAGATCGGGGGAGGGCGTTGGAGTAGGGGATGAGAAGGAAGTGAGATGAAGATGTTAAATTACTTCGATTAAGAGGACCAACAAGGTGAGCTTCGAGATGAGATTGTAAAAGAAACTACCAATAAGGTAGAGAGACTCTACATTGCGTAGAGAGAATCTCGAACTTTCGAGAGGGCGCTAAGCACTTCACCATCTGGGGTCTTAAAATTGACACTTGATTGCATAAATAACTAAGAAATTGACATTTGACACAACGTTAAAATTGATAGAACACTTGTTTTATATAACAAACATCATTTAATTATGGCAGTCTGTGTTTGTGTATATATATAATGAAAAACACTCATTTATCACCTTCTAGATTTCCTAAATTAGTTTTTCTTTGCTTTCTCTCTCATATCTACCCCTTCACAAATCAGCCCCTACTATCTGTCTCTTTTCACTATTATATTTTTTAAATTGTCCCCCTCCTATTTCGTAAATAAAATCATATCTTTTTTGCTATGCATAATTATCTACTTGTGCATGAGTGAGTAGCGCGTGATTTGACCCTTATATAATTCTATGGAAGGAATAGATTTGATCATAAGCCATTGTTTACGTACTCCCTACATTGCCACCGATATCAATCATTCTTTGGAAACTCTTCATCAACTAATGTCAGCTTGATTAGATTAACTAATCATTTGATAGCATCTTAGGGCGCGTTTGGCAACGATTCTGTTCCCGGGAACTGATTCTGACAAGAAATGATTATTTTTGATTCTGTTCCCGGGAACTGATTCTGAGTAAAAGAACGTGTTTGGTAATAGTCTAAAATTTTTGATTTTGTAATAGAATTGCGTTTGATAACGTGTCCATTGATTATGTTCCAAATTATTTTTTTATTTTTAAATAATTTTTTCTACTTTTTTTCTTTTTTTTTTTTTTTACCTTTTTTCCTTTTTTTCCTTTTTTTTTTTTTTCATTTTTTCTTTTCATTTTTTCCTTTTTCTCCTATTTTTCTTTTCTTCTTGTGGTGGTCGCCGGACCGGGGCCGGGCTCTCGGACGAGGCCGGCGACCTCACCAAAGCGTCGCCGCGCCCTCGGCGAGGCCGGCCCTCGTCGGCCGAGCGCGCGGGTGGACAGCGGGCCTCACGGGGCCGGGCGAGGCTCGCCGGGCCGGGCGAGGCCCGCCTGGCCACCGGTCGGGTTAGGCGAGCCCGGCCGGTGGCTAGGCGGGCCTCGCCTATCCCCGGCGAGCCTCGGCCTCGCCAGACTGGCGAGGCCTCGCCTCGCCGGTGGGGGGCGGGCCTCGCCGGGGCCGGGCGAGGCCCGCTTGGCCACCGGTCGAGCTAGGCGAGCTCGGCCGGTGGCGGGCGGGCCTCGCCCGGCCCGCGACGCTCGGCGAAGGCTCGGCGAGGCTCGCCAGTGGCGGGCGAGCCTCCGGCGAGCTCGCCGGACCTCGCCTTGGCCGGGCGAGCCTCCCGGTGAGCTCGCCGGACCGGCGGCCGGCGGCGGGCGGCCGGCGGTGGTGAGCGGCGGCGGACGGCGGCAGCGGCGGCGGGCGACGGTCGCGGGATGGTGGAAGGAAAGAAGAAGAGTTTTATTGTGTTGATTCTTTTTTGATTCTCGGACGTAGAATCAACTTTTTTATTCTCAAATCTACTCCAAAATTGATTGGGAACAAATTTGTTCTCGAACAAAATTTTTACCAAATGCAATTCTCGTCCCAAACCGATTCTGCAGGAACAAAAAATCAGAATTAGTCACTGTTTGGAGTGTTGCCAAACAGGGCCTTAGTTGCTTGTTTAAATGTTTAGACAATTCAATTTTTGGCCTTTCAGATTCTTAAAGGGCAACAAAAGTAAATAATCCCAAAAAAGGGGTAGAGCTACAAAAAAAAAAAAAAACTCATTCTATAAATAATGCAATTAGACAATTCAATGTTTGGCCTTTCAGATTCTTAAAGGGCAACAAAAGTAAACAATCCCAAAAAAGGGGTAGAACTACCACAAAAAAGGGGTAGAACTATAAATAATGCGATAGGTTGTCTTAATTACAAAATGATAATATTGCGGTGCATTGCCGATGTTAGATTCACAAATAATTTTTATGATTTTTTAAGTTTAATAGATATTTTAAATTTTGGTGGAAAAAAATAGTTTTTTTGGCATATGTCATCTCAAACAAACAAGCAAAAATTACTAAATTTCTATTTTCATTTTCTTTAAGAACGAGGGTCCAAAAACACATTTAGTAGCATTTTGAAAAACCTTTCAAGCTATTGACATTTATGGCGTAGATGGTGAAATTGCTGTATCTAAGCTATGCGCACCTCATGATTATATATTCTTATTAAACTCTTTTATCCCCCAATTACAACTCCATTTCAATACCCGATACCCCACAAGGAATGAGGGTGGTCGTCACTCCATGAATGGAGACAAAGAAATTAAAAAAAAAATAAAAAGTTGTCGTCTTGGAAGATAGATGTCGTGTTGAAATCGAATTCAAAATGTAAAAAAAAAAAAAAAAAAAAAAAAAGAATATTGAGAAAGATTTTGGGGGTCCTCTAATTTTGACTCCCGATCCCAAAGTGATAACAACGTTTTTGTTGGACTTTCGATTTTCCGTGAACTAGTAGGACTCCTTGGGCGTGTTTTTCCTCGA
This sequence comes from Eucalyptus virginea, assembly GCA_014182375.1. Classification (NCBI taxonomy): domain Eukaryota; kingdom Viridiplantae; phylum Streptophyta; class Magnoliopsida; order Myrtales; family Myrtaceae; genus Eucalyptus; species Eucalyptus virginea. The sequence continues at coordinate 11,004,993 of CM024522.1, forward strand.
CCGCATCATAATTATGTCATGTACTTTCGGGCTTACACAGTACGGATTTTCATAGTCAAGAGAGAGAATCGCAGTGATTTTTCTACTCGCTGAAGACTTCGTGGAGGAAATTCTTGATGTGTGCAAATGTATCGTATTATCTTGATTTTACTACTTTCTAGCCGGCACGTTCCGACTCCACTCGTGGATAGGAAATTGACTTGGTCAATTTAAAGGATGTAGCTTCATATATAGCTTATATTTGCCTATTATCAAAATATAAAAATATCCGATATAACAATGACTTGATTATAAAGATCGGAGTCTTGAAGTCCACCAAAAAGATACAGGATCTCAAGTGACTAATCAAACTAAACTCAACAAAAATACCAGTACAGTTTATGTATAAATGTCCCAAAACTATACCAAAAATCAACTCTTGGAAAGCCCCTTGTTGATACAACTCGTCTTACTCATCAGTAGTTGTAGAACTTGGAAAGATTAAAATGGATGATTATTGCAATTGCCCTTTAAGGTAGACCATCTAAGAGTTGGCTAATGGATTATTAAGTTTATATTAGTTCGAGCTCTCTCAAGTCTTATTAATTCGCAATTTTTAATTCAAGTTTTTTAACATGAAAAATCAATTTATTCCAAAGTTGCCACTAATTAGTTTTTTGTGGGCTGATTAGAAACTCAAGTAAAGTGTGTAGAATATCTTACAATTAATTCAAAACTTGATTATGCTAAATTACTTAAACGCCCTTTCGGTGCCTTTTTTTGGATTGATTTGAAACCTAACCACTAACATGTGAGGGAATATTCATGTAGATGCAATTTGTTAAAGTGACAACCGGTAACAAAGCATGAAATAAATAAATTGCTAGAAAGAAGTATAAATTTAAACAATTCGATTGAATTGATTTTTCTATATACAAATAAAGCACCGAAATTCTATACCCAGCCTAACCATAATTCTACTAACTAATTAACAATTCTAATTAATTCTCTTTTTTGGGGTTTTCTTTCAATTATGTAAACTAGCTTCATGAAATTTTGATCAAGGTTAAACATGACATGACCTAATTCTAATCAACGTTATGTTGATTGAGTTTGGATCTAAATGCCAATTGAAATAGCATGATGTTGAATAACAAGTTGAATGATTTGCATGATGATTGAGCATGATTGAATTTAGACTTAAATATTGATAGCATGCTAAATGTCTACGTTGTGATTAAAGTCTCTCGAACTATTATTATTATTATTTTTTTTTTTTTTTTTGGTCAGTCTCTCGAACTATTATGCTGAACGAATTACCATGACGAATGAATGGGATGGCGCACAGCTTTGAATAAACACGTTGATTGGCATCGTATTATTTTTTTCATCTTAAATCTTAGAACGAGTTAAGATTAAATCATTGAAAGTGCACCCGACCTAGGGAAGGGCAGACTCTAGGCCATGGACAAGTAGGACGGATTTCGGAATTGTATCATTCTTTTCATGTTTTGGGTATGACGGTTCAAAAAGTTAGTTCAAAAGAAAATCCGGCTTGCGAGGTGGAAAGGCAAGGCACCACACGGTTCTTTATTTGTCTTGCGTAAATGAGGTACCGAAAAAATGAAAATAAAATGGAACTATTTTCACCTCGATGCAAAGGCATGGACATATATCACAGAGTAGACAAAATTCCAAAGTACAGTGCTCAAACAAATTTAACTTTCATACATATACAAGTAGAAGAGCCCTTCTCTTGCACGTGGAAAAAATTAAATAAAGAAAGCAAAAAAGAAAAAAAATTGAATTAATACTACAAAAAATCTCAAATTGTAAGCTTGTAACAAATATACCATAAACTAATTCTTTGACCATAAAAATTCAAAATTGATGCACTTGTGCCCAAAACTATCATATTACCACAAAAAATCTCACATGGATGCATATGTCAACTACTACAATTTAATGGTAAAATTAAACGGAAATTAACGGAGAGTAAATTTGTCATAAGCTTGAAAAAATTATTTTGGAGTAAATTTATCATAACTATATTAGTTTTGAGTTTTTAATAGTATTAACTCAAAAAATTTATATCCAATTAGGGAGATTTATTTAAATATCAGCAAAATAAGAGATACAAATGAAAGTTTCGTAAGTGGTGGACATATATGAAATAATTATATGAAACGTGAAAGATTCAATTTATCTTATACTACAACTAGATACAGCCTTTGATTTTTACCTATTCACCTTGAGTTTTTCCTAGTTTTCTTTATTCTATAAAAGATATGCAGAAATTAGAAGTCCATCTTCACGTCTTTTTCCAATCCGTATGCATACCGCGTCCGGATCCCACGCCCGTACCAGTCCCCATGCACCTTCCTCGTTGCTTCCAAACGTCGCTATCTTTTGTGACATTTCGATGGAAATGTATCCGTAGTGGACCGTCGGTAAGATATTTCACACCGCGATCGAAAACGATTGGCCAATTTTTCATTTCCATTTCCATTTCCATTTCCATTTCCATTTCGTTCGTTCCATTATCGTGTGCGGTGATAAATTCTCCACAGCATTAAGGGCAAGGATATCATATAATATTTGGGTTTTTTCATTACTTTCGCTGTTGATTCAAAGATTTGGTTTGATATCAGAAGGCCCCAAGGGAGTTGAGAATTCAAAGGAACATGATTACGGGCCACAAATAAGTTTCCACGTGTCCATGCGAGAGGGGTTGAGATTTTCACGATTAGGTCTTTTCCGACCTAATTCCATAAAAAAAATTAGTTAATTTTAGGTTTAATTCTAATTCGGTTCATCCCAAACTTTCACTGTAAAGCAATCACTAGTTCTTTCATAATTATCAACATCATGACCAATTATAGATTCATTATAATGTCAATAATCCAAAAGAAAATTGTTGGGAGATTTTCTTTGATAAAACTGAAATTGGATTTAAAGTTGGAAGCATTTAGTGAATTAATCCGGTCTTTTCTCTAACCCCTTTCAATTCCACTCATCAAAGATGTTTCACAAGTACAGGACACATACCCCCACGATAATCAATATATTGGGCTGCAAGGTCAAAGGAAATTAAAGTGTGAGATAAAAATAAAAGCGCATTAAAGTGCTCGAAACATAAAAAGGCACTTGAGTTGGAATTGGAAGTGGAAATTTGGAACTGTCGAATAGAAGATGGACATGAACGCGACGATTACGGTCACTAGACACAATGAGAAAAACAAATTTAACATGCAAGTCAAAGCTAAATCTGAAGGACATTGAAATTCGATGGGGCATCTTGACATAGTCAAGCTCCTCCTCTTTGTAGGGGGTGAGTATAAGTAACTGCACGGACCCAATTGAATTGACTAGTCGATCTTGTCTCAATCGATCTTGTCTCGATCTTGTCCCAAGGGAAGCCGGTCCGATTTCCAATTCCCTAAATGGTTTTCCAATTTCCTCGGTGAAATTAATCAAGTTCCCAATTCCAAAGATGAAACCACATAAACTTGATCAATTATTTTTTAAACTTTAATTTTATTTCTTTAAGATTATCAATAAAATAATTCTAACTCTTAATTATTAAGAGTTTTCTAAATGTTATTAACATGCAAACATTTAGACAAAAAGCAAGATAGACATAACTTGACTGAAGCAAGTTTTGTGGCTTTTATGTGTAACTTCTCACATTCTTTATGTGCTCATTCGATGTGGGACTCTTGACCTAAGAGTCCTGTATTGAAGGCTTTTGCATAGGTTGGATATACAACAGGCAAGAGAGACAAGCCATACACTAGGAGTCCCACAACGACTAGGTATGCAAAGACTGTAAGAGAAATGGATAAAAACCAAGTCATGCTTCAATTAAAGTATGCCTATATATTTTCTCTGAATTTATTTATCTATTTGGGTTCTGCATATTTGATTTAATTTTCTTTAACTTTGTTAATTAGTCATTTAATAAAGCTTATAAATAGGCTGTCATATACTCTTTAAAATTAGAGATATACACAAATTCCATATTAATCTCTTTCATCATTATACTTAAATTATATATATAAAAACTCTGAAATTTTTTCACCACAAACTGTTCAACTTCTCTCTCTGAACTTTTTCTCTCTTCATCACTCCCATCGTTCACTGTTGGCTCGAGCTCAAGCGCTCTCTCTCTCTCCGTTCATCTTTGCTTTCACCAATGCTTGTGGCTAGTGAGTGATTCGCTGACTCTGGTTCGTTTCTGTTCATCGGTGGTGTCGTTTACTGTGATTTTTTTTCAATGTTCTTTTCTTCTTTTCGGTTTGGCTTTTATGATAAATAGGAATTGGAGTGATGCAGGTTCATGACTCATGAATCAACTCGATATCCTTAAAATATATTTGTTGATTGTTGATTGTAATGTAAACCTGTTTGTTCTGACTTGCTTTCCATTGGTTCCTGCATTTTTATTTCTGCCTTGGTTTCTTTTCTTTTTCTTGGTTTGTAAGTTTCAACCTCGGTTAGTTTCCTGATAATGTCCAGATTCCTACTTGAATTATGGGGTTTTACCCTTCTTTTTTCTTCTTTCCAATTCGTGCAGTTTACGTGATTTGAGTTCCCATCATTGACTTATTATGCCTCAATCACATTTTTAACGTCCTAAGGATTCGTTATGAGTAAGGGTTTGAACTTGTAAGAGCTTCGTCTTTATGATTCCGTGTTGGGTTTTGCTTGGAGAAGTCTACGCCTGTTTATTCACGGCTTTGCCTTTCTTATTGTGGCCATTTTCTGTTACATTTATGATCTTAATTATAACCATTCGCCTGTGGCAAATGAGGATGATATATATAATTAGATGAACATTTTAATGGAGTTGCTGATCTCTTACTAAGAATCGTTAATACTTTATGCCTAGGTGATTTATATCCTTGGGAAACATAAGACGCACGATCAAATTTGTAGGCTTGCAAACAGTGCAAATAAGATGTGAATTAGAAGAGAAGGTTGAAAAACTACACAATAGTGATGAGCTATGTTCTAATTCAACGACTGAAACTTAGCAGCCTAAAGGAGAGACTACAAATGTGAATGCATCTGTTAAGACTTGCCTACTCATATGGTGTACAATTTTTCATTGTAGAATACTGAAATGGTCCAAGTATTGATGAACCTGTACAATTTTCTACTAATTTGCTTAGGTGACCGCAATTTGGTTTAATGAAAGAGATTGAAAAACAGAAAAGTACTGCAGCCCTAGAATACCCAATTACTAGCTGTGCCATTTGACATGCATGCACATGTCCCCACAATTGTTGAAAAGCCATTCAATAGAGTTCATCAAGTGTCAACAAATGTTATGCAGCCTTGGCAATGAAAATATTGCTGTTACAATGTGTTAGGAATTTATACAGTTATCTGTGCAGAAGACGAACATATTGAGAAAAGAGGCTAGCTGGAATAAACAGTCTAAAATTAAAACCAAAAGTCTAACTTTCTAGTGTGTGTTTCCATATGGTTTTGGTGGATGACAAGTCATACAACAATCAGCAAGGAACAACTATAGAAAGGAAGAGTGTACCTTTTCAATTTGATATCTCTGGACATCTTTTCGTGTTTCACAGTAAAGTGTGAAATGTCGAATGTCTTCTTGATATGGTTCATCTAGTTATGCTGACTAAGTTCTGGCCCTTGACAGTAAGTAGAGTTAGGAATCAGAGGCAAACAGGTGTATTTATGAATTCAGCTTAAAATTGCTCGCCAATAGATAGTAACATCATTAGTTTATAAGTTTTTTATGTTACTAAACTACAGGGAAGTATAATGATCTCATGAAGGCATATTCAAAACTTGGAAAGAGCGATACCCCCTTGAAATACTGTTTCTCTAGTGTTGGGAAAAGAGAAACCTGGATGGTCCAATGCTAGGGCATAATCCATGCCTGAATGATTTGGGGCCTCTCTAGTTGTCTTCAAGAACTTAAGGTCAAAGAAAGCAAAGGATGAAGAGATTCACAAGTTGAAGGAATCTAGTTGTCTTCCAACCCAGAACTTAAGGTCAAAGAATGAGAGAGATGAAAAGATTCACAAGTTAAAGGAAATACTGAAAGCCACAAAAGAGCAATTACAAAAGACAAGTGGAGATGTACAAGAATTACAGGCTCAAATAGATGTCTACTACTATATAGAATTTAAGCATGTGGCGGACTTGAAGTGATCTCACAAGATCTGGACGAGGTAGGCATGTCATGAACCATGAGGTGTGACTAATTTCATTGAATGTTAAAATAGTGAAGGTGTTTTATTCACTAAATACTGAGTGACCTGGATATTGGATGCTAAGGTGGTTTTAAATGGAATATAGGTGGATAGACTTGAAACATGAGTTTGGTATGAGGACCGCTTTGATGGAGCTTGAAAGTGGAATACAAATGTAGCATGATGTAACCATGTTTCTTCCCTTTTGCTATGACTAAATCATGTTTTGGGTTTACCTCTCTTGCATTATGCCCTGTCCTTGTTCCCTTGTTCTTCACTTTGAAGTATACAAGTGATTGCCCTTACCGGTCACTGCTGGGTGTTGCTCTTTCTTTCCTTGTTTCCAAATAGTCACTGTGGAGCTCTCTTGTCCTTCTCTGTATAGATTGTGGAGTGTTATAGCATCTTTTAGATTGAAGAGAAGTAGAAATGTTGCCTGTTTTGGCACTTGAGAGTAGTTGAGGAACACAGTTGATTGGAGATGGTTTTTGTCAATGAATGGGTTTATTAGATTACCTAATACCATATACTGATTACCTTAAACTACTATATCCTTGGCTCACAATGCATTTCTTCTTGTTCCTGCTCTTAAAGTTAGACTTCTATTTTCATAATAGAACTTTTCAAGTTTACTGGCTTACAGCAATGATGGTGATTTTTGAACTCTGCCTTTGGGTTTACAGCCATTCATTATCAGTTGTAGTGTTTATACGATGCTTTGGCCACTCAACCCTGAGTTTGTGTTAATGAATTTCATAACTGTGTGTTTTGCAATGAAGTGAATGGAGCTCCTCTATTCACGTCTCTGCATTTTTTTTTTCAAGTGATGGAAAATGTGACTGATCACGTCTTGCTCATTCTGTCTCAAGAAATAAGCTTTTAAAGCAATTACGTAATATCTTGTCCTGATTTGATATGCTTTACATATTTATTAAGAGCCCCCCCTCTATTCATTATTTTTTTTTAACTTTCTGTGATATAAGCTTCCTCTAAATCCTTCTCCAATTCAAATTATTGAAGGTTTAATTGGGTGATGTTCAAGTGATCACTAACATGATTTATTGTGCTGGTTTCGCGCCCATTATGGTTAGTCCTCTTTCCTACACTCATTTGATTTGTAGGATGATGACCATCATAACACACAATCGAGATCTCCAAACATCATTCTGCCCTCTCCATCATCGAGTCACCACACTATAAGGGATAAGGTTAGTATTATCTCTGAAGGTACAATGATCATTGTAGAGCACTATTTGTTTTTGTCATAAATGTCTTAGGTATGGCAAAAAAGAACAAAACAGCTACTTGTGCCCGTGGTTGAAGAAAGCTCATTAAAGAACTACTAGAATTTCTTCATCTTCAAGATACGAAGGTAGAAAAGATTTTATAGTGATGATAGGACCTCTTTCATGTGCAGTGAAACCTTAAGTTAGCAATCTGCAGCTGTGTCCAATCTGCAACTAAAATTGCTCTAAAATGCGAGGAAAGAAAACACAGCGACATAGTGTTCTTGACTAGTAAGTCAATTGATTAGTGGATAGGTGGACCAGGTAAGTTGTGTTCTCGAAACACCTACCTTAGCAATATTTTCTTGAGCCATGTATTGAGTATTTGATTATTTTAATATTAGGAAAAGTACACTACAAGTTCTAAAACTAGTTGTAAAAGTGCAATCCAGTCTTAAAACTTACAAAATGTATAATTGAGTTTTAAAATTTGTCAATTTGGTACAATCGAATCCTTTTGTTAACTTTATTTAATTTGGTTGATGGAAAATATTGACGTAGCATTTTTTATTCATTTCTCTCTATTACTAGCATAGAGCTTAAAAGAAAAAGTTTGTGTGTGAAAAAACGTTTTTTGAGATCTAGCATAAATTTCCAAACGCTAATTGAGTTTTCTTCACTTTTTCATCCATCTTTCGTCCAGAGTGTGCTTCTTATTCATGGAGTACACTTCCTATTTGTCAATCCTCTTGTTCTTTGTCTAAGTGTCCTTCTTCTTGTTCTTCGTCAAGTCTCCAAATTTCCTCTTTGTTTGAGTGCGATGAAATTGATTCCTGGGACAAAAGCTTGAGGAGCCGACGACGAAATTGAGTCCTCTTCGTCCGAGCCCGATGGCGTGAATGATAGTGTTATAAACGACTACATCGAGCTTAATCCCCTTTCTTGTATTTTGCTTTTGTTCCAATGGAGGTATGGAAACTCACTTGAGGTGTTATCTCTTGTGGATTAGATAGGTCTGAAGTTGGATAATGAAGTCAATGTTACAGCAGGTGGCTGTATCTATTTGAAATACCACAAATTGTGTTCAGACATATTCTCATGGTTCATTCTAATTGTCAAATACTAAATGGAAGGCAGTTATTTTGTGGCTCACCTGCCAAAGCAGAAGCAAAAGAAGGGTAGAGCACAAAAAGCGTGCTCAATTCTGTGATTGAGAGTTGGTGTAAGGAGAAGTAACAAGCTTTTCCGACCTGCCTATATCTCCTTTCCTTCTTTGTTCATTCTACTGGCAAGCGGCTGTTGTTGTTCGGTTATTCCTGGTCATGTATAACAAGACTCAGTCCTCAGCGAACATCTGGTGCTACGGGTACCCTTCTATTGGGGTCATGATCTCTTATTGCAATCATCATCGTTGTGTTATCCACTCTATTCTTAGCTCCAGTTCTGATTTGCTTTATATATCTTGAGACTACACTTAGGAAACAAAACAGAAAACCTGTTTTTCATGGGAAGTTCCTTGGCAAGGCTTGCATATGTCTGTGTTCCTCCTATGTACTTGTCTTTCGGGAGTCACTGATGTAGAATTATATTCCAAAACGGGAGTCACACTATGCCTCCACATGACTTGAGTTTTAACGTGGCTAACACTGCTCTTAAATGTCACCAATTCATTCTATGCTCTTGTGATCAGGCTAAACGTGGTAATGTCTGCGAACAAGGCATTCTTCTTGCAATAACAAAGTCTCACTCCTCTTTATATGGATGCTTTTCCTTTTGCTTTGCATTGTTCTATTTTATAGCGAAGAAGCTCCTAGTAGAATTATGGTATAACCTTGATTGTCAACATATGTTTCTTCTGTTGCATTTGGTAGAACCTTCAATTGCCAAATCAAAAAATGGCGACGAGAAGATTGAGGGCGCTGACATCTACATCCAAGTGGTGTAGCTGCTAAAGAGGTTGACTCAGAGCTTAACTACTCTTGTGGTCTTCGATCACCGATTCTCATGGCAAAGACAAGGAAAAGTGTAGGGATTGGTTTTATGGTTGGGGTAAGTTTTGAGTTGATCAGAAGACACTAGATCAAGCTAGGGACATGAAGCCGACTTCCTTGAAAGGAATCATGCATTGTGTGAATCAAGCCAATCGAGGCATGACGAGGTCTACGTGAACTAACTTCTAGCTGAAACCGAGGCTCAAAGGGCAAAGTATAGATGTTTAAAGGAGGAGCTTGCATGAGTGAAGAAAGAAACTATGATATATCAATTGTCAGTTGTTCTATGCATGGGTTGTGTCGTTGTGCTGGTTGTGTGTAATGTGAGATTTGGTTGGAAGTTTCTAAGTCTTCCATAGTTTATTGAGGTGAGTTTGCACTTATGTGTCAGGTTGAACTACTGAAAATCCTACTTCCCTTCAGTACTTGTTCCCGCTTCATGCTTCAGAGTTGCTTTACTATCGAAAATTAGATATTCTTATGGAAAGTTGTTGGCTGTTTGGCAATCTGACAGAAAGCTTTCATCGTTCCTACCTTTCTTACCAGAGAATTCTGATTCCTTCTCATTCTGTTACGAAAAATCTAGTGAACTTAACAGCTTTGGCCTCAAGTATAGTGACTAAAAATTTGGCCGACTAGTCAGAGCAGGAGGAATACAATTAGGTCTCATTGTTTTCTTTTCCTCGGCCCAACGAAAATTCAACTCCAGTTTAGCACTAATAAACCAAGTATTCAAACTTCAGTACAGTCCCCACTGAATGCAACCAAACCAAGTATTCAAACTTCAGGCATACGGCTAGTCCACCAACAGGAAGTTACCTTAAATGCAGCCAAAGGAGTTCATCTATCTTATTATGCACATTTGTTCTTGTACGCTGCCCTCTGCACGCCTAACCATCTTCTTGCTTGATTCTCCTGTAGCATTCATTTTGGCCTGCAAAAACCAGCGACATTAACAAGCCCGTAGCATTGTATATCGCCATTTTTGCGGCCTCAATAGAGGAAGGAGACCTAATTACCACATTTTGGTCCTACTCAAATTCAATTTGACAAAGAACTGACTAGACCAATTTTAAGACTCATAAACAAACACATTTTATCCAGGTTCTTGTTTTATTGCCTGAAGGGCTCCAAGTAACAAATTTGGCAACGCGAAAGAAGAAAAAGGAATACCGTCTTCTCTAAGCCGCGATCTAATGCTGATGATTGTAACACTGAAAGCATGCTTTTTTTTTAACCCAAAGCACAAATGGTTCTGTACCAGTAAAAGCTTCAGCACCTCAGACCAGATTTTCCTTGAAAATTGGCACTCCAAAAATAAATAGCACTTTGGATCGTCAAATTATGTAGGCTAGATCAATCTCTAAATTGACAACATCCCAAAATACAATATTAAAGAAATCGTACAATAATCGACTCAATCAGGCTCAGACAAAGGGGACTTGACATCGTGGTTGGCCTCGTCAAGCTCTTGTGCGAGGACTCGATGTCATTGTGCTTGAATGAAGAGGAAATTTGGGTTTTTATTATTAGTTAAAGTGAATGGAGTTAACGAAGGTGCTCAATTATACCAAATTGAATTTTTTTTTTTTTGACTCATTTGCATTTTTTTTTTTTTAATTTTAGGACTCAATTGTAAAAATGGACTTATCTCTTGAATATTCTATCTTCACTATAAATACCGCAAATCATGAAATTCTAATGATTGGTATAATAGAGATATTTAATTTTTTTTTTCTGATTTTCTATATTTATTTTGGTTATGTATATCTAATTAGATTTTCTTTGACCTCCTTAATTATTCAACTAATTCCATATTAATCTCTTCCACATCATTATTCTTAACTTTAAAAAAAAAACTCTAAAGTTTTTTCACCACGATCTGTTTAGCGCCTCTCAGACTTTTACTCTCTTCCTCACTCACATCGTTCACTGTAAGCTCAAGCTAAAGCGCTCTTTCTCCGTTCGTCTTCGGTTTCGCCAATGCCTGTGCCTAGTGAGTGACTTGCTGACTCTGGTTTGTCTCTGTTCACTGGTGGTGTCATTCATTGTGGTTTTTTCTATGTTCTTTTCTTCTTTTCGGTTTGGTTTTTTTTATAACTAGGAATTGGATTGATTTAGGTTCATGACTTGTGAATCAACTCGATATCCTTAAAATGTATTTGCTGATTGTCGATTGTGATGTGAACCCGTTTCTTCTGATTTGCTTTCCATTGATTCTTTCATTTTTTTTCCTGCCTTGGTTTCTTTTCTTTTTCTTGGTTTGCAAGTTTTAACCTCTGTTATTTTCTTGATAGATTCCAGTTTCCTACTTGAATTATGGGGTTTTACCCTGCCTTGTCTTCTTTCCAATTCGTGCAGTTTACGTGATTTGAGTTTCAATTGCTGTTCATATTATGCCTCGGTCGCATTTTTAACGTCCTAAGGATTCGCTCTAAGTGAGGGTCTGCACTTTTAAGAGTTTTTTCTTTAGGATTACGTGTTGGGTTTCGCTTGGAGGAGTTTAAGTCTGTATATTCATGGCTTTGCCTCTCTTATTGTGGCCATTTTCTGTTACATTTACGATCTTATCGGATATTCTTGCGACCATTCACCTGCAGCAAATGAAGATAATAGATGAGCATTTTAATCGAGTTGCGATCTCTTACTAAGAATTGTTAATACTTCTTGTCTTGGTGATTTATATACATGGGAAACACAACTTGGTGATTTATATCCATGGGAAACACAAGACACATGGTCATTCGTGTGGGTTCACGGGCAGTGCAAATAAGCTGTGAATCACACAATGGTGATGAGCTACATTCTAATTTAGAGACTGAAATTGAGCAGCCTTAAGAAGAGGCTACAAATGTGAACGTATCAGGTAAGACCTACCTACATATATAGCATGCATTTTTCATCATACTATACTAAAATGGTCCGAGTATTGAGCTGGTTTAATAATATTAGATCCATCTTTCAATATTTAGAATTTCTTGTCTAATAGCTGCCCCTAGACAAGGGAAGCGCAACATCACATGTCTATCGAGTGTATACAGTCTTTCTCTTGGGAAATGCATCATTGTCAAGTTAGGGAAGAAAATGCAGCCTATTGGAGGTTTGGGGAGTTTCTCGGAACCATTGCTTGTGAGTTGGCACCATTGTTTACAACTTGAAAGCAAATTACCAAGGATATGAGAAACACTATGATTTGGGTTGTATAGGTAGTTAGCTTGTTCTGGCATGAAATTCCATTCATGTTTTAACTAAATTTAACGTCATTAGTAATATTTTCTTGCTGTCTAAGCATGATTATCTTTGTACCAACTACAGAAAAATGGATTCTACAATCCTAAATGTAGATATTGGAAAGTGATTTAAAAGCTGCTTGCTATGGTAACTCTCAATCATTCTCATATCATTTGAAGAATCTGTTGGAGAGAGTGAGAAGAGATCAATGCACAAATCTCGTCACTCTTTGGAGTTCAAAGGAAAGGAAGGGAAGGTACGAATCTTGTTCTAGGATTGTTTTAATTGACCTGTCAACATTAAATGGACTTTCATTACCTGTTGATGACTACTTTGTGATAACCTTCCTATTTTTCATCTTTTTTATTGTAGAAGCTGACCGACGCAAATAAGGCTAACAGAGCAAAACAAAAGATACGACGCACCTAAGAGAACAAAAGTTCGTCTAGAATAATAGCATAAAAGGTCCTCGTGTTTACTTAATTTTGTGTTCCCTTATAAGTGATATTTCCATTGTGTAAATCAATGATCTCGCTTTAGAAAAGATTCTGCTGAGGTGATATATTTTTGAACCTAAGGTAAAGATGTCTAGGGATATTTCCCACTTTTCCAACAATACGCATGTTTTGAATAGTAGTTGTCATAGGTAGAAAACATAGAATGTGTTCTAGAATTGCCTCCTTAAGATTGTCTATGTTCTCAGCACCTGCATTGATATCTTGTTATTCCCATAGCTCTGTGATTTGGGTTTGCTAGTGACAGAACAATAATCCATAACTTGGTTCAGGTTTATCTAGCGCACATAGTCCACCATCATTAACAAAAGAGCTATACAACAGCTAGAGCTGTAAAGTAATTTTGAGATGATGAAACTTGTACAATTTTCTATTAATTTGCTAACCTGACTGCAGTTTGGTTTAATGAGAGAGATTGAAAAACAGAAAAGTACTGCAGCCCTACAGTATCCAAGTACTAGCTGTGCCATCGCACACGCGCACGTCCCCACAATTGTTGAAAAGTTTTTCAATATAGTTCATCTAGTGTCAACAAACGTTATGCAGTCTTGGCAATGACAGTATTGCTGCTACAATGTATTACAAATTTATGCAGTTATCTGAGCAGAAGACGGATGGATCAAGAAAAGAGGGCAAGTTGGAATAAATAGTCTAAAATTAAAACCTAAAGTCTAACTTCTTAGTGTGTTTTTTTTTTTTTTTTTCATATGGTTTCAGTGGATGAAGTCATAACAAATCAGCAAGGAACAACTATACTTGGGAAGAATGTGATTACTTTCTCAATTTGATATCTCTGGTCATCTTTTCCTGTTTCACAAGAAAGTGTGAAATATTGAATGTCTTCTTGATATGGTTCATTCAATTATGCTGACTAAACCAAGTTCTGGCACATGATAGGAAGCTGAGTTAAGAATTAAAGATAATTGTACATATTTATGACTTTAGCTTAAAATTGCTCGCCAATAAATAGTAACATCATTAGTTTATAAGTTTTTTCTATCACTAAACTGCACGGAAGTATGAATGATCTCATGGAGGTATATTTGGAACTTGGAAAGAGTGATACCCTCTCGGAATAGTGTCTCTAGTGTTGGGAAAGGAGAAACCTGGATGGTCTGATGTTAGAGCATAACCCATGCCTAAATGATTTGCGGCCTCCAAATCTAGTTGTCTTCCAATTGAGAACTTAAGGTCAAAGAAAGTGAAGAATGAAGAGATTCATAAGTTGAAGGAATCTAGTTGTCTTCCAATCGAGAACTTAAGGTCAGAGAATGAGAAAGATGAAGAGATTCGCAAGGTGAAGGAAATACTGAAAGCAACAAAAGGGAAATTACAAAAGACAAATGGAGATGTACAAGAGTTATAGGCTCAAAAGGACACTACTACTATACAAAATTGTCTGCATGCGGTGGACTTGAAGTGGTCTCACAAGATCTGGATGAGATAAGTATGTCATGAGCCATGAGGTGTGACTAATTTCATTGAATGTTAAAAATAGTAAAAGGTGTTCATTTACTAAATACCGAGTGACCTGGATATTGGACACTAAGGTTGTTAAAAAGGGAATATAGGTGGATGGACTAGAAACATGAGTATGGTATCAGGATCCATTCGATGGAGCTAGGAAGTGGAATACAAATTTAGCATATTGTAACAATGTTTTTTTCCTTTTTCCCGTGACTAAATCATGTTTTAGGTTTACTTCTCTTGCATTATGCCTTGTCCTTTTTGTTCGTTTTGAAGTATACTAGTGATTGCCCTTATTAGTCTCTGCTGGGTGTTGCTCTTTTTTTCCATGTTTCCAGATAGTCACTGTTGATCTCTCTTGTCCTTCTCTGTATAGATCTTGGAGTGTTATAATATCTTTTTATATTGAAGAAAAGTTGAAATGTTGCCCGTTTTGGCACTTGAGAATGGTTGAAGGACACGGTCAAATGCTTGGAAATGGTCTCTGTTGATTTGTGGGTTTACTAGATTACCTAATACCATATGCTGATTATTTTAGACTGCTCTACTTTGGGCCCTCAATGCATCTCTTCTTCTTCTTGCTCTTAAGGTTAGGGTTCTATTTTCATAATTGAACTTCTCAAGTTTGCTGGGTTGCAGTAATGATTGTGATTTGTGAATTCTGCCTCTTGGTTTACAGCCATTCATTATTGGTCGTAGTGTTTATAAGATGCTTTGGCCACTCATAACCCTGTTTTTTGCAATGAAGTGAATGGAGCTCCTCTGTTCACGTCTCTGCATTTTTTTTTTCAAGTGATGGAAAATGTGGCTGATCACATCTTGTTCATGTTGTTTTAATTAATAAGCTTTTAGTGCGATCATGTATTATCATCTCTATATTTTGATATACTTCACAAATTGATTATGAGCCCCTCTATTCATTAATTTTGTTACTTTGTGTGATCTAAGCTTCCTCTAAATCCTTCTCCAGTCCAAATTATTGAAGGTTTAATTGGGCGATGTTTAAGTGTTGCAAAGAGGTGGTAATGCTAATTAAATCAATTCCATAAGGAAACAGCCATACATACCTTATCTCTTTCTCAACCTGCTAGCTCTCGAAGGGGGATCACTAACATGGTTTCTTGTGCTGGTTTCACGCCCATTATGCTTAGTCTTCTTTCCTACGCTATTTGATTTGTAAGATGATGACCATCATAACACACAATAGAGATCTCCAAACATCATTTTGTGCTCGCCATCGCTGAGTCGTGAGCCACGCTCTAAGGGACGAGGTTAGTGTTATCTTCAAAGGTATACTAATCATTGTAGAGGCCGCATTCTAACTATTTGTTTGTCTTATATGTCTACTTGTGGCTATTGTTGAAGAAAGCTCATTGAAAGGATTTTATAGCAATGGTAGGACCTCTTTGATGTGCAGTTGAACCTTATGTTAGCGATCTGCAACTAAAATTGCTTTAGAATGCAAAAAGGGAAAACACAGCGACATAGGGTATCCCTCTCCCTCTCTCT
The DNA here is from genome assembly GCA_014182375.1 of Eucalyptus virginea. NCBI lineage: Eukaryota > Viridiplantae > Streptophyta > Magnoliopsida > Myrtales > Myrtaceae > Eucalyptus > Eucalyptus virginea. The sequence goes on from CM024522.1 coordinate 11,021,141, forward strand.
GAGCAATCTAGAGTCTAATAAATTATGAACACCGGTGAAAGATTGACTCTTGTCCTCCACTATGTCTAGAGAATTTTTTCAGGATCACTTGAAGAAGGCGCAAGTCCATCCGCGATAATTATTTGCCTTTTTGTTGTGATTTGTATTATGTGATTAAATGGGGTTTCTATAATCTTTATAAAATCATCAATTCATTTGATTCATTTGATTCATTTATGTTTTTTTTTTTTTGCAGCCTTTGCCATCAATATCTGGCAAAATAAAAATATAATTTCAGAGTCTTAGTTGTTGTGTGACTGCTTAATTTCTAGGAGGAACAAGTCGAGCTTCATAACTCCCGAGTACCTTCATTTTTTTTTAAAAATTCTTGTGATTCTGATAGCCTGATCTTTAGCTAAGGCGAAACACCATACAACCAATCATATGTAGTATTTTCACGAAATCCAAAAGCTTTTCTTAGCGTTTGTAAAAGTTTAAAGGAAGAATAAATAGTGACAAATAGAAGATGGAAGGAAAGTTAAGAAAAGCTGGATGAGGTAACTTTCTGAGGATGGGTTTAGTTCAACTTTGCAAATGAGTTTTGAGTGTAATACAGATGCCGAAAGCCAAAGTTCTTTGGGGAAATGCAAATTGTGTTCAGTAAAAATTCATCGCAAAGGGATTTTGGGTTCAAGTAGTGTTTGGCAAAACACCTTTTGCAATGGGCTTTGGCTATAATTTTTTTTAAATATTTTTTTTAATAAAAAAGAACTCAAATTCTTTGCCAGAGCTGGCGAGTTAGATTTGGCGTTGGTGACCATTGGCTAAGGTTGCCCGACCTTGGGCAACTTGGCGGTGTGCAACCCAAGCAACCGTCGCTTGGGTTGTGAGGGTTGCCTAAGGTCGCTAGACCTGGGTAGCAGTTTCTTGAGGTTGTGCGACCTTTGGCGAAGGTTGCCTGGTTCAGACGACCTTTGCCAGCCCTTCACTGGCCACTCGTTGGCCCTTCACATGCAAGGTTCCTAAACATCTGAAAAGCAATTTGAGCTTTTATTGCATTTGCATGCTCATGCATTCAGTTAATTGACCTTTATATACTTAATTTGTTTAAAATTTTTGCAAGTCGCAATGTGTCCTAAAGCGCTCGTTAGTAACTAATAGACTTGATCATGGATATGTTTCCCTGGGGGCTGTCCTGAATGGGCGGACTTAGCCAAGAAAATTGGCTTGCATAGACAAGACTCGATATTCATTTCAGCTCAATGGATTTTTATGCTGTAACGGGTAGGAATGCTTAGGCCTGGGCTCGGCCCAACCCACCTGTTTACTAGTCGAAAAATGCTGCACCACTCGGGACCTTGATACAGATTTAGTTGGTCCGACTAGTCCCAAATCTACCCAAGACCTCTTTGGGAATCATCTGTAGCGTAAATCCAAACAAAAATCAAGATAAAAGTAACTAGATATATGTACATGGAAATAAAACACGATAGAGCTGAAAGAGTTTTCATATACATTTATTAGTCAACCTTTATAATGTAATATTTGCTTGTGGTTATCTCACTCATTTTGATACCACGTTGAAGGTGCCAAATTTTATTATACTAAATTTCATGTGGCTTGCAAACCATGTTAATAATTTAAAGGATGTTAGGAAAATGAAAGAAAAATATTACTGTATTTTTAAAATATTTTTATGAGAGTTAGAGATAACAGTTCAAGTTTCACATTGTGATTTAGTTTTTAAGTTATTGGATAATCGAGTTGAATTGAGTTTAATCTCGAACGCATATGCCATATGGAATTGAGCTCGAGTGTGGGATTGAGAAACTGAGTTTCGTCATACTCACAGCTCAATATCAAACCATCAACATCTAAAACATGCACATTTTCAAGCTTCACATTGTGATTTAGTTTTTAAGTTAAACTTTGTATCAACAAACTACTTCAAATCAATTTAACATCTTATCTTAGACACTTTTACTGCATTGACCCTCTAGATAATATGCTACTTCATTCCTCGCATGCCAACAAGTGTGACACTAGTGGTCTTCAAATCTTCACAAGTCTCTAGCCTTTAAAACATGGACAAGTCCAATGAGAGCATGATTCCTGAAAAATAGAATTACAATCAATCTTTCAAGAAAGTTTTAGGCAAAAAAAAAAACATGATTAAACTATGCAGTCAAATGAACCAGTAATACACATTAACTATATGGTGTTCAAGTTTCACATTGTGATTTAGTTTTTAAGTTTTGAATAATTGAAACAAATTGAGTTTAATCTCAAGCATGTAGACTATGGAGTAGAACTTGTGCATGGGTTGAGAAACCGAATTTTGTCGTACTCAATAGCTCAATTTCAATTAATCAATTTCAAGTTAAACTTCGCATCCAGAGACTACTTCAAATCAATTTATAGCTCGATTGCGCTTTATTATTATTATTATTATTATTATTATTATTATTATTATTATTATTATTATTATTATTAATTTTTTTAATGAAATACTTTATCTTAGACTCTTTGGTGCATTGGCCCACAAAATAATGTGCTACTTATTTCCCTGCGTGTCGACAAGGATGACACTAGTGGTCTTTAAAACAAAACAAGCCTCCAAATTTCGACCAAAAGAAAAACAAGCCTCCAAAACATGTACAAGTCCCGTGAGAGCTTGGTTCCTTTGGTTCTCGAAATAAAATCACAATCAATCATTCGAGAAAATTTTAGAATAAGAATAACATAATTAAACTATGCTATCAAATCAACTAGTAATGCCTATCAACTTAGGTTTACTGTGCTCAATCTATTTGTCATTGTATACTATATAGAAGGAATAGATTGAAGATGTTCAAAATTCCTCAAAAGATACTAATGAAAGTCAAATACTGCGTTCCTTGAGATTGAAATATGAGAAGTGATCTATATATGATAGGAAACAATATCACGTGAAAAGATAAATAAAATAGTGATTAAGGAACGGGATTGTGTGCGCGGATTCAGTATATCACATGAGTTCAATTTCTATGCAAACAATTTTATACTAAGCCATTCACCAATCTTGGACTTGCACCTTACTTGGTCCATGAGATTAGTAAGATATCTGATAGGGGCATGGCGCCTTATCTGCTCAAGATAAGTTCCTTGGAAAGAGAAACAATGTACGGTTGCCAGATAATGACCAGGTTACTTATAAATCTAGTAGATAGAGGCTCCCCTCCTCCTTTCCCCACCTTCTATCTAGTGCAATTATGGAAGTAGGTTAATAAAATTTCATCAATCTGAATTCACGTACACATAAATACACTCTATCTTGTTCGGTTTATCACAACTTTATGAAAACTGGTTTTGTTCCCAATCTAGCTAAATTAAGAAATTTTCATGTACATAGTCGACTATATTATAGTAGAAACTAAAATCAAGACTCAACCCAGGTATCAAAAGTTAAATGAGTAGCAGAAACAGACTTCATCTAGGTTTTTGTTTCATTGCCAGAAGGGCTCCAAGAAACAAATTTAGCAACATGAAAGAAGAAAAAGGAATAGCACCTTCCCAAAGTCGCGATTTAATGCTGATAATTGCAACATTGAAAGCATGCCTTTTTTACGCAAAGCTCAAACGGACCTGTACCAGACTCCCAAAATAAATAGCCCTTTAGATTGTTAAATAAATTATGCAAGCTAATTCAAACTCTAAATTGAAAATATCCCAAATACGATTGTACTATAATTGGATATTCTGGAGATTCTAAGTGAACAAATAGTACTTTAAGTAAAGATGACACCTTTATTTTGACTTCCTAGTTCAAAAGATGTATTCATAATAATTTGAAATTGAATTTTCAGAAAATTTCGGAGGGGCGATAAGCATGATAATCAAGCCAAGTCCCCAATTTTTTTTTAGCATGTTCCCAAAGTAGAGAACCGCGAAATTGAGCATTAAATATAGTTGCTCCCGCCTTAATTAACCCAAACAAAATCGTGCAAACAATCCGTGTCTTTTTTTGTTTTGTTTTGGACGATCCTATCTTTTGGTTTGCTAAGACTAGTAAGATCGCAAGAACTTCCTGTGTTTGTGCATATATACTCAATGACATCATTCCCAAACTTTAGACCTATTCAATCCACAAGAGAAAAAACCTCAAATGAGTTCACATACCTCCATCGGGGTGAAAGCAAAATACAAGAAAGGGGGTTTAAGCCTCGTTTGGTTCAACATTTGGGAAAAGCCTTTGGCCAAATGCAAAAGGCCTTTAGTCCAAAGAGTTTTTAGGAAATGCAAGACTATTTGGTAAACTATAACTAAAAAGTGCTTTAAGGAAATGCAAGACTGTTTGATAAACATATATTTGGAAAGTTAAGTTTTTTAGTTTTAGTATTTTTAAAATTGCAAAAAATAAACAATGACTATAACCTTTCCTTACCCAAAAAAAAAAAAAAAACAATGACTATAATCGTGACATCCTGAAATTCGACCCCGTTTCCATAAAGTGAAATGGGCATTTCGTCAACGTGCTTATGGTCCTTTTTCTCTGAGCTGATCACTCACAAGTTAACTAACCTATTGGGTGAAGCCGTTAAGGAATGTATCCGCGGTAAAATCCCTAAAAGCTACCTAATTAGTTGGATTGGGTTAAAATCACGTCCGATTGATTCTAACCATGAAATTTAAATTGGTTTCGGGAATCGAATATTCGAGCGTGTCACAATTCATTTTTAGGACCGTCTCATCGTCTGTCAAATTATTGACGAGTTCGAAATTTCAGGAAAGAAATTATCGGAGGAAAAATCGAAGACCGGAGGAAAATAAAAAGGGAAAGAGAAATGGAAAATAATAGTAATTTTAAGAATAAGGTAAATTTCTTATTCTTGTACTATTTCCTTTTTATATTTCTTTTTCTCTCTTTTTCTCTCTCTTCTCTCTCTTCCCTCCCCACTTCGTGTGCAGCCCCCTCCCCACCCACTGAACACCCCCTTGCCAATTTCAAATTGGTTTCTTCTTCTCTCTTTCTTTTTCACTTTGACTAGTCAAAAAGTTTCTTCTTCTTATCTCTTTTCTCTCTTCTTCTCTCTCCTCTCTCTTCTCCCCCATTCTCTCCCACGTGATGAAAGCCCCCCCTTCTTCTTGTTTCTTGCTCATGAAAACTAGAAACGGAGGAAGAAGGATAGCAGCTCACTGAAGACTGGACCAGCCGCCTGTCGCCATCGCACTGGAGCCGGACTGCCCGCGCGCCCGCCGCTCGCCGCCGTCCCGCCATCCCCGCACGTCCCCACGTCCGCCGCTTGCTGTCGTCCCTCCCCCATGCGATTCTAGCCGCTACCCAGCTCGATTCGGCGCCTCCAACCGCCGCCCAGCTCCATCCGGCCGCCATCTCGACCTCCTCGGCATCCCCCTCACCCTCCGCTAGCCTCACCTCGCCGTTTTGGCCACCGAATCAGCTCCGGCCAACCAAGGGCAGTAACCCACGAGTGGGTTTTCCAGCAACTTTGGGCCCACTTTTGGGCCGTTTCCGGGCCCTGAACCCGAGCCGTGCTTTGGAAGGAATCGATCCCCGCACCGTGCCCGTCGGATTGATCTGAGTTGCGCACGATTCCGGTGAGTAATCTCACTAATCCTTACTTAGTGGGCTAATTATACTTAATGGTTGTTTAGTTTTATTTAATTAGGTTTAAGTGGTTAGGTTAGTGTTTATTAGTTAATTGTGATGCAAATTAGACAAATTGAATGTGTATTTAGCAAGTAGATATTTATTGAGGGTAGCTCGGGATTTTTCCGACCCTTTATCGGGCTTCAATTTGACAATTCGGGCCTAAGTGGAATTTTTGGTATTTAAATATTATTTTTCGGAATTAAATTAATTAATTAATTATTTTCCGAAAATTCAACTGGGATGGCTAGTGACCGGAATATTATGCTGATGACCGTGGTGAAGTCCATTTATTTAATCAGGCTTTATTTTGAGCTAAATTGAATTTTTAATATTAATTATTTAATTTTCGAAATTAATTAATTATTTATTTATTTTTCGGAAATTAAGGTTGAGATGGTCGATGACCCAAAACTAGTGCTAATTGTCGTGGCGTAGTCCTTTTATTTAATTGAGCTCTACGTTGCATGGAATTAAATAAATTGTGATATTTTAGGGATGGGATTGATTGATCTACTAGTAGTTGGTCGAGTATGTTTATTTAGCATTTATAATGCTTTGATGAGTTGTAAAGTGAGTAGAATCGTGAGAGTGAATCGGAAATACTCTGAGCTTGAACCAATCAAACACGGTGTATGGGCCTACGTGGTTCGGTGATTTGGATATCATTGGCGAAAACGGCACCTTAAAGAGCGCACGTATCGGTCTAGTACTCATATTGTTATAGGCATGTATGGTTCGGTGATTAAGGACATTACTGGCGAAAACGGCGCCTTAAAGAACGCATGCACTTGTCTCTTAAACACATTGTCATAGGCATGTGTGGTTCGGTAATTAAGGACATCACTGGCGAAAATGGCGCCTTAAAGAACGCACGCAATTGTCTAGTGGATAAGTCATCTTGGCGAACTTGACGCCCGAGAGCATTGATGTGGCTCTGTGACTGAGAGCCCGATGGGAGGTTATATGGTGTGGAATCAATGACCTAGAATGGTCCGTCTGACATGTAATCGACTAGTTTGATTGATTAATGATTTGATCAGATTGTCGTGATTTGATTGATTGTTCGTTATGATTTATGAAGCGTTCGTATATAACCTTGAATTGTAGGTTGAGACTGAGGCCAAGGTAAGTCCTCTAACTCGTGCTGTGCTTAGGCAACCGAGTAGTGTATTGGTTCCCTAATTGAGTCTTAGTGGGGTAGAACTCGCTGAGACATAGTCTCATCCTGGTTGTGGGACAACATTTTAGGATCCCGGTGAGGAGCTAAGGAGGAGGAATTTGAGAATGAGAACTTTGAGGTGAAACCTGAGGAGAATGATTTTTGGAAGAAGAAGATAATACCGAGAGGGATCTTGAGTACGACCTGGATGGACTGAGATTCCATCTTCTTTTGTGAACTCCATTTTGATGTGAATAGAGTTAGAGTAAGAAGTTGTGAATAGTTGTGAAGTACTTTTGGTTTGTGTTTTGTATAAAAGTTTGGTTATAAGTTTCAATATGAAAAATATGGCCTGCTTTTCTATCCCACTGTTTTATTGTCTGGGGATTTATAACTGCTTCTACATGTGCGTAATAAATGAATGGGTCGGCGATACATAGTTCTGGGATATCGCATTTTAAAAATCTGATTATGGATTAGATGCGTGCCCGAGGATCGGGGCGTGACAATAACCTTTTACATTTTCACATTGAGATTAATGTAAAACATAGATATTAGTAAATTAAAAATTATATTAAAAGAATCTGATTATGGATTAGATGCAAAGCTCAACTTTTGGCTTAGGGCTCTTTTAGGTTTGTTTTCAACTTTGAATGATTTTTTTTTAATTATTGGAGTATTAATCATCTTCTTTAATTAATGACCATTCTAGTGTATTGATGTGACATCCTGATTTTTCAGATTCTAATTTCGATTGAATAAGTTGGGCCTTTCATCGACGCGCCTATAGTGCTTTTCTTTGAGATGGCCACTCGTGAGATAACTAGATTATCTGGGAAAGTCATTAAGAGATTTTAATGCAATAGACTTGAGGATTCGACCAGGAATCGGCTGCTCGAGCGTGCTCATCTACAGAGATCATTATGGCACAAATATAAATCGATTAGGAATCAGAGATATGTCGGTTCGATTGAGATATGTGGTTAAATGTGGGTGATCCCACTAAATTGCAAAATTCTCGCCAACCGACACTAGACTGATTTTTCTATCATTTTGGTACCCTGTGTCCGTATTTGAATTCTCGAGATTTTCAAGACAACCGAGAGTTGACAATGTGTCGAAGGGGTTCATTGCGGCTTGAAGAAAATCGACCACGGGTCATTTGCACTAAAAATTTCTAAAAGCTACCCGATAGCCTAGGTCACGATAAAAACGTGTCGGAGTGAAATTAACCGCGAATTTGAATCCAATTTATGAAATTGAAGGTTCTGTCATGTCACAATAATTCTAGGAACGTCAACTCAGTCTCAGAAGATTTTTCTGCAACCCGAGACTTTTTGGGAAAAAGTCGTCATAGAGCCGTTATTGTTTAGAAAAAGACAGGGATCATTTTTTACCGCAAAATTAGGAAGCAAGTTGATTGTATGGGTGAGGAAAAATACCGAGATGACCGATGTTGGGTTGATTGGATTTATTGAGACCAAAAGGGATTGAATTGAGAGTGAGATCAAGTCCAATTGAAGCCAAAATTTGTGAAATTCGTAACTCCCTCACCACCATGACTTATGGACCATCTAAGAAGGCTTCTAGAAGGATTTTTGTGCTGGAAAATTCTTGTGCAAGCCAGGCAAGCTTGGAGGACAAGTTCAAGAGGGCAAAATTGTGTAAAAACAAGGTATAAGGTGTGACATCCTGAAACTCGACCCCGTTTCGATAAAGTGAAATGGGTATTTCGTCGACGTGCCTATGGTCCTTTTTCTCTAAGATGATTACTCACGAGTTAACTAACCTATTGGGTGAAGCCGTTAAAGGATGTATCCGCGGTAAAATCCCTAAAAGCTACCTAATTAGTTGGATTGAGCTAAAATCACGTTTGAACGATTCTAACCACGAAATTGAATTCGATTTTGGGAATCGAATATTCGAGCGTGTCATAATTCATTTTTTTGGATCCTGTCTCATCGTCCGTCAAATTATTGATGAGTCCGAAATTTCAGGAAAGAAATTATCGGAGGAAAAATTGAAGACCGAAAGGAAATAGAAAGGAAAGAGAAAAGAAATAAAATAAGAATAATTGAATTATTTTATTTTATTTCTCTCTCTCCCTCTCTCTTATTTTCTCTTTCTCTCTCTCCCTTTTCTTTTTCTCTCTCTTCTCTCTCCTCTCCCCTCCCCCTTCGTGCGGACAGCCCCCCACCGAACACTTCCCCTTACCAATTTCAAATTGGTTTTCTCTTCTTCTCTCTCTTTCTTTTTCTCTTTGACTAGTCAACTCTTATCTTCTCTCTCTCTCTCTCTCTCTCTCTCTCTCTCTCTCTCTGTCTCTCTTTCGATCTCTCTCTTGATAATGTCTCTCTCTGCCCGTGAAAACCAGAAGCAAAAGCTGAAGCGAAGACAGCAAAAACGAAAGCAGCTCACCGAAGTCGCCGCCGCCGCATCGGAGCTGGACCGCACGCCCGCGCACGCCGCGCGTCCACCGTTTGTCGCCCATGCGCCGCCTGCGCCTGCCGTCCCCCGTGCGACCTCAACCCTGCTCTACCTCTACCCAGCCCCTCTTCAGCCACCACCGGCAGTTGCCCGATCATCTCCGGCTACCGCCCGACCTCCTCGACGTCCCCCTCACCCTCCGCCGGCCTCCCCTCGCTGCCCTAGCCACCGGACTAGCCTCGGCTAGCCTTGATCAGCAAGTGGCCGAGTGGGTTTCCAGCCCCCTTCGGGCCCGTTTTGGGCCGTTTCCAGGCCCTGAACCCGAGGCCCGCTTTGGAGTTTATCGTTCCTCGTGTCGTCCCCGTCAGATTGATCTGACTTGCGCGGGATTCTGGTGAGTAACCTCACTAATCCTTGCTTAGTGGAATAATTACACTTAAGAGTTGTTTAGTTTTAATTAATTAGGTTTAGGTTGTTAGATTAGTATGGATTAGTGTTTATTAGTCAATTATGATGCAAATTAGATAAATTGAATGTGTATTTAGCAAGTAGACATGGTCTACTATTTATTGAGGGTAGCCTGGGATTTTTCCCGACCCTAATCGGACTTCAATTTGGCAATTCAGGCCTAAGTGGAATTTTTGGTATTTAAATATTATTTTTCGGAATTAAATTAATTATTTATTTATTTTTCTAAAATTCAACTGGGATGGCCAGTGACCGGAATATTATGCTGAAGACTGTGGTGAAGTTTGTTTATTTAATCGGGCATTATTTTGAGCTAAATTGAATTTTTAATATTAATTATTTAATTTTCAAAATTAATTATTTAATTATTTATTTTCCAGAAATTCAACTAGGATGGCCGATGACCAGAATTTTATGCTGATAATCGTGGTGAAGTCCATTTATTTAATTGAGCTCCGATTTGAGCTAAATTGGATTTATTGTAATTAATTATTAATTTTCGAAATTAATTAATTAATTAATTTTCGAAAATTAAGGCTGGGTTAGCCGACGACCGAAATCTCGTGCTGATTATCATGGCGCAGTCCATTTATTTATTCGAGCTCTACGTTGCATGGAATTAAATAAATTGTGATATTTTAGGGATTTACCCTAAATTGATTTGGAATCGATTGAGATTGAATGATTGATTGGTAGATGGCCGAGTATGTTTATTTAGCATTTATAATGCTTTGATGAGTTGTAAAGTGGATGGAATCATGAGAGTGGACTGGAAATACTCTGGGCTATAACCGATCAGACACGGTGTATAGGCCTATGTGGTTCGGTGACTAAGGATGTCACTGGCGAAAACGGCGCCTTAAAGAATACACGTACCGGTCTAGTACATATCCCATCATGGACATACGTGGTTCAATGATTTGGGATATCACTGGCGAAAACAGCGCCTTAAAGAATGCACGCAATTGTCTATTGAACAAATCGTTGTAGGCATGTGTGGTTCGGTGATTTGGGATATTACTGGCGAAAACGGCGTCTTAAAGAACGCACGCAATTATCTAGTGGATACATCACCTTGGCGAACTTGACGCCCAAGAGCATTGATGTGGCTCTGTGACGGAGTGCTTGATGTAAGGTTATAGGGTGTGGAATCAATGACCTAGAATGGTCCGTCTGACATGTAATCGACTAGTTCGATTGATCAATGATTTGATCAGATTGTCGTGATTTGATTGATTGTTCGTTATGATTTATGAAGCGTACGTATATAACCTTGAATTGCAGGTTGAGATTGAGGCCAAGATAAGTCCTCTGACTCGTGCTGTGCTCATGCAACCGAGTAGTGTATTGATTCCCTATTTGAGTCTTAGTGGGGTAGAACTCGCTGAGACATAGTCTCATCCTGGTTTGGGGAAAACATTTCAGGACCCCGATGAGGAGCTGAGGAGGAGTCTAAGAAGGAGAACTCGGAGGTGAGTAACCTGAGGAGAAGGATTTTTGGAAGAAGAAGATAATCTCGAGAGGGATCTTGAGTACGATCCGGATGTACTGAAATTCTATCTTCTTTTGAGATCTCCATTTTGATGTGAATAGAGATAGAATAAAAAGTTGTGAAGTATTCTGGTTTGTGTTTTGTATAAAAGTTTGGTTATAAGTTTCAATATGAAAAATATGGCCTTGCTTTTCTATCCTATCGATTGATTGTCTGGAGATTTATAACTGCTTCCGCATGTGCTTAATGAATGAAAGGGTCGGCAATACATAGTCCTGGGGTATCACATATTAAAATCGACCTAGGAGAAGGATGTGTGCGTGCCCGAGGATCGGGGCATGACATCCCCTTTTTGTGGTATCAGAGCGAAGTTCAAGATTGGAGTGATAAGGAGTGTTGACCATGGGATAGTTAGTAGGAAAGTCCTTTAAATTCATGCCGGTGCATGTCTTAGTTAGCTGAGTGCTAAAATTGTTTGTTGTTTGGATCGCTCTGTTTCTAACTCGGTGTTGAATTGGAAACAGGTGTTAGTTGAGTAAAGCTACACCATGAGCGATCAGGAGCCGAGAACTCCTGCAAAGAGGACCAGTAGGGCCGTTATTCGGGGTAGAGCTCCGACTCGTGTCGGAACCGGAGGCAGATGTGGTCGAGCGCCGGAACAGGCTAGCGCGAGTGGAATGATTCCACCTGTTGTAGATGTCGGGGCAGCAGCCCCTGATGATCCCAGGGTGGATGGGATCTTGCGTGTTCTGGAAGCGATGGGTACTAGAATGGATTAGCAAGCTGCTACCGTTGAAGCCGTTGCTCAGGCCGCTGTAACTGCCATTGCTGCCGCCGCCACCGGAGTTGCTCCTGTTGCCGCACCTGCAGTCGCACCTGTCGTTGCTCCGGCCGCCGTGAATGTTGAAGATCCACTAGGGATAGTGGTCGTTGCAAGACCAGTCCATAAGCTAGTTGAGCATTTCCTAAAACTAAATCCACCGTTGTTCACTGGGTCTGGAGATCCCGAAGCTGCTTCTTCATGGGTTCAGAAGCTCGAGAAGGCATTTGCATTGCTGATGTACAACGAGGCTGAGAAGGTAATGTTAGCAACTTACTAGCTGGAGGGAGTTGTGGACACTTGGTGGATGACTACTTGTGAAATGATCTTTCCAGAAGGCGCTATTCAGGACTGGAACACTTTCCGTGAAGCCTTCAATGATAAGTTTTTCTCTGAGACTGCCGAGAGGTCAAGATGGCCGAATTTCAACGTCTTTGCTAGGGTTCCCTATCTGTTGATGAGTATGAGGCGAAGTTCGCTGAACTTTCGCGATATGCCCCCGAGTTAATTGAGAATCCTGTGAACCGAGTGAGGAGGTTCTGAGATGGATTCAGACAGGATCTAAGAAGCGCCTTAGTCCTTTTGGATCTGAAGACTTATAACGACATATATCGGAGAGCTCAAAAGATTGAGAAGGATCAGAACGATAAAGCTGCCTCATCGGGATCGAGGTTTAGCTCTCATAAAGAGAACATCTGCCAAGGAAAGAGGCCGATGTTTGGAAATAGATTCCAAGGCCCGCCCAGCAAGAAAAGTGGATTTAATAGGCCGGTACCCAGTAGTGTTGGTGCCTGTCGCTTTTGTGGGAGAAGACACGGGACAGGACCGTGCCCAGCTAGGACGGGTGTATGTTTCGAATGTGGCCAACAGGGCCGCATAGCCAGATATTGTTCAAAGAAACAAAGAGGACAACCTCAATTGTTGCCGCCGCCACTGATGAGACAGATAGATGCCCCTCAAAATGCGCCGCAAGAAGGACAGTAGAGACCTCCAGTTCAAGGCACTGTGTACTCGATTATCCAAGGTTAGGCAGAAGCTGCGCCTGGCGTGATCACAGGTACGGTCTCGCTCAACGACCAACCTACTTATGCTTTGTTTGATTCGGGAGCGACCCATTCCTTCATTGCCAAACAATATGTTAGGATGCTAGGGTTGAGTCCTGTATTGTTGGAATCAGCAATTTGCATATCTACACCCTTGAAAGATAAAGTTATTGCTGTTTTGGGATGTTCGGGGTGCAAGTTAGAGATTGGTGAGAGAGTGGGGAAAATTGACTTGTTAGTCCTAGCCATGTATGATTTTGATTTGATAATTGGCATGGACTGGCTCACCAATCAACGAGCTAAAATGGACTGCTATCGCAAGGCGATTCAGTTTGACCCATTAGGGGATAAGAGCTTCGAGTTTGTCGAGAATCGAGGAGGACCTTCGATTTCCTTAATCTCGTTGCCGAAAGCAGCTCGTTTGTTAGACGAGGGTTGCCGAGGGTACTTAGCAACCGTCGTGGATATGACAATTGAAGAGCTGAAAATGGAAGATATTACAGTGGTACAGGAGTTTCCAGATGTCTTTCCAAAAGAATTGCCAGGGTTACTGCCAGAAAGAGAGATTGAATTTGTAATTGAGCTAGCACTAGGGACAGAACCGATCTCAAAGGCACCTTATCGAATGGCGTTATCTTAATTGAAGGAACTGAAGGTGCAGATGCAAGAGTTACTGGAAAATGGATTTATTCATCCTAGTGCATCACCTTGGGGAGCACCAGTTCTGTTTGTTAAGAAGAAAGATGGTTCGTTGCGTTTGTACATCGACTATCGGTAGCTCAATCAGGTAACGATCAAGAATAAGTATTCATTGCCGAGGATAGATGACTTGTTTGATCAACTGCAAGGAGCGTCAATATTCTCGAAGATCGACTTAAGGACAGGATATCATCAGCTGAGAATTAGGAAGGAGGATATTCCTAAGTCGGCATTTTGTACCCGGTATGGTCATTACGAGTTTACAGTGATGCCGTTCGGGTTGATGAATGCTCTAGATGCCTTTATGGATTTGTTGAACAGAGTGTTCAAGGAATATCTGGATCAGTTTGTGATCGTGTTCATCGATGACATCTTGGTCTATTCGAGAAGTGATGAAGAACATGAGAATCATATGAGATTAATGCTTCAGACCTTAAGAACTCATCAGCTGTATGCTAAGTTTAGCAAATGCGAGTTTTGGTTAAACCGTGTTGCTTTCTTAGGTCATGTGATTTCCGGAGAAGGAATCTCCGTCGACCCGACCAAGATAGAAGCCGTGATCAAGTGGCCGAGACCATCGACAGTGACAGAGATCAGAAGTTTTCTGGGTTAGCAGGTTATTATAGACGGTTTGTGGAAGGATTCTCATCAATAGCGTCGCCTCTGACAAAGCTCTTGAAGAAAGAAGAGAAATTTGTATGATCAGACAAGTGCGAGCGTAGTTTCCAAGAGCTAAAGGAAAAGCTGACTACCGCACCTGTGCTGACAATTCCATCTGGTCCTCCAGGATTCGAGATCTATAATGATGCATCATTCAGGGGATTGGGTTGTGTGCTGATGCAACATGGTAGAGTTGTTACATACGCTTCTCGGCAGTTGAGACCTCATGAGTGGATTTATCCGACGCATGACTTAGAACTCGCAGCCATCATATTTGCATTGAAGATTTGGAGGCACTACTTATGCGGAGAAAAGTTTCAGATTTTCACAAACCATCAGAGTCTCAAGTATTTGTTCTCTCAGAAGGAGTTGAACATGAGATAGCGCCGATGGATGGAATTGCTGAAGGATTACGACTGTGATATTCTATATCACCCGGGAAAGGCGAACAAGGTCGCCGATGCATTGAGTTGGAAGTCTTAAGTAGTGCAAATCTTGGTTAAGGAGTGGAACTTAATCGAGAGAGCTCGGGATTCAGAATTCAAATTTGAGGTAGGCCACCTTTCAAGTTTTATGGCCACCCTTAGAATTGAACCGAATGTCCAGGTCAGAATCAAACAACTCCAACCGATAGACCCAGATGTACGAAGAATTCTTCAGGAAGACACAGATAAAAGGAAGGCTAATTTTGAGATTGCTGATGACGGGACTCTAAGGTTCCAAGGACGTTTGGTGGTACCTGACGATGTCGAGCTTAGAGAAGAAATTTTATCTGAAGCACATCGTAGCAGTTACAGCATTCATCTTGGAAGCACTAAGATGTATCAGAACCTGCGTCAACATTATTGTTGGTTAGGTATGAAGGCGGATATTGCCAAGCATGTCGCCAAGTGTTTGACTTGTCAGCAAGTAAAAGCCCAGCATTGCAAGCCTTGAGGACTTCTGCAACGTCTCGCGATCCCAGAATGGAAATGGGAGCATATCACGATGGATTTTATGACTGGACTACCAAGGAGTCAGAGAGGGAATGATTCGATTTGGGTAGTAGTCGACAGGCTGACAAAGTCGGCTCACTTCATTGCAGTTTGAAAGGACCTTAGTCTTGATAGGCACGCAGACCTGTATGTGCGTCAAGTGGTTTGAATGCATGGAGTGCCGGTTATGATAACATCCGATAGAGATCCGAGATTTACTACTATTTTTTGGAAGAGCTTGCAGAGTGCTTTAGGTACAAAGCTTAAGTACAGTACGGCATATCATCCTCAGACGGATGGCCAGTCTGAAAGAAAGGACAATTCAGACTCTTGAAGACATGCTGAGAGCGTGTGTAATAGACTTCAAAGGAAGTTGAGAAGATCAGCTTCATCTGGTGGAATTCTGTAGCACCCCGAACCCTTCGAAGGTCGCCACAAGCACCAATGTTACATCTTATTACCCTTTTGATAGTACTTAGAAGAAGCGTTGTTATTCACAGGCATTTTTTTTTTTAAAAGCGGTCCCAGCGCGACTCATTAGCGGAAGCAAAATAAA
Organism: Eucalyptus virginea; assembly: GCA_014182375.1. Taxonomy (NCBI): domain Eukaryota; kingdom Viridiplantae; phylum Streptophyta; class Magnoliopsida; order Myrtales; family Myrtaceae; genus Eucalyptus; species Eucalyptus virginea. The sequence continues at coordinate 11,037,068 of CM024522.1, forward strand.
GCATCACCATCTCTCCCCCTACCAACCATGATACAAATACACACCACTAATCACCATGATTTTATAGACAAGCCACGACACTTTATTTACATATATTTTCAAGATGTGACTTCTTTTGGGTCGATACATCAAAAAGGAAAAGCTAAGACTCAGCCATGTCCAGCCTAAAACCCCAAAAAGAACCCTCGACCCTCTACATCTCACGTGCACAACCCCCATCATAAGTGTCGGCTAACTATCCCCCAAAAATACCAGCTCCCACTCGTCACGCACGGGTCTCACACCCAATCCGGTGCGTCAGGCGGTGGAGGTGGCAACATCCCCCTCATCACCTCGTCGCGACGAATGTGGACGGAGACGAACTCCGGGACAATCGGGCCCCCAGCCAGGCCTATATCGTACATGACCAAATAGCGCACACGAATATATGTCAATCCAGGTACCGAAGGACAGCTGAACTCCTCGCACTCTACCTCGACGTCGGATGGTAAACCGTAAAATGTACCCCACGCAACGGTAGGAAGCGGCACGCTGCTAATCTGAAATGTTGGTCCCTAAAAGGGGTGAGTACAACCACTCAGCAGGTAAAGGAATCCAATAACCACTCAATGCATCATACCAATCATACATGCATTGCAGGCGTCACTTACCTTGAAACCATGCGCATACTATCATGTATCATCATCACAATCATAACACATACATGTGTATCATCATCATATCATATACACGTCATCATTATCATGACATCATCACATCACACATGTCATCATCATCATGGCATCATCATATCATACATGTCATCATGCCATATTATATATCATCATCATCATCATCATCATGCATATCATCGTGCCATGGGTGATCGTCATCATATCACATCACATATTATCATCATCATCATGCATATCATCGTGCCATGGGTGATCATCATCATATCACATCACATATTATCATCATCGTCATCATGCATATCATCATGCCTTATCATATATCATCATCATCATCACCATCATATCATCGTGCCATGGGTGATCATCATCATATCACATCACATATTATCATCATCATCATGCATATCATCATGCCATAGGTGAATTTTCCACTTTTAACTTTCAATTTGATCACCACATCACCCATTCCTCGGATCATCAATTTCATCATCCCCTCGGGCAAAGACCTCCGAGGCTTCCGGCATTTAGCCATTTCAGGCCACCGGCCATCCGGCCCCCCACATTCCGGGTATCTCGCATCCCAACTGGCATCACGAGGCATTCCCCTCAGGCAAAGACCTCCGACAGGGCTTCCGGTAGTTACACTCCCTGGCCGGGCATTCCGCACCCCAATCCTGGCATCGCGAGGCATTCCCCTCGGGCAAAGACCTCCGACAGGGCTTCCGGCACCCCCACGTTCCGGGCATCCTGAATCTCCTAGGGCCATCCGGCCTTGTATCTCAATACAATCCAGGCATCATCATCCACCGCAACCATCTCCTCATTTAACATTATCCATGTTTACCAATTTCGGCCTTAATTTAGCATGGCATATGATGTGACATCAAACAAGTCATATACGGCATGGAATTTACACATGCATTTTCAATTCAATGTCATGCATACATCAAGACCTCATCATACATACTACATGGTATAATTATTTATGAAATAAAATTTAATGGAATTTATGGCCAATAAAATAATCCATTTTTCATGCCCCCTTTTTTTATTTAAAATTCCAGCTTTTATCATTTTCAAAAATATTAAGTTTAATATCTATAAATTCCCAAAAATTATAAAAATTAAGGCAAGTGATAAACAAGGCAATAGGATGATGATTTCATGTAAAATACATGGCCAAATAAAATTTCACATCATTCCATAAATCACACAAAACAGCATATCATTTTCGGATGAAATCAGAATGCACAGTTTCCGAAGAAATTCGATTAAAATATTCATACGACCTCCAAAAATTACGAAATTTTACCGAGTTATAGCCAAGACATTTACGTACATCTTTCATGAATATTTCCAAGTCATATTGTTTTTATATTATTTTATACAGTCTCACGAAGCTTCTGGATCCATTACCGCATCGTCCAGTACATACTTCTCCGAAATACTCAGTTTTCACCTAATTATTCTCTTTATTTTCCTCTGAAATTTGGATATGTTATACATCAAGATGTCCTCTACAGGTTTCATGAAGAGATCTAAGTCAAATAACCAGATTATAGTCGTCATTTTAGTCCACGAAGTCTCGGGTGTCCCGAAATACATCTCCAGAATTACCGTCTTCAAGATCTAGTCGATTTACTAGGCTATACTTGTTCATTTCACTTAAAATTTGAGTATGTTGTATTTTAAGATGTCTCCTACAACTTTCATGAAGAGATCAAAGAAATATTCTTAGCACAAATCAACATGCAACCACAAATCCAACAAAAGGTCAGTGAAATCTTTCCAGATCTGAGGTCTCCGTAGGATGAGAGTTTAACCCCTCAAATCTCAATAATTTTCCACCAAATTTGAGTATGTTGTATTTTAAGATGTTATCTACATTTTTTATGAAGAAATCGAAGCCAAAATCGGACTCCAAACATGAATGCAAGCTCACACAACATTCTGACTCAAACTGTTCAAGCGAAAACAGTCATACCACCCAAGAACAATCCCTCCATACTTCGGTTTTCCTCACCAAATCACCCAAACTCGACACTATATCAACCATACATGCAACAAACACACATGCAAGAGCAGCTAGAGGACTCCCACTTGCCTCTAGACCGGACAGATGGCGGCACACGGCGGCGAGCACGGCGGACGGATGGCAAGCGACGGCGACTCCCTCCTCGGTTCCTCCTCTCTCTCGGCCGCTCTCCCTCTCTCTCGCACAATCTCTCTCTCTCTCTCTCTCTCTCACTCTCTTGGGCGAATGAACCGGCCACCCCTCTCTCTCTCTTCCCTTTTATTTCCTCCAAACCTCATCATTTGCAATCATGAGATTGCCTCACCAATGGCCAATGCATGAGCTCCTTCTTGCCACTTGGCAAGACTCATGCATGGGCTTGGGCTTGGGCCTCCTTTTGGGCCTTCTTTGTGGCCGACGGTCACATCTCCTTGGGCCTCAATGGGCCAGCGACAGCCCCCTTCCGTGGGCTTCTATTGGGCCGACTAGCTTGGCCCACTAAAATCCCCCTTTTTGGGCCTAAGTCCCAAACCTAATTCAAATCAATTTTATTTTCAATTATTCATCTTTAATTTATTTCTTTTATAGATTTCAAATTTTAAATTTTAAATTCCACATGGCCAAAGTCTTGTGACATTTTATTTAATTCATAAGGTGCATGGCCAAGCATAGATTATCATTATCACTCTATCTAAATTTAAAATTTCATAAACACAAGCACAAATCACCTAATCTTAAAAAAAAAAAAGACTAATGGCTAAAGCATAAACCATAGGTAATTTCATTACCTAATTAAAGGCTTTAACACACCTTATATTTTGACTTTGAATTTTTGGGATGCCACAAATTCGCCTACAACAACAGTTACCAGCAGAGTATCAAGATGGCTCCATTTGAAGCGTTGTATGGCAGGGCATGCAGAACTCCAGTATGTTGGGATGAAGTCGGAGAAAGGAAGATAGCAGGTCTAGAGTTGGTTCAGCAATTTGTAGATGCCGTGACAGTAATCAGAGACAGATTAAAGACCGTGCAGAGCAGGCAGAAAACTTATGTAGATAAGCGTCGAAGGTCTTTGGAATTCCAAGTATGTGATCACGTTTTTCTAAAAGTGTCACCAATGAGAGGAACTTCGCGCTTTGGTAAGAAAGGCAAATTGAGTCCGAGGTACGTAGGGGTCCGTTTAAGATTCTTTAAAGAATCAGAAACCTAGCGTATCGTCTTGCCTTGCCGCCAAGATTGGCGCAAATGCATGACGTCTTTCACGTGTCGATGTTAAGGAAGTACGAGCCTGACCAGACCCACGTACTCAATTTTGAGGAATTGGACGTGGATGACCGTGTGTCATACATTAAAAGCCCGGTTCAGATTGTCGATCGCGAATAGTAAGTTCTGCGTACAAAGACCATTCTGTAGGTCAAAGTGGTCTGGCAACATCATGGTACTGAAGGAGCGACTTGGGAGACTGAAGAATTGATGAGACAGTTGTACCCCTGCCTTTTTGAGCAAAGTGTGTAATGGTTTAAATTTCGAGGACAAAATTTTTATAAGAGAGGAAGAGTTGTGACATCCTGAAATTCGACCCCGTTTCGAAAAAATGAAATGATCATTTCGTCGACGTGCCTATGGTCCTTTTTCTCTGAGCTGATCACTCACGAGTTAACTAATCTATTGGGTGAAGCCGTTAAGGGATATATCCGCGGTAAAATCCCTAAAAGCTACCTAATTAGTTGGATTTGGCTAAAATCACGTCTGAACGATTCTAACCACGAAATTGAATTCGATTTCGGGAATCGAATATTCGAGCGTGTCATAATTCATTTTTTTTGGATCCTGTCTCATCGTCCGTCAAATTATTGATGAGTCTGTAATTTCAGGAAAGAAATTATCGGAGAAAAATTGAAGACCGAAAGGAAATAGAAATGGAAAGAGAAAAGAAATAAAATAAGAATAATTGAATTATTTTATTTTATTTCTCTCTCTCCCTCTCTCTTCTTTTCTCTTTCTCTCTCTCCCTTTCTTTTTCTCTCTCTTCTTTCTCCTCTCCCCTCCCCCTTCGTGCGGACACCCCCCCCACCGAACACTTCCCCTTACCAATTTCAAATTGGTTTTCTCTTCTTCTCTCTCTTTCTTTTTCTCTTTGACTAGTCAACTCTTATCTTCTCTCTCTCTCTCTCTCTCTCTCGCTCTCTCTCTCTCGATAATCTCTATCTCGCCCGTGAAAACCATAAGCAAAAGCTAAAGCGAAGACAGAGAAACGGAAGCGGCTCGCCGAAGCCGTCGCCGCCGCATTGGAGTTGGACCGCACGCCCGCGCACGCCGCGCGTCCACCGTTCGCCGCCCGTGCGCTGCCTGCACCTGCCGTCCCCCGTGCGACCTCACCCTTGCTCCGCCTCTGCCCAGCCCCTCTTCGGCCACCACCAGCGGTTGCCCGACCATCTCCAGCCACCGCCCGACCTCCCCGGCGTCCCACTTACCCTTCGTCGGCCTCCCCTCGCCGCCCTAGCCGTTGGACCAGCCTCGGCCATCCTTGATCAGCAAGTGGCTGAGTGGGTTTCCAGCCCCCTTCTGGCCCGTTTTGAGCCGTTTCTGGGCCCTGAACCCGAGGCCCGCTTTGGAGTTTATCGTTCCTCACGTCGTCCCCGTCGGATTGATCCGACTTGCGTGCGATTCCGGTGAGTAACCTCACTAATCCTTGCTTAGTGGACTAATTACACTTAAGGGTTGTTTAGTTTTAATTAATTACGTTTAGGTGGTTAGATTAGTATGGATTAGTGTTTATTAGTCAATTGTGATGCAAATTAGATAAATTGAATGTGTATTTAGCAAGTAGACGTGGTCTACTATTTATTGAGGGTAGCCCGGGATTTTTCCCAACCCTAATTGGGCTTCAATTTGGCAATTCGGGCGTAAGTGGAATTTTTGGTATTTAAATATTATTTTTCGGAATTAAATTAATTAATTATTTGTTTTCCGAAAATTCAACTGGGATGGCCAATGACCGAAATATTATGCTGATGACTGTTGTGAAGTCCGTTTATTTGTTCGGGCTTTATTTTGAGCTAAATTGAATTTTTAATATTAATTATTTAATTTTCGAAATTAATTATTTAATTATTTATTTTCTGGAAATTCAACTAGGATGGCCGATGACCAGAATTTTGTGCTGATAATTATGGTGAAGTCCATTTATTTAATTGAGCTCTGATTTGAGCTAAATTGGATTTATTGTAATAATTATTAATTTTCGAAATTAATTAATTAATTATTTTTTGGAAATTAAGGTTGGGTTAGCCGACGACTGGAATCTCATGCTGATTGTTGTTGCGCAGTCCATTTATTCATTCGAGCTCTACGTTGCATGGAATTAAATAAATTGTGATATTTTAAGGATTTACCCTAAATTGATTTGGAATTGATTGAGATTGAATGATTGATTGGTAGGCCGAGTATGTTTATTTAGCATTTATAATGCTTTGATGAGTTGTAAAGTGGATGGAATCATGAGAGTGGATTGGAAATACTCTGGGCTATAACCGATCAGACACGGTGTATGGGCCTACGTGGTTCGGTGACTAAGGATGTCACTGGCGAAAACGGCATCTTAAAGAATGCATGTACCGGTCTAGTACATATCCCATCATGGACATACGTGGTTCGGTGATTTGGGATATCACTGGCGAAAATGGCGCCTTAAAGAATGCACGTAGTTGTCTATTGAATACATAATTATAGGCATGTGTGGTTCGGTGATTTGGGATATCACTGGCGAAAATGACGCCTTAAAGAATGCACGCAATTGTCTATTGAACAAATCGTTGTAGGCATGTGTGGTTCGGTGATTTGGGATATCACTGCCGAAAACAGTGCCTTAAAGAAAGCACGCAATTGTCTAGTGGATACGTCACCTTGGCGAACTTGACGCCCGAGAGCATTGATGTGGCTCTGTGACAGAGTGCTTGATGGAAGGTTATAGGGTGTGGAATCAATGACCTAGAATGGTCTGTCTGACATGTAATCGACTAGTTCGATTGATCAATGATTTGCTCAGATTGTCGTGATTTGATTGATTGTTCGTTATGATTTATGAAGCGTTCGTATATAACCTTGAATTACAGGTTGAGATTGAGGCCAAGGTAAGTCCTCTGACTCGTACTGTGCTTATGCAACCGAGTAGTGTATTGGTTCCCTAATTAAGTCTTAGTGGGGTAGAACTCGCTAAGACATAGTCTCATCCCGGTTTGGGGAAAACATTTCAGGATCCCGATGAGGAGTTGAGGAGGAGGAGTCTGAGAAGGAGAACTCAGAGATAAGTAACCTGAGGAGAAGGATTTTTAGAAGAAGAAGATAATCCCGAGAGGGATCTTGAGTACGATCCGGATGTACTGAAATTCTATCTTCTTTTGAGATCTCCATTTTGATGTAAATAGAGATAGAGTAAAAAGTTGTGAAGTATTCTGGTTTGTGTTTTGTATAAAAGTTTGGTTATAAGTTTCAATATGAAAAATATGGCATTGCTTTTCTATCCCATCGATTGATTGTCTGGGGATTTATAACTACTTCCGCATGCGCTTAATGAATGAAAGGGTCGGCGATACATAGTCCTGGGGTATCGCATATTAAAATCGACCCAGGAAAAGGATGTGTGCGTGCCCGAGGATCGAGGCGTGACATGTGGCCCCATGGTTCTCTCTCTCTCTTCTTCCTTCTCCCTCAAGCCAACCGGCCAGCCTCGTTTCTCTCTCCCTCTTACCTTTTTCAAGCATACCAACAGCCAAGGAGGACCAGCCGAAGCCCTCAGCCACACCGGACCAGCCACGACGCCGCCACACGCCGTCGCGCCGCTGCTACTTCGCCTCTATCGCGCGTCTTTGGCTCCCTCACACGGTCGTTCCAGCCTGACCGCCGATCCAGCAAGCTGTTTCGCAGCCCAGCAGGCCGCCGTGAGCCCCTCCGACCCCCGCGAGCCCGTGTTGTTGGCCGCTCAGCCTTACCGTTGCCTTCACTGGTCTTGCTTCGCCATAACCAGCTTGTTTACTCTGTTTTGTAGCTCAAAACAAAGGCTGAATTTGTGGGTTTTCCAGCAAGCTTTAGGCCAGTTTTGAGATGATTCCGGGCCTCAAAACCTAGGCCCTCTTTGAGAAGAATCGTTCCCCGTCACATTCCCGTTAATTTAAACCGACCGGCTCGCCAAACAAGTGACTTCGCTCACTAAACCTTACTTAATAAGTTAATTATACTTAAGGGTTGTTTAGATTACCTTAAGTATGGATTAGTGATAAGTTAGGATGGTTAGATTAACCTTAGAATGAATTAGTGTGACTTAATTAGTGAGATTAGTACTGTCGATGATGGATTAGTTGAATCCAGTAAAATTCATGCAGTTCAGATCTCTGAACCCTCGTCATTTGCCATTTTTGTGGATTGAAATGAGTTACGAATTTGAGATTGATGTCTGCTTGAGAAATGTTCTCAACATCCTAAGCTACAATATATATTTTTCTCAAAATTTTTAGGGATCTAAAATAAGGAGTTATCAGTTACGTCATTTTCAAACAAAACCGCATTTTTCGTTGAAATTGGTGACCTAGGATTATAGGGATTTTTATCAACTCCTAGGGTTCGAATTTCAAAATGGTCTCTCACAAAAGTTGTTTTTCACATTCTCTAGTTTAACATAGTCAAATTTCAAACCAAATGGACATGTTTTGGACCTCTAACCAAACTGATTTTGGAAAATAGATTTTCTGAAAACAGACACAGTTTTTGGTGCTATATTGAGCAATTTATTGGGCTAAATTTAGAAGGATCTGGGTTAAGGTGTCTTCATAAAAACATGTTCGTTTATGTGTCTATTACAATTGGGAATTTTTTGAACTCGTTCGATTAAGTTTTTAGATTTAAATTTGGAAATGTGCGAGTGGGCCTATTCTGCTGGTTAGGGCCAATTATGACTTTGTGATAGTTCTTGAGACTTAAATTGCTGAAAAGTGCATAATTTATGATATAAGGTTGGTTTGTGCCATGCCTAGAGATTATGCTTGATGATGATGTGAAAGTTAAGAGAATCCGTCCCCAGCATGTGTTGGTGGACGTTAATAGTTAAGAGAACCCGCCCCCAGCGTGTGTTGGTGGACGTTAATAGTTAAGAGAACCCATCCCCAGCGTATGTTAGTGAACATTAATAGTTTTTAATCTTTCTCGGCGTGTGTTGGTGGTTATTATTTAACCCCGACGTGTGTCGGTGGATATTATCTAACCCCGATGTGTGTCGGTAGTTATTAGTCGTTGCCGGTGTGTGTCGGTAATTATTATTCTTCCCTAGCGTGTGTCAGTAATTATTATTCGTCCCTAGCATGTCAGTAGTTATTATTTAACCCTGGCATGTGTCAATAATTATTATGCTTCCCCGGTGTGTGTCAGATAAAACTACTCGTGTAGATAGTAATAATTAATTAATTGGAATGCATGTTGAGGTAAATTGATGGATCGGCGTGTGTTGGTAATTCTTGCTTTGATTTGTATTGATAGTTCTTGCTCATGTGAGTAGTGATTTAATTATGATTCTTGCTTTGATGTGTATTGGTAATTCTTGCTCGTGTGAGCCGTGGTTAAATTGTGATATGAACTGTGCTGACCTGTAGGAAGGAACTGAGGCCAATGTAAGCCCCTATGATTATATGATGGTGTGATTAAGACGTCTTAGACGTATTACCCTCCTAATCGGGGTTTAGAGGGTGGACTTGCTAAGACATTATCTCACCGGTTAATGTATAACCATTTTCAAGTCCTTAGAAGGTGGTCGTGGAGGACCGAAGCTGTAGAGTCTATGAAGGTGGAGTCCAAAGGATTGGCGTATGTGTCCAACTAGTATGTCGTAGGGCAATTCCTTTTGAGAGTCGGTCTTTTGAAGTCTTGTGTTAGTAGACTTTTGTTTATGACTCAATTGGTCTTTATCAACATGTTTTGTTTGGAAATCTAATGTCCTGCTTTTCTATCCCGAGATAGTTACTGTCAGGGGATTTGTTATTCGCTTCCGCATGTGCAATAAAATGAAAGGGTCAGCGACTCGTCCTAGAAAGTTGCAAAATTTTATCGACCACTGAGGAATGGGCATGCGCTCGAGGATCGGGGTGTGACAATTGATAAAAAGTTGGGCTATTGATTGTCAAAAGAAAAAATGATATAGGAAAAAAGAAGGTGAACTTATTCAGTGGATGGTGAAGCGACTGATTGTGGGTGCTGATTTTTTCGAGTAAACACCGCATAAAAAATGGGAGTTCTTCATTAAGATAAATAAAACCAAGTTCCTCTCATACAAATTTGACTAAAAGAGAGTCATTTCATGATAGTAAATATGGTTGCATATGTCCGGAAAAAAGAAATACGTTATACTTAGCGGCTTTGTAAACTCATGGCTATTTCATCACGTAAACATGTTATGTCAGGAGATGCACACGAATTTGAATCACCCACCCCCTCATTTGCAACATCATGGTCAATTGAATATCCATAATTGGGATCCAATTCTGCTTATTCAAAATCCGTATTAGTCAGGTTATTTCTCCGTATATAATTATGTAAAGTCATTACCGCTACGATAATTTGCACTTGCTTTTCATATGGATAACTTGTCATATGCGTTTAAATCCTCCATTTCTGTTTTAATGCACTAAAGGCTCGCTCAATTGCGAGGAATGGGCACGGTTGAACACTTCTTGATATCCTATCGGTGAAGGACCTTTTTGAAACTTTGGCAAATGTCATTTAACTTCTTTATATGGCCCCTAATAACCAATCGGATTTGAATATCCAACATCTACGAAGTAATATTTACCTATATAAATATATTGCAAGTTTAATCAACATATGCCAATCAGGTATATGGATGTATCTAAATCATTAAATAACATACTTGGAGAAGGATGGGGAAAATGTGCGTCACGTCTTCCAATAGCTTTATAAAAGATACGGATATCGTGAGTTTATCCCTCCCAATCGGCCCAAACGTAAACAAATTCCATATTAAAAGTAAATATGACTAATACATTTTGAGTTGTTTCTTTTCGGCCAATAAAACGAATTTGATCATATGTAGGTACAATTGTTGGGATATGTGTACCATTAATAACTCCAATGCAATCCTTAAAATATGGATAAAATCGTCAATCTTTCTTGATCTTCTTTAGAACTTTTTTATATTGTCGATCAGTTGGTTGGATCAAATCTTTTCCCATATCACATACTTTATATAAAACTAAGCTAAAGTGCTTACTTATGATTTCTCAGGAGCGTTGAAAACACTCTTGTGCTAACCTATTATCTATACCATGTCCTAGAATATGAAGAAACATACCAACCATTTCTCTAACATCAGTATTCTTAAATCCTCGAAGGCCATAGCGTGTTACTAAATCATGCATTAAATTGTTAAATACAATATTATGCATTCTAAACATATTATAACATCTTATTAGATTAACATCTTCATTAATCAATTCTTTTAACCATACATAACCTGTATATGTTGAGGTCATGCAAGGTTATTTACAAAAGTTGGTTGCTTGATAAAGAATTGCAGCTTGAGCGATTGAAACAAGATTCCATAATTCATTTTCCTCTTGTTCATGCTTTTTGTTTGCATGTGAATCATCTATAACTGTTTCAAGCAACAAAATATAGAGAGAAACAATGTATTAACCATCACATATATGCAAACTATCATATTAAGAGAACACCAAATGAAAACAATTTTGACATCAAACATTAATTGAAATTAGGTTTACAAGGACTGCAAATAAAGATCCATAGATAGAAACAAAGTAGCATCACTCTCTTCAAATGAGAAAAAAAGTAGAAAGACTAAGCTTCAAACATGAAAACAGTAAGATGCTAACATCCTATCTATGAAGACTTGACTCTCTTCTCAACTCATACTTAAGATATTTTACTTTCTTTGTATCATCCTTTAAGCTTATGAAAATCTGCCTATTGTCTATCTTTTCTTTTAAATGAGAAATTGCAAAAAAATACAAGTCTTCGTCTTTCACAATCTCAGGTATAGAATCCAATATCTCTATGAGGTCCTCGTAAGGATTGACTAAATTGGTTGCTTTTGATACAGTAGTGGCAGTGCTCCTACTCTCAACAACTGTAAGCAGCTTGTTATTTTGTGTTCTGAGCTCTTCTCTTGTGCTCAATTTCTCATCTTTCTTTTCTCGAGTTTGCCTCTTTGAAGTTTGCATGGCTCTTTTACAACTTTGAGTTCCAGTTGGTTCAATAAAAGTTTCATCCACATAATCCTCTAAATTTTCATCAGTAGATCCTATAACATCATCGATAGCATGTTGCGTGGCCTCAACATCATTATCTATACATAAATCTTGTGTAGGATTCCATGTGATTCCTCTAGTAGCAACTATATCTTTGAACATCATATCTAACTTTACTTCAAGATCAGGATGTATGCCTTTCATCCTAAAAGCTTTAAACTTTGAATTGACCTGTTAGAATGAAGCATTTGCATAAGTTGTAGCATTAAAAGTGAGCTTAACACAAAAGTAGAAAAAAGAAGTGAGGAAAACCTGAATTTTACTCTCCCACCATTCGTCACTTGCATCAATGATTTTTTTCCTTGAATCCCATCCTAATCCAATTTCATTGTAAAGCAATGATCTCCATCTTTGCCATTCTTCCTTGAGATTATCCCATTTACTCTTCATTTGTTGTTTATCATACTTTTTGCTTGTTAGCTCCTCAAACTTACTAATTATGACTGTCCATCCATCTCTTTTGTTATTTGCAGGATGATTGCCTTTTTCAATTTGTTCAATGCATAACTTACAAAAGGTTTCTATATCTTCCGAGCTCCAAAATGCATTTTCCTTTGATGAACTCATCTGCTAGTAAAGTGACATGAACAAATTTAAGAGACACAAACAAACGAGATCAACAATGAACCAATTCGAATGATGAATATAAACAAATGAGTATAAACGAGTGTATTCCGTCAATTCACATTTGACAATTTGATAATAGCATAAAAAAATAGAAAGGACACAAACACATAAAGTTAAAGCATATGACTTCATTTTAGATATTGCATCTTGTAGTGAAATGCCTCATCTTGGATCAAAAGCATTTTTAGCCATAAGAAGCAAAAGAGCCATCAGACAAAGTCATTGGTTCACATGTCAAAGCAACAGAGAGAATCTAACGTATGGAGAGTGAATTCCGTTACTGGATCAGTGGTGTATGTGCATCTCTTATCAACATATGAACAACAATTGGATAATATTCCTAACCAACTAATTAATGCAACAGTGATTGCATGTGTGTATCATTTTATAAAAGCTAATTATCGTACCAACACTTGTAGATACTTTCAGCCTATGAGAACTGAAAAACCATTCAATAGTTGCTTCAAAATCCTCCAAGTAACTAACAAGTCAACTAAATTGATGCACTCCATGTAGGCTTTATCATGAAGATTAGATGCAAGTGAGGAAGCAACATTCGGGACTATTCTGAAAGGATATTGACATTAATACACAATATGAAAAGCTCCATACACAGAGCTAGTCTTGCTGCGTGTGTCAATGCTTCACTAGAAACACTTCTCACATCATTACGTGGACAGTGAAATAACCACGACTTGCCTCCGAAAATATGACATCAAAATGAAATACATATCACATGTCTTGTCATAATGTCCTCCTCAATTTGTATCCATCTTGTTCTTCCAAGAGGGCTCCAGGGAAGAAGTTCACCGATGCAAAAAAAAAAATAAATAAATAAAAATTGCCCCCCTCCTCCCATATTACTCTTTTGTTCACCAGAGGTGCAACCAATCATTACAGCACAGACACTTCATGTTCAGGAGAGCAAACCTCTTCCCAAGGAGGATATCATTAGATGTGAATTTAAGTAAAGCTACCCATAGAATAACAATCCCACACAAATTGTAATCAAGAACCCAAAGTAACTCCAAGATATAACAACGCAAATAGTCCAGTTACAAAAAACAATCCCCGACACTTCAATTATTCAAGGCAATCCCACAAAAAAGAGAGAAAAAAAAAAAGTCACTCGGGTCGTTCAGAGACCAATGTCAGTGTGGATAATCAACCTTGATGCCTTCCAACCAAAAAGAGAAGCTTTTTTCGCGATGGGAACAACCCCACAGATCCCACTCAAAAAGCAATTTGCGTTATACCGACAGTTGCCAGTGAACCGTACCCCACTTCACATGAAAGATCAATGCCTAAAGTAAATCCAAAGCAAAGAGGACTTTCAACCGAATTGAACCTATCAATAAGGATAGTTTATACAACTTCGGCCAATGATTTGAAGCCGCCTTCTTGGCCAGGAGATACATTAAAACCACCGAAAGTTTGGGAGATGCCAATATTAGGAAAGAAACTAAAGATTGGGGTTCCAATGAAAGATGGCTTAAGTGAGTTCTTCCAAATCAAATGGGATTCGCACACGAGGGTGCCGAGCTACTCAAGATTCACCCATGACATTTTTATGGCAGTACTGGCGTAGCACCGAGACAAATCAAAGACAAACAGAGCAGAAACCAAATGCCAAATGCAGGAGGAGATCAAAAGATGAAGATGCACATGCACGACCTCAATAAAGAGAGAGAGAGAGAGAGAGAGAGAGTACCACCGAAGATGAACCCTTCTCGCCCAAGACGAAGATTGTCGAGCGAATCGCAGAGAGAGAGAGAGAGAGAGAGAGAGAGAGAGACGAAGAAGAGAGATTGGCCGTCGCGTGATGGGGTTGAGAGCAAAACAGAGGTAATTGTTCCACAAAGAGAGAGAGAGAGAGAGTTAGGGTTTTGTTTTGTAAATGGGTAAAATTAGACATTTCATAATATTTTGAGGGTAAAATAGGCAACTAGTCCGAATTCATTAATTGAGAGAGTAGTATTCCGAAAGTGCTAAATGCTTAAAGCAAGTCCTCGCTTGCTTTGAGCTTTCAACATTTTAAATGCTAGCATTTAGCCAATGAAACTTCAGAATGCTGAACCAAACATCAAATATTTTTCTCAAGAGATTTTGGGGGCTCAAAGCCCTTGGGAATACTAAACCAAATGAAGCCTAAGCTTGATGTAGTGGGTTGTAACACCTTTGTTCACGCCGTCGGGCTAGGACAAAGAGGACCCCAGATCGCCGTCAGCCTCATAGAGCTCTTGCAAGAGGACTCGATGTCCTCGCGCCCGAACAAAGAGAAAATTTGGGGACTCCACAAAGGACACTTAGACGAAGAATAGGAGGATCTAAGAACAAGAAGCAGACTCCATGAACAAGAAGTACACCATGGAGGCATGGATGAGAAAGACCAATGAAGAGGTGAGGAGAACTTGAGAAGAAAACTCCACGAATTAGGAGAAGTGAAGAAAACTGGAGAAGAAAATTCAGTTAGGGCTTGGAAATTTGGAGCAAACCTTAAATGGAGACATTTTCGCTCACAAACCTTTTGTTTTAAGCTCTACACCGCGTAGGAGAGTGAAATGAAAAAAAAAAAAAAAATGCGCCAAATGCAATAAAGCAAGTATTTAAACTTCAGTACAGTCCCCACCGAATGCAACCAACCCAAGTGTTCAAACTTCAGTCATATGGCTTGTCTACCGACGAGAATTTACCTCAAATGGAGCCAGGAATTCCTCCTTTCCCAGTGTGCGCATTTGTGCTTGTGTGCTGCTTTCTGCACGTGAAACCATCGGTGGGTGCCAAACTATCCATGGGTCTGTTGATGCAGCCGGCACACTGTCTTCCTCCTGCAAAAACGGGAGACATTAACAAACCCAGGGCATTGTATATCACCATTTTCGCAGCCTCACCAGAGGAAGTACACTTAATTACCACATGTTGGCCCTACCCAAATTCGATTTGACAAAGAACTTACTAGACCAATTTTAAGACTCACAAACAAACGCATTTTATCCAGGTTTTTGTTTCATTGCCCGAAGGGCTACAGGCAACAAATTTGGCAACTTGAAAGAAGAAAAACGAATACCATCTTCCCTAAGTCGCCATCTAATGCTGATGATTGTAACCCTGAAAACATGCTTTTTTTACCCATAGCACGAATGGTGCTGTACCAGTAAAAGCTTCAGCACCTCAAACCAGATTGTGCTTGAAAAGCGACCCTCCAAAAATAGATATCACTTTGGATCGTCAAATTATGTAGGCCAGTTCAAGCTCTAAATTGAAAATATCCCAAATACAATATTAACAAAACCATATATTCATTGGATGTTCTGAAGATTCTAAGTGAATAAATAGCACTTTAAGGAAAGATGACACCTTTAGTTTGACTCCCCGGTCCAAAAGATGGATTCATAATAATTTGAAACTGACTTTTCAGAAAATTTCGGAGGGGCAGAATGCATGATAATCAAGCCAAATCCCCAATTTTTTTACACGTTTCCAAAGCAGAGAACTGCAAAGTTGAGCATTAAATATAGTTGCTACCACCTTAATTAATCCAAACAAAATCATGCGAAGAATCTGTGTCCTTTTTCTATTTTGTTTTGGACGATTCTATCTCTTCTTTTGCTGAGAGTAGTAAGATTGCAAGAACTTCCCATGTTTGTGCATATACTCATGACATCACTCCCAAACTTCAGACCCCTTCAATCCACAAGAGAAAACACCTCGAATGAGTTCACATGCCTCCATCGGATGAAAGCAGAATACAAGAAAAGGGGATTAAGCCTGATATAGTGGCTTGTTAAACCTTTGTTCAAGCTGTCGGGCTAGGATGAAGAGGACCCGACGTTGCCGTCAGCCTCATAGAGCTCTTGCCTGAGGACTCGACGTTGTCGCCCTCGAACAAAGAGGAAATTTGGGGACTCGACGAAGGACACTTAGACGAAGAATGGGAGGATCGATGAACAAGAAGCAGACCCCATGAACGAGAAGTACACCATTGAGGCATGGACGAGAAAGACCAATGAAGAGGTGAGGTAAACTTGAGAAGAAAACTCCACGAATTAGGAGAAGTGAAGAAAACTGGAGAAGAAACCTCAGTTGGGCTTGGAAATTTGGAGCAAACCTTAAACGAAGACATTTTTGCACACAAACCTTTTCTTGTAAGCTCTACACCGCGTAGGAGAGTGAAATGAAAAAAATGCGCCGAAATGCAATAAACCAAGTATTTAAACTTCAGTACGTTCCCCACCGAATGCAACCAACCCAAGTGTTCAAACTTCAGTCATATAGCTAGTCTAACGACGGGAATTTACCTCAAATGGAGCCAGGAATTCCTCCTTCTTTCCCGGTGTGCGCATTTGTGCTTGTGTGCTGCTTTCTGCACGTGAAACCATCGGTGGGTGCCAAACAATCCATGGGTCTGTTGATGCAGCCGGCACACTGTCTTCCTCCTGCAAAAACGGGAGACATTAACAAACCCTGGGCATCGTATATCACCATTTTCGTGGCCTACCAGAGAAAGGACACCTAATTACCACATGTTGGCCCTACTCAAATTTGATTTGACAAGGAACTGACAAGACCGATTTTAAGACTCACAAACGAACGCATTTTTATCCAGGTTCTTGTTTCATTGCCTAAAGGGCTCCAAGCAACAAATTTGGCAACGTGAAAGTAGAAAAATGAATACCATCTTCCCTAAGTCACCATCTAATGCTGATGATTGTAATGCTGAAAACACGCTTTTTTAACCCATAGCACGAATGGTGCTGTACCTGTAAAAGCTTCAGCACCTCAGACCAGATTGTCCTTGAAAATTGGCACTTCAAAAATGGATAGCACTTTTGATCGTCAAATTATGTAGGCTAGTTCAAACCCTAAATTGAAAATATCCGAAATCCAATATTAAAGAATTCCTACATTCATTGGATATTCTGGAGATTCTAAATGAATAAATAGCACTTTAAGTAAAGATGACACCTTTATTTCAACTCCACGGGCCAAAAGATGGATTCATAATAATTTGAAATTGAATTTTCAAGAAATTTCCATGGGTGTTATGCATGATATTCAAGCCAAATCCCCAATCTTGTTAGCATGTTTCCGAAGCAGAGAACTGCGAAATTGAGCATTAAATATAGTTGCTCCCGCCTTAATCAACCCAAACAAAATCATGCGAGCAACCTCTGTCCTTTTTCTGTTTTGTTTCGGATGATCCTATTTCTCATTTTGCTAAGATTAGTTAGATTGCAAGAACTTCCTGTGTTTGTGCATATACTCAATGACATCATTCCCAAACTTCAGACCTATTCAATCCACAAGAGAAAACACCTCAAATGAGTTCCTATACCTCCATCGGAATGAAAGCAAAGTACAAGAAAGGAGATGAAGCTCAATGTAGTGGCTTATAATACCTTCGTTCATGCCATCCGGCTTGAACGAAGAGGACCCGACGTCGCCGTTGGCCCCATCGAGCTCTTGCGCAAGGACTCGACGTCATCGTGTTCGAATGAAGAGGAAATTTGGGGATTCGACGAAGAAGAAAAAGGACACTTGGACGAAGAATAGGAGGATCGATGAATGAGAAGCAGACTCCACAGACAAGAAGTACACTATGGACGAGAAAGACAGATGAAGAAGTGAGGAGAACCTGAGAAGAGAACTCAATTAGGGCATGGAAATTTGGGGCAAACCTTAAAAGGACAGATGCTTTGCACACAAACCTTTTCTTTTAAGCTTTATGCCACGAAGGAAAGAGAAATGAGTAAAAAAATGCATAGACAACATTTTTCATTAGTTAAATTGGACGGAATTAACGGAGTGACTGATAGTACCAAATTAACAAGTTTTATGACGCGATTGCAGTTTTTATAAGTTTTAGGACTATGGCATTTATCACCTTAATGTTCCATCTTCATTGTAAATATCGCAAATCACGAAAATTATTGTCATAATGATTGGTATTAAGTAAGAAATGCAAAAAAATAAAAAGTGCAGTGTATTATGGAGAAAAAATGCTAAGTAAAACCATTTGTTCTTATAAAATGAGAAAACATTTTAAATAATAGGCTCTAAGCTATTCCACACACACACACACACACACACACACACACACACACACACACACACACACATATATATATCCTACAATACGAAGTTTTTCCAAATATTTGTGATAAAAACTGAACTTCTCTTACTACAACCGTGTAACTTTCTCATATACAGAAAAAAGGGGGAAAAAAACAGAGAGAGAAAACATCACATGCGTCTACTGGTTTTTAAAGTAAGCGAAACCGAGTTTCATTCATGTTTGCATGACTGTTTTTTTATTTTCCACAATTATTATAAATCTGCCTATAGTAGAATTCATGTTTGTTGATGGTTTTTCTGACTCACCGTATAATGCTTGAAACTCTGGATGAAGCCTGTGAATTTTTCATCAACCCCAAGTAACTTCGGGCAAAGGTGGATATATAAGTAGCAATCATTTGGCAATTCGGTGGTCACTATATCAACCGAACTTTCCAACGATCTGCAGTCAGCAAGTGTCAATCTTTGCAAAAACTTTAACTCGTTGAGGCCCTCGACAATCCGTAGCTTATGGGCGTGATATATCTCCAGGGAGTTGAGGTTCTTTAAGTTTGACAAACCACCAAGACTTTCCAAATGATGACAAGAATCAAGTGACAAGACTGCCAACGAAAGCCACGTACCAACAACTTGAATACCGAGTATCTTAGGGAGACCGTGTAGATGGAGACGCTGCAATTCATTGAAGACTGTCGATGCAAGGATTAATGAAGATTCATGAGAAGATTCCCAAAGTATGTCGTACATGAACCTTGTGAAGGACGCACACCCTGTGATCCACAAATCCTCCAGCGAATTCAACACCCCAGCGACATGGATCCCATCTAGTTTTGGGCACCCACCCACGTGGACCGCTTTTAGCTTCCCCATGCTGGATAGCATGAATCTCTCGAGGTGTCCACATCTATCAAGAGAAAGCTTCGTTAAATTCGGAAGCTGAAGCCCATCGATTTGAATCTCTTGCATTTGAGCGTGAGAGAGCTCTAAAAATGACAAATTCTTTAAGCAGGAGGAGAGTAACGCGATTGAATTAAATTTATCAAGGGTTGGCTCTAATAGAGAAGAGGGGACTTGCTTGAGGGGTTGCCGGTTCAATCCAGACAAGCAGAGTCTGTTAAGTTGAGGAAGGGAAGCCAACTCAGTGGGAGCAGTGACGTGGGGGAGACACAAGCTCAACTCTTTCAGTTCGGATAACCTCCTAATCCACCTTAAGTCACCAGTACGAAGAACTCCGTATTGTTCATCCATTTTAGAGCTGTCACATAGGTCCAAATCAACCAAATTAGTCAAGTTTGAGAGGTCCAGGACAACCTGTAACGATGTAGATGACACTTCCTGATCGCTTAAAATTTGTGAGAATGGTCTCAACCCTGGGATACGATAGAAAAAATTCAACTCTGATATATAATAACCGTCTCTTAACACCAGCTTTTGCAGCCGCAAAAGCAAGCCAATTTCAGAAGGAAGTTGACCTTTGAAATTGGATTCAACCCAAAGCACTTCTAGATTCTCAAGCTTTCTGATATCACCCGATAACTCCACTGGACCTAGAATTTGAAGATGCAACTCTCGTAATGATTTGCACTTAAATATGGAATCCGGTAGTTCCTTCATTTGCCAACACATTTTTAAAGATAAGTTTTCTAGATTCTGTAGGTCCCCGATTTCTTCAGGCAAAACTTCGAGCCGACAACACTCATGAAACTCTAAGTCTTTCAGACACTTTAACTTCCCAATAGAGCTGTCAATCTCCGTTAAATTATCGCAATAGGAAAAAGTCAGCCTCTCTAAAGTTGACCATTTTGATAAATCTGGTGTTCTGGTTATGTCATGACGACTTTTAAAACTTATTGTTGTCTCCTGTAAAAAGTAAAATGCATTATCCAATGGAAGCGCAATTCAAATGTTGCTTTCAAGGACAGAGAATAGAAATAAGCATATGATGCACCTTTATTAAGTTCCATAATTTGGGGCAAACCTTAAAAGGACTGATGTTTTTGCATACAAACCATTTCTTTTAAGCTTTATGTCACAAAGGAGAGAAAAATGAATAAAAAATGCATAGACAACATTTTCCATTAGTCAAATTGGATGGAATTAACGGAGGGACTAGATCGTACCAAATTAACAAGTTTATGACTCGATTGCAGTTTTTATAAATTTTAGGACTATGGCATTTATCCCTAGAATGTTCTATATTCACTTTAAATATTGCAAATCACGAAAGTCATTGTCATAATGATTGGTATTAAGTAAGAAATGGAAAAAAAAATGCTGTATTTTACGTAGAAAGAATGCTAAGTAAAACCATTTGTTTCTTATAGAATGAGAAAACATCTTAAATAATAGGCTATATATATATCCTACAATACGAAGTTTTCCCAAATATTTGTGATAAAAACTGAACTTCTCTTACTGCAACCGTGTAACTTTCTCATATACAGAAAAAAGGGGAAAAAAACGGAGAGAGAAAACGTCACATGCGTCTACTGGTTTTTAAAGTAAGCGAGACCGAGTTTAATTCATGTTTGCATGATTGTTTTTTGATTTTCCACAATTATTATAAATCTGCCTATAGTAGAATTCATGTTTGTTGATGGTTTTTCTGACTCACCGTATAATGCTTGAAACTCTGGATGAAGCCTGTGAATTTTTCATCAACCCCAAGTAACTTCGGGCAAAGGTGGATATATAAGTAGCAATCATTTGGCAATTCGGTGGTCACTATATCAACCGAACTTTCCAACGATCTGCAGTCAGCAAGTGTCAATCTTTGCAAAAACTTTAACTCGTTGAGGCCCTCGACAATCCGTAGCTTATGGGCGTGATATATCTCCAGGGATTTGAGGTTCTTTAAGTTTGACAAACCACCAAGACTTTCCAAATGATGACAAGAATCAAGTGACAAGACTGCCAACGAAAGCCACGTACCAACAACTTGAATACCGAGTATCTTAGGGAGACCGTGTAGATGGAGACGCTGCAATTCATTGAAGACTGTCGATGCAAGGATTAATGAAGATTCATGAGAAGATTCCCAAAGTATGTCGTACATGAACCTTGTGAAGGACGCACACCCTGTGATCCACAAATCCTCCAGCGAATTCAACACCCCAGCGACATGGATCCCATCTAGTTTTGGGCACCCACCCACGTGGACCGCTTTTAGCTTCCCCATGCTGGATAGCATGAATCTCTCGAGGTGTCCACATCTATCAAGAGAAAGCTTCGTTAAATTCGGAAGCTGAAACCCATCGATTTGAAACTCTTGCATTTGAGCGTGAGAGAGCTCTAAAAATGACAAATTTTTTAAGCAGGAGGAGAGTAACGCGATTGAATTGAATTTATGAAGGGTTGGCTCTAATAAAGAAGAGGGGACTTGCTTGAGGGGTTGCAGGTTCAATCCAGACAAGCAGAGTCTGTTAAGTTGAGGAAGGGAAGCCAATTCAGTGGGAGCAGTGACATGGGGGAGACATAAGCTCAACTCTTTCAGTTCGGATAACCTCTCAATCCACCTTAAGTCACCAGTACGAAGAACTCCAAATTGTTCATCCATTTTAGAGCTGTCACATAGGTCCAAATCAACCAAATTAGTCAAGTTTGAGAGGTCCAGGACAACCTGCAACGATGTAGATGACACTTCCTGATGGGTTAAAATTTGTGAGAATGGTCTCAACCCTGGGATACGATAGAAAAGATTCAACTTTGATATATGACAACCGTCCCTTAACACCAGATTTTGCAGCCGCAAAAGCGAGCCAATTTCAGAAGGAAGTTGACCTTTGAGATTGGATTCAACCCGAAGCACTTCTAGATTCTCAAGCTTTCCAATATCACTCGAGAACTCCACCGGACCTAGAATTTGAAGATGCAACTCCCGTAATGATTTGCACTTAAATATGGAATTCGGTAGTTCCTTCATTTGCCAACACTCTTTTAAAGAGAAGTTTTCTAGATTCTGTAGGTCCCCGATTTCTTCAGGCAAAACTTCGAGCCAATAGCACCAATGAAACTTTAAGTCTTTTAGACACTTTAACTTCCCAATAGAGCCGTCAATCTTCATTAAATTATTGCAATAGGAAAAATTCAGCCTCTCTAAAGTTGAGCATCCCGATAAATCTGGTGTTTTGGTTATGTTTGTACACCTTTCAATGCTAAGAACCTTCAATTTTCTTGCCTCCTGTAAAAAGTGAAATGCATTATCCAATGGAATCGCAGTTCAAATGTTGCTTTCAAAGACAATGAATAGAAATAAGCATATGTCGCACCTTTATTAAGTTCCATAATTTCATATCGTCCATACCAGCAATGTTGGAAAATTCAAGGACGACTACATTCTTTAAGCACATATTGGTCAGCTCACACTTTACACCAAGGGCACTCCAATAAATCCATTTTAATTTGGGAAAACAATCCATTAGATCGCCAACAAAGGTTTCTCCTTTAAGTCTAAGGAACCTCAACTTTTCAAACCTTCCAACATCTTCACTTTTGATAGATCCTTTTAGAGGATACCATTCTAGTTCCATTGCTTCAACTTTCTTCATCTGCAAATGAGAGCAAGAAAAGAGTAGTATTCAGCATTCTATTTTATCGAGGAAGAGTATTAAAACCAAGAAGAAAATAGAGAACCCCTCAGTTCTCTCATGAAGTGTCCCACCTTCTTTGTCTTTATTGTGTCAAGGACTTCCTCGTTAATCCATAACCTACTGCGCTTTTCAGGATTCGGATTTTCTTGACGAACGATTTCCCTTCCAAGATCTCTGAGTTGATCGTGCATCCAAAACTTATTGTCCTTTACAATCCTTATCAAAGACATCCTTTCAAGGATCGCAATTCCTCCAATTGGGAATAATCCACAATCATTCCACATATAAATTGCATTTGTCTTTTCCTTACCAATGAAAAAGCATGCAATATCCAGAAAAATTTGTTGTTGCTCAAAAGTCAATGCATCATAGCTAATCTTCAACTTTTCGTAAACACCCACTGGAAGTGTTTTGCTTAACTTGTCCAATGTTTCTTTCCATACTTCTTTTTTCTCATTGTGCAGCATTGAACCAATTACTTTAATAGTCAAAGGAAGTCTTCCAGTGGCAAGTACAATTTTTTTTGAAATATCATGGTCATCATCTGGGTGAGAGTTGCTATTAAATGCATGTCTATTGAAGAGCTGAAAAGCATCATCACTACTCATCACATTCATTTCATATTTTAAAATTTTGTACTTTGGTCTAGTGATTTGCAAAACATTCTTGTTTCTGGTAGTAATCAGTACTCTAGAACCTGAACACAAAGTACCTTTTCCAACTAAATTCTCCACTTGTTCGCTTTTATCAACATCATCCAGTACAATGAAGGCCTTCTTTCTGCAAAGTGTATCTTGGATCCTCTTCATTCCATAGTTAGTTTCATTGACACTTCCCATTCTTGTGGCATTTCCTATTTCAGATAATAACTTGTTTTGCAATTCAAGTAAGCCATCAGTTATTGATGACTTTTCTCGAATATCTTCAAGAAAGTAGCAACACTTTCCAAAGTGGGTAGAAAGTTGATTGAACACGACCTTGGCGAGAGTCGTTTTACCAATACCTCCCATGCCATAAATTTGAATGAGCCGCCCACCTCCAGAGTCTACGTCTAACAATTTTTTTACTGCTACCACTTGATCATCGATTCCAATTAAATGTTCAGTCACGAACTTTTGCTTTATCTTCAACTTCTTCACAACCTCCTCAACGACCAAGTTGATTAGTTCACCTTCGCTGTCATGAATGAAAACCATTTCAATAGGGAAAAATTGTGCCAAAAAAAATTCTGATTATTAAATTTCATTCGTGATACAATTCGATCAGACTTCAACGGAATCTCTTTTTTTTTTTTTGGTCCGTTTCCTAGCAGTTGATGTTATTCAATTGCGTCTGCTTAACTACGCAATAATTCGATAACTAATGGGATATCAACAATCAAGACATTTCTTCTCAAATTTCGTATTGAATGCATACTTGATCTTGTAAGGTTCCAAAATAACACCAAGCATGCATAAAGCAAACATTTTGACGAGAATGATGGAATCGATCCCAAAGGATATTGGATTTGTTTTTTCTAGCTAATTCTATGTAACCATAAAAAATATGAATCTACATAACTTTCAAACATGCTTTTCATTCACATTGCTACATGCCACGTGTCGCATTGTGTCATGATGAAAATTGACTCGATCGCAACATGTGATTAGCAATCTTCGAATTATGTTAATCTTGTTTGTGCAAGATGAATGTACAACTATTTATGCATCGCGAATTAGCTTTTTATCAATTATATTCATGTGACAACCTTAGAATTGGGACACCATATGTTCAGGAGGAGAAATGTCTTATGTATTAATTGAAAGATCAAATTATTAGACAAGAACATGCATGGTATTAAATTATTCCACTTTGTCACCAATTATATAAAATGCCCCTTTTCCAGCAGTTTTACATTTTATGTTACACGCATACCATTTAGTATTACTAGAGGAAGTCCCACCTCAAATGTGGTGATATATCTATGTTATTGAGTAGTAGTTCTAGAAGCATTAGAATTTTACTAAGGCTTACCAAATGACGGGTGAAAAAGGGAACAAAATTTATATAGACCATAAAAAAAAAAGGGAAAAAAATGAGCCTTTCATTTCTACTTTTAGTTCTTCATTAGAAATAGACATATGATAGCACCTCTAGTGAAATCAAGAGCACTAACAATTTTAGTAGCTCTAGCATGATTTTTATGTTTTTGAATTCTCTCCTCCTGCCTGCATCTAATATGTTACTTCTTTCTATTAATTATTTACTTAGTCCTTGCAACCAGGAAAAAATATTAAGGATCTTAGAATGCAGCTATCTCACCCTTTGTATTTCTCGGCTTCCCAACCCTTTATTGCATCAACCTTCTCCAAAGCCTCTCTCCAGGAATCTACTTGTTTAGTGCTCAAGTTCTTCTCACGCTCCAAGTTGACTATGGCATTGCGATACAATGAAGTTTTCAGCTTAACATCGTCAGGTTTTACGTCAAAGAAAATAGGTAGAATCTCTTTATTCCCGTTCGATGAGGTATTCTCCACAATCTGCGCGAGCTCGCGGAGACACCATTTGCTCGAAGCGTAGTTTTGAGAGAAGATGGGGATGTAGATCCTAGAGTTGTTGATCCCTCTCTCAAGAGCCCCATCAATTCTTTCACCAACACGGAGCTCTTCATCGTCTTGAAAGACGTAGATGCCGGCATTGAGCAAGCTATGGTAGAGGCAGTTAGTAAATCCACTACGAGTGTCGGGTCCTCTAAAGCTCAAGAACACTTGATACTCGCTTCCCAATGATGCTCCTGCCTCTGAGCTATCCATTTTAACTTTAGCTTTAGTAGCTCTCTCCCTTGTGGTTGAACAAGAGAGGCCTTGCCCTTGGCTGACTGAAGGTTTCAACCATGAACATATCACGTGAATATATCATGAGTGAGATTACCAATATATAAATTCATTTACAGAATAACAATAAAACAAAAAGTAAGTATTTAGATGACCGTATTATATTTAAACTCTCCATGATCCATATCATTTGCAAGTCAATGCCATGAAACACTATATAACATCGCTTTTGCCAAAAACTTTTCTCCACTTACGAAATTCTAGGAAGACTTTTTGAACAGAAGATTGTATGTGTGGAGAGATTATTTGATGGGTGTGTTAAATGCATTTTCGAAGCAAAGAATGTACCTTTTTCAATCTTGCCAATTTTAAAAACACTATTATGGACTAAAAAGAAAAATCTTAAAAACACTATTCAATTTTTTTAAAAGATTGTGAAACATTATATGTGAATCTAGCAAACTGGAAAAGACCAACAATCAACACACTCGCTCCGCAAGACTTAAGAAAACCAAAAACTCAAAAAGTAAAAAATAGAAAAAGTCAATTCAAACATATATATAAAAAAAAATGTATAACAATTAGAATTATGAAATCAAATACTAAGTCACGGATTCTTCTAAAAAAACTTAATTTTTTGGAACGGTTTGAGATTAGCCCGCAATCTTTTCATAAATCCACTTGTCTATTCTTGTTAAGAAGCTGATTCGGGAGACTTTTGGTCTAATTACACAGGAAGGAACGCAACAAAAATAAAAATGGGTATTTCAGTCCCCGACGACCAGATCCGGCCTCGACTGTGGACAACGCACTCGTTCTGAGCAAGGATTTCATCAAATCGAACACTTCAGGGCAAATCCAGAAGAAGTCGAAGAGAATCGTACCGTGTTCGTGGTCGCTGCTGCCAGGGAAGGGCTTCGTGAAGATGAATATCGATGGCTCCTGGTACTGGCTAGCCGATTCGTCGGAGGGGTTCGTTGCCGGAGTCGCTCGGGACGACCGGGGGACGTTGATCACTGGGTTTGCGAAGACGGTCGTGGCCTTTTCTGCTCTGCACACGGAAAAACTAGCTCTCAAAGAAGTGTTTGTCGGTGGCTGTGCGAGGAAAGGAAGCCCGAAGACTTTCAAGTCTTCCAAGCAATCTGAGAGTGCCTTCAAGCTGTATGTCCGGTGCATGGGCCCTCCGGTGTTTCATTTTAGACAATTGAATTTTCTCA
The DNA here is from genome assembly GCA_014182375.1 of Eucalyptus virginea. Taxonomy (NCBI): domain Eukaryota; kingdom Viridiplantae; phylum Streptophyta; class Magnoliopsida; order Myrtales; family Myrtaceae; genus Eucalyptus; species Eucalyptus virginea. Next base: position 11,064,406 of record CM024522.1, read on the forward strand.
AATTGTTTCTTGTCGCGAACAAAAAGTCTTTGCGGCAAAATAATAGTTGCTAAGGAAAAAAAAATGTCTAGGACACGGAATTGATCTTAAAGTACTATTCCTACGGCACCTAACCAAATCCACCTACGTTAGGATAGATAATTATCAAATTAGTACTAAATTTTACTGTACAAATATTAATTCAGTACTATTTTTTTTTAAATTTTGCTAATATAACTTTAAACCTTTGTACAAAAAATTCTAAACTATGCCTACTGTGATATTTATATTAAATTTTTTATGACATCAAAAATTCCAAATTTATATTTATTTCACATATTATATTTATCCCAAACTTCTTCTTGTGACACTAAAAATTTCAAACTTGTATATATGTAGTAGATTTACCCCAAAAATATGGTGTCGCAAAAAAACTTTAGGGTTTTTTATGCCAGAAAAAAAAATTGAGATAAATGTGTCACCCTATGACACATATTATAGAAATTATCTGTAAAATTTCTATGCATAGAGTAGCTTACTTGATGTGTCAACTGTTATTTGGCACAGTACTTCGATGCGAACCTGAGAAGGACAATAATGCACTCGAAAAGGGTAAAAAGAAACACCAAGGAAACCCTCGCATGTGCATACTTTATGGAAGTGAAGCAAAGCAATAGTCGACAAAAAGTTGAAGGGAGGCATGAAGTTTCTAAAAAATGCAAAACAACTTTAAAGAAACTAGGTCGGAAGGTGCCCTTGCTTTTCCTAAAATAAATAAATAAAAATAAAAACCAACCTGCCTTTTGAGGCAAGCACATAAAATTCTCTATGGAGGTTTGTTCCATTTTTCAATTCTAATCATTAGAAAGGGCATTCGGAAAACACAAACATAATTCAAGGAGGCGGCTTATATTTTGCATATATCTCCATGCGTACATATAATTTAGGCAATGGGATTATATCACAAATCATGAAATTGATTGCATACTCTTAATTACTCAATACTCGATATCAATAGGAAACAACATACAACCTATTTTCTATATATCTCCAAGTGTGCAAAGAATTTTGATTCAAGTTTAGCTCCCTACATTTTCTAGCACAAGTTGATTCCTTTGAAAGGGATTAAAATGCTGACTATATAAGTGCAAACACTTTAGAATCTTCAAAAAAGCGGAAGAAAGAATATAGTCAAGGGTTATATCTTAAGAAGGAACAAGCTCAGCTTGTGATTATTCCCTTTAGTCGATCTACTTCTCTGATTGGAGGTAAAATCTCTCATTTTCCATAAGCTTATTGAATCGACACAGAAGGAGAAAGTTAAATGAAGTGCAGGCTCTGCTGATGTCATGACGATTGTAAGTGGGGGCAGTTGCGTTGTTTTCAAACTCTCAAGCAACCCTCATCGACGGTTCCACACCCTACGAATTTCTTTTTTTCTTCAGTTTTTGTCTCCTTTTATTTAAGTTTTCTCTGATTTTTTAAATAATTTATGTGGTCTTTCTTCGCCTCATTAGCACCAATGTAGAAAGAAATTACAAAGCGCCATATCCAATTTTGGAATCTACGTTAGCAAATTTGGTTATGAGTCTGTCATAAGGATTAAATTGTACCCAACAAAAAATGTTTAGGACTTGATTGCACAAATTCAAATTTCGGACTTGACTGCATATTCGGCCAAACATTATGGACTTTTTGGTGTAATTTTCATTTAAAAGAACCTAAAATGAGAATCAGCATAGTGGATAGCAAATATTCTTATAAGATAATAACAAATAAGGGTTACTCAAATAAAAATTCATAGTTTGATTCACATCCTACATTGATCTCTCCCATCGACAAGAACTCTACCATTGACGGGTTTTCCAATGCATCTCATTACCTTGATTTGGCCTATCCTTCCACAACTATAGGATAAACTTGTAGATTAGCAGCAAAATAGCATTTGGTTGTGAGGACAAATTTTCACGCCGACAAGCGCAAGGAGAGGGAAAACGCGTGGAATGGGGTCGCTATGTTCCAGCCATGCCCGTGTAATGAACACATGAAGTTTCATCTTTATATCCTTGTGAAACCCCCCATGTAAACGCAAGAAAAATTGAAAACGCGTGGCATGACTCTATTATATGTTGGCAAAAGCAAAAGGGGAGAGAATCGTGCATGATTGTTATCTCTTTTATGTTTTTCCACAACTTTATGTTTGTCTTTTGACAATTTGACTCAATCGTGAATAAGTTGATAAAGGATACATAAAAGATAAAGAGAGGAAAGAGACGAAGAGGATAGGAGACTTTTGCAATGGGGTCGAAATTTTTTAAGGCTTCTTTGTTGATGGGATGTTAAGTTGAAAATGAGAGAAACTGAGTTGGCAGGTACCTATGCCTGTCCTAAATGAAAAAAAAAAAAAAAAAAGTAACTTTTGGGTCAAGCACATAAAATTCTCTGGTGGGTTGTCACGCATCCTGAAAACACAAACATAATCATTGAGAGGTGCCACAAAAGTAATGTAAGGTATTTGGACTGTATCACGACTCATTGAATTGGTTAGATGCATAGAGAATCAAATATTAAAAAAAAAACAATAAAAAACAAAAAACAAAACTTCTTTTTGTATATCTCCGTGTGTGTATAACATGCTTTATGTTGAGCTCTCTCCATTTTCCAGTATAAGCTAAGCGAACGAATCATAAAATATTAATAAAATATATAACTTATACTTTAATATAGCTAAGCCTCACGATAAAGGAAATAAAAATGCCTAAGTTAGACAAAATCATCATCCGTTAAAAAATAGGACTCGCGCGTAAACCAATTTGGTTGGAAAATTTCAATGCTATATAATCAGTTTTTTTGGCTCTGATACCAAATAATTCGAGACAATAAGGAGAAGTGAAGCGGAAGCGGAAAGGGGATGCCGAGATCAACAATTGACAACAAAGAAGAAAAAGAAATGATTCGTGAAATTGATTGATACTCTCAAAAAAATCAGATACTCAATACCAAACAACATAAGACTTATTTTTGTTTTTTTTTTTCTTTTATATATCTCCATGCTTGCATATAATTTGGTTCAACTATAGCTCTATCCATTTACCGGTATAAGTTTATCTATTTGAAAGGGGATAAAATGCCAACTATATACGTATAAATATCCCTGATTGGAGGTAAAATATTTCATTTTTCATAAGCCCATTGAATCAACATAACATTCTAAAAAATCAAACTATATGATTTGATATTTGACAGGTTTGTGCCAACTAAAATGAATCGGAGGATGAGGACAAAGAAAAAGAAGTGCTGGCTCTGCTCATGGACATTATAGTAGGGGCAGTTCTACCGTCTCCAAAACCCTCTAACAGCCCTCGCCAACGGTTCCACTCTCTATGACTTTTAGTTTTATCTAGTCTTTGTTTCTTTTTGTTTTTTTTTTAAGTTTTTCTCCAATTTTTTTAATTTTTTTTAATATTTGAATTTTCCTAACATGGGGCCACATTAGCACCACATCAGAGGCATGTATGTTAAAAGAAATTACAAAATGCCAAGTCCGATTTTGGCATCCATGTTAGCAAATTTGACCGTGAGTTTACCAACAGGATTATATTGCACTCAATGAAAACCATTTAGGATTTAATTGCATAAATTCAAAATTTGGGACTTGATTGCATATTCGATCAAATGTTCTGAATTTTCGGTGTCTAACTTACAAAAGCCTAAAACAAGAATCTAGTAAGATAAGAAAATTCCAAATATAAGTACTGGTTGCTAAGATAAAAATTCTAGTTTGATTGGATCTTATATCAGTCTCGCCCACTAAGAGAACTCTGCTATTGACGAGTTTCCCAATGCATCTCTTTCTTGATTTGCCCTATCCTTCCCCAGGTCTAGACTAATAAGCTTGTAGATTAGTAGCTAAAATAGCACATTGGTTGCAAGGCCAAATTTTCACACCGACAAGCGGCTGGTGCAAAATATGAATGTTACAATATGTGCTCTTGTTTGCAGTGTTCCGCCGGTTAAGCGAGATCAACACTTTTTCTCATTGATTTTTGACTCACTAAATCTTGCAAAACTTCCAAACCAAGGAAAAAAAAAAAAAAAAAAAAAAAAAAAAAACTCCAGCAAAACTTGAACATGGCGCGCCCATTTCTTTAACTTGTTATCATCATAAGTCTCACTAAAACCATATTACGGATGAAAAAACCTTCACCACAATGTGATCAATGCTTTTGGCTCTAATATTAAATAATGCAAGACAAATATTGTTCTAATACCAATGGATGAAGCACATAACTAGAAGGAGAAGAAGAATGAGAAGACGTCAAGATTGGTAATAGATTAAAGACAATAGAAATATAGGAGAGAACATAAAAATCAATTTAGTTTAATATTCGATCAATCTTGTTTTAATTGCAATCACAAAGCTAGCTTTTGGAGGATATTGGGTATCATAGATGTCTCTCGTCCGTGATTGTCCATGTTTAAACCTATTATGTTGATAGATAAGTTTCCCATAAGCTCAAATTAGTACAAGGTGATTTAAAATTGTGCAAGGTTAGCAAGCCGCCATCAAGATGGACAATAACACTAGCATCAGCCGAATGGGACTGCCAATTAGTCCAAATAAAAGTTTTATCCCCCTCAAAAAAGGATTAAATTAGATCCATCCGAGAGCCAACATAGTTTTTACACACATGATTAAAACGTAAGAGCTGACGTTAAGGTGGAATCCCAACAGAGAAGTGAATTCTTCCAAAAGACTTGAAATGCAAGGGACAAAATAATGCCAATCTCTTTGGCTGTAAAAGTAATAATAGGTCCCTTTAGTCAAGCCATGTCCAAGTAATGAACACTAGAAGCTTTCGCTCAACTCCTCGCGAAAGACCCATGTAAACGTAGGGAAAGTGAAATCGGTGGCTCGACTCCATTATATGTTGGAAGAAGCAAAAGGAGAGGCAGGTTTCTGACTTTATCTTTCATGTTTTTCCACAACCTTTCTTTTTGAAAAAGCAACTCAATTGTGAGCAAGTGGATGAAGTACACATATAAAATAAGAAAGGAAAGAGACATGAAGAGGGCAGGAGACTCTTGCAATGGGGTTGAAACTTTTTGAGGCTTCTTAGTTGTTCGGAAGTTAAGCAGTAAATGAGAGGAAATTGTGGGGCAGGTAAGCACAACGATTTTGCATTCTCTTTTGCAACCGACTATGACCTAAGTCCACTCTATTTAATTATATATATTTGCAAGACAAACTTTAAAGTATTTAATTGATGGAAGCTAGATTTTTACTTGATCTAGTAGCATCTATTTATATATATCTTGAAAGAAGATTCAAAATATAACAAGATAAGAGTCATATTTTCCTTCATGATTGAAGGAAATTCTCTCGCCTCTTATTATTAGGTTATAATTCATGGATATCCCTCATATGGAAACTTAACCAAATAAGAATGCAGGCGATACCTATATTTTTAACTCACCAATCATAGGTATGGTTTCCTCCAACTATAGAGATATGCCATGGTTTTAATAATAGTGTACAACAATTTACTGCTGTAATTATGTATTTATCTCCACATCATGAAAATGCATCAGTCATACCATACCTACAATAATAGATAGTATGTGACCCATCTAGATTTTTCATAAGAGTCGTTTTATGTGAATGTTTCGCATCTCTAGCAATGTTTTTGAATTTTCTAGTTGATTCCACTTGTCCTAGAGCCCCAAAAGAACACTTGAGTCAATTATCTAATATCACTCTTTAAAAATTATTCAACATGATTGTATTATGAATTTCCTTGCAACTATTTTAATGATGACAGATAATCAAAAGGCTAACGGTATGTACATTTGGAGTGGTATGTTGATGAAACGTCAAATGTATTGATAAACCTCGAAATTGAAGAAGGTAAACAAACTACATGACATTGTATCACGGTCAAAGAGTTTTGAATGTAGATGTTCAATTTGGAAGTGTCACGCCCCGATCCTCCGAGCGCGCGAACATCCCACTCTGGTCGATACAAATGCGACTTCCCAGGACACGTCGCCGACCTATTCAATTTTTATTATGCATGCGGAAGCGAAACAAATCCCCTGACAACAATTAACTTGGGATAGAAAAGCAGGCAATCAATCACAACCAAACAAGCTTTCTATAAACACATAGGTTTATATACAACACTGGATGGTCTACAAAATAGATAGGCTCAACAACTAGGGAACTGTCCTATGACCAACTTGTCAGACACGTTCGCCGATTCTTCAGCCTCCACCTTCCGAACTCCAGGACTTCCGGTCCTCCACGACCGTCATCTAGGGACCTGAAATATTATCCCACAACCGGGATGAGACTACGTCTCAGCGAGTCATATCCTCTAAAACTCAATTAGGGAGAAAATACGCCTCAGGGCGCTCTAGCCACACAAATAGAATAGAGGACTTACCTCGCCTCAGTCCCTTTCCTGCACGTCAATACAATTCATATTCAAACAATGCTCGCACAAGCTGAAACTACCGACATACCCATCGGTCTATCAATTCAGTCAATCCAATTGATATCATACGATCCACACATCTATCAATTCATATCATCTATTAAACCATACCATCTATTCATCCATCAATACAATTACGGCTCGCACAAGCTGAAATGGATGCAATGCTCTCACAAGCTAATATAGATGGTAGCTCGCACAAGCTTATATATACATAGATGATAGCTCGCACAAGCTGATATATGGATCGTTGCTCTCACAAGCTGATAAACGATCATTGCTCTCACAAGCTGATATATATAGATCGTGCTCGCACAAGCTGATAAAATGATCTTAGCTCACCAGAAGCTGCCATATATATATATGTATGTATATCATAATTGCTCGCCCAAGCTGATACATATATATAAACAAATGCTCGCCAAAGCTGATCATTCAATAATAAACCATATAACTGGATATTTAATCCAATAACAACCAACGATTCCAACTAGTCATACAAACCAATTACGGTGCTAAAAGCCAACACCGGGTATTTTCAAGTTGAATACCACAACTTCATCAATATCACTCAATTCCACACTTTTGGAATAATTAACCATAATCATAAATCACTCAATTTCTCAATTTAAACATACAATTAACACAAACCGACCGCACTGCTGCGATCAGCGCGAAATTCTAACAACCGGCCATCCCTAGGCATAATTTTCGAAATTATTAAATAATTAAATTTAATTCCGAAAATTAAATAATTAAATATTATTTTATAATAATATAATTTAATAAAATAATATTTATAAATTCGAAATAATTATTTAATTAAAAATAATTAATTAGGGCTTAAACTAGATTACACTAATTTAAACATATAATTAGCCCTAATTAAACATCCATTAAACTAATCACACAACTAATCTAATTTACATTAAAATAATCTAATCTAACCACCTAAACCTAATTAGACTAATCTAAATACCCCTTAAGCATCATTAACTCACTAAGCAAGAATTAGAGGATAAACTCACCCGATTAACGATCCGAACGGCTCAAAACGACAAGGACGACGCGAGGGTCGATAGTCTCCAAGGCGGGCCTAGCTTCCGGGGTCGAGAAGCCGGCCAAAACGGGCCAAATAGCCGCTGCCATACCCATTTTTCCAGCTTCTGTCCGCTGCTGGTTGAGGGCGGATCCGGCACCGATTGAGGCGTACAAGGGCCTAGATGGACGGAGGAGACCAAACCGGACCTAGGCGGGGCTTCACGGTGGCCGGAGATGGGCTGGACGGCTCCGGTGGAGCTTCCCCAGATCTGAAATGGTTGTTGGAACAGAGGAACCGGCGAGATGGAGACAGAAACGGACGGAGATGCACGCGGGTAGGGTGACGGCGTCGCGGTGGCGCGCGGGGACGAGCGGCGCAGCTGGCTACTGGCTACGACGGAGAGGGAGCTGCTGAGGTCTTCTTCGACTTGCTGGGTTCTTCGTACAGCAAGAACAGGAGCAGCAAGAACAGAGATGGAGAGAGGCAGCGACGGGAGAGGGAGAAGGAAACGGAGGCGTGCGGGCTGGACGAGCGACGGCCTCCGGCTGGGACGAACGGCGACAGGCCGAGCTGCTGCTCCGGTGTTCTTCGGTTGCTAGGCTTTCAAAATGAAGAAGATGGAGAGAAGCAAAACCAGTCGCACGGTAGGGAGAGGGAGGAGAGAGGCAACGGAAGAGAGAGGGAGAGGAGAGAGAAGGAAGATGGGACCACTTTCTTTCATTTTCTTTTCTTTTTCTTTAATCCTCACACATGGCCCACCATGACCTAGGATGACCTCACAATCCACTCACCCAATTCTCCATAACCTCTTCCAATGGTTGCAATTTCATTTTCCACCGGGGTCCAATTCTTTTACACTTAATTTAATCAATTCTCAATCAATTCCATTCAATTGAAGCTCAATTAAATTAACACATGTGTCCTCGGCCTTCTCATGACATTTCCCATCAAATGATCCAACTGCATCCCGAAGATTCGATTAAAAATGGCCTCTGACAATCCCGAACAAAAACGGCCTTACTTTTTTTTTCCGCCAAAAATCTCGGTTTGTAGAAAAATCTTCCTGGAGATGAGTCGACATTCCTAAATGGTGTGACTTGACAGAACTTCCATTTAGTAATCGGGTTCAATTTCGGTTAAATTCAATGCGGCGCGCGACTTTAGCGCGTCATAATCTACCGGGTAGCTTTTAGGAATTTTTTGTGCAATTGACCTGTGGTTAATTATTTTCAAGCCACAAAGTGCATCTTCGACACATTGACGACTCTTGGTTGTCGTAGAAATCTCAAGGTTTCAAATACGGACACAGGGTACCAAAACGACAGAGAAATCGGTCTAGTGCTGATCAACAAGAATTGTGCAATTAGGTGGAATCACCCACACTGAATTACATGGTTCTGTTGAATCGACCTATCTCCGGTCTCTAATCGGTCTGTGCCGTAATGACCCTTGCAGATTAGTACGGTCGAGCAGTCGGTTCCTGGTCGAATTCTCAAGTCTATTGCGTTTAGATTCCTTAACGGCTTCACCTGATAGACTAGTTATCTCGTGAGTGGCCAACTCAGAGAAGAAAGCTATATACGCGAAGATGAAATGCCCGATTTATTTAATTGAAACCAAAATTGGAAATTCGGGATGTCACAGGAAGGACCTTGGTACAAGGAGTGAACAGACAACAAGACAAAATATTGTCAAGATATCTTAGCAAAACTATAGGCAGAAAGTGGACAATCTACAAGACATGATGGATTTTTATAACTAGATTTTGAGCGTCCACATGCTTGATGAAGAAACTGAAAAGAAAATGGGTAGGTTAGAGAAAATGAATTAGATCTTAATTTCAAGAAGTGTCCCAGGAGAAAATGTAAATTGCATTGAAATTGATATGTATTGAAAGGAAATACACGGAATTGGAAATTGACATCACTCAAAGGAAATTACACAGAGGTAGAAATGCATGAAAGTGAAAATACAAGGAAATTGAAAGGACAAACTCAGCGCGAGTCTTCGTGTTGTTTGTGAGTGTCCAAGATTGGTCGAGTCCATCTTATTTTTCTCTAGCTCCCGCACTTCACATTTTTGGTAACTTATTATGTCCTCATGTTTGGTAAATTCATTCAACCCAGCTTGGTCAAATTCATACATGACACGATTAAAATGGACACTTGTTAACAGTTGCATATAACACCGGATTGCAACTTAGTCTAAGTGCAAATAAAGAAAAGATGAATTATGTATAAACCCAAGTGATGATCTAAGTTCAGATAAAGTAACTAGACCAAAGATATGAAACTCTTATCCATCAACTAGGATTTTTCTTGGTGAGTTACAAGTTAAGCCGTCATTTACATGCAAATTTAACAAAAATTAAATGTCGATGATGTTTATGTTGGTAACCTCCTAATCAAAAGACTAACTAGAAAAAATTTCCTTTTTAAAGAGAAGATAAATCAAGTGAAAAATCTTGAAAATTATCACGTTTTGTTATAGTAATTTTATCATATACAAACGACCGTATATACACTTCTTGGTAAGAAAACCCTCAAAATTCCCCGTAATTCTAAAATCACTCCTGGGTCCAAATATGAGCCCGGAAGGTCTTTGCTTATTGATGACCAAAATGTAAACCGGGTCAGTAATCCTTATCCAGATGCTTCGGACTTTGTTAGGTTTCAACCGTTATTTGGACTGCACCAAATGTACATGATTTCTTCCTTTTTCAGCCCATGGAGATCACGTTGATCTTCAATTTAGCATGTTCAAAATTTGAGACACCATCCATAGGTGGAGCGTATGTCAGATAAATAGAAGGCGCGATAGAGTTAGCATCCTACCCAGCATGGCCTCGTGTCGGGACCTTATTCAGTAGGGTTACGCATGTATTAAAATAAAAATGAGTATTTTTTTCATACTAAGCGTGGATAATATTTATATCTTATTGATTTTGAGATTTTTTTTCTTTTGGTACTGTGAAAAGATGTAAAACATTCGGGGGTCGATTAATCTATAATTGTAAATCATGAAGGAGCAAACATCAAGTGGGGTTGGCAAGGGCAATCAGCTCCTTTGAGCGTTCAGTATTTACTGCAATTTGAAGGACCTAAGTGCAAGTGGTGAATAGATCATGGGGCAAGGTATTGTCAAGATATTGGATGGTCTTGTAGCCAGAAAGTGAACAATCTACAAGACATATCGGATGGCTCTAATTTGCAAAAGAGCATCTATAGGCTTGGTGAGAAGACTCAGCTTTAAAATCCATGGAAAGTAGGATCAAGGCTTTGAAATCCATCGAAAGCACGCAACGAGTGCAACCCTCATGTTTAGTTGCCACCAATGAGTTTGAAACCTTGAACAAACTGCCAATTATGAGCCTGAGGAAGGTGAAGATGACGTCAAGTCATCAAGCCCCTTATGCCCGGGGCGACACACATGCTACAATGGCCAAGACAAAGTGTGCGATCTCACGAGGGTGAGCTAACTCCAAAAGCCCATCCTCAGTTCGGATTGCAGGCTGCAACTCACTTGCATGGTAAGAGAAAAATCAATTGGCTTTTGCCTTTTTCAAGGTAAGTATGGAAGGCGACGGTGAATGTTAAAAGCAAAATAACTATTTTGGAAAATCCATCTCACCTGGAATACAACCATTGGAAATTTGAATTTACAAGGTTACATGGAATTCATGACCAAAAAAAAAAAAAAAAAAAAATCTCAACAAGGTTCACATAAGACCCAACAATAATCTCCGAATAAAATCATTTTTGTCTGGTCCCATTACTTCGGAATAAACATCGTCCTCACCAATATGTCAGTCATCGGAATTTGTGACTTGGCTTACTTTTCAGAAAATTGTCCAATTAGTTGTAAACTTATCATATAAATTATAATTTAGTCCTAAACTTTTCAATTTTGTAAATTTAGTCATAAATTTTGTGTGAACTTTCCATATAGTCATTTCGATCAACTTTTCCTAAAAGTTGCCCTACGTCGGCAATTTCAAACGAGGTGTGCACTTACTTTATTCATTAGGGACAAGCTTAACCTTATCACTCATTTACCTTCCGACACCTTGCTATCAAAAGAGTTTGCAAGGATCGAAAGAAAGTTTCTTATAACATTAAAATCCTCCTTATCCTAAACATTGTCAATTCCAACCTTTCATCCACCTTTTGACTAACTAGAATGAGCTGGGAATTTTATATGCTCTTTTACATTAATCTGCCTTCAAATAAATGTACAAGTTTGGAGTTTTTGGTAGTCAAAAAATTAGTTGTGATAAATTTGTCACATATATACTAATTTGGAGTTTTACGTGGTATTAATCTTTTACTATTTAAGGTTTTTGTGACATGGTGACAATTTGTTACGTGGTGACAAGCTCACCATAAAAGTGTGTATTATCCTTATGTGACATAGGGATTTGGGCCAATGCGAAGGTGCCACGTAGCATGAGAATTTCAAGCTATAGAAAGAAAGGTGTGGTATGAGGTCGAATTAGGCCAAGCTCTATACGGTTGAGCCTAATAAGTTGGGTCCATCTTGGTTAAATTGGGTCAACCGAAGTCTTTATAGTCTTTCATAATTAACAAAAAATTTTGAGATACCAATTAGGAAAATTCATGTGTCAACGCTACTTACGTATATCCAAGAAAGTTACTTGGAAAAAACCAAACGCCGTATATATTGAGAGATTATTTGATAGGTGTATTATATATACTAAATTATATTTGAATCATCTGTGGTCAAGAGATCTACGAGAGGTGACGTGAGACATACCAAATCTTGCCGGTTTCGATGCAGTTTGATATTTGTAACAGTCACCCATTGCTCGCCCCTCCTAGATCAGAAGGCAATGAAAAAAAAAATCTCAGGCTAAATGGCCGACAAAAGTAAGACGACGAAGAAAAGTGGATCACAATTCCTTCTCACTTTTACGTCCTTTACTCACTTGATGCCTAGCTTTGCGTTCAAAGAATATGATGATAAGAGACCACTTATCTTATAAGATACGCCCCACCAAAGCTTCAGCTATGTGTTCAAGGATTGCTCTAAGGCTGAGTTTAGTACAGTGGAAATGAAAATGGTGTGGATACATTTCTTATGTTTGATTGCCCCATTTAAAGGACATGAATATATTATTTTATTACAGTTTGTGCTTAATTAATTAAATGAATTAATGAAGAAACTGCAAATTTCCAATATTGCCCTAGCATTGAACTCAATATGAACAGATGAGTCATCCGTTACCATCCAAAACACACAAAAAGCGTATTTTTTATGCATTTTTGAAGGAAAGAATGTACCTTTTTTCAACCTTGCCAATATTAAACATACTATTCAATTGAAATATTATATTTGAATCTTCGAAACTCAAAAAGGTCAACAAACTTGAGCAAGAGATTTAAGAGAGGCAAAAGGTACAAATTAAAAAGTAAGTCATTCCATACATATAGGAACATGTACAGTGATTAAACAACATCATACAAACCCCTACTATACATTAACAAAACTAATTATAATGAGCACTGAGACTTTTGAAAATCTTATCCGTAAAAGCCTTCAAAAAGACAATATGCCTCGATCCTAGCCCTGATCAATCTGAGAAAAAAGAGGTTAATAAAGGAACAAGCAATTGCTACCTCAGCAAATGAACTCTCAAGACTGAATAGGACATCAAGTGCCTTCTTAAATGAAACCTTGCGATTTAACATAATAAGCCGTGAACACAAATATAAATGTGACATGAAATTTTCTCACTCCAAATTAATCACCCAACCGACATAGAAGCTCAAGCAATCACATATTATATCGCGAGACCAAAGTCTGTGAGTGTATTTCAACCCGATAACGGAGACATCCCTGACAACAAGGCACTGCTTTGAGAGAATTTATTTTATTGACTGAAAGGAAATATTTCATTCATATCTCAAGATGATGCATGAGAGGTCCAAAACAAAGCAAATTTCAAAATTGAAAAGTAGAATAATAAAGTAAGCACACTTTCATCCCACAAGAATATATCTATCTCAACATGAAAATAGAATGAACGGTGGCCGATCACCAATCTCACATCATTATAAGTAATGAGCACACACCGTAATCTTAATTCTCCAATAGGTGTGGCTTTCCCGATAGTTGATACACGCTTACGTTTAGCGTTCTCAATGCCATCACCGTACGGAGACACCAAAAAAAGGTTAAATAGGCTCCCAAATCTAAATCTAGTTTGAGAGATGTTGAACGAGCACAGAAACGCCTTTAAGGAACTCTCAAATATAAATATAGATTAAAAGAGAAGAGAGCTTTCAAATCTCGATCTAAATCGAGAGATAAGAACTTCCAAAACTTGAAGAAGTTGTATAACCGCTTTGAATGCAGTATGAACTCAGCATATTTCTCTTCAATCCCATTGTACTTCTTGGTTTGGAGGATCCATTTCCTAATGATGGAAGCTAAAGATACGCCCAGTGAGCAAAGAAGAGTATCAACAGCCATCAAAAGAAAAAACAAAAAAACTATTTACAATGGACTATTCTAAGGGTGATATCATATAAATACGATCAAGTACGGGTAATTAGTCATATTTCCAAAAATAAACTTTGTCATTGATGTGACTTTAATCACTACTCATTTATAGTCTCAGTAAGAAAGTTGAATGGAAGTTGGAAATAATGAGAGAATTCTTTTTTATCAACAAATAGAGAAATTGGTAAACTTTATTTATAAAAAAAAATATATGGGTAACTAACTCATTTAAAGAGTTAGTAACATAAAGTTAGTCGGTAATACACAGAGAAAGAAGGTTGGTAGGTAAGGCAAATAAAGAATGGTAATTCAATGGGAAAAAAAATGAATGCCTTAGCATGACTAAAACTTTTCCCGTTGCCCTCTGCTTGCGTACGTTATTCTGTGGCCTACCAATGATAAGGGCATTTCTCTGCATAGAACAATTGTCTGCTATATATCTAAGTTACCCGCATAAAAAGCATGACCTACTGTCAGTTGGAGCATCCGTTAATATAGAACAATCACGTGCTACATGTACAATTTTCCTACATAGAAAGAATGCGCTCGTACTGACAAGCGATTTGTTTCCTACAAGTGTTATAAGAGCCATTATTATTGTCATGCCCCGATCCTCGGGCACGTGCACATCCTTCTATTTGGTCGATTTTATAATGCGATATCCCAGGACAATGTATCGCCAACCCTTTCATTTATTAGCACATACGGAAGCAGTTAAAATCCCCAGACAATAAAACGATGGGATAGAAAAGCAGGGCCATATTTTTCATATTGAAATTTATAACCACACTTTTATACAAACCACAAACCCTTTCATAACTATTCACATCAAAACGGAGATCTCAAAAGAAGACAGAAACTTAGATGAACTAGGCCGTACTCAAGGCCCCTCTCAGAATTGTCTTCTTCTTCCAAAAATCCTTTTCTTCAGATCTCACCTCCGAGTTCTCCTTCTTGGATTCCTCCTCCTCAGCTCTTCAGCGGGGTCCTGAAATGGTTTCCCCAAACTGGGATGAGACTACGTCTCAGCGAGTTCTACCCCACTAAGCCCAATTAGCAAACCAATATACTAAAGGCTGCCTAAATACACACAGGGCAGAGGATTTACCTTAGCCTCTGATCCCACCTGCAAGTCAATACAATTTAACATAGGCACCCAAAGAGTCATATCATCAATGGAAGCATCGATCAAATCGACCTAGTCGATTATATGCCAACAAGACCACTCACGGTCATTTCCATTCAGTCAATCAATTCACAACATCAAATCAAAGCAATAGTCAATCGATCTAGTCGATTATATGTCAGACGGACCATTCTAGGTCAATACTCTCGGGCGTCACGTTCACAAAGTGACTTATCCACTAGACAATTGTGTGCGTTCTTTAAGGCGCCGTTTTCGCCAGTGACATCCTTAGTCACCGAACCACGCATGCCTATAACCATGTACTCAATAGACAATTGTGTGTGTTCTTTAAGGCGCCGTTTTCGCCAATGATATCCCAAATCACTGAACCACACATGCCTATAACAATGTATTTAATAGACAAGTGTATGCGTTCTTTAAGGTGTCGTTTTCGCCAGTGATGTCCTTAATCACCGAACCATACATGCCTATAACAATATGAGTACTAGACCGATACGTGCGTTCTTTAAGGCGCCGTTTTCACCAGTGATGTCCCAATCACCGAACCACGTAGGTCCATACACTGTGTCTGATTGGTTCAATTCCAGAGTATTTCCAATTCTCTCATAACTCCATCCACTGCACAACTCAATCAAAGCATTATAAATGCTAAACAAACATACTCGGCCATCTACCAATCAATTATTTAATCTCAATCAATTCCAAATCAATTTAGGGTAAATCCCTAAAATATCACAATTTATTTAATTCCATGCAACGTAGAGCTCAAATAAATAAACGAACTGCGCCACGACGATCAGCACGAGATTTCGGTCATTGACCATCAAAATCTTAATTTCCGAAAAATAATGAATTAATTTATTAATTTCGAAAATTAAATAATTATTATTAAAAATTAAATTTAGCTCAAAATAAAGCCCGATTAAATAAACGGACTTCACCACGGTCATCAGCATAATTTTCCGGTTCCAGGCCATCTCAGTTGAATTTTCGGAAAATAAATAATTATTTAATTTAATTCCGAAAATTAATATTTAAATACTAAAAAATCCACTTAGGCCCGAAAAGCCTAATTGGAGCCCACTAAGGGTCGGGAAAAATCCCGAGGCACTTCCAATAATTAGTAGACCACGTCTACTTGCTAATTGCACAATCAATTTATCTAAATCACATCACAATTGACTAATAATTGCTAATTTATTATAATCTAACAACCTAAACATAATTAATTAAATCTAAACCAACCTTAAGCATAATTAGCCAACTAATCCAGGATTAGTGAGATTACTCACCAAATCGGGCGAAAATAGGATCAATCCGACGGCGGCGACGCGAGGAACAATTCTTCCCAAAGCACGGCTCGGGTTTGGGGCCGGGAAACGGCACAAAAGCGGGCCCGAAGTGCTGGAAACCCACTTCGTGGGTCTGCTGGACGGGGTCGATCAAGGCTGCTCCGGCGGCTAGGGCGGCGAGGGGAAGCCGGCGGAGGGCGAGGGGGTCGCGGGGGAGGTCCGGCGGGGCTAGGCGGTGGCCGGAGCTAGCCAGACGGGGGCTGGTCGGTGCGGAACAGGGGCGAAATAGGGCTGATTCGCACGGAGGGAGGAGCGGCAGTGAGCAACGGGCGGCGGGACGGCGGCGAGCACACGGGCACGGCGCAGGTGCGGGCGGCGGTCCGGCTTCGGTGCGGCGGCAACGGCGGCTGGACTTCAGGCGACGTCCGCGGTTTCTTCCGCTTCTGTCTCTACTGGTCTTTGCGCGAAACAGAGAAGAGGAGAAGGGGGGGCGACGACAGCTGAGGGGGCGAGGGAGAAGCGGAGGCGGGCGGTGAGCGGCGGAGCTGCTCCTGTCTCCAAACGACGGTGGCTACTGCTTCTATCTTCTTCGGCTTCTGGTTCGCACAAAGAAGAAGGAAGAAGAAGAAGTCGGCTACGAGGGAGAGTGGGGGAGAAGAGAGAGGAGAGAGAAGAAGAGATAAGAAGAAGAGGTTTGAATAGTCAAAGTGAGAGGGGAAAAAGATAAGTGGGTGACAGCCCACTATTCGGTGGAAAGGGGGAAGGGAATTCGCACGAGGGGGAGGGGAGAGGAGAGAGGAGAGAGAAAGAAAAGAAAGAAAAAGAGAAAAAGGAGAGGAAAAAGGGAGAGAAAGAAAAGGGGGAGAGAGAAAAGGAAAAAAAAATACATAATTCCTTTATGCAAATTTTCCTTTTTCTTTTCCTTTTCCTTTCTATTTTCTTTTGGCTTCAATTTTCTTCCGATAATTTCTTTATTGAAATTTCGGACTCGTCAATAAATTGACGACGATGAGACAGATCCTAAAAATAAGAATTATGACGCGTTTAAAATTCGATTCCCGAAATCGAGTTCAATTTCGTGGTTAAAAATCGATCGACGTGATTTTAGCTCAATCCAACAAATTAGGTAGCTTTTAGGGATTTTACGGTGATACATCCCTTAACGGCTTTACCCAATAGGTTAGTTAACTCGTGAGTGATCGGCTCGAGAAAAAGCGCCATAAGCACGTCGACGAAATGCCCATTTCACTTTATCGAAACGGGGTCGAATTTCGGGATGTCACAACTCTTCCTCTTATAAAAATTTCGTTCTCGAAATTTAAACCATTACACTTTGATAAAAAGGCGGGGTACAACTGTCTCATCGATTCTTCGATCTCCCAAGTCGCTCCGGTGTGCCGTGGTGTTGCTGCACCACTTTGACCAACGGAATGGTCTTTGTACGCGTAACTTGCTCTTTACGATCGACAATCTGAACTGGGCTTTCAACGTATGACACACGGTCAACCACGTCCAATTCCTCGAAATTGAGCACGTGGGTCGGGTCAGGCTCGTACTTCCTTAACCTCGACACGTGAAAGACGTCATGCACTTGCGCCAATCTTGGCGGCAACGCAAGACGATACGCTAGGTTTCCGATTCTTTCAAGAATCTCAAACGGACCTACGTAGCTCAGACTCAGTTTGCCTTTCTTACCAAAGTGCGAAGTTCCCCTCATTGGTGATACTTTTAGAAAAACATGATCACCAACTTGGAATTCCAAAGACCTTTGACGCTTAACTGCATAACTTTTCTGCCTGCTCTGCGCTGTCTTCAATCTGTCTCTGATCACTGCCACGGCATCCACTGATTGCTGAACCAACTCTGGGCCTGCTATCTTCCTTTCTCCGACTTCATCCCAACACACTGGAGTTCTGCACGCTCTGCCATACAATGCTTCAAATGGAGCCATCTTGATGCTCTGTTGATAACTGTTGTTGTAAACGAATTCCACAAGATGAAACTGATCCTCCCAACTTCCCTTGAAGTCTATTACACACGCTCTCAGCATGTCTTCAAGAGTCTGAATTGCCCTTTCAGACTGGCCATCCGTCTGATGATGATTTGCTGTACTGTACTGAAGCTTTGTACCTAAAGCACTCTACAAGCTCTTCCAAAAAGTAGCAATAAACCTCGGTTCTCTATCAAACGTTATCGTAACCGGCACTTCATGCATACGAACCACCTGACGCACATACAGGTATGCGTGTCTATCCAGACTCAGATCCTTTCGAACTGCAATGAAGTGAGCCGACTTTGTCAGCCTGTCGACTACTACCCAAATCGAATCATTCCTCCTCTGACTCCTTGGTAGTCCAGTCACGAAGTCCATCGTGATATGCTTCCATTTCCACTCTGGGATCGCGAGAGGTTGTAGAAATCCTCCCGGCTTGCAATGCTGGGCTTTTACTTGCTAACAAGTCAAACACTTGGCCACATGCTTGGCGATGTCCGCCTTCATACCTGACCACCAGTAATGTTGACGCAGATTCTGATACATTTTAGTACTTCCAGGATGAATGCTGTAGCTGCTACGATATGCTTCAGATAAAATTTCTTCTCTAAGCTCAAGATCGTCAGGTACCACCAAACGTCCTTGGAACCTTAGAGTCCCATCATCAGAAACTTGAAAATCAGCTTTTCTTTTCTCGGTATCCTCTTGAAGAATCCTCTGCACGTCTGGATCTGTCGGTTGAAGTTGCTTAATTCGACTGGACATCGGCTCACCCCGAGGGTGGCCATAAAACTTGAAAGGTGGCCTACCTCAAATTTGAATTCCGAATCTCGAGCTCTCTCGATTAAGTTCCACTCCTTAATCAAGATTTGCGCTATTGAAGACTTCCTACTCAATGCATCGGCGACCTTGTTCGCCTTTCCCGGGTGATATAGAATATCACAGTCGTAGTCTTTCAGCAATTCCATCCATCGCCGTTGTCTCATGTTCAACTCCTTCTGAGAAAACAAATACTTGAGACTCGATGGTCCGTGAAGATCGAAACTTTTCTCCACACAAGTAGTGCCTCCAAATCTTCAACGCAAATATGATGGTGCGAGTTCTAAGTCATGCGTCGGGTAATTCAATTCATGAGGTCTCAAGCGCCGGAAGCGTATGCAACGACTCTGCCATGTTGCATCAGCACGCAACCCAATCCCCTAAATGACGCATCACTAAAGATCTCGAATCCTCCAGGACCAGATGGAATCGTCAGCACAGGTGCGGTAGTCAGTTTTTCCTTCAATTCTTGAAAACTACACTCGCACTTGTCTGTCCATATGAACTTCTCATTTTTCTTCGTGAGCTTTGTCAAAGACGACGCTAATGCTGAGAAACCTTCCACAAACCGTCTGTAATAACCTGCCAATCCCAGAAAACTTCTGATTTCTGTCACTGATGTCGGTCTTGGCCACTTGATCACGGCTTCTATCTTGCTCGGGTCGACGGAGATTCCTTCTCCGGAAATCACATGACCTAAGAACGCAACACGAGTCAACCAAAACTCGCATTTGCTAAACTTAGCATACAGCTGATGAGCTCTTAAGGTCGGAAGCACTAATCTCAGATGATTCTCGTGCTCTTCATTACTTCTTGAATAGACCAGGATATCATCTATAAACACGATCACAAACTGATCTAAATATTCCTTGAACACTCTGTTCATCAAATCCATAAATGCAGCTGGAGCATTCGTCAATCCGAACGGCATCACTGTAAACTCGTAATGACCATACCGGGTACGAAATGCTGACTTAGGAATATCCTCCTTCCTAATTCTCAGCTGATGATATCCTGTCCTCAAATCGATCTTCGAGAATATTGACGCTCCTTGCAGTTGATCAAACAAGTCATATATCCTCGGCAATGGATACTTGTTCTTGATCGTTACTTGATTAAGCTGCCGATAGTCGATGCACAACCGCAACGAACCATCTTTCTTCTTAACAAATAGAACTGGTGCTCCCCAAGGTGATGCACTAGGACGAATAAATCCCTTATCCAGTAACTCTTGCATTTGCACCTTCAGTTCTTTCAACTCAGATAACGCCATTCGGTAAGGTGCCTTTGAGATCGGTTCTGTCCCTGGTGCTACTCAATTACAAATTCAATCTCTCTTTCTGGCGGTAATCCTGGCAATTCTTTTGGAAAAACATCTTAGAAATTTTCTGTATCACGGCCACCTTCTTCTCATTCTATTTTTCAACTAACACATCCACTACAGTTGTCAAATCAATCTTGGCAACCTCCGTCTAACAAACGGATTGTCTTTAGCCAACGAGATTAATGAAATCAAAATTCTTTTCGACTCCCAATAACCTCGACACTTTAACATGCTAATGGATTAAACTGGATTATTCCATGACCAAGATTCATTATCACAATATGCTCCATAAGCCCACACTATTCATGTGGCGTCAAACTCACACCTCAGCAACTAGTCAAGCACAACTATTGCTAGTGATTCCCTTCTCTTTCACTTTTACGTCAACAATTTAAGTTCTACCAACTCAGCACAAAACTTTGCTACACTGCTTTGATAAAATCACTTCCAACACATTCTTTCTCCAATCGGTGCAAGATCAATTCTACTCCCATTCCTTTCGCCATCCTAGTGGCGTTCTGCCACAGTAGCAATGCCTATGCTACCTTGGACTTCCATTGACAATCCTTCACCTGATGGCCATGCTAGTCATCATCACAACAGGTTCTCGTCATACTCAGACACTGGATTTATCCATACTTCTTTCTATAATTCTGACACCCATTTGGTGCATCTTCTATCTTCTATTAGGCGAAAGCATGCACTCTTTCTGGTTGCCTCATCAGTCTGCTAGGATCACTCCCAACCAGATATCCCCGTTGGCTATACTCTAAACAATTTCGCGTCCTAGGAAGGACATAAGACTGATCTCCATCATCACTTCCGGAAACAACCTGATCTATTTGACTCGGTGCCGACTTGACTACTCCATCCTTCCTTGTGAGTGGAATAGAATGCTTTTCTCTCGACCTTGGTCTTTTCCCTGATCGATTTCCATTTCTGCCTGAACTGGATTTATACCTCAATTCGAATGCAATGACTCGCTCTTGGATCACATCTCCACTTTGAATCTCAGCATGCAAGGCGACAACAACGGCAGCTTGATCCTGAGCTTGCTGGCTCATCCAGTTCCCAAGGAACACTAGCATCAGAACGATCCTATCGAACTTAGGATCGTTCGACGCTGCTACACTAGTACCAACCTGCGGTGGTACTCTTACACTCGAACTGGCTAGAGTCAACACTCTGCCACAACCACCTCGGGTACTGACCTTTGTCAGTGCATCATCCCGAGTCACAGAGGACATTGTCCTCTCACTAGGAGTTCTCAGCTTTTGCTCGCTCATGGTTCAGTCTTACACTGCAACCCGTCTTCCAAACCCACACCGGATTAGAAGGTGAGCGATCCACACACAATAAACAATTTTAGCACTCAGCTAACACAGATATGCACCAGCATGAATTTAAAGGCCTTTCCTACTAACTATCCCATGGTCAACGCTCCTTATCACTCCAATCTTCAACCTCGCTCTGATACCACTTAAACTGGCTGTCACGCCCCGATCCTCGGGCACGTGCACATCCTTCTATTTGGTCGATTTTATAATGCGATATCCCAGGACAATGTATCGCCGACCCTTTCATTTATTAGCACATGCGGAAGCAGTTAAAATCCCCAGACAATAAAACGATGGGATAGAAAAGCAGGGCCATATTTTTCATATTGAAATTTATAACCACACTTTTATACAAACCACAAACTCTTTCATAACTATTCACATCAAAACGGAGATCTCAAAAGAAGACAGAAACTTAGATGAACTAGGTCGTACTCAAGGCCCCCTCTCGAATTGTCTTCTTCTTCCAAAATCCTTTTCTTCAGATCTCACCTCCGAGTTCTCCTTCTCGGATTCCTCCTCCTCAGCTCTTCAGCGGGGTCTTGAAATGGTTTCCCCAAACTGGGATGAGACTACGTCTCAGCGAGTTCTACCCCACTAAGCCCGATTAGCAAACCAATATACTAAAGGCTTCCTAAACACGCACAGGGCAGAGGACTTACCTTAGCCTCTGATCCCACCTGCAAGTCAGTACAATTTAACATAGGCACCCAAACAGTCATATCATCGATGAAAGCATCGATCAAATCGACCTAGTCGATTATATGCCAACAAGACCACTCACGGTCATTTCCATTCAGTCAATCAATTCACAACATCAAATCAAAGCAATTGTCAATCGATCTAGTCGATTATATGTCAGACGGACCATTCTAGGTCAATACTCTCGGGCGTCACGTTCACAAAGTGACTTATCCACTAGACAATTGCGTGTGTTCTTTAAGGCGCCGTTTTCGCCAGTGACATCCTTAGTCACCGAACCACGCATGCCTATAACCATGTACTCAATAGACAATTGTGCGCGTTCTTTAAGGCGCCGTTTTCGCCAGTGATATCCCAAATCACCGAACCACACATGCCTATAACAATGTATTTAATAGACAAGTGTATGCGTTCTTTAAGGCGCCGTTTTCGCTAGTGATGTCCTTAATCACCGAACCATACATGCCCATAACAATATGAGTACTAGACCGATACGTGCGTTCTTTAAGGCGCCGTTTTCGCCAAAGTGTGATGTCCCAATCACCGAACCACGTAGGTCCATACAGGTCCGATTGGTTCAATTCCCAAAGTATTTCCAATTCTCTCATAACTCCATCCACTGCACAACTCAATCAAAGCATTATAAATGCTAAACAAACATACTCGGCCATCTACCAATCAATTATTTAATCTCAATCAATTCCAAATCAATTTAGGGTAAATCCCTAAAATATCACAATTTATTTAATTCCATGCAACGTAGAGCTCAAATAAATAAACGAACTGCGCCACAACGATCAGCACGAGATTTCAGTCGTTGGCCATCAAAATCTTAATTTCCAAAAATAATTAATTAATTTATTAATTTCGAAAATTAAATAATTATTATTAAAAATTAAATTTAGCTCAAAATAAAGCCCGATTAAATAAACGGACTTCACCACGGTCATCAGCATAATTTTCCGGTTCCAGGCCATCTCAGTTGAATTTTCGGAAAATAAATAATCATTTAATTTAATTCCGAAAATTAATATTTAAATACTAAAAAAATCCACTTAGGCCCGAAAAGCCTAATTGGAGCCCACTAAGGGTCGGGAAAAATCCCGAGGCACTTCAATAATTAGTAGACCACGTCTACTTGTTAATTGCACAATCAATTTATCTAAATCACATCACAATTGACTAATAATTGCTAATTTATTATAATCTAACAACCTAAACATAATTAATTAAATCTAAACCAACCTTAAGCATAATTAGCCAACTAATCAAGGATTAGTGAGATTACTCACCAAATCGCGCGCAAATCGGATCAATCCGACGGCGGCGACGCGAGGAACGATTCTTCCCAAAGCACAGCTCGGGTTCGGGGCCGGGAAACGGCTCAAAAGCAGGCCCGAAGTGCTGGAAACCCACTTCGTGGGTCTGCTGGACGGGGTCAATCAAGGCTACTCCGGCGGCTAGGGCGGCGAGGGGAAGCCGGCGGAGGGCGAGGGGGTCGCGGGGGAGGTCCGGCGGGGCTAGGCGGTGGCCGGAGCTAGCCGGACGGGGGCTGGTCGGTGCGGAACAGGGGCGAAATAGGGCTGATTCGCACGGAGGGAGGAGCGGCAGTGAGCAACGGGCGGCGGGACGGCGGCGAGCACACGGGCGCGGCGCAGGTGCGGGCGGCGGTCCGGCTTCGGTGCGGCGGCAACGGCGGCTGGACTTCAGGCGACGTCCGCGGTTTCTTCCGCTTCTGTCTCTACTGGTCTTTGCGCGAAACAGAGAAGAGGAGAAGGGGGGCGACGACAGCTGAGGGGGCGAGGGAGAAGCGGAGGCGGGCGGTGAGCGGCGGAGCTGCTCCTGTCTCCAAACGACGGTGGCTACTGCTTCTATCTTCTTCGGCTTCTGGTTCGCACAAAGAAGAAGGAAGAAGAAGAAGTCGGCTACGAGGGAGAGTGGGGGAGAAGAGAGAGGAGAGAGAAGAAGAGATAAGAAGAAGAGGTTTGAATAGTCAAAGTGAGAGGGGAAAAAGCAGGTGGGTGACAGCCCACTATTCGGTGGAAAGGGGGAAGGGAATTCGCACGAGGGGGAGGGGAGAGGAGAGAGGAGAGAGAAAGAAAAGAAAGAAAAAGAGAAAAAGGAGAGGAAAAAGGGAGAGAAAGAAAAAGGGGGAGAGAGAAAAAGGAAAAAAAAATACATAATTCCTTTATGCAAATTTTCCTTTTCTCTTTTCCTTTTCCTTTCTATTTTCTTTTGGGCTTCAATTTTCTTCCGATAATTTCTTTATTGAAATTTGGACTCGTCAATAAATTGACGACGATGAGACAGGATCTTAAAAATAAGAATTATGACGCGCTTAAAATTCGATTCCCGAAATCGAGTTGATTTCGTGGTTAAAAATCGATCGACGTGATTTTAGCTCAATCCAACCAATTAGGTAGCTTTTAGGGATTTTTACGGTGATACATCCCTTAACGGCTTTATCCAATAGGTTAGTTAACTCGTGAGTGATCATTTCGAGAAAAGGCCATAAAAGCACGTCGACGAAATACCCATTTCACTTTATCGAAACGGGGTCGAATTTCAGGATGTCACAATTATTTTGATTTCTAGACTTTCTTGGCCAATTATCGCCTCTTCGTTTATTACCACTTTGAGTAAGCTTTCCGTTGGCTTGTCAAAGTCGTTTTATTTACAAATAAACCTGGTTTAATCGAATCTTGCTTAAGGTTTCTACTTGATTTTGATATGCATTTTTTAATTAATGATAGGATTTTGAGTTTTTTTGCTCGACACAATTTTCGTCGTTTGGTTTTCCAATGTTAGATCTAGCGAGAGGGGCCTCGCCAATGTTCACCTCACCTAAGTGCGGCCTATCAAGATCAACTCTTGCCTAGGAGAGGCCAGCCCTCGCCGACCATGGCTTGAGTCGCTAGCCACTACAAAGAGAAAAGGAAAAGAAAAACAAGAAAATTATTAAAAATTTAAAAATAGTTAAAAATTATTTAAAAAATGTCCATAGCAGTGTCAATCGTGTCATGAAAGATGAATGATGTCTATGTTAGTAATTTCGGACCTAAATTGATTAGATGGACATGTGAAAAAATTAAGCATTAAATTAGGTTTATCGAAAAGTTTAGTACTAAATTGATAGCAATGCCATAGGTCAGGACTTTTTTGGCACTTTTTCCTTAAATAGCATATTATAGTACAACAACTAGCATAACTATCAATTGGCTACATATCAACAGCCATGCCCGATGGTTGGTTCGCTCAGATTGGGCCTGAGTAGTCATAGTCCGTTGTCCTCAATGATATACTCGGTGGAGATTAATAATATTTTCTCTGTTGAGTTACCAGAATTTTTCTTTGCCAAAGTTGTCAAATGTTTCACTTGTTTAAATGGACAAATACCATTAAAGACAACTTAAAAAAAAAAAAAAAAAATTCACCAATGCCTTTGCCTAGTGAGTGGCTCGCTGGCTCTGACTTGTGTCTATTCATCAGTGGTGTCATTTACTGTGGTTTTTCCTATGTTCTTTTGGTCTTTTGGGTTCGGCTTTTTTTGATAGCTAGGACTTTGAGCGATTCAGGTTTCTTGACCCGTGAATCCACTCGACATCCTTAAAATGTATTTGCTGATTGTCAATTGTGATGTGAACGGGTATGTTCTGACTTGCTTTGCATTGATTCCTGCATTTTTTTTCTGCCTTGGTCTCTTTTCTTTTTCCTTGCTTTGCAAGTTTTAACCTCTGTTAGTTTCCTAATAAAGTCCAGTTTCCTACTTGAATTATGGGGTTTTACCCTGCTTTTTCTTCATTCCAATTCGTGCAGTTTACGTGATCTGAGCCAATTATCGTTCATATTATGCCTCAGTCACATTTTTAATGTCCTAAGAATTTGTTCTGAGTGAGGGTTTGAACTTTTAAGAGCTTTGTCTTTACGATTTCGTGTTGGATTTTGCTTGGAGGAGTCTACGTCTGTTTATTCATGGCTTTGCCTTTCTTATTGTGGCAATTTTATGTTATGTTTACGATTTTATGAGATATTCTTATAACCATTCACTTGCGGGGAATGAAGATAATATATATAATTAGATTAACAATTTTAATGGAGTTGCTGATCTCTTACTAAGAATTGTTAATACTTTCTGTCTAGGTGATTTATATCCATGGGAAACAAAAGACACATGATCACATTTCTGGGTTCACGAGCGGTGCAAATAAGCTGCGAGTTAGAAGAGAAGCTTGAAAGGGTACACAATGGCGACAAATTATGTTCTAATTCAGAGGCTGAACTGACCAACCTCAAGAAGAGAAATGTGAATGCATCAAGTAAGACTTATCCACATAGATAGTGTACAATTTTTCATCATACTATACTGAAATGGTCCGAGTATTATTTGGTTTGATAATATTAGATCCTTCTTTCGATATTTACAATTTCTTGTCTAGTAGCTACCACTAGAAAAAGGAAGCACAGCTTTATGTGTCTATAGGGCGTATGGAATCTTTCTCCTGGGAAACGAATCATTGTCAAGTTAGGGAATAAAATGCAGCCTATTGGAGGTTTAATGAGTTTCTCGGAACCATTGCTAGCGTGTTGGCACCATTGTTCACAGCTTTGAAGCAAATTACCAAGGATATGAGAACGCCATGATTAGGATCGTAGAGGCAGTTAGCTTGTACTTGTATGAAATTTTATTCATGTTGTAAATAAATTTATCATCATTATTAATATTTCTTTGTTGTAATCTAAGTTTGATTATCTTCGTACCAGCCATGGAAAATGGATTCTACATTCCTTAATACTGCAAAAGTGATCTAAAAGCTGCTCAATATGATAGCTTTCGATCATTCTCGTATCATTTTTGAAGAATCTGTTGGAAAGAGTGAGGAGAGATCAATGGAATAATCTGGTCACTTTTTGGAGTTAAGAGGATGCGTTGTTTTAATATATGACCTGTCAACATTAAATAGACTTTCGTTACAGAAGCTGAGTGAAACAAATAAGGCTAACAGAGCAAAACAAAAAATATGACACCTTAGAAAACAAAAGTTTTGCTTGAATAAAAACAGAAAACGGTATTCTCACGTTTCCCCTTAAATTTTTGTGTTTCCCTACAAATGATATTTCCACTGTGTGATCAATAATTTCGCTTTAGAAAAGAGTTTGCTGAGGTGAAATAAGGTAAAAATGTCCAGAGATATTTGCCACTTTTCTGACAATACGCGTGTTTAGACAGCAAGTTGTCATAGGAAGAAAACATAGGATGTGTTCTAGAAATGCCTCCTTAAGATTGTCTACGTTCTTAGCACCTACATTGGTATCTTGTTATTATGCCCTTAGCTTTGTGATTTGGATTTGCCAGTGACAGCACAATAATCCACAACTTGGTTCAGGTTTATCTAGAACACATAGTCCACCATCATTAACAAAAGAGCTATGCAGCAGCTAGAACTGTAAAGTAAATTATAAATCATGAAACTTGTACAATTTTCTATTAATTTGCTAACGTGACTGCAGTTTGGTTTAATGAGAGAGATCGAAAAATAGAAAAGTAATGCAGCCCTAGAATGCCCAATTGCTAGTTGTGCCATTTCACATGCATGCACACGTCCCCACAATTGTTGGAAAAGCCATTAAATATAGTTCATCCAGTGTCAACAAATGTTATTCAGTCTTGGCAATGACTATATTGCTGCTATAGTGTATTAGGAATTTATGCATTTATCTATGCAGAAGAGAATGGATCAAGAAAAGAGAGCAAGCTGGAACAAATAGTGTAAAATTAAAATCAAAAGTCTCGCTTCTTAGGATATGTTTTCATATGATTTCGATAAATCACTGGTCATATAACAATCAGCAAGGAACAAATATAGAAAGGAAGAGTGTGATTACTTTTTCAATTTGATATCTCTGGACATCTTTCCCGATATCACAGGAAAGTGTGAAATATTGATTGTCCTCTTGATATGGTTCATTCAGTTATGCTGACTAACCAAGTTCTAGCACATGATAGGAAGCAGAGTTAGGAATCAAAGGCCATTGTACGTACCTATTGATTCAACTTAACATTGCTTGACAGTAAATAGTAAAATCATTATTTTAATAAGCTTTTATGTCACTAGACTGCATGGAAGCATGAATGATCTCATGGAGGTATATTTGGAACTTGAAAGAGCAAGCCTCCCCTGAAATACTATTTTTCTAGGGTTGGGAAAAGGGAAACCTGGATGCATCCGATGCTAGGGCATAGTCCACGCCCAAATGATTTGGGGCCTCGAAATCTAGTTTCCTTCCAACTAAGAACTTAAGGTCAAAGAAAGAGAAGGATGAAGAGATTTGCAAGTTGAAGAAATCTAGTTGCCTTCCATCCGAGAACTCAAGGTCAGAGAATGAGAAAAATGAAGAGATTCACAAGTTGAAGGAATTATAGAAAGCAACGAAAGAGGAATTACAAAAGACAAATGGCGATGTACAAAAGTTAAAGGCTCAAAAAGATGTCTACTATTAAACAGAATTGCCAGCATAAAGCAGCCTTGAAATGGTCTCCCCAAGATCTGGACGAGGTATGTCACGCCCCGATCCTCCGAGCGCGCGAACATCCCACTCTAGTCGATACAAATGCGACTTCCCAGGACACGTTGCCGACCCATTCAATTTTTATTATGCATGCGGAAGCGAAACAAATCCCCTGACAACATTTAACTTGGGATAGAAAAGCAGGCAATCAATCACAACCAAACAAGCTTTCTATAAACACATAGGTTTATATACAACATTGGATTGACTACAAAATAGATAGGCTCAACAACTAGGGAACTGTCCTATGACCAACTTGTCAGACACATTCGCCGATTCTTCAGCCTCCACCTTCCGAACTCCAGGACTTCCGGTCCTCCACGACCGTCATCTAGGGACCTGAAATATTATCCCACAACCGGGATGAGACTACGTCTCAGCGAGTCCTACCATCTAAAACTCAATTAGGAAGAAAATACGCATCAGGGCGCTCTAGCCACACAAATAGGATGGAGGACTTACCTCTCCTTAGTCCCTTTCCTGCACGTCAGTACAATTCATATTCAAACAATGCTCGCACAAGCTGAAACTACCGACATACCCATCGGTCTATCAATTCAGTCAATCCAATTGATATCATACGATCCACACATCTATCAATTCATATCATCTATTAAACCATACCATCTATTCATCCATCAATACAATTACGGCTCGCACAAGCTAAAATGGATGCAATGCTCTCACTAGCTGCTATAGATGGTAGCTCGCACAAGCTGATATATACATAGATGATAGCTCGCACAAGCTGATATATGGATCGTTGCTCTCACAAGCTGATAAATGATCATTGCTCTCACAAGCTGACATACAGTGCTCACACAAGCTGACAATGATGCTCACACAAGCTTATACATATATAAACCAATTGCTCGCCAAAGCTTATCATTCAATAATAAACCAACTCATAACTCAAATCAATCAATCAATCAATCCAATCGATTCAAACTGGTCATACAAACCAATTACGGTGCTAAAAGCTAACACCGGGTATTTTCAAGTTAAATACCACAACTTCATGAATTTCACACAATTCCACACTTTTGGAATTATTCACCATAATCATCAATCACTCAATTTCTCAATTTAAACATACAATTAACACAAACCGACCGCACCTTCGCAATCGGCGCGAAATTTAACGACCAAGCCATCCCAGGCATAATTTTCGAAATTATTAAATAATTAAATTTAATACCGAAAATTAAATAATTAAATATTATTTTATAATAATATAATTTAATAAAATAATATTTATAAATTCGAAATAATTAATTAATTAAAATAATTAATTAGGGCTTAAACTAGATTACACTAATTTAATCATACAATTAGCCCTAATTAAACATCCATTAAACTAATCATACAACTAATCTAATTTACATTAGAATAAACTAATTTAATCACATAAACCTAATTAGACTAATCTAAGCACCCCTAAGCGTCATTAACTCACTAAGCAAGAATTAGAGGATAAACTCACCCGATTAACGAGCCGAACGGCTCAAAACGACAAGGACGATGCGAGGATCGATAGTCTCCAAGGCGGGCCTAGCTTCCGGGGTCGGGAAGCCGGCCAAAACAGGCCAAATAGCCGCTGCTATACCCATTTTTCCAGCTTCTGTCCATTGCTGGTTAAAGGCGTATCCGGCACCGGTCGAGGCACACAAGGGCCAAGATGGACGGAGGAGACCAAACCGGACCTAGGCGGGGCTTCACGGTGGCCGGAGGTGAGCTGGACGGCTCCGGCTGAGCTTCCCCACATCTGGAAATCGCTGCTGGACTCGCGGAACAGCAGGGACGAGCAGACGCACGGCTGCTAGCTTCGTCTGCTTGCGACGGCGAAGGGGAGGCCGAACGGGAGGCTCCGGTGAGCAGGGGCAACGGCGACGGACGGGGCTTATCTGGTTCGCTGCTGGGTCTGCAAGCAGGAACCGGAGATGGAGGAGAGAAGGCTTCGACGACGCAAGATGGAGAGAGAGACGGAGGTGAGCGAGCGCGGCCGGTGGCGTGCAAGGACGGAGGACGGCGATGGGCGGCGCTGCTGCTCCAGGCGACGAGCAGCTTCTCCTCTACGGTTTCTGGGCTTCGAATAAGAACAAGATGAAGATGGAGAGAGGAGGAAACGCTCGCACGGCAAGGAGAGGGAGGAGAGAGGCAACGGAAGAGAGAGAAGGAAGATGGGACCACTTTCTTTCATTTTCTTTTCTTTTTCTTTAATCCCTCACACATGGCCCACCATGACCTAGGATGACCTCACAATCCACTCACCCAATCCTCCACAACCTCTTCCAATGGTTGCAATTTCATTTTCCGCCGGGGTCCAATTCTTGTACACTTAATTTAATCAATTCTCAATCAATTCCATTCAATTGAAGCTCAATTAAATTAACCCATGTGTCCTCGGCCTTCTCATGACATTTCCCCATCAAATGATCCAACTTGCATCCCGAAGATTCGATTAAAAACGGCCCTCTGACAATCCCGAACAAAAACGGCATTACTTTGCTTTTCCGCCAAAAATCTCGGTTTGTAGAAAAATCTTCCTAAAATGAACTGTGACTTGACAAAACTTCCAATTTCTGTAATCGGGTTCAATTTCACGGTTAAATTCAATCTGGCGCGACTTTAGCGCGTCCTAATCTACCGGGTAGCTTTTAGGAATTTTCTGTGCAATTGACCTGTGGTTGATTATTTTCAAGCCATAAAGTGCATCTTCGACACATTGACGACTCTTGGCTGTCGTAGAAATCTCAAGGTTTCAAATACGGACACAGGGTACCAAAACGACAGAGAAATCGGTCTAGTGCCGATCAACAAGAATTGTGCAATTAGGTGGAATCACCCACACCGAATTACATGGTTCGTTGAATCGACCTATCTCCGGTCTCTAATCGGTCTCGTGCCGTAATGACCCTTGCAGATTAGTACGGTCGAGCGATCGTTTCTGGTCGAATTCTCAAGTCTATTGCGTTTAGATTCCTTAACGGCTTCACCTGATAGACTAGTTATCTTGTGAGTGGCCAACTCAGAGAAAAAAGCTATAGACGCGAAGATGAAATGCCCGACTTATTTAATTGAAACCAGAATTGGAAAATCGGGATATCACAAGGTAGCATGTCACGAGCCCTGAGGTGTGACTAATTTCATTCAATGTTAAAATAGTGAAAGCTGTTTTATTTACTAAATACTAAAGCTGCGCATGATAAAATTTCCGTTTCTTGATTTCTCTATTTCTCTGTTCCTCGGAACAGGTTTGGAACAGAAATCCATTTGGTAACGCAATTTGATTTTTCTATTTCTGAAACAGATTTCTGTTTCAGAAATTGATTTGGAGAAATTAGAAGCTAGAATTTGTAACTTCTCTGTTTCTAAAATAGAAATAGAAATTATTTCATTTTCTCTCTCCTTCTCTTCACATACGTCGACTTCTCCTTCTCCTCACTTTTACCTTTGCTTTTCTTCCTTCTCCTCACTTCAACCAAAAACCTTAGCGCCTCGACTCCGAAGCTCACTTCAACCAGAAACCCTAGTGCCGTCGACTCCGAAGGCTGTCCATCCTCGCCGTCAACTCCGACGCCGTTGCCGTCCTCAGACCGTCCAATTTCCTCCGGTCGTCCCCTCGGACCCGCCTCCTCTGTCAGCATCCCCTTTCCGCTCTCGATTCCGCAACTCTAGTCGTCGTCGTCGTCCTCTTGCCAGTTAGATCGTCACTCATCTCGCCGTTGCCATCCTCTTGCCGGTCAGATCATCGCTCATCTTGCCGTCGCCGTCCTCAGACTATCTGATTTGCTTCGGTCGTCCCGTCGGACCCGCCTCCTCCGTCCGCATCCCGTTTCCGCTCTCGATTCCAAAACTCCAGTCGCCGCCGCCCATCTCCATTATTATTCAGTCCTCTCACATCCGCGTTCGTTTGCATTCTTCTCTGGAACTTCCCACCGCGATTCCTCACGAGGTTTGATCGATCATTCCCTTCTCGCCTCTCTTGCTTTCGTTTCGCAAATTCGATTTCAATTTCCCTGTTGCTTGTTGAAAAGGGTTGGATTTGTCCCTCTTCTGGAATAGTTGCTGGTGGATTTCGCCTCTTTCTTGGTTGTTTTGTGCTTGTGCTCAGTTCTATTTCGCCTTTTTCTTATAGATTGTGCTCGGTTCTGTTTCGCCTTTTTCTTATAGCTCGTGCTTGGTTCTGTTTCGCCTTTTTCTTATAGCTTGTGCTCGGTTCTGTTTCCATGCCAATGGCCTTTTGCTTAGTTTCCATGCTGCTGCTCGGTTCTGTTTCCCCTTTTTCTTGCTTGTGCTCGATTCTGTTTTGCCTTTTTCTTATAGCTTGTGCTTGGTTTTGTTTCCATGCTAATTGCCTTTTGCTTAGTTTCCATGCTGCTGCTCGGTTCTGTTTCCCCTTTTTCTTGCTTGTGCTCAATTCTATTTCGCCTTTTTTCTTATAGCTTGTGCTCGGTTCTGTTTCCATGCCGATGGCCTTTTGCTTAGTTTCCACGCTGCTGCTCATCCATAAATGAGAGATTAGTGCGGTTTTATGAAAAAATTAAGTATGTTCTTATTAAATCATGGGGGGTTAGCCTTTGATTTACTACGACAGGGAAAAGAAACGGCATATTGAAGGTAGATTACTATGGTGAGTGGGTACTTATGTATATTTTTTTGTGGGTCTGGTAGTAGGATTCGTTTATCCAAAGTCAATTTTTTTTGCTTCTGCTAATGTGCAAAGTGTCTGTTTTCTTGTGATTGTATGATCTTTTCCTGTGATGAAATTTTCTCGGTGTACTCCCATAGCCGATACTCTTCTGCCCTTACAAATGAATGAAATTAGTGTAATGGCATCCTAGTGCCTTAAATGTTTCTTCCACCTTGGCTTTCATGCGAACAAACCTTAAGACCAGCATGGTTCTCTGGGGCTTACTCATGAATCAGAAAATTGTTCATTCCAGTTACATGTCTCTGTGCTTTTTGTTTGCATTCGGCTAGTGTGGGAGGGGGCAGAACACTTTGTATTGCATATTGATGGTAATGCATTTTCAGTAATGTAGTCGAGCACAGATTTACCAGCTAACTTGATTCTATTTCTTTATATCTTCTTTGTTTAAAAAAATATCAGATATGACATGAGGGTTTCCATTGGCTACTTTTTAATTTCTTTTATTGATTTCTGTCTCCTCTCCTAAATTTAAGCTTCCCTTATCAGTTTGCTGTTATTGCTTGAGGATTTTAGGCATTCATAATAGGATGCAATAGTTGTTTTAAAAATTCAGAGTATTGTTTTTGCACCAGAGTAACAGTGACACTTTGTTCTCTTTATCTCCTCATAAATGTATAAAGTTTGCAGAACACAAGATAGAACTTTGTTCGTGTGCTGGCATAGGGTGATCTACACATTGATTATATTTATGTTGAAGAGGCTGCCCCTTTTCCTTTTATTCTTTTATGTTGCATTTTTATCGTGACATGCTTCATAATAATGGATTGCTAATTTAATATGCCTCTTAAAGATACGATTTCCACATATGTAATACACATTTTGGCTTTTAATGTGCTTGTTAATCACAAGCTTTTGTTCTTGAATTGGTGCATCATCTGATATAGTTCATTGAATACTAATTCAGTTAATGTTAAATGGCACCCCACAAAGAAGCATTTATAGCAAAGTGGACTGAGGCTTTGTCCAATTTGCTTATAACTTTGTTGGTAGAAGAGGTGAGAAAAGGGAATCACCCCACCTGTACCTACAATAAAGTAAGGTGGAATAACATACATGCCGAGTTCAATAAACAAATAGAACTCCATTTTAATGTAATTCGGTTGAAGAATAGGGTAAACAAACTAAAGAAGCAGTATAATAGTTTTAAGAAGCTTCTTTCACAATCTGGATTTGGATGGGATAATGTCAACAAAACAGTCACTGTGGAGGATTCAAGTGTATGAGATTCTTACATCAAGGTATCACTTTACTTTGGTCCATTTTTTCTTATTGTGGGTGTAAGCTTTAATTATATTGTTGATGTATGTAATTTCTATGAAATTTGCAGGATAATATTGAATGGGTTAAATTCAAGAATGATGGGTTTCCTTAGTATCCAGACCTTTGTATTGTGTTTGGTGATACATATGCTACTGGGGAGTATGCAGTAGGAAATGCAGAAGAAAATGCAAAAGAGTATGTGGTGTCGGAGGGAGAAGATAATGGTATTAGTGGTGACAATGTTGGTGGTGCTACAATAGGTGATCCGGAGGATTTTAATGAAAACTATGTTGATGAGGGAGTCTTTGCATCTGACACAACTCCCACCCCAATCCGTGAGAAACACAAGTTGAATATGACTCCAAATTCCAAGAGGAGAAGAAAGAGTAACACCTATGATGTGAGTGACACCTGCAAAGCCATTCAAGATTTGATCAAATTAAGGACGGCCCAATCAACAAATGGCTCCATAACCTCACAAGCCTCACCTCCTGTAGACCTCTACTCCATACGAGTTGTGGTCGTCGTTCCAAATGGCATGCCTGACTTGGAGCATAATCTTTACAATAAGGCTGTGAACCGGGCATGCGTTAATGCCACTTAGAGAGAGGCTTTCATCATCACTCTACCTGAAATGAGATGTGAACTACTTGAATCTCTTTAAGTAGTTGTTAAGAAACATGCATGACTTATGTATTTCATTTCATGACTTATGTATTTGAGACTTTGTTTATTTATGTTTTTAAGTTGCAATTATGATACTATTGCTATTGTTAATTACTATTTGAGTCCTTATCTAATGGGTTTATATTCTTATGTTGTGTGATGATATAGGTAATATGGATGAGGGTGAAAGTAGCATGTCTTATGGTCAAGTAGCATCAGTTGAATCAATTGAGCAGGATTTTGATGATTTTGGTTTTGATATAATGATGACATGGTTGGCCACCGTTAAAATGGATAGGTCCATGCACACGAGAGAACCTATTAGAGACAGCTTATTATCAGGACCACAATGGATAAGGGAGGTTCTTTATGGGCATTCCGATAGAGTATATGAAGCTTTTAGAATGGAGAGACATGTCTTTCTCAACCTTTGTGGTCTAATGAAGGAAAAGGGTTGGTTGGAAGTTACCAAATATATTAGGATAGATGAACAAATCGGGATTTTCTTATTTATGATTTGTCACAAGAACTCAAATAGAGATTTATGTGAGAGATTCCAACGTTCAGGACAAACTATAAGCAAATACTTCACTAAAGTATTGCAAGCAGTTCTCAAATTGGCAAAAGAGGTTATCATACCTCCTTCCTTTGATGTTGTCCCACAAGAGATTCTTATGGATCCTAAGCATAAACGTTACTTCAAGGTAGAATTCTCATATATTCCTTTACACCATCAATTTTATTTTGTTGATAATCTTGTATAATATTAGTCTTTGATAAAATGACAGGGTTGTATAGGCACTATTGATGGCACCCACATTCTTGCTTCTGTACTTGTGTTGAAGCAAATCCCATTTAGAGGTAGGAAAGGCACCACTACTCAAAATGTGATGTGCATTTGTTCATTTGATATGAAATTTACTTTTGTATATGCTGATTGGGAAGGCTCTGCCAACGATTGTCGAGTGCTTGTAGCAGCACTGGAGACTCCTCACTTGGAATTTCCTCAGCCACCACCAGGTATTTGTTTGTCCTTTAAGGAGTAAATTTCTTTATGATCATATTTATAGTTACAAATTATGACCAATGTATGAATACATTGTTGTAGGAAAATACCATGTCATGGATTCTGGTTATGCAGCAACTCCGGGATTTTCAACTCATTTTAAAGGTGACCGGTATCATTTAAATGAGTATAGGGGTAGAGCGAGACGGCCAACAACTGCAAGAGAATTGTTCAACTATAGGCATTCTTCTTTAAGGAATGTCATTGAAAGATCATTTTGGGCATTGAAGAATCGCTTTTTCATTTTGAGGCACATGCCCTCATTTGCAATTCGAAAGCAATCACATATCGTAATTACATGTTGTGCCATCCATAATTACATCCGCAATCAAGATAAGATGGATAAGAACTTTTCCTTATATGGAGATCCGATGTACTTGGCTGAACCTACACAGGATGAGCTTGTAAACGTTTAGTTGACCGAAGAGGGAAACCAAATAAATATGCTTTGGAAAACCATTGCCAATAAAATGGCAAGGGATAATAATACGCCGGAAATTCCATGAAATTGTATTTTCAACTTTTGTAATGTATTAGTATTATTTCGACTATTATTTTGTATTTGAGGATTTCCTATGTTGTTATCTAATCAATTTTTATTCCTAGAAATAGAAATTTTATTCTGTTATCAAACAGATTTTCTGTTCCAGAAATAGAAATTTTGAGTTGTTATCAAATGAGTTTCTTTGCTCAGAAACTTATTTGGGGAATAGAAATTAAGAAATCAATTTCTGGCCAGAAATCAATTTCTGTTAGAAATTTTATCATGTGCAACCTAAGTGACCTAGATATTGGACACTAATGTGGTTTTAAAATGAATATTGGGTGCGTTTGGTTTAGCATTCTCAATGAGCTTTTAGCCTCCAAAGCCCATTGGGGAAATGTAGGACTGTTTGGCAACCATTTTGAAGTAGCTTTTAAGTGAAAATCAGCATTAGAAAGGCTGAAAGCTCAATGCTAGTAGGGACTAGCTTTGAGCTTTCAGCATTTGGCAAAATGCCGAAACTTAGTTTTTCCTTCCAAAACTATCTTCGCTCATTCTTCAAATTTTTATTTTCCCCTCATTATTATTTTTTTAAATGCCGAATTGGTCTTTTTAAAAAATTATTTATATATTTGATTTTTTGGCATATATATTTGATTTTTTTAGCATTATTTTCAAATTTTTTATTTAAAAAGTTGCATACATTATTTTTTTCAATTTTAAAAAATAAAAATTAAAAAATTCCTATGAAGGGTTTGGTCTTTTCAAAGAGAATTATATATATGTATTTGATTTGTTAGCATTATTTTCAAATTTCTATTTAAAAAGTCGCATACATTATTTTTTCAAATTTAAAAAAAAATTAAAAAATTTCAACAAAAGATTTGGTCTTTTTACTATATATATATGTATGATTTTTAGTATTAGTGTCAAAATTTATATTTAAAAAGTTGCACACATTATTTTTTTTCAATTTTAAACAATTAAAAATTTAAAAATGCTGATGAACGGTTTGGTCTTTTATATATATGTATTTGATTTTTTTAGCATTAATTTCAAATTTATATTTAAAAATTTGCATACATTATTTTTTCAATTTTAAACAAATTAAAAATTAAAAATTTCCATGAAGGATTTGGTCTTTTTATAAAAATATATATATTTGATTTTTTAGCATTATTGTGAGAATTTATATTTAAAAAGTTGCATACATCGTTTTTTTTTTTTTTCAATTTTAAGCAAATAAAAAGTAAAAAATTCCGATGAAGAGTTTGGTCTCTTTTTTTTTTTTTTTAAATAAAATTATATATGTATTCGATTTTTTAGTATTATTGTCAAAATTTATATCTAAAAAGTTGCATATATTATTTTTTTCAATTTTAAACATTTAAAATTTTAAAAACTAATATTAATCACCCGAAGAGCTTTTCAAATGCGTTTTTTTTTTTTTATCAAACGGCATTTCTCTTTAAGTTGTTTTTCAAAGCATAGTTTACCAAACGGACTTTATATTTGCCTAAAGTCCTTTAAGCTAAACTACTTTACATTTTCCCAATGAGCTTTCAAAACACTGAACAAAACACACCCATTGATGGATAGACTTGAAACATGAGTTTATCAGGATCGGTTCAATGGAGCTTGAAAGTGGAATAAAAATGTGGCATGGTGTAACTATGTTTTTTTCTTTTTGACGTGTCTAATCATGCTGTGGGTTTACTTCTCTTGCATTAAGCCTTGTCCTTTTTGTTTAGTTTGTAATATATAAGCGATTGCCCTTATTGTTCACGTCTCTGCATTTTTTTTTTCAAGTGATGGAAAATGTGATTGATCATGTCTTGCTCGTTCTGTTTTAAGAAGTAATCTTTTAGTGCAATCACGCAATATCTTGTCTATGCTTTGATATGCTTAGTAGATTAATTATGAGTCCCTCTATTCATTAATTTTTTTACATTCTGTGATCTAAGAGGACACTATGATCCCATTTCCTACTCTATTTCACCAGTCAAACATACTTTTAAGGCTACATTTAATTGTCCAGATTTCTAATCAAGATATGAAATCCAAGGATTTTGCTATATCCAATTTATCGTTACGTAATTATAGTTATAAAGTTAGATATATACATATCGTATCATACACATTGTTTGATATAAACATCATATTAGTATAAATGAAGCAAAAATTTTACCAATGGAGATGGTAAAAATCTCTTGGAACACCTTTTGCCTTCTTTATTTTTATTTGCTTTTTTATTTACTTTCCTCTCTTTTTTAAATTAATTTCCTTTTTATTTATTTCTTCCCCTTCCATCATTCTCTAATAAAATTTTATTAAATAGTAAACACCACAGATATACCTAAAATATTAAAATACCTAAAATATATATTTATATATTGGAATTATATTATAAAATAGAATTAAATTTGAATATAT
Source organism: Eucalyptus virginea (assembly GCA_014182375.1). Taxonomy (NCBI): domain Eukaryota; kingdom Viridiplantae; phylum Streptophyta; class Magnoliopsida; order Myrtales; family Myrtaceae; genus Eucalyptus; species Eucalyptus virginea. Next base: position 11,104,250 of record CM024522.1, read on the forward strand.
AAATAAAAATAAGATTAATTAAATTAACTAAATTGTTATTTTTTGTTATTTTGAATTTCTTATACTATAACTCAAATATTATTTGTAATGAAATATAATTTTAATTTCGTTAAGTTAAGAAGTTTTTTATTTGAAAAAAAATAACTTTCCTATTATGGATATTAAAAACCCTATACACCTTCATCTAGCCTCCCTCATGGAATAATTTTATCCAATCCATATATCTTATATCTAACTTTATCTTATCTTAAGCAAGCATTAAACGCAGGATATGATGAATTTTATCATATCCTAAAGTTTGTCCTGACTGCAAGATGCAACCTAAGTGTTATCTCATAAAAGAGGTACAAGAAGAAGCCATTTATAATGCCTCAAGTGTATTTCAACCCAATAACCAAGACATCCCTAACAATGAGACGCCACTTTGAAGAGTTAAATAGGCTATTGCTAAAGCTTGAATCATATACATATGATCAAGTACAATTGAGAAGTCATATTTCCAAAATAAACTTATTCATCCGATGATGTGACTTTAATCACAAATTTATGGTATTGGTAAGAAAGCTAAATAAAAGTTGGAAATAATGAGAGAATATTTTTGGGAAGTTTCCAAATAATAACATGAAATGCCCTCATTTTCTCAAATGAGAGTCAAGGGCTGAAACGGACCTTGTGTTGAATAAGGGCCAGAAGTGGATCTTGTGTCAAATAAGGGGCTAAAGTGGCCATGTCCGTCTTAAATAAGAGCCTAAAATAACCATGTCTATTTCAAATAAGGGCCTAATTTCGTCGGTCATCAGGAGATTATGGGTATTTTCGTCAAAATACAATTTTAATTTTAAATTATTTTTTCCTTTTTCTCTTTTTTTTTTTTCTTTCCAATGAGGGTCACCTTACCGAGGTGAGGCCCTCCCTCACCAACTGTTGGTGACAGCCGACCTCACCCAAGGTGAGGCTGTCCCTTGATTATGGATGGTGAGGGTGGCTCTCACCAAATTGGGGGAGGGCGACCCTCACCCAGCCCTTTCCAGGCATTGTCGATGGTCAGGCCGGCCATTGGCGGAGAAGAAAAGGAAAACCAGAAAAAAGAAAGAAGGAAAAGAATAAAAGGAAAAAAGAAAAAAAAAGAATTAAAAATGATAAATGACAAAAATACCCTTGACCAATTGGATGGTTAGGTTCTTCTTTGAAATTAATATAGCCACTTCAAGCTTTTATATTAAAGAAAATCCATCTTACGCTCTTATTTAAGAAAATGACGGCACTTTGGGCTCTTATTTGAGATAATATCCACTTCAGGTCCTTATTTGAAAAAATGAGAGCACTTTAGGTTCTTATTTAGAATTTTCCCACTATTTTTTGTAAGCAATAAGAGAAATTGGCAATTAAAAAATATATATTTGGTAACTAACTCAAATAAAGAGTGAGTGACGCAAAGTTAGTTAGTGAAACAGGTTGGTACATAAGGCAAATAAAAAGTGATAATTCAATAGAAAACTTCATGAATGCATTAGATGTTGTTGCCTCCTAATCAAGCACGACAAAAGCTTTTTCCGTTGCCCTCTACTTTTGTAGGTTTTTCTATGGCCCACCAACGATAGGGGTATTCCTTTGCATGGAACAATTGTGTGCTATATATCTAAGTTGCCCGTATAAAAAGGATGATCTACTATTATTTGGAGCATCCTCAATATAGAACAATCTTGTACAACACGTCTCATTTTCCCACATAAAAAAGTATGCCCTTATGTTCCAGTAACACCAACAAGTGTTATATTTTCCACAAGTGTTGGCCCTGATTATTTTGATTTCTAGACTTCCTTGGCCTATTATTGGGCAGAAATATAGTATAAATGTAAAAATTTGGTATGTAGGGACATTTAAGTATCAAAAGTTACGCAAGGTACACATAAGTGCCACTTTTTTTGAAAAATTGGACATTTAAGTGCCAATTCGATGAAAGATGCTAGAAATCCCATATGGCATTTTTTAATAATATAACTTGCCTACGTGGCTCACTGGAGAGCTAAGTCGGCAAAGTAGAGCCCAAACGATGTCATTTTGCCCCTTATTTGAATTTCAATATGAATATTAATTAAATTAAATTTAAAATTAAATTTAATAAATAAATATTTAAAAAAAAGAAGAAGATGGGTTTGTAGCTCAGCCCTCACCGTCGTCTCCCCATCGTTGCTTTGGGAAGGGGCGGCAATGGTGGGACGAGCGTTGCTTAGGGTCGCCAGGCCTTGGTTAGGGGATGCAACCAGTAGCAACCCTGGCCAACCGGCGTCGAGGGCCTACAAGCCCTCACCCAAATCTGGGGCGAGGGTCTCAACCTTCCCTTAGATGCAGCAAAGGTTGCTAGCCCTTGCCCAGTCGAGCCAAGGGCCACTGCTGGTTGGGTCACCTAGCTAAGGCCTAGTGACCCTAATTGACCCTCCCTTCACCATCGCTAGCCCTTCTCAGCAACGGTGAGAGGCTACGCCCTTGCTGTTCTACAAACCCATCTTCCCTTTTTTTTTTTTATATATTTATTTATTATTTATTAAATTAAATTTAATAATATTTATATGAAAATTCAAATCCCAAGCAAAACAACGTCATTTTTGGCTTTTCTTTCCATGTCAGAGTGCAAAACGACATCGTTATACACTTATCTCATCTGGAAAAATGTTATGTCAATATTTTGACTGGATTTCTCGTCATTGGTACTTAGCTGATCCATTTTACTCATATTTTGACACTTATATGTACCTTTCGAAACTTTTGGCACTCAAATGTTTCCCTATGCCAAATTTTGGCACTCCAAGTGTCTGCGTCCCCTTATTATTGCCTCTCTAGTTATTCCTACTTTGAGTAAACTTCCCATTGGCATGTTAGAGTAGTTTTATTTATGAATAAACTTAGTTTAATCGAATCTTGTTTTGGATAGTTATCTACTTGCTTTTGATATAAATTTCTTACTCAATATATAAGATTTTGACTTTTTTTGCTCAAAGTAGTTTTCATTGTTTGGTTTCCCAATGTCAAGTGAGTGATGCTTATCTCTTCTAAGATTTGGAAACCCGTGTATTGAAACAATTAAAAAGGAAAAGTGGTGTTTCGAGCATATTTGTTGCATAAAGCTAGATCAACCCGTTTGTTCATTGGATATTGCTTAGTAAACCATTTCTTAAAATAGTTTGTGAGTTAATTATTTGTTATAAGGTTTGGGAAATGCTATGTAAAAAGTATTGTGCTTGATGGATTAAACTATATGATTTGTGAATCCAATTTATGAAATGGATTCATAATTGGTTTTGTAGATAGTTGGATAATGAGTTAGTTGTTTATCATAATCACTATGATCTAAACCTTTACGGGGTTGAACATATGCATATTGTTCTTAAGAATTGGTTTTGTAGATGGTTGGATAATGAGTTAGTTGTTTATCATAATCACTATGATCTAAACCTTTATGGAGTTGAAGATATGCATATTGTTCTTAAGACATGCCATTAGGGCCAAGCCACCAGTTGTCATTGGTGAAGGCATACGTGACCAAATAAACATTGTTAAGCTACATAAAACAACTATTTTATGAGATAATTGGAGCAAGGTTGGCAAATCATACAAAAAAGGAGTGCCGGACACCCTAAGTGCCAAAACTTGGCATGGGTAAATACTTAAGTACCAGAATTTCTAAAAGATATACTTAAGTACCAAAATTAGAGAAAAAAAGAACATTTAAGTGCCAATAATGAGAATTTCCAACTAAACTGTTGATGTGGCTCTTTCCGGCAAGATTTTTTTTTATTGATGTGGCAATTCTTTTATAAAAAAAACTTATCCACCTGATGCTAATGTGGCTAGATATGCCCAAAACGATGTCGTTTTGACCCCAAATTTGATTTTTAAATTAAAAAACTAAATTACAAAAAAAAAAAAAAAAAAAAAAAAAAAAAAAGGGAGGCAGCATTCGGCGAGGGCCTCCCTAGCCCTTGCCATCACCGCCGCCACCCCACCATCGCAGAAAAGGGCCAACGATGATGGGATGAGGGTTAGCCGAGGTCGCCAAACCCTAGCAAGTGGCTAACGACCTTAGTTGACTGCCAGCATTGACTACTAGCGAGGGCCTGTAGGCCCTCATCCAAATCTGGGGCGAAAGGTCGTGGGTAACCCCATCACAGCTAACGGTGGCCCTTAGCCCCTTTGGGCAAGGGCCAATGACCTCGACTGACCTTTGCCCCACCATTGTCGACCCTTTTCGATGATGGTGGGGCAACCATGGCAAGGGCTATGGAGGCCCTCGATGAATGCTACCTCTCTCCTTTTTTTGATTTAATATAATTAATAATTATATTAAAAAATCAAATTTGGGGGCAAAAAGATGTCGTTTTGCACATTGATTGCTAAGTAGACACTCTAGCAAGCCACATAGACCATATTTATTATTAAAATAATGCCACATTGGATTTATGGCTATCTTCACTAGAGGAGGCATTTAATTGTCCAATTTTCAAAAATAGTTGCACTTAAGTGTACATTTTAGATATCTTGGTACTTGAGTGTCCACCTGTGCGAAATTTTCGCACTCGTAGTGTACTTTTGCCTAGAAAAAGGGTTAAAATTTTCAAATAATAGTAGTAAACTCAAGGCGTTGCCAAGAAAGGTAAATAAAAATTAGTAGAAGATAAACAAAGGTTTTTGTCAAAAGATAGAAGAAGATGGCAATTTAAAAACAAAAACAAAATAAATATTGGCAAGTATCTTAAATAAGAGGTGGTAACTTGATTGGAAATATACTAGTAATCACTCTAATGAAGTTGGCAATTTCAAAAAAGAGTTGGTAAATTGAAAATGTTAGTGAGTGAGGCCAATAAAAGTGGTAACTCAATAGAAAAGCTAGTCCGTGTAAGTAAAAATAATTAACTATTGATAAGCAATTCAAACGAGAGTTAGTAACTCAAAACTAGTTGGTAATTTGACCCCGTAACTTTGTGAGGTCACGCAAACAAAGATTGATAATTTCATATAGTAGTTGGTAAATTTAAACCTTTAGTAAGAAAGGTAAATAAAAGATGGTAAGTAATTAGAGAAGCTTTTTTTGGTTAAAGATAAGAGAAGTTGGTAATTTAAAAGAAAATCCCAAATAAACATTGGTAGCTAACTCAAGTAGGAGCCGGTATGCAAAATAAGTTGGAAACTTAATTGCTTAAAAGTAGGGATGTGCTAAAAGTTTCTAAAAACAACCGGTAGATTTATAAAGTTTGTTAAGAAGGCAAACAAAAGAAGTGACTTAATAAAAATTTTATAAATAAAAAATAAATGAACTTTGATATAAGCAACTCAAATGAGAGTTGGCAACGCTAGTCACTAGGTTACCTAATTGGAGTGACATGTTAGTAACTAAAAATATATGGTAGTTGATGAAACATTGGTGGTAAACAGGAGAAGTTTTTTTTTTTTTTTTTTTTTTTTGGGGTCAATCAAAAGGGAAAGTTTTAATTGAAAATAAACAAACATCAATAGCTAACTCAACTAAGTATATGTAATGCAAATTTTGTTAATGGCTTGATTGGATAATGTTGAGAATCACTCCAATTCCAATTCCCATTAGCAATTTCTAAAAAGGAGTTGGTAGATTTAACAAGCGGATAAAGGAGGCAAATCAAAGTTGGTAACTCATTGAAAAAGTGGATAAAATTTTTAGAAAAATAAACATTGGTAGGCAATTCAAATGAAACTTAGTAAATCAAAGCTATTCAATAATCTAATGGGAGAACAACTGTTGACTCACACAATTAAAGGTTGGTGAAGTCATATAAAAGTTAATAAATTTAAGTCATCTATAAGAGAGACAAAAAAAGTTGGTAATAATAAGAAAATTTGATAAATTAAAGTAAGATCAAATAAATATCGATAAGTAATTCAAATGAAAGCTGGAAAACCAAAACTAGTTGGTAATTTGATTGGAAAAAAAGTTGATAAGTCACTCAAATAAATATTAAAAGATTCATATATTTGTTGGTAAATATTAACGATTCAAACAAAAAGTTAGTGTAAACTGTTAAAAGAGTTGGTAATTTTATGAAACTCTTGCTAAATTACCAATAAGTTACGGAATAATAAGGGACCGGTAGCTTATTTCTACTTGTATTTTTATATTTATTAACTCTATCAGAAATCTGCAAGCATTGAACAAAAATCATTTTTTTAGCAGAACAATAGAATTATCCTATTTACTTTTCATCATAATTATTTTAAATATATTTACACACACACACACACACACATAACCAAATCACTTAGTGGCTTGAGAAATAAGAGATTAACCCACTAAGCCATGAGTATTCTCATAACTTTTATTCCTATTATACGGATACCAATTTAATTATAAATCTTTTATTTTTGTCAATTGAGTCATGAATCTTGCCAATATCGTACTTTCAGTCAATTTGAATTAGAAATTAGTGACATAGACATTGGTTGTCTTATGTGACACGATTGTCGCTGATGTAGATAATTTTTATAATTTTGTTAGACTTTTTGAATTTTTTTATTTTATATATTCTTTTTCTTTCTTACTTTTCCTTCTTCTTTTTTTCTTCTAAGTCCGATGAGGGCCGTCGACTCTCACTTGCCATAGATTTGGCGAGGACTACGAAGCCCTCCCCAGTCATGGTCAAGGGTCATCGGCCCTCACTTGTGGTCGATGAGGGTCAAGTGGCCCTCATCGAACTTGGTGAAAAAAAAAGGAAAAGAAAGAAAGAAAATAAAAATAATAATAAATTATAAAAATTGTCCACATCATAAAAAAGAAGAAGGAAATCATTAAAAGTTTTAGGATTCAATTTACAAAATTCAAAAAGCTTAAAACTAAATTGACATATGTACAATAAGTTTATGACTTTTTGGGTAATTTTACTCATTTGCTATTGATCATGCTTTGAAAAGTTCATTTAATATCTTATTAATCTTTTATAATGAGAAGGGAAAAAAATCGATTGGTTTTATTTTCCTTAAGGACAATTAATTTTTTTTTTTGGTCAATCAAACATTATGTAAATCAAATCCTTTTCATGTAGACTCCTAGCAAGGTTTAGATAACCAGGGATATTGGAGTTGGCAATTGATTATCTAGACTTTGCTGTAAGGCAGCCAGTCCAATAGAGTGCATTTCACCCTCCCATTTTCACCCAAGACGTGAAAGGCGATTATACCTGCCTATTCGACAATAGCCAGAGTATTTCCATCCTGACGTGGTGTCTATTTTCACAGCTAAAGGGCCTCCTAATTCCCCTCTCTATCTTTTTCTTCCCAAAGAGGAGGGAATACGGGAGTGACATTACAAGGTCTTTCATCTTAGGGTGAATCTCTCGCCTATTTCTTCCCTTTAAGTATTTTAAGGACCTGCTTAGGTCCAAGTCTACTCTATTTAGTATCTCATCATAGTTGTTTTCTTTTCATAAGTTCACAAGAATATATATATATATATATATATATATATATATATATAGATAAACATGTATGTATGTATGTATGTATGTATGTATGTATGTATGTATGTATACACACGTAATATATATAAAAATAGGTTTTCATAAGCCTGGAAGAATTTTATACTAAACGCTAGTCATCTTTAATGAACAGGATAAGAAAAACGCTTTAATGTCAACACAAGAAAGAAATGAGGAGAAACCCTTTCTTGTGCGAAGGAAAAGACGAAGAAGATAAGAAATAATCAATCCATTGCTTTCTATTTTCCACTTACTTATCTTATGTTTAGTATCCGTTGAATTTTATGTGTTATTCATTATTAAAATATAAAACTATTGATCCATTTATATGACATTTCAATCTCGCAAGAGAGACATAATGATGCCACTTGAATTTGGCATGAAAAAGAAATGGTAAAGTCAAATAATATTCTTCAAATACACATGGTATGACTAGAATGTGAGACATGTTATTTCTAACATCGATATCCGAAATAGAATACAAGCAAGAAACTTTTACTAATTATTTATCATATATAACGTAATTGAATCGTCGGAACAATAATTCGATTCTTTTTACTAAATTAATATTGGAAATCTATAAAACCTAGAAATCAATTTCAGACAATTGAACTTCTCAAGGTGTCTCTTGTTGAGAACAAAAGGTATTTTGTGCCAAAATATTATATGCTAAAAAAAAGAAAATGCCTAGAACATGGAATTGATCTTAAAGTACTATTTCTATATCATGGTAGGAGAGATAATTATCAAATCAATGCTAAATTTATTGTATACATACTAATTCAGTCCTAAATTTTTTAATTTTGTCAATGTAATTTTAAACCTTTGTGAGAAATTTCGAAATAGTTCTTCCATCCAACTGCCGTTGAAAACCGTTGACGTCATGCCTAGTCATCTCCGGTCATCCTACATAGTAAATGATAGTGACGGCTTTGCTCAAAGCAACATCTTATGTGGACTACAATGTTAGCAATTGACTAAAATGACTATTTTGAAATTTCGCACAAAGGTTTATGTTGACACTCGAGTTTTTATAGAAGTTTTAAGTATTCGCTCATTTTACAAGATATAAAAAATAAATATAATGATAAGCAAACAAGAAAATTAAACAAAAAATAATGGTAATAAAAAAATAAAAAAGAGATATAAAACGAAGGAGATAAAAAAAAATGGTAATAAAATTCGGAGCCCATATTCCTTAGCAAATTTCGGACCTGCCGAGCCCGCGTAACCAGCCAATTTCTCTTATTTCGTTTGTGTCTTCCAAACTCACTTTCCTTGGCCCATTTTCCTTTCTTTGTTCACATAAGCCCATCAAAACTAAAAAGAAACAAAAAGCCCAGCCCAGCCCAGCCCAACCCAGCCCAGCCTTTCCTCTGGCCTTGCTTCGGTAAGGACCAGCGTGCTTGGGGAGAAGAAAAGGAGAAGCGACCGCGGCGACACAGCAGAAAGACGGGAGCGTTCGGCCATTGTTGAGGGAGGGGAGAGCAAGGAAGGCTCTGCCAAAAAGTGAGAACCAGAGGGAAGGAGGGACAGCCAGGGGAAAAGTTCACTAGAGACGTGTAGCTCGCTCGACGGAGGAGAGCTCGCTGGAAGCAGCCAAGGAGAAAGGAGAAATCTGAGAGAACGAGAGAGTGCATCCCGTTTCGGAGCGACGGAAAACCGCATCGCCGGAGCTCGCCGTCGATTTTCAGAGCTCCGGTCAAAGGCCAATCCGCGAGTTGTTCTTCACAGTTGCTCTAACCAGACGCTCTTCATCGTCGTCAATCGAGACCTCGATCCGCCAAACAAACCGGGAACAATCTCGCTTCCAAACGCTCTTCTCTGTCTCTGTTTTGGCCGAGAAAGAAATGCTCAACTCGATCGATTTTCTTGAAAGAATCTTTGATAAAACGAATTTTTGTATTGTTGCTAAAAATGGTGTTTTAAAGTCTGTACGTAACGTGTGAAGCTGAGGATCTCGTTAAAATCAAAATCAGAGAACTATTGAAAGATCTGCATATTGCACGTTTGATCAAAATGCCTAACAGAGGGCCGAAAGTTCAATCACGTTTAAACTCATGATCGATTCGTACTTGCTGCGTCATTTGTTGAATCATGTCTAAGACTAGCATTTTCTCTGTGTTTCTATGAGATTTGATGAAAAATCTTTGCTCGAGTCCAACGTGCATGCATATCTCCAATGCCGGAAAGCTTTCCGTCGGAGAATTCCATCGCACCAGCGAAGTCAGCGTTTCAAGGGCATATTCGTTAGCCCATCTCGCTTCATTCTAATGTAAGTTTTCTTGTTAACTTGCTGGGGTTGCTGCTGTTAAAAATGTGGATTCGGTAGGATGGTTTTTGTTAAGTTTTCGGATAGATTGAGTGGGCAGCCGGAGGTGGTCAAAGTGGGTCGGAATAGACGATCGGCGGTCGGAGATAGGTCGGAGGTGATCTAAGCTCTCGTGATAAACTCGTCGGTGATGATATTTGTTTCGTTAAAAAGGAATATAAAAAAAAAAAAAAATTGGCCGCGAAAGGTGGAGTTGCAGGTTGAAGATGGTGTTCGGGTAGAGGATGTCGAGAGAAGAAGGAAGAAATGCAGGCCGAACGAGACAAAAACAGGAAAAGACAAAAAAAGATAAATAAATAAATAAAGGCAAATCAATTAAAAAATTCAAAAGAATATTAGAAATCGGTTTTAATCCGACGCGCGTCGGATCCGGTTATACGGTTCGGGTCAGAGATTCGGATCGGATTAACGGTCCGAACCCATTCGCTGAATAGAATAAAATAAAATAAAATAAACAAATTCTAAAAAAATTCAAAAAAATTCATAAAAGATATAAAAATCCTAAAAATCAATAAACAATAGGAAATTCGAAGATATAGAAAAATTCCGAAAATTTTAAAAATTATTGTTATAAAAAATCGAAAAATAGAAAATTCTTAAATAACAATAAAAATAAAAAATTTCAGAAAATTTCCAAAAATATTTAAAGATTCAAAAAAATAAAAAAATTTCCACATACATAGATTTTTAATCTCGAAAATAAATAAAATAATAATAAATATTTTATGAAATAATAAATTATTAAAAATTCAGAAAAATTGGAAAATTCTTTAAAAAAATTAAAATCTAAAATTAAACAACCCTTTAGGACTTTACAATATGATTTTTATTTTGAATTTCCCAACAAATTTATAATTCTTGATGTACTTATGCTTTGAATATTATATTTTTATTGTAAATATCGCAAATTATAAAATTCTAATGATTGGTATAATAGAGATATTTAAATATTTTTCTGATTTTCTATATTTATTTTGGTTATCAATATCTAATTAGATTTTTTTTTTTATCTCCTTAATTATTCAACTACTCTTTTTTAGAACACCGAAATTTACATAAATTTCATATTAATCTCTTCCGCATCATTATTCTTAACTTTAAAAAATAAAAAATAAAAGCTCTAAAGTTTTTGCACCACAAACCTTTCAGCTTCTCTGTGACTTTTACTCTCTTTTTCACTCACGTCATTCACTGGAAGCTCAAGCTCAAGCGCTCTCTCTCCATTCATCTTTGCTTTCACCAATGCCTATACCTAGTGAGTGACTCGCTGACTGTGGTTCGTCTCTGTCCATCGGTGGTGTCATTTATTGTGGTTTTTTCTATGTTCTTTTCTTCTTTTCGGTTTGGCTTTTTTGATAACTTCGAATTGGAGTGATGCAGGTTCATGACTCATGAATCAACTCGATGTCCTTAAAATGTATTTTCTGATTGTCGATTGTGATTTGAACCCGTTGATTCTGATATGCTTTCCATTGATTCTTGCATTTTTTTTTCTTGCCTTGGTTTCTTCTTTTTTTCCTTGGTTTGCAAGTTTTAACCTCTGTTATTTTCCTGATAGATTCCAGTTTCCTACTTGAATTATGGGGTTTTTCCCTGCTTTGTCTTCTTTCCAATTCGTGCGGTTTACATGATTTGAGTTCCAATTGCCATTCATATGATGCCTCAGTCACATTTTTTAACATCCTAAGGATTCATTCCGAGTGAGGGTTTGAACTTTTAAGAGCTTTTTCTTTAGGATTCCGTGTTGGGTTTCGCTTGAAGGAGTTTAAGTCTGTTTACTCATGGTTTTGCCTCTCTTATTGTGGCCATTTTCTGTTACATTTACAATCTTATCAAATATTCTTGTGACCATTCACCTGCAGCGAATGAAGATAATAGATGAGCATTTTAATTGAGTTGTGATCTCTTACTAAGAATTGTTAATACTTCCTGTCTTGGTGATTTATATCCATGGGAAACACAAGATGCATGGTCATTCATGTGGGTTCATGCGCAGTGCAGATAAGCTGTGAATTACACAATGGTGATGAGCTATATTCTAATTCAGAGACTGAAACTGAGCAGCCTCAAGAAGAGACTACAAATGTGAATGCATCAGGTAAGACCTACCTACATTTATAGCATGTATTTTTCATCATACTATACTAAAATTGTCTGAGTATTGATCTGGTTTGATAATATTAGATCCATCTTTTAATATTTAGAATTTCTTGTCTAGTAGCTGGCACTAGAAAAGGGAAGCGCAGCTTTACATGTCTATCGGGTGTATACAGTCTTTCTCCTAGGAAATGCATCATTGTCAAGTTAGGGAAGAAAATGCAGCCTATTGGAGGTTTGGGGAGTTTCTCAGAACCAATGGTTGCGAGTTGGCACCTTTGTTTACCACTTGAGTGCAAATTACCAAGGATATGAGAAACACTATGATTAGGATTGTAGAGGTAGTTAGCTTGTTCTGGCATGAAATTCCATTCATGTTTTAAATAAATTTAACATCATTATTAATATTTCCTTCCTGTCTAAGCATGATTATCTTCATACCAGCTACAGAAAAATGGATTCTACAATCCTAAATGTAGATTTTGGAAAAGTGATTTAAAAGCTGCTCACTATGATAGCTCTCAATCATTCTCATATCATTTGAAGAATCTGTTGGAGAGAGTGAGAAGAGATCAATGCACAAATCTTGTCACTTTTTGGAGTTCAAAGGAAAGGAAGGGAAGGTACGAATCTTGTTCTAGGATTGTTTTAATTGACCTGTCAACATTAAATGGACTTTCATTACCTGTTGATGACTACTTTGTCATAACCTTTCTATTTTTCATCTTTTTCATTGCAGAAGCTGACTGATGCAAATAAGGATAACAAAGCAAAATAAAAGATACGACACACCTTAGAGAATGAAAATTCGGCTAGAATAACAGCAGAAAAGGTACTCTTATGTTTACTTAAATTTTTGTGTTCCCTTATAAGTGATATTTCCATTTTGTAAATCAATAATCTCGCTTTAGAAAAGATTCTGATGAGGTGATATATTTTTGGACCTAAGGTAAAGATGTCTAGAGATATTTGCCACTTTTCCAACAATATGCGTCTTTTGAATAGCAGTTGTCATAGGAAGATAACATAGAATGTGTTCTAGAATTGCCTCCTTAAGATTGTCTATGTTATCAGCACCTGCATTGATATCTTGTTATTCCCATAGCTCTGTGATTTGGGTTTGCTAGTGACAGCTCAATAATATATAACTTGGTGCGGGTTTATCTAGCACACATAGTCCACCATCATTAACAAAAGAGCTATACAGTAGCTAGAGCTATAAAGCAAATTTGAGATGATGAAACCTGTACAATTTTCTATTAATTTGCTAACTTGACTACAGTTTGGTTTAATGAGAGAGATTAAAAATAGAAAAGTACTGCAGTCCTAGAGTACCCAAGTACTAGCTGTGCCACCACACACGTCCCCACAATTGTTGAAACGTTATTCAATATAGTTTATCTAGTGTCAACAAATGTTATGCGGTCTTGGTAATGACAATATTGCTGCTACAATGTATTAGGAATTTATACAGTTATCTGTGCGGAAGATGAATGGATCAAGAAAAGAGGGCAAGCTGGAATAAATAGTTTTAAATTAAAACCTAAAGTCTAACTTCCTAGTGTATGTTTTCATATGGTTTTGGTCGATAGAGTCATATAACAAATTAGCAAGGAACAACTATAGTTAGGAAGAATGTGATTACTTTCTCAATTTGATATCTCTGGACATCTTTTTCCGTTTCACAGGAAAGTGTGAAATATTGAATGTCTTTTTGATATTGTTCATTCAGTTATGCTGACCAAACCAAGTTCTGGCACATGATAGGAAGCAGAGTTAAGAATCAGAGGCAACCGTACGTATTTATGACTTCAGCTTAAAATTGCTCGCCAATAGATAGTAACATCATTGGTTTATAAGCTTTTTATGTTACTAAACTGCACGGAAGTATGAATGATCTCATGGAGGTATATTTGGAACTTGGAAAGAGTGATACCCCCTCGAAATAGTGTTTCTCTAGTGTTGGGAAAAGAGAAACCTAGATGGTCTGGTGTTAGAGCATAACCCATGCCTGAATGATTTGGGGCCTCCAAATCTAGTTGTCTTCCAACCAAGAACTTAAGGTCAAAGAAAGCGAAGAATGAAGAGATTCACACGTTGAAGGAATCTAGTTGTCTTCCAACCGAGAACTTAAGGTCAGAGAATGAGAAAGATGAAGAGATTCACAAGGTGAAGCAGATGCTGAAAGCAACAAAAAAGAAACTACAAAAGGCAAATGGAGATGTACAAGAGTTACAGGCTCAAAAAGCTACTGCTATTACACAGAATTGTCTGCATGTGGTGGACTTGAATTGGTCTCACAAGATCTGGACAAGGTAAGTATGTCATGAGCCATGAGGTGTGACTAATTTCATTGACTGTTACAATAGTGAAAGGTGTTTTATTTACTAAACATTGAGTGACCTTAATATTGGACACTAAGGTGGTTTTAAAGGGAATATAGGTGGATAGACACGAAACATGAGTATGGTATCAAGATCGCTTCGATGGAGCTTGGAAGTGGAATACAAATTTAGCATTTTGTTACTATGTTTTTTTCTTTTTGCTGTGACTAAATCATGTTTTGGGTTTACTTCTCTTGCATTATGCCTTGTCCTTTTTGTTCATTTTGAAGTATACAAGTGATTGCCCTTATTAGTCACTGCTGGGTGTTGCTCTTTCTTTCCATGTTTCCGGATAGTCACTGTTGAGCTCTCTTGTCCTTCTCTGTATAGATTTGGGAGTGTTATAGCATCTTTTCTATTGAAGAGAAGTTGAAATGTTGCCTGTTTTGGCACTTGAGAGTGGACGAGGGACACAGTCAAATGTTTGGAAATGGTCTCTGTTTATTAGATTACTTAATACCATATGCTGATAACCTTACTCTATATTTTTGGCCCTCAATGCAATTCTTCTTCTTCTTGCTCTTAAGGTTGGGCTTCTATTTTCATAATCGAACTTCTCAAGTTTACTGGGTTGCAACAATGATTGTGATTTGTGAACTTTGCCTCTTGGTTTGTAGCCATTCAGTAGTGGTCATAGTGTTTATAAGATGCTTTGGCCACTCACAACTCTGTTTTTTGCAGTGAAGTGAATGGAGCTCCTCTGTTCATGTCTTTGCATTTTTTATTTTTTTTATAAGTGATGGGAAATGTGGTTTATCATGTCTTGCTCATTCTGTTTAACAAATAAGCCTCTCTACGTTTTGATTTGCCTTACAAATTAGTTACGAGCTCCTCTGTTCATTTATTTTATTGCTCTGTGATCTAAGCTTCCTCTAAGTCCTCCAATCCGAATTATTGAAGGTTTGATTGTGTGATGTTCAAGTAGTGATCACTAACATGATTTCTTGGGCTGGTTTCGCACCCATTATGCTTAATCCTCTTTCCTCCACTCATTTGCTTTGTAGGATGATGACCATCATAACACAAAATAAAGATCTCCAAACATCAGTTTACGCTCTCCATCGTTGAGTCATGAGCCACACTCTAAGGGATGAGGTTAGTGCTATCTCCTAAGATACAGTGATCATTGTAGAGCCCACAATTGAACTATTTGTTTTTGTTATAAATGTCTTAGGTCCGGCAAAAAAAGAACAAAACAACTTCTTGTGCCCGTTGTTGAAGAAAGCTCATTAAAGAACTAGCATAATTCCTACATCTTCAAGATATGACGAGGCTAGAAAAGATTTTATAGCGATCATAGGACTTCTTTCTTGCATTGCAACTATACATAGAGCAATCTAGAGAGTCTAATAACTTATGGATGCTGGTGAAAAATTGACCATCATCCTTCAGTATGTCCAGACAATTTTTTTTGGATTGTGCGAAAAAGGCGAAAGTCCATTCATCAGAAGTATTCATCTTTTTGTTGTGATTTGTGTGACGTGATCAAATGGATGATTCGAGGTTTCATAGCTGTTGTGTGACGGCTAAGCAAGTTGAGCATCATAACTCCTGAGCACATCAATTCTTTTGATTTTGAATTTGTTGTTTTCTGAATCTTATGAGTTTGATAAGTTAATAGATTTAGCTTTGAGAAGATTTTGGAGTCAAGTACCCAATGGAGATGAGGATTTCGCATTGTTCATCCGTTGTTGTTTTTGGGTGGATATGTGATGCATTATCCCGAAGGATGTTGAGGACATGAGGCGATTCTCTTGTTCCATTTCCGATGACTAGCAAAGCATACATCTTGGGAATCATCTATAGCGTAAGAGCAAAAATAAAGATAAAAGTAAATGGGCGCGTGCTATGCAAATGCAATAGAGCTGAAAGAGTTTTTCTTATACTTTTATTAGTCTACCTTTATAATGTATTATTTGCTTGTGGTTATCTCACTAATTTTGATGAAATATTGTAGGTGTCAAATTTTGTAATACTACACTCATGTGGCTTGTACACTGTTAATAATTTAAAAGGATGTTAGGAAAATGAAAGCATGATATTACTTCTTTTTTTTTTAAAATAAGAACTAGAGATGGAGTTCAAGCTTCACATTGTGGTTTAGTTTCTAAGTTATCAATGATTGAGCTGAATTGAGTTTAATCTCAAACGCATATGCTATGTAGAGTTGAGCTTGAGCATGGGATTGGGAAGTGGAGTTTTGGCATACTACCAGTACAATATCAAACCATCAATTTCAACTCAAACTTTGCATCAACAAACAAATTTAAATGGATTTATAGCTCAATTGCGCCTTTATAGCTTTTTTTTTTCCAAAATGAAGTACCTTTTCTTAGACACTTTTAATGCATTGACCCACTAAATAATATGCTACTACATTCCTTGCTTGCCAACAAGAATGACGCTAGTGGTCTTCAAAACTTCACAAAGCCTCTCGAAAGTATACAAGTCCCGTGAGAGCTTGATTCCTGAAAAATATAATCACCATCAATCTTTCGAGAAAATTTCAGAATAAAAATAAGATAATCAAACTATGCAGTCAAATCAACCAGTAATACACATCAACTTATTTTTGCTGTGTTTAATCTATTTGTCAATGTATACTATTTACAAGAAATACATAGAAGATGTTAACTGCATTCATTGAGATTGACATACTCAAAAGGATACTGATGAAAGTCAAATAGATAGATTAACTGCATTCATTAAGATTGAAATATGAGAAATGATCTATATATAATAGAAAACAATATCATGTGAAATGATACATAAATCCGGCGAGATTTGTATTGTGATTAAAGGAACGGCATTATATGTGTAGATTCAGTATATCACATAAAGTTTATTTCTTGCACCACCAAATGCAAACAATTTTATACTGAGCCATTCACCCAATCTTTGGCTCGGACCCTACTTGGTTCATGAGATTAGTAAGGTATGATAAGGGTGTGGCGCCTTATCTGCTCAAGATAAGTTTCTCGGAAAGAGAAACAATATCCTATTACCAGAAAATGACCAGGTTAGTTATAAATCAAGTAGATAAAGCCCCCTCCTCCTTTTCCCCGTGTATCTAATGCCCTTATGGAAGCAGGTTAATGAAATTTCGTCTATGTGAATTCGCGTACGCATAAATACACTTTGTTGTTTTTTTCACAACTTTTATGAAAACTGGTTTTTTTCCCAATCGACTAAATTATAGTAGAAGCTAAAACCAAGACTCAACCTGGGCATCAAAAGTTAAATGAGTAGCAGAAATAGACACTATATTCTACCGGACATGAAACCTTCACAACTAAAAGAACGAATGCCTAGAAGATCGACTGCTTTAACTCCTCTATGAAGTGGCTTTTAATCAACTTAAAAAAAATAGGGGAGGATACAGAAATACATCATCCACCAATTAAATAAAGTATTTTAGGTCTGAAGTTTAGGAGTGAAGTCAATGTTTGAGACTTAGTGTAAGGAGATGTGACAAGTTTTTCCGACCTGCCTATATCTCCTTTCCTTCTGCATTCATTCTACTGGTAAGCGGCTGCTGTTCTTCAGTCATTCCTGGTGAGCATCCGGTGCTGTGGGTACCCTTCTATTGGCGTCAGGATCTCTAATAGCAATCATCATCATTGTGTTATCCACTTTTTTTTTAGCTCCAGTTCTGATTTGCTTTACATATCATGAGACTGTACTTAGGAAACAAAGAAGAAACCTGTCCTTCATGGGCTGTTACATATCTCACCTTGCAGCTCCTTGGCGAAGCTGTGTCCCTCTTATGTTCTTGTCTTTTGGTAGTCACTGATGTAGAATTTGGCGAGCACTTCTAATAGATTCTCTCTTTCACGCATGCATAATGGCAGCCCACTAAGGAATAGAAGTCCAAGCATGTAAACAGAAAATGAGACAGAATTCAAATTGTTCGCAGGATGTGAAGGTTCTGGGATGAATATTCTCTTGGTAGCATTATTATAGTCCAAAACGGGAGTTAAAACTTCACCTTCGGATGAGTTGAGTTGTGACGTGGCCAACACCTCGTGCTCAAATGTCACCTATTTCTTCAATGCTCTCGTGATCAGGCTGTACATGGTAATGTCTGTGAATTCATTATTCTCCTTGCAACGACAAAGTCCACTTCTTTTTATACATATGTTTTTCTTTTTGCTTTGCATTGTCTATGTTATAATGAAGAAACTCCTAGTAGAATCATGATATAACCTTGATAGTCGACATAATTTTCTTTAGTAGAACCTTCAATTGCCAAATCAAAGAATGGCAGCGAGAAGATTGTGGGCACCAATGTCTAAATCCAAGTGGTGTAACTGCTAATGAGGTCAATTTGGAGCTTAATTACTCTTGTGGTCTTCGATCACCAATTCTCATGGTAAAGACAATGAAAAATGTTGGAATTGGTTTTACGGTTGTGGTAAGTCGTGGGTTGATCAGAACACACCAAATCGAGCTGGGGACATGATAGTTGACTTGCTTGAAAAGAATCAAGCATTGTGCGGGTCAAGCCAATCGAGGTGCCACAAGGTCGACGTGAGCTAACTTCTAGCTGAAATCAAGGCTCAAAGGGCAAAGTATAGACGTTAAAAGGAGAAGCTCGCGCAAGTGAAGAAAGAAAATATGATATATTAATTGTCAATTGTTCTATGCAGTTGTGTCATTGTGCTGGTTGTGTCTAATGCGAGATTTGGTGGGAAGTTTCTAAGCTTCCATAGTTTATTGAGGTGAGTGTGTACATTTGTGTTGGGTTGAAATACTGAAAGTCCTACTTCCCTCATCTTCAGTACCCTTGTTCCCGCTTCATGCTTCAAAGTTGCTTTACTACTTAAAAACTAGATATTCTAATGGAAACTTGTTGGCTGTTTGGCAATCTGACAGAAAGCTTTCATCGTTCTTACCATTCTTATTGGAGAGCTTTTGATTCATTCTCATTCTGTTACGAAAAATCTAGTGAACTTAACAGTTTTGGCCTCATGTGTAGTCCAATATATCCATGAATTGCTTGCTAGTCACCTGGTGTAATTGGCACATGCTAATCTGGATAGGTGCCCTAGAAGTGAGACAATGAAATGACAACGCCTCGAGCAGGAAACATTCCACCATAAACTGTGATTAAAAATTTGACCCTGAATGGTCAGAGCAGCAGGATTGAAATGATCTTATTGTTCACTTTTCCTCAGCCCAATGGTTTATCAGAGGTTTAAACACTTGTGTATTTCTATGATAAAGACACTAACACGTAATTTTCAATAACACTAAAATATCTCCGCATATTTGCCGACCTGTAGGAAATACTCGTTCTTGTGTTGAATATGTTAGTTTCTTTCAACTCTTATTGAAATCATCGAAGGGGCGCATATGTACAGCTTGAGATTCTGTAAGGACCCGGGTCTTCACTGTACATATATTGTCCGCTTTGGACACTAACTCCTCACGGTTTTGTTCTTCTCAGGGCAGCCCATACTATCCCAAGAAAATGTGTATGTACAGTTAGAGACATCCAAGCCTTATAAGCTAGCTTAGGACTCCCCCCTAAGTGATGTGGGACGGGAGACATGCCCTTAGCCTCGCCTACGTACTTCCGAGGCGATCTTAGTCTGTCCCTCCGTATTGCCCCGGGTCTGGGACGTCACATTCTCGCCCCCTTAAGGCACAGTGCCCTCGCTGTGGCCTCACATGCTGCAGGAGTTGGCTCTGATACCATCTGTAAGGACCCGGGTCTCCACTGTACACATATTGTCCGCTTTGGACACTATGTCCTCAGGGTAGCGCATACTACCCCAAGAAAACGCGTATTTACAGTTAGAGACATCCAAGCCTTATAAGCTAGCCCAGGACTCCCCCCTAAAGCGATGTGAGATGGGAGACATGCCTTTAGCCTCGCCCGCGTACTTGCCAAGGCGATCTTAGTCCGTCCCTTCGTACTGCCCCAGGTCTGGGTCATCACATTCTCCTCCACTTAAGGCACAACACCCTCTCTGTGGCCCCACACACTGCGGGAGTCGGCTCTGATATCACTTGTAAGGACCCGAGTTTCCACTGTATACATATTGTCCGCTTTAGACACTATGTCTTCATGATTTTGTTCTTCTCGGGGTAGCCCATACTACCTCAAGAAAACGCGTATGTATAGTTAGAGACGCCTAAGCCTTATAAACTAGCCCAGGACTCTCCTCCTAAGCGATGTAGGACGGGAGACATGCCCTTAGCCTCGCCTGCGTACTGCCGAGGTGATCTTAGTCCGTCCCTCCGTACTGCCTCGGGTCTGGGTCGTACGGAGGGATGGACTAAGATCGTATTGGCAGTATGCAGGCGAGACTAAGGGCATGTCTCCCGTCCTACATCGTTTAGGGGGAGAGTCCTAGGCTAGCTTATAAAGCTTGGGTGTCTCTAATTGTACATACCCATTTTGAGCTTGTGGGCGGAGGAAACAAAACCTTGAGAGGCTGCTGCGCGACTCTGATGGAGGGGTATGTACTTAAAGAGGACAATATATTGGCTTGGGAGAGGGATGGTGGTGCATCCGCACTCTGCCCTTGCAATACGTGTTTTCTTGAGGTAGTATGGGCTGCCCTGAAAAGAACAAAACCGTGAGGACTTAGTGTCCAAAGCGGACAATATGTGTACAGTAGAAACCTGCGTCCTTAGAGGTGGTATTAGAGCCAACTCCCGTAGCGTGTGGGGCAACAGCGAGGGCGCTGTGCCTTAAGGGGGGGAGAATGTGACGACTCAGACTCGGGGCAGTACGGAGGGACGGACTAAGATCACCTCAGTAATACGCCGGTGAGGCTAAAGGCATGTCTCCCGTCCCACATTGCTTGGGGGGGAGTCCTAAGCTAGCTTATAAGGCTTGGGTGTCTCTAACTGTACATACGCGTTTTAAGCCTGTGGACGGAGGAAACAAAACCTTGAGAGGCTGCTGCGCAACTCTAATGGAGGCGTATGTACCTAAAGAGGACAATATATTGGCTTGGGAGAGGGATGGCGATGTGTCCGCGCCTCTACCGGAAGAACAAAACCGTGAGGATTTAGGGCGCGTTTGGTAATGATTATGTTCCCGGGAGTAGATTCGATCGTAACCGATTCTTTTTGATTACGTTCCAGGAACCGATTCTAAGCATTTTAAGCCGTTTGGAATCTGTCCAAAATTTCTGATTCGGAATAGAATTGCGTTTGGTACCGTGCTCATTAATTCTGTTCTAAATCAATTTCTTTTAATTTTTAAATAATTTTTTTACTTTTTCCTTTTTTTCTTTTCATTTTTTCATTTTTTTCCTTTTCTTTTTCATTTTTTCCTTTTTCTTTTCTTTTTCTCATCTTCTTCTTCTTCGTTTGGCCGGTCGCCGGACCGGCGACCGGCCAAACGAGGGCCGGCGACCTCACCGGAGCGTCGCGGCGGTAGCCGGGCGAGGCTCGGCCTCGCCGGATCCGGGCGAGGCCGAGCCGCGCCGGTGGCGAGCCGGCCTCGCCGGGGTTGGGCGAGGCTTGCCGGAGCCACCGGCGGGGCGGGCGAGCCTCGTCGGTGGCCGGCGGTGGGGCGGGCGTCGCGAGGCTTGCCCGGCCCTGCCCGGCCCCCGGCGAGGCTCGCGGCCACCGGCGAGGCTCGGCCTCGCCAGATCCTGGGAGGCCGAGCCTCGCCGGACGGCGGCCAGCGGCGGCGGTGGGGCGGCGGCGGCGGCGGACTGCGGGCTGGCGGCGGCGGTGGCGGACGGCGGACGGTGGCGGGCGGTTGTGGACGGCGGTCGTGAGATGGCCGAAGGGAATAAGAAAATTTCTTGATTTTGATTCTCAAATTCGTTCCGGAACAAGAATCAACTTTTTTTGGTTCTTGATTCTATTCCCAATCTGTTCGGGAACAAATTTGTTCCCTGAACAAAAATTTTACCAAACGCGATTCTAGGCCCAAACTGATTCCGGGAACAAAGAATCAGAATTTGGCCCTGTTTTGATGGTTACCAAACAGGGCCTTAGTGTCTAAAGTGCACAATATGTGTACAGTGGAAACTCGGATCCTTACAGATTCTGCTTTTGCTTTTATCAGGTCCCTTGGCTCGGATTCATGGTCGTCGGTTTCCCATCACTTTTGGGCGTGTCAGACACAAGCCGTCATCCACATTAGAAAGCAATTTCCATAATGCCATGCCATTTTGTAGGTCCAATTCAATGTATCAAGTCGCATATGCAAGCCACCTTTAGGCTTTTTAGGTAGGTCCACGATATTTTTTACCAGCCTCCTCAATCGGAATGCCAAAATCTTGGGTGATTGATTCAGATATAAAAGCATTCCTACTGGAATGTTAAGTCTTCTAGAAGCCCATGATATATGTAGAACATTTCAAGAATCAAATAAGATGTGGATTCAAAATCTCAAAAATTCGTTTGACTATGAATTTTTTCACACCAGATGATACAAATGACTGAATGCAACTAAAAACCGATATGACTATTAAAAGTTCGGCACTCTCAAAGCATTCTAATTATAAATTAGACGTACAAAAACCACTGGAAATTTGAGAGTAACCCTTTTTCTCAAGATCAATTTCTCTCAACACAGACATGAATTCTGTCCAATACAAAAAGCCACACCAACTGCCAATGCAATAACCGAAAAGCATATCGTAGTGGAAGAACTAGATGTACCCAGACACGAGCAGCAGCGTCCTGACCAGACTGAAGAAGGCAACGCCATGTTGCGCCTCATTTGCTTCACCACCTCTTGTCTCTTGTTCCTCAGCAGTTTTATCCTGCCTCCATCATCTTCGCTGCCGTTTTGCTGTTCATTCCCCAAAACAAAGTAACAAAAAACTCTCCATAAACAAAACCACAAAAACCCCTCACCTCTTATTAGCTATTACCAGAACATAGAAAAGAAAAATCCCCCAAGTAAACCATTTTCATGTGGGGATTTCATGTTGCGTACCTCGTGAATAGTGGCCAAGCTTTTGGTCTCTTCCTCCATCTCCTTCGTCTCGATCTCCTCTTCCTTGAACCTGAAAGTGGACAGAGCCGACCTCGACATCTCCTCGTCCTCCCTTGACAGTGACATGCTGCTGCTGAAGCTCAAGCTCTCCAATGAGTTCTGCAGGATCAGCAGCCGCCGTCGCCGCCGCTGCCGCCACTGTGCTGCCCTCTGCATGCCCAACCATCAATCGGTCTGTCGATGCAGCCGACACAATCTCTTCTTCCTTCAAAAACTGGAGACATTAACAAACCCATGGCATTGTATATCACCATTTTTGTGGCCTCACCAGAGGAAGGACACTTAATTGCCACATGTTGGCCCTACTCAAATTTGATTTGACAAAGAACTGACTAGACGAATTTTAAGACTCATAAACAAACACATTTTATCCAGGTTTTTGTTTCATTGCCTGAAGGGCTCCAAGCAAAAAATTTGGCAACATGAAAGAAGACAAATGAATACCGTCTTCCCTAAGTCGCCATCTAATGCTGATAATCGTAACACTGAAAACATGCTTTTTTACCCATAGCACGAATGGTCCTGTACCAGTAAAAGCTTCAGCATCTCAGACCAGATTGTCCTTGAAAATCAGCACTCCAAAAATAGATAGCACTTTCGATCGTCAAATTATGTAGGCTAGTTCAAGCTCTAAATTGAAAATATCCCAAATACAATATTAAAGAAATCGCATATTCATTGGATATTCTGGAGAATCTAAGTGAACAAATAGCACCTGATGTAAAGATGACACCTTTATTTTGACTCCCCAGTCAAAAAGATGGATTCATAATAATTTGAAATTAACTTTTCAGAAAATTTCGGACGGGTGGCATGCATGATAATCAAGCCAAGTCCCAATTATTTTTTAGCATGTTTCCAAAGCAAAGAACCGCAAAATTAAGCATTAAATATAGTTGCTCCGGCCTTAATTAACCCAAACAAAATCATGTGAACAATTCGTGCCTTTTTTTTTTTTGGGATGATCCTATCTTTTATTTTGCTAAGACTAGTAAGATCGCAATAACTACCTGCGTATGTGCATATACTCATTGACATCACTCCCAAACTTCAGATCTATTCAATCCGCAAGAGAAAACAACTCAAATGAGTTCCCATACCTCCATGGGAATGAAAGCAAAGTACAAGAAAAGGGATTAAGCTCGATGTAGTGGCTTATGACACCTTCATTCACGCCGTCTGGCTCGAACGAAGAGGACCCAATGTCACCGTTGGCCTCATCGAGGTCTTGCGTGAGGACTCGCTCGAACGAAGAGGAAATATGGGGATTCGACGAAGAAGAAAAAGGACAATCAGACGAAGAACAGGAGGATTGACGAAGAAGAAGCCGACTCCCCGAACAAGAAGTACACTATGGACGAGAAGGATGAAGAAGTGAGGAGAAAAAAAAGTCTTAAGATTATTGCATTTATCCTTTTAATGTTCTATATTCACTGCAAATATCGCAAATCACGGAAGTCATTATTATAGTGATTGGTATTAAGTAAGAAATGTAAAAAAAAAAAAAGTTGCAGTATATTACGTAGAAAAAAATGCTAAGTAAAACCATTTGTTTCTTATAAAATGGGAAAACATTTTAAATGATAGGCTCTAAGCTACTCCATATATATATTTCCTCCAATATGAAGTTTTTCCAAGTATTTGTGATAAAAACTGAACTTCTCTTACTGCAACTATGTAACTTTCTCATATACAGAAAAGGAGAAAAAAAAAAACGGAGAGAAAATATCACATGCGTCTACTGGTTTTTAAAGTGAGTGAAACTGAGTTTAATTCATGTCTGTATGATTGTTTTTTGATTTTCCACAATTATTATAAATCTGCCTATAATTGAATCCATGTTTGTGGATGGTTTTTGTGACCAACCTTATAACGCTTGAAACTTTGGATGGAGCCTTCGAATCCCTGCTTAACCCCAAGTAATTTCGGGCAACGGTAGATAGATAAGCAGCAATCATTTGGCAATTCGGTGGTCGATACATCAATCAGACTTTCCAACGATCCACAATCAAGATGTGTCATTTCGTTCAAAAACTCTAACTTGTCAAGGCCCTCGACAATCCGTAACTGGCCCAACGTTAGGTGCAAGGACTTGAGGTTCTTTAATTTTGACAAACCACCAAGACTTTGCAAATGATCACCAGAAAATGTCAAGAATTCCAACGATTCTGAAGTATCGACAACTTGAATATCGAGTATCTTATTGCAAGTCCGTAGCGAGAGACTCTGCAACTGATTGAAGACTCTCGATGCAAGGACTAGTGAAGATTCATGATAAGATTCCCAATGTATGTCGACGTACACAAACCTTCTGAAAGACTCGCACTTACTGATATCTAATTTTTCCAACGATTCCAGCACCCCAGCGATGCGGATCTCATCTAATTTTGGGCAACCACTCACGCTGACCTCTTTTAGCTTTGTCATGCTGGATAGCATGAATCTCTCAAGGGGTCCACATCCATCAACATAAAGCTCCGTTAAATTTGGAAGCTGAAGCCCATCGAGTATAATCTCTGGCATTTGAGAGCAAACGAGCCTTAAATCTGACAAATTCTTTAAGGTGGAGGAGAGAAATGTGATTGAATTGAAATTCATAAGAATGAGCTTTAATAGAGAAGAGGGAACTTGCTTGAGGGGTTGCAGATTCAATCCACACAAACGGACATCGTTAAGCTGAGGAAGGGAAGCCAACCCAGTGGGGGCAGGGACATGGACGAGACACAAGTTTAACTTTTCTAGTTTGGATAACCTCCCGATCCACCTCAAGTCACCAGTATGAATTCTATTTCGTCTGTCAGTTTTGGAGCCGTCTTCTAGTCTCAACCCAACCAAATTAGTCAAGTTTGAGAGGTCTGGGACAACCTCCAACGACGTAGATGACACTAACAAATAGGTTAAACTTGTTGGGAGTGCCGGCAACTCTCGGATTTCATCACACTCTCTTAACATCAGTATTTTAAGCCGTAGAAGCAAGCCAATTTCAGAAGGAAGTGGACTTTTCAAATTTCCTTCAAGCAGAAGCAATTCTAGATTCTCAAACTTTCCGATAGCACCCGATAACTTCATTGGACCTGGAATTGAAAGCTGCAACTCCCGTAATGATTTCCACTTATATATGGAATCCGGTAATTCCCTTATTTTACAACAATCCCATAAAGAGAAGTGCTCTAGATCCCTTAGGTCCCCGATTTTTTCGGGCAAACCTTCAAGGGAATGGCAAATACCAAACTTTAAGTCTTTCAGACGCTCTAACTTCCCAATAGAGCTATCAATCTTCGTTAAACTGTAGCAAGACAAAAAAGTCAGCCTCTCCAAAGTTGAGCATTCAGATAAGTCTGGTGTTCTGGTTATGCCATGACAATTATCAAGACTAAGAACTTTCAATTTTCTTGCCTCCTGTAAAAAGTGAATGCATTATCCATTGGAAAAGTAGTTCAAATGTTGCTGTCAAGGACAAAGAATGGAAATAAGCATATGACGCACCTTTATTAACTGCCATAATTTATCATCGTCTATACCGGGAATGTGTGAAAATTCAAGGACAACTACGTTCTTTAAGCACATGTTGGTCAGCTCACAGTTTAACATCAAAGCACTCCAATACATCCATTTTAATTTGGGAAAACAATCCATTAGATCGCCAACAAAGGTTCCTCCATCTAATTTAAGGAACCTTAGTTCTTTAAACCTTCCAATCTCTTCACTTTCGATACATATGTTTGCATGAGTTACTTCCATTGCTTGAACTTTCTTCATCTACAAACGAGAGCAAGAAACGAGTAGCGTTCAGCATTCCATTTTATCGAGGAAAAGTATTAAAACCAAGAAGAAAAAAGAGAATCTATCAGTTCTCTCATGAAGTGTCCCACCTCTTTTATCGTTATTGCATTGAGGACTTCCTCCTGAATCCATAACCTACTACGCTCCTCAGGATTTCTTCGATTTTCTTGACGAACAATTTCTCTTCCAAGATCTCTAAGTTGATCGTGCATCAAAAACTCATTGTACTTTCCAATCTTTATCAAGGACATCCTTTCGAGGACCGCAATTCCAGCATATGGGAAAAATTCACAATCGCTCCACATATAAATTGCATTTGTCTTTTTCTCACCAATGAAAAAGCATGTGATATCCAGAAAAATTTGTTGTTGATCAGAATTCAATGCATCATAGCTAATCTTCAACTTTTCGTAAACACCCTCTGGAAGTGTTTTGCTTAACTTGTCCAATGTTTCTGTCCATATTTCTTTTTTTTCATTGTACAGCATTGAACCAATTACTTCAATAGTCAAAGGAAGTCTTCTAGTAGCAGATACAATTTTCTCTGAAATACCACGGTCATCATTTGGAGGAGAGTCACTATTAAATGCATGTCTACAGAAGAGCTGAAAAGCATGATCATGACTCATCAACTTCATTTCATATTTTAAAATTTCGTACTTTGGTCTAGTGATTTGCAAAACATTCTCATTTCTAGTAGTAATCAGAACTCTAGAACCCGAACATAGAGTACCTTTTCCAACTAATTTCTCCACTTGTTCGTTTTCATCAACATCATCCAGTACAATAAAGACCTTCTTACTGTGAAGTGTTTCTTCGATCCTCTTCATTCCATAGTCGGTCGCATCGATGCTTCCTTTTCTGCGGCATTTCCTATTTCAGATAATAACTTCTTTTGCAATTCAACCAAGCCATCAGTTCTTGACGACCTTTTTCGAACATCTTCAAAAAAGTAGCAACACTTTCCAAAGTGGGTAGAAAGTTGATTAAACACGACCTTCGCGAGAGTCGTTTTACCAATACCCCCCATGCCATGAATTTGAATGAGCCGCCCACCTCCAGAGCCTACATCTAACAAATCTTTTATTGCTACCACTTGATCATCAATTCCAATTAAATGTTCAGTGACAAACTTTTGCTTTATCTTCAACTTCTTCACAACCTCCTCAACGACCAACTTGATTAGTTCACCTTCACTGTAATGAAGCAAAAACATTTCAATAGGGGAAAATTGCGAAAAAAAGAAAGAAAAGCAATCTGATTATTAAATTTCATTCGTGTACAATTCCATCAGAATTCGACGGAATCTCTTTTTTTTTTTTGGGTCCGTTTCCTAGCACTTGATGTTATTCAATTGCATCTGCTTAACTGCGCAATAATTCAAAAATTAATGGGACATAAAAAATCAAGATGTTTCTTCTCAAATTTCACGTTGCATGTAAGGTTTTCTTAGTTATCGCTTTTGATAACTCAACTTTTGTCATTTGATGTGTTATGGAAACCTTACGTGTACTTGATCTTGTAAAGTTCCAAAATAACACCAAGCATGTACAAAACAAACATCTTGACCAGAACAATGGAATCGACCCTAAGGATTTCAGATTTGATTTTTCTAGCTAATTTTATGTAACCATAAACAATATGAATCTACATCACTTTTTTTTGGGGTCAAATGCATCACTTATTTTTTTTTGGGGTCAAATCTACATCACTTTTAGATGGGCTTTTCATTCACATTGGTAGGTGCCACGCGTCGTATTGTGTCATGATGAAAATTGACTTGATCCCAACATGTGATTAGCAATCTTCAAATTATGTTAATCTTGTTTTTGCAAGATGAATGTAAACTATTTATGCATCGCGAATTAGCATTTTATCAGTTATATTCATGTGCCAACCTTAGAAGTGGGACATCATATGTTCAGGAGGAGAAATGTCTGATGTATTAATCGAAAGTTTAAATTATTAGACAGGAACGTGCATGGCATTCAATTATTCCACTTTGTCACCCATTATATAAAATGCATTTTTTCCAGCAGTTTTACATTTTATTTTACACGCAGGCCATTTAGTATTACTAGTGGAAGTCCCACCTCAAATGTGGTGATATATCTATGTTATTAAGTTTTGAGTAGTAGCTCTAGAAGCATTAGAATTTTACTAAGAGTTGCTTACTAATTGACACAGGAGAAAAAGGAAACAAAATTTATATAGACCATCAAAGCAAGGAAAAAAAAAATGAGCGTTTGTTTCTATTTTTATTTCTTCATTAAAAATAGACATATGATAGTGATTCTAGTGAAATCAAGAACACTAACAATTTTAGTAGCTCTAGCATGATTCTTATGTTTTTGGATTCTCTCCTCCTACTTTTACTATGTTCCTTCTTTCTATGATTTATTTACTTAGTTTTCGCAATTAGGAAAAAGAAATTAAAGAAAAATAAGGATCTTAGAATGCAGATAGCTCACCCTTTGTATTTCTTGGCTTCCCATCCCTTTATTGCATCAATCTCCTTCAAAGCCTCTCTCCAGGAATCTACTTGTTCAGTGCTCAACTTCTTCTTGCGCTTCAAATTGAGAATAGCATCACGATACACCCGGGTTTTCATCTTAACATCGTCAGGTTTCACGTTGTAGAAAATAGGTAGGATCTCTTTATTCCCGTTCAACTTAGAGGTATTCTCCACAATCTGCGCGAGCTCGCGAAGACACCATTGACTCGAAGCATAGGTTCGAGAGAAGATGGGAATATATATCCTAGAGTTGTCAATCGCTCTCCGGAGCGCTCCATTGATTCTTTTACCAACATGGAGCTTTTCACTGTCTTGAAAGACGCAGATGCCAGCATCAGTCAAGCTGTGGTAGAGGAAGTTGGTAAATCCACTGCGAGTGTCAGGTCCTCTAAAGTTCAAGAACACCTGATACTCACTTCCAGATGATGTTCCTGCCTCTAAGCTCTCCATTCTAACTTTAGCTTTAGTAGCTCTCTCCTCTTGTGTGAACAAGAGAGGCCATTGCCCTTGGCTGACTAAAGGTTTCAGCCACGAACATATCAGGTGAATATATCATGAGTGAGATTACCAATATATAAATTCAATTGCAGAATAACAATAAAACAAAAAGCAAGTATTTAGATGACCGTATTTTATTCAAACTCTCAATGATCCATATCATTTGTATGTCAACTCTATGAAACGCTGTATAACATTGCTTTTACCAAATACTTTTCTTCACTTACGAAATTCTAGGATGACTTTCTGAGAAAAACAAAATGTTGTGTATATGATAGGTGTGTCATATGCATTTTCTAAGCAAAGAATGTGCCTTTTCTAAGAAAAGAATGTGCCTTTTTCAATCTTGCCAACATAAAAAACAATATTCATTTTTTCTTTTTAAAGATTGTAAAACATTATATGTGAATCTAGAAAATTGAGAAAGATCAACAATCTACAAACTCGATCCACAAGACTTAAGAAAACCAAAAACTCAAAAAGTAAAGAATAAAAGTCATTTTTTTTTGACAAATAAATAAAAGTCAATTCAAACGTATATAAATAAACATGTACAATAATTAGGGTGCGTTTGGATGGGCATTTAGAAAGCCCATCCAAGCCCCAAAGCCCTTTCACCCAAAAAATGGGTGTTTGGCAACCATTCCCAAGGGGCTTTCAAGTGAAAGTTTCCCCTTGGGAATGCTGAAAGCTCAAGGCTGGTCGAGACCAGCCTTGAGCCTTCAGCATTTTCGGAATGCTGGGGGGCCATTTAATGAAAATATTATTTCCTATTCTACCCCCAAAATTTTTTTGAAAACCCACCGTTGCCCCTGCATTTATTTATTTTTTAAATGAAAAAGAGCAGCCCTTCGCCGGACCGGCGAAGGGCGACGGCCGCCGGCGAGCCAGATCTGGCGCCGGCGGCCGTCGGCTGGAGGTCGGGCGACCTCCGGCGAGGGTCGCGCGACCCAGCCGAGGGTCGCCGGAGGTCGCCCGACCTCGGGCGACCCTCGGCGAGGGTCGCGCGACCCAGCCGAGGCCGCCGGAGGTCGCCGACCTCGGGCGACCGGGGTCGCTCGACCCGGGGCCGCGCGACCCGGGCGACCGCCGCCCGGGTCTCGCGGCCGCGGGCGGCCTCGCCCGGGTCTCGCGAGGGTCGCGCGACGGTGAGGGCCGCTGCGCCGCGAGACCCAGCGGCGGTCGCCCGGGTCGCGCGGCCCCGGGTCGAGCGACCTGGTCGCCCGAGGTCGGGCGACCTCCGGCGGCTCGGGCTGGGTCGCGCGACCCTCGCCGAGGTCGCCCGACCTCGGGCGACCTCCGGCGGCCCTACTGGGTCGCGCGACCCTCGCGGAGGTCGCCCGACCTCGGGCGACCTCGACGGCCGCCGGCGCAGATCTGGCTCGCCGGCGGCCGCAGCCCTTCGCCGGTCCGGCGAAGGGTTTAGCTGATTTTTCCAAAAAAAAAAAAAGAAAAGAAAATATAATACCCATAAAGCCCCTTCCAAAAGTTTTTTTTACCAAACGCACGTTCAACTCAAAGTCCATTTGCAAAAATTTTTTACCAAACACAACTGCATTTTCCCCAAATAGCTTTGAGCTTTCAGCATTTGCATTGGACTTAAAGCCCATTGCAAATGCTGAACCAAACGCAGCCTTAGTATTATGAAATCAAATACTAAATCACAGATTCTTCTAAAACACTGAAATTTTTGGAACGGTTTGAGATTAGCCCGCAATCTTTCATAAATCCACTTGTCCATTCTTGTTAAGCAGCTGATCGGGGAGATTGTTGGTCCTATTACACAGGAAAGAACGCAACGATATACAAATGGGTATTTCAGTCTCAACGACCAGATCCGGCCTCGATTCTGGACAACGCACTTATTCTGAGAAAAAATTTCATCAAACCGAACACTTCAGGGCAAATTTAAAATAAGTCAGAACAGAATCGTACCGTGTTCGTGGTCGCTCCCGGGAAAGGGCTTCGTGAAGATGAATATGATGGCTCCTGGTACTGGATAGCCGGTTTGTCGGAGGGGTCAGCTGCCGGAGTCGCTCGGGATGACCGGGGACGTTGATCCCTGGGTTTGCGAAGAAGGTCGTGGCCTCAACCTGCTCTGCGCACGGAAAAACTAACCCTTTAAGAAGTCCTTGTCGCGGTTGCGTGAGGAGAGGAAGCTTGATGACTTTTTAAGTCTTCTTAGTGATCTGAGCATGAGTTCCTATGAAGCATGGACACGCTGTTGGAGCTTCCGTGTTGTGTCTGAGCGTGTCGGATCTGACACGTGTCAACATGTCCAACACGTTGGGACACGCTCGGACACGCGGTCAACTCGTGTCCGATTTTTCGACACGTGGTAAATTTTTCTCAACGCGTTCCGACACGCATGTCCCAGAAAGTATCATTGAAGAAGATGATGGAGGGTGGAGACGAGGGTGAGGAAGCGGAGGCGACGCCATGATGGTGAGGGAGGGCCAGAGGAAGAGTAGAGACCAAGGCGAACTAGAGGGTCGCGATTGCGATGCTGTGATGGAGGGCCAGTGGCGAGGCTGAGGTTGTGGCTGTGGCTGCAAAGGAGGAAGGGCCAGAGACAAGGCGGTGAGGCGACCGAAAGAGAGCAGAGAGGATCGTGTGAGAAGGAGGAGGAGCAGGTTGTGGTTAACAGGTGATGGGGGGAGGAGGGGAAGAAAGGGAAAGAACTGAAGGCGGATAGAAGGGAGGGGGAGGAGAAACAACGGGTGATGGGAGGGGTGGAAGAAAGGGAAAGAAACAAGGCGGAGGGGCCCCTGGGGTTGGGGTGGCATGGGAAGGGGGAGACAACAGATGATGGGGGCCAAGGGGTGGGGGCTAGCGTGAGGGGGAGGGGGTAAGAGAAATGAGGGAAATGACAGGTGGATTGGGGGACAAACGAGGGAAAGAAATCAGAGGGATGACGTGGGGTGGGATAGAAAATCCAAGGAAATGATAGGTCATTGGGGGAGAAAGGAGGAAAAGAAACTGAGAGGGGGAAGGGGGTGGGTTTGAGGTGGTGTGGGGTAGAGAGATATGAGGGAGGGAAATAAATTTTGGGGATTGAGGGTTTGGAAAAAAAAAAAAGGAGGAAAATAAT
This sequence comes from Eucalyptus virginea, assembly GCA_014182375.1. Taxonomy (NCBI): domain Eukaryota; kingdom Viridiplantae; phylum Streptophyta; class Magnoliopsida; order Myrtales; family Myrtaceae; genus Eucalyptus; species Eucalyptus virginea. The sequence goes on from CM024522.1 coordinate 11,137,426, forward strand.
TTTTGGACGGCAATGTTATATTTGTTAAAAAAGAAGAAGAAGCTAAAAATAGTTTTTAAAAATAAAAATACTAAAAGTTAAATAATGATAAATTTTAATTATTATAAAAGTCATAGATTTTTTTAAATAAGTTGATTATAATCTTTTGTTAGTTATTAATTTCATCTATAATTTTTGTTAAATTAGAAATATGTTTCCAAATATAGGTACGCATTAATTATTAATATGTTCAAATTTCATATGAATAGATTTATTAATATTATTTGTATAAATTCATTATAAGCTCTTTTTTGTTATTTATTTATTTGTGAATTTAACTCAAATTAATTAAAAATAAAAATATTTGTTTAACATATAATGTGTCTCAATGTGTCGGAAGTCTATATTTTTGAAAAATGACGTATTGGCGTGTGGTGTCGCGTCGTGTCGTGTGTCTGTGTCACGTGTCGGTATTACTTAAGGTGTGACTTCAAGCTGATATATATAGTCCATATCAGACTCGTCTCTGAGCCCATGGGCCCTCCGGTGTTTATTTTAGGGATGAAAGGGATTTTCAATTTGGAGTAAATCTATTTTAGGGTAAAAGCCTCAAAAATCCTAAATTTTACTTATTGTCACACGTTTACCATAACTGTTTTTGTGACACATTTATCTCAAACTTGTATAATGTGATATATTTAATCAAAAGTTCTTCTTATAACACAAAAAACTTAGAACTTACATTTGTGTAACACATTTATCCAAAAAATATGATGCCACAAAAAAAAAATTAGGGGGGAAAATGCGTTACATTTATGCCTACTATGACACATATTTTAGAAATTACCCATACAATTTTCATGCATAGAGTAGCTTGCTTGATGTGTCGACCATTATTAGGGAGATTAGTTCAATGCAAACCTGAGAAGGACGATAATGCAATTAAGAAGGGCGAAAAGAAACAGCAAGGAAACCCTTGCATGTGCATATTTTATGGAAGCAAAGCAATAGCAGAAAAAAAATTGAAGGGAGGCATGATGTTTCTAAAAATTGCCAAACAACTTTATAGAAATTGGGTCGGAAGGTGCCTTTGCCTTTCCTAAAATAAATAAATAAAAATAAAAACCAACCTGCCTTTTGAAGCACATAAAATTCTCTCTGGAGACTTGTCCCGTAATTATATACTTTAGTAGAATGGGAAATTATTGTATTAGGTGATGGATGTTTAATCGAGGAACGCTTATTTAAGGCGTTGTTGTCTTGGACCTCATGAATGTCCTCTTTCTTCTTTAAAATCTTTTTTAGTCATAATCGTCCGTCATGCCAACCTCTTTTTTTTTTTGGTCAACAACATGCCAACTCATTCAGCAATAACTTTTATTTTATTTTAAGTTCACGCGTCGCACGCCAAAGTGGACTATACATGTACAATTATATGTGTGTTAGTATTGTTAGTTCCTGTGTTTTGGTATTATCCACTTAACGAATACGAAAGATTACTTTTAAATGAAGTGCCCCAAACTTTTCAACAAATTCAATATTTTAGGCTCCTGGGAAGAACATAAAGGCAAATATGCTGCCATTAAGGTAAATTTTTAATTTTTTTCTTTTTTGGCTTGATTAAATATGTGCAAACCCACACATCTATGGTTGCATTTCCTAGAAATGAATCGAGGTCCCACCTACTTAGAATCATATAAAACGTTCTATAGATGACTCTATAGTTAAATAACCTCAAAAGCAGCCATTGTTGACCTTATGTTTGGCATACGTTCGCAAAGAATATCAAGTTGATAGAGAGAAGTAAAATAAGAAATTAGACATATATTATGTTGTATTAATATGTGATGCCAGTGGTCTTCAAATCTTCACAAGCCTCTGGCCTCTAAAACATGGACAAGTCCAATGAGAGCTTCAATCCTGAAAAACAGAATTACAATCAATCTTTCAAGAAAATTTCAGGAAAAAAAAAGAAAAACATGATTAGACTATGCGGTCAAATGAATTAGTATCACGCATCAACTGATGTTTATTGTGTATAATCTATTTTAATTTTTTTATGAGAACTAGAGATGGTGTTCAAGCTTCACATTGTGATTTAGTTTTTAAGTTTTGAATAATTGAAACAAATTGAGTTTAATCTCAAGCATGTAGACTTTATAGAGTTGAACTCGTGCATGGGGTTGAGAAATCGAATTTTTTCGTACTCAACAGTTCAAAATCAAATCATCAATTTCAAGTTAAACTTTGCATCCACAAGCTACTTCAAATCAATTTATAGCTCAACTGTGCCTTTATGGCTTTAAAAAAAAAAAAATGAAATACTTTAGCGTAGACTCTTTAGTGCATTGGCCCACTAAATAATATGTTACTTCCTTCCCTGCATGCCGACAAGGATGACGCTAGGGGTCTTTAAAACAAAACAATCCTCCAAAACATGTACAAGTACCGTGAGAGCTTGGTTCCTGCGGTTCCTGAAAAATAAAATCACAATCAATCATTCGAGAAAGTTTCACATTAAGAATAGCATAATTAAACTATGCTATCAAATCAACCAGTAATGCCTAGCAACTTATGTTTATTGTGTTCAATCTAATTGTCATTGTATACTATATAAAAGGAATAGATCGAAGATGTTCTAAATTCCTCAAAAGGATATTGAAAAAGTCAAATATATAGTTTAACTGCGTTCCTTGTGATTGAATTATAAGAAATGGTCTATATATGATGGAAACGATAGCATGTGAAAAGATAAATAAAATAGTGATTAAGGAATGGGATTGTGTGTGCGGATTCGGTACATCATATTAGTTCAATTTCTTGCACCACCAAATACAAACATTTTTATACTAAGCCATTTGCCAATCTTTGACTTGCACCATACTTGGTCCATGAGATTAGTAAGATATGATACGAGCGTGACGCCTTATCTACTCAAGATAAGTTCCTTCGAAACAGAAACAATATCTACTTACCAGAAAATAACCAGGTTACTTATAAATCAAGTAGACAGGGGCCCCCTCCTTCTTTCCCCGCTTTCTATCTAGTGCATTTATGGAAGTAAGTCGATGAAATTTCATCTATGTGAATTCACATACGCAAAAATACACTCTATCTTGTTAGGTTTATCACAATTTTTATGAAAACTAGTTTTGTTCACAATCTAGCCAAATTAAGAAATTTTCATGTACACAATCAACAAAATTATAGTAGAAGCTAAAATCAAAACTCAACCCAGGCATCAAAAGATAAATGAGTAGCAGAAACAGACTCCATCCAGGTTTTTGTTTCATTGCCAGAAGGGCTCCGAGAAACAAATTTAGCAACATGAAAGAAGAAAAGTCATGATTTAATGCTGATGATCATAACACTGAAAACATGCTTTTTTTACCCAAAGCACAAATCGACCTGTATCAGTAAAAGCTTCAGCACCTCAGACCAGATTTTCCTTGAAAATTGGCAAAAAATAGATAGCACTTTGGATCGTCAAATTATGTAGGTCAGTTCAAGCTCTAAATTGAAAATATCCCAAATACAATATTAAAGAAATCATATATTCATTGGATATTTTGGAGATTCTAAGTGAACAAATGGCACTTTAAGTAAAGATTACACCTTTCTTTTGACTCCCAGTCCAAAAGATGGATTCATAATAATTTGAAATTGACTTTTCAGAAAATTTGGAAGGGGTAGAACGCATGATAATCGAGCCAAATCCCCATTAGCATGCTTCCAAACAAGAGAACCGCAAAATTGAGCATCAAACATAGTTGCTCCTGCCTTAATTAGCCCAAACAAAATCATGCAAACAATCTGTGTCCTTTTTTCCGTTTTGTTTTGGACGATCCTATCTCTTATTTTACTGTGTTTGTGCGTATACTCATTGACATCATTCCCAAACTTCAGACCTATTCAATCCACAAGAGAAAACGCCTCAAATGAGTTCCCATACCTCCTTCGGAATGAAAGCAAAGTACAAGAAAGGGGATTAAGCTCGATGTAGTGGCTTATAACACCCTCGTTCACGCTGCCTGGCTTTGGACGAAGAGGACCTGACGTCGCCATTGGCCTCATCGAGCTCTTGCGCAAGGACTCGATGTTGTCTGCCCGAATAAAGAGGAAATATGGGGATTCGACGAAGAAGAAAAAGGACACTCAGATGAAGAACAGAAAGATCGACGAATAAGAAGCGGACTCCACCGAACAAGAAGTACACTATAGACAGAAAGACTGATGAAGAAGTGAGGGAAACTCGAGAAGAAAACTCACTTAGGGCTTGGAAATTTGGGGCAAACCTTAAAAGGACAAGACGTTTTTGCACACAAACCTTTTCTCTTAAGCTTTATGCCATAGAGAAGTGAATAAAAAATGCATAGCTAGCATCTTCCGTTTATCAAATTAGATGAAATTAACAAAGAGACTCAATTGTATTATATCAACAAGTTTTATGACTCAATTATAATTTTTATAAGTTTTAGAACTATTGCATTTATCCTTTTAAGGTTCTATCTTCACCGTAAGTATCGCAAATGATGAGTCATTGTCATAATGATTGGTATGAAGTAAGAGATGGAAAAAAATAAAAAGTGCAATATATTACGTAGAAAAAATGCTAAGTAAAACCATTTATTTCTTATAAAATGAGAAAAAAATTTAAATAATAGGCTCTAAGATATTTTATATATATTTCCCCTACAATACAAAGTTTTTCCCGATATTTGTGATAAAAACTGAACTTCTCTTACTGCAACTATATAACTTTCTCGTAAAAGGAAAAAAGGAAAAAAAAAAAAAAACAGAGAGAGAAACCATCACGTGCATCTACTGGTGCTTAAAGTAAGCGAGACCGTGTTTAATTCACGTTTGTATGATTATTTTTTGATTTTCCACAACTATTATAAATCTACCTATAGTTGAATTCATGTTTGTGGCTGGTTGTTCTTAGTCACCTTATGACGCTTGAAACTCTGGACGATGCCTCTGAAGTGTCCACTAACCCCATGTAATTTCTTGCATTGGTGGATGTATAAGCGGCAATCATTTGGCAATTCGGTGACCGATATTTCAACGATCCACAGTTAGTAAGTTCCAATTCTTTCAAAACTTTAACTTATCGAGGCCCTTGACAATCCGTAGCTTAAGGCCGGAAGATATTTTGAAGGACTTGAGGTTCTTTAAGTTTGACAAACGACCAAGACTTTGCAAATGTTGACTAGCAAGTAAAAAGTCTTCCAACGATTCTGACATACCAACAACTTGAATACCAAGCATGTCACAAAAACCTAGATAGAGATACCGCAACTTATTAAAGACTCTCGATGCAAGGATTAGTGAAGATTCAAGAGAATATTCCCAATTTATGTCGACGTACTTGAAGCTTCTTAAGGGCAAGACCTTTCCGATTTGTAATATTTCCAATGATTCCAACACCCCAGCGATGCGGATCTCATCTATTTCCAGGTACTTCTTCATGCTGACCAACTTTAGCTTCCTCATACTGGATATTATGAATCTCTTGAGGAGTCTACAATTATCAACACGTGGATACATTAAATTTGGAAGGTGAAGCCCATCAAGTTGAATCTCTCGCATTTGAGAGGGAGAGATGTTAAATTTGACAAATTCTTTGAGTTGGAGGAGAGTAGCGTGATTGAATTGAAATTATCAAGGGTTAATTCTAACAGAGAAGAGGGAACTTGCATTGAGGGTTGCAGGTTCAATCCAGACAAATGGAGTTGGTTAAGTTGAGGAAGGGAAGCCAACTTAGTGGGAGCAGGGACATGGAGGATACACAATCTCAACTGTTTCAATTTGGATAACCTCCCAATCCATCTCAACTCACCGCTATGAATTCTATCTAGTTTGCCAATTATAGAGCCATCACTTAGGTCCAACTCAACCAAATTAGTCAAGTTTGAGAGGTCTAGGACAACTTGCAATGACACAGATGACACTTCTAGATGGGTTAAACTTATTGGAAGTGGTGGCGACTCTCGAATTTCATAAAACTCTCTTAACACCAGTCTTTGCAATTACCAGAGTAAGCCAATTTTAGAAGGAAGTTGACCTTACAAATTGGCTTTATTCCAAAGCACTAAATGTTCCCCGAGCATTCCTAGGCTTGAAAGTTGCAACTCCCGTAATGATTTCCAATTATAGATCGAATCCAGTAGTTCTTCCATTTGATGACACCAATTAAAAGAGAAGCGCTCTCGATTCTGTAGGTCCCCAATTTCTTTAGGCAAACCTTCAAGCAAAGGGTAGTGATGAAACGTTAAGTCTATCAGATGCTTTAACTTCCCAATAGAGCCGTCAATCTTCCTTAAACCTCAGCAAGTCCAAAAAGCAAGTCTCTCTAAAGTTGAGCATCCCGACAAGTTTGGTGTTCTGGTTATGTGATGACACTCACAAAGACTAAGAACTTTCTATTTTCTTGCCTCATGTAAAAAATGAATGCATTATCTAATGGAGGAACAATTCAAATGTTGCTTTCAAGGACAAAGAATAGAAATAAGCATATGACGCACCTTTATTAGGCTCCATAATTTCAGATCGTTTATGTTGGCAATCGATGAAAATTGAAGGATAACTACATTCTTTAAGCACATATTGGTCAGCTTACACTTTAAACCAGGAGCACTCCAATAAATCCATCTTAATTTGGGAAAACAATTCATTAGATTGCCAACAAAGGTTCCTCCCCCAAATGTAAGGAATCAAAGCTCGTCAAACCTTCCAATCTCCTCACTTTTGATGGATACTTCTTCATGATACAATCTTAGTTCCATTGCTTCAACGTTCTTCATCTGCAAGTGAGAGCAATAAACAAGTAATATTCAGCATTCTATTTTATTGAGGAAAAGTATTAAAACCAAGAAGAAAAAAGAGAATCCATCAGTTCTTTCACACATGCATGATGGCGGTCCACTAAGGAATAGAAGTCCAAGCATGTAAACGGAAAAAGAGACAGAATTCAAATTGTTCGCAGGATGTGAAGGTTCAGGAATGAATATTCTCTTCGTAGCATTATTATAGTCCAAAACGGGAGTTAAACTTCACCTTCACATGACTTGAGTTGTAACGTGGCCAACTTCACGCTTAAATGTCACCAATTTCTTCGACGCTCTTGTGATCAGGCTATACATAGTAATGTCTGTGAATCCAATATTCTTCTTGCAACAGCAAACTCCACTTCTTTTTATACAGATGTTTTTCTTTTTGCTTTGCATTGTCTATGTTATAGTGAAGAAGCTCCTGGTAGAATCATGATATAACCTTGATAGTCAACATATGTTTCTTCTATCGCATTCCCCCATTGCTTCTGCTGCATTTAGTAGAACCTTCAGTTGCCAAATCAAAGAATGGCGGTGAGAAGATTAGAGGCACCAACATCTAAATTCAAGTGGTGTAACTGCTAGTGAGGTCGACTCGGAGCCTAACTACTCGTGGTCTTCAATCACCAAATCTTATGGCAAAGACAAGGAAAAATGTAGGAATTGGTTTTACGATTGTGGTAAGTTGTGGTTGATCAGAACACACCAAATCGAGCCAGGGACATGATAGCCGACTTCCTTGAAAGGAATCAATCATTGTGTTGATCAAGCCAGTCAATGTGCCACAAGGTCGGGAAGAGCTAACTTCTAGCTGAAATCAAAGCTCAGAGGGAAAAATATAGATGTTAAAAGGAGCAGCTCACACGAGTGAAGAAAGAAAATATGATATATTAATTGTCAGTTGTTCTATGCAGTTGTTGGGTCATTGTGCTGGTTATGTCTAATGCGAGATCTAGTGGCAAGTTTCTAAGCTTTCCAATATTTATTGAGGTGAGTGTGTACATTTGTGTCAGGTTGAAATACCGAAAGTCCTACCCCTCATCTTCAGCACACTTGTTCCCGCTTCATGCTTCAGAGTTGCTTTACTACTGAAACTAGATATTCTAATGGAAAGTTATTGGCTGTTTGGCAATCTGATAGAAAGCTTTCATTGTTCTTACCATTCTTATTGGTGAACTTCGATTCATTCTCATTTTAACAGCTTTGGCCTCATGCATAGTCTAATATATCCCTGAATTGCCTGCTGGTCATTAGGTGTAACCGGCAGAGAATTTTTTCGAGGGGGAAATCAGAGATATTTTGTTCCACCACATAGATTATTTGATTTATCCATTTCGAAGAAGTTTCATGATACATCAAACAATCATTTAGAGGATTTAATGATTCCTAAAAATGGATTCATACTTTTTAATTTTAATTAAAAACTCTTTATTTTTGTGGTATAATTGAAATAAAGATAATCGAGAATAGAGGGTAGGGATTTCGATTGTGTATCGACATCCACACGGCCAATCTCCGATAGAAGAAAAGGTTCCATTGAAACAATTATTTCGTTTTCAGGGCAACCTCGTAGCTTTAAAAAAAAAAAAAAAAAAAAGCAGAGGGACGGGGGTAGAAATGACAAGAAGGTATTGGAATATCAATTTGGAAGAGATGGTGGAAGAAGAGTTCATTTTGGTCATGGTGCTAGGAAATGGAATCCTAGGATAGCACCTTATGTTTCTACCAAGCATAAAGGTATTCATATTACAAATCTTACTAAAATTGCTTCTTCTTTTTTTATCAAAAGCCTATGATTTAATTTTTGATGTAGCAAGTAGGGGAAAACAGTTTTTTTAATTTTTGGTACCAAGAATAAAGCAGTTAAATTTAGTTGCATAGGCTGCAATAAGGGCTCAGTGTCATTATGCTAAATTAAAAGTGGCTCGATGGTATGTTAACGAACTGGTCCACAATAAAAATGAGACTAGGGACTTGAGAACGGAACAAAAGGCGGAGAGACTCATTCGTCTTCCAAAAAGAGCTGCTGCTATGTTGAAGAGACAGTCATTTCACTTGCAAACATACTTGAGCGGATTAAATATATAACGGGATTACCTGATATTGTAATTATCGTTGATCAACAAGAAGAATGTACAGCCCTTCGAGAATGTATCACTTTGGGAATTATTCTATCAGAGGTGCCCTAGAAGCGAGACAATGACGACCCCCTCGAGCAGGAAACATTCCGCCGTAAACAATGATTAAAAATTTGACCCTGAATGGTCAGAGCAGGAGGAATAAAATGAAGTCTCATTGTTTTCTTTTCCTCAGCCCAGCGATTTATCAGAGGTTTAAATACTTGTGTACTTCTACACTAAAGACACTAAAATCCGTGATTATCAATAGAACTTCCATATCTCTGCGTATTTGCAGACCTGCGGGAAATACTCATTCTTGTGCTAAATATATTAGTTTTTTTCAACTCTTAATGAAATCATCAAACGGGCGCATATGTACAGCTTGGGATTCCGCTTTGCTTTTGTTGGATCCCTTGGCTCGGATTTGCGGTCATCGGTTTCACGTGTCAATTTCGCGCATGTGTTAGACACAAGCCCTCATCCACATTAGAAAGCAATTCCCACAATGCAACGCCATTTGTTAGGTCCAATTCAATGTAATGAAGTCACATATGCAAGCCACCTTTAGGCTTTTTAGGTGGGTCCACAATATTCTTTTACCAGCATCGTTGATCGGAATGCTGAAGTCGTGATTGATTCAGTTATAAAGGCATTCCTTCTTGAATGTTAAGTCTTTTATAAGTCTTTGATATGTGATTGATTCAAATATAAAAGCATCCCTACTTGAATGTTAAGTGTTACGCCCCAAATCCCAAGCATGCGCACATCCCTCGGCGGTCGACTAAAAATGCGCCGTCCCAGGACGCGTCGCCAACCCATTCGTTTTATACACTTGCGGAAGCGAACAAATAAACCCCAGACAACAAATAAACACAGGGATAGTAAAAGTAGGACAACCACTTATCACAAACCACACTTTATAAACATATTAGATTAGCCCTACAAGTCCATATACAATCTAACTCAAAAAGAAACTATTGGGCCACCTACGCTCCGGACCATTCCGTCTTGAGCTTCGGGTTCTCCACGACACCATCAGGAATGTCGATGTCATCGAGTGAGCTACTTCCCCATCCTTGATTCCAATGGGAGATCCGTCAAAACCCTACAAAGGACCTTCTCGAGCCCCGTTAGGATAGTCAATGAACCATGCCTTGAAGCGATGGGGTACCCAGTGACGGAGACCCTCATCGACCCAAATAGTGGTCACAACTAACTCACTGGTCTAGGTGTGTGACACCCCGAACTTCCTCAAGGAGCCACAGGCACCTAATGCTACACCTAATTACATCTCTTAGAAGAAGCGTCGACGTTCATAGACACCCTTTTCTTTTTTTTTTGAAAACGGTCCCAGCGCGACTCATTAGCGGAAGCAAAATTTAATTTCGCCATCTCTCCCTCCAACAACCATGATACAATTGCACACCACTAAACATCATATGAAAAAAATAGAGCCCAAACACTTTTATTTACATATTTTCATGATGGATTTTTCTTGGGTCGGTACATCAAAAGAAATGCCAAGATTTTTAACTACACTCGGCCACAACCCCAAAAAGAAACACTCGACCCACTATGTCTATCGTGCAAGATCTCCCATCAACTAGTGTTGGCTATCATCCCAAAAAGTTGCAGCTCCTACTTCTCACGCACGGGCCCTCACACCCATCCCGGTGCATCAGGCGGTGGCGGCGGCAACATCCCACGCATCACTCCATCTCGACGAACATGGACGGATATAAACTCCTGAATGACAGGGCCCCCAGCCAGGCCCACGTCGTACATCACTAAGGCGCGCACTCGAATAAAAGTCAGTCCAGGAATGGTGGGACAGTCGATCTCCACACACTCGACCTCTACATCTGAAGGAATGCCGTAAAATACGCCCCGCGTGACAGCAGGGAGCGGCATCCTGCTAATCTGAAATGTTGGTCCCCGAAGGGGTGAGTACAACCACTCAGCAGGTAAATGATCCAATAACCACTCAATGCATCATACAATACAATCGCAACATAATACATGTCATTCATGCATCCAAGCCTACTTACCTTGAAGCCATGCATATACCATCATACATCCTCATCACAGTCATATCACATACATGTCATCATGCCACAGGTGATCATCATCATATCATATATGCAAGTCATCATGCCATAGGTGATCATCATCATATCATATATGCAAATCATCATGCCATAGGTGATCATCATCATATCATATATGCGTGTCATCATGTCATAGGTGATCATCATCATATCATATATGCGTGTCATCATGCCATAGGTGATCATCATCATATCATATCATATATGCATGATTCAATTTCCACTTTTAACTTTCAATTCGATCACCACATCACTCTTTCTCGGGATCATCAATTTCATCCCATACTTTACCACTCGCACCCCATCCTGGCATCGCGAGAAAAACTTCCGGCATTCAGCCATTTAAGGCCACCGGGCATCCGACACCCCCACATTCCGGGCATCTCGCATCCCAACTGGCATCACGAGGCATCCCCTCGGGCAAAGACCTCCGAGGCTTCCGGCACCCAACCATTCCGGGCATCTCGAAACTCCCGAGGCCATCCGGCCATGTATCTCTATACATTCCGGGCATCCGGCAGCCCCCATCCCGGGCATCCTAATACTCCCAGGGCATTATCAACCGCCTCAAACAGTTTCCTCATTTATTATTGTTCATGTTCACCAATTTAGGTCTCAACTCAACATGGCACATGATGTAATGGCAAACAAAATCACTTCCATCCTTTAAATCATACATGCATCTCCAGTCATCATCATACATGCAGCAAGACACAATCATTCATAACAATAAAATTCATGGAATTCGTACAATTTAGAATAGTCCATTTATCATGCCTTTTTGAAGTTTATTAAATTCCAGCTTGTACCATTTTAGAAAATATTTAAATTAAATATCCATATGATTCTCAAAAATCATGAAATCAAGGCATGTGATAGACAAGACAATAAGATAATGATTTCATGAAAAAAACACATGCCCAATAGAGTTCCACACAAAAGATATAATTCACACAAATACAGCATGCAATTTCGGATAGAAACAGAATGTGCAGTTTTTGAAATAATTCGATTAAAATACCCGAACGACCTCCGAAAATTATGAAATTTTTCCAGGTTATAGTTAAGACACTAAAGTAGATTTTTCATGAAGACTTCTAGGCCATATTCGTTTTAGATAATTTCCTATAGTCGTCCGAAACTTCTGGTTCTAGCACCGAAACGTCCAGTGTAGTTATCTCCGAAAAATCAAGTTTTTACCCACTTATTCTTCTTTTTTTCCTCTGAAATTTGAATATGTTTTACTTCAAGAGGTTCCCTACAACTTTCATTAAGGGATCTAAGTCAAATTTCCAAATAATAGTCACCATATGGGTCCATGAAGTCTCGGGTGTCCAGCACCGCGTCTCCAGATTTACCGTCTTCAAGAGTAAGTCGATTCACTAGGCTACACTTGCTCATTTCACTTAAAATTTGAGTATGTTAGTATTTAGGATGTTCTCTACAATTTTTATAGAGAAGTCGAAGAGAGATTCTTGATAAAAATCAACATGCAACCACAAATCTACCAAAAGGTCAGCAAAACAGTTCCAGATCTAGTGTCTTCGTAGGATGAAGGTTTGACCCCTTAAATCTCCAGAATTTTGTACCAATTTTAGTATGTTGTAGTTTAAGATGTTGGCTACAACTTTCATGAAGGAATAAAAGTCAAAATCCAACTCGAAACATGTATGCAAGCCTTCACAAGATTCTGGTTCAGGCGGTTCACACGAAAACAGCAAGCTATCTCAACAAACAAAACATACTAGCTCCGGTTTCTCACTCCTAACCACCCAAAATTCGACACCACTCCAAACACACATGCAAGACACACATGCAAGAGTAGGAAGTGGATCCCAACTTGCCTCTAAACTCAAGAGAACGACGGCACACGGCGGACGAACGGGCGGTGACGGGCGGACGAACGGCGAGCGGCTCCTTCTCCTCCTCTCTCGGCCTCACTCTCTCTCGCGCAACTCCCTCTCTCTCGCAACTCTCTCTCTCCCTTTGGCTTGGACGGAAACCCCAACCGGCCACTCTCTCTCTCTCCCCTTTTTGTTCCCCCAAATCTCCATCATTTGCAATCATCACTTGCCTCTCCACAAGCCAATGCATGCAAGCCTCTTTTGGCCACTTGGCATGCCACATGCAAGATGGGCTTGGGCTTGGATTGGAAGAAGTGGGCTGGCCACTCCTCTTGGGCCTCAATTGGGCCGCCCTCCCTTGTGGCCGACGACAGCCCCTTCGTGGGCTTCAATGGGCCGGCCATCTTGGCCCATCAAAATCCACTCTTGGGCCTAAGGCCCTAACCTAAATAAAAAAAAATCAAATTTCACCTTTTATTCTTTCTTTTATAGATTTTAAGTTTTAAATTCCACATGGCCAAAATCTTGTAACATTTTATTTATAGGAATTTAGTCTATGAGGTGCATAGCCAAGAATAGATTATTCTCATTAACAAATAAATAAAAAGAATCATGAACACAAGCATATATTACTTAGTCCTAAGAGAAAAATAATGGCTAAAGCATAAACCATAGGTAATTTCAATTTTGTGATTAAAATCGACTGAACTCGATTTTAGTACAACCTAACCTATCGGGTAGCTTTTAGGAATTTTAGCGCGTTTAACCCGTGGTCGATAATTTTCAATTCACGTTTGTGCATCTTCGACTCATAGACGACTCTCAGCTGTCGTAAAATCGCAACGTTTCAATTACGTGTACCGAGTATAAAATTGATAGAAAATTGGGTCAGTACTGTTCGACGCGAATTTCGCAATCACGCGGAATCACCCCTAATTCAATTACGTGATTCTGTCGAATCGACCTATATCTGATCACAATTCGATTATAACAGTATCGTATTGATCCTTGCCAATTATTATGATCGAGCAATCGATAGTTGATTTCCGATTGATTTCTTGAGTCTGTCACATTTATATCTCTTAACGGCCTCACCTAATAGGTTAGTTAACTCGTGAGAGACCAGCTTAGAAAAAAATGACCATAGGCACGTCAATGAAATGCCCATTTCATATTTATAAATGACCATAGGCACGTCAATGAAATGCCCATTTCATATTTATCAGGACGGGGTCAAATTTCAAGATGTCACATTAAGTCTCCTAGAAGTCCAAGATATGTATAGAGCATTTCCTGAGTAAAATGAGATGCGGATTCAAAATCTAAAAAATTCATTCAAATATGAATTTTTTCACACCTTGGATGATACAAATGACTAAATGCAACCAAAAACCGATATGACTATTTCAAGTTCAACACTCTCAAAGCATTCTAATTATAAATTAGATATACAAAAATCACTGGAAATTTGAGAGTAACCATTTTTCTCAAGACCAATTTCTCTCAACATAGACATGAATTACGTCCAATACAAAAAGCCACAGCAACTGCCAATGCAATAACCAAATGCAAATCGTAGTGAAAGAACTATCTGTACTCGGACACGAGCAGAGGTGTCCTGACCAGACATGATGTCGTGCCTCATTTGCTTCACCATCGCCTGTCTCTTGTTCCTCAGCAGCTTTATACTTGCCACCGTCATCTTTAATGCTGTTTTGCTGTTCATTCCCAAAACAAGTAACAAAAAACTCTCCATGAATATAACCACAAAAACCCCTCACCTTTTATTTGCTATTACTTGAACATAGAAAAGAAAAGGCCCCCGAGTAAACCAATTTCATGTGTGGACTTCATGTTGCATACGTTGCGAATGGTGGCCAAGCGTTTGGTCTCTTCCTTGATCCGAACCTGGTGGGAGAGGATGCAGTCACAGACCACCTTCTTCCTATCCATCTCCTCCTCCTTGACCCTGAAAGTGGACAAAGCGGACCTCGACATCTCCTATTCCTCCCTCGAGAGCGACAAGTTGCTGCTGAAGCTCAAGCTCCACGACGAGTTCTGCAAGACTAGCTGGTGCCTGCCATCGGGTTCTCCAAGACCAGCTGCTGCCTGCCATAGCTACCGCTGACACCGCTGTCTGCAGCAGCGGCAGCAGCAGGAGCTGCTGCAGCGGCGATAGCAGTGGCAGCAGTAGCGGCGGCAGCAGCAGCGGCGGCAGCGACGACAGCAGCGTTAGCAGCAGCGACCGTAGCAGGTACCGCCGCAGCTCCTGCCGCCGCAGCTCCTGCCGCTGATGCAGCTGCCACCGCAGCTGCCGCCACAGCTGCGGCGGCAGTAGCTGCTGCAGATGCCACTGATGCAGCTGCTGCTGCTGCTGATGCAGCTGCCGCCGCAGCTGCTGCCGCCGCAGCTGTCGCCGCAACTGCTGCCGCCGCAACTGCAGCCGCGGCTGCCGCCGCCACTGCAAAAAAAGATAGCACATTGGATTGTCCCAAATACAATATTAAAGAAACCATATATTTATTGGATATTCTGGAGATTCTAAGTGAATAAATAGCACTTTAAGTAAAGATGACACCTTTATTTTGACTCCCCAGTCCAAAAGATGGATTTATAATAATTTGAAATTGAGTTTTCAGGAAATTTTTATGGGCGTTATGCATGATATTCAAGCCAAATCCCCAATCCTTTTAGCATGTTTACGAAGCAGAGAACCGCGAAATTGAGCATTAAATATAGTTGCTCCCACCTTAATCAACCGAAACAAAAGCATGCGAACAATTTGTGTCCTTTTTCTGTTTTGTTTTGGACGATCCTATCTCTTATTTTGCTAAGATTAGTAAGATCGCAACAACATCCTGCGTTTGGGCATATACCCATTGACATCATTCCCAAACTTCAGACCTATTCAATCCATAAGAGAAAACAACTCAAATGAGTTCCCATACCTCCTTCGGAATGAAAGCAGAGTACAAGAAAGGAGATGAAGCTCGATGTAGTGGCTTATAACACCCTCATTCACGCCACCCGGCTTTGGACGAAGAGGACCCGATGTCGCCGTCGGCCTCATTGAGCTCTTGCGCAAGGACTCGACGTCATCGCGCTCGAACGAAGATGAAATTGGGGGATTCGGCGAAGAAGAAAAAGGACACTCAGATGAAGAAGAGGAGGATCGATGAATGAGAAGCGGACTCCATGAACAAGAAAGAAGTACACTATGGACGAGAAAGACTGATGAAAAAGTGACGAGGCCTCGAGAAGAATACTCAATCAGGGCTTGGAAATTTGGGGCAAACCTTCCAAGGGCACTAGTTTTTGCACACAAACATCGTGTTTGAAGGCTCGAAGCTCTATGCCACGTAGGAGTGTGAAAAGAATAAACAAAATTTTTCATTTGACTAATTGAACGAAGTTAATAGAAAGACTCCAATATACTAAATTAACAAGTTTTATGACTCGATTGTAATTTTTGTAAGTTTTATGACTTCTAATGTATTTATCTCTTTAATGTTCTATCTACACTATAAATTTTGCAAATCATTAAAGTCATTGTCATAATGATTTGTATTAAGGAAGAAATGGAGAAAAAAAAAAGTGCAGCATATTACGTGGAAAAAATGCTAAGTAAAACCAATTGTTTCTTATAAAATGAGAGAAAATTTTAAATAATAGGCTATAAGCTATTCTATATATCCTATAAAATGAAGTTTCCAAATATTTGTGATAAAATCTGAACCTCTTACTGCAACTATGTAACTTTCTCATATACAGAAAAAAGGAAAAGCCAAAAAAACGCAGAGAGAGAAAACATCACATGCGTCTACTGGTTTTTAAAGTAAGCGAGACCGAGACTTATTGTATGATTGTTTCTTTTTTTATTTTCCACAATTATTGTAAATCTCCTTATAGTTGAATTTATGTTTGTGAATGGTTTTGCTGACTCACCTTATATTGCTTGAAATCTTGGACGGAGCCTTCGAATCCTTGGTTAAGCCCAAGTAATTTCGGGCAACCGGCAATACTTAAGTAGCAATCATTTGGCAATTCGGTGGTCGATACATCAATTGGACTTTCCAACAATGGGCAGTCACAAAGGTATAAGAGCTTCAAAAACTCCAACTTGTCGAGGCCCTCAACAATTCGTAGCTCAGGGTTGGACTCTATGCACAAGCGCCCGAGGTTCTTTAATTCTGACAAACCACCAAGACTTTGCAAATGATTATCAGAAACTGTCAAGTCTTGCAACGATTCTAACATACCAACAACTTGAATACCAAGTATCTTATCGCAAAACTCTATGCAGAGTCCCCACAACTTATTGAAGACTCTTGATGCAAGGACTAGTGAAGATTCATGGGAAGATTTCCAATGTCTGTCAACGTACACGAACCTTCTGAAGGACTCACATTCACTGATATCCAAATTGCGCAACGATTCCAGCACCCCAGCGATGTGGATCTCATCTAATTTTGGGCAGCACGCTACGTTGACCTCTTCTAGCTTCGTCATGCTGGATAGCATGAATCTCTCGAGGGATCCACAGTCAAAAATTAGAAGCTCCATTAAATTTGGAAGCTGAAGCCCATCGAGTATTATCTCTTGCATTTGAGAGCAACGGAGCCTTAAATTTGACAAATTCTCTAAGTGGGAGGAGAGAAACGTGGTTGAATTGAAATTATCAAGGGTTAGCTCTAATAGAGAAGAGGGAAGTTGCTTGAGGGGTTGCAAGTTCAATCCACACAAACGGAGTTTGTCAAGCCAAGTAAGGGAAGCCAACTCAGTGGGAGCAGGGACATGGAGGAGACACAAGCTTAATTTTTTTAGCTTGGATAACCCCCTGATCCACTCTAAATCACCAGTATAAGTTCCATCACGTCCGTCAATTTTTTTGGAGCCGTCATCTAGTTTCAACCTAACCAAATTAGTCAAGTTTGAGAGGTCCGGCAACTCTCGGATTTCATCAAACCCTTTTAACTCCAGTAGTTGAAGCCGCAGAAGCAAGCCAATTTCAGAAGGAAGTTGACTTTTCAAATTTCCTTCAACTTGAAGCGCTTTCAGATTCTCAGACTTTCCGATGGCACCCAGTAAGTCCAGTGGACGTGAAAGCTGCAACTCCCGCAATGATTTCCACTTATATATGAAATCCGGTAATTCCTTCATTGGACTACAGTATTGTAAAGAGAAGTGCTCTAGATTCCGTAGGTCCCCGATTTTTTCAGGCAAACCTTCAAGGCGATCACAAAAATCAAACTTTAAATCTTTCAGATCCTTTAACTTCCCAATAGAGCCATCAATCTTCGTTAAGCCATTGCAAGCCAAAAAAGTCAGCCTCTCTAAAGTTGAGCATTCCGATAAGTCTGGTGTTCTGGTTATGTCATGACAATTAGCAAGACTAAGAACTTTCAATTTTCTTGCCCCCTGTAAAAAGTGAATGCATTATCCAATGGAAGAGCAGTTCAAACGTTCATTTTAAGGACAAAGAAAGGAAATAAGCATATGACGCACCTTTATTAACTGCAATAATTTCTGATCGTCTATATTGGGAATGTTGAAAATTCAAGGACAACCACATTCTTTAAGCACTTATTGGTCAGCCCATACTTTGGCAATGGAGCATCTCTCAGATAAATCCATTTTAGTTTGGGAAAACAATCCATTAGATCGCCAACAAAGGCTCCTCTATCTAATCTAAGGAACCTTAGTTCTTTAAACCTTCCAATCTCTTCACTTTTGATACATGTTTGAGTTACTTTCATCGCTTGAACTTTCTTCATCTGCAAACGAGAACAAGAAAGTAGTAGCATTCAGCATTCCATATTATCGAGGAAAAGTATTAAAACCAAGAAAAAAAAAAAAAAAGAGAATCTATTAGTTCTCTCGTTAAATATCCGACCTCCTTTGTCGCCATTGTAGCAAGGACTTCATCATTTATCCATAACCTACTAGGCCCTTCAGGATTCGTTAGATATTCTTGACGAACAATTTCCCTTCCAAGATCTCTAAGTTGATCGTGCATCAAAAACTCATTGTCGTTTCCAATCTTTATCAAGGACTTGTTTTGGAGGACCTCAATTCCACTGATTGGGGAAAAATCACAATCTGTCCACATATAAATTGGGTTTGTCATTATCTCACCAATGAAAAAGCATGCAATATCCAGAAAAATTTGTCGATGCCCAAGAGTCAATGCATCATAGCTAATCCTCAACTTTTCGAAAACACCCTCTGGAGGTGCTTTGCGTAACTTGTCCAATGTTTCTTTCCATAGGTCTTGCGTTTTATGGTTCAAAAGTGAACCAATTACTACAATAGCCAAAGGAAGGCTTCCAGTAGCAGATACAATTTCCTTTGAAATATCATCGCGATCATCTGGAGGAGAGTCCTTGTTAAATGCATGTCTGCTGAAGAGCTGAAGCGCATGATCACTACTCATCACCTTCATTTCATAAGGTAATGTAATGTACTTCAATCGAGAGTCTTGCAAAACATCCCTGTTTCTAGTAGTAATCAGTACTCTAGACCTTGAACACAAAGCACATGTTCCAACTAATTTCTCCACTTGTTCGCTTTTATCAACATCATCCAATACAATGAAGACCTTCTTATTGCAAAGTGTTTCTTCGATCCTCTTCTTTCCATAGTCAGTTGCATTGATGCTTTCTATTCCTGCGGCACTTCCTATTTCAGATAATAACTTCTTTTGCAATTCAACCAAGCCATCAGTTCTTGATGACTTTTCTCGAACATCTTCAAGAAAGTAACAACACTTTCCAAAGTGGGTAGAAAGTTGATTGAACACGACCTTGGCGAGAGTAGTTTTACCAATACCCCCCATGCCATGAATTTGAATGAGCCGTCCACCTCTAGAGTCTATGTCTAACATATTTGTTACTACCGCCACTGGATCATCAATTCCAATTAAATGTTCAGTCACGGACTTTTGCTTTATCTTCAACTTCTTCACAACCTCCTCAACGACCAACTTGATTAGTTTGCCTTGGCTGTCATAAAAGAAAACCATTTCAATAGGGGAAAATTGCGAGGAAAAACAAAAAAAAAAAAAAAAATTCTAGCAATTAAATTTCGTTCGTGATACAATTCCATCATACTTCGACATAATCTCATTTTTTTTGTTCATTTCCTAGGAGTTGATGTTATGCAATTGCATCTGCCTAACTGTACAATAGTTCAATAACTAATGGGACATCAACAATCAAGACGTGTCTTTTCAAATTTCATATTGAATGTAAGGTTTTCTTAGTTATCGCTTTTGATAACTTAACATTTGTCATTTGATTTGTTGTGCAAACCTTACTTGTTCTTGATCTTGTAAAGTTCCAAAAAAACACCAAGCATGCACAACACAAACACTTGACGAGTTCTATGTATCCATCAAAAATATAAATCGACATCGCTTTCAAATGTGCTTTTCTGCGTATTGCTAGGTGCCACGTGTTGCATTGTGTCATGACACCCGAAAATTGACTTGATCCCAACATGTGATTAGCAATCTTTGAATTATGTTAATCTTGTTCGTGCAAGATAAATGTACAACTATTTATGCATTGCGAATTAGCATTTTATCAGTTATATTCATGGGACAACCTTAGAAGAGGTACATTATATGTTTAGGAGGAGAAATGTTTGATGCATTAATTGAAAGATCAAACGATTAGACAGGAACATGATTGGTACTCAATTATTCCACTTTTAGCCCATTATATAAAATGCTTCTTTTTCCAGTGTTTTCATTTTTTTTTTTTTTATACACGCATACCATTTAGTATTACTAGTGTAAGTCCCACCTCAATCGTGGTGATACATCAATGTTATTAAGTTTTGAGTAGTAGTTCTAGAAGCATTAGAATTTTACTAAGAGTTGCTTACTAAATGGCAGAGGTGAACAATGGAACAAAATTTATATAGACCATCAACGAAAGGAAAAAATTGAACTTTGTTTTCTATTTTTAGTTCTTCATTAAAATTAGACATATGATAGCGCTTCTCGTGAAATCAAGAACACTAACAATTTTAATAGCTCTAGCATGATTTTTATGCTTTTGAATTTTCTACTCCTGCCCGCATCTAATATGTTCCTTTGTTCTATGAATTATTTACTTAGTCTTTGCAACCAGGAAAAAGAAATTAGGGAAAATAAGGATCTTAGAATGCAGCTGGCTCACCCTTTGTATTTCTTGGCTTCCCAACCCTTTATTGCATCAACCTTCTTCAAAGCCTCTCTCCAGCAATCTACTTGTTCAGTGCTCAACTTCTTCTCACGCTCCAAGTTGAGTATGGCATCGCGATACAATGGAGTTTTCAGCTTAACATCATCAGGTTCCACGTCAAAGAAAATAGGTAGGATCTCTTTATGCCCGTTGGACTTGGAGGCGTTCTCCACAATCTGCGCGAGCTCCCAGAGACACCATTGGCTCGAAGCGTAAGTTTGAGAGAAGATGGGGATGTAGATCCCAGAGTTTTCGATCGCTCTCGGTAGCGCTCCATCAATTCTTTCACCAATAAGGAGCTCTTCATCATCTCGAAAGACACAGATGCCAGCATCGGTCAAGCTATGGTAGAGGAAGTCGGTAAATCCATCACGAGTGTCGGGTCCACTGAAGCTCAGGAACACTTGATACTCGCTTCCTGACGATGTTCCCGCCTCTGAGCTCCCCATTTTAAACTTTAGCTTTAGCAGCTCTCTTCCACCCTCCCTCGTGGGTGAACAAGATAGGCCTTCGCCCTTGGCTGATTGAAGGTCTCAACCACAAACATATCGCGTAAATATATCATGAGTGAGATTACCAAGATCAGAGAAAAGCATAAAAAATACTATCGCAGACTATTATATAAATTCAGTTACAGAATAACAAAAAAGAAGCAAATATGCAAATGACCGTAGTATATTCAAACTCCGAATGATCCATATCATTTGTAAGTCAAATTTTTGAAAAGGTTGAGATTAGCCTGCAATCTTCCCATAAATCCACTTGTCTATTCTTGTTAAGAAGCTGATCAGGGAGACTTTGGTCCAATTATACAGGAAGGAACGCAAAAAAATACAAATTGGTATATCAGTCCCGACGACCAGATCCGTCCTCGATCGTGGACACCGCACTCATTCTGAGCAAGGTTTTCATGAAACCGAACTCTTCAAGGCAAATCCAGAACAAGTCAGAAGAGAATCGTACCGTGTTCGTGGTCACTGCTGCCGGGAAAGGGCTTCGTGAAGATGAATATCGATGGCTCCTGGTCCTGGCTAGCCGATTCGTCGGAGGGGTCGGTTGCCGGAGTCGCTCGGGACGACCGGGGACGTTGATCGCTGGGTTTGAGAAGAAGATCGTGGCCTCCTCTGCTCTGCACACGGAAAAACTAGCCCTCAAAGAAGTGTTTGTCGGTGGCTGTGCGAGGAAAGGAAGCTCGAAGACTTTTAAGTCTTCCAAGCGATCTGAGAGTGCCTTCAAGCTGTATGTACGGTGCATGGGCCCTCCGGTGTTTAACTTTAGACAATTGAATTTTCTCAAATTGTTTCTTGTCGAGAACAAAAAGTATTTGCGGCAAAATAATAGTTGCTAAGGAAAAAAAAAATGTCTAGGACACGGAATTGATCTTAAAGTACTATTCCTACAGCACCTAACCAAATCCACCTACGTTAGAGAGATGATTATCAAATGAGTAATAAATTTTATTGTACAAATATTAATTCAATACTATTTTTTTTTTTTTTTGGTAATTTTGCTATTATAACTTTAAACCTTTGTACAAAAAATTCTAAACTATGCCTATCGCGATATATATTTATCTTAAATTTTTTTGACATTAAAAATTCCAAATTTATATTTATTTGACACGTTATATTTATCACAAGCTTCTTTTTGTGATACTAAAAATTTCAAACTTATATATATGTAATAGATTTACCCCAAAAATATGGTGTCGCAAAAAAAATTTAGGTTTTTTTATGTCAGAAAAAAAAATTTGAGGTAAATGTGTCTCCCTATGACACATTTTAGAAATTATCTGTAAAATTTCTATGCATAGAATAGCTTGCTTGATGTGTCAACCGTTATCAGGCACAATACTTAGGTGCGAACTTGAGAAGGACAATAATGCACTCGAAAAGGGTAAAAAGAAACACCAAGGAAACCCTCGCATGTGCATACTTTATGGAAGTGAAGCAAAGCAATGGTCGACAAAAAGTTGAAGGGAGGCACGAAGTTTCTAAAAAATGCCAAACAACTTTATAGAAACTGGGTTGGAAGGTGCCCTTGCTTTTCCTAAAATAAATAAATAAATAACCAACCTACCTTTTGAGGCAAGCACACAAAATTCTCTATGGAGGCTTGTTCCATTTTTCAATTCTAACCATTAGAAAGGGCATCTGGAAAACACAAACATAATTCAAGGAGGTGGCTTATATTTTGCATATATCTCCATGCGTGCATATAATTTTAGGCAATGAGATTATATCACGAATCATGAAATTGATTGGATACTCTTAATTACTCAATACTCGATATCAATAGGAAACAACATACAACCTATTTTCTATATATCTCCAAGTGTGCAAAGAATTTTGATTCAAGTTTAGCTCCCTACATTTTCTAGCACAAGTTGATCTCTTTGAAAGGGATTAAAATGATGACTATATATGTGCAAACACTTTAGAATCTTCAAAAGAGCGGAAGAAAGAATATAGTCAAGGGCTATATCTTAAGAAGAAACAAGCTCAGCTCATGATTATTCCCTTTAGTCGATCTACATCTCTGATTGGAGGTAAAATCTCTCATTTTCCATAAGCTTATTGAATCGACATAGAAGGAGAAAAATAAATGAAGTGCAAGCTCTGCTAATGTCATGACGATTGTAAGTGGGGGCAGCTCCGCTGTTTTCAAACTCTCAAGCAAGACTCATCGACGGTTCCGCACCCTACGAATTTCTTTTTTTCTTCAGTTTTTGTCTCCTTTTATTTAGGTTTTCTCTGATTTTTTAAATAATTTCTTTGCTCTTTCTTCGCCTCATTAGCACCAATGTAGAAAGAAATTACAAAGCGCCACATCCAATTTTGGAATCTACGTTACCAAATTTGGTTATGAGTCTGTCATAAGGATTAAATTGTACCCAACAAAAAACGTTTAGGACTTGATTGCACAAATTCAAAATTTGGGACTTGACTGCATATTCGGCCAAACATTATGGACTTTTTGGTGTAATTTTCATTTATAAGAACCTAAAATGAGAATTAGCATAGTGGATAGCAAATATTCTTATAAGATAATAACAAATAAGGGTTACTCAAATAAAAATTCATAGTTTGATTCACATCCTACATTGATCTCTCCCATCGACAAGAACTCTGCTATTGACGGGTTTTCCAATGCATCTCTTACCTTGATTTGGCCTATCCTTCCACAACTGTAGAATAAACTTGTAGATTAGCAGCAAAATAGCATTTGGTTGTGAGGACAGATTTTCACGCCAACAAGCGCAAGGAGAGGGAAAACGCGTGGAATGGGGTCGCTATGTTCCAGTCATGCCCGTGTAATGAACACATGAAGTTTCATCTCTATATCCTTGTGAAACCCCCAATGTAAACGCAAGAAAAATTGAAAACGCGTGGCATGACTCTATTATATGTTGGCAAAAGCAAAAGGGGAGAGAATTGTGCATGATTGTTATCTCTTTTATGTTTTTCCACAACTTTATGTTTGTCTTTTTGACAATTCAACTCAATCGTGAATAAGTCGATAAAGGATACATAAAAGATAAAGAGAGGAGCTTTACCAAAAAAAAAAAGATAAAGAGAGGAGGGTCACCTATTCCCTCCCTGACTCAATGCCATGACCGTTTTTATTGGAGAGGGGAGTCATCGGGCTTGTTCTCAGTTGCTTCGGCGTGGGAGGCTATTAGATGGAGGAAACCCCGCGTCAAATAGATTAAATCAATCAAATCAATCTTGTTGGCATGCTTTCATCTGGAACAATGCTATTGTGCCTCGATATCAATTTAACCTTTGGCTCATTACTAGGCGTAGGCTCCCTACCCAAGCTCTCCTTTTATCGTATGGTAGAATTGATGCTGCTTCCTGCCCTTTTTGCAATGATATGCCTGACTCAGTTGATCATCTCTTTTTCGGATGCCGTATTACTTCTAGGCTTGCTTTCTTCTGGGCGACTAGATGTAATCTTCCTTGGCGTAATGGATCTTGGGAGGAGAACCTAAGCTGGGCCATTTCCTTACTCTCGGGGAAAGATTTTTATAAGTGTATTGGCCGTTTCTCCTTCTTAAAAGAATTTCCTGCAATCAACTTATTTCCCTTTTTGGTATTCATTTGGATCCTTGCGAATATTATGCACAATGATATTTTTTGCCACATCATTTGGAAGCACAGGAACAATATCCTATTTAGGGGAGAGTCGATTTCTGTTTTGGCCATGAAGAAGCAACTACTTAGAGCTGTGAAAGATAAGGCCCTTTCCTTAAGGGGTGTGGAGGATTCCATTAGAAATAGGAGGCTACAACGTTCTTGGGATATAGACCCCATCGTATTTTTCTCTTATGGTGGCCTTGGGGACCTCCTTTTGGCTAGCTGATTTTTGGGCGTGGTGGTTGCAGGCGCTGCTCTGTCACGTTTGGTGTTTGTTCTCCTTGACCTTCCTACCTGGCCGGGGGTTGTTTTTTGCTAGTTTCTGCTGTGGCTTTCTGCCGCCCTAGCTTTGTTCCGGCATTCTGTCTGCCGTGCTTTTTTTGTTGGTTGTGCGGCTCTGTTTTTTGCTGCGGTTGGTCCTTTTGCGTCCCGGTATCCTTCCACTCAGGTTGTTTTCTTCTTGAGTGTAAGTTTGGTGCCGGGATTTTCTGTACATTTGCCTTTCCTCAATATAATTATTACCCTTTCTACCAAAAAAAAAAAAAAAAGATAAAGAGAGGAAAGAGACCAAGAGGATATGAGACTTTTGCAATGGGGTCGAAATTTTTTAAGGCTTCTTTGTTGATGGGATGTTAAGTTGAAAATGAGAGAAACTGAGTTGGCAGGTACCTATGCCTATCCTTAAAGAAAAAAATAAAAGCAATTTTTGGGTAAAGCACATAAAAATTCTCTGGTGGGTTGTCACGCATCTGAAAACACAAACATAATCATTGAGAGGTGCCACAAAAGTAATGTAAGGTATTTGGACTGTATCACGACTCATTGAATTGGTTAGATGCATAGAGAATCAAATATTCAAAAAAAAAAAAAAACTTCTTTTTGTTTATCTCCGCATGTGTGTATAATATGCTTTATGTTTAGCTCTCTCCATTTTTCAGTATAAGCTAAGCGAACGAATCATAAAATATTAATAAAATATATAACTTATAGTTTAATATAGCTAAGCCTCACGATAAAGGAAATAAAAATGCCTAAGTTAGACAAAATCATCATCCGTTAAAAAATAGGACTCGCACGTAAACCAATTTGGTTGGAAAATTTCAATGCTATATAATCAGTTTTTTAGGCTCAGATACCAAATAATTCGAGACAATAAGGAGAAGTGAAGCAGAAGCGGAAAGGGGATGCCGAGATCAACAATTGACAACAAAGAAGAGAAAGAAATGATTCGTGAAATTGATTGATTCTCTCAAAAAAATCAGATACTCAATACCAAACAACATAAGACTTATTTTTTTTTTCTTTATATATCTCCATGCCTGCATATAATTTGGTTCAACTATAGCTCTATCCATTTACCGGTATAAGTTTATCTATTTGAAAGGGATAAAATGCCAACTATATACGTATAAATATCCTTGATTGGACGTAAAATATTTCATTTTTCATAAGCCCATTGAATCGACATAACATTCTAAAAAATCAAACTATATGATTTGATATTTTACAGGTTTGTGCCAACTAAAATGAATCGGAGGATGAGGACAAAGAAAAAGAAGTGCTGGCTCTGCTCATGGACATTATAGTAGGGGCAGTTCTACCGTCTCCAAAACCCTCTAACAGCCCTCACCGACGGTTCCACTCTCTATGACTTTTAGTTTTATCTAGTCTTTGTTTTTGTTTTTTGTTTTTTTTTTTTAAATTTTTTCTCCAATTTTTTAATTTTTTTAATATTTGAATTTTCCTAACATGGGGCCACATTAGCACCACATCAGAGGCACGTATGTTAAAAGAAATTACAAAATGCCAAGTTAGATTTTGGCATCCATGTTAGCAAATTTGACCATGAGTTTACCAACAATATTATATTGCACTCAATGAAAACCGTTTAGGATTTAATTACATAAATTTAAAATTTGGGACTTGATTGCATATTTGATCAAATGTTCTGAATTTTCAGTGTCTCACTTACAAAAGTCTAAAACAAGAAGCTAGTAAGATAAGAAAATTTCAAATATAAGTACTGGTTGCTAAGATAAAAATTCTAGTTTGATTTGGATCTTGTATCGGTCTCGCCCACTAAGAAGAACTCTGCTATTGACGAGTTTCCCAATGCATCTCTTTCTTGATTTGCCCTATCCTTCCCCAGGTCTAGAATAATAAACTTGTAGATTAGTAGCTAAAATAGCACATTGGTTGCGAGGACAAATTTTCACACCGACAAGTGGCTGGTGCAAAATATGAATGGTACAATATGTGCTCTTGATTGTAGTGTTCCGCCGGTTAAGCGAGATCGACACTTTTTCTCATTGATTTTTGACTCACTAAATCTTGCAAAACTTCCAAACCAGGAAAAAAAAAAAAAAAAAAACTCCTGCAAAACTTGAACATGGCGCGCCCATTTCTTTAACTTGTTATCATCATAAGTCTCACTAAAACCATATTACAGATGAAAAACCTTCACCACAATGCAATCAATGCTTTTGGCTCTAATATTAAATAATGCAGGACGAATATTGTTCTAATACCAATTGATGAAGCACATAACTAGAAGGAGAAGAAGAATGAGAAGACGTCAAGATTGGTAATAGATAGAAGAGAATAGAAATATAGGAGAGAACATAAAAATCAATTTAGTTTAATATTCGATCAGTCTTGTTTTAATTGTGATCACAAAGCTAGCTTTTGGAGGATATTGGGTATCATATATGTCTCTCATCCATGATTGTCCATGTTTAAACCTATTATGTTGATAGATAAGTTTCCTGTAAGCTCAAATTAGTACAAGGCGATTTAAAATTGTGCAAGGTTAGCAAGCCGCCATCAAGACGGACAATAACACTAGCATCAGCTGAATGAGACTGCCAATTAGTCCAAATCAAAGTTTTATCCCCCTCAAAAAAGGATCAAATTGGATCCATCCGAGAGCCAGCATAGTTTTTACACACGTGATTAAAACGTAAGAGTGAAGTTAAGGTGGAATCCCAACAAAGAAGTGAATTCTTCCAAAAAGACTTGAAATGCAAAGGACAAAATAATGCCAATTTCTTTGGCTGTAAAAGTAATAATAGGTCCCTTTAGTCAAGCCATGTCCAAGTAATGAACACTGGAAGCTTTCGCTCAACTCCTCGCGAAAGCCCCATGTAAACGTAGGGAAAGTGAAATGGGTGGCTCGACTCCATTATATGTTGGAAGAAGCAAAAGGAGAGGCAGGTTTCTGACTTTATCTTTCGTGTTTTTCCACAACCTTTCTTTTTGAAAAAGCAACTCAATTGTGAGCAAGTGGATGAAGTACACATATAAAATAAGAAAGGAAAGAGACATGAAGAGGGCAGGAGACTCTTGCAATGGGGTCGAAACTTTTTGAGGCTTCTTAGTTGCTCGGATGTTAAGCAGTAAATGAGAGGAAATTGTGGGGGCAGGTAAACACAATGATTTTGCATTCTCTTTTGCAACCGACCATGACCTAAGTCCACTCTATTTAATTATATATATTTGCAAGACAAACTTTAAAGTATTTAGTTGGTGGAAGCTAGATTTTCACTTGATCTAGTAACATCTACTTATATATATATATTGAAAGAAGATTCAAAATATAACAAGATAAGAGTCATATTTTCCTTCGTGATTATATTTTCCTTCGTGATTGAAGGAAATTCTCTCGCCTCTTATTATTAGGTTATAAGTCATGGATATCCCTCATATGGAAACTTAACCAAATAAGAATGCAGGTGATGTCTATATTTTTAACTCACCAATCATAGGTATGGTTTCCTCCAACTATAGAGATATGACATGGTTTTAATGATAGTGTACAACAATTTACTGCCATAATTATATATTTATCTCCACATCATGAAAATGCATCAATAATACCTACAATAATAGATAGTATGTGACCCATCTAGATTTTTCATAAGAGTCGTTTTATGTGAATGCTTTGCATCTCTAGCAATGTTTTTGAATTTTCTAGTTGATTCCACTTGTCCTAGAGCCCCAAAAGGACACTTGAGTCAATTATCTAATATCACTCTTTAAAAATTATTCAACATGATTGTATTATGAATTTCCTTGCAACTATTTTAATGATGACAGATAATCAAAAGGCTAACGGTATGTACATTTGGAGTGGTATGTTGATGAAACATCAAATGTATTGATAAACCTCGAAATTGAAGAAGGTAAACAAACTACATGACATTGTATCACGGTCAAAGAGTTTTGAATGTAGATGTTCAATTTGGAAGGACCTTGGTACAAGTAGTGAAAAGACAACAAGACAAATATTGTCAAGATATCTGAGCAAAACTATAGGCAGAAAGTGGACAATCTACAAGACATGATGGTTTTTTATAACTAGATTTTGAGTGTCCACATGCTTGATGAAGAAACTCGTCTTCAAAATTTGATTTGAATTCAAATTGGTATTTTATAGTTGGATCAAGGCAATGAAATATATGGAAAATGGGTAGGTTAGAGAAAATGAATTAGATCTTAATTTCAAGAAGTGTCCCAGGAGAAAATGTAAATTGCATTGAAATTGATATGTATTGAAAGGAAATACACGGAATTGGAAATTGACATCACTGAAAGGAAATTACCCAGAGGTAGAAGTGCATGAAAGTGAAAATACAAGGAAATTGAAAGCACAAACTCAGCGCGAGTCTTCGTGTTGTTTGTGAGTGTCCAAGATTGGTCGAGTCCATCTTATTTTTCTCTAGCTCCCGCACTTCACTTTTTGGTAACTTATTATGTCCTCATGTTTGGTAAATTCATTCAACCCAGCTTGGTCGAATTCATACATGACACGGTTAAAGTGGACACTTGTTAACAGTTGCATATAACACCAGATTGCAACTTAGTCTATAAGTGCAAATGAAGAAAATATGAATTATGTATAAACCCAAGTGATTATCTAAGTTCAGATAAAGTAACTAGACCAAAGATATGAAACTCTTATCCATCAACTAGGATTTTGCTTGGTGAGTTACAAGTTAAGCCATCATTCACATGCAAACTTAACAAAAATTAAATGTCGGTGATGTTTATGTTGGTAACCTCCTAATCAAAAGACTAACTAGAAAAAATTTCCTTTTTAAAGGGAAGATAAATCAAGTGAAAAATCTTGAAAATTATCACGTTTTGTTATAGTAATTATATCATACACAAACGACCGTATATACACTTCTTGGTAAGAAAACCCTCAAAATCCCTTTTAATTCTAAAATCACTCCTGGGTCCAAATATGAGCCCGGAAGCTCTTTGCTTATTGATGACCAAAATGTAAACCGGGCCAGTAATCCTTATCCAGATGCTCCAGACTTTCTTAGGTTTCAACCGTTATTTGGACCGCACCAAATGTACATGATTTCTTCCTTTTTCAGCCCATGGAGATCACGTTGATCTTCAATTTAGCATGTTCAAAATTTGAGACACCATCAATAGGTGGAGCGTATGTCAGACAAATAGAAGACGCGATAGAGTTAGCATCCTACCCAGCATGGCCTCGTGTCAGGACCTTATTCAGTAGGGTTACGCATGTATTAAAATAAAAATGAGTATTGTTTTCATACTAAGTGTGGATAATATTTATATCTTATTGATTTCGAGATTTTTTTTTTTTTTGGTACTGTGAAAAGATGTAAAACATTCGGGGGTCGATTAATCTATAATTGTAAATCATGAAGGAGCAAACATCAAGTGGGTTTGGCAAGGGCAATCAGCTCCTTTGAGTGTTCAGTATTTACTGCAATTTGAAGGACCTAAGTGCAAGTAGTGAATAGATCATGGGGCAAGGTATTGTCAAGATATTGGATGGTCTTGTAGCCAGAAAGTGAACAATCTACAAGACATATTGGATGGCTCTAATTTGCAAAAGAGCATCTATAGGCTTGGTGAGAAGACTCGGCTTTAAAATCCATGGAAAGTGGGATCAAGGCTTTGAAATCCATCAAAAGCACGTGACGAGTGCAACCCTCATGTTTAGTTGCCACCAATGAGTTTGAAATCTTGAATAGACTGCCAGTTATGAGCCTAAGGAAGGTGAAGATGACGTCAAGTCATCAAGCCCCTTATGCCCGGGGTGACACACATGCTACAATGGCCAGGACAAAGTGTCGCGATCTCGCGAGGGTGAGCTGACTCCAAAAGCCCATCCTCAGTTCGGATTGTAGGCTGCAACTCACTTGCGTGGTAAGAGAAAAATCAATTGGCTTTAGACTTTTTCAAGGTAAGTATGGAAGGCAACGGTGAATGTCAAAAGCAAATTAACTATTTTGGAAAATCCATCTCACGTGGAATACAACCATTGGAAATTTGAATTTACAAGGTTACTTGGAATTCATGACAAAAAAAAAAAAAAAAAAACATTCTCAACAAGGTTCACGTAAGACCCAACAATAATCTCCGAATAAAATCATTTTTGTCTGGTCCCATTACTTCGGAATAAACATCGTCCTCACCAATATGTCTGTCATCGGAATTTGTGACTTGGCTTACTTTTCAGAAAATTGTCCAATTAGTTGGAAACTTATCATATAAATTATAATTTAGTCCTAAACTTTTCAATTTTGTAAATTTAGTCATAAATTTTTGTGTGAACTTTCCGTATAGTCATTTTGATCAACTTTTCCTAAAACTTGCCCTACATCGGCAATTTCAAACGAGGTGTACACTTCCTTTATTCATCAGGGACAAGCTTAACCTTATCACTCATTGACGTTCGTACACCTCTCTATCAAAAGAGTTCGCAAGGATCGAAGGAAAGTTTCTTATAACATTAAAATCCTCCTTATCCTAAACATTCTCAATTCCAACCTTTCATCCACCTTTTGACTAACTAGAATGAGCTGGGAATTTTGATATGCTCTTTTACATTAATCTGCCTTCAAATAAATGTACAAGTTTGGAATTTTTGGTAGTCAAAAAATTAGTTTGTGATAAATTTGTCACATATATACTGATTTGGTGTACACTTCCTCTCCCGTCCGTTTACAGATGTGGAGATTCATGACACTTTGTTCTCCCTGCCTCACGGGAAGGCTCCAGGGCCGGATGGTTTTGGTGTCGAGTTCTTTAAGCATAATTGGGAGTTGGTAGGACCTTTGGTCACCGAAGCGGTCAAGGATTTTCTTACCACGGGGAGACTTCTTAGGGAAATTAATAATATTATTCTGGTGTTGATCCCGAAAGTTCCGAATGCGACGTCAGTCAATGATTACAGGCCTATTGCCTGTTGCAACACCTTATACAAGTGCATTAACAAAGTCTTAGCTAACCAGATTGCTGCAGTCCTTAATGATATTATTAGTCCGTATCAAAATGCTTTCGTTAAAGGTAGGTATATTAGAGATAATATACTTCTTGCTTAGGAGTTATTTGCTGGCTTCCATCTTGATCCATACGAGCCCAAGTGTGCGGTGAAGGTGGACTTTTGAAAAGCTTATGACACGGTAGACTGGGACTTTCTTAAGTTGGTCCTTCATGCTTTTGGTTTCCCGGATCATTTTATTCGGATTATCATGGTCTGTGTTCGTACTCCCAAGTTTTCAATCTCCTTAAATGGAGAACTTCATGGGTTCTTTCCTAGTGGCAGGGGCCTTCGCCAAGGGGATCCAATATCCCCCTACCTATTCACCTTGGTTATGGAAGTATTTTCTGGGATCCTAAGTGCGCGGGCCAGGGAACCAGGGTTCAAATTCTTCTAGAGATGCAAGACTTTGAGTCTCTCCCACCTCTTCTTTGCGGATGATATTTTCCTATTTTGCAGTGCCAACTTGCATTCCATATCTCTCTTGAATGATGGTTTGGATACCTTCTCTGCATGGAGCGGTCTCAGGCCCAATTCAAATAAGAGTGAGGTCTTTCTTGCTGGAGGAACGGAAGATCTACGTAGAGAGATCATCCTTGCTCTTGGCTTCATTGAGGGGACTCTGCCAGTGCGGTACTTAGGAGTTCCTATTATCTCCTCCCGGCTCGGAAAGGCGGATTGTGTCTCCCTGGTTGATCATATAACCAACAAGGTTCAATCATGGACTCAGCGTTTCCTCTCCTTTGCTGGTCGTCTTCAGCTTATCGAGTCAAGTGCATGCAATCCAAGCCTATTGGGCGAGTGTTTTTACTATCCCTGTTGCTGTGCTGGATCGCATTGAGCAAATCTTGAAACAGTTCCTCTGGAAGGGCCCTGGACTAGGGAGGGGTGGTGCCAAGGTCTCCTGGGATGATGTTTGCCTTCCGAAGGAGGAAGGTGGTTTAGGGATTCGTCGGCGGGAAAAGTACCAAAAAAGTCCTAAACCTTTTGCATTGGTACCAATTCAGTCCTAAACTTTTCAATTGGACCAATTTAGTCCTAAACCTTTTAATATTGGTACCAATTCAGTCCATCCGACCAATTTTGGCCGGCCCGGCCGACGTGGACGTCGGCCCGGTGACCGGACGCCGATGTGGCCATTTTTATGATTTTTTATTAATTTTTTTTTTTTCATTTTCTTTTTCGGCGTTGGCCGGCGAGCCTCTAGTGAGGCTCGCCGGCCACCGGGCGAGGGCCGCAAAGCCCTCTTTGTTGCCGGCGAGGGTCGCGACCTCGCCCGGCCTCTCCCAGCCGCCGCCGGCGAGGCGGCTTCGCCCGATCCGGGCAAGGCCGGCCTCGCCCGCGGCTAGTGAGGGGGAGAGAGGGCGTACGGATCCGAGGAAAGAGACGGCGGCCCGGCGAGCATCAGGAGCGGAGCTCCGAGTCAAGGTGATGGCGATGGCGCAGGCCAGGTTGCCAGCCACGGCGTTCGCGTCCCCCCATCGATCCCCCGATCAAGCAACCACCACCCGCTCTCCTCCAATCCGCGGCGAGAAGAAGGGGAAGTTCTCTCGATTCGATCGGGGCTTTCCGCCGTTTCCGAAGCTTCGCGGGAGATGGTGGGTTCGGCGAGGCGCTCGAGAGAGAGAGAGGAGGAATGGGTTTTGCGGGTTCGCTTCGCGGGGTGGAGGCGAGGGCTAAGGGCCGCGACCCTCGCCG
Organism: Eucalyptus virginea; assembly: GCA_014182375.1. Taxonomy (NCBI): domain Eukaryota; kingdom Viridiplantae; phylum Streptophyta; class Magnoliopsida; order Myrtales; family Myrtaceae; genus Eucalyptus; species Eucalyptus virginea. Next base: position 11,171,684 of record CM024522.1, read on the forward strand.
GCAGCTGGCGAGGGCTTTGTGGCCCTCGCCTCCGCCCGGCGATGGCCGCCATGGCCTCGCCAGCCGCGGGCGAGGCCGGCCTCGCCCGGATCCGGCGGCCGCCTCGCCGGCGGCTTGGGAGAGGCCGGGCGAGGGCCGCGACCCTCGCGGCGGCAAGTGAGGGCTTCGTGGCCCTCGCCCGGTGGCCGGCGAGCCCACCGACCAACGCCGAAAAAGAAAATGAAAAAGCAAAAAAAAAAAGAAAAAAATTAATAAAAATTAATAAAAAATTCGAAAAATAATAATAAAATCATAAAAATGGCCACGTCGGCGTCCGGTCACCGGTCGACGTCCACGTCAGTATCGGCTAGCCAAAATTGGCCGGATGGACTGAATTGGTACCAATATTAAAAGGTTTAGGACTAAATTGGTCCAATTGAAAAGTTTAGGATTGAATTGGTACCAATGCAAAAAGTTTAGGACTTTTTTGGTACTTTTCCCATTCGTCGGCTGAGGGATTACAATAAAGCGGCTATGTTGAAACACATTTGGATCATGTTTACGGACAAAGAATCCTTGTGGTGTAGGTGGATCCATTCGACATTTCTGAAAAGGAAGAGTTTCTGGATGGTTAAACAACCCACCTCTTGCTCTTGGGCGTGGAAGAGAATCCTCCATCTTAGGATGGAGTTTCGGCGTTCTTTTCGCTGGAGCATAGGGGATGGCCGTTCTGTGTCATTCTGGTTCGATAATTGGCACCCGAAAGGCCCCCTCAACCTTTTATTTTCGGACTCATTGATCTATAGTTCTGGTTTACCCAGGCTCGCTACGGTGGAGGATCTTTTCTCGCCAGCTGGTCAGTCCATTCGAGTAATACTAGAGTCTTGGGAGTAGCCGCTTCCTTTTTTATCACAAGTACCGGATCGCTTTACTTGGGTAGGAAGTACTTCCGGTTTATTTTCGGTGGCGTCGGCATGGCACCTGATTAGGACGAAGAAACCTCGGGTCAAGTGGGCTTCCTTGATATGGAATAATGCTATTACCCCAAGATATCAATTCAATCTCTGGCTTATCACCAAGAATCGGCTCCCCACCCAGGCCCTTCTTTTATCTTATGGCAGGATTGGTGATGCGGTTTGTGCTTTTTGCAAATTGACGCCAGATTCGATTGATCATCTGTTTTTCGATTGTAGCATTACAGCCAGTTGTGCATTTCTTTGGGCGGCTCGATGCAACCTTCCTTGGCGTAATAGCAGTTGGGCCGACAACCTTCGCTGGGCTTTGAAATTTTTACCCGGAAATACAGGAATGAGATCCTTTTTAGGAACCTTACATTCATGGTCCTGGTCTTGAAGAATTACCTCATTAAGGTGGTCAAGGATAAGGCCTTGACTTTTACAAATGTGGAGGACAATCCAAGAAACAGAAGAATTCAACGTAGCTGGGGGATTGACCCTTGCATCTTTCATTCATCCTTGGTGGTTCCTTAGGAGTCCTATTGTGGAGTGTTTGCTATATGGGATTCTTCTCTTCCTCTGGCTGCATCCTGCCTTGCTCTTGGTTGCCGTTTTGGGCTCTAACGTTTTTGTGTTGGGTTTTGGGCTTGGGTTGCCATTGTTTGGCTGGCTGGTCGCCTTCTTCTATTTTTGTTCTTTAGGAGGTGGCCGTCTTTGTGCTATTTGTGCCTTCTAGCTTTTGCCTTGTTGGCTTTTCTTTTATTTTGGCACCCTTCCACTCATTATGCTTTGTTCGTATTGAGTGTAAGCCGGTGCCGTTGCTTGTACATATTGGCTTAGCTTAATACAATTACCGTTCACCACAAAAAAAAAAAATCTTTTACTATTTAAGGTTTTTGTGACATGGTGACAATTTGTTACATGGTGACAAGCTCACCATAAAAGTGTGTATTATCCTTGTGTGACATAGGGATTTGGGCCAATGAGAAGGTGCCATGTAGCGTGAGAATTTCAAGCTATAGAAAGAAAGGTGTGGTATGAGGTCGAATTAGGCCGAGCTCTATCTGGTTGAACCTAATAAGTTGGGTCCATCTTGGTTAAATTGGGTCAATTGAAGTCTTTATAGTCTTTCATAATTAACAAAATTTTTTGAGATACCAATTAGTAAAATTCATGTGTCAACGCTACTTACGTATATCTAGGAAAGTTACTTGGAAAAAACCAAATGCCGTATATATTGAGAGATTATTTGATAGGTATATTATATATACTAAATTATATTTGAATCATCTGTGGTCATGAGGTCTACGAGAGGTGATGTGAGACGTACCAAATCTTGCCGATTTCGATGCAGTTTGATATTTGTAACACTCACCCATTGCCCGCCCCTCCTAGATCAGAAGGCAATGAAAAAAGAAAAAATCTCAGGCTAAATGGCCGACAAAAGTAAGACGACGAAGAAAAGTGGATCACAATTCCTTCTCACTTTTATGTCCTTTACTCACTTGATGCCTAGCTTTGCGTTCAAAGAATATGATGATAAGAGACCACTTATCTAATAAGATACGCCCCACCAAAGCTTTAGCTATGTGTTCAAGGATTGCTCTAAGGCTGAGTTTAGTACAGTGGAAATGAAAATGGTGTGGATACATTTCTTATGTTTGATTGCCCCATTTAAAGGACATGAATATATTCTTTTATTACAGTTTGTGCTTAATTAATTAAATGAATTTAAGAAGAAACTGCACATTTCCAATATTGCCCTAGCATTGAACTCAATATGAACAGATGAGTCATCCGTTACCATCCAAATCACACAAAAAGCGTATTTTTTATGCATTTTTGAAGGAAAGAATGTACCTTTTTTCAACCTTGCCAATAGTAAACATACTATTCAATTGAAATATTATATTTGACTCTTCAAAACTCGAAAAGATCAACAAACTTGAGCACAAGATTTAAGAGAGTCAAAAGGTAAAAATTAAAAAGTAAAAGTCATTCTATACATATAGGAACATGTACAGTGATTAAACAACATCGTACAAACCCCCTACTATACATTAACAAAACTAATTATAATGAGCACTGAGACTTTTATAAATTTTATCCGTAAAAGCCTCCAAAAAGACAATATGCCTCGATCCTAGCCCTGATCAATCTGAGAAAAAAGAGGTTAATAAAGGAACAAGCAATCGCTACCTCAGCAAATGAACTCTCAAGACTTAGAATAGGACATCAAGTGCCTTCTTAAATGAAACCTTGCGATTTAACATAATAAGCCGTGAAACACATAAAAATGTGACATGAAATTGTGTCATTCCAAATCAATCACCCAACCGACATAGAAGCTCAACCAATCACATATTATATCGCGAGACCAAAGTCTGTGAGTGTATTTCAACCCGATAACCGAGACATCCCTGACAACAAGGCACTGCTTTGGGAGAGTTTTTTTATTGACAGAAAGTAAATATTTCATTCATATCTCAAGATGATGCATGAGAGGTCCAAAACAAAGCAAATTTCAAAATTGCAAAGTAGAATAATAAAGTAAGCACACTTTCATCCCACAAGAATATATCTATCTCAACATCAAAATAAAATGAACGGTGGCCGATCACCAATCTCACATCATTATAAGTAATGAGCACACACTGTAATCTCATTCTCCTATAGGTGTGGCTTTCCCGATAGTTGATACACGCTTATGTTTAGCGTTCTCAATGCCATCACCGTACGGAGACACCAAAAAAAGGTTAAATAGGCTCCCAAATCTAGATCTAGATTGAGAGATGTTGAACGAGCACGGAAATGCCTTTAAGGAACTCTCAAATATAAATATAGATTAAAAGAGAAGAGAGCTTTCAAATCTAGATCTAAATCGAGAGATAAGAACTTCCAAAACTCAAAGAAGTCATATAACCGCTTTGAATGCAATATGAACTCAGCATATTTCTCTTCAATCCCATTGTACTTCTTGGTTTGGAGGATCCATTTTCAAAATAGTGAAAGCTGTTTTATTTACTAAATACTAAGTGACCTGGATATTGGACACTAAGGTGGTTTTAAAGGGATATTGATGGATAGACTTGAAACATGAGTTTATCAGGATCGGTTCAATGGAGCTTGAAAGTGGAATAAAAATGTGGCATGGTGTAACCATGTTTTTTTTCTTTTTTCCGTGTCCAATCATGCTATGGGTTTACTTCTCTTGCATTAAGCCTTGTCCTTTTTGTTCAGTTTGTAGTATATAAGCGATTGCCCTTATTAGTCACTGCCGGGTGTTGCTCTTTCTTTCCATGTTTCCAGATAGTCACTGTTGAGCTCTCTTTTCCTTCTCTATATAGATCTTGTGTTATAGTATCTTTTATATTGAAGAAAAATTGAAACATTGCCCTTTTTGGCACTTGAGAGTGCTTGATGGACATAATCAAATGCTTGGACATGGTCTCTGTTGATATATGGGTTTTCTAGATTTTACCTAATACTACATGCTGATTACCTTACACTGCTCTATTTTTGGCCCTCAATGCATTTTTTCTTCTTCTTGCTCTTAATGTTGGGCTTACATTTCACAATTGAACTTCTCAAGTTTACTGCGTTGCAGCAATGGTTGTGATTTGTGAACTCCGCCTTGGGTTTACCGCCATTCAATATTGGTTGTGGTGTTTATTAGATGCTTTGGCCACTCAAAACTATGTGTTTTGCGATGAAGTGAATGGAGCTCCTTTGTTCACGTCTCTGCATTTTTTTTCAAGTGATGGAAAATGTGGCTGATCATGTCTTGCTCGTTTTGTTTTAAGAAGTAATCTTTTAGTGCAATCACGCAATATCTTGTCTATGCTTTGATATGCTTGGTAGATTAATTATGAGTCCCTCTATTCATTATTTTTACTACATTTTGTGATCTAAGAGGGCACTATGATTCCATTTCCTACTCTATTTCGCCAGCCAAACATACTTCTAAGGCTATATTTGGTCGTCTAGATTTCTAATCAGGATATGAAATCCAAGGATTTTGCTATACCCAATCCACCGTTTCGTAATTATAGTAATAAAGTTAGATATATACATATCATATCATATACATTGTTTGATATAAACGTCATATTAGTATAAATGAACCAAAAATTTTACAAATGGATATGGTAAAAATCTCTTGGAACACCTTTTGCCTTCTTTATTTTTATTTGCTTTTTTATTTACTTTCCTCTCTTTTTTAAATTAATTTCCTTTTTATTTCTTTTTTTTTTGGTAAAGTCCTTTTTTATTTCTTTCTTCCCTTCATTCTCTAATAAAATTTTATTACATAGTAAACACCACAGATATACCTAAAATATTAAAATACCTAAAATATATAAATAAAAATAAGATAAATTAAATTAACTAAATTGTTATTTTGAATTTCTTATACTATAACTCAAATATTATTTGTAATGAAATATAATTTTAATTTCGTTAAGTTAAGAAGTTTTTTATTTGAAAAAAAAATAACTTTCCTATTATGGATATTAAAAATCCTATACACCTTCATCTAACCTCCCTCATGGAATAATTTTATACAATCAATATCTCTTATATCTAACTTTATCTTATCTTAAGCAGGCATTAAACGCAGGATATAATAAATTCTATCATATCCTAAATTTTGTCCTAACTGCAAAATGCAACCTAAGTGTTATCTAATAAAAGAGGTATAAGAAGAAGCCATTTATAATGCCTCAAGTGTATTTTACCCAATAACCAAGACATCCCTAACAACGAGACGCCACTTGAAGAGTTAAATAGGCTATTGCTAAAGCTTGAATCATATACATATGATCAAGTACAATTGAGAAGTCATATTTCCAAAATAAACTTATTCATCAGATGATGTGACTTTAATCACAAATTTATGGTATTGGTAAGAAAGCTAAATAAAAGTTGGAAATAATGAGAGAATATTTTTGGGAAGTTTCCAAATAATAATTGAAATGCCCTCATTTTCTCAAATGAGAGTCAAGGGCCTGAAATGGACCTTGTGTTGAATAAGGGCCTAAAGTGGATCTTGTGTCAAATAAGGGGCTAAAGTGGCCATGTCTGTCTCAAATAAGAGCCTGAAGTAACCATGGCTATTTCAAATAAGGGCCTAATTCCGTCGGTCATCGGGAGATTATGGGTATTTTCATCAAAATACAATTTAATCTCTTCTGTTTTTTTTCTTTCCAATGAGGGTCACCTTACCGAGGTGAGGCCATCCCTTGCCAACTGCTGGCGATGGCTGGCCTCACCCAAGATGAGGCTGTCCCTCGCTTATGGATGGTGACGGTGGCCCTCACCAAATTGGGGGAGGGCAACCCTCACCCAGCCCTTTCCAGGCATTGTCGATGGTCGGGCCGGCCATTGGCGAAGAAGAAAGGGAAAATCAGAAAAAAGAAAGAATGAAAAGAATAAAAGGAAAAAAAAAAAAAGAAAAAAAGAATTAAAAATGATAAATGATAAATGACAAAATACCCTTGACCCATTGAATAGTCAGGCTCTTCTTTGAAATTAATATAGCCACTTCAAGCTTTAATATTAAAGAAAATCCATTTTACGCTCTTATTTAAGAAAATGACAGCACTTTAGGCTCTTATTTGGGATAATATCCACTTCAAGTCCTTATTTGAAAAAATGAGAGCACTTTAGGTTCTTATTTAGAATTTTCCCACTATTTTTGTAAGCAATAAGAGAAATTGACAATTAAAAAAAATATATTTGGTAACTAACTTGAATAAAGAGTGAGTGACGCAAAGTTAGTTAGTGAAGCAGGTTGGTACATAAGGCAAATAAAAAGTGATAATTTAATAGAAAACTTCATGAATGCATTAGATGTTGTTGCCTCCTAATCAAGCACGACAAAAGCTTTTTCCATTGCCCTCTACTTTTGTAGGTTTTTTCATGGCCTACCAACGATAGGGGTATTCCTTTGCATGGAACAATTGTGTGCTATTTATCTAAGTTGCCCGTATAAAAAGGATGATCTACTATCATTTGGAGCATCCTCAATATAGAACAATCTTGTATGACACGTCTCATTTTCCCACATAAAAAGTATGCCCTTATGTTCCAATAACACCAACAAGTGTTATTTTTCCACAAGTGTTGGCCCTGATTATTTTGATTTCTAGACTTCCTTGCTCTATTATTGGGCAGAAGTACAGTATAAATGTAAAAATTTGGTATGTAGGGACATTTAAGTATCAAAAGTTACGCAAGGTACACATAAGTGCCACTTTTTTTGAAAAATTGGACATGCCACTACGAAGAAGTTCCGGGAGTTACTAAGGAAACTTCGAGCTCATATTGGTTATGAGTTGAGAACGGGAATTGATTCTGATGAAAGATGCCAGAAATCCCATATGACATTTTTTTAATAATATAACTTGCCTACATGGCTCACTGGAGAGCTAAGTCAGCAAAGTAGAGCCCAAACGATGTCATTTTGCCCTCATTTGAATTTTAATATGAAGATTAATTAAATTAAATTTAAAACTAAATTTAATAAATAAATATTAAAAAAAAGATGGGTTTGCAGCTCAGCCCTCACCGCCGCCTCCCCATCATTGCTAGGAAGGGCCGGCAATGGTGGGAGGAGCGTTGCTTAGGGTCGCCAAGCCTTGGTTAGGGGATGCAACCAGTGGCGACCTTGGCCAATCGGCATTGAGGGCCTACAAGCTCTCGCCCAAATCTGGGGTGAGGGTCCCAACCTTCCCTAAGATGCAGCAAAGGTTGCTAGCCCTCACCCAGTCGAGCCAAGGGCCACTGTTGGTTGGGTCACCTAGCTAAGGCCTATTAACCCTAATCGACCCTCCCTCCACCATCGCTAGCCCTTCTCAACAACGTGAGAGGCTGCGCCCTTGCTATTCTACATACCCATCTTCCCTTTTTTTATATTTATTTATTATTTATTAAATTTAGTTTTAAATTTAATTTAATAATATTTATATTAAAATTCAAATCCCAAGCAAAACAATGTCATTTTTGGCTTTTCTTTCCACGTCGAGTGCAAAATGACATCATTATACACTTATCTCATCGGAAAAATGTTACATCAATATTTTGACTGGATTTTCTCATCATTGGTACTTACCTAATCCATTTTACTCCTATTTTGGCACTAATGTGTACCTTTTGAAACTTTTGGCACTCAAATATTCCCCCATGCCAAATTTTGGCACTCCAAGTGTCCGCGTCCCCTTATTATTGCCTCTCTAGTTATTCCTGCTTTGAGTAAACTTCCCATTTGCATGTTAGAGTAGTTTTATTTATTTATAAACTTAGTTTAATCGAATCTTGTTTTGGATAGTTATCTACTTGCTTTTGATATAAATTTTTTACTCAATATATAAGATTTTGAGTTTTTTTGCTCAAAGTAGTTTTTTCATTGTTTGGTTTCCCAATGTCAAGTGAGTGATGCTTATCTCTTCTAAGATTTGGAAACCCGTGTATTGAAACAATTAAAAAGGAAAAGTGGTGTTTCGAGCATATTTGTTGCATAAAGCTAGATCAAGTAATTACTACCCGTTTGTTCATTGGATATTGCATAGTAAACCATTTCTTAAAATAGTTTGTGAGTTAATTATTTGTTATAAGGTTTGGGAAATGCTATGTAAAAAGTATTGTGCTTGATGGATTAAACTATATGATTTGTGAATCCAATTTATGAAATGGATTCAGAATTGGTTTTGTAGATGGTTGGATAATGAGTTAGTTGTTTATCATAATCACTATGATCTAAACCTTTACGGGGTTGAACATATGCATATTGTTCTTAAGAATTGGTTTTGTAGATGGTTGGATAATGAGTTAGTTGTTTATCATAATCACTATGATCTAAACCTTTACGGAGTTGAACATATGTATATTGTTCTTAAGACATGCCATTAGGGCCAAGCCACCAGTTGTCCTTGGTGAAGGCATACGTGACCAAATAAACATTGTTAAGCTACATAAAACAACTATTTTGTGAGATAATTGGAGCAAGGTTGGCGAATCATACAAAAAATGAGTGCCGGACACCCCAAGTGCCAAAACTTGGCATGGGTAAATACTTAAGTACCAGAATTTCTAAAAGGTACACTTAAGTACTAAAATCAGAGAAGAAATGAACATTTAAGTGCCAATGGCAAGAATTTCCAACTAAATTGTTGATGTGGCTCTTTCCGGCAAGATTTTTTTATTGATGTGGCAATTCTTTTGAACAACTTATCCACATGATGCTAACGTGGCTAGATATGTCCAAAACGATGTCGTTTTGACTCCAAATTTGATTTTTAAATTAAAAAACTAAATTACAAAAAAAGAAAAAAAGAGGGAGGCAGCATTTGGTGAGGGCCTCCCTAGCCCTTGCCATCGCCGCCGCCACCCCACCATCGCAGAAAAGGGCCAACGACAATGGGATGATGGTTAGCCGAGGTCGCTAGACTCCAGCAAGTGGCCAACGACCTTAGTTGACTACCAGCGAGGGCCTATAGGCCCTCGTCCAAATCTGGGGCGAGAGGTCGTGGGTGACCCCATCACAGCTAACGGTGGCCCTTAGCCCCTTTGGGCGAGGGCTAGTGACCCCGATTGACCTTTGCCCCACCATTGTCGACCCTTTTCGACGATGGTGGGGCAACCATGGCAAGGCCTATGGAGGCCCTCGATGAATGCTACCTCTCTCCTTTTTCAATTTAGTTTTTTAATTTAATATAATTAATAGTTGGGGGCAAAAAGATGTTGTTTTGCACATTGATTGCTAAGTAGACAACTTTAGTGAGCCATATAGACTATATTTATTATTAAAATAATGCCACATTGGATTTCTAGCTACCTTCACTAGAGGAGGCATTTAATTGTCCAATTTTCAAAAATAGTTGCACTTAAGTGTACATTTTAGATATCTTGGTACTTAAGTATCCACCGGTGCCAAATTTTCGCACTCGAGTGTACTTTTGCCTACAAAAAAGGTTAAAATTTTCAAATAATAGTAGTAAACCCAAGGCGTTGCCAAGAAAGGTAAATAAAAATTAGTAAAAGATAAACAAAGGTTTTTGTCAAAGATAGAAGAAGATGGCAATTTAAAAACAAAAACAAAATAAATATTGGCAAGTATCTTAAATAAGAGGTGGTAACTTGATTGGAAATATACTAGTAATCACTCTAAAGAAGTTGGCAATTTCAAAAAAAGAATTGGTAAATTGAAAATGTTAGTGAGTGAGGCCAAGAAAAGTGGTAACTCAATAGAAAAGCTAGTCCATGCAAGTAAAAATAATTAACTATTGATAAGCAACTCAGACAAGAGTTAGTAACTCAAAACTAGTTGGTAATTTGACCCCGTAACTTTTGAGGTCACGCAAACAAAGATTGATAATTTCATATAGTAGTTGGTAAATTTAAACCTTTAGTAAGAAAGGTAAATAAAAGATGGTAAGTAATTAGAGAAGCTTTTTTTGGTTAAAGATAAGAGAAGTTGGTAATTTAAAAGAAAATCCCAAATAAACATTGGTAGCTAACTCAAGTAGGTTAGTTAAAAGTAGGGAATCGCTAAAAGTTTCTAAAAACAACCGGTAGATTTATAAAGTTTGTTAAGAAGGCAAACAAAAGAAGTGACTTAATAAAAATTTTATAAATAAAAAATAAATGAACTTTGATATAAGCAACTCAAATGAGAGTTGGCAACGCTAGCCACTAGGTTACTTTATTGGAGTGACATGTTAGTAACTAAAAATATATGGTAGTTGATAAAACATTGGTGGTAAACAGGAGAAGTTTTTTTTTTTTTTTGGCCTATCACAAGGGAAAGTTTTAATTGAAAATAAACAAACATCAATAGCTAACTCAACTAAGTATATGTAATGCAAATTTTGTTAATGACTTGATTGGATAATGTTGAGAATCACTCCAATTCCAATTCCCATTAGCAATTTCTAAAAAGGAGTTGGTAGATTTAACAAGTGGATAAAGGAGGCAAATCAAAGTTGGTAACTCATTGAAAAAGTGGGTAAAATTTTAAGAAAATTAAACATTGGTAGGCAATTAAAATGAAACTTAGTAAATCAAAGCTATTCAATAATCTAATGGGAGAACGACTGTTAACTCACACAATTAAAGGTTGGTGAAGTCATATAAAAGTTGATAAATTTAAGTCATCTATAAGAGAGACAAATAAAAGTTGGTAATAATAAGAAAATTTCATAAATTAAAGTAAGATCAAATAACTATCGGTAAGTAATTCAAATGAAAGCTGGAAAACCAAAACTAGTTGGTAATTTGATTGAAAAAAAAGTTGATAAGTCACTCAAATAAATATTAAAAGATTCATATATTTGTTGGTAAATATTAACGATTCAAACAAAAAGTTAGTGTAAACTGTTAAAAGAGTTGGTAATTTCATGAAACTCTTGCTAAATTACCAATAAGTTACGGAATAATAAGGGATCGGTAGCTTATTTCTACTTCTATTTTTATATTCATTAACTCTATCAAAAATCTACAAGCAATGAACAAAAATCATTTTTTTAGCAGAACAATGGAATTGTCCTATTTACTTTTCATCATAATTATTTAAAATCTATATATACATAACCAAATCACTTAGTGGCTTGAGAAATAAGAGATTAACCCACTAAGCCATGAGTATTCCCATAACTTTTATTCCTATTATACGGATACCAATTCAATTATAAATCTTTTATTTTTGTCAATTAAGTCATGAATCTTGCCAATATCGTACTTTTAGTCAATTTGAATTAGAAATTACTGACATAGGCGTTGGTTGTCTTATGTAACACGATTGTTGCTGATGTAGACAATTTTTATAATTTTGTTAGACTTTTTGAATTTTTTATTTTATATATTCTTTTTCTTTCTTACTTTTCCTTCTTCTTCTTCTTTTCTAAGTCTCGATGAGGGTCGTCGACTTTCACTTGCCGTAGATCTGGCGAGGGCTACGAAGCCCTCCCCAGTCATGGTCAAGAGTCATTGGCCCTCGCTTGTGGTCGACAAGGGTCGAGTGGCCCTCACCGAACTTGGTAAAAAAAAAAAAAAGGAAAAGAAAGAAGGAAAATAATAATAATAATAAATTATAAAAATTGTCCACATCATAGTGTCAACATCAACAATTTTCAATTAAAATTGGCCAAAATGACTACATTAGTAAATCATCAAAAGTTTTAGGATTCAATTTACAAAATTTAAAAGCTTAAACTAAATTGACATTTGTACAATAGGTTTATGACTTTTTGGGTAATTTTACTCATTTGCTATTGATAATGCTTTGAAAAGTTCATTTAATATCTTATTAATCTTTCAGAATGAGAAAGGAAAAAAAAAAAAGAATCGATTGGTTTTATTTTCCTTAAGGACAGTTAATTTTTTTTTTTTTGGTCGATCAAACATTATGTAAATCAAATCCTTTTCATGTAGACTCCTAGCAAGGTTTAGATAACCAGGGATACTGGAAATGGGAATTGATTATCTAGACCTTGTTGTAAGGCAGCCAGTCCAATGGAGTGCATTTCACCCTCCCATTTTCACCCTAGATGTGAAAGGTAATTATACCTGCCTATCCGACAGTAGTCAGCGTGTTTCCACCCTAACGTGGTGTCTATTTTCACAACTAAAGGGCCTCCTAATTCCCCTCTCTATCTTTTTCTTCCCGAAGAGGAGGGAATATGGGAGTGACATTACAGGGTCTTTCATCTTAGGGTGAATTTCTCGCCTAGTTCTTCCCCGTAAGTATTTTAAGGACCTGCTTAGGTCCAAGTCTACTCTATTTAGTATCTCATCATAGTTGTTTTCTTTTCATAAGTTCATGAGAATAGAATATATATATATATATATATATATATATATATATATATAAAGACGTATGTATGTATGTATGTATGTATACACACGTAATATATATAAAAATAGGTTTTCATAAGCCTGGAAGAATTTTATACTAATGGTGGTCATCTTTAATGAACAGGATAAGAAAAACACTTTAATGTCAACACAAGAAAGAAATGAGGAGAAACCCTTTCTTGTGCGAAGGAAAAGACGAAGAAGAAGATAAGAAATAATCAATCCATTGCTTTCTATTTTCCACTTACTTATCTTATGTTTAGTATCTGTTGAATTTTAGATGTTATTCATTATTAGAATATAAAACTATTGATCCATTATATGACATTTAATCTCGCAAGAGGGACATAGTGATGCCACTCGAATTTAGCTTGAAAAATAAATGGATAAAGTCAAATAATATTCTTCAAATACACATGCTATGACTAGAATGTGAGAGATGTTATTTCTAACATCGATATCCGAAATAGAATACAAGCAAGAAGCTTTTAATAATTATTTATCATATATAACATAAGTGAATTGTCAAAACAATAATTCGACTCTTTTTACTAAATTAATATTGGAAATCTATAAAACCTAGAAATCAATTTCAGACAATTGAACTTCTCAAGTTGTCTCTTGTTGAGAACAAAAGGTATTTGTGCCAAAATATTATATGCTAAGAAAAAAAGAAAATGCCTAGAACATGGAATTGATCTTAAAGTACTATTTCTATATCATGGCAGGAGAGATAATTATCAAATCAATGCTAAATCTATTGTATAAATACTAATTTAGTCCTAAATTTTTTAATTTTGCCAATGTAATTTTAAACCTTTGTGCAAAATTTCGAAAAAGTTCTTCCGTCCAACTGCCGCCAAAAACTGTTGATGTCATGCCTAGTCATCTCCGGTCATCTTACATAGTAAATGACAATGACGGCTTTGCTCAAAGCAACATCTTATGTGGACCACAATGTTAGCAATTGGCTAGAATGACTATTTTGAAATTTCGCACAAAGGTTTATGTTGACACTCAAGTTTTTATAGACGTTTTAAGTATTCGCTCATTTTACAAGATATAAAAATAATTATAATAATAAGCAAACAAGAAAATTAAACAAAAAGTAATGGTAATAAAAAAAATAAAAAAGAGATATAAAACGAAGGAGATAAAAAAAATGGTAATAAAATTCGGAGCCCATATTCCTTAGCAAATTTCGGACCTGCCGAGCCCGCGTTACCAGCCAATTTCTCTTATTTCGTTTATGTCTTTCAAACTCACTTTCCTTGGCCCATTTTCTTTTCTTTGTTCACAAAAGCCCATCAGAACTAAAAAGAAACAGAAAGCCCAGCCCAGCCCAGCCTTTCCTCTGGCCTTGCTTCGGTAAGGACCAGCGTGCTTGGGGAGAAGAAAAGGAGGAGCGACTGCGGCGACACAGCAGAAAGACGGGAGCGTTCGGCCATTGTTGAGGGAGGGGAGAGCAAGGAAGGCTCTGCAAAAAAGTGACAACCAGAGGGAAGGAGGGACAGCCAGGGGAAAGTTCACTAAAGACGTGTAGCTCGCTCGACGGAGGAGAGCTCGCTGGAAGCAGCCAAGGAGAAAGGAGAAATCTGAGAGAACGAGAGAGTGCATACCGTTTAGGAGCGACGGAAAACCGCATCGCCGGAGCTCGCCGTCGATTTTCAGAGCTCCGGTCAAAGGCCAATCAGCGAGTTGTTCTTCACAGTTGCTCTAACCAAACGCTCTTCATCGTCATCAATCGAGACCTCGATCCACCAAACAAACCAGGAACACTCTCGCTCCAAACGCTCTTCTCTGTCTCTGTTTTGGCCGAGAAAGAAATGCTCAACTCGATCGATTTTCTTGAAAGAATCTTTGATAAAACGAATTTTTGTATTGTTGCTAAAAATGGTGTTTTAAAGTCTGTACATAACGTGTGAAGCTGAGGATCTCGATAAAATCAAAATCAGAGAACTATTGAAAGATCTGCATATTGCACATTTGATAAAAATGCCTAACAGAGGGCTGAAAGTTCAATCGCGTTTAAACTCGTGATCAATTCGTACTTGCTGCGTCATTTGTTGAATCATGTCTAATACTAGCATTTTCTCTGTGTTTCTATGCGATTTGATGAAAAATCTTTGCTCGAGTCCAACGTGCATGCATATCTCCAATGCTGGAAAGCTTTCCATCGGAGAATTCCATCGCACCAGCGAAGTCAGCGTTTCAAGGGCATATTAGTTAGCCCATCTCGCTTCATTCTAATGTAAGTTTTCTTGTTAACTTGCTGGGGTTGCTGCTGTTAAAAATGTGGATTCGGTAAGATGGTTTTTGTTAAGTTTTCGGATAGATGGAGTGGGCAGCCGGAGGTGGTCAAAGTCGGTCGGAATAGACGATCGGCGGTCGGAGATAGGTCGGCGGTGATCTAAGTGTAAGAGTTTTCCTGATGTGGACTAAATTAATTGATATTGTAATTTATTGTTTTTACGGCTATCGTAAAACATGGTTGGTCTAAGGTGAGATAGAAGGTTTTTTAATTAGTCTAATATGGGCTGGCTAGTGTGGGCCGAGTTGAGTCTGGCCCGTAATGAGAGGGATTGGCTGGAACTACTATAAATAATGCTCAAGTCTCTCCTCTAACCCTAATTCTCACATGTATCCTCACCTAATGGGCGTTTACCTAACGCTACACGTGAGGGGGCCGCCTCATTGAGCCAGTGATACGGAGGGCAATAGAGGAGAAGGACTTGCGCGTGGAACATTGTGTTTCCACTTCCGTTTCAAGAAAAGTGGATCCCCTTGATGAGTGGGTAATCCCTTTTCTGCTTCCGCTTTATGTTCGATGGATCCTAAAACAGGTGCGTTAATCTTTCTACTCAATTATATATGTTCTTGTTCTAGTTATGGAGATTTTGGGATTACGCAATTTGCGTCCAACATGTGGTATCAGGGCCTCCATAACCTTAGAACTTGAATGCAATTGATTTTGCCCTAATTTGTACGGATTAGCCCTAATTAATACGGATCTTGCCCTAATTTGTGATTTTCGAGACTTTTTGTTCAATAAAAATTAAATTAAATCACAAATTTGGATTGGGGGAGACGAGACGAGCAAGATGGTCGGCGGTGCGTCGCCGGGGGATGCCGCATGCGCCCCCACGCTCGGCCACGCGCTGCCTGGGCGTCGAACGCACGCCACGTGTGAGCTCCTCGCGCCTCGCACTCAGGCGGCGCGTGTGAGCGCGTGGAGCCTCCGTTCGGCGCATGGCTGGCGGCGTTGGACTCGTATGGTGATTTCCTATCTCGTGGTATATTTATTTTATATGTTTGATGGTTTTATTGATGTGAAATTGTATATGAAACCCTCAATACGTGTATTTTAAATGAATTTTTGCGTATTTTTCCTTGTATTTTTCTGTGATTTTGGAAATACTAGTGTTGGGTTATAGGTATATTATCACATAATCATTATAAAAGTGTGATTCATCAATAAAAATTAAACTTTATTGTGAACTAAAGCTGGCTTAATGAGATACAATCGTTATGAGATAGTAATTGAATATATTTTGAGATAATGAGAAACAGTAAAAGTCATGAAATTTTTATTGCTCATGCATACTCTTTTACATGTTGGTAACCTTTGAATGATGGACGTCTTAAGAACTCGTGACCAAACTGATTGTACTGATTAACATATCTGCTGTATGTGGATAATGCATGTCGATTAAGTTACTGCATATTGTACATGAACTCATCTGGTCACTTGTTAATGTCTATCAAGTTGAATATTTTTATGGTTAAGGAGTATGATAACATTTACGCAGAGCAATAGTATCTACTGTTGAATTTTTAGATATTTGGTTCTTTGGTTTGACTCAATTTATAGGCCACTGGTTGAAGTAATGATATTTGTTACCTAAAATTGATTAATAAATCAGTTGTTGGCCTTAGAGTCATGTTTTGCCATATGAAACTCATGAGCAATAGTTGATTAGTTTCAAGCTTGTCAATCTGGAGTACCCTGTATTGCTATTGATGTTAACTTGTGAGGGATCCTTTGGATCGGCATTCTTTTAATGTTGTTATAGTAATAAAAAATCGAGGTGCACAAGAGATGCTTACTTCTATGTTATGAGAATTTTCTTGTGTTGCTGTGATCGTTGATCTCATTGGAATCTGTCTTTCAGGTTCGCTATATATATATTTATATATATGTATGATTAATTTTTATTAATGGATAAAGCAATGTAATTGTATGATATGTGATTTTGGTGATATGCTGCCCCTATCACTAAAGTTAAAATCACATGTATATGATGTATGTGAGAAGTAAAGTTTCTATCCCTGGTATGAGAGAATTTCAATGATTCAATTGAGTAGTGACCGCCAAAATGGCACGCTTGATTGGGTTTGAGAAATTTCGGTCTCGTATAATGATTGGGATGTCTCCTAATCTAATGCGTAGTCATACTCCCAAAGGAGGTGATTGTGTATTAGTTCATGAAGGGATACATGATAGTGTGGTGGAGGAGTGACTGATTCTAATGATTCATATGCCCAAAGGTGATGAATTCACGAAGAATTGGAATATATTCTCATAACCACTATCATGTAGGGAGTGTACAACTGCATGTCATGTATTCTACCCAAAGGTGATTATATGATTATGCGTGTAACTCTCTGGATGTGTACTTGTATGTCAAGTTACACAGTGCTCACATGATGTTAATTATATATATTGCTTGGTTTTCAGTCACATTTTCTGTAATTAATAACTTCATTATTAAATTTTCTGCAGGTATGCCTTCCCACATTGGGCGAACAACCACATTCGAGCCCTTCAGGGACAGCCTTTTAGCAGAGAACCACTCGCCCTTTAGTTCAGAGCCTAGAGATACTCAGAGATGCCAGGATGGAAGCGTTTCTAACCTACCCAAGCTGCATTTCTCGGAGGATCCTACCAGGCTGGAGAAGAAGAGGAGATTTAGAAAGCCATAGAGAGAGTTTTCATAAACACTCACTTTACTTCAAGGACTCGCCCAACACAATACACCCTCCTTGCCTTATATAGACAATAAGAGGTCTCAAGCCGACAAACAAGGACCTAGAACATAGGTCCGGTACAAAACAGGGCACCGAAAACTAACGGGAGGGAATTATTCGCGCACTATGAACAGAATCGTATCGTGAAAGTACTTTCCCTAGCCTAGTGCTACAGTAAAAGTGAACAGTGATTTTGCTACAGTGAAAACTGTACGGACTCAGCGGTCTCGTCCGTCACGGGCATTGTAGCTGCATACTGAGTCATCATCCGAGCTTTCTTCCAGGAGATGTGCCTCGTACTTTTCCTGGAGGGCTTCAAGATCTGCAGGTGAGAGGATTTGATTCAGCCTTCTGGATGAGGATGCTTGTTCACGAGCCCAATGAGATGCTTCTTCTTCCGCCCGATTTGTATTGTATTTTCGCTGGTAGTATTGGCAGGAATACTTGGCTGGGGCCAATTGGATGGCTGTGCATAAAAGGACATGTCCATGTTTTGGAATGATGATGAAGGTTCCTGTTCGTAGGGGTTCTGGGACAGAGGACCTCCAAAGCGTGCATAGGGGTTTTGAGTAGACTGGACAATGTCATCTTCACTTGTCATTTCATGCTCTTGGGACGATTCAGCTTGTCTGTATTGCATGAGTGCTTCCTTGGCTTCTGGTGCTAGGTCATAATGATCCCACGTAGTGGGTGCATTATACCAAACGTCTTCAGGAACGGTTTTGTTTTCCTGGCATAGAATTCTCTGGAGTTCTCGATACTCATGTTCGCAAATTCTAACAGATCTTGGATAAGATTTGTAGATTCGGGCTTCTCGACTGTTCAAGTTAGGTTTATAGGATGTGGTTCCTATTTCGAGTGGTGCTTCGAGAATACTACCATTATTTCTGCAAAAATTCCATGGACGTCGGAAAAACAGGATGGTGTGGACCTCAGGATTTAGTGTCATGGTTCTCAGTTCTTTTTCCAGATCTTGTTTCCAACATGTAGGATGATAGAACCAATTAAGAAAGTCTAAGAGATTCTTATCACTTTCTTTTTCTACATTTCTTCCGAGTAAGAATATCCTGGTGAGATTTGCAATGAATCTTCTGGTAGGAATTTCAATGGCTATTAAGTACTTATTGGTTAAGTACCATAACAGCGTCTTGAGCTGGTCAGGGAAATCATCTTCCTTCCAGATAAGAGGATGAATGAAAGGATAATTTAAATTTAACCCGAGAGGATAAAGAATCGAACCTCCATTGAACCTGAATAGATCTGTATGGCATTGCCACATGAGATTTTCCAGGTTCTCAGTAAGACTGTCGTTCTGGATTTGCTGGATGATCTCCTGGGGGTATTTCCAGCTTTGTAAATCTCGATGTTTTCAATCTTGTATTTCACTCCATGGTTGAGCATATGGAAAAGCAGGCCTCTTGATGTACATATTGATTTCGGCTGGTGCTCCGGGTCTTGACAGAAGTCAGCAAGTACATTCTTTTTCCAGAATGTGTTTGGTTTCAAAGGAGTATTTGGAAAACCATTCAGCCCATCGAAGTAACCGAGAATTTGGAATCTGTTTTTGTTTAAACTTGGTCATCCGAGGAAAGATGCCATGTCTAATTCTACCAGAAGTGATGGCCAATGAGATGAAATTCAAATTTTTTGATTCCATTTTTGATTGCTAGGATTTCTTTGAAAGTGGAATGGTAATGCATTTCAGCTTGAGAAAACTTTCCACTTTTGTGGGCACAAAGGTGTTTCTTACCATCAATTTCTTCAAAGAGAATGGCTGCCCAGTATTCATCACTGGCGTCAGTTTGGAGAATTCTTTTTCCCGTTGATGGTATTTGCAATGGTGGGAGATTCTGCATAATCTCCTTAAGCTCAGCAACGGCTTTAGTCTGGGTTTTTCCCCATGGTGGGGAATTCTTCTTCAGCATGGATTGCAAAGGAATTAGAAGCTTTGCAATATTCGGGACAAAAACCCTGAGATAATTAATTATCCCTAGAAATTGCTGAACCTGTTTTGTCGTGAAGTTTTCTTCAGGAAACTTCAGTAATTCTTGAGCGATATGTGGCCCTGGATAGTATGTACCTTTGTTGAGGTGCATACCAAGAAATTCAATTTCTGTCTGGGCAATATTCATCTTTCTTTGAGAAAGCATAATGCCATGCTTTTTTACAATTTCTGCAAACTGCTCAAGAAGTTGACAGTGTGAAGCCATCAGACCGTAGAGCAGAATATCATCGATGTATACGGCTGCACTTGCCAAGATTGGCTGAAATATACGACACATGGCCTTTTGGAAAAGGGATGGTGCTACCTTTAGGCCAAAAGGAAGAACCTTCCACTGAAAGTGTTGGTTCGGGATACAGAATCCTGTCTTGGATCTGTCTTCAGGATGGATGCCCAGTTGCCAAAATCCGGCTTTGAGGTCGAATTTGGAATAAATATGGGCCTTGGTTAGACCACTAAAGAGAGAATCTCTGGATGGTAAAGGGAATTTGTCATCTTGGAGGAAAAGATTGAGGGGTTGATAGTTGATTACCAGTCTCATTTTTCCCCTGTTTTGCTCGGCACGCTTATTGACATAAAAGGCTTCGCAAGCCCATTGAGAATCGGAGATTTCAATAAGGCCTTGTTGCAAGAGTTCCGAGCATTCCCTTTGGGCTAAAGCCGATGTTCGGCTTCATTCCCACATGACTCGCCTTTGTTGGATTGATATCTTCATTTTTCTTGAAAGGGAGACGAACAAAGAATTCTGGATTTTTCCATAAAGGATGAGGACATTTATGAGCGAATTCTGAATGAGATTCTGAACAAGATTCTAGTAACTTTTGCATAATTGGATCTAATAGACTCATCTGAATGGAAAATAGTCTCTGGATATTAACAAACTTAGAGAATTGATCTTTGTATCGAAGACCTTTTCCAGGAATGATGCGAAGCTGAGAAATTTGAGTCATGATGTCCCACCCAATTATCATATCTTTATTGGGGAGGTCTCGATCCAAAAAAATTTTGCGCATCGAACACTGCGGAAAGAACTGGACCGTTATGGGGGCGGTCCTGACTTTTGTGGAGAAAGTATCTCCAGAAGCAGAATTGAAATATCGGATATAGGGGGTCCAATATTCTTCAGGCAAAATTTTAGTATCGAGAATGGAACAGCTTGCTCCTGTGTCAATGAGAGTAATGACATTGATTGGTTTGGCAAACTTCGAAGTGAGGATTTTTTTGGGAAATGGGGACAGTGAGTTTGGCTTGAAAATATGTCAAAGCTTGGTTACGGGAGATGGAGATATGTGAAAAATATCTTCGATTCTCCGAGTCGACTCGGCTTCACCGGAAGTTTGGTAAAAGGGTATGACACAAAGAGTTTGTTCGATGGTTTTTCATCGCAGAGAATAAGGATTCAATATCATCATTTTCAAGAGAAATACCTGTCTCAATCTCAATGTGATGATTCTGGCCTCGCTTGAGGACATTTTTGGCAAAATGTCCTGACTTGTTGCAAATGTAGCAACGGTTTGATTTCTTATGGCCTGTGCGATCCTTTCTTTTGCGTAGGTATCGCCATTTCTTCTTCTTCCGGAAATGCTTGGAGCAATGTTTGGATTTCTTCATCCAATACTTCTTGTAGTGCTTTTTCTTCCGGAATACTTGCCACAAGTACCGTCACGTCTTGCTTGGAGCATTTTATTTTTAACTTCCGGCGAGAACAAGCCGATTCGAGACGTTTGTCATCCGTAATGTAGGTACGAACCATCGACGCTTTAAGCATAATTCTTCAAGGCATATATGGATTTCTTGCTGTATTTCCCACAAGGGAATATCCTGTATTCTTCTTTGTTTTGAGAAGAAAGATCTTTCAACCATCTGGGATAGCTCTTTAGGGATGGATGTGAGGAAGACATGCTTCAAATTTGGATCTGCTCCGACTTGGAAAAAGAGCTGAAGCATTATTCGATAATGCTTATCAAGATGTTTCTCCTGGAGAGAGCAGCATCTCCTTTCGAAAAATTCTCTCCTTTTCATCTCTATGAGATCTCCAGGTTTTCCCACAAAAACATGATATAAGAGAGTGATGGCATGGCCGAAATGAGGTGACATCAGAAAGTGAATTTGGTCCTGCTCTGAAATTGATTGCCACCAAAGTTTGAGACTTCCTGTGAATCTTGTAACAAAATTGTAAAGAACATCATTCATATCGTGGTTGGTGATAGACTGGGTATTCAACCAAGTATGAAATTCTTCAAGTCTTTCTAGCCATTTGGGATAAGGAATGTCGTCGAGAGTGAAGAATTGTTTTGATGCCATGGATACATGTCTGGCTGGACTGCTTCTAGCAGATTACTTGTCTGACCATACTGGATCGAATAGTTTGATTCCATTTCATCATCTGGAGTATCAGCCATGAATATGGATGAAGTTATAGGTTGAATGGGGAGGGAATCATCTGTAGGAATTGAGAAGGATGAAGAGGAAGAATCTGATACTAAATCTGATTGAGTATCAGAAGAAGTTTGTTCAGCTGGAAACAGAATTTGTGTTTCTGAAGCAGGAACAGGAGGATCAGATTGTCGGGTAGCAGGATCAGATTCCTGAGTACCCATTTTTTAGAAAAGATTCTAACGGATTTGATAACATCATCTGATCTGGTCTTTCTCTAATAACAATTGAACCTGATTCCTTGGGAGGCTTTTTTTCTTTCCCTTTATCCTTTTGTATGGCTTTGAGGCGATTTCGTATTCCTGCCATATCTGGTTCTCTTCTGTAAGGATCTTCTGGGATATTAGCCAAAACAGAAGTCTGTGATGTTGGAGGTAAATACCCGGTTCTAACAAAAGTGCCAATGGATCAAAGGGCGAGTTTTCCCTCTTCAAGAAGTTGGATTTGCTTCTTGAGCTTTTCTATTTCTGGCTTCGGACTTTCAAGATAATGGTACCCAAGATGTTGTCCTGATTCTAAGGCGTAAAGCCTTTTCTGGAACTCAGCAAGTATCTTTTTGGTACTTTCATCATACTTTCGAAGATCTTGTTGTACATTTCCAATTTTGGAATCAATTGCCCTGAAAGCATTGTTTTGTGCCAACAGAGTCTCTGATTGCCAGTTTAGAACGGCTTCAGCAGCAGAGGTTTTTTTTCTGTCTCCCATGTTCATCCACATCTGTGGGGGTTGGTATTTTTGGGACATGGCGATATCTGTTTTGAGGGTCAATGAATTCCTCGAAGCGAGGGAAATGGAAGTTTTGATCCTTCTTTGACAAGAGGAGGAAAATCAGCATCTTGAAACATAGCAATGGAAGAAGTGGGTGGTGTTTCTTCTGGAAGTTCAAGTGGGTAAGAATGCTTCTTAGCCCATTTGAGGATTGGTTTGTAAAACGGGAGAGAGCTTGTTTTTTTCGAGGAGGAGATGGTGGAGGTGACTTTGGTGGATCCGGGTGGGGCTTGGGATGTAATACCGAACTTTGGTGGTGGAGGTGGTGCATAAGAAACCATGAATTGGTATTTATCATACTCACCAAGGGTACCAACGGAGGGATCTCCGTTTAAGTGCCTTTGGTATATCTGGTCCTTGGATTTCTTTCTTCGAGGTGGAGATCTTGCCAGAGGATCTATTTCGTCGGGGGAGTTTGTACAATAGGAACACTGGCAAAAAGGATCCCAAAAACAATGACCATAGTTATCTTTGTAGTAATGGACAGGATGTCCTTCACCATCAAAATGTCGAACATGTTTTTTTGCATCTGGCTCAGAAATTGATTGGGGAACACATGGTTCAATCATGAGGAGGGTCTGGAAGATAGAAGGATTTTCTTCCTTTTCCTTGCCAAATTTGATGGAAACAGTTCCATCTTTTTTCCTAACGAATTCAGAGTCCGTAGACTGGAAAGGTTTGTTGTGCTGGTGTAGCTTTTCATAGTTGGTGATCCAAGTCTCCGGAAGGAGCTTGGCCAACGTATCCTTCGGGATCTGCCTAGGAACATGGATACAAGACGCCTGGTCATTCTGCATAGAGATGAATAATGCATCTTCCGCTCATGAACCCATACTCAGCCTTTGCTAAACCTACTTCTTCTTTCTCACCTATCCGCTCAATCCGTCAACTAATTCACCAAAACCCAAAGCAAGTAAAGGAGTACGTTCAGTCCTCCAAGTTCGACCAGCATCCTATTCCTGCTACTGAAAAGGAATACTTTGTTACTCTCCAGATCCCTCCGGAGTTTCCCAGACAATGGGCTCAACAGGGATACACTCATGTCCATTATGGAGCTGTTCGTCTTGCTCTAACCTTTCATGGTCGTAAGGGTTTACCTGTTGTAGCAAGAATTGCTTTGTTAGATACCAGATTTTTACAGTACCAGCATGCTTGCATTGGTACTGTCCAAACCACTTTAAGTGTTCAGTTTAGACAGAGATGGAAATCGATTGGGGAGAAAGGCCGATGCTAGAAGAAAAGTGCCCTGTTTCACCCAACCGGAGAAGTAGAATTGGAAAGTCAGTGCTCAACTCGATCGATGGGTGTCGTGTCTGTAAGAAAGGACAGGGATCTGTTCCGTGCTGTAAGAGAGACATGACTTGCTACAAGGGTCGCCAGTATGGTTATTTGATCAAAGATTGTTCGTATAGACAGATGGAATCACAGCTGTTTCTGTCGCCGCCGTTGATAAGACAGAACAGAAGAAGCATGCTTCGGGACATTTAGTGGGGTACTTGGAATGGACCCCAGTGCAAGAAAGGGTGCATGATGTTCCTTGGTGGAAGGTAGAGGACTCACTGATTGTGTACCGAGTTTGTGGAAAGGAGGCTTGAGTCAGCCCAGTGTCAGAGTAAAAAGGAGAACGTGCTTTGAATGTGGCCAACACGGCCGTCAAGTTAGGAATTGTCCATGTAAGTTCAGGAGAGCGTAAGCACTGTTACTGCAGATAGGATGCCACTAGGATGGCTAGAGGAGCATGAAGGGATCGACCATGTATCAATTAGAAGAAGAATGTTTCTGAGATATTTTTATCAGAGTAGTGCAGTAGAATTTTCAGTGAGGGTTGTAGGATTTTCGTTGTGGTAATAAGATAATAGAAATGTGAATCTCTAATTATAGTTGTACCTGATGGGTTTGCTTATGTATGACTTGGAAGTCATTTATGAAAAGGTTTGGCTCGAGGAGCTTTCTGCTATTATGAATCGTGGCAGTGATATAATTCAGTTTGTTCAGTTAGCATATGAAAGTTTTGAATTACTGAAAGTTAGAAAGGACCTTCAATCCTTGTTATTCGTCACTAAAGATGACTTGGTTCTAGTTGTTGGTTACCGAATCTACTTGGCAACTGTAATGGATGCGTCAGTTGAGGAGTCGAATATGGAGAACATAATCGTGGTACAGGAGTTTTCTAAGGTAATCTCTGGAGAATTGTCAGGTTTGTTGTCAGAAAGAGAAATAGAGTTCATGATTGAATTATCACCCGGAACAGAGCCAGTCCCTAAGGCTCCTTACTGGATAGTGTTACTTGAGTTAAAAGGACTAAAAGTGTAGATGCAGGAATTATTGGATAGGGGATTCATACGTTCCAGTGCATCACCTTGGGGAGCACCTGTTCTATTCGTGAAGAAGAAAGTTGGTTCGTTGTATTTGTATGTCGATATTCCTCAAGATCGACTGGAGGTCAGGGTATCATCAGTTGAGAATCAGGAAGAAAGACATACCGAAGTTAGCATCTTGCGCTCGATACGGCAGTTATGAGTTCATTGTAATACCGTGTGGTTTGACGGACACCTTAGTTGGTTGTTTGGGTCTAATGAGTAGAATGTTTAAGGGTACTTGAATCAGTTGTGATCGTGTTCATTGAAGTTATCCCGGTGTGTTCAAAGAGTGCTGAGGAGCATGAGAGACATTTGGGGATGGTACTTTAGGCTTTGAGTACTTTTGGATTTTACAATAAGCTTAACAGATGCGAGTTTTGGATGACTCGTATTGCGTTCCTAGGTCAAGTGATTTCAGGAGAAGGAATCTCCGTAGACCCCGCCAAGATGAAAGCAGTGATTAACTGGCAAAGACCGACTATAGTGACAGAGATTTGAAGTTTCTGAGGATTAGCAGGATATTACAGAAGTTTTATGGAAGGGTTTTCAGTGTTAGCGTTGCAGTTGATTCGACTACTAAGGAAGTAAGAAAAATTCGTGTAGACAGATAAGTGCGAGCGTAGTTTTCTAGGGCCTAAGAAGAGGCTGACTACTGCACTTGTGCTTACTATTCCATTTGGTCCAGGAGGGTTGAGATCTACAGTGACGCGTCGTCTAAAGGATTGAGTTATGTGTTGATACAGCATGATAGAATTGTTGCATATGCATCCCGTCAGTTGAGACCTTAGGAGTTGGATATGAGATGACGTCGCTGAATGGAACTCATTAAGGATTATGACTATGATATTTTGTATCACTTCGGAAAGGTGAGCAAAGTTACAGATGCACTGAGTCGAGAGTCCTTAGTTGCTCAGTTGGTACTCAAGGATTGGATCTTGTTTAAGAAAGTTCGAAATTCGATTTTCAAATCTAAGGTAAGCCAGCTTTGAATCTTATGACTACCCTCAGAATTGAGCCGAGAGTACAGATCAGAATCAAAGCGCTTTAGTGGACAGATTCAGAAATTCAGAAGACTCTAGAAGAGAATGCAGATGAGAGAGAGGTTGATTTTCAGATTTCTGAAGACAGAACGCTAAAGTTATGAGGATGTTTGTGTGTAATTGACGATACAGAGATTAAAGAAGAGATCTTATGGGAAACTCATCATAGCAATTTCAACATTGTTCAGACAGTACGAATAGATCTTGTTTTGAGTGTGTGACATCCTGAATTTCAAACTCTGATTTCGATTGGTTAAATTGGGCATTTCATCGACGCGATTACAGTGTTTTTCTCTGAGTTGGCCACTTACGAGATAACTAGACTAGTTGGGTGAGTTATCAAGGACTTTAAGGCAAATAGACTTGAGAATTCGACCAGAAATCGACTTCTCGATCGTGCTCATCTTTAGAGATCATTACGACACAGTTAAAAAGCAAATTAAGATCAGAGTTAGGTCGGTTCGACTGAGATGAATGACCGATCGTGAGTGACTCCACTAAATTGGAAAACTCTCGTCGACTGATACTAATTTGATTTTACTGTCGTTTTGGTATCCTGTGTCTGTATTTGAATCATCGAGATTTTCACGACCCTCGAGAGTCGCCAATGTGTCGAGTGGGTTCATCGTGGCTCGAAGAAAATCGACCACGGGTCATTTGTCCTAAAAAGCTCCGAAAACTACCTAGTAGCCTATGTCACACTAAAAGCGTGTCGGAGTGAAATTAATCGCCAATCTAAGTTCGATTTCAGAAATTGGAGATTCTATTTTGTCACAAAGTGGGTACACCGAAGTGTGTGTAAATCATATAAATCATCTGCATGGAGTGCCGGGGATGAATTGTATTTCAAATCTAAATCAGATGTTCCAAGTTGGCAGAGCCTTCAGATGGTTCTTTCTTAAGCAGTGTATAGTAGAGAGTGCAGAATTTCAATTCTTTGAGATGAAGTCGTGGAAAGAAAGATCACGAGGCCGGGGTCGGTACAATAGTCGGTGATTGCAGTTGTCGAGATCAGTGTCAGAGTTATATCAGACCTTGACTAGAGGTTCTCAGTTTCAGCAGATCAGTCAGATAGTTTCTTTTTAGTCAATGTAGAGCAGAGTGTTCAAAACTTCAGTTGCTGAGATGAGGTCAGAGATCAGAAAATCACAGGTCCAGAGTTAGTTCAGAAATCAGTGGTTCAGTCGCAATTATCAAATACGGTTTAGAGACTGCTCAGAATCGCCAGTTTAGTTTCGCAGATTTTGTGTTGAAGACCTTTGGAATTTTAAGTGGGCAAGCGTTTAGTATTTTGGAACACGAAGTGGTTTGGGCAAGATAGCAGTGATCTAGCAGTATTGGTACAGAAGGAGCAACCTGAGAAACCGAAAATTCGATGAAACAATTGTACCCCCACCTTTTCTGTTTAAGAATTGGTAAAGGTTTAAATTTCGAGGATGAAATTTTTATAAGAGGGGAAGAGTTGTGACATCCCGATTTTCCAATCCTATTTTCAATAAATTGAGACGGGCATTTCGTTGGCACGCATATAGTTCTTTTCCTTGAGTCGGCTACTCATGTGAAAACTAGTCTATCGGGTGAAGCCGTTAAGAGTTTCTAATGCATCAGACTTGAGAATTTGACCAGGAAGCGACCTTTCGACCGAGCTAATCTGCAAGGGTCATTACGACACAATTGAAATCGATTAGAGATCGGAGATAGATCGACTCGACAGAGGCATGCGATCAGGTGTGGGTGATTCCACCGGATCGCACAATTCGTGTCGATCGGCACTGGACCGACTTTTCTATCCATTGGGTACCCTGTGTTCGTAGTTGAAACCTTGAGATTACCCCGACAACCGAACGTCGCCAATGTTTCAAAGATGTACGTTGTGGCTTGAGATGATCAACCACAGGTCAAATGCATGAATTTCTAAAGGCTACCCGATAGGTTGGGTCGCGCTAGTATCGTGCCAAAGTGAAATTAACCGTGAAATTGAGATCGAATTCAGAAATTGGAAGTCTGGGTGTGTCACAAATCATTTCAGGATCATTAACTCATCTTCGGAAGATTTTTCATGTAATCAGAATATTTCAGAAATTAAATCAGAGAATGGCTAATTTGGCTCGAGAAATTAGTAGGCCCGCTTTTGGTCGCGCTTTTGGGACTTAAGTTGGTTCTATGGACAAGTGAATATGTGAATTGAAGTGTGGTGACATTGGATTAATTTTATGGACTTCAATTGGAATCAATTAGAAGAGAATTGAAGAATTGGATGTACAAGATTTCAAAATTCGTATGCCACGGCGGAGGAAGCATTTTGGACCCATTGGAGAAATGTTGTGGAGGATTTGAGTGAGTGGGAAGTGATGTCACATGAGGTCATGGTGGGGCATAAGTTGAGGAGATTTGGACAAGTGTAGGGTGCACAATTGCCCCAAAAAGCACCCCTCACATCAAGCCTTTCTTCTTCCTTGAATCAAGGAGTTGTGTTGGAACTTGGGGGAGGAGAGAGAGAATCGAACGGGAAGAAAACCAGCAGCGCGACGCCGGCCTTCGTCCGCCTCCTTCGTCGCTCGCCGTTCGCCGCCGATGCCATCGTTGTCGCCGCCGTTCACGCGCGTAGCCGCACGTCCGCTCGCCGTCGTCCGCCTCGCCTCTCCGCCACCGTCTTCACTTCCAAGCGGTTGTTCGGCTAGCTCGGGCTGCGGTTCAGCCCCCTCCGGCCACCGTTTGGGTCCCACCTTAGTCCAGTTCGACTCCTCCACTTTCCCCCGACCCATCCTCGCCTCAACCCGAGCTTATCTTCTCTTTTTTCAGCCATGGACAGCAGCAAACAGAGAGTGCAGAAATGGGTATGGCAGTCCCTTTGTGGGTCGTTTTGGCCGCCTTCCCGAGCCCGGATGCTCGGCCCGCCTTGAGGAAAGTCGATCCTCGCGTCGTCCTCGTCGTTTTGGTTCGCTCGGCTCGCTAATCCAGTGAGTTTACCTCACTAAACCCTAATTAGAGGGTTAATTATGCTTTATGGGTGTTTAGTTTATGTTAAGTGTATTTAGGTGGTTAGTTTAGTTTATTTAATTGTGAATTAGATTAAGATGTTTGTTTAATTTAAAGTATGCTTAATTAAAGGTTAAGAGAGTTTATTTAATAATAAACCTTGATGGGACATAATAGGGTTTTATTTTTGAATTATTTAAATGATTTCGAATTCTGGAAAATATAATATTATATTATATTCTGAAATTATTAAAATATTATTAAATAAAAAAAATAAATAAAAAAAGAAATTTATTTTTGACCTCGATTCTTTCAGAATTTCGTGCCGATCGCTGCCGTGTAGTCGGATTTTGAAATTGATGATTGGATATCATGAATTGAGCTTGGATCGTGAAAAATATGGATATTATTATTATATTAATTTTCGGAATAAATTTAATTATTTAATAAATTCTGAAAAAATTATTTTGGGACCCTAAATTCTCAGAATTTCGTGCCGATCGCTGCTATGCATTTAGAATTTGAATTTGATGAATGGATGTGGCAAATTGAGTGTTGATTGTGATAAGTATGGATTTTATTCATAAAAACCCAAGTGTCAGGTTTTGATGCAAAAATTGGATTTTAATGATTTTATTAAATAGTGGGGTTTGAAAAAGTGAGATATTGGCTTTTCTTGATTTGAAATTAGCGTATCCCCACACACGTGAGTAATTTCTGGAATATTTTTAATATGAAGAAAAATGGCCGGGATCACTATTTTAAGTGGAAGCATTGAGTGAAAGTTAAAGTGTCCTGGGGCCGAGTATGCTTTGGCTGTGTGATAACTAAGAGGAACCGTCCTGGGCTGTTGAGCCGGACTTGCCCCTATATGGGATGCCCACGCGGTGGTTGCGGGTCGCAGTAGATTCTGGGCCCATGCTCCTTCGGGAATGCCGTCGACGTACTGACGAAGCCGCTCTCCATGGGGGGAGGCGATGCCTGGCATTAGTGTCAGTAGATAGCCGAACTGCGAGTAAGCTATGCCCTTGTGTGGCAGTGAATAATATATGGAATGCATGTTGAGTGTTGTTGATGTGTCGGATTATGGGACAGAATTGTGTGGCATGGAATGGGACGTGTCATAACGATTTAGTCTTATAATCAGGACCCCCGCGGTTGTTGATTATATGAAAGTGAATGCATTCCGGTTGCTTAAGTTCCTATTTCTATCTGTGATTGAGTGATTTGAATTATGCTAACCTGCAGGAATGAATTGAGGCGAGGTAAGTTCTCTGTGTGATGTGGCTAGGCCACCCGGGGCGTATTTTCTTTCTAATAGGAGTTTAGGGGGTTGAACTTGCTGAGACATTGTCTCATCCCGGTTTGGGGAATCAAAATTTCAGGTCCCTGGTGGACGGAGTGGCCAGATAGCTTTGATTGGCCTTGAGGAGTCGCAGAGGTGAAGTCATAAGATTGGAGAACGTGTCCGACTTGTAGATCGTAGGACAGTCCTTTTAAAAGCCGGTCTTTTGTAGACTTTTGGTGTAGGCTTCTATTTGTAATTCGTTGAATTATGAAAGTGCTATGTTGTGATTGATTGCCTGCTTTTCTATCCCGTATTTAATTGTCAGGGGATTTGTTTCGCTTCCGCATGCGTAAAATAAATGAATGGGTCGGCGACGTATCCTGGGATGTCGCATATTTGATCGACCGCAGTGGGATGTGCGCGCGCTCGAGGTTCGGGGCGTGACATCCCCGTTTAAGTGGTATCACTGCTTCAAATTTTAAGTTGTGGACATATGATTTGTTGCTTGAGAAAAGAGCAATTGAATTTGCTTACTGTCCATGAAGCGTTCAATTCTAGAACACTTGAAAAGAGTTTTGCCTGCGGACTGCACTGCTATAAGATGATGGAAGCCTTAGTTGCTTGAAATTATGTCTTGTCTGATATTGAAATTAGGACATATCTGCAAAGATTGTGTTTAAGTCCTAATGACATATACATCTCGTATATGATTAAAAGGTTGTTTCCGAAAGTTTTCTATTTAAGGAAAATGACCGAGATAAAGAATAAAATAATTACAATTACTCATAAAAAGGTTGTCAAGTTTAACAGTGGCTGTGAGTATTTTGGCAAATATGACAATGCGAAATAGCTTAAAGGGTCATTTGTCAAATACTTGGTAAATTCCGGGGTGGTAATTTAATTACTATACCTGAGAATTCTGACAAAAAGATTTGGCTGAAAGGCATAAATACACCATATTGAACATGGTGATGAGTATGATTAGTAAGATTAATTTATCTAGTTTTTTGTGGGCTGATATTATGAAAGCAACTTTTTCACATACAAAATGTGTCTCTTATCAAAGTTGTTTCATAAACTTCTTTTGAGTTATAGATTAGACATAAATTACTTAATCATATGAAATTTAGAGGTGTCATGCAAAAGTGAGGTTATCTAATCCAATATTAAGTGCGTTGGAATTCAGATCCACTCGAAATTATTTTGTATCTTATCTAGATTGTTAAATGTGTATTGATTTTATGACCCTAAAGAAGGTACAAGAATTATGGAATCACATACTCTGAAGTTTCTAAAGATTGACGTAATTGTAGAGGATAGCTGCTCTCAGACTATTAAAGATTAGTATGATGGAGGTTACTATGTTTTTGTCTTTACCTATACAGATAATTATGGAATCTCCTGTATCATAGACTAAACTTGTTGAGGTTCAAGGTACTATTCTTGATATAGTTTATAATTAAATTTCTTAAACCTCTCAAGCGCAGAATGAAGTGGTTGCAGCTTTATTAAGGAGATTTGTTAAGGAAAGACGATCAGTTATACCATCAGACTATATAGTCTATTTGTGAGAGCATGATTATAATATCCACTATATGGTTAATGTAATGGCATATTTATAAATGTCGTTTCTTATTCTCAATCAAGTATGTGATTAGATGCCATAAAATGCGGTATACAATCTATGAAACATCATAGTGTTTGGAAACTAACTTACTTGCCTAAAGATCATAAGTTTTCACTCTGAAAGAGGGGTAGATTGTTTATAGTGAAGAAAATACTTGCCTAAAGATCATAAGTTTTCACTCTGAAAGAGGGGTGTATTGTTTATAGTGAAGAAATAATTATTTCTTTAAATATTCTTTCAGAGTGAACGTGGTATTAATAATTTATTTATTTATATATGGAGTTACGCCAAATAGATACAAAATCTATATAGTGCAATTGGAGGATTTTGCAACAAATTTAAGTAAACTTGTGTGTAGACTGAAAAGTCTTATTTATAGTCTTAAGCAAGTTTCTAGATAATATTATTAAAGTTTCATAGTGTTGTTATTTTGTTCAATTGTGAACAAAGTAATTCAATATACTGTAAGGTTAGTGGGAGGAAATTTATTTTTTCTCATACTTTATGTACATAATATTTTGCTTACAAGTTGTGACCTTGAGACATCTTATATCCTTTGTATTGAGGTCTGTAAGGATTGTTTTTGCCATATTATATTAGATTTTCTCGGAGGACATTTGCTGATTGTATATTGGAAATATTTAATATACATTATTGCAAGCCAGGAATTGCTCCTGTTGTTAAGGGTGATGGACTAAATCTATCACATTGTCCTTATTTAGATATTGAGAAAATCTAATTAAAGGGAGTACCTTGTGTCGTGCACTTAAAAGTATAATGTATGCTCGAATTTGCACTAGACTAAATGTTGTCTTTGTGACGGTACTTCTAGGCAGATATCGGTTAAATCCAGGACATGATCATTGGATTGCTGCCAAGAAGGTTTTAAGGTACTTAAAGAAGACAAGAGATTATATGCTAATTTATAGACATGTTCAATTATTGCAGTTAGTAGGGTATTTAGATGTAAACTTTGTTGGCTGTTCTAATGACATGCAATCAATAACGGAATATATATTTATATTAGCAGGAAGTGCAGTAAATAAAGTTCTATGTCATCTTCTACTATGTAAGCAATGTTAGTAACATTCTTTTAGGCTGTTAGTTGGGCTTTTAGGCTCCAGAACCTTATGAAGGAGTTGATCGTTTTAACTTTATGGATAGATCCATACGGTTGTATTGAGATAACAAATTTGTAGTATTATTTATTTACTACAGAGGTTTCAAGGGATCTAAATATATGGAGGTCAAAATTTTTGACCAAAAGCAAACGGTACAGAAATGTGATATTTTAATATAATATATTTTCACAGATGATGTGATTGTAGATCCACTAACTAAAGGCCTATGCTTGTGTGTATTTGAGTGACATATCGTTAGCATGGGCCTATGAGTATCATAAGATGCTGTTGTTTAGTGGGAGCTATTATGGCTTTACTCTGATAAAGGTTTCATCTGTGTTCGTTACACTTTGTAACGGTTTGATATGTATCAACTTTTGCATTCAATAAAATATTTTGAATGTGTTGTATATTGATAAATTCTCAAGGGATTGTATAAACCTTGAGTGAAGGCTAGGGGCATTCGGGCATCCGATTATTAGCCTTGTGCATTTGTCTTGTGATACATAAAGAAAGGTTAACCATAAGGACAAGACATATGTGGGTTCATTGGAACCATAAAGCATTCTCTAGTGGCACAAGTTTTTTGTTACGCCTAAGGTAAGAGAATGATGATTAACAAATGGGATCTCTCTATGAGAGATGTTATCCATTTGCCACACTACCATATTGAATCTATATCAATAAAGTTGAGAACATTCGTGACCATGGAAGGCTCTGTGTGTATACATGCAGTTATCGCCATGATTCGGTGTTTAAGACTTTATGAGATAGGATTGACTATTAAAATTATCTCTGGACCAAATGTGCGCACATACAGTACGATTTCAATTAATATAGTCCAAGTGGGAAAATGTAAGAGTTTTCCTGATGTGGACTAAATTAATTGATATTGTAATTTACTATTTTTACGGCTACCGTAAAACATGGTTGGTCTAAGGTGAGATAGAAGGTTTTTTAATTAGTCTAATATGGGCTGGCTAGTGTGGGCTGAGTTGAGCCTAGCTCGTAATGAGAGGGACTGGCTGGAAACTCTATAAATAGTGCTCAAGTCTCTCCTCTAACCCTAATTCTCACTTGTATCCTCACTTAAGGGGCGCTTACCTAACGCTACACGTGAGGGAGCCGCCTCATTAAGCCAGTGATACGAAGGGCAATAGAGGAGAAAGACTTGCGCGTGGAACATTGTGTTTCCACTTCCGCTTCAAGAACAGTGGATCCCCTTGATGAGTGGGTAATCCCTTTCGCTTCCGCTTTATGTTCAATGGATCCCAAAACAAGGTGCGTTAATCTTTCTACTCAATTATATATGTTCTTGTTCTAGTTATGGAGATTTTGGGATTACGCAATTTGCGTCCAACACTAAGCTCTCGTGATAAACTCGTCGGTGATGATATTTGTTTCATTAAAAAGGAATATAAAAAAAAAAAATTGGCCGCGAAAGGTGGAGTTGCAGATTGAAAAGATGGTGTTCGGGTAGAGGATGTCGAGAGAAGAAGGAAGAAGTGCAAGCAGAACGAGACAACAATAGGAAAAGACAAAAAAAAAAAAAGGGCAAATCAATTAAAAAATTCAAAAGAATATTAGAAATCGGTATTTAAATTTTATTAATAAAAAAATATTAAAAATTCAGAAAAATCATTAAAAATTGAGAAAATTCTAGAAAATCAGAAAAAGTTCAGAAAAATTAGATTCTTTATTTTGAATTTCCCAACAAATTTATTATTCTTAATGTACTTATGCTTTGAATATTATATTTTTATTGTAAATATCGCAAATTATAAAATTCTATTGATTGGTATAATAGAGATATTTAATTTTTTTTTGATTTTCTATATTTATTTTGGTTATCTATATCTAATTAGATTTTTTTTTATCTCCTTAATTATTCAACAACTCTTTTCTAGAACATCAAAATTTACATAAATTTCATATTAATCTCTTCCACATCATTATTCTTAACTTTAAAAAAAAAAAAAACTCCAAAGTTTTTTCACCACAAACCGTTCAGCTTCTCTCTGACTTTTTCTCTCCTCATCACTCACATCGTTCACTGTAAGCTCAAGCTCAAACGCTCTCTCTCCGTTCGTCTTTGCTTTCACCAATGCCTGTGCCTAGTGAGTGACTCGCTGACTCTGGTTCGTCTCTGTTCATCGGTGGTGTCATTTACTGTGGTTTTTTTTTTATGTTCTTTTCTTATTTTCGGTTTGGCTTTTTTGATAACTAGGAATTGGAGTGATGCAGGTTCATGACTCATGAATCAACTCGATATCCTTAGAATGTATTTGCTGATTGTCGATTGTGATGTGAACCCGTTTGTTCTGATTTGCTTTCCATTGATTCTTGCATATCTTTTCTTGTCTTGGTTTCTTCTCTTTTTCTTACTTGAATTATGGGGTTTTACCCTGCTTTGTCTTCTTTCCAATTCGTGCAGTTTACGTGATTTGAGTTCCAATTGCCGTTCATATTATGCCTCAGTCACATTTTTTAACATCCTAAGGATTCATTCCGAGTGAGGGTTTGAACTTTTAAGAGCTTTTTCTTTAGGATTCTGTGTTGGGTTTCGCTTGGAGGAGTTTAAGTCTGTTTATTCATGGTTTTGCCTCTCTTATTGTGGCCATTTTATGTTACATTCACGATCTTATCAAATATTCTTGTGACCATTTGCCTGCAGCAAATGAAGATAATAGATGAGCATTTTAATCAAATTGCGATCTCTTACTAAGAATTGTTAATACTTCCTGTCTTGGTGATTTATATCCACGGGAAATACAAGCTGCAAGGTCATTCATGTGGGTTCATGCGCAATGCAAATAAGCTGTGAATTACACAATGGTAATGAGCTACTTTCTAATTCAGAGACTGAAACTGAGCAGCCTCATGAAGAGACTACAAATGTGAATGCATCAGGTAAGACCTACCTACATTTATAGCATGTATTTTCATCATACTATACTAAAATTGTCTGAGTATTGATCTGGTTTGATAATATTAGATCCATCTTTCAATATTTAGAATTTCGTGTAGCTTTACATGTCTATTGGGTGTATACAGTCTTTCTCTTGGGAAATGCATCATTGTCAAGTTAGGGAAGAAAATGCAGCCTATTGGAGGTTTGGGGAGTTTCTCAGAACCAATGCTTGCGAGTTGGCACCATTGTTTACCACTTGAAAGCAAATTACCAAGGATATGAGAAACACTATGAATGTAGAGGTAGTTAGCTTATTCTGGCATGAAATTCCATTCATGTTTTAAATAAATTTAACATCATTATTTAATATTTCCTTGCTGTCTAAGCATGATTATCTTCGTACCAGCTACAGAAAAATGGATTCTACAATCCTAAATGTAGATAATGGAAAAGTGATTTAAAAGCTGCTCACTATGATAGCTCTCAATCATTCTTGTATCATTTGAAGAATCTGTTGGAGAGAGTGAGAAGAGATCAATGCACAAATCTTGTCACTTTTTGGAGTTCAAAGGAAAGGAAGGGAAGGTACGAATCTTGTTCTAGGATTGTTTTAATTGACCCGTCAACATTAAATGGACTTTCATTACCTGTTAATGACTACCTTGTGATAACCTTTTTAATTTTCATCTTTTCTATTGCGGAAGCTGACTGATGTTAATAAGGCAAAAAGAACAAAACAAAAAATACGACACATGTTAGAGAACAAAAGTTCGGCTAGAATAACAGCAGAAAAGGTACTCTCATGTTTACTTAAATTTTTGTGTTCCCTTATAAGTGATATTTCCATTGTGTAAATCAACAATCTCGCTTTAGAAAAGATTCTGCTGAGGTGATATATTTTTGGACCTAAGGTAAAGATGTCTGGAGATATTCGCCACTTTTCCAACAATATGCATGTTTTGAGTAGCAGTTGTCTTAGGAAGAAAACATAGAATGTGTTCTAGAATTGCCTCCTTAAGATTGTCTATGTTCTCAGCTTGCATTGATATCTTGTTATTCCCATAGCTCTGTGATTTGGGTTTGCTAGTGACAGCACAATAATCCATAACTTGGTTCAGGTTTATCTAGCACACATAGTCCACCATCATTAACAAAAGAGCTACACAGCAGCTAAAGCTGTAAAGTAAATCTGAGATGATGAAACCTGTACAATTTTCTATTAATTTGCTAACCTGACTGCAGTTTGGTTTAATGAGAGAGATCGAAAAACAGAAAAGTAGTGCAGCCCTGGAGTACCCAAGTACTAGCTGTGCCATCGCACACATCCCCACAATTGTTGAAAAGTTATTCAATATAGTTCATCTAGTGTCAACAAATGTTATGCAGTCTTGGCAATGACAATATTGCTGCTACAATGTATTAGGAATTTATACATTTATCTGTGCAGAAGATGAATGGGTCAAGAAAAGAGGGCAAGCTGGAATAAATAGTCTAAAATTAAAACCTAAAGTCTAACTTCCTAGTGTGTGTTTTCACATGGTTTCGGTGGATGAAATCATCAACAAATCAACAAGGAACAACTATAGTTAGGAAGAATGTGATTACTTTCTCAATTTTATATCTCTTGACATCTTTTCCTGTTTCACAGGAAAGTGTGAAATATTAACTGTCTTCTTGATATGGTTCATTCAGTTGTGCTGACTAAACCAAGTTCTGGCACCTGATAGGGAGCAGAGTTAAGAATCAATGGCAATCGTACGTATTTATGACTTCAGCTTAAAATTGCTCGCCAATAAATAGTAACATCATTAGTTTAGAAGTTTTTTATGTTACTAAACTACACGGAAGTATGAATGATCTCATGGAGGTATATTCGGAACTTGGAAAGAGCGATACCCTTTGCAATAGTGTTTCTCTAGTGTTGGGAAAAGAGAAACCTGGATGATTTGATGTTAGAGCATAACCCATGCCTGAATGATTTGGGGCCTCCAAATCTAGTATTCTTCCAACCAAGAACTTAAGGTCAAAGAAAGCAAAGATTGAAGAGATTCACTAGTTGAAGGAATCTAGTCGTCTTCCGACTGAGAACTTAAGGTCAGAGAATGAGAAAGATGAAGAGATTCACGAGGTGAAGGAGATACTGAAAGCAACAAAGAGAAATTACAAAAGACAAATGGAGATGTACAAGAGTAGGCTCAAAAAGCTGCTACTATTATACAGAATTGTCTGCATGCAGTGGACGTGAAGTGGTGTCACAAGATCTGGACAAGGCAAGTATGTCATGAGCCATGAGGTGTGACTGATTTCATTGAATGTTAAAATAGTGAAAGGTGTTTTATTTACTAAATACTGAGTGACCTGGATATTGGACACTAAGGTGGTTTTAAAGAGAATACAGGTGGATAGACTTGAAACGTATGGTATCAGGATCGCTTTGATGGAGCTTGGAAGTGGAATACAAAATTAGCATATTGTTACTGTGTTTTTTTCTTTTTGCTGTGATTGAATCATGTTTTGGGTTTACTTCTCTTGCATTATGCCTTGTCCTTTTTGTTCATTTTGAAGTATATAAGTGATTGCCCTTATTAGTAACTGCTGGGTGTTGCTCTTTCTTGCCATATTTCCAGATTGTCGCTGTTGAGCTCTCTTGTCCTTCTCTGTATAGATCTTGGAGTGCTAAAGCATCGTTTATATTGAAGAGAAGTTGAAATGTTTGCCCTTTTTGGCATTCAAGAGTGGTTGAGGGACACAGTCAAATGCTTGGAAATGGTCTCTGTTGATGTGTGGCTTTATTGGATTATCTAATACCATATGCTGATTAACTTAAAATACTCTATTTTTGGCCTGCAATGCATTTCTTCTTCTTCTTCTTGCTCTTAAGGTTAAGACTTCTATTTTCATAATTGAACTTCTCAAGTTTACTGGGTTACAACAATGATTGTGATTTGTGAACTCTGCCTTTGGGTTCACGGTCATTCAATATTGGTTGTAGTGTTTATTAGATGTTTTGGCCACTCACAACTATGTTTTTTGCGATGAAGTTAATGGAACTCCTCTGTTCACGTCTCTGCTTTTATTTCAAGTGATGGGAAATGTAGCTGATCATGTCTTGCTCATTCTGTTTTAACAAATAAGCTTCTCTGCATTTTGATATGCTTTACAGATTAGTTATGAGCTCCTCTGTTCATTTATTTTATTACTTTCTGTGATCTAAGCTTCCTCTAAATCCTAATCCAATCCAAATTATTGAAGGTTTAATTGTGTGAGGTTCAAGTAGTGATCACTAACATGATTTCTTGTGCTGGTTTCGTGCCCATTATGCTTAATCCTCTTTCCTGCACTCATTTGCTTTGTAGGATGATGACCATCATAACACACAATAGAGATCTCCAAACATCAGTTTACGCTCTCCATTGTCAAGTCATGAGCCACACTCTAAGGGATGAGGTTAGTGTTATCTCCAATGGTACAGTGATCATCGTAGAGCCCGCATTCGAACTATTTGTTTTTGTTATAAATGTCTTAGGTCCAGCAAAAAAAGAACAAAACAGCTTCTTGTGCTCCTTGTTGAAGAAAGCTCATTAAAGAGCTAGTATAGTTCCAGCATCTTCAAGATATGATGAGGCTAGAAAAGATTTTATAGCGATGATAGGACCTCTTTCATTTGCAGTCGAACCTTATATCTGAGCTACAGCTAAAATTGCTTTAGAATGCGAAAAAGGAAAACACAGCAACATAGTGTTTTTGTTGAAGTGATTCTCTCTCGGACATAGGGTGTCTCTCTCTCTCCCTCTCTGAACCTACCTCGTTTAATTATTCCTTTCTTGCATTGGAACTGTACAAAGAGCAATCTAGAGAGTCTAATAACTTATGGATGCCGGTGAAAAATTGACCATCGTCCTTCAGTACGTCTAGACAATTTTTTTGGATTGCGCGAAAAAGGTGAAAGTCCATATGTGAGAAATATTCACCTTTTTGTTGTGACTTGTGTCATGTGATCAAATGGATTACTCAGGGGTTTCATGGCTGTTGTGTGATGGCTAAGAAAGTTGAGCGTCACTACTCCTGAGCACGTCAACTTCTTTTGATTTTGAATTTGTTGTTTTTTGAATCTTATGACTTTGATAAGTTGATGTTTTTCGTGTGGATGTGTGATGCATTGTGCCGAATGATGTTGAGGACATGAGGCGATTCTCTTGTTCCGTTTCCGATGACTAGCAAAGCAAACATCTTGGGAATCATTTACAGCGTAAGAGCCAAAGATAAAGATAAAACTGAATAGGCGTGCGCTACGCAAACGCAATAGAGCTGAAAGAGTTTTTCTTAGACTTTTATTGGTCAACCTTTATAATGTAATATTGGCTTGTAGTTATCTCACTAATTTCAATGGCATGTTGTAGGTGTCATATTTTGTAACACTACATTCATGTGGTTTGCACACTTTGTTAATAATTTAAAAGGATGTTAGGAACATAAAAGCATGATATTTTTTTTTTTTTTCATGAGAACTAGAGATGGAGTTCAAGCTTCACATTGTGGTTTAGTTTCTAAGTTATCAATAATTGAGTTGAACTGAGTTTAATCTCGAACATATATGCTATATAGAGTTGAGCGTGAGCATGGCATTGAGAAACGGAGATTTGGTGTACTAACATTACAATATCAAACCATCAATTTCAACCAAAACTTTGTATCAACAAACTACTTCAAATGAATTTATAGCTTGATTGCGCCTTTATAGCTGCTTCTTCTTCTTTTTTTCCTCAAATGAAGGACCTTATCTTAGACACTTTTAGTGCACGACCCACAAAATAATATGCTACTTCATTCCTCGCATGCCAACCAGAATGATGCTAGTGGTCTTCAAAACTTCTCCAAGCCTCTCAAACGTGCCCAAGTGCCGCGAGAGCTTGATCCTAAAAATTATAATCACTATCAATCTCTCTAGAAAATTTCAAAATAAAAATAAGATAATCAAACTATGCAGTCAAATCAACCAGTAATACATATCAACTTATTTTTATTGTGTTTAAGCTATTTGTCAATGTATACTATTTACAAGAAATAGATAGAAGATGTGAACTGCATTCAATGAGATTGAATTACTCATAAGGATACTTAAGAACGTCAACTATATAGATTAACTGCATTCATTGAGATTGAAATATGAGAAGTGATCTACATATAATAGAAAACAATATCATGTGAAAAGATACATAAATCTGGTGAGATTCATATTGCGATTAAAGGAACGAGATTATATGTGTAGATTCAGTATATCACATAAGTTTATTTCTTGCACCATCAAATGCAAACAATCTTATACTAAGCCATTCACCCAATCTTTGGCTCGTACCCTACTTGGTCCATAAGATTAGTAAGGTATGATATGGGTGTGGCACCTTATCTGCTCAAGATAAGTTTCTTGGAAAGAGAAACAATATCTTATTACCAGAAAATGACTAGGTTAGTTATAAATCAAGTAGATGAAGCCCCCTCCTCCTTTCCTCCCTTTCCATCTAGTGCACTTACGGAAGTAGGTTAATGAAATTTCATCTATGTGAATTTGCGTACGCAAAAATACACTTTCTTGTTTTTTTCACAACTTTTATGAAAACTGGTTTTGTTCCCAATCCAGCTAAGTTAAGAAATTTTTATGTACACAATCGACTAAAATATAGTAGAAGCTAGAACCAAGACTCAACCTAGGCAACAAAAGTTAAATGCGTAGCAGAAATAGACACTATACTCCACCAGACATGAAACCTTCACGACTAAAAGAATGAATGCCTAGAAGATCGACTACTTTAACTCCTATTTGAAGTGGCTTTTAATCAACTGTAAAAAATAGGGAAGGATACAGAAATATATCATCCACCAATTAAATAAAGTATTTTAGGTCTGAAGTTTGGGAGTGAAGTCAATGTTTGAGACAAGTTTAAGGAGATGTGACAAGTTTTTCCGACCAGCCTATGTCTCCTTTCCTTCTTCGTTCATTCTACTGGTAAGCGGCTGCTGATCTGGATTCTTTCAGAGGTGCCTTAAAAGCGAGACAATGAAATGACAACCCCCTCGAGCAGGAAACATTCCATCATAAACACCAATTAAAAACTTGACCCTAAATGGTCAGAAGAGGAATAAAATGAAAGTCTCATTGTTTTCTTTTCCTCAGTCCAATGGTTTATCAAAAGGTCTAAATACTAGTGTACTTCTACACTAAAGACACTTAAATAAGCAATTTTCAATAACACTTCCATATGTATTTGCAGACCTCTGGAAATACTCATTCTTGTGCTGAATATATTAGATTTTTTTCAACTCTTATTGAAATCATCGAATGGACGCGTATGTATAGCTTGGGATTCCACTTTGCTTTTGTCGGGTCCCTTGGCTCGGATTTGTGGTCGTCGGTTTCACATGTCACTTTCGGGCGTATCAGACACAGGCCCTCATCCACATTAGAAAGCAATTTCCATAATGGTATGCCATTTTGTAGGTCCAATTCAATGTATCAAGTCACATATGCAAGCCACCTTTAGGCCTTTTAGGTAGGTCCACGACATTTTTTTACCAGCCTCGTTGATCGGAAAGCCGAAGTCTCAAGTGATTGATTCGGATATAAAAGCATTCCTACTTGAATGTTTAAGTCTTTTAAAAGCCCGTGATATGTGTAGAGCATCATAAATCAAATAAGATGCAGATTCAAAATCTCAAAAATTTGTCCGACTATGAATTTTTCTTTCATGCCGGATTATACAAATGACTGAATGCAACCAAAAACTGATATGACTATTTCAAGTTCAACACTCTCAAAGCATTATAATTATAAATTAGACATACAAAAACCACTAGAAATTTGAGAGTAACCCTTTTTCTCAAGACCAATTTCTCTCAACACTGTGGCACCCCTCGACACGGCCCCCGATCCGCTAGGGTCGCCACAACCTGCTCACCTATCCCATGTCCTAATGAGTTGTCACTCTGATACCATTGAATTGTAGCGGGTCCATACAGCTTGGGGGTTTGTATTACCTTAATCGGTTCCAGCGCAGTTCATATAACGGAAGCATACTCATCATCTCCCTAACCCGTACTCAAACCAAATAATACAATGTAATACACACCAACTACAACCTTTCATATATATATATATATATATATATATATATATATATATATTTATATACACTTTAGGGCCGAATCACTTTTATTTACATAACTAAGATGGATTTCACGAGTCGGTACAACAAAAGGGCCAAGACTATGACTAAGCTTGGCTATACTCAAAAAAAGTACCAAACTATACATCAGACATGTACATCAAATCCATCAGCTAGTGTTGGCCATCCCAAAAAGTGTCAACCTCCACCAGTCACACGCTCCTATCACACCCATCCCGGTGCATCGGCCGGTGGCGGCGGCAGCATCCCCATCATCCTCCCATCTCGACGAACATGGACGGATAGAAACTCCTGTACTACGGGGCCATTGGGTAGGCCCACATCATACATAACCAAAACATGGACACGGATAAACACCAAACCATGAACACCAACGCAGGGGTGCTCCAAGCACTTGACCTCTACATCAGACGGTAAGCCATAAAATGTACCGCGTGTGATAGGTGCTAGAGGCATCGCTCAATCTGAAATGTTAGTCCCCAAAGAGGTGAGTACAACCACTCAGCAGTAAAGATCCATTTAAACTATACAATGCAACAAGCAAGACAATCAAGACATCACGAGTAAAGCACATATCATCCATGCTATCGAGCATACATCATCATGCGGTCGTGCATATACCACCATGCAGTCATGCATATCTCACCATGCCATCGTACATATACCACCATGCAGTCATGCTTGTATTTCCATG
Organism: Eucalyptus virginea; assembly: GCA_014182375.1. Classification (NCBI taxonomy): domain Eukaryota; kingdom Viridiplantae; phylum Streptophyta; class Magnoliopsida; order Myrtales; family Myrtaceae; genus Eucalyptus; species Eucalyptus virginea. The sequence goes on from CM024522.1 coordinate 11,215,904, forward strand.
AGGTTCATCCCATGCCATATGCACATACATACGCATGATTCATATCATCCATACAACCATATATACATCCCTTTGAGATCCATTCAAGCTTTCATGATTGCATTCTCAATGTCAAATAGCATCAATTTACTTTCATAAGCAGATCATGCATCATGCCATATGCACACACCCATGCACATGATTCAATTTCCAGTTTTATCTTTCAAAAGGATCTCATCATTTTTTCTTCCAAGGACCAATGTTTGCATCCCACATTTATCGCTCGCACCCAACCTGGTGTCGCGAGGAACCTCCGGCACACACTTCCGGGCATCCGGCACACACACTCCAGGCATCTCGCATCCCACCTGGCATCACAAGGAATCGCCGGGGCTCGTCATAAAAATGGTTACCCTTGCCTTCCGGAATTATGTACCGACATACCACCAGGCATCCCCTGGAATTACGTACCGATATACCACCAAGCATCTCGAAACTCCCGAGGACCCTCCGGCACACACCTCCGAGCATCCCAACACTCCGGGCATCCCGACACTCCCAGGGGCATCATCACAATGCATATTCACACCTCCGATGGTATTATCATCATCACAATGCATATTCACATATATATATATCTCATTTTCAAATTAACATTTGATGCAATAATATCCGAGGTCTAAACCAGCCTTTTTGATGCTATATGAAATGCTATATTTCACCACACATGCAGCATGATTAACCACCCAAGACATCATATTTCATAGAGCAATCCATTTATTCTTGAAAATACAGCAAATTTCGGATAAAACAGAATGCACTCTTTTAGTTAAAATTCTGGAAAAATTAGTAACTGATCTTAATAAATTCTGAAAATTTAACATGACGTAAACAAGATCCAGAGAAAGATATCTCATGAAGAACACCATGTCGAAAGAGCTTCATACGAGTCGCTACAGTCCATACCTCACAGCCTTTAAAATTTCATAACATCGCCTTTGCACAGTTTCATTCACAAATTCGGTATAAACCCTAAATCAACTCATAAAATTCTGAAATTTTGATATTTCATAGCCAAGACATAGAGGTAAAAGTTTTGTGAAGAACTCGAAGTCAAATTAGTGATATATTAAAATCTATAATCACCGTAACTGTCCCTAACCCTCGGCAAAATTTCCAGATCTAACCATTTTGGATAAAAATCGTTTCACCAACCTACATATGTCCGTTTCTTCTAAAATTTTAGTATGTTACTCCTCAAGATGTCTTCTAAAACTCTTATCAAGGACATGAGATCAAATTCGCACTGGATAATTTCACAAAAATTCACAGAACCACAAGGGATCAACATATCAGTTTCCAGATCTAATTTCTTCAAAGAAAAAATGGTTTCACCACCCTATACTTGTTTATTTCCCCTCAAATTTTGATATGTTACTCTACAAGAAGTCCTCTACAACTTTCATCAAGAAGTCAAAGTGAGATTCCAACTAGAACATTGCATGCAGCTCACGAAATCACCAAAGGTCGGACCGTTTTTCCAAAAAACAGAATACTAGGCTAAGACACAACTCCTATAACTTCGAAAATTCTCACCTCTACCACATCCGAGACTCACCATTCATCACACACAATCACAACAAGCAAAGTGTAGATCAATGGACTCTACTCGCCTTAAATCCAATGAAAATCACAGCCAGCACACGGCGGGGCAGGGCGGACTCGACGGCAACGGCTAGGCGGACGCATGGCAGCAACGGCCTTTCTTCTTCCCTTCCTCTCTCTCGCACTCGCTCTCCCTCTCTCTCGATTTCACTCTCTCTTTCTCTCAGTCGATAACCCCCTCATCAATCCGCCTCTCCTCTCTTTTTAATTTTATTTCCCTTCAAAGATTTGCAATCATTAACCTTGCATGGCATTTTACACTTGGCTACAATGGATGGACATGTGGCTGATCTCCCTTGCCACTTGTAAATTTTCATGCAGGTTGATGGGCCATCATTTGGGCCGGCTCCCCCTTCGGTTGACAGCAGCCCCTTTTGGGCTTCATGGGCCAGGCTTCTTGGTGGCCGAACGGTGGGGGTTTTGTGGGCTGGTTTTGGGCTCTAAAAATCAGCCATTCCTTCTCTAATTTTTCTATTTAATCTTCGCTTAAATATATACCTAATTACAAATTATAGGGCCATAATATTTTGTAACATAATTCCATAAAATCCAACTTATAAAACGTATGGCTAAAAACAGAATTTCCTTATCAATTTATCCTTTAATACAAATTCTTAATCACACATGGACATAGGATATATTTCCAACCAAATAATTGTCCATTAAATGCTCGGCCTTGATTAAATTATAATCTATTAGCCAATAACCATAACATAGTCCGATGGCGCTCCCATCACCTATTCATGGTATATCCAGGGATTGTCATGAAAATTTTAGGATGCCACAAACACAAACATGAATTCCGTCCAATACAAGAAGCCACACCAACTGCCAATGCAATAACCAAAAGCAAATCGTAGTAGAAGAACTAGATGTGCCCGGACACAAGCAGTGGCATCCTGACCAGACTGAAGAAGCAACGCGATGTCGCGCCTCATCTGCTTCACCACCGCCTGTCTCTCGTTCCTCAGCAGTTTTATCCTCGCCACCATCATCTACGCTTCCGTTTTCCTGTTCATTCCCCAAAACAAAGTAACAAAAAACTCTCCATAAATATAACCACAAACACCCCTCACCTCTTATTTGCTATTAACAGAACATAGGAAAGAAAAAGCCCCCAAGTAAACCATTTTCATGTGGGGATTTCATGTTGCATACCTCGTGAATAGTGGCCAAGCGTTTGGTCTCTTCCTCCATCTTTTTCCTCTCGATCTCCTCCTCCTTGGCCCTGAAAGTGGACAGAGCCGACCTCGACATCTCCTCTTCCTCCCTCGACAGCGACATGCTGCTGCTGAAGCTCAAGCTTCCCAAAGAGTTTTGCGAGATCATCTGCTGCTGCTGCTGCTGCTGCTGTGCCGCCCTCTGTATGCCCAACCGTCAATCGGTCTGTCAATGCAGCCGGCACACTCTCTTCCTCCTGCAAAAACCGGAGACATTAACAAACCCATGGCATCGTATACCACCATTTTACTGGCCTCACCAGAGGAAGGACACGTAATTGCCACAGGTTGGCCCTACGCAAATTCGATTTGACAAAGAACTGACTAGACCAATTCTAGGACTCATAAACAAACACGTTTTATCCAGGTTTTTGTTACATTGCCCGAAGGGCTCCAACCAACAAATTTGGCAACATGAAAGAAGAAAAACGAATACCATCTTCCCCAACTTGCCATCTAATGCAGATGATTGTAACACTAAAAACATGCTTTTTTCACCCATAGCACGAATGGTCCTGTACTAGTAAAAGCTTCAGCAGCTCAGACCTGATTGTCCTTGAAAACCGGCACTCCAAAAATAGATAGCACTGTGGATTGGCAAATTATATAGGCCAGTTCAAGCTCTAAATTGAAAATATCCAAAATAAAATATTAAAGAAATCATACAATCATTGGATATTCTGGAGATTCTAAGTGAACAAATAGCACTTTAAGCAAAGATGACACGTTTAATTTGACTCCACAGGCCAAAAGATGTATTCATAATAAAGCCAAATCCCCAATTATTTCTAGCATGTTTCCCAAGTAAAGAAACGTGAAATCGAGCATTAAATATAGTTGCTCCCGCCTTAATTAATCCAAGCAAAATCATGCGAACAATCCATGTCTTTTTTCTTTGGACGGTCCTATCTTTTATTTCGCTAAGACTAGCAAGATCGCAAGAACTTCCTGTGTTTGGGCATATACTCATTGACATCACTCCCAAACTTCAGACCTATTTAATCCACAAGAGAAAACACCTTAAATGAGTTCACATGCCTCCATCGGGACGAAAGCAACATACAAGAAAAGGGGATTAAGCCTGATGTAGTGGCTTGTAACCCATTGTTCAAGCCGTCGGGCTAGGACGAAGAGGACTCGACAATTGACCTAATCGAGTAGTTGTTCGAGGACTCGACATTGTCGCGCCCGAACGAAGAGGAAATTTGGGGACTCGACGAAGAAGGGGACACTCGGATGAAGAACAAGAGGATCGACAAATAAGCAGTGGACTCCACGAACAAGAAGTACACTATGGACGAGAAAGACCAGTGAAAAGGGGAGGAGAACTCGAGAAGAAAACTCAATTTGGGGCAAACCGTCAATGGACAGACGTTTTTGCACACAAACCTTTTCTTTTAAGCTCTATGACACGTAGGAGAGGGAAATAAATAAAAAATGCATGCTCAGCATTTTTCATTGATAAAATTGGAAGGGATTAACGAAGGGACTCGATTGTATCAATTTGATAAATTTTATAACTCAATTAACAGTTTTTATAAGTTTTAAGACTTCTGATGTATTTATTCCTTTAATGTTTTATCTTCACTGTAAATATCGCAAATTACGAAGGTCATCGTTATAATAATTGGTTTTAAGTAAGAAGTGGAAAAAATAATCGAGTGTATTACGTAGAAAAAATCTAAATAAAATCATTCATTTCATATAAAATGAGAAGACATTTTAAATAATAGGCTCTAAGCTATTCTATATATATCTCCGACGATATGAAGTTTTTCAAAACATCTGTGATAAAATTTGAAGTTCTCTTACTGCAACTATGAAACTTTCTCAAAAAAAAAAAAAAAAAAAAAAAAAAAAGGAAAAAGGAAAAAAAGAAGAGAAAGCATCACGTGCGTCAACTGCCTTTTAAAGTAAGTGAGTCCAAGTTTAATTCACATTTATATGATTGTTGTTGTGTTGTTTTTTTTTTTTTTTTTTTTTAATTTCCACAACTTCTAGAAATCTGCCCAAAGTCGTTGTGGATGGTTTTGACTCACCTTATAATGCTTGAAACACTCGACGGAGCCACCGAATCTTTGCTTAACCCCACGTAATTTCCGGCAATACGTAATTTCCGGCAATCGTTGATAGTTAAGTGCCATTCATTTGGCAAATTGGGTGGTCAATACATCAATCAAACTTTCCAACGATTGGCAGCAATCAAGATTGTTCAAAGACTCCAACTTGTCGAGGCCCTCGACAATCCGTAGCTCATGGCAATACTGTATCGTCAAAGACTTGAGGTTCTTTAAGTTTGACAAACCAAGACTTTGCAAATTCTGACAAGAAAAAAGTACCAACTCTTCCAATGATTCCAACGCACCAACTTGAATACCGAGTATCTTAGGGCAACGCTGTAGCGACAGACTCCGCAACTCATTGAAGACTCCCGATGCAAGGATTAGTGAAGATTCATGAGAAGATTCCGATTGTTTGTCGACGTACACTAACCTTGTGAAGGACTTGCACCAGTGATATGCAAGTACTCCAAAGATTCCAACACCCCATTGATGTGTATCTCATTTAGTTTTGGGCAATCTTCCACGGAGACCTCTTTTAGCTTCATCATGCTGGACAGCACGAATCTCTCGAGGGGTCCACAAGAACCAAGATAAAGCTCCGTTAAATTTGGAAACGGAAGCCCATCGAGTTTAATCTCTTGCATTTGAGAGTGAATGAGCTGTAAATTTGACAAATTCTTTAGGTTGGAAGAGAGTAAGGCGATTGATTGGAAACTCTCAAGGGTTAGATCTAATAGAGAAGAGGGAAGTTGTGTGAAGGGTTGCAAGTTCAATCCAGACAAAGTGAGTTTGTTAAGCTGAGAAAGGGAAGCCAACTCAGCGGGAGCAGGGACATGGAGGAGATGCAAACTCAACTCTTCTAGTTTGGATAACCTCCCGATCCACCTTAAGTCACCGGTATGAATTTCATCTTGTTCATCAATGTCAAACTCGTCGCTTAGGTCAAACTCGTCGCTTAGGTCAAACTTGTCAAACTCGTCGCTTGGGTAAAACTTGTCATACTTGTCACTTAGGTCAAACTCGTCGCTTAGGTCCAACTCAACCAAATTAGTCAAGTTTGAGAGGTCCGGAACAACTTGCAATGACCTAATTGACACTTTCAGAGAGGTTAGACTTATTGGGAGTGCTGGCAACTCTCGGATTTCATTACACCCTTTTAACACCATTGTTGTAGCTGCGGAAGCAAGCCAATTTCATAAGGAAGTTGACCTTTCAAATCAACTTCAATACAAAGCTTTTCCAGATTCCCAAGCTTTCTAATAGCAGCCGATAACTCCACTGGACCTCGAATTGAAAGATGCAACTCTCGTAATGATTTCCACTCATATATGGAATCTGGTACCTTTATTCCATAACAATCATTTAAAGAGAAGTGCTCTAGATTCTGTAAGTCCCCAATTTCTTCAGGCAAACCTTCTAACTTAGGGCATTGAAGAAACTTTAACTCTATCAAATGCTTTAACTTCCCAATAGAGCAGTGAATCTTCCTTAAACCATCGCAAGCCATAAAAGTTAGCTTCTCTAAAGTTGAGCATCCTGATAAGTCCGGTGTTTTGGTTATGCAATAGCACCCACAAAGAATAAGAACTTTCAATTTTCTTGCCTCCTATAAAAAGTGAATGCATTATCAAATGGAGGAACAGTTCAAATGTTACTTTCAAGGACAAAGAATAGAAATAAGCATATGACGCACCTTTATTAAGCTCCATAATTTCACATCGTCTAAACCGGCAATGCCTGAAAATTGAAGGACAACTACATTCTTTAAGCACAAATTGGTCAGCTCACTTTTTAAATTATAAGCACTCCAATCAATCCATCTTAATTTGGGAAAACAATCCATTAGATCGCCAACAAAGGTTCCTCCCTTGAGTTTAAGGAACCTTAGCTTTTCAAACCTTGCAATCTCTTCACTTTCGATGAATACTTGTTTAGAAAACAAGTCTAGTTCCATTGCTTCAACGTTCTTCATCTACAAATGTGAGCAAGAAACCAGTAGCATTCAGCATTCTATTTTATCAAGGAAAAGTATAAAAACCAAGAAGAAAAAAGAGAATCCATCAGTTATCTCATTAAGTTTTCCACCTTCTTCGTCTTTATCGTATCGAGGACTTCATCCTTAATCCATAACCTACTACGCTCTTCAGGATTCATCGGATTTTCGTTATGAACAATTCCCCTTCCGAGATCTCTTAGCTGATCGTGCATCAAAAACTCATTGCCCTTTCCAATCTTTATCAAGGACATCCTTTTGAGGACCTCAATTCCTCTAATTGGGGAAAGTCCACAATCATTCCACATATAAATTGCGTTTATCTTTTTCTCACCAATGAAAAAGCATGCGATATCTAGAAAAATTTGTTGTTCCTGAAAAGTCAATGCATCATAGCTAATCTTCAACTTATCGTAAACATCCTCTAGAAGTGTTTTGCTTAACTTGTCGATTGTTTCTTTCCATGTTTATTTTTCTTCATTGTGCAACATTGAACCAATTACTTTGATAGTCAAAGGAAGTCTTCTGGTAGCAAATACAATTTTCTTTGAAATACCATAGTCATCCTCTGGAGGAGAGTCACTATTAAATGCATGTCTACTGAAGAGCTGAAAAGCATGATCACTACTCATCACCTTCATTTCATATTTTAAAATTTCATACTTTGGTCCAATGATTTGCAAAACATCCTCGTTTCTAGTAGTAATCAATACTCTAGAACCTGAAAACAAAGCATCTTTTCCAACTAATTTCTCCACTTGTTTGCTTTTATCAACATCATCAAGTACAATTAAGACCTTCTTACGGCGAAGTGTTTCTCCAGTCCTCTCCATTCCATTGTCAGTTGCATCAATGCTTCCTGTTCCTGTGGCATTTCCTATTCCAGATAGTAACTTCTTTTGCAATCCAACCAAGCCATCCATTCCTAAAGACTTTTCTCGAACATCTTCAAGAAAGTAGCAACACTTTCCAAAGTGGGTAGAAAGTTCATTGAACACGACCTTGGCAGGAGTCGTTTTACCGATACCCCCCATGCCATGAATTTGAATGAGCCGCCCATCTCCAGAGTCTATGTCTAACAAATCTTTTACTGCTACCACTTGATCATCGATTCCAATTAAATGTTCAATCACAGACTTTTGCTTTGTCTTTAACTTGTTCACAACCTCTTCAACGACCAACTTAATGAGTTCCCCTTGGCTGTTATGAAGGAAAAGCATCTCAATAGGGGAAAATTGCAGGGAATAAAAAAAAAAATCTAAATTTCATTCGTGATACAATTCCATCAGACTTCGATGAAATCTCCTTTTTATTTTGTTCGTTTCCTAGCAGTTGATGTTATTCAATTGCATCTACTTAACTGTGCAATAATTCAATAACTAATGGGACATCAACAATCAAGATGTTTCTTCTCAAATTTTGTACTGAATGTAAGGTTTTCTTAGTTATCGCTTTTGATAACTCAACATTTGTAATTTGATGTGTTGTGCAAACCTTATGTGTACTTGATCTTGTAAAATTCCAAAATAACACCAAGCATGCATAAAACAAACATTTTGACGAGAATGATGGAATTGACCCCAAAGGATTTTAGATTTGATTTTTCTAGCTAATTCTATGTAACCATAAAAAATATGAATCTACATAACTTTCAAAAGCACTTTTCATTCACATTGCTAGGTGCCACGAGTTGCATTGTGTCATGATGAAAATTGACTTGATCCCAACCATGTGATTAGCAATCTTCAAATTATGTTAATCTTGTTTGTACAAGATGAATGTACAACTATTTATGCATCTCGAATTAGCATTTTATCAGTTATATTCATGGGACGACCTTAGAAGGGGACATTATATTTTCAAGAGGAGAAATGTCTGATGTATTAATTGAAAGATCAAATTTTTAGACAGGAGTTTGCAAGGTACTCAATTATTCCACTTTGTCACCCATTATATAAAATGTTTTTTTTTCCCAGCAGTTTCACATTTTTTTTACACACATACCATTTAGTATTACTAGTCGAAGTCCCACCTCAAATGTTGTGATATATCTATATTACTAAGTTTTGAGTAGTAGTTCTAGAAGCATTAGAATTTTACTAAGAGTTGCTTACTAAATGACAGAGGTGAAAAAGGAAACAAAATTCATATAGACCATCAAAGAAAGGAAAAAATGAGCGTTCGTTTCTATTTTTATTTCTTCATTAAAAATAGACATATGATAGCGCTTCTAGTGAAATCAAGAACACTAACAATTTTAGTAGCTCTAGCATGATTCTTATGTTTTTGGATTCTCTTCTCCTACATTTAGTATGTTCCTTCTTTCTATGAATTATTTACTTAGTTTTTGCAACCAGGAAAAAGAAATTAGGGAAAATAAGGATCTTAGAATGCAGCAAGCTCACCCTTTGTATTTCTTGACTTCCCACCCTTTTATTGCATCAACCTCCTTCAAAGCCTCTCTCCAGGAATCTACTTGTTCAGGCTCAAGTTCTTCTCACGCTCCAAGTTGAGTATGGCATCGCGATACAATGGAGTTTTCAGCTTAACATCGTCGGGTTCCACGTCAAAGAAAATAGGTAGGATCTCTTTATGCCCGCTGGACTTGGAAGCGTTCTCCACAATCTGCGCGAGCTCGCGCAGACACCATTGGCTCGAAGCGTAAGTTCGAGAGAAGATGGGGATGTAGATCCCAGAGTTGTCAATCGCTCTCGGGGGTGCTCCATCAATTCTTTCACCAATAGGGAGCTCTTCATCGTCTCGAAAGACACAGATGCCGGCATCGGTCAAGCTATGGTAGAGGAAGTCGGTAAATCCATCACGAGTGTCGGGTCCTCTGAAGCTCAAGAACACTTGATACTCGCTTCCTGACGATGTTCCTGCCTCTGAGCTCCCCATTTTAAACTTTAGCTTTAGCAGCTCTCTCCCTCCCTCCCTCGTGGGTGAACAAGATAGGCCTTTGCCCTTGGCTGATTGAAGGTCTCAACCACAAACCTAGGTTGCACCGTCACGGCGTGACACGACACGATACGATACCACACGTCGACACGTCATTTCTCAAAAATAGAAAATTCCAACACGCTGGGACACATTATATATTAAATAAATATTTTTATTTTTAATTAATTTGAATCTAATTTATAAATAAATAACTAATTAAAAAATAACTTATTATAAATTTACACTAATCATTCAACATTTTCGATAAGATTCTGAGTTTTTTTTTTATTTCATTATCCCAAATTTACTTTTATTTCTTTAAAATCAAACCCCCTCCCCCAAAAAAACCCCGCCGGCCCAAACTCCCTCCTTTTTTCCCTCGATAGACTCCACCCCCAAATTTTTTTCACTTTTTTTCCCTCCCCACCACCTGACAGCCGTCCCTTCCCCTCCCTCCTATCATTTCCTCCTTCCTCCAACACGCAAGCCCCTTTTTTTAATCTTTTATTTTCCTTCTCAGTTCTCAAAACCCTAGCAGCACGGCACCTTCTTCTCCTCCTCCTCAGTCCTCGCAACATGACGCCTATCTCCGAAAGCATCGAAGACTCGCAAGAAAAGCACCAGCATTCGCCGAAGGAGCGGAAAAGGGAGTAACCCAGAAAAAATTTCAGTGGAAGGGATCAGAAAAGAAGGCGGAACGCACAATCCCTGTGCGCGGAGAGGCTGCACACCACCGCGAACTCCTCCTCCTCCCCATTGCCGCCGCCGCCGCCCCACTCGACGACGCCGCCCTCCCCCACGAGTGCCTCCCTCGTGAAGTTCCTCCTCACGGCCGTCGCCTCACTCTTTTCTCTTTCTCTGGCAGTCTCTCGCCGTCGCGGGCTCGCCTTCACTCGCGGCCTCCACCCTTTCAGACACGCATGTCGAAGCGTGTTGACAAGCGTTGACCGCGTGTCGGATTTGTAGACATGCGATCAACGCGTGTCTGAACGTGTCCGAGCGTGTCGGACACGTCGACATGTGTCGGACACGACTCGGAAGCTCCGGCAACGTGTCGGTGCTACCTAGCCACAAACATATCGCGTAAATATATCATGAGTGAGGTTACCAATGATCAGAGAAAAGCATAAAAAATACTATCGCAGACTATTATATAAATTCAGTTACAGAATAACAAAAAAGAAGCAAATATGCAAATGACCGTATTATATTCAAACTCCGAATGATCCATATCATTTGTAGGTCAAATTTTTGGAAAGGTTGAGATTAGCCTACAATCTTCTCATAAATCCACTTGTCTATTCTTGTTAAGAAGCTGATCAGGGAGACTTTGGTCCAATTATACAGGAAGGAACGCAAAAAAAATACAAATTGGTATATCAGCCCCGACGACCAGATCTGTCCTCGATCGTGGACACCGCACTCATTCTGAGCAAAGGTTTTCATGAAACCGAACTCTTTAAGGCAAATCCAGAACAAGTCAGAAGAGAATCGTACCATGTTCGTGGTCACTGCTGCCGGGAAAGGGCTTCGTGAAGATGAATATCGATGGCTCCTGATCCTGGCTAGCCGATTCGTCGGAGGGGTTCATTGCTGGAGTCGCTCGGGACGACCGGGGAACGTTGATCGCTGGGTTTGCGAAGAAGATCGTGGCCTCCTCTGCTCTGCACACGGAAAAACTAACCCTCAAAGAAGCGTTTGTCGGCCGCTGTGCGAGGAAAGGAAGCTCGAAGACTTTCAAGTCTTCCAAGCGACCTGAGAGTGCCTTTAAGCCGCATGTATGGTTCGTGGCCCTCCGGTGTTTCATTTTAGATAATTGAATCTTCTCAAATTGTTTATTGTCGAGAACAAAATATATTTGTGGCAAAATAATAGTTGCTGAGGAAAAAAAATTGCCTAGGACACGGAATTGATCTTAAAGTACTATTCCTATAGCACCAAACCAAATCCACCTACGTTAGGAGAGATAATTATCAAATGATTACTACATTTATTATACAAATATTAATTCAGTACTATTTTTTTTTTTAATTTTGCTAATATAACTTTAAACCTTTGTACAAAATTCCGATATAATCTTTCCCGCCAATTGCTGCAAAAAATTGTTAACGTCACATCTAATTGTTACCAATCATCCTACAACTTTCCTTTAAATGACATCTTATGTGAACCATAGCATCAATAATTACCCGGAAGAATTACATCTAAATGTCGCACACAAGTTTAAGATTACATTGATAAAATTGAAAAGTTTAGAACTAAATTGACACCCGTACGATAAATTTTATACTAAGTTGGTAATTTTCCCCACATTAAGATCACTTTTTAACACTAGAAGGCAATATATTAAGGAAGACGTGTAGAATATATGTGGAGGTAATTAAAGTGAGACCATAGGCATCATATACTCTTCCATGGTTCCACATATTTTATAAGGATGAGCCCCAGTGCCTTTTCCTTAACAGCGGCGTCCCCGTACAAAGGAATGCCAAAACGAACTTGTTACATGTGAAGATCAGTGTTATTCATGTGAACCATACTCGCATCCTTGCTTACCTTTAATCGATGGGTGACACAATAAAATTCACCTATTACGTGTGATTTGTTGTTTCGCAACATTATTAATTGTTAGTTATCTCAGTCTTATATTGACTTTTTAAGGTGTCTTCTTCCAATAAAATGATAATCATTTAAAGATAACTGCTCCAAAGTAGTTTAATGGCGAGTTTTGGTATACATAGCTCGAAATATTAATCCGCAAGCAGTGGACCTGATTATGTGAGGGTTTTAATTTATTGAGGAATTATGCTGCACCTTAATGGGCATTATTAGCTCAATACCCTTAAAAAAACCCTCAACTTTAAATTCATTCCCAATTCTAACCTAAACTTTTTTTTTGTCTGAATAGATATCACCAAATTTGATTCAATTCACATAAATGCCCACGCATAAAAAAAAAAAAAATGGCCATTGATTCTTCAAAATTATAACATTAGCACCACATATGTCACACCCCTATCCTCGGGCACGCACACATCCCTTACCTTTGGTCGATTTTATAATGCAATATCCCAAGACTACGTATCGCCGACCCTTTCATTTATTAAGCACATGCGGAATCAGTTATAAATCCCCAGACAATAAAACAATGGGATAGAAAAGTAAGGCAATATTTTTCATATTGAAATCCACAACCAAACCTTTACACAACCACAACTCAAAGTAATTTACCATACTATTTACAAAGGTTTAGTCTCACACTCAACCATATACAAACAAGGTTCACAAAGAGGATGGGATCATAGTTCTCATCCAGGTCGTACTCGGATCATCATCGGGGTTCTCCTCCAGGTACTCCTCTTCAGTTTCTTTCTCCTCAGGCTCCTCATCAAGGTTCTAAAATGTTGTCTCATAGCCGAGATGAGACTACGTCTCAGCAAGTTCCACCCCACTAAGATTCGATTAGGAAACCAATACGCTAACCGGGCTGCCTATACACGCACGGGTCAAAGGACTTACCTTGGCCTCAGATTCCACCTGCATATTAGCACAATTCAATAGGCACCCTAGCAATCACATCACAGATCGATATCTCGATCAATCGACCTAGTCGATTACATGTCAGTCGGACCATTTACAGGTCAAATCACTTCTCATTATAAAACCTTCCATTTGCATTCTCAGTCACAGAGCTACAGTAATGCTCTCGGGCGTCGTTTTCGCCAAGGTTACGTATGTACTGGACAGCACCCGTGCGTTCTTTAAGGCGTCGTTTTCACCAATGATATTCTTAATCACCGAACCACATATGTCCGTAATGAGGCATGCAGTAGACAGCAGTCGTGCGTTCTTTAAGGCGCCGTTTTCACTAGTGATTTCCTTATCACCGAACCACGTATGTCTATACTGATGCAGGTAATAGACAGCACTCGTGCGTTCTTTAAGGCGCTGTTTTCACCATTGATTTCCTTATCACCGAACCACGTATGTCTATACCTCGTACCTGATCGGTCACAGCCAAGAGTATTCTTAGTTCAACCTCCCAATTCCTTCCGATTTACAACTCATCAAAGCATTATAAATGCTAAATAACCATACTTGGCTATCTACCGATCAATCATTCAATTTGACTCAATTTGAATCAATTTAGGAATAATTCCACAAATTACACAATTAATTCAATTCAGCACAACGTAGAGCTCAAATAAATAAATAGACTGCACCACGACAATCAGCACGAAATTTCGGTCGTCGACTATCCTTGCCTAATTTCCAAAAAATAATTAATTAAATAATTAATTTCGAAAATTAAATAAATAAATATTAAAAATCCAATTTAGGCTCATATTGCCTGATTGGAGCCCGATAAGGGTCGGGAAAAATCCCGAGATGCATTCAATAAATAGAATAGGCAGTTCTCTAGCTAAGTACACTAACCACCTAACTAATATGCAATACAATTAACTAATAATCACTAATCCATTCTAATATAACCAACTAATTGCACTTAATTAAATCTAATCAACCCTTAAGCATCATTAGTCTACTAAGCAAGGATTAGTGAGATTACTCGCTTGATTAAAAGCGAGGACCGGATCACCGTGACGGCGACGCGACGGTGGCCAAAACCCGAACTTTCGGCGGCGTCGATGGACACTCGGGCCGGGCCTACAAGCCTCGCAAGCCCACAGAAATTTCTGGGCTTAGACTGAACTTGGGCCTCAACTTGGGCTGACTTGCTTCACGGGCTTGGGCTGCAAATGGGTTTACTGCAGGTTGGGCCGAACTTAATGGGCTTCGCTGAAATGCAAATGAAGATGGGCTACACTGAGCAAATAACAACTTGCTGGGTTTCAAAGTTGGACTGGCTTCAAGTGGGCTAGACCGAATTTGTGTGGGCTATACTGCGGACTTTAGGCCAAGACTCTGAATGGAGCTGCTGGGCTTGATGGGCTGAAGACAAACCCAGCTATTGGGCCACAAAAACTTGCGTGGACTGTTGTTGAAGACTGTGATAGCTAGTATAAGCACCTAGAAGGGGGTGAATAGGTGTAAAAACAATTTCTCGTGATTAGTGAGTAGCACTAATTGACAATAGAAAGGAAATTCGTCTTTTGTAAACAAAACGAATTACGATCAAAGTAAAAGAGAGTAAGGAAGAGAATATGAACACAGAGATTATAGTGGTTCGGCTTAATCCAAGCCTACATCCACTCTTCCCACCGACACCGACCCACCATTTGGATTCCATTATGAACAAAAGAGTTGTTACGAGAAGAGCTCTTCCTTGATTCCACAAAGTGTAGAGACACTACTACACTTCCTCAAGGTCTCTCAAAGATATTAACTCTCTTTTTCGTACAAGATTTCGGTCAACAGTTTAATTGACTAAGAACAAGGAGCTTCAGACTTTGGAATTCTTCTATCATGCACACACTCGAACAATTGGAACGTCTTCCTTATATACTCCTTTATGCCATCATACCCGTTGGCACTTACCAAAGAAATTCTTCCAATCTACCCGTTGGACAGAATCAATTAGGAAGATCTTCGAGCTATTTA
This sequence comes from Eucalyptus virginea, assembly GCA_014182375.1. Taxonomy (NCBI): domain Eukaryota; kingdom Viridiplantae; phylum Streptophyta; class Magnoliopsida; order Myrtales; family Myrtaceae; genus Eucalyptus; species Eucalyptus virginea. The sequence goes on from CM024522.1 coordinate 11,231,326, forward strand.
AGGAACATGACGATAGCCCATCAATCCTGCTTGTCCATACAATCAGGATCTAGGTTTCCATAAGTAAAACCTTCCAAGTATACTTCGCCAATCAACGGATCCAAAATCCTTGAATCAATCTTGATTTGAATAATGGATTCCGACATGCTACATCCAACCAAGAGATCTTCTCCGGTCGATAAAGTCAAATCCTTAACAAAACATCCAGTTCTGGATAAGCCTTCTTCGACGGTCTAGAAAACTGTCAATGAGGATAGATTTTGGGTCTTGAGTCTGACAGTCCGAAGGTCTTCAGACTTTAATGAAAGAGTTTACAAGTCTTCAGACTAGACTAATGGAAACGTTTTGTCAGCTTCAAAACACTCAAGGAAGTTTTCTCCAATAATCTCCCACTTTTTTATGGTGACAAAACTTTCCTATAGATTTAGATAACTTTGACCTGCAAAACATTACTCAAGTAAAAATAGATATCTCACAAAAATAAATGGCTTAGTAATAACACTAAAATTTGCATCCACAGAAAGTAGGTTAGTCTCGTAAACAAAGCCATGAGATATCAATTGTACTTAAGATAAACAAATGTTCAAACAGTCAAATCCAAATCCAGTCCAAATCCAAACAACCAAACACAAAAACAAGTCAATCGACACAAAAGTTCAAAGTTCAAAGGTTACAAGTTTTAAATCTGCACCACATCTCTCCCCCTTTTTGTCATCATTAAAAAGGTAGAGATGAAAAGAGAATGGATTTAAGATTGCTTGGGAACACGAACAAGCTGGAAATCTCCCATTGACTGAACAATCTCTTCCAGCTTTTTCAAATCCTCCTTCAGTTGCGCCACATCTTCACCCTTGGCATTTGCTTGAACTTGAAGAGCAATGGCATGAATTTGATCATGCAAAGAAACTGAAGAGGTTCGACCTGCATTTTGCAAGTTCTATACTTCGCATCCTAGAGCATAAATCTGGCCTCTCATCTCCAAAAGAACATCAAGAATTCTGCAAAAGTCTGCTGAATTGTCTGTCTGAGTACTTGCTTCTGCATGATCAAACGGAGTATTGGCAAATGATGGCATTTCAGCACGATCACGCAGATTGAGCGACGAAACCTCATGTCCTTCTTCAGGAAATTGAGTTGCATAGATGTCCTCTGGATCTGCTGGAGAACGACTTACTCCTTCACTAGTGGCAGGGAATGAGAACGTTCCTTGTTTCTCAGGTTCTCCCCATGTTTCCATGCCTTCAGGTGGAGAAAAGTGTTCCTCATGCTCTGCTTCCGCTTGATATCCTCTCTCCTCTTCTTCTTCTTCCTCAATTCTTTCCTCCTCTACATCTCTCCTTTGCTTCTTTCTCCTCTGCTTCCAAATCTTCAGTCTTCTGTTCTGTCTCATCCATGTCTTTTTCTTTTCTCTTCGTTGATTCTGGAACAGAACGACTCGGGTTCTTCAATGCCATTGCAGAAATAGTGATATCATCCTCATCCTCTTCATCCTCAATGATGAGAGCTCTTCTTTTCTTGGATGGAGCAACCATGGGTTCCTTCCCTTTTCGCTTTGCCACAGAAGAGACTGAATGAGTCTTGACAGGGGTTTTCTCCTTGAACTGTTCCATAGCCTTGGCAAGTTCCTTTAGACGCATTTTTGAGACCATTCGCAGTCCCACCATCATTTGATCGCACGTTCGAACACAAAGAATCCGGGAGGCTGAACGTTCAAATGTCGAATAACTTGGTCACAAGAGCTGGATAAGGAAGTTGACCCTGTCCTTCACCACGCCCTGTACATGTGGAACATAATAGTGTGTGGAAGAGAGAATTTTTTACCAGCAATGATGGCGTACATCAACTTTGCCTCCGAGTTTGAAACGTCTGTCTTTGAGGTTGATTTTGGTCTAAGACAGTTAATCACTATCTTGTGAAGGAAAATGTTAAACGCATTCATCTCACATAAGAAATCTTTCCTTCCGTTCTTCTATCCTGAACAAGCTCCAACGTTGCACGAGCAATAGACACATTAATAGGCTGATATCTCCCTCTTTCAACCCCAATCACATCAGCCAACATATTCATGTCCACCACATAGTCCTGATCTCGGACACTAAAAGAGAATCTATTCGCATCCAAAAAACTGAGATTCGAATAGAAATAAGCAGCAAGTTCAGCATACGCTTCTGTAGATTCAGAACAAAACTGTTCGAGTTGAAGTAGACTGAATTTTTCCCATGATTAACATTCACGAGTCAAGAAAATCAAAGTCCACACTTCTAGGGTTTATTACCCCACACTTCAGCAATTTAGAGTACAGTTGCTTGTGTTCCTCTGATCAAAATAAATCCGTCCTTTTGCTTCAGATTTTCGCTGCAACACCCATTCTAGGTTTAAACTGATTGTACAACTTGTCATCATCGTTCCCATCTGGTTGATTAAATCCTCCAACCCGTGGATCACTTGGGATATTAGCAAAGGCTTCTTCCGCCGACCCCACAGGGGCAATTCCCAAACGTTCCATGGTACGTAAGAAGAAGGATTCATTCTTATACCCTTTGTCCTTAAGAAACTCATCAATGTAGTTCAATGGAGTACCGCTCCTCTTCAAAGCACGGTAAAGCTTATAAGTAAAATAGGGCTTATGAGTTCTTACGGGTTCTGCGTCTTCGATGATTTCTTCCTCTTCTCGATGTGCAACATCCTAAGGTCTAGATGGAGGAGATAGACGTTGCTGAGAATGTTGTGGACTCTGCTGCTATCTAGGAGATTCTTCTTCTTCGGTGAGATCAAAGTGCGTAGGCCCCTCACGCATTTGCTGTGGTCCCCTGTTCGCAATCCTCGAAGACTTCCTTTGAGACGACATCTTTCACAGTCTTTGAGAGATTCCAAGCTTGTTTCCCAAGAAAGATGAAAACTTTTTCGAGGATTAAACAAGAGAAGAAGACAGAAGTGGAAGATCGGTGCTCTCTTAGGGTTTTTGTGAGTAAAACGAAGAGGAACCGACAGTATATAAGGCAGTCAAAACGAGGCATTCGAACAGTCGTAAAGAAAGAAAATATAAAAATACCTTTTTTGAAAATAACTGCCTTTTGGATAACTGTCATTTCAAAAATTACTTCTTTTCCGAAAAGGTAGGTTTGCAATAATCACGGAAATTAAAATAGCAATAATCAATTACGGATAGATAATCGTACCTTTTCAAGATTTGATTCGAGAAATAAATAGAAATAACTTACAGTCAAGAATCTTGATCGTTCGAGACTGAGAGCCTTTAGACTTTCAGTGCTGAGTTTGAACTTCCTCAAACCTTAAGATATTGAGTTTGGTACGAATAACTTCAAATTGATTTTTCTCCAAAGGCTTTGTAAATATATTCGCCAGTTGATTCTTTGAGTCAATAAACCTGAATCGAAACTTCTCCATTTTGAACATGATCTCTAATGAAATGATGTCGAATCTCTATATGTTTTGCTCTTGAATGAAGAATCGGATTCTTGGTGAGATTGATTGCTTTATTTGGTATTGCCACATTTGATTTCAGTACAAGAATCTTCAATTCCAAAGTCTCTCAGCTGTTATTTTATCCACAGAATTTGTGAACAACAACTTCCAAGAGTTACATACTCTGCTTCTGCCGTAGAAAGAGCTACTGTACTTTGCTTTCTTGAAAACCAAGATATTGTCCTGCTTCCAAGTAGTTGATAGGTGCCCGAGGTGCTCTTTCTATCAACTCTGCATCCGGCTAGGTTTGCGTCTGAGTATCCAAGAAGAGTAAAGTCTCATTCTTTAGGATACTAGAGACCCAAGTTTGACGTTGAGGCAATGTATTTGATAATACGCTTCGCAGCATTTAAATAAGATTCTTTAAGGTCTGATTGAAATCTGGCACAAATGTGAACACTAAACAAAATGTCAGGTCTAGAAGCAGTAAGATAAAGAAGTGAACCAATAATACTCCTGTATAGCTTCTGATCAACTTTCTTTCCTCCTTCATCTTTGTCCATCTTCAAAGAACTTGACATTGGTATATCAGTCTTTTTGCAATTGTCTAGCCCAAACTTTTTGATAAGATCGTTGGCATATTTTTCTTGATGGATAAAGATTCCTTCCTTCAGTTGTTTCACTTGAAGCCCAAAAAAGAAGGTTAGTTCACCCATCATGCTCATTTCAAATTCATCTTGCATAAACTTAGAGAATTTCTTGCACAGACTTTCATTAGAGGATCCAAAAATAATATCATCAACATAAATTTGAACAAGTATAAAACTTTTGCTTTCCTTTTTGATAAATAATGTAGTGTTTACTTTACCTTTGACAAAGCCAGTTTGAATTAAAAACTTACTTAGTCTGTCGTACCAAGCTTGAGGTGCTTGCTTTAAACCATATAAAGCATTTTTCAGTCTGAATACAGAGTTTGGTTTCCTTGGGTCTTCAAAACCGGATGGTTGTTCCATATAGACTTCCTCTTGGATAAATCCATTTAGGAAAGCACTTTTGACGTCCATTTGAAATAACCTGAAATTCTTATGACAAGCAAAAGTAAGTAATAATCTAATTGCTTTTAACCTTGCTACTGGCGCGTAAGTCTCATCATAGTCAATCCCTTCTTCTTGCGTATATCCCTTGGCCACGAGTCTTGCTTTGTTTCTTACGACCTTTCCTTTCTCGTTCATCTTGTTCCTAAAAACCCATTTAGCTCCAATGATAGATTTACCTTTCGGTTTAGGAGTCAATTCTCAAACATCATTAATGCTGAATTGCCTGAATTCTTCTTGCATAGCTTCAATCTAGCTTTCATCAGTTAAAGCTTCTTCTATGCTCTTGGGTTCTATTTCAGAAATAAGAGCCAAAGCACTAGACTCTTCGCGCCTTTTGGATCTTGTACGAATTCCTTCATTAATATCACCAATAATGAAATCTTTGGGATGACTGGACTTGTGCTTCCAGTTGCTGGTTGATTTGTCAAACTGTTGATCTTTTTCCTCATTTGAATCTTCGACGATCATTTGTTGCTGGTCTTTTGAAGTCTGAGCTGCTTCTGGAGATTTAGACTTTGTAGAGTCTAGAGCAGGTTCAAATTCTTCAAGTTGAGTCGATTCATTTTGCATGGAGTCTTGAAAGTTAACATTCATTGATTCCTCCACAGATTGAGTCTTTTTGTTGTAAACTCTGTAAGCTTTGCTTGTGATAGAATATTCAAGGAAAATACCTTCATCTCTTCAAACTTACCAACTCGATCATTTGCATTTTTCAATATAAAACATTTACATCCAAACACATGAAAATATGAAACAATGGGCTTCTTTCATTTGAATAACTCATAGGGAGTTTTCTCCAGAATAGGCCTTAGAAAAACTCTATTAATAATATAGCATGCAGTAGAGACTACTTCAGCCCAAAAACGTGAAGATATGTTACTTTCAATTAAAGAAGTTCTAGCCATTTCTTGAAGCAATCTATTCTTTCTTTCCACGACTCCATTTTGCTCTGGAGTATATGGTGAAGAGAACACATGCTAAGACCAAATTCATCACAGAATTTTGTAAAGTCTTGATTTTCAAACTCACCACCATGATCTGTTCGTATTCTTGAAATTACATACCATTTTTCATTTTGGACCTTTTTAGCAAACTTTGTAAAGTAAGAGAGAGTTTCGGACTTACTTGCTAGGAAATATACTCAAGTAAATCGTGAGTAATCATCCACAATCACTAAACAGTATTTCTTACCTCCAATGCTTTGAGTTCTGGTTGGTCCAAAGAGATCCATATGCAGAAGCTGCAGTACACGATTAGTGGAAACTTGATTTATTGGTTTCAATGAGTTTCTTACCTGTTTTCCCAACACGCATGGTGTGCATAGATCAGTCTTTTGGTATGACAGATTTGGTAGACCACGAACAAGCTTCTTTGCTGAAATTTTGACTATTTGTTTCATGTTAATGTGCCCAAGTTTTTTACGTGTCATAAGTTTGCTTCTTCTTGAATTGAGATTAGACATTGGGTTTCATCTAGTCTAACATCCAAGAGGTAGATATTTCCATGTCTCCGACCCTTGAAAGACTGAGAAGAGTCTTTCTTGGTTCTGAACATATTCCCTCTTGAAAATTGATTTTGAAACCGGTGTCGCACTGGTGATCGATACTTAGCAAGTTGTAGTTGAGTCATTCCACTAAGGAAACATTGCGATCGTGAGGCTTCCAATCTTTACAGTTCTGAATCCCACAATTCTTCCTTTGTTGTTTCCTCCAAATGAAACTTTTCCACCATTAACTTGAACAAGCTTTATGAAGCAATTTGAATCTCCTGTCATATGCCTTGAGCATCAACTATCCAGGTACCATCTAACCTTTTTCTTGATAGTGACCTGCATTTAGAAAATAGGCTCAAGCTTTATTTGGTACCCATATTTTCTTGGGTCCATTGGTGTTAGTATGATATACGGTATTTGCCCATACCTTCTTAATAGGTTTCCAAACCATAGGACATTCTTTCTTAAAATGGTCTGAGCTATTACATTTAGAACATCTAAAAGCACTGCGACCTACTGGTTTTACAAAAACTTTTTGGAAATGATTTTTATAAGCATCTTTTGTAGGTCTTTGCTTAATTCTATCCTTTACTTTAGGAAAATCAATTAGAGGAATGGTTTCAGCAGTCATTCCTAAACCTAATTTGTTAAAGTAAGGTCTTTGTACTGAAAGAATTTTTTCAAGTTTCTCAGATCCTATAGAAAATTTTTTAGAAATATTTGAGATGTCATTTTTCAAGAATGCATTTTCTTTTAAAAGAATGTCTTTATTTTCTTTCAAGGTAGAAACATTTTTGTTTAAACTTTTGACCTTTTCTTTCAAAACATTTTCCTGTTGTTTTAGTGCAGAATTTTCTCTTTTAAATTCGGAAATCCTTTTAAGAGAAGTTTTGAGACTAAGACACAATTCATCAATGTATTTAGAAACTTTAGTAGGGATTTTCAAATTACTTACCTCAAATTCACCGTCGAATCTAAATCTATCTCGGAGTTTGAATCAATCCGATTGTGCCATAAGACAAATATTGGCATAATCATCATCACTTTCTTCACATTTTGTATCACTCCAAGTTTCTACTTTGAGTGCCTTTCGATATTTCTCAGCTTTTCCTTTCTTTTTCCTCAGAAGGGGACAGTTGGGTCTGATGTGTCCTTTTTTTCTTATATTCAAAGCAGACTACATCTCTATTGGATTCATCATCCTCACAGACTTAGTACGTTGCTTTTGAAAACTCGTTTCTTTTGATTGAATCTTCTCCCCTTTCGTTTAGCTTTTCAATCTTCTTATCATGAGAGCAAGCTCCTCATCATCCATGTCGTCTTCTTGAACTGTGACATCATAATCATCATTAGATTTTAATGCAATGGATTTCTTACTTTTAGGATCTCCATCTTCATTGATTTGCTCCACTTCATAAAATTGAAGAGTCCCAACCAATTCATCGACAGAAAGTGGCATAATTCTTTGTGTCTCCCTTATTGAGGTCTTTATGTGATTCCAATCCTTGGAGAGTCTACACAATAGCTTGTTTACTTTCATGGGATCAGAAATTGGTTGACCTTGATTTTCAAGACCATTCACGATTTCTGTAAAACGACTAAACATGTCAGTGATAGATTCTCCTGAATTCATTTTGAAAGCTTCGTATTAACCCAGCAGAATGTTGATTATGGTTTCTTTCACTCGATTAGTTCCTTCATAAGTGATGTGTAATCTATCCCAAACTTCTTTGGCTGTAACACAAGAAGATATTCCGTTATATTCAGTAGGTGATAATGCACAATATAAAGAATAAATTGCTTTTGCATCAAGAGCTTGTCTCTTGGTTATCTCTTCCTAAATCATTTTGCTAGACTCAACAGCTTCTTTTCCTCTTTCTGAGACAGGTACAGCTTTAGGAATGATTCATTTGTCTACCACATCCCATTCTAGAGGATCTTTTGATCTTAGGAATGCCTTCATCTTGTTTTTCCATATGTTGTATTCCTTTCCATCAAAATAAGGCGGTCTGGTATTGCTTTGCCCTTCAACCAATCCTGAAGCCAACATACTAGCCATGGATCTTTAACTCTGAAGTAAAACACTTCAACTTAAGTGAGTACACAGGCTTTGATACCAATTGTGATAGCTAGTATAAGCACCTAGAGGGGGGTGAATAGGTGTAAAAACAATTTCTCGTTATAAGTGAGCAGCACTAATTGACAATAGAAAGGAAATTCGTCTTTTGTAAACAAAACGAATTACGATCAAAGTAAAAGAGAGTAAGGAAGAGAATATGAACACAGAGATTATAGTGGTTCGGCTTAATCCAAGCCTACATCCACTCTTCCGCACTGACAGCCCACCGGCTGGATTCCACTATGAACAAAAGAGTTGTTACAGAAGAGCTCTTCCTTGATTCCACAGTGTAGAGACACTACTACACTTCCTTAAGGTCTCTCAAAGATATTAACTCTCTTTTTCGTACAAGATTTCGCTCAACAGTTTAATTGACTAAGAACAAGGAGCTTCAGACTTTGGAATTCTTCTATCGTGCACACACTCGAACAATTGGAACGTCTTCCTTATATACTCCTTTATGCCATCATACCCGTTGGCACTTACCAAAGGAATTCTTCCAATCTACCCGTTGGACATAATCAATTAGGAAGATCTTCGAGCTATTTAAGGAACATGACGATAGCCCATCAATCCTGCTCGCCCATACAATCAGGATCTAGGTTTCCATAAGTAAAACCTTCCAAGTATACTTTGCCAATCAACGGATCCAAAATCCTTGAATCAATCTTGATTTGAATAATGGATTCCGACATGCTACATCCAGCCAAGAGATTTTCTCCAGTCGATAAAGTCAAATCCTTAACAAAACATCCAGTTTTGGATAAGCCTTTTTCGACGGTCTAGAAAATTGTCAATGAGGATAGACTTTGGGTTTTGAGTCTGACAGTCCGGAGGTCTTCAGACTTTAATGACAGAGTCTACAAGTCTTCAGACTAGACTGATGGAAACTTTTTGTCAGCTTTAAAACACTCAAGGAAGTTTTCTCCAACAAAGACTGGGCCAAAGACGGGCTTTGCTGGGCGAAGAAGGAGCTGCAGGTCAACCAAGGGACTTCGGTGCTGCAGGACGCGTGGGGTTTGAAGACGCGAGAAGGTGGAGCTGGCCGCGTGGATGAAGAGAGCAGCTTCGATCTTCAATTCGGTGGGAAGCTGCTCGGTCTTCGTCGGTGAAAATTGACCGAAGAATCTGCGGGCGTGGACGTGGCAGCGGAAATGAAGAATTCGGTGGAGGCATGGGCTTCTGGAGCGGTGCTGCTGGCAAATCGGTAGAGCTTTGCTTCGTCGAGGTGTCTTCGATGGAGGGCAGGGTCAACGATGGAGCTTCACTCGGATGGTGGTTGACTTGATTCGGTGGCAGCCGAATCTTGGTGGAGAGCAGGCGTGGAATCGTGGTAGCTTGCAGGGGAATTCGGGGCCGTGTGGAGTAGCTGCAGTCAAAGTTGGTGGAGGATGCTCGTGAGTGGAAGATGTGCTGGAGGAGTCAACTTTGGGTGAAGGCTTGAAGCAACGAAACAAAATGAAGTGGATGAGAGAAAAAATGAAAAAGAAATGGAAATGGAGAAGGGATGAGCTCGCTGGTGAAGATGGGATCAAGCGGTGGAGTGGCAGGTTTGGTCGTGGGGAACTTGGCTTCAAGGAAGTGAAGAAAGCGACGCAAGGCAGCTGGCAAATCTTGCCGAGGAAGCTGCAGGTGGATCAAGAAAATTCAGCAAATCTTAGCCAAAACATTGAATGACTTGGTCCCACAAAAACCTTCTAACATATCCTCTTTGTCCCCACTTGCTTTCTTGCAATTTAATCCACAATATTGTCCAATTTTATACCAAAATTCTCAGCCCCTTGCTAAATCCGAATTTCACTAAAAATGGGTTTCAATTTCATCACGAATTCTCCAAACCGACATCCAATTTCGTTGAAGAAAAATCTCGTACAATTTTGCAAGTGCCCAACACCTAAAGACTTGGTTTAAAAGTCCAAATTTCCTTCAATTTGGCCTATCCGAATTTCTGTTAATTTTCCGCGACGTCCGAACCGATTTTCCGTAAACATCTCGGAATCTTTGAAAAATCTTCTGAGACTGAGTCAACGTTTCTAAAATAGCTCGTGACACCACAGAACTTTCAATTTCTAAAATCGGGTTCGAATTAACGGTTAATTTTCACTCGATGCGTTTTTAGCATGACCTAAACTACCGAGTAACTTTCAGAACTTTTCAGTGCAAATGACCCGTGGTCGATTTTCTTGGAGCCACAATGAACCCACTCGACTCAATGACGACTCTCGATTGTCGTGAAAATCTCAATGATTCAAATATGGACACAGGGTACCAAAACGATAAGAAAATCAGTCTAGTGTTGGTCGACGAGAATTTTCCAATTTAGTGGTGTCACCCACGATTAGCCACACCTCTCCATCGAACCAACCTATATCTGATGTCAAATCGATTTATATCTGTGCCGTAATGATATCGACAGATGAGCACGGTCGAGAAGCCGATTCTTGGTTGAATTCTCAAGTCTATTTGCCTTAAAATTCTTAGTAGTTTCCCCAAATAGTCTAGTTATCTCTAGAATGATCAGTTCTGAGAACAGCCCTATAGACGCGTCAATGAAATGCTGATTTATTCAATTGAAAACATGATTGAAAATCTGGGATGTCACAACATAAATATTCATTATCCGTGTTTTCATCAACACCCTTGCATTTGTATAGAATAACAATAGCCTCTTGGTGGTGATAATTTTAAAAAAATCAAAGGCAATTTGTGGATGATGAGTTAACGGAGCAAATTTGGAACCACATTGGAAAGTTGATGAATTTTTTTTTTTTTTTTTTTTTTTTTTTACGAAAAAAAGTTCCTGATAGAATTGAGATTGGATTTAAAGTTGAAGGGTTTCTAAGGAATTAGGCCGGGCATTATTATTACACATGGTGTATCTTCACAATATAAAAGAAATGGTAAGCTATGTAGGTTTCAATGCCTTGAACTGTGAAAGAAGTAGGAGTTCGCTAAATTTTTTTGCCCGGACAACATCTCCCTTTCTAATATTTAGTAAAGGGAAAATGACACAAATGGGTCTTGAACATTGACCAAATGTACAATGCGGTTCATGAACTTTTAATTTGTTCAATATGATTATTGAATTATAGCCTAATGTGCAATGTGGTCTCTTAACATTTGTTACATATTTAATTTAGTTCTTGAACTATACGAAAATGTTCAATATTGCCCCTAAAATTAAATTGATGGGAGGATAACATTGAATATTTTCATATAATTCAACAACTAAATTGAATATGTATCAAAAGTCTATAGATCAATTCAAGGACCACATTGAATAAATTATAAGTTTGTGGACCATATTAAATATTGGGCCAAAGTTTATAAACCGTTTATATTATTATTCCTTTAGTGAATGGTTGACATGTTTACAAAGGCACTTGTATGGAATGCTTGAAACTGTCCATGCTTATTTTCCCCAAGAAATTATGGTTAAAACGCATTGTGAGCAATTCTTCTAGTAGTTACTCCAATGTTGGATCATGAATATGCCTCAATGACTTTTTTCTTAGGATGACTTCAAATGGGTGTGGGGTCTAAGTCTGCCCCCAAATTTGACTGGAATCTCTTGATCCCGCTTTTGCTCTTGGATTTTAGCCGCTCTGAATCCGCTTAAGTTATTTACGAAGACTTAAATATTGAGCTGCTGACGATAGTCTACATTCTTTTTTTTTCCGGTCGAATACGACAGACTACTTGACAACGTCGAACATGATACCTCCCGCAGGCTGACAATGAAGGCCCCGCAAATTGCGGACTACTTCAGTCCCCCAAGAAATAAACAACAAATAATCATTTATAGAGAGGATGTTAATATTTAGGGAAAATAACACAAATGATTACTTAATTTTGACTCAATATGCAATGTGATTTTTGAATTTTTAATTTGTTAAATATGATCCTTGAATTTTAGTCCAATATATAATGCCATATATGAAATATATAATTTCTAAACTATATAAAAATATTTAATGTTATCTTTTCATTAATTCAAGTTCATTGACAATATTAAACATTTTCATATAATTCAGTGACTAGATTGAACATATATTGTAAGTTTATGGACCACATTAAGTAAATTAAAAGTTAATTAATGATATTACATATGAATGATATTGCATATTGAACCAAAGTTCAGAATTCATTTGTGTATTTATCCTTGATATTTATAATCTACATGGACCTTTCATAAACTAGTAAAATTCGATTGTAGGCATATATGATAACAAAACAACATATTTTGTACTAACAACTATAATAATACTTGGTATTATGCAATTGACCGAGTTAAAAATGGCGACTATTCAAAATTGATGACTCGCTTTCACCGTACACCACTTCAGCAGTAAGAAACGGTCAATCTTGCAGTACCGCGTATTTCTTACTTCTCATCACGACCGACATTGAATAAGAAATAGAATAGCTGGACTGCCAACATGTGAAGTCATTAATTTATTTCTGGTAATAATTCTCATTAAATTTAATTCCCGATTCTTCAAAACAAGCCCCCTCATCAACCCTCCCAACAACTCCTTATAAATGAAAATTTAAGACCAGTCTCTCGAGCAAAGAGAGCTAGAGTTCAATCATATGACACAACTTCACTTGGACAACACCAAGTATCTAGACAAGCTTCGCTTCTGCAAGTGTGTGCCTCTAGTGAGCAAACATGGAGGGAGAGATCAGCAACTTCATCATGGTGTGGACCTTGGTGGTGATATCACTCACCTATTGCCACACAATCGGTCAAACCGTCCCTACTGGAACCAAGAGGCTCTTGGCCATTTCACCGGTCATTGGCCTCTTCTTCATGCTCCCTCTAAGCCTCACCACCATCTCTCTTGGAGGCCTCACTTCATTCTTCATCGCTTGGCTTTCCAACTTCAAGCTCATCCTCTTTGCCTATGGCAAAGGCCCATTGTCGTCAAGTCAATCTTGCTTGTTGGCATATTTCATTCCCATCGCTTGCCTTCCCATTAAGATTCACAACCCGATTGAGAGCACCAAAAATGAAGAACACCCATGTTCGGAGATCAACGAGCGAGGCCTCAAGTCGCCGATGAATTATGCCATTAAGTGCTTGGTGACAGTTGCCTTTTGCCCGCCTATGAGAGGAAGGATCGTGTTCATCCGGTGATGATCAACTTGATGTATTGTGTGCATGTGTACGTCGGATTGGAGGTGTCCCTGGCTGTGGTCGGAGCCATGGTCCGAGCACTTGTCGGCGTCAGGCTTGAGCCACAATTCGAAGAGCCGTATCTCTCGACCTCACTACAAGACTTTTGGGGAGGAGATGGAACCTCATGGTCACAAATATACTTCGGCCTACCGTATATTTACCTGTCAGGTCAGATGCTAATTTTTTTCTTTTTTTTTTTTTTTTTTGGTAAGATCCAAATATTTTCATCGTTGACAATTGTGCTGAATTGAATTTTGGATCATTTTGATATGGATCGATTAGCTTTTACTGGTAGTATATGTGAATATCCGACACTCATAGAACGGTTTTGATTAAATGTTTATGTATATGCTTATTCTTGAGTAATCGTTGACTAGGTTTGAGTCAAACATAGGGGAAAAAGTACGTAGTTCCATTATGTCTGTCATATATGATTACAAAATGAATCTACCTAATATTACGTGTAGGTCAAGTCTTACCTATCGACAAAAAAACAAAAGCCAAGTCTTACCTATGAAACATTGACGATTAACTGAATTATACAATTGTATACTATCTAATGGACTATTAGAAAAAAAAAAAAAAAAAAAAAAATTCTATAGATGGTAGACATACTAAGGCTTCACACCAAAAAAATAGCTTGCAAAGTAGCAATTCTCATTAGATTATCCATTTACTTAAATTATACACTTGCAATTTGTTGAATCCATTGCCTGTCTTATTATAAAAAGAAAGATGAGTGTATTAAAAGTCATAAAACTTGTTATGAAGGTACAATTAAGTCCTAAAATATTCAAAAAGTGTAATCAAGTCCTAAAACGTATTACGAAAATATAATCAAATCCTACAATTTTCCAAAAGCTTAATCAAGTCCTAAAACTTATTATAAAAGTGCAATCAAGTTCTAAAATTTTCTAAAATTACATTTTTTGAAAGTCATAGAACTCAATTGTACCTTTGTGTCAAATCTTATTATTTAATTGCATTTTTTTGAAATTTTTAGAACTCAATTATATTTTTATGATAAATTTAGGATTTTCAATATGCTTATTTTTAAAAAGAATTCAAAATATGATACATTCTTCTCTTCCTTGTCTTATACCAGGTCCATTTCCAGCCGTGTGATTGGAAGGATGTGGGCCCCACTGCCGGCATCATTCGCGTGCTTCCTGGTCTCGGGCCTCATGCATGAGCTGATTTCTACTACATTGGACGTAAGGAGCCAAGGTGGGCGGTCACCTCCTTCTTCCTCATGCATGGCCTCTGCGTGGCCATCGAGATCGCCGCCAAGAAAGTGTTCGCCAACAAATTCCGTCTGCCGAGGGCAGTTTCGGGACCGATGGCGGTCGGTTTCATCCTCACGACGGCGTTGTGGCTGTTCCTACCAGCCCTATTGTGGTGCGACGCTGAGGACAAAGCACGTGGAGAGGCCATGGCGGTAGTTGACTTTGTGAAGGAGACTTGGAGTGTTGCGAGACTTAGCTCTATCACAGGGATAAATACATCAAAAGTGTCATAACTTTCGTACAATACTCAAATGAGTACTATTTCCTGCAAATTATCCCACGTGGATTTTTATTAATTTCCCATTTCGATGTGTGTTTTTTTTTTTTATACTATTTATGAACTTTTATTAATTTCCCATTAAAGTGATTGATGTTTCAAATTTGTGGCACTCAAGTGAACACCGTATACTTATCCCAAAAATGCTTATACATATGTCCATTAAAGGAGTAATCATTTAAATTTTTTGGAAAATTATTAATTTAGTCTTAAACTTATTATACATATGTCAATTTTGTTTAATTTTTCAATTTTGTCAATATAATCCTACACATTTGCATGACATTTAAATCTAGTTTTTCTTACCAATTACCGTTGCAAATTGCAATGTAGAATCAACAAATTGCCCACATTAACAGGTCACTTAAGATGGCTAGAGATGACTAGACGTCATGCTTGCGATTTTCAATGGTAACTGGCGAGAAAACTTTGAAATATCGCCTAAAAATTTAAGATTATATTGACAAAATTGAAAAGTATGACTGATTAAGTGGAATAATTAGTTGTTGACAAGAAAATAATGACAAATGTAATTGTATCATAAGAAAATCCAATCAAACCATAAGCAAATACATATTTTTTTTTTTTGGTCAATTCTAAATGTATCAGACTTTCCAAAGAACAAGAAGAAAAAATGTAATAAATAATCTTAAATCCGGGACATGCAAGAGATATTGTGGTCAATTTAAGGTAATAGGGGCGTTGGAAGTCAAACAATGGATGGAAAAATCGTGAGTCTTTAAGCATTTATCCTTTTCACATAATTGCTAATCTAAATGTTCAACCTAACCTATTTATTTATGTTTGAGTTTATGCGAATATAATAAGGAGAGAATATGACGATTTTCTTGAGTCAAGGGTCGTACGATGGTTGTGAAAAAGGAGAGGTGAGGAAGGTAATTTATAATCAATACTCTATGTATTAGTACATAATAATTGTTTTGAAGATATTTTGATTTCGATTTTTGTCGAATATTAATTTAAAATATTTTGGATTTTATATGCAATGGGCCTCATTTATGAGAAATACCTAGTTATATATATATATATATATATGATAGACATTTCTATTAACATGTCTTATAAATAATTAATTAATGCAACGTATTTGTCTACATGGGACCTTTATGGTAAAGTTTAGAGGGACGGTTGCATTGATTGGCCCTCTCCCCAACCTTTTCAATTATAAATAAAAGTGCTTTGGATAAGGAGAGTAGGAGTGTCATTACTTTCATATAGAACTTACTTGAGTGCCACATAGAAGTTAAATTTATCATTTGAGTGTCATTCCCGGCAAATTGTCCAGTAAGGATTTTTTTTTATTAATTTTCAATTTCGAGTTGAATTTTTTTTTTAATTTTTTATTAATTGTCTATGTCAGCACTAACAATACTACGTAGGACAACCGATGTCCATGTTGGATTTTCTGACTAGGCAAATCACCAATGTCACTTAACTGATTGATTTTTCAAATTTGTGCCACTTAAGTGAGTGAAAAAAAAAGTTTCGACACTCAAGTAAGCACCGTGTAAAAGTTAGGGTACTTCTAGTATACTTATCACATCTATTATAATAGTGAGTAGGTGAATGTACTAATTGTAGACATCAAGCATACTTGTTAGATATTTGATGCTATTCAAATCACTGGTTATTTAAAAAAAAATAAAAAAAAGCTATTGAGATGTTGTTTATTTTTAATGAAAAATTATCCAAAAAATTCTAAAATTATTGCACTTTTGTCAATTTAGTCTTAAACCTTTTAATTTTGCCAATTAAGTCTTAAACATCTTCATATTTTGCCAATTAAGTTCATTCGGCCAATTTTGATAAATAAAAAAAAATCGATGAATGAACCTTGGTTGTCTAACATGGCATTGAACAAAGGTCACCTGGCCCTTACCAACAGAGGATGAGGGTCAAGACGTCCTCATCAATAACAAGTAAAGGCTGAGATGTCTTCGCCTGGCCTCACCCATTGGGCGAAGCCATAGTGGCCATGAGCGAGGCAACCTTGCCTAGATTTGGGGAGGGCGGCCTTGCCCATGATAATATGGGCGAGGGCCATGCCTAGCTGGTCACAAGTAAGGGCTAGATAGCGCTCATCGACCCACGGTTGTTAAAAAAATAAATAAGTAGATAAATAAAATAATTAATAAAAAGATTCAAAAAAATAAAATATTATTAAAAATATCAATGTTGGCGCCGACTGTACCACATAAGATGAATAGCATCTGCATCAACTATTTCCGGTCAAAATTAACCAAATGGATTCAACTAACAAAATATGAAAATGTTTAAGATTCAATTGACAAAATTATAAGGTTGAAGACTTATTTGACAAAAGTGTAATAAGTGTAGGACATTTTGGACAATTTTCTTATTTTTAATACAAGATTTTTGAGGTTTAGGATCGATCATTATCATTCCAGTACTAGTATAGAGTAGCCTTCCCCACAACAAATAAACAAATACCGTCGAGAATCTCCATCAATTCCTAAAATAAACCAAGTCAAATGAACTTATGAAACAAAAGCAATCACAGCTTTTTCAACCTCCTCCGGGAAGTCGAGGAAGTCGGGGAAGTAAGGCAATTAGTAATGTAGCGATTTAGAGACTTGGCTTAGCTAATTGTTGTCAAAGTAAACGGTGAATACTCGAGATGTCCTTATCCGATTAAACTTTCAGATTCAGTTCATCCAAATTTAAGAATAACTTTACATCTCGGCAAAATCGAGGGCTTAGATCAGTCTGCATCCCCCAAAAATGCTCACCTTTACCAAAATGCCCCCCACATTCTCTAAAAATCACACACCCATTAAGTAAAACAATTGCTCCCAATTTCTCTCTCCTCTCCCTCTGAAACACCCCCACCGCGCTGTGCCGCCATAGTCGTTGCTTGCCGTCGTCCCAACCACCGTGAAAAGCCCAGCTGCCACAAAGACAGCCACAGCCACACCGCTCAGCCCCGTGTTCTCTCCTCTGCAATGCTCATTATTTACCACTTATACTACGTTAATTTTATGTTATGGTTTTTTTATGTAAAACATAGTATAAGTAAGATTAATAGTCTTGATAAAATATATTCTTATAGTTAACAACTTGAGCTCTGCATAAGTGAAATATTGGGTTAAACTGATCTTCCGATAAGTCTAAGCAAATCTTACTTCCCACTTCTTTTACTGCTTTACTAAATTGTAGTACAAATAGGAAAAACATAGTTATGATTTGGAATCATAAAGAAGGAATACTGACCATTTAAAAATTACGTTCTTATTCATTTTATAGAAAATCATTTGGGATTTTTCTACATTGAAATTGGACCTCAATTTGGGAGATTGAGTAAAGAAATTGAACTTAATTTGTGAAATTCGGATCTATGGTGAGGGCAGCATTTGTGGGCATCAAAATGAGTTTAATTGTGAAGATTATTGCAAGAAAGTATTGTGAGACCAAAGGATAAGATTGAGCACTATTTGGAGGACAAAGCAATTAAGTCTTTGGATAGATTGATGGACTTTTCTCTCTCCCCCAAAGCTTCAGTCGCACGCCTCATCCGGTTCCCCCTTCTTCGCGCGAGCTCTCTCTCCACCAGCCATTTTCTTTCATTTCTATGGACAAGCTGCTACTGTCTTTCTTTCAAATTGTTGCTTTGAAGACCGCACGCCCCTGCTCCACTTTCATTTGTCGCTGCCTCCTCGCGTGGTCTCCTCAGCAACTTTCATTTTTGTTGACCAAGTAAGGCCACCGAAGCAGCTTGCTCTCCACGCGTCCACGCCAGCCCCTTTGTCCCTTTTTGTTGCTGCCCCCGAAGATCAATGAAGCAACTCCTCTGCCACGATTCAAGCTCACCGAAGCCCTTGTTGATTGTGCCCTCTCCACGCGGCCAAGGACGACGCTGCTTCGTGTCTTCAATCTGCCAGTCAACCACGCCATCCCCTCCATCGATTTGTTGACCTCCTGGCCGCACACGAAGCTGCTCATCTCCACGGGGCCAGCAGTCCAACTTGTTCGTGGCCCAGCTCCGGTCTTCTCCAGCTGAATTGTTGACCGAAGTTCAGCCAATTGCTGCCACGTGCTCCTCCATCTCACTGCCGTGGAAGCCCACGATCCCTCCGTGAAGCCAACGAAGACCCAGGCTGCTCGAACGTCCACCAATTTCTGCCTCTACCGAGTCAATCCCTTGCCATGGAGCTTCCATCTTTGACCGCCAGCTGCCATCTCCACGTGCAGCTCCATTCCACCGAAGACGCACACCAACTTGCTCCCATCTTCGCGTGTCTTCTCTTGCTCGTGGATCATCCAGCAACGCACGAAGCCCAGCTTCACCTATTCCTTGGCCCAGCAGCTCCTTGGGCCATCGAATCCATAAGTGCAGCAACCCATTGAGTCCAGTAGCTCTTCAGTCGGCAGCCCATTTTCAATCGAACTCAGCCCAGCGTCTTGGGCCTGGTTCTGAATCTTTTGTTTCAGCCCAGCTACAATTGAGGCCCCAGTCTTCAGCTTGAAGCTCGGCCCAGTCCAAAGGAAGCCCAAGATTTTCAGCAAGCCCAAGCCCAGAGTTCTTGTGGGCTTGCAAAGTTCTTGGCCCGGCCCAAGTTCGGCCGCCGTGCGTTGTCGTCGCAGTGTCCCGGTCTTCACTTTGTGCAAGTGAGTTTTGCTCACTAATGCCTTCTTAGTTTGCTAATTATACTTAAAGGTTGATTAAATTTAATTAATTGCAATTAGGTTGATAGATTAGATTAAAGTAATTAAATTAAAGACTCGTTGATGCATGTTAATTAAATTGATTGTGCATTTAACTAGTAAACATGTCTTAGTATTTATTGGATGCTTCTTGGGATTTTTCCTATCTCTTATCGGGTGTTAATTAGGCAATTCGGGCCTAAGTGGAAGTTTTAGTAATTAAATATTAATTTTCGAAATTAATTATTTAATTATTTATTTTCCGGAAATTCAACTGGGATGGCCAGTGACCGGGATTTTATGGTGATTGTCGTGGCGTAGTCTGTTTATTTAATTGAGATTCATATTGTGCTAAATTGGAATTATTGTGTTTATTTATTTAATTTTCGAAATTAATTATTTAATTATTTATTTTCAGAAATTCAATCGGGATGGCCGGTGACCAGAATTTTGTGCTGATTGTCGTGTGGTAGTCCGTTTATTTATTTGAGCTTTAATTCGTGTCGAATTGATTTAATAGTGCATTTTTAAGTTATATTCTTAAATAAGGAAATTTTGGCTATGTGATTGAGAATTGGTCGGGTATCGGTTGTCAGTATCGAAAGTGAGTTGGTAAATCACCTGGAGAATGCATGTGGCCTGGTGAATTGGAATGTCACTTGGGAAAGACACGTGGCTCGGTGATTAGATATGTCATCTTGGCAAAAAGGAAGCCTTAGAGAATGCACGTGGCTCGGAGACTCGGTATGTCTTCCTGGAGAATGCACGTGGCTCGGTGACAGAGTATGGCATCGTAGAAAGGGGTCGGGTGGGACCATAAAGCCTCTAAATCTTGGAAAGGTCGGGTGGGACCATAAAGCCACTAAATCTTGGAAAGGTCGGGTGGGACCATAAAGCCACTAGATCTTGAAAAGGTAGGGTGGGACCGTAAAGCCATTAGATCTTGAGAGGGTCGGGTGGGACCGTAAAGCCACTAGATCTTGAGAGGGTCGGGTGGGACCGTAAAGCCACTAAATCTAAGGAATTGCTTGGTGTGGGATGAATGACCTAAAAATGATCCAACTGATATGAAATCGACTACGTCGATTAGATCGATGCTTCGATCTGTGATGTGATTGCTTGGGTGCCTATTTGATCTGTGCTAATATGCAGGTGGAATCTGAGGCCAAGGTAAGTCCTCTAACTCATATTGTTCATAGGCAGCCTAAGGTGTATTAGTTTACTAATAGGGTCTTAGAGGGTAGAACTTATTGAAACGTAATCTCATCCCGATTTGGGAAAAATATTTCAGGACCTTGATGAAGAACCTGAGGAGAAAGAACTCGAAGAGGAGTACCAGAAGGAGAACCTCGATGATGATCCAGAGTAGGATCTTGATGAGGATTGAGACTCCACTCCTATTTGATGACCTTTGCTGTAGAATCTGTTTGAGTAGAAACCAACCTTTTTAGCATGGCTAATATATGTACATGTATGACTGAGTTGTATATATGTACATAAGGGTGTAGTTTTCAGGTTCGGGTTTCTAGTCCTACTTGTATTTCCCATTGCTTTATTGTCTGGGGATTTTTATAACTACTTCCGTATGTGCTATTAAAAAGGAAAGGGTCGGCGATATGTAGTCCTGGGGATATCGTATTTTAAAATCGACCAAAAGTAAGGGATGTGCACGTGCCTAAGGATCGAGGCGTGACATAACATTTCACAATCCGTGGGAGCTATTAACTATTACATTAAGCATCCTGGTAAGACTATTAGGAGATTGTGAAATGAGTCCTTAGAGATAATAGACATTGGTAATGTGTACTAATGGACAATTATGATAGTGAGACCATTGGCTATGTAGATTTAGATTATGGCATGAACTTGGATGAGCATAGATCATATTCAGGGTATGTGTTTCATTGACATGGGATGCAATGAGTTGGAAAGTGCCTCTGAAAGACGATGTCGCCTTACCTTTGAATGAGGTAGATAACATGATACAAACCTTTATAGTGAAGGAGGCAATGTAGTTGACAAGCACTATCCCTTAACTTCGAAAGTGGTGCCTCCATGGAGAATCATTGAGATTGTGGCCCTAATTCTACCCAATTCAGAGTTGTATCAAATCCCAGAGATGGAGATAAAGTTGGAGGCATGTTTGGAGGTGTCATTGAGGAGCAATGTCAAAGGGACTGGGCGCCCTGCCTTCCAGCCAAATGACCCAGCAACTAAAATGCTACTTGGCATTGGCGAGGATGCCAATCAGTCATGGTTGGGCTCTTGGCCTGGCCCTCGAAGCACCTACCCACTTGTCCAAATCGTACAGTTTTCACTATACATGTCCAGAATACCCGGCCCAACTTGGGCGGGAGCCGAACTGTCGATTCAATCCTTTTAGCCGGGTGTTTTGAAATCAGATTCTGAGACCTATTTTGAGAATAACACGAACTCGGTTTTGCGAGACTTTTTCTTAGGACTTTCTAGTGAGACTTGGCGAAAGAAACAAGGCTTGTGAGGATTTGTGCATTGAGTCTTTGAAATCACATGAGAAATTAAGCGATTACCACAATACGAGGCTCTTCAGTTGATAATGGATTTTCTGGGGTCAGTTCTCTCTATAAAATAAGTACTAGGATTTGTGTGTTAAGTCTTTGGTAATCATTTGAGAAATTGAGCGATTATCATAATACGAGAACTCTCCAGCTAATAATGGATTCTCCGAGGTCAACTCTCCCCTTAAAATAAGTACCGACGCTTGAATTAAATCATGTATATATCCAACATTTCTTATCCTTCTTCAATGATTTCTTTGATAATTTTCTTCGTCTCTCATTAGATTTTAATTGCAAGCTTCACAACAACAACCCTCACTACAAATTGATGATTTTCGCGTTATTTCACAACAACCAACCTCGCTAGAATAGATTATTTGTACAATACTTTTAAATATTTGTCATTTTATGATGAGTTCTTCTTTATATTTACTTAGGGCCAGTTCCTTCTAACGTCTTTTCAAAGTAAAACTTATCGACCTTTCACAAATATCTTTACTATTATATAAAGTAAAGAGGATCTCCTAGAGATTACGATCCCGTTCGCCACCATAAGAATTCTCCATTAATTATCTTATAAATATCATATCACCAGAGATTTGTGTAAATTTGAATTCTATTTAATATGTCGCATATTTCAATTTACAATTAAGTAATTCAATTTCAAGATATAATTTTTTAATTTCTTGTAATTAACTTTTTGAAAAGGGGTTAAATGTGTCAATAATTTATCCGAATTAAGTAATAACTTAAAAATGTTTTGTAATGACTAAAGAGGCGAATTTCTAAAATCTTCCATATGTCAGATTTTTTTTAATACGGCGCGATATTTGTGCACTTTTGCTAGAACGCATAATATATATTGGTAAGGTAAGAATATATAGAGCAAAAGCCAACTTTACAAAAACCCGGCGCCAAAACTTTCACTCATAATGCATGAGCAAAAAAGAGTGAAAGGGAGCCGAAGTAAAAGAAAAGAAAAACAACGGAAACTAAGGAAGCCGAAACAAACCGGCAACCAAAAGAAAACCGCCACCAAGCAAACCAAAGAAACAATTATCAGCAAGGCAGCACAACACAGCAACGGGGCCGCAAACCCAGAAGGAACAACACCAACTGACCAACCCTAGCAGAAGAAGCACCACTAAGGAGAATGGGCAGGCCCTAGAAGGAACGCATAATATATTAGAATACAGTTTTCTAAGAAAACTACACGCCTATATTTTTCTCTTAGCACTAGAGTGTAAATTGCTTGAATTAGTGAGTGTACATTTTACACTCCACACACGAACCTGACAAGGGAAAATTATTTAATCAGTTATAAACTTTTCAATTTTATCAATTAGTCCTTAACTTTTGCATAAAATGCCAATGTAGTCCTTATGGTCATTTTTTGCCAGAAATTACCAACATGGTAGTTCAGTCACCATCAGCCATCCTATTTGGCATACTACCGCATCAGAGTTATTGACTAAAACTGACAAGAATAACTAAATAGAATTTTGTGTAAAATTTTAGAATTAAATCAACAAAATTAAAAATTTTAGAATTAAATTGACACTCATATGATAAGTTTAAGACTAATTACACTATCTCCCCATAGGGCGAAGTTTGTACCACCGACAAATGAGTTACATCATCACAATAAATGTAACCCAATTGTCTTGCTAAGGACTATATAGTGATCTTGTGTAAAATTTTAGGACTAAATTAATAAAATTGAAAATTTTTAAGCCTAGTTTATTTGTACTACAATCCTAACGAGTGAATGTCTTACTACCAATTATTGAGTTATGTTTTCAAAATAAATGTAACCCAGTTGTCCCACTAAAGACTACCTAGTAATCTTGTGCAAAATTTTAGAGTTAAATTGATAAAATTGAAAAGTTTAAGACTAATTTGATTGTACTACAAATCCAGTGCATATATCTTACTACCAAAAAATGAGTTATGTCGTCACAATAAAAGTAATCGAATTATCCCGCCGGTCTACAACGTTCATCCACTATAACTCCTTGTCTATTGGCCTGTGAATGACATGCTTTCCTATCCGGTGTCAATGGACTTCTGCTAGTACAAAAACACAGCAAAGAAACAAACTACCGCTTAGATAATATGCGAGAAATTTATGTGATAATTGAATAAAAAATTATTAATTTTTGAAGAGATTGATACATGATGTTGAGAATACATATTAGCAAAAACCCCCACTTGAACTCAAAATCAATTATGCATGTATCTGCACTTATGCCACCAAATTATTTTTCAACGGTTTGTGTTAAAGGTGATCGATTTCAGGAGTCTAAAACCCAAAACTAATTTTATGATTTCCGATTGCAAAAGATTGGGACTAGGAATTCAACTGGCTGGTTACAGTCACATAGAGAACAAGCCCATTTCCAGTGTAATAAATCCTATTATCATCTTAAAGTATGAAAGTTGCATCGTTTCACTATAAAATATGTTATTTTCCCACAAATTTTTTTCTTCCATGAGCTATTTGTTACATCGTAGATTGCTTTCTAACTTTTTTTTTTCTTTCACCATATGTAAGTTACTCTAAAAAGCCTCACTTTTTCTAATAGGAAAATTGTCCAAAAAACTCTAAACATATTATACTGCAACCAATTGATCCTAAATCTTTTAATTATGTCATTTTAGGCCTAACTTATAGACAATTAATTCAGTCCTAAAAATTTTGAGAATTTGCTAATCCAGTCTTAATTTTTTTAATGAATTATCAATGTGCTCATTTCTATTAATTTTGACCAAAATCGCCGACATAACGTAACAATCCAATTAGCACTGGCCATCTTATAAGGGGTAGTTGGCACTAACATGGATAATTTTATAATGATTTTTTAAAATTTCAAATTTTGTATTGATTTTTTTTTCTTTTCTATTTTTCTTTACTTCTTAATGAGGCCAAGGGCCACTGGACGAGGATTGCGGCCCCTGTTGGATCTAGGTGAAAGCATGCAAGCACTTGCAGGCCGTGATACCCTTGCCTCGCCAGATCTAGCAAGGGCATTGTAGCCCTCACCCAGTGGCCAGTGACCTTGCCAGTCCTTGCCTCATGGCCGATGGAGGTTGCCAACCCTCAACAAATGGCCAAAGATCTTGCCAGCCTGATGAAGAAAAAATGAACAAATAAAAGTAAATAAAATGAAAAGTTAAGAAAAAAATCAATAAAAGAATTGTTCAAGTTAGTGCTTTGGAGCTAACTGGAAACTTAACGTCAATGATTTTCAGCCAAAATTAGCAAAAAAAATTATATCGGTAATTCTTTAAATTGCTAGATCAAAAGATTTATGACTGAATTGGCCAATTGTCAAAAGGTTTGGCACCGAATTGGCATAAATAAATGAAAAGTTTAAGATTGAATTGATCGCTTTATAACCGGTTTGTAATTTTTCGGACAATTTTTCTGTTTGATAACTATTCATTACTTTTTTGGAAGGGTAATAATTAGGGAAACAAAAATGAAAGATGTCAAGACTCTTACCTTTTGTTTGGAAAGGATAGTAATGGTTAGGAAAATAAAAGATGGAGAAGAAATGGGTGAAGAATCGCGATTCTCTTCTTTGGGAACGCATAGGAAAGTTGAGTGAAGAATGGTTAGAGATTTTGTTTCTTGGGGCGCACCTAGTTTGATTCTCCGCAAATTTGGGGAAATAAGTGGGAAATTAAGCCAAATCACATCTTTGCCTTTGCCTATGACCTAAAATTGCAATTTCAAAAATGTTTGTAATGGTTTTTGGATGATGAATTTGTCATTTCTTTCACTTTTTTCTCCATTCATAAATGAAGCTTGCCTCCACGTGCGATAGATTTTTGCCACTCGACAATGTTGATCGTTATTTTTTAATGCTTAGAATACTGTGACGAATATGTTGCTATGGTGAATTTGTTTAGGTTTAAGCAAAAAATGCATATCCCGCCAAGATTTTTTGGAAAAAATCCTTCAACCAAAAATACAGACGATCTCTCTTTTTCTATCGAATCGTCCATAGCTACTACCTAAGTTCTTCTGACATTGTGCAGCACAATTAGAACTCTATAGAGACACGTACGAAATTTGAGCTCCATTCAAGTCTTCAAGGTGCGGTCCCTGCAAATAAAATGCGGCTGCTTCAGTTGAATTCACTACCAGCTATTGGGCTCTGCGAAGTGACTGGTATCTTCTCCCCTAATTTCTCAAGATTCCCTAACCTCTCCTACTCTTCCTTCTCATCCAACCTCAGTTCGGCGACTTCGGCCATGGTCATTATGCTCCACCAGAATTCGGTCGTGTCTGATGCACTCGCTACGGCCGTGACTGGCGGCATCATTCTATTGGTTTGCCTATTGTTTGAAGAAACAGCTAACCGAGGCCTCTTTGACCAGGTTCGGATAGAAGTGCTCCCACCTTTCTTTGTTAGTTCGATGATTTTCCTGCAGAATATGCTGTCTCATGATGATCGGATGTTTCGTTTTACTAATGAGATCAAACTTTTATTCCAATATCATATAACTGGGTTGACGTAATTGATTAGGAACAGCAGAGAATTCTCAATTGAAAAAATGGAAATTATTCATTCAAATTTCACCAATTACACGCAAATTAAGTTAGGCCACCTCCGCATGCTGAGAACTTGGATTTAATTGATCCATATGTATTGCAGAGTAGTCCATGAATCTTTAGATAGCCAAATCTCCATGCCTATACCTTTAGAGTTGATTGCTAATTTCAAGCTGTTCATTACATCTGAATGTCTTTATTTAAATTGTTTTTTCATCATTTAGAAACTTAACAGAAAGCTTGTACTAATTTTGTCTTTGTTTAAATGGTTCATCCCATCAAGTGATTACTCCACCCACTGTCAATATATATAGTGATTTGCTTTCGAGCAACAATTTTGTTCTACGTGGCCATTTTTTTTTTTTTTTGCAAAAGCTACATTATGATTTATCACGGAACCAACAATCTTTCTTAAAAGTGATCTATTTTCTTGCAAATACTGCAAGGTGGATATTATGTCCTTTTTATTATTATTATTATTATATAAGGACTCATTCCGCCATTTTTAGCTTTAGGAGACGTATGTTAATTTTTAAATTTATGAAATATGTTTATTTTAGACTGAAATTTCATCTTGTGTCATCAATCTTTTTCCATGAGCCTCTAAAGAACCAATTAGTTCACTCATTGACAGGATCTAAAATCCTTAGATTCTTATATATATATAGATTGTAAGTATCATCAATATGTTTTCTAATAGTAGTTCTTCTAATTTACCATTATATAGTTGGATGGTCTTATAATATTTAATTTATCATTTCCAAATTCACTTCTAAGATATTGCAGTCTAATGGTGCGTACCTTTATTGTGCCTTTGGAAGTCTTCTCGTAAGGATATCTCATGTCCCCTTTGCGGTCTTCACATCAATTATTCTTTAAAATATAGTTTTCAACAGTACTTGCTAGATGACACATAAAACCCAAGCATCCTTTTGTAGTTGCACTATAGGAAAACTTGCACCTTTTTACAGAACCGCACAAACTTTCTTCGTTATATCCCATAAATCTTTGTCCATCAAGAAAGCAATCATTTTGATATTTCGATAGTCATAGTTATTTCCTTCGAAAGTAAGAATGGGTAGTGAATAGGAGGTAGAGTCGGCACTAATTTTGATGTCAAATAGTTAGCTGAATGGTTTTAGTAGCGAGTGGATAGGATAAGCGCTTAATACCATCGAACGAGGCTCTTGAGTTAGATCGTGCTAGATCTTAGTGTTAGAATTTATAGAGAATTTGTAGGGATGTAAAAATTTGTGGGGATTCTCGGCTCAGGCAACGACAACGGGACAAGTTACATTCATTTTTTCATTAAAATACTTGGGGTATTGCAAGTGGGAATATGCGTAAAACTTTGATGCTGCTCGATGGCCTCTCTTGTCTACATGACCGATCATCTCAAGCCTACACCGACTTATTAAGCAAATTTATATTTGCATTTGTCGGAGGTATTCCTCCTTGGACATGTTTATGGCCACAAACTTTAATTACCTCCTAAACTAGAGACTTCTAAAACATAAATCCTAGAGTCGTCTAGGCTATTCTAGAAAATTGATCAATAATTCAACACAACTTTCTCAAGGAGAGTTAAAATTTAAATTTAATTGGATATGTTTTTCAATTTTAGTATTTGCATTTATTCTATCTAACAAATAACTTTTTTTCAAAAAGAGTTGCAATGTGCCAAAGATAACTTTCAATTAGTTAGTAATTTAAACGTTTTGTAATGGTTAACGAGGTGATTTTCTAAAATCTTTTTAATGTTGACTTTTTTGATACACGCAGTATGGGTGCACTTCTATCGTACTTTATGTCTTAGAATACAATTTTCTAAAACGCTATAAATAGATTTTCTACGAGTTCAATTAATTATCAAAATTGCTTGAATTATTGCATGTACATTTGACACTCCACCCACTTGCCTGTCGAAGGTCTCATCAGAATGGTTTTGAATAGTTTGCTTGATGAAATTTATTGCATGCAAGATTTCTTTCCATTTTTATTTTTTATTTTTTACATGCGAGTTACCGTAGGAGGCATCACTTTCGTTACCATTCATTACGTTTCGGAAGGGTCGTAATTGGGGAAACAAAGAAAGAAAGAAGTCAAGACTCTCACCGTTGGTTTGGAAAGGATAGAATTGGTAGGGGAATAAAAGATGGAGAAGAACCGGGCGAAGAATTAGGATTTTATCATGTTTGGGTAAGCATAGGAAAGTTGGGTCAAGAATGGCAGGGCGCACTTAATTTGATCATGTCCGATGCACTAGCTACAGCCGTGTCCGGCGGCAATTCTGCAGTTGTTTGAAGAAACAGCTAAGCGAGGCCTCTTAGTCCAGGTTCGAATAGGATTACTCCCTCCTTTCCATCTTCGATGCTGTCTCAAGATGGTCGCATGTTTCGTTTTATTCAGCAGACCAAGTTTTATTCGTACCTCAATTAAACCAAGTTGACCCACTAGATTGGGGTCGTCAGGATTTTCAGCTGAGTAATTGGAAGTTGTTAAGAACAGCAAGAACAGAAGCTCTACTGATGCTATTACTGATATCAGTAAGAACAGGGGAAGTAAAATATACAAGAGCAACGAAGAGAAAACGTATGAAGAAGAGGAAGTAGAGAATATAAATGCTGCTGAGAAGAATGAGAAGAAAAGGGGCTACTGTTAGTATCAAAGAAAGAAAAAGAAGACAAAGTGAGCTAGAGTGATAATCTGTAAAGTGAGCTAGAAGCTCTGTTTCGAATACTCTGTATAATGCTGCAAGTCTTGGCAAGTCTCGGGAGTTAGTTTGGTATACTTCAGTACTAGAAGTTAGTTTCCTTTGCTTCAGTTAGTTAGTTTTCATTTCTTCAACTGATTCAATATCTGTAAAACAGTTTCCAGAGATAGCCATTGTATATAAAAAAGGCTAACTCTCGTGATTGTAAATGTGATATAGAGAAATAAAAAAGAAAGAAGTTCTTCATCTCAAGATCTCTCTACCATTCTGTCATCCCAAGATTTCTTACTTCTTTGCGCATAAACTTCTTCATGGTATCAGAGCTTCTACATCCTGAAGAAATCATCTTGCTGCTGCACATTCAACCTTGGATTCCACATAAGGTTTCCATAAGTCTGTTGGATCTACATCAGATCGAAGTTAGATTCGAAGCTTCATTGATCTCTGAAGATATCTGTATCTTCCAACAAGATCTGTGAGTTGGTTCTTTTCATCTGCATCTAAATCTTCATCAGCAATATACTTGTAGCATCGTACTGCAAACCAGTAGAATTTGTGTCTGCAACTAGAGTTGATCAAAGATCTGGAAGCATAGAATGGCAGCAAGAAGTTCGAGATATCCATTTCCTATTCATGTTAATATCTCGAATTTTGTTACCATCAAATTAGCTGAGGATAATTTCCTTCTATGGCAAGCCCAATTTTATAGATTCTTAAGGAGCCAAGATCTGTTTGGTTTTGTGAATGGGGAAATTCCACCACTTGCAAAGATGTTGCAGGTCGAAGAAGGAGGTCAAACTTCTGAGATTCCTAATCCTGATTATAACGACGGGATAAAAACAGATTAGCTTGTATCTTCTTGGATTAGTGGTGCTGTATCAGAAAACATACTCAGCTTGATAATTGGGTTAAATACTGCTTATGAAGTTTGGCAAACTCTGCTGAATCGGTTTACACAAAAGTCAGTAGCTAAGGAGTTCGAGTTAAGAGGAAAACTGCAGGCTTGCCAGAAACGTGAACGAACATTGTCAGCATACCTCATGGAGTACAAGTCAATATGTGATCAATTGAATGCCATAGGAAAACTAGTTGATGAAATCACAAAACTATTTGGAGTTCTGAAAGGCCTGGGATCTGAGTATGAAAGTTTTAAAACTACAATCTATTGCTTAAAGCCCCAACCAGAATTTGATGAAGTAATCTCACACTTAGAAAGATTCGAAGCCAGGTTACAGAATTACTCTTTAAATCAGTTTAGTCCTAACCTGGCTTACTATGGCCAAAGGAAAACTGAAGCTATACATAAAGAAGATGATGACAAAGAATATATACAACAGAATACTATCCTTAGAGGATCAAGAACAAATAATCGTGGAGGAAGAAATTATTAAAGAGGAAGAACATATAATGCCAGATACAGGAACTTTGGTTATCCTGGAAGAAACATGAGTTACAGAAATAATAACTCAAACTATGAACAAGAAAATCAGCAATTCAAACAACTCAATACCTCCTCTGGCTTGGGTCCTGTTCAAGGATTTAGACCATACAATGTATCAGCACAAAGATATTCTGATACCAGGTCATATCCTGCATCAAATTCAACTCTTCACAAAAAGGTGCAGATGGAGAAAGCAGCAAAACACACTCGACTTGAGTGTCAAATCTGTAAGAGGCCTAGTCATGATGCCTTACATTGTTGGTATCGGTTTGATAACTCCTATCAAGCTGAGGAGATACCAACAGCACTAGCAGCACTACACATTGAGGAGGCAAATGATCAAGGATGGTATCCAGACACTAGAGCAATAGCTCATATTACCTCTAATGCTGGTATACTTCATAATCTTTCTAAAAATAACAATGCCGATACAGTCATGATAGGCAATGGTCTGTGTTTACCTGTTAAATACATTGGTAATGCAATACTGAATACTGCAATTGATGCCTTGCCTCTAAATGATGTGTTGATTGTTCCTGAGATTAAGAAAAATCTTCTATCAGTGTCAAAGTTAACTGATGATTACCCCTGTTCCTTTATCTTTAACAAAACTGGTGTGTATATCAAGGACAGCACCACCAACACAACCATGAGGATAGGAAGGAAGGATAGAGGGCTGTACAGAGTAGACCCTCATGCTGCAGAAGTCTACTTCACTCAGAGACAAAGAATTGTTGCAGAAAGTATCCGGCATCAACGACTGGCTCACACAAATCAGAATATCTTGAAGCATTTGAGGAATCAAAATCTGATTCAGTACAACAAAGAACCACAGTCTGTATGTAGAAGTTGCCAAATAGCTAAGAGTACTGCTCTACCTTTTCCATTGTCAAACTCTACAGCTACAAAACCTCTAGAACAAATTCATAGTGATATTTGGGGGCCTTCTCCAGTTAAATCTTTTCAGAATTTCAAGTACTATGTCATTTTTGACAATTTCTCTCGGTTCAGTTCGATATATCCATTAAAGCTGAAGTCGGATTTCTTTAGTATTTTTCTCATGTTTCAAAAGTTAGTAGAAAATCAGCATAGCTGTAAAATCAAGACTTTCCAGTGTGATGGTGGAGGAGAGTTTATCAGCCAAAAATTCAGAATGCACTTACAGAATTGTGGCATTCAACAGCATATATCCTGTCCATATACACCTGAGCAGAATGGAATACGTGAAAGGAAATATCGACATATAGTTGAACTTGGTTTGGCTATGCTATACCATGTAAAAATTCCATTAAAGTTTTGGGTAGATGCATTTGTAATAGCCAACTACATTGTTAACATTCTTCCTACTCAAAAATTACAGATGCAGTCTCCCTTCAGCAAGTTATATTAGCATAAGCCAAGATATGACCATCTTAGAACCTTTGGCTGTGCTTGCTATCCCTGTCTTCGACCATATGCACATCACAAGCTTGATCCACGATCTCTAACCTGTGTCTTTCTAGGATACAATGATCACTATAAGGGATATCGATGTCTTGTCCCTACTACTGGTCATGTCTACATTAGTCGACATATAGTATTTCATGAGAATTTCTTCCCTTTTTCTCAGAAATTAGCAACAGTTTATCCCTCCTACACACACTTGTATAAGTTGTGGACAGAAGAAGAGCATTTCCTAGCTCCCTCCACTACATATTACATAAAACATTCAACTTCTCAGTATACAGGTTGGGAACAAGAATCCACAGCTGAGCAAACAAATGGAATGGTCTCACCTGAATGCACAGAACAAGTAGTTTCTGTTTGTCCAGTTGAATTCTCTATGGATCAAGTGTCCACCATCACTCATAATAGTCCACAACGAGTTGAAATACCTGTTTCCATAACTGAGACAACAGATGGACCAGATATGGAACAACATACTTCAAATAATCAGACAAATTCACAAGGTACATTACCTACTCACCCTATGCAGACTAGGTCTAAGTCTGGCATTATCAAGACCAATCCTCGATATGCATGTCTTGCTATAAAAGAAGTACCTGCTGAACCAAAAACAATCAAATCAGCCCTAGCACATAAAGGTTGGTATAAAGCAATGACAGAAGAGATGGATGCACTTTATCAGAATAAAACTTGGGAATTAATCCCTCGAACTGATCAAATGAATGTTATTGGCTGTAAGTGGGTATTTAAAACAAAGCTTGCAGCTGATGGTAGCCTTGATAGACTTAAGGCTTGACTGGTTACTAAAGGATTTCATCAAGAAGAAGGCATTGACTTTACAGAAACCTTTAGTCCAGTCATCAAACATGCTACAATTCGTATAGTTCTATCTGTAGCCATGATGAAACATTGGCCAATCCATCAACTAGATGTCAAAAATGCATTCTTACATGGTACATTGAATGAGATAGTTTACATGGAGTAGCCTCCTGGTTTTCAAGATCCCAAGAAACCTCATCATGTATGTCTTCTCAGGAAGTCTTTCTATGGACTACGACAAGCTCCTCGAGCCTGGTTTGACAAGTTCAGCAACTTTCTGCTTGAATATGGGTTCTTTTGCAGCTCAACTAATCCATCCTTATTCATCTATCATACAGATACTGACACCATTCTTCTACTACTATATGTTGATGACATTATACTGATTGGAAGCTCTTCTCAATTACTTTCCAATCTTATCCATTCTCTAAGTCTCTAGTTCTATATGAAAGACCTTGGCCCATTACATTACTTTCTTGGCATTGAAGTTAAAAATACTTTTGATCACCTGTTTCTTTGCCAGACTAAATATGCCAGTGATCTTCTTACTCGAGCTAATATGCTTGAGTGCAAACCAATTACCACCCCTGTATCACTAAAACCAACCGTTCGGATAAATGATTCTGCTCCCCTCTCCAATCCTGTCGAGTATCGAAGCTTAGTAGGTGGCCTTCAGTATCTAACTTTAACAAGACCTGACATTGCATATGCTACAAATCAGCTATGTCAGAAATTACAGAAACCCACTATTGCAGACTTACATAAACTCAAGAGAGTTTTGAGATATGTCAAAGGCACTATAAGTCTTGGAGTCTTCATTCACTCTTGAAGCTCTCTCCACCTGTATGGGTTCTCAGATGCGGATCGGGCGGGATGTGTTGAAACAAGAAGATCAACAACAGGTTTTTGTACATACCTTGGCTCCAATCTCATATCTTGGGCAGCAAAGAAACAATCCACGGTCAGTCGATCCTCTACAGAAGCTGAGTATCGTGCTCTTGCTTCTGCATCTGCTGAACTTACTTGGATCAGCTTTGTCCTTCGTGATATAGGATGCTCATTGACTCATCCAACATAGCTCTTCTGTGACAATAAATCAGCTATTTCTCTTACCATCAATCCTGTCTTACATGCTCGCACCAAACACATTGAGGTAGACTTTCATTTTGTTAGGGAAAAGGTCTCCTCAAGGTCACTACAAGTGAAATATGTTCCAAGTACCTCTCAACTTGCTGATATCTTCACAAAATCTCTCCCTCGAATTACACACTATCAGCTACGAATCAAATTAGGAATCGGTTTTTCACCAATTCCCAATTTGAGGGGGGATGTTAAGAACAACAAGAACAGAAGCTCTACTGATGCTATTACTGATATCAGTAAGAACATGGGAAGTAAAACATACAAGAGCAACGAAGAGAAAACGTATGAAGAAGAGGAAGTAGAGAATATAAATGCTGCTGAGAAGAATGAGAAGAAAATGGGCTACCGTTAGTATCAAAGAAAGAAAAAAAAAGACAAAGTGAGCTAGAGTGATAATCGCCAAAGTGAGCTAGAAGCTCGTTTCAAATACTCGTATAATGCTGCAAGTCTTGGCAAGTCTCGGTAGTTAGTCCGGTATACTTTAGAACTAGAAGTTAGTTTCCTTTGCTTCAGTTAGTTTTCATTTCTTCAATCGATTCAATATCTCGTAAACAGTTTCAGAGATAGCCATTGTATATAAAAAAGGCTAACTCTCGTGATTGTAAATGTGATATAGAGAAATAAAAAAGAAAGAAGTTCTTCATCTCAAGATCTCTCTACCATTCTGTCATCCCAAGATTTCTTACTTCTTTGCGCATAAACTTCTTCAGAAGTCGCCCTTTTGAATCCCGTTAACTACTTGCGTATTGGGTCAAGGCCATCCGCACATCTGAAAACTTAGTCGATGTTTCCATGGGCCTAAAGATAGCTGAATATCTATCAGAACTCCCCTTGATTATCAAAAAAAAAAAAAAAAAAAAAAAAAAAAAGAAAGAAAGAAAGAAAGAAAAATCGCATCTCTAGGCAGTCCCTATAAACAAAGTAGTTCTACAGTTGATTGTTTTCAAGCTGATCGTTTTCTTTTTCCTAATATAGAAACTTAACAGGAAGCTCGTGCATGTTAGCGTAGGATTAGTTTTCATGCTTTGCTGGCCACTATTCAGGTAATCTCAAGCCTACACAATTTTTTTGAAAATCTGACTATTTGTATGGTGAAGTGGCTATTGCTAATAAATTGCAGTTCTGGGCATCGAGGTGCACTATTAGCTGCAACAATTCCAGGGTTTAACATAATACGCATGCTTCTTGTGGGATCTGGCATTTGGAAAGATGAGGCAACGGTACAGTCTGAGCAGATTCGGGGACCGCATGTTCGTAACTCAGAGTTACTTAGCATCAGCATCTGCATTACATTGTTGACAGATGTCAACTTGGTTTGATAGGATCATGTTGCAGATATTACCATAATCGCAATACTGATTTTCTGAATTAGTTATTTGCTTAGTGATCTGCTTTATCAAGCAATTCGGCCTAGCTTAGATCTTCTTTCTTGCTCATTTGTGGGTCTTCTTTTCTATATCTGCTTCCATGAAGCCTTGCTTAACTTCCGAAACCTTGGAATCATCTTGTTCTCTCTTTCAGGGAACTCCTTGAAGGGCCACTATACTATGTTCTCATGATTACATTGGCCTGTGCATATTACTAGAGGACTTCGCCATTGGCAATTGCAGCAATCTGCAACCTCTGTGCCGGAGATGGTGCAGTAATTTGAACTCCCATTATTCCTCACTTGTTATACTGCATTGGTTCAATGGCGTAACTCCAAAAATTAGGGGAGGAGGTTCTGAGGACTCCTTCTGTGACATCTTAAATTTTGACCTCATCTCAATAAAATAAAATGGGCATTTCGTTGATGCGCCTATGGTTCTTTTTTTTTTTTTTTGAATTGGTCACTCACGAGTTAACTAATCTATCAGGTGAAGCCGTTACGGGATATAAAGGCGACAGACTTGAGAATTCAATCAGAAATTGATTGCTCGACCGTGATAATTGGCAATGGTCAATATGACACCGTTATAATCGATTAGTGATTGAATATAGGTCGATTCGATGGAATGGCGTAATTGAATTGTGGGTGATTCCTCATGATTGCAAAATTTGCGTCAAACGGCAATAACCCGATTTTCTGTCGATTCTGTACTTGGTACCTGTAATCGAAACCTTGCAATTTTTACGACAACCGAGAGTTGTCAACGAGTCAAAGATGCACAAATGTGGGTCGAAAATTATCGACCACGGGTCAAACGTGCTAAAATCTCTAAAAGCTATCCTGTAGGTTAGGTCGTGCTAAAATCATGTCCGGTCAACTTTAACCGTGAAATTGAATTCAGTTTCAGGAATCGGACGTTCGAGCGTGTCATGATTTATTTTTAGGACCTCGTCTCATCTTTTGGGAAAATAAGGAGAAATTCGTATGGGCTGGTTTATTGGTATTTTTGGTTGCCCATTTGGCTTGTTTGTGAGGAATTTGCAAGGAAATTCGTATGGGCACCTTTATTGGCATTTTTGGCCACCAAATTGAATTAATTTGTGAAGAATTGGAGGGAAATTCGTATGGCTGTTGAAGGGGGATTAATTGGCTGCCAAATTGCCTTTATTTGTGAAGATTAGAAGGAAAAACACCCATTGGATGAAGCTTTGGCAAAATGGGCAGAAGATTTTTGTTCCTTGGGCTCTCAAGTGCTTGATATTTCCTCTTGTTCCTCATTGGCTAAATGCTAGACTTTTTGGCCTCTTGGTCCCCCTCCTTGAACGTGTGCATGAAGCCCCCTGCCTCGGCCGAACTGCTTTGCTTCATCACCTTCAAAATTCCTTCTTCTTCTTCTTCTTCTTCATTTTCTTTCCCCTTTGGTTCTACTTCATCTCCATTTTTCCATGCTGTTCGCCCAACCGCACCACCCCACCAAGCTCAGTCCATCCGCACAACTCCACTGTTGGCAGTGTCGTCCCCCGCGTCCAACCATTTGTTCTAGCCGTCCCTCGCCCGTCCACCAACCCCACGGTTCGCCTCAAATTTGAGAATTTTCTGAACTCGTTTGATTATGTTTCTAGATTTAAACTTGGAGACGTGCGAGTGGTCCCGATTTTTGCCAGTTAGAGCCGATTATAGTTTTGTGGTTGTTCTTGGTATCTAGCTTGCTAGATAATATATATTTGGTAATGTGGTTGACTTTAGGCATGTTTAGAGCTTATGCTTGACAATATGTGAAATTGATTGCTAAATTATGCAATTGAGTGCTTGGTGATGATTTGTGACTTATTATTGCCAAAAATTGATTTTATGGTATTTGATTAGAAGAATACTAGATATCGGGTTTTGACGCCAAAAATATTTTAGGTACTATATAAAATCGTGGGATTTTGAAATGGGAGTGTACCACGTTTTATGATTCAATTTAAAGGTGTGACCATGTACAATTATTTTATCGGGATGATTTTTAATATGAAGAAAATAAGCCAATTCCATTATTTGAACTTGAGGTATTTGAGTGCAAAACATGATGTTCTTGGCCAAGGATGGATGTGTGTGTGGTCACTATCAGAACTTGTCACCTAGTAGGAGTTTGGGGACGATACCCGATTTTATCAGATGTTCGGCAGGGGTTCAGAAGTCGGTCGTAGTGTAGGTTGGACCGATGCCCATTTTTGGGATGCCGTCTAGGCCGGGGTTCTAGACGTTAACATGCCCGATGGAGCGGGATGACGCCCAGTTATGCCGGATGACCGTCGATTGAGGAGTTGGCCCTCGCCGATGGGTTGTAAGAACTGGAACATGCATGAGTGGATGAGATAGCCACATCTGATTATGTGGCAAAATTGTATGTCACGGTATGAGACATGTCATAACAAGACCTTTGTGATTGGTTGAGATATGAATTGAGATGTTCCAATTATTAAATACGTTTGCTGTATGCATATGACATATGTGATGAGATAATGTGCAGGGAGGTGCTAAGGCGAGGTAAGTTTGTGTGTGACACTAGTTTAGGCTGCCTCTGAGTGAATTCTCGTCCTAATCGAGGTTTAGGATGTTGACTCGTTGAGATTTTATCTCACCCTGTCGTGGTTAACATTTTTCAAGGCCGTAGAGTGGAGAATCCGGAGCCCAAGGCGGAAGGGTCTAGTGCGTAAGTGGCCTAATAGTTTATTTTTGAAACAAGGCTTATGTGCATAGACTGGTAGGACCAACTAAATATGTATATAAAGTTTGGTTTGTGAAAAATGGTTATCCTACTTTTACTGTCCCATGCTTGATTGTTGTTTGTGGATTATTAATTCACTTTTGCATGTGCATAAAAAGAAAGGGTTGGCGACGTATCCTAGGAATGTTGCAATTTTAGTCAACCACCGAGGGATGTTCCCGTGCTCAAGGTTCGAGGCATGACATCCCCGTCTAGAGTGGTATCAGAGTTGGTCAATGTTTGGAGTGATAAGGTGCGATGGGTCTTGGGATAGTTAGTAAGAAACTGACGCGACCGTCCTCGGGCGGAGTAGTATTAGAGCGATACCCTTACACTCATGTTGGCCTGAGCTTGCGCTCTGCCTCGGGCACCGACCCTAGTCAACGTCCTACCCCGAGAAATTGGCGCGATTGTCCTCTTCCGAGGGGTCCTCTGCTCTAGATCGCTCATGATACAGACTCTTTATAGAACTTGCTTTCCAATTCCAACACATAGTTAGAAATTCTGAGCGACCCACACAAATAATCAATCAACCAGCCAATCAATCATAGGCGTCAGCATAAGGAAAAAGGCATTTCTTACTAACTATCCCAAGACTCATCGCACCTTATCACTATAGACACTAACTAGCTCTGATATCACTTCGGGCAGGGATATCACGCCTTGAACTCTGGGCACGCGCACATCCCTTGGTGATATGCTCCGGACCCTTTAGCCTCGGGCTCCGGGTTCTCCATCCTAGGGACTTGAAAATTTTAAACCACGACGGGGTAAGACAAAGTCTCAACGAGTCAACACATTAAACCCCGATTAAGACAAGAATTCACCTAGAGGCAGCCTAAACATGCACCGTATAGGACTTACCTTGCCTTAGCACCTCTCTACACTTTAGTACATCTCATATATCATATGCATACAGTAATTACGTTCAATAACTGGAATACCTCATATCATTCATCAATTATTCACATAGGTCCCGATTATAAGGCCAAATCGTTATGACACGTCCCATTCCGTGTCACACAATTTCATCACATAATTAGGCACGTCTATCTCAATCACTCAAGCGTGTTCCAATTATTTACGACTCAATGGCTAGGTCAACTCATCAGTCGGTGGTCATCCGGCATAACCGGGCGTTGTCCCGCTCCATTGGGCATGGCAACTTCCCACGTAAACGCATCAAGACGGCATTCCATAAAGGAGCATCGGTCCAACCTCCATTGCGACCAGCATCCATTGTCAAGGGCATCTGAACTTAATCAGGCATTGTCCTACGTAAACACATCAGGACGGGTTTACTACCCCACGTAAACACATCAGGGTACTTAAGCGATCAAACACACATCTATGCTTGGCCAAAAATATTGTGTTTTGTACTCAAATGCCTCAATTTCAAATAATGGACTTGGCCAATTTTCTTCATATTAAAAATTTCCGATAAAATAATTGTACGTGGTCACACATTCAAATCGAACCATAAAGCGTGATACTCTCCCATTTTAAAATTCTTCGATTTTATATGGTACATAAAATATTTTTGGTGTCAAAACCCGACACTCGGTATTTTTCTAATTAAATACAAAATTTCCAATTTTTGACAATAATAATTCAAAAATCATCACCAAGCACCAAATTGCATAATTTAGCAATCAATTGCACAAATCAATTCAACCATGATGATTAGTGTAAAATTCTACAAACCAACTATCCCGGTATAATTTACGCTAATTATAATTAATTAAATAAATTGTATTT
This sequence comes from Eucalyptus virginea, assembly GCA_014182375.1. Lineage (NCBI taxonomy): Eukaryota > Viridiplantae > Streptophyta > Magnoliopsida > Myrtales > Myrtaceae > Eucalyptus > Eucalyptus virginea. The sequence continues at coordinate 11,271,427 of CM024522.1, forward strand.
TTTAATTAAATAAATGAAAAATTATTTAAATTAAACCACTTAATTAATCTAATTAACCTAGCTGAGCTAAGCTAATTGAACTAACTAAACTAATCTAGCTAGGCTAACTAATTAATCTAATTAGGCTAACTAAATAACCTAACTAACCACCTAACTAACTAGTTAGCCTAACTAAATAACCTAACTAATTAAGTTACTCTAACTAAATTACACTAACCTTAATTAAGGCTAACTAATCCCCCTTATCCTTAATTAAGCCCAAACTAATTCAACTAAGTGCAATTAACTTCCTAATCCAAGATTATGGTGTTAACTCATCGAATTAGTGAGATAACAAGTTCACGGCGACGGCAACGCGAAGACCGTGAGATCTCGTGCCTATGATGACTCCAAAGGAGGTCCGGAAGAGGCTGAAAACAGCCTTGCAAGCTCACTGCTTGCTGCTAGTTTCGGCTTTGGTGGTGGCTGGATCGAGCTGGTCACGGTTGGGATGGGTTGGCTGGAAGGCAAGAGGGGTGGTTGGCTGGCGCGAGGACGGCGGCTGGATGAACGACAGTGGCTATAGGCAGTCGCTTGAATGAACAGCGCGGAGACGGACAACGCAACTCGGATGGAGGGGATTGGCGGATTGTTGGCTACGACTTGCATTGACGGTGGGCGGTGGATTTGCGGTGGAATGGAGATTCTAAGTTGCAGCAAGGAAAATGGAAGAGAAGAAGATGAAGTGAAGAAGAAAGGAAGAAGAAGCTGAGCAGGGAGGGGTTCGGCTGGTTGGTCTTGCATGCACAAAGGGAAGAAAAGAAAGGGAGAGAAGGGGGGCAAGGGGCCAAGAAGGTCTTGCAGGCAGCCAGCGAGGAACAAGCACAAATATCCCAAAAACCCCTCCAAGGCAACCATACGAATTTCTTCTCATTTTCTTTCAATTCCTCACCAAATCAAGTCATTTTGTCAGCCCAAAATCCCATGCAATAGCCCCTACGAATTTCTTCCATTTTTATTACCAAATAATCCAATTTGGTGGCCAAAATTTCAATTAAAGGTGCCCATCCGAATTTCCAAAAATTCTTATTTTTTTTATCCAACTTGACTTTTCCGCAAAATTCCCGGCTCAACGAAAATTTCCAAAAAGATGAGACGAGGTCTAAAAATAAATCGTGACACGCTCGAACGTTCGACTCCCAAAACTGAATTCAATTTCGTGATTAAAATTGACTGGACACGATTTTAGTGCGACCCAACCCGGGTAGCTTTTAGGGATTTTATCGCATTTGACTTGTGGTCGATAATTTCGATCCACATTTGTGCATCTCCGACTCATCGGCGACTCTCGGTTATCGTAAAAATTTCAAGGTTTCAATAATGGGTACCGAGTATAGAATGGACATAAAATTGGGTAAGTGCCGTTTGACGCGAATTTTGCAACCATATGGAATCACCCACAATTTAATTACGCTATTCCATCTAATCGACCTATATACAATTACTAATCGATTATTACAATGCCGTATTGACCTTGCCAATTATAACGGTCGAGTAGTCGATTTTTAATTGAATTCTCAAGTCTGTCATGTGGGGGTATTGCTGTCTCATCGACTCCTTGCTTTCCCACATCGCTCCTTCTGTTCCGTGATGTTACCAGACCACTCTGACCAAAGAGATCGTCTTGGTACGCAACACTTGCTTCTTTCAATCCACGATCCGAACCGGTTTCTTCAAGTATGACACTCTTTCATCCACGTCTAATTCTTCAAAATTTAGCACATGGGTCGGGTCAGGCTCGTACTTCCTCAACATCGACACGTGGAGGACATCATGCACTTGAGCGAGTTTCGGCGGCAATGCAAGATGATACGCCAAAGTCCCTATTCTTTCTAAAATTTCAAAGGGACCGACTTACCTCAAACTCAACTTCCCTTTTTTGCTAAAGCGCGAAGTACCCCTCATTGGTGACACTTTAAGAAAGACTTGTTCACCAACTTAGAATTCCAATGGTCTTCGCCGCTTATCTGCGTAACTTTTTTGGCGACTCTGAGCGGTCTTAAGTCTTTTTCGAATAACCTTGATGGCATCAATTGATTACTGAATCAACTTCAGACTGGTGATCTTCCACTCTCCAACTTCATCTCAACAAACTGGAGTTCTGCACGTTCTGCCATATAACGCTTCAAATGGTTCCATCTGAATGCTCTGCTGATAACTGTTGTTGTAGGCAAACTCAACTAGATGAAACTATTCCTCCTAGCTTTCTTTGAAGTCTAACATGCAAGCTTATAGCATGTCCTCGAGGGTTTGAATCATCCTCTTAGATTGGCATTTGTTTGTGGATGATAGGCCATGCTGTATTGTAGCTTCGTTTTTAAGGCAATTTGTAAACTTTTCCAAAAAGCTGCTGTGAACTTTGGATCTCGATCAAATGTAATCGTCACTGGAACTCCATGAAGACGAACTATTTGTCACACGTACAACTCAGCATATTTGTCCAATGCAAAATCCTTTCGTACGATGATGAAGTGAGCTAACTTCGTCAATCTGTCAACTACAACCCATATGGAATCATTACCTCGCTGACTCTTTGGTAACCCCAACACAAAATCCATCATGATATGTTCCCACTCCCACTCAGGAATCTCAAGAGGTTGCAAAAGTCCTCCTGGCTTACAATGCTAAGCTTTCACTTGCCGACATGTCAGACACTTGGCGACGTGTCTGGCAATATCCGCCTTCATACCGATCCACCAATAGTGTTGACGCAATTTCTGGTACATCTTCGTATTACCTGGATGAATGTTGTAACTAGCATGATGAGCTTCTGACAAGATTTCCTTCTTAAGCTCTGCATTGTTAGGTACACATAGTCACCCACAAAATTTTGGTGTTTCGTCTTCAGAAATCTAAAAGTCAGCCTTTTTCTTTTCTGTATCTTCCTGCAAAATTTTCTGGATCTCAAGATCTATCAACTGCAACGTCTTGATTCTTATCTACACTTCCGGTTCAATTCTGAGGGTGGCCATAAGACTTGAAAGGTGGCCTACCTCAAATTTGAAAATCGAATCTCGACCTCCATCGAGTAGGATCCACTCTTGGATCACCATCTGTGCAATTGAAGACTTTCGACTCAAAGCATCTGCAACCTTGTTGGCTTTTTCGAAATGATACAAGATGTCATAGTCATAGTCCTTGAGAAGTTCCATCCAACGACGCTGTCTCATGTTCAACTCATTCTAAGAGAATAAGTACTTCAAGCTCTGGTAGTCTGTAAAGATCTAGAACCTTTCTCCACATAAGTAATGTCTCCAAATCTTTAGAGTGAAGATAATCGCTGCGAGTTCTAAGTCATGCGTCGGATAATTCAACTCATGAGACCTCAATTGATGGGACGCGTATGCAACAACCCTTCCATGTTGCATTAAAACGCTACCTAGTCCTTTGAATGACGCATCACTATACATCTCATATCCTCTAGGACCAGAAGGTATCGTTAACACGGGTGCGGTAGTCAGCTTCTGCTTAAGTTCTTGGAAACTATGCTCGCATTTGTTTATCCATTCAAACTTCTTTTCATTCTTCAGCAATTGGGTCAGTGATATGGCTATTGCGGAGAATCTTTCCATGAATCGTCTATAATAACTTGCCAATCCTAAGAAACTTCTGATCTTTGTCACTGTCGTCGTTCTTGGCCAATTAATCATGGCTTCAATCTTGGCCAGGTCCACGGAAATTCCTTCGCCAGAAATCATGTGACCTAGGAAAGTTACATGAGTTAACCAAAACTCACACTTATTAAACTTGGCGTATAGTTCATGATTTCGTAGAGTCTGAAGCACTATTCTTAGATGTTTTTCGTGCTCCTCTGGACTTCTCAAATACACAAGGATGTCGTTGATGAACTCTATCACAAACTGCTCCAGATATTCCTCGAATACATGATTCATCATATTCATGAAAGTAGCTAGGGTGTTGGTCAAACCAAACAAGATCGTATATGCGTTGAGTCGGAAGTCTTTGATTGCACAAATGATGGTCCAGGAATAGATCTTACTTGAAGGAGCTCATGATTCGATTTTTAAATTTGAGGTAGGCCGCCTTTCAAATCTTATGGCCATCCTCAGAATTGAACTGGAAGTGCGGATAAGGATTAAGATGTTGTAGTTGACAGACCCTGAGATCCAGAAGATTATGCAGGAAGATACAGAAAAGAGAAAAGTTGACTTTCAAGTTTCTAAGGACGGGACATTAAAGTTTCGTGAGTGATTGTGTGTACCTAACGATGCAGAGCTTAGGGATGAAATTTTGTCAGAAGCTCATCGTAACAGTTATTAGTAGAGCATTTAGATGGCACTGTTTGAAGCGTTGTATGGTAGAGCTTGCAGAATTCATGTCTGTTGTGACCAAGTTGGGAAGCGTAAGATTACGAACCCTGAGTTAATCCAACAGTCAATTGACGCCGTCAAAGTTATTTGGGAAAGACTCTGAGAAGTACTCAAGACTTCTCAGAGTCGTTAGAAAAGTTATGCAGATAAGCGGTGAAGGCCAGTGGAATTCCAAGTTGGTGAGCACGTACTCCTTAAGATGTCGCCAATGAGGGGTACTTCGCGCTTCAACAAGAAAGGGAAGTTAAGTCCGAGGTATGTCGGTTCTTTTGAAATTCTGGAGTGAATACGAACTTTGGTGTATCATCTAGCATTGCCATGAAGACTTGCTCAAGTGCATGACGTCTTCCACATGTTGATGCTGAGGAAGTACGACCTTGACCCGACCCACGTGCTGAACTTTGAAGAATTAGACGTGGACGAAAGAGTATCGTATGTGGAGAGATTGGTTTGGATTGTGGATTGAAAAGAGCAAGTGCTTCGTATCAAGACGATCTCTTTGGTCAAAGTGGTCTGACAACACCATGGAACAGAAGGAGCTATGCGAGAATGCGAAGAATTGATGAAACGTCAATACTCCCATCTTTTTGAAGAAGAATTGTAATGGTTTAAATTTCAAGGATGAAATTTTTATAAGAGGGGAAGAGTTATGACATCTTGAATTTCGACTCCATCTTGATAAAATGAAATGGGCATTTCGTCGACGTGCGTATGGTCTTTTTTCTCTGAGTTGGCCACTCACGAGTTAATTGATCTATTAGGTGAAGCCGTTAAGGGATATAAAGATGACAAACTTGAGAATTCAATCAGAAATCGACTGTTTTACTGCAATAATCGGTAAGGGTCAATACCACACCATTATAATCAATTAGTGATCGGATATAGGTTGATTCGATGGAATGTCATAATTGAATTGTGGATGATTCTGCATGATTACAAAATTCGCGTCGAATGATACTAAACCCAATTTTTTGTCGATTTTGTACTTGGTACCCATAATTGAAATGTTGCGATTTTTACGATAGCTGAGAGTTGCCGACGAGTCGAAGATGCACAAATGTGGATAAAAAATGATCGACCACGGGTCAAATATGCTAAAATCCCTAAAAGCTACCTGGTAGGTTAGGTTCCGCTAAAATCGTGTCCGGTCGATTTTAACCATGAAATTGAATTCAGTTTCGGGAATCGGACGTTTAAGCATGTCACGATTTATTTTTAGGACCTCGTCTCATCTTTTGGGAAATTTTCGTCGAGCCTGGAATTTTTACGGAAAATGAATTTCAGCAAATTGGAAAATAAGGAGAAATTCGTATGGGCTAGTTTATTGGTATTTTTGGCTACCCATTTGGCTTGTTTGTGAGGAATTTGCAAGGAAATTCATATGGGCACCTTTATTGGCATTTTTGGCCACCAAATTGAAAGGAAATTCGTATGGCTACTGAAGGGGGATTAATTGGCTGCCAAATTGCCTTTATTTGGTGAAGATTAGAAGGAAAATCACCCATTGGATGAAAACCACTCAAATTTGAGAATTTTCCACACTCGTTTGATTAGGTTTCTAGAATTAAACTTGGAGACGTCCGAGTGGTCCCGGTTTTTACCGGTTAGGGCCGATTGTAGTTTTGTGGTTATTCTTGGTATCTAGCTTGCTAGATAATATATATTTAGTGAGGTGGTTGACTTTTGGTATGCTTAGAGCTTATGCTTGATAATATGTGAAATTGATTGCTAAATTATGTAATTGAGTGCTTGGTGATGATTTTTGAATTATTATTGCCAAAAATTGATTTTATGGTATTTAATTAGAAAAATACCGGGTGTTGTGTTTTAACGCCAAAAATTTTTTAGATACTATATAAAATCGTGGGATTTTGAAATGGGAGTGTACCACGTTTTATGGTTCAATTTATTGGTGTGACCATGCACAATTATTTTATCGGGATGATTTTTAATATGAAGAAAATGGGCCAATTCCATTATTTGAAATTGAGGTATTTGAGTGTGAAGCACGATGTTCTTAGCCAAGGATGGGTGTGTGCGTGGTCACTATTGGAACCTTTCACCTAGCAGGAGTTTGGGGATGATGCCTGATTTTATCGAATGCCCGGTGGGGGTCCGAAAGCCGGTCATAGTGGAGGCGGGACCTATGCCCCTTTTTAGGATGTCGTCTAGGTGGGGGTTCTAGATGTTTCCATGCCCGACAGAGCGGGATGACACCTAGTTATGTCGGATGACCGCCAATTGGGGAGTTGGCCGTGGCCAATGGGTTGTAAGAACTGGAACATGCATGAGTGGATGAGATAGCCACACCTAATTATGGGGCAAAATTGTGTGGCACGGTATGGGACGTGTCATAACGGTTTTACCTTATAATCGGGACCCTTGTGATTGGTTGAAATATGAATTGAGATGTTCCAGTTATTAAATACGTTTGCTGTATACATATGATATATATGATGAGTTAATATACAGGAAGTTGCTGAGGCGAGGTAAGTTTGTGCGTGACACCTGTTTAGGCTGCCTTTGAATGAATTCTTGTCCTAATCGGGGTTTAGGGTGTTGACTCACTGAGATTTTATCTCACCTTATTGTGGTTAACATTTTTTAGGGTCGTAGAGTGAAGAATCCGGAGCCTGAGGCAGAAGGGTCCGGTGCGTATGTGGCATGGTAGTTTCTTTTTGAAACAAGGCTTATGTGTATAGACTGGTAGGACCAACTTGATATGTATATAAAGTTTGGTTTGTGAAAAATGATTGTCCTGCTTTTACTATCCCATGCTTGATTGTTGTCTAGGGATTATTAATTCACTTCCACATATTCATAAAAAGAAAGGGTCGGTGACGTGTCTCGGGAACGTCACAATTTTAGTCGACCATCAAGGGATGTTCGTGCACTCGGGGTTCAGGGCGTGACACTTTCAATAGAATAGATGACGTTATCTTTGGTCATGGTTGAGATTGATACTTATATATTAAACAGCGTGACGACAGATGTGGTTAGCAGTTCGAATATTCACATAATTCACCTGAACATCCAAAAATTTTAAAAAGGTGTGCCTAAGCTTAGACACTTGCTTTTGCTTGTTTTCAGGCTTTGCAGACATTGTCGGAAGGCAATTTGGCCGACATAAAATTCCTTACAACCCTAATGTTGACCGTGCCATGTTAACTAAGTGGTGTCTATGTCAGCGATATCTAACCAAAATTAGCTAGAATGACTAAATTGATACTAGTTCAAAAAGTTTAAGACTAAATTTACATCAATACAATAGATCTGGCACTTTTCTAACACTTTTCCCTAAATGGCATAGCAATAACTGTGACACCCCTCGAACGGCCCCCAATCCGTTTGGGTCGTCACAACTCGCTTTATCTCTCCCTTTTTTTTTTTTTTTTTTTTGCAAAACCCGTAAGTCTATAAAATCTTGGGGTTTGTAAACTTTTAGATTGGCCCCTATGCAGCATATAAATGCATAGCGGAAGCGATAACACATCTCCCTATCTCAACAATTTTGGAATGATGCAACACCCTCTAGACAATTTTATAAGATAAAACCGAGCACTTTTATTTACATAAGCTTGATAGACATCATAGGTCGGTACACCAAAAGTTGCCGTGGTTTTCTACACCCGGCTACATACATAGAAGACAACCCGACCTTCCCTTGGCTTCCCTTTTCATCCAGCCCTACACAAGAGTCTATCAAACAGTGCTGGCAGTCCAAAAAGTGTCATCTGCTACCCATCACACATGATCACACCTAGCCCGGTCCATCGGCTGGCGGCGGCGGCAGCATCCCTAGCATGATCCTGTTGCGATGAACATGCACCAACAGGAACTCTTGAACCACAGGGCCATTAGGTAGACCCACATCATACATGACTAAAACTCGAACACGGATGAAGACCAATCCTTGAACACTGACATAGATGTGCTCCGACCACGAGCACTCAACATCAACTAGGACGCCGTAAAAAGTACCACGCGTGACAAGTAACAGAGGCATCTTTTAATATGAAATGTTAGTCCCCAAACGGGGTAAGTATAGCCACTCAGCAGTAAAAGATTCGTCAAACTATATCAAGCATTACCATTAATATCCAGATTCAAGTGTGGTAGACAAAAACAAGTAATTAGAGAATAAGCATTTATCAAAATCATAAAATCTTTCAATGTGATGACAAATGTAGTCTTAATGGGTAGTGCAACATATCCAGGATGAACAAATCTCGATCATAGGGCCAAACTGTAATAACATGTCCCATTCCATGCCATACACTCAGTCTTATAACTAGACCACACACACATATAGTAGAATCATTCATTTTATCATTCAAACGATTCATTCCCTAGAGGATCAATGTTTGCATCCCTCCAGCATTCGCATCCATCCTGGCATCACGAAAGCCTCCGGCATTTGGCCACTTAGGGCCACCGGGCATCTGGAGTGAATCATGTCTCCAGGCATCTCGTACCCCACCTAGCATCACAAGGAACCTCGGGGGCCTCCCATGAAAATGGTTACCCCGGCCATCCGGAATTACGCACCAACAAGCAGACCACCGGGCATCCCAAAGCTCCTGGGGAAAAACCTCCAGCATTCAGCCACTTAGGGCCACTAGGCATCCACAAGACATCGACTCACTCGATCCTTTGGGCATCCTGACTCCCAAGGCATCGTTGACCCGAGGGTCCAACGGTAACAATTTAACATTTTAAATTTACAAGAATACTTTCAAATGCCAAGAACAATTTATTTCATGCACTCACTATCCAATTTTAATACTGCACAAACATCCACCACCAGTACCATCATATCACATAACCATTCAAAACATATTCATCTTTGGGATACTTTGTGGAAATTCGAAAATAGAACAGCTCGATTTTACAATGCACGGTCCTGGTAATTATTGCGAAATAAATGCTAAATGAGCTCGAAAAATTGTGAAATTTTGACATCTGTCAATGAGACCCTAAGTAAAAACTTTTGTGAAGAACACCAAGCCAAATTCCTTACATATCGAGATTAAAAATTTCGGTATTCCTTGCTAAGGTTCTGGTAAAATTTCCAGATTTAGCATTTTCGTATAAAAATCATTTCATCAATCAAATCTTGTCCATTTATGCTAAATTTTTGATATGTTATTCTTACAGATGTTCTCTCCAACTTTCATTAAGGATTCAAAGTCAAATTTGGGCTAGAAAATTCCAGAAAAATCAAGAAATCACCGGAGGTCATACTGTCCTTGCAAAAACAGTCTACTAACCTAAAGAGAAATATTTTTACCCTTGAATCTCGGCATCCAACGTCCACAGCTAAGCATTTACAAGTATATTACACCACAATACAGCTTCTTTACTTCCAAAAATCCACTATAGCTAGATCCTTGAGTTCTCATTCAATTCAAAAGCTAAATCCACCAAAACTTGTTCTGTTTTTGCTCAATTTCTTAGTTCAGCTTCATCTCATTAATCTAAAATCAACATGCAGCTTCAAATTTTACGTTTTCTCACATCTACCAACTTCTCACTAGATAATAACAGCAAGTAAAAACATAGATTGAAGAATTTCTACTTGCCTCAAGTCCAACGCGACCACAGCAAGTAAAATAGCAACTTGAGGACTTCGGGCGCAGCTCAATTGACGGCAAAGCTAGGCAGCATCGACGGTGGCAACTCGGACACGGCAGAAGATGGTCCTCCTCTTCCCCCTTCGTGGCTTGCACTCGCGCACCCGCTCTCTCACTCGAACTCTCCTCCTCCCTCTCTCGCTCGCTCGCCCCTTCGGACTCTCTCGGTCTCACTCTCTCTCTCGGCTGCTCCCTCGTTCAATCCGCCCCCCCTTTCTTTTATTTTCTTAATTAGCTAGCAATCATGAGGTTTTGCATGTGGGTGACAATTGGCTCCAAGAGGAAGACAAGTGGCTTCAATAAGAGGACAAATGGAGGGGTGGCGTGGCCTCCTCCATCTGGTTCCTTCCCCCTTTGGCCGACAGCTTTGTGGGCCTCTTGGCTTGCTTTGGGCTCGAAAAATTGAGCCCAAGTTGTCCAATTCAAATGCCCATAGAAATAATAATAAGGCCACAACTTTGAAGCATCTTTTTTTTTTTTTTTTTAATATAGAAATAAATTAACATTCCCATAACCAATTTACATAGGAGGTTCGGTCCAAGAGATAAAATAATGTGGCCGATGATGTAATTGTCCATACGGCCATTCAAAGACGAATTTCCTTTCCTTCAAAAGTTAATATTTCGGGTCGTCGAGATTCTTGGATGCCACAATAACATGTCTTCTCCCTTAAATTATCACGCCCAAATTAAAGACGTGCCATTTTTGAAAGTTCGAAACCTGCACAAAATGCATCAAAATTAGGAAGAGCAATGTAAATTGAATTTGAACATAGGGTAGAATGTGAGGAACCCCATATGGATAAATTTTTATTATTGTAGGCTTCATTTATTTTGTGGAAAATTTGACATGTTCCTTTATCATGACCTACCCCTCAATATGGAGGAAAGCAAGTTTAGAGGTGTTACCTAAAAGACGGGCCCACGGCCCACGGTTTAAATGTTGGCTCTCCCAAGCTTATACCTCACACAATGTTCAATATGCAAATTGATGCTATGAGAATTTTTTGAAAAAATGAGTCGCCACTTGTCTATTAAGATGATTAGGAATCAAGTGAAGTGTGGGAGTATACTTCACTTCCTACACAACCAGAAAATCGAAGGGGTTGGGGACTTGACTACATTTATTAACTAACCAATGTCATTTTAGTATTTAATTTTGTTCATTTAAAAAATAAAATGATTTTTGTCAGGCAGTTCGAATTGATTTTATACCTATCCACTAAGATGTTAAATGAACATACAAGCGCACAGTCATTAACATGATAATCAATAATCAAGAAAAGCATTAAATAAATTACATGAAATAGCAAAGACTTAATATTATGGAAAAGATAAATGCCAATCCTAACTAGTCTAAAGGAAAGCCAAAATCAATGTATTGGTATTGCACAACCAAAGGTAATTGTCTTCAAGGACGATGGAAACCTAAGGTAGAGCCTTAAGGGCTTGTTCAAATTTTTTAGCACAATTTTAGATTCAAGAGGCTTCCACCCTTTTGAAGAAAACAACCCAAAAGTCTATTTGTAAACTTTTTCAAGAAATTATAATTTTTCAAAAAAATTATTTGTTGGGATTTTCTAATTATTTTGGGATTTTCTAATTTTTTTATGAATTTCTGGATTTTCTAACTGTTCTAATGAATTTCTGAATTTTCTAAAAAAATTGTGAACAATGAACTTCAGATCGAGTCAGGAAACCTGGCAACCGATGAGTATGACTTGGATCCTAAATGTCTAAGTTCGGTGAAAATTCAAACCAGCCTTAAGGCCTCGTGCGAATATCAAATTCAGCCCATGAATATCCAACCCAATTTATATACTTAGCCCATAAAACTTCTAAACCCACATCATTCAACTGAACCGCTTTTGTCACGTCCCAAACCTCGGGCATGCGCACATCTCTTGATGGTCGACTGAAAATGCGACGTCCCAAGACGCGTCGCTGACCTATTCTTTTTTTCTTTCAATTAAGCACATGTAGAAGCGAATTACAAAAACACCCAGCCAATAAACATAGGGATAGTAATACACGATTGCGATTTTCCCATAAAAACCACAACTTAATTATCCGTTGTTGTCCCTATGAAGTTTAGTGATTTACAAGTCCTTACACTAGCAACTTCCAACCGACTCTCTCAAAAACATTTAGGGATTAGGGTCACCCTAAGCTTCGCTAACGGCAGGGCCAGCCAAAAGGTGTTGCATCTCACGCCCACCACATCCGCACTTAGTAGATCTCCATGCTACGGCCCTAAAAAAGGTTAGCCCATGATCGGGTGTGATAAAAATCTCAACAAGTCGAAACCCTAAACCCCGATTAGGATGCAAATTCTCCTCGAAGGCGGTCCTAAGTACACACCATACAAAACTTACCTCGCCTCGGCGTGTATCTACATGTTAGCTCAACATATATGCCATCATCAGTGCAGCAAGTGCAACTAATAACCGGAACACATCATTTTCATCCTATAAACAATCACATGGGTCCCGATTATAAGGCCAAACCGTTATGACATGTCTCATACCAAACCGTTATGACATGTCTCATACCATGTCACACAATTTTGTCCCATAATCAGGCACAACTATCAAAACCATTCAGGCGTGTTCTAGTTATTATGACCCATCGACCACGGCCAACTCAAAAGTTGGAGGTCATCCAGTCATCGTCTTGCTCCGTTAGGCGTGGCAACGTCTAGAACCCCCACCTAGACGACATTCCATAAAGGAGCATCGGTTCAGCCTCAACCGCGACTTAGCTTCCGGACCCCCACCAGGCATTCGATAAAAATTGGGCATCATCCCCAAACTCCCGTTGGGTGACGAGTTCCACTTAGTGACTATGCACGCATGTCATCAATCAAACCCATTTCTTATCGTCTGTCAATTAGCCCAAATACCAAAATTCATTTTTAAACAATAACCTTGAAACTCTTTTTTTTTTTTTTGGTTCAAAGCTTTTCGAAATAAATTCGTACGCAGTCACATACTCAAAATCAAACCGTCAAACTTTGCACACTCCTACTATAAAACCTTGTTATATTAAGCAAATAAAATTCGGCTTCCAAACCTGACACCTTAGTTATTTTCTATTTTCTTTCCCAATCACCCTTTTTGGAATTAAATTTGGGTAATCCCCATTTTTTTTTGTTCAAAACCTTTAGAAAGAAATTCGTAGGTGCTCACATGCGCAAAATTAATTCATCAAACTTTGCACGCACTTAGTTTAAAACCTCATTGTTTTGTTGAGCAAATAAGTTTTGGTGTCCAGCTAGACACCTCATTGTTTTTCTAATTAAAAGCTCATAAGGTCATCTTTTGCAATAACAATAAACCATCACCATAGAACAACCAATCACATATTGTCACGCATAAGTTCTAAGTATGCCAAAAGTCAACCACATCACCAAATATACATTATCCAGCAAGCAAGACACCAAGAACAACAACAAAACCACAATCGGTCCTAACTGGCAGAAACCAAGTCCACTCGCACGTCTACAGAATTAATTCCAGAAACATAATCAAACGAGCTCAGAAAATTCTCAAATTTGAATATGTTCTAAAGGACACTTAAAAAAACATTTTTTGTGAAGACATCTTGACCGAAATATTTCTAGATTAAGAGCACTAAATCGCTCAAACCATTGCCAAAACTATGTCCGTGTCCAGAAATTCTGTTTTCCGAAATCAATTTTGTTTGAGATCCAAAAATTGTCCATTTACTTTGAAATTTGACTATGTTAAACAATAAGATGTGATGAACAACTTTTGTGAAGAAATTCTTTCGGAAATCGGATTCTAATAGTTGATACAAATCTTTTGAACACCAAAAGGTCGCAAGTTCCAGCACTAACCGAGGTTCTGCCCTATCTGTAACGAATCTGAAATCTCTTACTTTTAAATCCATAAAATCTTAAGTAAAATGCATGCCATAGCTGAGGATGTTTAGAACATTTTTCAAGAAGGAAGTAACCCCAAAATTGTAGCAAATGTTTCCCCAAAAAAATAGCAAATGGCGAGGGTCCAGTAAACCAAATCTAAAATTAAGCTAATCCGCTAAGCACTAATCTAACCAGGCTAATTAACACTAATATAATTAATCTAATGAACACTAATCTACCCCCTAAGCGCAATTAACAGCTTAATCAAGGATTAGGGGGTTAATTCATCGGATTAGCACGGCAGCGGGTTCACGGCGACGGCGGCGCGACGGTGACGAAGACTTGAGGCTACCATGTCTCCAACGGAGGCCAACTGGTAGTGGAAAAAGGCCCTACAAGTTCACAACTAGAGGGCTCGGTTCTGCTCTATGGTTGCTAGTGGGGGCTGCTGGTGGTGTGGCCAAGGAGTTCTTGTGGTGAGTGGGAGTCGCTGGATGTAAGGAGTTGGGCAGAGAAGGAGATGGTGTGGCTGAGCTACTAGACAATGGCTCGATTGAATGTTGGTGGGGCTGTTTGATGGTCTTGGTGAGGCGGTGAGTTGGTGAGGATCCGGGCCTTAGGGTGGTGGACATGTGGGCTGGTACAAGGTGCTGGTCGGTGATGAAGATGACATGGGAGTGGTGGGCTAGTATGTGGTTGGCGATGAGAAGGAGGAGTGAGGGGGACAGAACCAGAACTAAGGGAAATGCGTGAAGGAGGGAAGAAGAGAAGAGAGTGGAGGGGAAAGGAGAAGAAGAAGCTGGTGGTAAAGAGAGGGGGCTTCATGCGTGAGAGGAGGACAAAGGGATTTGGAGGGGGACGGAGAGGCTAAGAAGGTCAAGGCTTTGGCCAATCAAAGGCTAAGCAAAATATCAAAATAATGATGAAAAATGGCCCTAAAGTCTTTAGCCAAGAAGGTCAAGCATCCCTCAAATGAAAATTTAGCTTCAAATTCCCTTAATAAACCCGTTTGGCAGCCCAAAAATTCCTCTTTATCAGCCCCTCAAAATTTCCTCTACTTTCTTTTTGCTAACTTTGATATTTTCGCAAAATTCTAGGCTCGATGAAAATTCTTTGAAAGATGAGACAACGTCTTATAAATGAATCATGACATGCTCGAATGTCCAATTCCCAAAACCAAATTCAATTTTATGGTTAAAATCGACTAAATGGGATTTTAGTACGACTCGACCTATCTCGGTAATTTTTAGGGATTTTAGCGCATTTGACCCATGGCTGATAATTTTTTATCCATGTTTATGCATCTTCAAATCATAGACGACTCTCGGTTGTCATAATATCGCAAGGTTATTGGCCCTGAGTTGGTTCAATAGTCAGTTGACGCATGAAAGTCATTCGAGAAAGACTCAAGACCGCTCATAGTCGCTAGAAGAGTTAAGCAGATAAACGGCGAAGACCATTGGAATTCCAAGTTGGTGAACACATATTCCTCAAAGTGTCACCAATGAGGGGTGCTTCGCACTTCGGCAAGAAAGGGAAGTTATGTCCGAGATACGTTGGTCCCTTTGAAAGTTTGGAACGAATTGGGACTTTGGCGTATCGTCTGGCATTACCGCCAAGACTTGCACAAGTGCACGATGTCTACCACGGGTCAATGTTGAGGAAGTATGAACCTGACCTGACCCATGTACTGAATTTTGAAGAATTAGACATGGACGAGAGAGTGTCGTACATGGAGAGACCGGTTCGGGTAATGGATTAAAAGAAGCAAGTGTTGCATACCAAGACAATCTCTTTGATTAAAGTGGTCTGGCAGCACCACATGATAGAATGAGCCACATGGGAAAGCGAGGAATCGATGAGATGTCAATACCCCCACCGTTTTGAAGAAGAATTTTAATGGTTTAAATTTTGATGACAAAATTTTTATAAGAGGGGAAGAGTTGTGACATCCTAAAATCTGACCCCGTCTCGATTCAATGAAATTGGCATTTTGTCGACGCACCTATAGTTCTTTTTCTTTGAGATGGCCACTCACGAGTTAGCTAACCTATTAGGTGAAGTTGTTAACGGGTATAAACGTGATAGACTTGAAAATTCGATTGGAAATCGATCGCTTGACCGTAATAATCGGCAGGGTCAATACGACACCGTTATAATTGAATTGTGATCAGATATAGGTTGATTCGAGGGAACCATGTAATTGAATTGCGGGTGATTCCTTATGATTGCGAAATTCGCGTCGAACGGCACTAACCCGATTTTCTATCGATTTTATACTCAGTACACGTAATTGAAACCTTGCAATTTTTACGACAACCGAGAGTCATCTACGAGTCGAAGATGCACAAACATGGATTGAAAATTATCGACACGGGTCAAACGCACTAAAATCCCTAAAAGCTTCATGGTTGGTTAGGTTGTATTAAAATTGCGTTCGATCGATTTTAACCACGAAATTGAATTCAGTTTCGAGAATTGAACGTTCAAGCATGTCATGATTCATTTTTAGGACATCGTCTCATGTTTCGGAGAATTTTCGTCAAGCCCAAAAATTTGCGGAAAAATCAATTTTGGACAAATTAAATCAAGGGAAATTCGGAGGGGCTGATAAAGAGGGATTTTTGGTTGCCAAAATGGTTGAGTTTGTGAGAAATTAGGCTTAATTCCTATTTGGATGGTCCCTTGACTATGGGCTGAAGACATTGGGGTGTAACAATGATTATTTGGATATTTTGCAAGGCTTGTAAGTGGCTGCAAGCTTGACTTCTTGGCCCCTCTCTTCCTTTTCAATTTCCACCCCTTTCTTCAAGCGTGTGCCCCCCTTTGCTGCCGACCTCCCCTCTGCTTTTTCTTCCTCATTTCTTATTTGTTTCCACTCCCTTACTATCGCACACAGCCACTAGCCGACCAGCTCAACTCCACTACCCTCACTGTCCACCCACCAGCCGCATCCGGCTCACCACCTCTTTGCTCGTCCAGCTCACCTGCTTGCCAGTCCCGCCATTTGCCTCGCCATTTGTCTGTCTAGCTTAGCCCGCGGCCGCTGCAGCTCTAGCTGGTCTGCCATAGCCAGTAGCCCACGTCCGCTGCCTAGTCCACCATCCAAGCACCGCAGCTCCAGCTGCTTGACCTTAACTTGTCCAGCAACACCTCCCGCTCGTTCCAGCCGAGCCAATAGCCCCTCGATCAAGCAACCACAGGGCCAAATCCCAGCCTTTGGCTGAGACTTGTTGGGTTGTTTTCAACCACCGTTTGAGCTCCATTGGAGAAACAGTTGCCTCGAGTCCACACCGCCTTTTGGCCACTGTCGTTGTGAGCCCGCCGCCGTTGAATTTCGGCAAGTTAGCTCCCTAATCCCGGATTAGGTAGTTAATTACACTTAGTAGGTTCGATTAGTGTTAATTAAGGATTAGTAGTTAATCTAGTTAGAGTAACTAGTTAGTTAGGATTAGTTAGTTAGTTAGGTTAGTTTGGTTAGGTGGTTAGTTTAGTTAGGTTATGCAACCCTAGGTTAGATTAGTTAACTTAGGTTATTTTGGTTAACTATGGTTAGATTAATTAACCATGGTTAGGTTAATTAAATTAGATTTATTTAATTAATCGCAAATTATTTAATTAATTATAATTAGTGTAAATTGTGACGGATTAGCCATTTAATGAAATTTTATGTTAATTCTCGTGGTTGAAATTGAGTGCTTCGCGGTAATTATTTATTATTATTGTAAGATTGGACTTGACGGTATTTAAATTGAAAAATACCAGGTGTCGGTTTTATATGCCAAAATTTTTATGTACTATATAAAATCGTGGAATTTTAAATTGGGAGCATACTATGGTTAATGGTTCGATTTAAATATGTGACCACGCACAATCATTTTACCAGGAATTTCTAGTACGAAGAAAATTTGGCCAAGTTAATTATTTGAAATTGAGGTATTTGAGTGCAAAGCACGGTGTTCTTGGCCAAGTATGAATGTGTGTGTGGTCACTATCAGAACCCGTCATCCGATGAGAGTCAAGGAGGCAATGCTTGATTAAGTTCGGATGCCCCATGTTAACGCATGCCAGTCGCAGTGGAGGCTGGGCCGATGCTCCTTTATGGAATGCCATCTAGGCGTAGACGTTGCCGTGCTCGACAAAGTGAGATGATGCCCAGTTATTCCGGATGACCGCCGACTGTTGAGTTGGCCATGGCCGATGGGTCGTAATAACTGGAACATGCCTGAGTGGTTGTGATAGCTGCGCCTGATTGTGGGGCAAAATTATGTGGCACGGAATGGGATGCGTCATAACGGTTTTACATTATAATTGGGACCCATGTGATTGTTTGCAAGATGAAATGATGTGTTCCGGTTATTAAATTACGCTTGTTGTGTTTATAAATGCATATGTGATGAGCTAATGTGTAGGGATGTGCTAAAGCGAGGTCAATTTATGTGTGACACCTGTTTAGGCTGTATCTGAGTGAATTTGTGTCCTAATTGAGGTTTAGGGTTTTGACTCACTAAGATTTATGTCACCCCATCATGGTTTAATATTTTCAGGTCCTTAGTATGGAGAGGCTTCTTGTTCGTTTTGGGGGTACCGAAGGAAATAGACTATGAGCCCTCCTACTTCCCTATTACCGGGACCACACAGACCCGTGAGTTAGTTGTGACCACTATTTGGTTGATGAGGGTCTTTGTCATTGGGTATTGCATCGCTTCAAAGCGTGGTTCATTAACTATCCTAACGGGGCTCGAGAGGGTCCTTTGCAAGGTTTTGACGGGCCTGCCATCGAAAATGAGGATGGGGAGGTAGCTCATCCTATGGACATCAACATCCCAAATGGTGTTGTGGAAACTCGAAGCCTGAAGCTGAAGGGTCCAAAGTGTAGCTAGCCTAGGATTTTCTTTTTGGACATAGACTTGTAAATATGAACCCTTAGGTTAACCTGGTATGTATAATAAGAGTGGTTTGTGAAAATAACTGGCTTGTCTTTCTACTATCCTAGTGTTTGATGGTTGTCCAAGTGTCTGTTTAATTCGCTTCCGCATGTGCTTAATTGAAAGATAAAAAGAAAGGGTCGATGACACATCCTGGGAATGTTGCATTTTAATCAACCGCAGAGGGGTGTGCGCATGCTCGGGGTTCGGGGTGTGACAGAGGGCGTCGGATGTGAATGGGGCTATGGGAGGCCTTGGTGTTCATGTGCTTCCCGAGGAATTGTATGCATTTCATCTTTTGCCACATGAGGACACCATGAAATGTAGATCTCCTTGCACTGGATCACCACCACCGAAGATCTCAAGAGCACAGTTGCTTCTCTCCCTCTCCAAGAACCAGCCTCCCTCTCTTTTTTCAATTTCTCGTCCAAGCTCCCCTCCTTGGTTCCCTTAAGCCAAGCTCTTCAATGGTCGTATCCTTTTTCAACAAAGCCTCATTTTAGTGGCTGAACGCTAACCTCTTCTTGTGAGCATCTAGTCGTTGAGGGAGCAAGCCTCATGCAGTCCTTACTAGCGAGGAGGAATGAGAAAATATTAGGTAGGTCGACTACGCCAAGTCACTGTGCACCGGTCCAATAAAAAAAGAGACACGTAGCTTCACATATTGATGGACCCCAGCTTTCCCTCCTTCAAACTTGTGCATCGTCTCTTTCCTCATTAATTGTTGATCTTCTCTCTCTGTTCGCATGAAACCCCTCTCTCTTCAATTAGAGGACACTGTCTCTTCTCTATCTTCTGCATCTTTTGAGAAAAAGAAGAAACTTGGTCTCTTTTTTTTTTTTTTTTTCAAAATACTCTCAATCCCTCTTGCTCTCAAGAGCCCCGCCAGTCGCCTCTCAAGCTCCAGCACATCGCCTCCCCGTCCATTATTGACGGGAGCTGCTACCTCTCTGTCGCTCCCAATAGCCCCTACCAATGGTATACCAGCTCAGATTCAACACCTCCACCACGTCGCTTCTGCCGTCACCTCTAGGAACCTCTCTCTCACCCCTAAGAGCCCCCGTTGGTCACATCTCGAGCTCATATCCGCCTTTTGCACGTCACCTCTACCTCTGCCCTCTTTCTTAACATCCCTTGTGCCTTTCTCCCCAAGTTTGGAGGTGATGCGTGGAGGAAAATGTCCAAAACAAGCAGAGCGCCAGCTAGTGGAGTTGCCTTCTCACCAACACCCCTTATCTCTCTCCCTCTCTCTATATATGACAAGCTCACATCTACATGCCCCCACACAAATGCACATCCCCTACAATGCTCATCATGACCCATTGTAATCCTTGGAAAAGAACTCTTCAAGTTCAAAAGGAAGGAAAATGTCAAGTGTGGGGGTTTATTAGTCGGGCGTGAGCATCGCAGACACGTATGTGATGCGAAGGCTTTATAAGGAGAAGATGGTTGCGGTCTTAGGCGATCGTGAGGAGGAGACTTTGTCTTAGGCTTTCGACAAGGCCCATGTCTAACCATCCTTTGCAGAAGCACTGCACGTTGCTCCCTTGGAGTAACTCCCCATCATAAATGGTATTTACCTTTAGCCAAGACTTTTCTACTTTTCTATCTTTCTGCCTGTACAAATGTTCATAGCTAAATGTTGTCTTGAGAATTCACAATGATTTTCCTTTTTTTTTTTGGGGGTATAGTGTTGAATACCAATATTGTATTTCTGCTGGTGGATTTCTTGAATCAAAAGTACAATTTGAACTTGAAGGAATTTGCTTTGATTCGCTTCAAACTGCTTGTACAAATGTCTATAGCTAAATCTTGTCTTGAGATTCGTAGGTTTAAATCCATGATGAGTTAAGTGATTTGGGCCATCCAGTTTGATAAATCTTGGGAGATTTGCACATATCATGAGGTCCATAGCCGATGTAATGAACCAGGTCCAAGTGAGAGGTTCTACTTATTCATGACATGAAGAGAGCATGAAGCAAAGCAAAACAAACACAAGAATAATAGTGATAATGTCTAATTAGAGGGGGGAAAAAAGCAATGTAAAGCCCACCTAAATTGAAGAACTTTGATCCCAAAAAAAAAAAATTGAAGGAGAGCCAATTACGCACCATGACACTGGCACACCCAACATATATAGGTTACAAACACCACCCTCATAAACACTAATAGAACAAAACAAGACGAAACGAAACAACAAATATGAATGAAAGTTCACAAGTCCATGTGTTTTCGATTTATCTGGACTTTGTCTCATCTTCCTTTGGGAAGAGAATGAAAACACAAGAGGGGGAACGCTTCTTAGGTTGGAAAAGGTAGATCTGAGCTTGGGATGTGACTAGCGGGGGCTCTTAGGGGCGAGAGAGAGAGGAGTGGTTCTTGGATATGACAGTCGAGGCAACGTGGCGAAGGTGTCATGAGCTGGGGATGCTATTCAACGGGGGCTCTTGTGAGCGATAGAAAGGGTAAGGTTCTTGGAGGCGATAGCATAGGCAAAGGCGATGTGTTGAAGGCGGTGGGTCTCAACTTGAGAGATGACCAGCGGGCTCTTTGTTGGGCTGGGGGGAGAGAGAGTACTTTGAAAAAAAAGAGAAAGCAGATTCTTCTTTTTCTTGGAAGATGCAGAAGGGAGGAGAGAGCGTGTCCTCTAATTGAAGAGAGAGGGGGTTTCATGCAAGGGAGAAGAAGACTGGCAATTAATGAAGAGAGAAAGGATGCAAAAGTTTGAAGGAGGGAAATGTGGGGTCTATCAACCATGTGTCAATTCTTAATTGAGCCAATGCATGGTGACTTGGTGTGGCCAACCTACCTAATATTTTATGAGGAGGAATCTTTTCCCATTCGTAGTTCACCTTGGTTTTAGAAGACTTAGGCATGCTTGAGTCACAGCTTGTCATCTCTTTCACTCACGAATGCTCTCTCTTCCTATTTCCCATTCGCTGCCTTCATCCTCATGTCAAACCCTTCTTGTTCATAGACGTGAGCGTGTGCCATGGAATGTGAGACAAGGGCTAGGCTCCTTTCTTGTCTTCTTGGGCTCAAAACATGGGAAGTTGGGTCGCCAAAGAAATGAGATTAGTGGGATGGAAATTCTAGTTGTAATAATTGGGCTCGGTGTAGATGGACTATCCAACTATATGTAGATGGGCTATCTGACTATATTTTTTTTTATCTTCCTTGTCTATTTTCCTAGTCTATTTTATTTTTTATTATTTTGCTTGTTTATCTTTGAATATATATTATTATTATTATTATTTACATTTTGTAAAATGAATGAGTACTTAAAATATCGACAAAAATTTGGGTGTCAACATCCCAAGAAGTCATTTCCAAAAAAACAGCAATATTTTCTTCTATATGATTGAAATCTGAAAATAATTGAAAATACTTTCCCTCTATGGAAATTTGAAAATTATTTTCTTATAGAGACACGAACCATTTGTGTGATATAAGACATACTGAGTTGTTGAGGTTCTCAAGGATCCAACCCAACCTTAATGGACCCTAGGACATTTGCTAGTGACTTTGGCACAACCACCAAGGACTCAAGCACAGGCACTAAGGTCCTAACCCAGCCTCAATAGACCTAGACCTCATTACCGATGAACCGAGCCGAAGCGATAGTGACTTAGGTGAGAAAGTTGGTTAGTCGGGAATGGCCATCGAGGACCTGGGCACAAACAACAAGGTCTTAAGCTCAATTTATATGGATCTAGGTCCAACCTCAATGGACCTAAGCTCAAGCATCAAATTAGGTCTTGAGCCTAACCTCCATGGACCTAGGCTCGGGAGCTAATGACTTGAGCACGAGAGCCAAATACTAGGGCACATCTTCTGGGGACTTGGGAATTGACACTAGGGTCTTAGCCCAACCGTGTGGAGCCAAGCCTAATCTCAATCAACCTAAGCCCAAGCGTCGATGATTAACGGGCAAAAGCTGAGTGCTCGAGCATGACCATTAAGAACCAAGCACAAGCACTAATTGGACCTTTGTGGACCTAAGCTCGAGTTGAGCATTGGACCACGATATCGGGCCTTTGCATTGTGGTCTTGGGCTCAAGTGCCTGTAACTTGGACGCTAGAGCCAGGTACCCAAGCATGGGCGCTAGAGCTGGGTACCCAAACATGGTCACTAGGGACCCAAGCATGAGCACCAAGGTCTTAGTTTTTGCCTTTGTGGATTGAGCCTGGGTATAGGTGACTTGGGAATAGGAGCTAAGTACTTGGGCATGGTCATCAAGGACGTGGGTACAATCACTTGGTTCCAAAGCCCAGCCTCTATGGATTCAAGCCTCACCTCAATGAACTCAAGCTCAACCTCTATAGACTTGGGCTCGAGTGCTGTTGACTTGGGCACAAGAATTAAGTACCCCAACATGGCCACCAGGACCCAGGTACAAGTATCAGATTCTTAAGCCCAACCTCCATGGACCTGTGCTCAACCTTGATACACCCAAACTCAAGTGTCAAACTAGATCCCAAGCCGAGGCGCCAAAATGGGATTTCAAGCCTAGCCACTATGAACCTAGGCTCAAATGCAAATGACTCAAGTGCAAGAGTGGAGGACTTAAGTAGAGTTGCTAGAGACCTAGGTATGAGCGTCAGGGTCTTGCCCAACCTCCATGGACATGGGCCGAGCCTCAATGGACTTGAGCCTAGGCTTCGATAAATTAGGCCCAGGAGCCAAGTACGCAAGCGTGGGAGTTGAGGCCTTTGACTCAACCGCCAAGGTACCAATGCCAACCTCAATAGACTTAAGCCCATGAGCTACGTAGTTGGGTATCATCGCTATGGACCCAAGGTCTAAGGCACCACACCGAGGTACAAGCATTAGGGTCCTGAGACTAGCCGCCGAGGACTCCAACAAGAGTGTTGGGGATCCCATGTCCAAAGCGTTAAGCTCTCTAGTTTAAGCACTGATATTTATTCATTTTTATGCAAAATGATTTCTAATGTTTAAAAGAGGAGATTGTTTTATTGAATTTGAGCATAGATTTTACATTGAATAGGTCATTGACTCAAGTGACCGAAAAGCTAAAAAATGAAGAAAATATATTTTGATAAAAAAATTTCTACAAAATAAATAGAGCCATAAATTAAATTTCAAAGTTGAGTGTTTAGGAAATTGGGAAGATAGCAACGTCTAGGAAATGGATGTGAGATAACATTAAAAGGATTGTAGATGTAGAACTAACGGAGGCATATATTGATATAAGTACCTTACATGCATTTCTCCTTTGTGCAATAGGCTTTTTGTATATATTGTTTGGGGTTGTAATTGGTTGAATAATGAGAAATACCAATTAAAAAGAATGCCAAGCTGGACATATAAATACGGCCTCAAAATTTAAACTCAAAAGTTAGCTAAAATGAGGTAAAATGATCAAATCACTACTAAATGTATCATTCAGATGCCATTTCAGTCCTATTTTTTTTTTTTTTTTATAAATTTGTCAATTTACTCATAAATCTTTGTATGAATGTTAATATAGTCATTTCGGTCAATATCACTGGAAATTGATAACCTAAAATCCAGCTATTGTTGGTTGTCCTACACGGCATGACTAGTACAACTCTACTCAAATCAACACATTTTGCTTATTTTTCTCAATTTCCTTTTTTTTCATTTTCTGTCTTTTTTTTTTCTCTCTCTCTTTAAGTTCTTCGATTTGTTCATCTTCTCCATCGTAAAGGTTCTCAGCACCAGGTTTTCCATCTCAGAGATTTGTGAGTTTCATTACATGATCCAAATTTCCTTCTTTTCCATCCCAAGAATCATTGTTTGTTGTTCAAGCTCAAATTGAATTTGAAAGGCCACACATCCTCACGGTTTTCCCTAATCTTCATAACCATGGCAACCGAGCTCAAAGTAACCTCAATGGCAGACAAACAAAAGAAGCGGCAGAAGGGGTGCTTCGAGTTTGCGGAGATATAGAGCCTCGGCCATGGCTGTTGAGCTCACCAAGATATCTGTTTGTCCCCCTCTGTTGAGTGTTATGCCAAAACAAAACGATCACAAGACTTCCACTTTCACTGTCCAATTACATGAAATTTCTCGTTAGCTCGAATACCATTCGCAACACATGCAAATGATTTCACTACACATGCACTTGTTCTTTCTTTGGAAATTGTCAACACGACCCTCTAATGACAGGGTAGCCAGGGTCTAGTTGATGAGGATGGCAACACGGAGACACTCCTCGGTGGCTGTGACATCCCGAAATTTGACCATATTTCAATTATATGAAATGAGCTTTTTATCAACGTGTCTATGGTCCATTTCTCTAAGCTGATCACTCATGAGATAATTAATCTATCAAGTGAAGCCATTAAGGGATATAAATGCGATAGACTTGAGAATTCGATTAGAAATCGATTGCTTAACCGTGCTAATTGGCAAGGGTCAATATGGCACCGTTATAATCGATTAGAGACTGGAGATAAGTTGATTTGATGGAAGCACGTCATTAAATTGTGGGTGATTCCACCTGATTGCAAAATTCGCATCGAATGGCATTAAACCGATTTTTTTGTCGATTATGTACCCTGTGCCTGTAATTAAAACCTTGAGATTTTTACGATAACTGAGAGTCACCAATGAGTTGAAGATGCACAGACATAGATCGAGAATTATCGATCATGGGTTAAATACAATAAAATCCCTAAAAGCTATTCGGTAGGTTAGGTTACGCTAAAATCGTGTTCAATCGAAATTAACCACAAAATTGAACTCAGTTTCAAGAATCGAAAGTTTGAGTGTTTCACGATTTATTTTTAGGACACCATCTCATCCGTTGAAGAATTTTCGGTGAGCCTGAAATTTTTGTGGAAAAATGGAATTCGGCAAATTAAATTGAGGAAATTCGGAGGGGCATTTTTAAGTGGATCTTTGGCCTTCAAAATGAATTAATTTGTGATGGAAATTATGGAATTCGTATGGGATGAGCGGGTGTAATTTTTGGCCATCGAATTTATTTTGTTGGGGAATTGATGAGAAAAAATTAGCAAAATTCGTAGGGGCCGCTGGTTGTGGAATTTTGGGCACCAAATTGAAGTCCTTTGATGAAGAACTGTGAAAGATTTGGCTTGTGGAGGAAGCTCAGCCAACAAGGGCACGCACACATCCCTTGGTTGACTAGCAGCAGAACCACTGCCTTCTTCTTCTTCTTCATTGCTTCAACCTCCATTTTAGTTGCAACAAAAAGCTAACCAACCAGCCAAGGCCAGCACCACCCCAGTCGCACGTCCGCCAGTCCAGCGACCAGCCGCCCGTGTGCCGTCCTCGCGCTCGAGCTCGACCGCCCATGCACTGTCCACCAACCTTGCTGCTGCCTCACCGCCTCAATCACAGCCACTGCCGCTTGCCACTTGAGCCGTCCAACCCACCAGCAACCATCCAACACTGTCCCACTGTCTCCAGCTTGCTCCGTTAGATTAGCTAGCTTGAGTTGTCACGCCTCGAACCTCGGGCACACACACATCAATCGGCGGCCGACTAAATTGTGACGTTCCCAAGACGCATCTCCGACCCTTTCTTTTTTTGCACATGTGGAAGCGAAATTTAAACATATACCCAGACAACAACAACAATCATGGGATAGAAAAGCAGGACAACCCATTTTTATAAAACACACTTTATATACAATCCAAGTCTGTCCTATAAGTCTGTACACGAGGTTTACCCTAAAGAACTACCGGATAACCTATACTCCAGATCCTTTCAACGCTGGCTTGGGATCCTCCACGACACCCTTCGGTATCTCCAGACTAAGGACCTAAAAAAGTTGTAAACCATGACGGGGTGAGAATAAATCTCAGCGAGTCAACACCCTAAACCCTGATTAAGATGAGAATTCACTCAGAGGTGTCCTAAACATACACCACTCAGAACTTATCTCGTCTCAACACCTTCCTACACATTAGTGCATTGCACATATAACATATGCATACATTAAATGCATTCAATAATTGAAACGCATCATATCACTCATCAAATGTTCACAAGGTCCCGATTATAGGGCCAAATCATTATAACACGTCCCATTCTGTGCCACACAATTTCGTCCCATAATCAAGCGCGGATAACTCATATTGGTGGTTCAATCCACACCCAATATTCACTCTCAATATACAAACTCACCGTTCAACTCAATATTCAAACTTAAGGTTCTAGAGGTGGCTCCTATGAAATTACAGTATTGTGTAGCACTTAGTCCCTAACCACAATAAGCAATAGCTCAAGACTCTAGAGGTGACTCACACAAAGTTTCTTTGTCGTGTAGTACTTAGTCCTTTTCCCCATATAATAATAGTATAAGGCTCTAGAGGTGGTTCCCACAAAGTTACGTTATCGTGTAGCACTTAACCCTCAAATATGCATGACAGTAGTGCAAAGCTTTAGAGGTGACTCTCATGTGACTCAAGTCACCATGTAGCACTTAGCCCTCGACTACAATAAGCAACAGTATCAGACTTTAGAGGTGGTTAACACAAGGTTTGCTATCATGTAGCACTTAATCCTTTACCTACTTACAACCCATTTGGTTTTCTCCACATAACACATATCACCCTTCAATAGCCATCCTTTGCCATGACCATAAACCATCACCATAGCACAACCATTCACAATTCATCACGCATAAGTTCCAAGCATATCACAGGTCAACCACATCACCTAATATGCAATTTCTAGCAAGCAAAGCATCAATAACAATCACAAACTACAACCAACCCTAACTGGCAAAAAAGGTTCACTCACAGGTCTCCAAGTTTAAATTCAGAAACCTAATCAAACAAGTTTAGAAAATTTACAAATGTGAATATGTTGTAAATGACACAAAAACGAACATTTTTCATGAGACACATTAACCCAGATCTTTATAGATTAAGCCCAGTAAATCGCTCAATCCAGTACAAAAATTGGGTTTGTTTCCAGGGATCACGTTTTACAAAACCAACTTGGTTTTAGATCCAAAACTTGTTCGTTTGATCTGAAATTTTACTATGTTAAATGACAGAATGTGAAAAAGAACTTTCATGAAGAAACCCTTTCAAAATTCGAACCCTAAGAGTTAATAGAAATCCATTGAATCCCAAAAGGTCATCAGTTCTAGCAAAAATAGAGGTTTTGTTTTGTTTTTAATGAGGTTGAAATCATACTCTTTTAAATCCATAAAATTTTAGGTAATATATATGTCATAGCTGAAGATGTCTAAAACACATTTCAAAATGAATCAACCTCAAAATCTTAGCACATTTCGATCCACAAAAATGGCAAATGGCGAGGGTCCAGAAACTAGATCCAAGAGAAATCCACTCAATTGGACTAATCCATCCTCATTAGTGTTAATCTCACCAATTATATTAACACTAATCCATCTTAAGGCTAATCTCACTTAGCACTAATCTAATTAAGCTAATTAACACAAAACTAACCCCCTAAACGTAATTAACAATGTAATCAAGGATTAGGGAGTTAACTCATCGAATTAGCGAGAAAACGAGTTCACGGCGACGGCAGCACAACAGCAGTGGGATCGCATGTCTACGACGGCTCTAAGGGAGGTCCGGATGGGGCTAAAAAATAGCCCACAAGCTCCCAGTCGAAGCTGAAATCTCGGTTCTGTTCTGGAGCTGTTCTTGGTTCGGGATGGAGCTGGCTGTGATGTTGGTGGCTGAACGGTGTGGGGACAGCAGCTAGAGCAGAGAAAGCGAGCAGGCAGCCTGGTCAGGATGGCGGTTGGGTAGGGGTTGGCTTCGGCTGACAGCTTGCAAAGGAGTTGGCAGGTTGGCGCTAGGCTCGCCGATCGAACGGGCTATGCTGGCTAGGCTGGTTCCCTATCTTTGTCTTGCAGTAAGGTGAAGGTTATAAAGATGGAAGGAGAGGAAGAGAGCTGGAGTTGCTTTCTACTAGAGGGGTGATCAACCAAGAGGGAAGAGGAGGGAGAAGAGAGGGGGAACCTAGGGGGGACAAAGAGCCTTGGAAGTTTTGGCTTGAGCCAATGAGCTTCCACTTTAAATATCTACACACTCAAGTGCCCCTCCCTCAAAGTCTTCTACCTTAGCTGGCTGAGCTTCCTCCACAAGCCAAATTCTCTTCAATTTTTCACCAAAGGACTTCATTTTGGTGTCCAAACTTCTACAGCCCCATGGCCCTAAGAATTTTGCACCCACTTAACTCAATTTCACACTAATTCAAGTCAATTTGATGATCCAACATGTGACATCCTAGATTTTTGGTTCTACTTTCAATTCAATAAATCGGGCCTTTCATTGACGTGCCTACAGTGTTATTCTCTAAGTTGATCACTCATGAGATAACTAGACGATCTAGAAAAGTCATTAAAGGATTTTAATGCAATAGACTTGAGAATTCGACCAGGAATCAATTACTCGACTGTGTTCATCTGTAAAGATCAGTATGGCACGGTTAAAAAGTGATCAGGGATCAGAGATAGGCCGGTTCGACTGAATATATGACTGAATGTGGGTGATTCCACAAAATTGCGAAATTCTCGTTGATTGGCATTAGACTGATTTTTCTGTCATTTTGGTACCCCGTGTTTGCATTTGAAACCTCGAGATTTTCACGACCATCAAGGGTCGCCAATGTGTCGAGGGGTTCATTGTGGGTCGAATAAAATTGAGCACGGATCATTTGCACTAAAAATTTATGAAAGCTACCCGGTCATCTAGGTTACGCTAAAATCATGCTAGATTGAAGTTAACCGCAAATTTGAATCCGATTTTAGAAATTGAAAGTTCTGTCATGTCACAAGTCATTTTAGAATGTCAACTCATTTTTGGAAGAATTTTTTACAAGTCAGGATTTTTGGTGAAAAAGTCAGGGTATGGTCATTTTTATCCAGAAAATTCAGAGGACCATTTTTTATCGCAAAATTGGGAAGCAAGTAAGATCTATTGGCAAGGAAAAATGCCAATTTGATCGTGACTTCAATAATGGAATTTATAGGAGCCAATTTGTGTTGATTCAAGAAGAAATTAAATCCAAATTTTGCCAATTGCACCAAAATTCGTATGTCCCCCATGGACTCAACTTTTGGACCATCTCAAGGCTTCTAGAAGAGGGTTGGGTTGCTGGAAATTGGCTGAGGAAGCCAACTGGGTGGTGGGCCAAGGTCAACGGGACAAAAAGATGCGAGAAGATCAATGGTTACCCCTTCTTTAGCCAAACCGGTCCCCCTCCTTCTTCCTTCCCTCTTCCATCGGCCCTCTCCCCCATCTCTCGCTGTATGAAGCTCTCGGCGAGCCCGAAACACCGCACACCATCGCTCGTCGCACACCAAGCCAGCCACGCGACTGTCTCAAGCATCCTTGGCCACCGTTCCGCCTCCACCATGACCCCAGGGAGTTCCCCGAGCCAGTTGCAACTCCCCCGCCATCGTCATAGCCACCTAGCCACTCGCCAAGCCGCCGGAAGCTTGCTCCAACCAATCTGCCTCCTCCCTTGCCTTTTTCGAGCCAACCGACCACCGAAGTAGCCTCTTCGGGCCCCTGACCAGAACAAAACCGAGTGGGTCTCTAGCCCACTGTTTGGCCTATTTTGGTGGCCTTCCCGACCCTGCTTAGCAATCCCACTTTGGAGTTTATTGATCCCCACCGCGTCCTTGTCATTTTGATCCGAGTGGATCACAAATCAAGTGAGTTTAACTTACTAATCCTTGCTTAGTAAGTTAATGATGTTTAAGGGTTGATTAGTTTAGGCTAAGCTAGAATTAAGTGGTTAGTTAAAATGGATTAACACTTTAATCGCTCGTTAATGCATGTTAGGTGGTTAGATTAATGTAATTAGCAACTAGATGAGCTCTAGTATTCATTTAGATAGGTTCAGAATTTTTCCGAACCCGAATCGGTATTAAATTAGGCTTTACAAGCCTAAGTGGGCATTTATGGTATTTATTAATTATTTTCCGTAATTAATTAATTAATTAATTAATTAATATTCGAAAATTAAATCGGAATAGCCAGCGACCGGAATTTCATACTGATCGCAATGTGTGGTTGGTTTATTTATCCATCTGTTAATTTGTTCAAATTGAGTGTGATTTGTGATTTTGGGTATTTACCTCAAAATTTATTTAATTTTGGTAATTAATTAGAAAATTATCGGGCATCAGTTTGTAGTGCCAAAAATGTGTTTTGGACTGTGGAAATTAGTGGGATTTTCTAAAGTGAAAATATCGTATTTTGGTTAAGGCCAACTGTGTACCCACACACGAGTATTTTTATCGGGTATGAAAAAAATTGCACATTTGTTAGATAGGCAGGATGGTATATTATATCAACCTACGAGCTTTGATATGTCAGCTTAGAGTGAGCAGTATACCGGTATACTATATCTGCCTACGGGCTATGATATATCAGCTTAGGGTGAGCAGTATACCTTTTGGTAAGCTTCTGGTGAGCGTTATTAGTATACTATATTCGCCTAGGAGCCTTGATATATCAGTTTAGGGTGAGCGGTATACTTTGTGATCAGCTTCTGGTGAGCTATAATTTATCAGCTTTCAGTGAGCAGCCTACTTTATTATCAGCTTTGGGTGAACTATACTATCTATTTTTAGCTTAAGGTGAGCAGTCATAATTTGATAGGACCTTATAGATAGTATTGAGTAGGCTAACCAAGGGGAGGTTGTGATGACATGTAATCAACTGAGTCGATTGATCGATGATTCGATTTGATTTGATTGGTTGATATGATTTGTAAGTATTTAAATTATACTGACTTGCATGAAGAATCTGAGGCAAAGGTAGGTCCTCTATCTCATGCTTGTGCTTAGGCAACTCTTTAGGCATATTTTTTTCCTAGCCGAAGCTTAGGAGGTTGAACTTGCTGAGATGTCATCTCACCCCATCGTGGGATAACATTTTCAAATCCCTAATTGACAGTGGTGGAGGAACTGAAGCCCGGAGTTTATGAGGTGGAGTACGAAGAATCGACGAACGTGTTTGACTAGTTAGTCATAGGATAGTTCCCCTTTTGTTGAAAGCCGATCTCTTTTTGTAAGCTTGTGTGTTTATAAAAATGTGTTTTGTGAGAAATGGCCCTAGTTTTCTATCCCATCTTGTTGTCGTCTGGGGTTATTTGTTTGCTTCCACACACGCATTAAAGAATGGGTCAGTGACGTGTCCTAGGACGTCGCTATTTAATCAACCACAGAGGGATGGGCACACCCTCGGAGGATCGGGGCATGACACAACATGCCATGGTAGCAGCCTAAAATAATTTCCACCATTTCCATCACCAAACTATCTATTTTGAAGGCCAAAATTTTTCTCAAAGGTGCCTATATGAATTTACAAAAATTCTTTTTGTCCAATTTGAATTTTTCCGCAAAATTCCCAGCTCAATGGAATTTTCTCAAAAGATGAGACGAGATCCTAAAAATGAATTGTGACATGCTCAAATGTTCGATTCTCGAAACCGAGTTCAATTTCGTGGTTAAAATCAACCGGATGCGATTTTAGTACAATCCAATCTACTAGGTAGCTTTTAGGGATTTAACCGCGATTATATCCTTTAACGGCTTCACCCAATAGGTTAGTTAAGTCGTGAGTGATCAACTCAGAGAAAAAGTGTCATAGGTGCGTTGGTGAAAAACCCATTTCATTTTATCGAGACAGAGTCGAAATTCATAATGTCACATGAGCCCAACCTGTTTCAGCCCCTCAATCAGAAGAGGATCTCGGCCTTGGGCTATGAGCATGTTAGGCTACTTTCATCCCTTTCCCGACCTCCTTTGGTGTCATTGTAGGCTTGAGTTTTGGTCGCCATCGTGCCGCCGTCGCCGTGAACTGGTTTCATGCTAAACTGATGAGTTAACCTCCTAAGCTCTAATTAGGGGTTAATTGCCCTTATAGAGGATTAGTTTAGGATTAATTTTTGTTTAGTAGTTGATTTAGTTAGAGTGACTATTAGTTAGTTAATTTAGTTGAGTGAACTATATAGTTAAGATAGTTAGGTGGATTAGTTAGAATATTTAGTTATTCTATTAGATTAAATTAGTTAGGTTGGTTAGATTAATTAGTTAGTTCAGTTAGATTAGTTCGGTTAGGTTTTTTAAACTAATTAAGTGTTTTAATTTAATTATTTTGTAATTTATTTAATTAATTATTAATTAGCGAAAATTATACCGGGATAACCGATTGTTAGAATTTCATGCTGATCGTCGTGGAATTGTTGGTTTGTGCAATTGATTACTAATTTAAGCAATTGAGTGTTGGATGATGATTTTTAATTATTATTTCAAAAATATGAATTTTTGGTATTTAATTAGAAAAATACCAATGTCAATTTTTTACGCCAAAAAGGATTTTATGTACTATATAAAATCGTGGAAATTTTAAAAGAGGGTGTATCACGCTTTGTGGATCGATTTGGCTATGTGTCCATGCACAATTATTTTACCAGGTGTTTTTAATATGAAGAAAATAGGCCGAGTACATTATTTGAAATTGAGTCATTTGAGTGCAAAGCATGGTCCTTGGCCGAGATTGGTTGTGTGTGTGATCACTATCGGAAACCGTCATGACGCGTTTAAGCTGGACGATGCACATTTGGGAACGCCCCTCGTCAATGAATGCCGGTTGCAGTGAAGGTTGGACCAATGCTCCTTTGGGAATGCCATCTAGATGTAGACGTTGTAATGCCCAACGAAATGGGATGATGCCCGATTATGCCGGATGATCGTCGACTGTTTAGTTGGCTGTGGCTATTGGGTCGTAATTAATTAGAATGCTTGAGTGATTGAAATAGCCGTGCCTAATTATGGGACAAAATTGTGTGGCATGAAATGGGACGTGTCATGACGATTTGGCCTTATAATTGGGACTCCTGTGATTGACCGATATATGAAAGTGAAGTGTTCCAATGATTGAGTGCATTTATTGTATGTATATGTTATATGAAATGTACTCACATGCAAGGAAGTGCTGAGGCGATGTAAGTCTTCTATGATGTGTCTTTAGGTTGCCTCTAGGTGAATTATCGTCCTAATCGGGGTTTAGGTTGTAGACTCGCTAAGACTTTGTCTCACCTTGTTGTGGTTTAAAATTTTACAGGTCCATAGATGGAAGTGCGCCACATTTGTTTTGGGTGGCCACGAGAGGTGGAGACCGAGCATACCGTACTCCCTATTCACTGGAACCCCAATTGGACCAGTGAGCTCGTCGTTACTACTATTTGGGTTGATGAGGGCTTACCTCAGTTGGTACCTCACTAATTCAAATCATGGTTCTGTCACGGGCCCGATGGTGTTCGGGAGGGCCCTTGGATGGTGTCAACGGACCTACCGTCGATGACGAGTATGTGGAGGAGCTTGACCCTATCGTGGATGCTGATATCATAGCTAATATTGAGGCGAACCAGGGACTCGAGGTTGAAGAGGCCGCAGCTAAGATAGCTAACCCATTAGACATCGACATCCCTGACAGTGTCGTAGTAGACCCGAATCCCAAGTAGATAGGGTCTGGAGTAGGGTTAGCTGGGTAGCTTTTTGGACTGGCCCTTTTGTGTATAACCTTGTATATCTAACTTGGTTTGTTTATAAATATGTTTATGTTAATTGGTTGTTTTGCTTTTCTATCCCGTGTTTGTTTGTTGTCTGGATATTGTTTAATTTGCTTCCGCATGTGCATAAACTGATTGGGTCGGCAATGCGTCCTACGAACGTCGCATTTTAGTCGACCACTAAGGGATGTCCGTGTGCTTGAGGTTTAGGACATGACAATGGCGGTAAACATCTAATGAAGACAAGGCACCATGAGAAGGTGAAACTAGAGCTTAGAGATCCTTTCCAATAGAGAATATGAACGACAAACAAAGAAAATTAAAACAAAAAAAAAAGAAAAAAGAAAAAAAGAAAACAGAAAAAAAATTGAAAAGTTAGAAAAGACTTTGAATAGTTTAGCTTTTTCATAAATAAGATTTCTCTTTATATTTAGAGTACGCAGAATTCCTAATTTAATGCCATATTGTTTAAATTTCATTTGACTTTTAGGGTCAGAAATAAAATGTATTAAAAAAGTAAACTAATACATTAAAGCTTGTGAAGCTCAATTCTTACAGCTTCTTCTACATCAAAAGGTTATAGACAAATCTTGCGGGTTGGATCATCACTTAAGAGGTTATCCCTGTAGTGGTACTAGATGGCACCACTTCACTATACACATTCGCGTAATGTGTGCCCCTGAACCTAGTAAAAGTATATTCAAACAACAGCATAAATGTCCAAAGAGCCATGTTAGGATCATTCCAACGTTTGCCGATGAACCTAAAAATTTGCAAAATTTGAAGCAAGATATAGAAGCTGTAGGTATAGTTTTCCCCAGCAGCTCCAATTGTGAAAAGGGGGTACTACAGCTTTTAAATATGTTTTGGCAAGCACCTTAACTACTACCTTGACTTTTGAGATATCATCTCATGAAATATTGAGGTGCGACAACTTTAAAACATGTATCACCAAACATATAATTTACATCTTTTCGTAGCACAGTAATCACCTTTCAAAAGGAATTTGCACTGATATAGCTGTTTTTGCCTGTCTCTATCCACATTTCGATATTATTCCAGCCAAAAGTACACTTTTAATCACTGTATGTTGGTCATTAAATGACCAAAAATCTATTTTGATTAGTAAAGGGAAAATTTTAAAAAAAATCCCAAAATATACTCGATGTAACACAAAAACCCTAAAAAAAAAAAAAAATTGTGTTACCAAAAATCATAGACTTGCTCACTATGACATAAATACTCTTAACTTCTTTTTGTATCATGGAATAATCCAAACTTATACACATGTAATAAATATACCATATACTTAAGTTCCATCTAGGGCATATTAGTAACACTAGTATGAATTTGAGATTTTTTATGACAAAAGAAAGTTTGGGATCCTTTCTATCACAATGGACAAGTTTAAAGTTTTTAATTACAGAAAAAAAAAGTTGAGGATATTTGTATCAAAATGGGTATAATTTGGAATTTTTTTTATAGTATTAACCCATTAATAAATGGCAAACTTTCATTTTCATACCTAAAGTTTGATTTTGTCATCTTTTAAGTACTTCCATTATGTGTTTTGTGTAATTTTATTCCTAAACATATTCACCCCTGCTTGTACTTCTAGATTAATTAAAAAAAGAAAAAGAAAAGATGATCGTAATACAAGTTCAACAAAATTAAATAGTTAAAGTTTTGGAGGACTGCACTTCTATCATATCCTAGAACCAAGAACTAACCGTTTCCCGAAGCATATGACAAAATTGACCAATTTGATCCCTATTCCAGATTAGAAACAGACTTACCCTAGAACTGATCGCCCTAAATTATTACAGTCATAAATGCTGAAAACACTCTTACACCACTTGACGTAGAATGGAAGCAAGATGGATTACAATTAATTTTACAAAAAGAAATGAAATCCTAAGGAATAGAAAAATCCAACGCATCAAAGAATCTAAATAAACTCAAATTTTATTGATTTGAAAGTTTCTATTACAATCGAAAACAGCTCCCATTGAGTCTCTGCAGCTCTTCATCTAAAAAGAATTCTCGATGTGAAAACATAGAGACAAAGGGCTGATCTTTGAATAGGAAAAATAGTGGATCTGCAAGGTCCCAACAGGTATTGGATTTCTCCTTTTTTTTTTTTTTTTTTTTTTTTTTTTTTTTTTTTTTGTGTTTTGCATTTTTGACCCCATATTGTAGGGTGGATCTCAAAAGATATGAAAGAAAGATCTCCCTCCAAGCTGTACATATGACTTTCATCAAATACGACTTTTCACCTCATATGGCTCCTTGTTCAATTCTTTCGAAGTCAGTGGGTCCTCTTCCTCGTTCAAGAATCTCCTCCCTTCTTCCACTCCGTCCCAAAGAGTAAGTAGGACCAATTTAGTTACGCTATCTTTATAGAACGTCTCTTGAAAGTTGAATTCATCCCTTGTTTTTTCCTTTTCATTCACTCGGATCTCTTTCCTTTCATCAATTTTGTCTGGATCCTCCATTTCTTCCGAACAAAGAGAAGGATCTTCTTTGGTGGATCCCTCTTGTTCATGTTTAGTCCCCTTCGTTTCAAAAGACTTTGATTCTTGAATAATCCACATCATTTCTGCTTTGAAAGAATTGAACGAGGAGCTGTATGAGGTGAAAATTTTTAACCTACTGCAATAATTCTTGCTAAGAACACCCTTGTTGTGGCAATTCCACCCAAAAGGTAATGGGTTAGTCGTTGGAGCTCCGCTAGCTTGGCCTCCAAGCAGTGTAGGAACTCGTCGGTGGATGTCAGGCCAGACTGCACCAGCAATGCGCGGGCGGATGAGAGGACGTGGTAGGTCCCCGACGCGTCGCCGCGGTTGGCCAGCTTGCAGGACTTCGCTATCGCCTGCGCGGTAACATGGAGGTTCTTGAGGTTAGATGCCGCGCGGGGACGATGATCGGACGACGTGGGGGCGGGCGATGGGGATCGGCTACTCTCACGAGTACAGGAGCTCGCGCTTGAGTGGGTCCTCGTACGACGTGCCCACCGACATCACGTGGTGGGACCCGCTAGCCGCAGCTCCACGAACATCTCTCTCTCCTCCTCGACGAAGAGGTTGCCGATTCGGATCAGCCAGACTTGAGCGATGTGGGCCTACCCATCAGGGAGTAGACTGCCATTATCTCGACCAGTTCGAACCCCAAGATGAACTCGAGCTGGAGTTTCAAGTCCTACACGATGACGCACGTCAATCCTCTCAAGCACCAGGCGAAGGACTCGTCCTGCGCCGCCCCATGGCCCGACGAGCCACCGCAGGGGTTGCAGAAGCCGACGACGTGCACGGGGATGTCGCCAAAGCGTGTGGACGACATGATGGAGGAGTTCTGCCTCTGCTACGAGGCGTTGGCTTGCACGCGCTAGCGACGTCAATTTCCATATCCTCTTTTCCTTTAAATATGAAATGTGCACCAATTCCATGTTAATCCCTCAAAAAGAAAAATTCTGAAATTTTTTCACTGCAGACCGTTTAGCTCCTCTCTGAAATTCTCTCTTCGTCACTCACATCGTGCACTGTAAGCTCAAGCTCAAGCGCTCTCTCTCCGTTCATCTTCGCTTTCATCAATGCCGATGCCCAGTGAGTGACTTTGCTAACTATGGTTCGTCTCTGTTCATTGGTGGTGTCATTTACCATCGTATTTTCTTTGTTCTTTTCATCTTTTGGGTTTGGCTTTTTTGAAAACTAGAAATCGGAGGAATGCAAGTTCATGACTCGTGAATCAACTGGATATCCTTAAGATGTACTTGCTGATTGTCGATTGTGATGTGAACCCATTTGTTCCGACTTGCTTTCCATTGATTCCTGCAACTTCTTTCTACTTGGTTTCTTTTGTTTTCCTTGGTTTGCCAGTTTTAAACTCTTTTAGTTTCCTCATAAAGTCCAGTTTCCTTCTTGAATTATGGTTTTACCCTGCTTTTTCTTCTTTCCAATTCGTGCAGTTTATGTGATTGGAGTTCCAATTATCGTTCATATTATGCCTCAATCACATTTTTAATGTCCTAAGGATTCATTCTGAGTGAGGGTTTGAACTTTTAAGAGCTTTGTATTTAGGATTCCGTGTTGGGTTTCACTTGGAGGAGTTTACGTCTGTTTATTCATGGCTTTGCCTTTCTTTTCGTGGCCCTTTTTTGCTACAATCATGATCTTATTAGATATCCTTGCAACCCTTTTGCCTATGGCGAATGAAGATGTTATATATAATTAGACGAACATTTTTGCTGATATCTTACTAAGAATTGTTAATACTTTCCATGTAGGTGATTTATATCCATGGAAAACACAAGATGCATGATCAAATTTGTGGGTTTGTGCATGGTGCAAATAAGCTATGAGTTAGACGAGAAGGTCGAAAAATTACACAATGGTGACAAGCTATATTTGTGGCATCCGAGAATTTTGATGGCCCTTGGATAGGCGGCGATCCATTGATTTTGAGAGTTGAAGAATGGAACATGGCCATGCGTGAAGAACATGGATGCCCGCGTGCAAAAGAGGAATCACCCGCGCCCAACGCTGCCCCAATCTCTTTCCATTTGGTGGATGTTTTAGTCAATATTGTGAAGGAAATATTGACCGAAGCAGCGCCAACGTTTGCCACGTTGCTTCTCCATGATCGGCCAGCAAATTAAGACAAAAAAAAGGGGGGGATTAAATAAAATGCTTCATAATGGTGCAAAGATTATGGGTTTATATTATAAAGTTTATGGGCCTTTTTATTTGGACATTCTTTTGGCCCTAAAAGTTTTGGGGCCAAGCAGCCCATGAGGGCCCTAAAGCCGTCGACCGAAAGAGGGGGGAGGAGAAGAGAACCAGACAAGGAGGAGGGAGATGCATGCCATCTTACACTTGTCCATGCTTACCTTAATCATCTTCCACTTGTTCTTTCCATGAAAACATTTTTCATCAACATGCAAAAAGAAAATTAGTTAGCAAATTAATTAATCAAAAGAAAGCAAAAGCTTTCGGCAAGGGGGAGTGAGGCCGAGAGAGTGAGCAGGCGAGCAAGTGTGTGTGTGTGTGAGAGAGAGAGAGAGTGAGTGAGTGAGGGTCCGAGCGTGTGAGGGCAGAGAAGGAAGGGCCACCCTCCGCCCGTGCCATGTCTGAGCTACCGCTGTTGACGCCACTGATCCCCGTCGCCGATTGAACCAAGCCGAAATCCCCAAACCTCTGTTTTTGGCTAGCAAGCGAATAGGAAGACTTAAGGCAAGTAGAAGTTCTTTAATCTATGTTTTGCTTGCTGTTATTATCTAGTGAGGAGTTGGTAGATGGGAGAAAATGTGAAATTGAGAGCTGCACGTTGATCTTTGACATATAAGATGAAGCTAGATCTAGAAGCTAAGCAAAAACATGGCATATATTGTGGATTTCGAATGTTAAATTGAAACAAGAATTTAAAGATCTAACTATGGTGGATTTTTGGAAGTGAAGAGGGTGTGTTGTAGTGTAATACACTTAATTGCGGGCGTTGGATGCCGAGATTCAAGGGTAGGAATAATTCTGTTTAGGTTAGTAGACTGTTTTTGCGAAGGACAGTATGACCTTTGGTGATTTCTTGATTTTTCTGAAATTTTCTAGCCAAAATTTGACTTTGAATCCTTAATAAAAGTTGGAGAGGACATCTGTAAGAATAACATATCAAAAATTAGGATAAATGGACAAGATTTGATCGAAGAAATGATTTTTCTACGAAAATGCCAAATCTGTAAATTTTACAGAACATTAGCAAGGAATACCGAAATTTTTACTCTCGAAATGTAAGGAATTTGACATGGTGTTCTTCACAAAACCTTTTCCTTTAGGTCTCATTGATAACATGTCAAAATTTCATAACTTTCCGAGCTCATTTAGTATTTATTTCGAAATTTTTACCAGAACTGTGGATTGTAAAATCGAGCAGTTTTATTTTCGAATTTCCACAAAGTGTTCCAAAGGTGAATATGTTTTGAATGGTTATGTGATATGATGGTACTGGTGGTGGATATTTGTGCAATATTAAAATTAGATAGAGAGTACATGAAACAGATTGTTCTTGGCATTTGAAAGTATTCTTGTAAATTTAAAATGTTAAACTGTTACCGTTGGAGCCTCGGGTCAACGATGCCCCGGGATTCGGGATGCCCAAAGGATCGAATGAGTTGATGCCTTGTGGATGTCCGATGGACCTAAGTGGCTGAATGCCGGAGGTTTTTCCCTGGGAGCTTCGGTATGCCGGGTGGTATGCTTGTCGGTACGTAATTCCGGATGGTTGGGGTAACCATTTTCATGGAAGGCCCCCGAGGTTCCTTGTGATGCCAGGTGGGGTACGAGATGCCCGGAGGCGTGATTCGCTCCAAATGCCCGGTGGCCCTAAGTGGCTGAATGCCAGAGGCTTTCGTGATGCCAGGATGGATGCGAATGCTAGAGGGACGCAAACATTGGTCCTCTGGGGAATGAAGCCTTTTGAATGATAAAATGAATGATTTTACAATATGTGTGTGTGGTCTGGTTATAAGATTGAGTGTATGGCATGGAATAGGACTTGTTATTACAGTTGGCCCTATGATCGAGATTTGTTCATCCTGGATATGTTGCACTTGACCCATTAAGACTACATTTGCCATCACATTGAAGGATTTCATGATTCCAATACATGCTTATTCTTTAATTACTTGTTTTTGTCTACCATACTTGAATCTAGATATTAATGGTAATGCTTGATATAGTTTGATGAATCTTTTATTGCTGAA
This sequence comes from Eucalyptus virginea, assembly GCA_014182375.1. NCBI lineage: Eukaryota > Viridiplantae > Streptophyta > Magnoliopsida > Myrtales > Myrtaceae > Eucalyptus > Eucalyptus virginea. The sequence goes on from CM024522.1 coordinate 11,312,523, forward strand.
TGGTTGTACTCACCCTGTTTGGGAACTAACATTTCAGATTAAAAGATGCCTCTGTTACCTGTCACATGTGGTACTTTTTACAGCGTCCCAGTCGATGTTGAGTGCTCGTGTTCGGACCACATCCATGTCAGTGTTTGAGGATTGGTCTTCATCCATGTACGAGTTTTAGTCTTGTATGACGTGGGTCTACCAAATGGCCCCATGGTTCAGGAGTTCCTGTTGGTGCACGTTCGTCGCAACGAGATCATGCTAGGGATGTTGCTGCCGCCGCCAGCCAATGGATCGGGCTGGGTGTGATCATGTGTGATGGGTAGCAGATGACACTTTTTGGACCATCGGCACTATCTGATAGACTTTTGTGAAGGGCTCGATGAAAAGGGAAGCCAAGGGAAGGTCGGGTTATCTTCTACATATGTAGTCGGGTGTAGGAAACCACGGCAAATTTTGGTGTACCGACCTATGATGTCTATGAAGCTTATGTAAATAAAAGTGCTCGGTTTTATCTTTTAAAATTGTCTAGTGGGTGTGCATCATTCCAAAATTGTTGAGATAGGGAGATGTGATATCGCTTCCGCTATACATTTATATGCTGCACAGGGACTAATCTAAAAATTTATAAACCCCCAGGATTTTATAGACCTTCAGGTCTTGCAAGAGAGAGATAAAGCGAGTTGTGACGACCTAAATGGATTGGGGGCCGTTTGAGGGGTGTCACATCCAGTCTTGGTATCAAAGTAATGGTTTATATGGAGTGATAAGGAACCTCAGATGGAAATGAGGAAAGAATGATGCACACCATAGGGTACTAACAAGGAGTAGTTGACTAACTTTGAACAACGGGTGATGGGTAACTAGTGTGATGATGCTTTTGTGTGTCAATAACATTTCTATGTTACTTATGTAACTTCAGTAATAACTTTATTTTATGATTTGACTAGTGACACCGAGTCGCAAATTATTCCTGAGGCAAATGCTTGGTAAAACTATAGGAAAATCATGGTACGAACTGTGAGTTCTCATCCACCAAGGGCTGAAGCCTTTGCTTCAAGGGCTGAATCCCAGATGGAAGATATCCTGCAGGCATTGGCCAATATAGGAAATCTGATGGAAAGGCAAGCTCAGCAAGAACTTGGAGCAGAACGTCGTACTCAAGGACTGGTGGAACAATTCCTGAAGTTGAAACCACCTAAGTTTACTGGAATGGGAAGTCTTGAGGAGGCGGAACATTGGATTGATGGAATGGAACGGATTTTCCGGTTGTTGAATTGTAGCGATGCTGAAAAGATAATCTTGGCAAAGTACCAACTGGAAGGAAATGCAAAGTTTTGGTGGAGAGCTTCGAGAGACACAATATTTCCACCAGGTACTGATATAAACTAGGATGAGTTTGTTAGAGCCTTTAATAGAAAGCATTTCTCTTATTGTTTCAAGGATAAGAAGATCACATAATTTGTTCAATTAGAACAAAGGGAGCTGACAGTGGACCAGTAAGAAGCAAAATTTTCTGAATTATCTAGGTATGCTCCCAGATTGGTTGAGGATTGAGAGGAAAAGGCTAAAAGATTCTTGAAATGACTAAGGACTGATATTAGAAAACAACTAGTGCCTTTGAATATAAGGGATTATAATGAGATTTATGAGAGGGCACAGTTGGTGGAGCAAGAATTAGTGAGAGAGCGATTGGAATCCAAGAGGCAGATGACCTTTAGTGATGTTTGAAGGGGTAAGAGACCCTGTCTTGGACAAGGTCAGCCATTGGAATCTAAGAAGAGGAATAATTTTGGGAATTTTGGAAAAGCCAAGAGTGGCCCGGTTCTAGGGAGAGTACCCTATTAGGGTAATATTTGTCAAAGGTGTGGTGGACAGCATGGGCTAGGATTTTGTAATAGTCCGCCAAAATGTTTTGGTTGTGGATAGATAGGGCACTTTAAGAGAAATTGTCCACAAGAGAGGTCGTAGTTGAGTGTCAACTCGGTACGACAAGTGCAACAATGTATTGATGGATCGAATCTATCAAGGAATCCACAGAGGCCACTAGCACACCCAAGAGGAAGCAAAAGCTTCCAAAAATGTTATCTCATATACGATTTCTATAAATGACAAAAAGGCATATGCATTGTTTGATAGGGCGCTATACATTCTTTTGTGTCTGAAAGATATAGACAGTTGGGTAAAATAGAAATTACCTCTCTCGAGACACCTCTTTGTGTTTCCACACCGCTAAGGAATGTGGTATTGTCTACGTTGGTATGTAAAAGATGTAAGATAACTATAGGGGGACAGGATATGGAAATAGACTTAGTAGTAATGGCCATGTATGATTTTGATGTTATCATCGGAATGGACTGGCTCCATAAGTATCAAGCTAAGATGGATTGTTATAGGAAAGCAATCCAGTTTGTTTTACCTGACCGATCTAATTTTGAATTTTTTGAAGGTCAGACAAACCCCTCTATAGTACTTATTTTAGTAGTAGAAGCTTGTGCACTACTTGACGAAGGATGTCAAGGATACCTGGCAGTGGTAAAGGACTATACTAAGAGAGAGTCTAAGTTAGATTAAATTCGAGTGGTTAGGGAATTTCAGGATGTATTTCCTGAGGAATTGCCTGGGTTACCACCAAAATGAGAAATTGAGTTTGAGATTGAACTAATGCTTGGAACAAGACTGATATCGAAAGCTCCATATAGGATGGCCTTGATGGAATTGAAAGAGTTGAAAATGCAATTACAAGAGTTACTTGATAAAGGATTTATTAGGCCAAGTGCTTCCCCTTGGGGTGCACTGATTTTGTTTGTGAAAAATAAGGATGGGTAAATGCGTTTATGTATTGACTATAGGCAACTGAATCAAGTGACCATTAAGAACAAGTATCCATTGCCTAGAATTGATGACCTACAACTGCAAGGAAGTTTGGTCTTTTCTAAGATTGATTTGAGGTCAAGATATCATCAATTAAGGATTAAGAAAGAAGACATTCCTAAGACTGCATTTAGGACTCACTATGGACACTATGAGCTCCTAGTTATGCCTTTTGGACTAACGAATGCTCTAGCTGCATTCATGGATCTGATGAATAAGATATTTAAGCCTTATTTGGATCGATTTGTGATTGTCTTCATTGATGATATCCTAATATATTCTAAAAGACCTGAAGAGCATGAGCAACACCTGAGGGTAGTATTGCAAATCCTTAGAAACCATAAGTTGTATGCCAAATTCAGTAAGTATGAATTTTGGCTGGATCAGATAATATTTTTGGGACACGTGGTGTCAGGAGGAGGAATCGTAGCAGACCTAGCAAAAGTTGAGATGGTAATAAATTGGCCGAGATCGACAACGCCCACTGAAATATGAAGTTTCTTAAGACTGGCTGGCTATTATAAAAGGTTTATTGAAGGATTCTCACAACTTGCTGGACCATTGACAAAGTTAACTCGCAAGAACATAAGATTTGAGTTGAGTGAAGAGTGTGAGAGGAGCTTTTAGGAACTTAAAAGAAAATTGATTACGACTCCAGTCCTGACAATACCATCTGGATCTAATGGGTTGACGGTATATAGTGATAAGTCTTACAAAGGACTGAGTTGCGTTTTGATGCAGCATGGCAAGGTTATAGCCTATGCATCCAGACAGTTGAAACCTTATGAATTGAATTACCCAACCCATGACTTAGAATTGGCAGCTATAATTTTTTCTTTGAAAATATGGAGACATTATCTGTATGGAGAGAAGTTCGAAATCCATACAGATCATAAAATTTTAAAGTATTTGTTTTCTCAAAAAAAGCTAAACATGAGACAGAGGAGATGGATGGAGTTGTTAAAGGATTATGATTGTGAAATATAGTACCATCCTGGAAAGGCAAATAAAGTGGCAGACGCTCTTAGTCGCAAGTCGACTATGGATTTGGCCAATATAAGGATAACATAATGGAATATGTTAAAGTCAGTAGCAAACTCAGAGTTTAAGATGGAAATAGATCACCTCATCGCTATGCTCACTGCATTGAGAATTGAACTAGAGATTACCCAAAAAATTAAAATTTTGCAAGAATCTGACCCAGAAATAGTGAAAGTACGAAATGCTGTGTCTTTAGGAAAACGATTAGAATTTCAAGTCTCTGAAGATGGAGTGGTAAGATGTCAGGGACGACTCTGTGTTCCTGACAATGAAGAAGTAAAAAGGGAAATCCTATCAGAAGCACATAGGAGTAACTACAATATTTATCCGGGTAGTACAAAGATGTACAGGAATTTACGCCAACAATATTGGAGGAATGACATGAAGACGGATATAGCCAAGTATGTTTCCCAGTGTTTAACATGTCAGCAAGTGAAAGCGGAACACTGCAAACCCACAGGACTTTTGAGACCATTGGATATTCCAGAGTGGAAATGGGAACATGTGACGATGTATTTTGTGCAAGGATTACCAAGGACATCAAGTGGCCACGACTCTATTTGGGTAATTGTGGATCGTTTGACTAAATCTGCTCACTTCCTAGCAATCCGCATAGACTATTTGATGGATAAATATACTGAGATATATGTAAATCAGTTAGTACGCTTATATGGTGTTCCAGTGACTATCACGTTAGATCGAGACCCAAGTTTTACTTCAAACTTTTGGCGAAGTCTTCAGACTGCCTTAGGGACTAAGCTCCAGTTTAATACTGCTTTTCATCCTCAAACAGATAGACAAACCAAAAAGAGTGATTCAGATATTAGAAGATATGTTAAGGGCTTGCGTCATTGATTTTAAAGGAAGTTGGGATGAAAAGTTACATTTGGTAGAATTCGCTTATAACAATAGTTTTCAGAAAAGTATAGGCATGGCTCCCTATGAAGCATTGTATGAAAAAAGATGTAGAACTCCTGTTTGTTGGGATGAAATAGGTGAAAGAAAATTGACAGGACCTGAGTTGGTACAAGTTACTACAAAAGCGGTTGAGATTATAAGGAAAAGACTTAAGACAGCCCAAAGCCGACAAAAAGACTACGCGGATAGGCATAGAAGGCCTTTGGAGTTTAATGTGGGAAATCATGTATTTCTTAAAGTATCTCCATTGAAAGGGATATCACAATTTGGAATAAAAGGAAAATTAAGTCCCAGATTTGTTGGACCCTTTGAGATACTCGAAAGAATAGGAGACGTAGCCTATCGTTTGGCACTGCCTCCTAAATTGGGAAATTTACATGATGTGTTCCATGTGTTGATGCTGAGGAGGTATTGGCCGGATGGTCACATACTCGATCATGCAGCCATCAAAGTGGATGAGAAAGTGAGGTACATAGAATAGTCAATACAGGTATTAGATCGAAAAGAACAAGTCCTACGAACGAAGAAAATTCCTTTGGTTAAGGTGTTGTGGCGACATCATGATATGGAAGAGGCCACATGGGAAAGTGATAAAGAAATGAAGGAAAAGTAGCCTTTTTTGTTTAAAAGACATAAGTAACATCCAATTTCGAGGACGAAATTCTCTAAGAAGGGGAGAATTGTGGCATCTGAGAATTTTGATGACCTTTGGATAGGCAGTGATCTGTTGATTTTGAGAGTTGAAGAACGGAACATGGCCATGCGTGAAGAACATGGATGCCTGCGTGGAAAAGAGGAATCACCCGCGCCCAATGCTGCCCCAATCTCTTTCCATGTGGTCGATGTTTTAGTCAATATCGTGAAGGAAATATTGACCGAAGCAGCGCCAATGTTTGCCACATTGCTTCTCCATGATTGGCTTGCAAATTAAGAAAAAAAAAAAAAGGGGGAGATTAAATAAATGCTTCATAATGGTGCAAAGATTATGGGTTTATATTATAAAGTTTATGGGCCTTTTTATTTGGACATTCTTTTGGCCCCAAAACTTTTGGGGCCAAGTAGCCCATGAGGGCCCTAAAGCCGTCGACCGAAAGAGGGGGGCGGGAGGAGAAGAGAACCGGACAAGGGGGTGGGAGATGCATGCCATCTTACACTCGTCCACGCTTACCTTAATCATCTTCCACTTGTCCTTTCCATGAAAACACTTGTCACCTACATGCAAAAAGAAAATTAGCTAGCAAATTAATTAATCAAAAAGAAAGCAAAAGCTTTCAGCAAGGGGGAGTGAGGCCGAGAGAGTGAGCAGGCGAGCAAGTGAGAGAGAGAGAGAGAGAGAGAGTGAGGGTCCGAGCGTGTGAGGGCAGAGAAAAAAGGGCCACCCTCCGCCCGTGCTGTGTCCGAGCTGCTGCCGTCGACACCGCCGATCCCCGTTGCCGATTGAGCCAAGCCGAAATCCCCAAACCTCTGTTTTTGGCAAGTAGAAGTTCTTTAATCTAGGTTTTGCTTGCTGTAATTATCTAGTGAGGAGTTGGTAGATGGGAGAAAATGTGAAATTGAGAGCTGCATGTTGATCTTTGACATATATGATGAAGCTAGATCTAGAAGCTAAGTAAAAACATGGCATATATTGTGGATATCAAATGTTAAATTGGAACGAGAATTTAAAGATCTAACTATGGTGGATTTTTGGAAGTGAAGAGGGTGTGTTGTAGTGTAATACACTTGTATACACTTAATTGCGGGCGTTGGATGCCGAGATTCAAGGGAAGGAATAATTCTCTTTAGGTTAGTAGACTGTTTTTGCAAAGGACATTATGACCTTCGGTGATTTCTTGATTTTTCTGAACTTTTCTAGCCAAACTTTGACTTTGAATCCTTAATGAAAGTTGGAGAGAACATCTGTAAGAATAATATATAAAAACTTTAGGATAAATGGACAAGATTTGATCGAAGAAATGATTTTTCTATGAAAATGCCAAATCTGGAAATTTTACAGAACGTTAGCAAGGAATACCGAAATTTTTACTCTCGATACGTAAGAAATTTGTCTTTATGTTCTTCATAAAACATTTTCCTTTAGGTCTCATTGATAACATGTCAAAATTTCATAATTTTCTGAGCTTATTTAGTATTTATTTCGAATTTTTTACCAGAACTGTGCATTGTAAAATCGAGCTGTTTTATTTTCGAATTTCCACAAAGTGTTCCAAAGGTGAATATGTTTTGAATGGTGATGTGATATGATGGTACTGGTGGTGGATATTTGTGCAATATTAAAATTAGATAGAGAGTACATGAAATAGATTGTTCTTGGCATTTGAAAGCATTCTTGTAAATTTAAAATGTTAAATTGTTATCGTTGGACCCTTGGGTCAATGATTTCCCGAGAGTCGGGATGCCCAAGGGATTGAATGAGTTGATGCCTTGTGGATGTCCGGTGGCCCTAAGTGGCTGAATGTCGGAGGGTTTTCCCTGGGAGCTTTGGGATGCCGGGTGGTATGCTTGTCGGTACGTAATTCCGGATGGCCGGGGTAACCATTTTCATGGGAGGCCCCCAAGGTTCCTCATGATGCCAAGTGGGATACGAGATGCCTGGATGCGTGATTTGCTCCAGATGCCCGGTGGCCCTAAGTGGCTGAATGCCAGACGCTTTCGTGATGCCAGGCTGGATGCGAATGTCGAAGGGACGCAAACATTGGTCCTCCAGTGAATGAAGCCTTTTGAATGATAAAATGAATGATTCTACGATATGTGTGTGTGGTCTAGTTATAAGACTGAGTGTATGGCATGGAATGGGACTTGTTATTACAGTTTGGCCCTATGATCGAGATTTGTTCATCCTGGATATGTTGCACTTGACCCATTAAGACCGCATTTGCCATCAAATTGAAGGATTTCATGATTTTGATACATGCTTATTCTTTAATTACTTGTTTTTGTCTACCATACTTGAATCTGGATGTTAATGGTAATGCTTGATATAGTTTGATGAATATTTTACTGCTGAGTGGCTGTACTCACCCTGTTTGGGGACTAACATTTCAGATTAAAAGATGCCTCTGTTACCAGTCACCCGTGGTACTTTTTACAGCGTCCCAGTCGATGTTGAGTACTCGTGTTCGGAGCACATCCATGTCGGTGTTCAAGGATTGGTCTTCATTCATGTACGAGTTTTAGTCATGTATGAAGTGGGTCTACCTAATGGCCCCGTGGTTCAGGAGTTCCCGTCGGTGCACGTTCATCATGACAGGATCATACTAGGGATGTTGCCACCACCGCCAGCCAATGGACTAGGCTGGGTGTGATCGTGTGTGATGGGTAGCAGATGACTCTTTTTGAACCGCCAGCACCGTCTGATAGACTTTTGTGAAGGGCTAGATGAAAAGGGAAGCCAAGGGAATGTTGGGTTATCTTCTACATATGTAGCCAAGTGTAGGAAACCATGGCAAATTTTGGTGTACCAACCTATGATGTCTATGAAGCTTATGTAAATAAAAGTGCTCAGTTTTATCTTATAAAATTGTCTAGTGGGTGTGCATCATTCCAAAATTTTTGAGATAGGGAGATGTGATATCGCTTCCGCTATACATTTATATGTTGCGCAGGGACCAATCTAAAAATTTATAAACCCCTAGGATTTTATAGACCTTCAGGTCTTGCAAGAGAGAGATAAAATGAGTTGTGACGACCTAAACGGATTGGAGGCTGTTCGAGGGGTGTCACAATATTCTTATTCAGAGACTGAAACTTAGTAGTCTAAAGCAGAGACTACAAATGTGAATGCATCATGCAAGGCATGCCTATATACAACGTACATTTTTTGGTCATACTATACTGAAATTGTTCGAGTATTGATTTGGTTTGATTATATTAGATTCTTCTTTCCATATTTAGAATTTCTTGTCTAGAAGCTGCCACTAGAAAATGGAAGTGCAGCTTTTCGTGTCTATTGGGCGTATTTTGTCTTGGGAAATGCATCATTGTCAGGTTAGAGAAGAAAATGTTGCATATTGTAGGTTTAGGGAGTTTCTTGGAACCATTGCTAGCGAGTTGGTGCCATTGCTCACAACTTTGAGGCAAATTACCAAGGATATGAGAAACGCTATGATTAGGATTGTAGACCTTGTTAGCTTGTACTTGTATGAAATTCCATTCATGTTGATAAAATATTTAACATCATTATTGATTTTTCTTCCTTGTAGTCTAAGTTTGATTATCTTTGTACCAGCTATGGAAAGATGGATTCTAAATTCCTCAAATTCTAAATGGAGATATTGGAAAAGTGATCTAAAAGCTACTCATTATAATAACTGTGACATTCTGAAATTTTCAGTCATGTTTTCAATTTAATAAATTGGGCCTTTCATATGCGCCTATAGTGCTATTCTCAGAGCTAATCACTCTTTGGATAACTAGAGTATCTGGGAAAGCCATTAAGGGATTTTAACGCAATAGACTTGAGAATTCGACCAGGAATTGGCCACTCGACCGTGCTCATCTGCAGAGATCATTACGGCACAATTAAAAATTGATTAGAGATCAGAGAAAGGTCAGTTTGAGAAAGATGTGTGGCTAAACGTAGGTGATTCTACCAAATTACAAAAATTCTTGTCGATCAGCACTAGACTGATCTTTCTGTCATTTTGGTACCCTATGTCCGTATTTGAAACCTCTAGATTTTCATGACCACCAGGAGTCACCAATGTGTTGAAGAGGTTTATTGTGCTTTAAAGAAAATCGACCACAGGTCATTTGCACTAAAAATTTCTGAAAACTACCTAGTAGGCTAGGTCATACTAAAATCGTGCCAGATTGAAATTAACCGTGAATTTGAATATGATTTTAGAAATTGAAAGTTCTATCATGTCATGAGTCATTTAAGGAACGTTGACTCATCCTCCGAAGATTTTTCTACAAAACGAGATTTCGGCAGACAAAAGTTGATATAAAGTCGTTTTCGACTAGAAAATTCATAGGATCGTTTTTTATCACAAAATTGGGATGCAAGTGGGTTCTATGAGCGAGGAAAAGTGTTAATTTGATCGAGGACCCGTCAGTAGATTTTATGAGAGCCGAATTGATTTGATTGATGAAGGAATTGGAGAGGAATTGAGGGAAAATTGTACAAAATTCGTATGCCCCTTGGTCCATGACTTTTGGACCACTTCCAAGGCTTCTAGAGGAAGCTTTAATGGCTGCAAGTTGTTGAGGAAGACAGCCATGCAATGGTGGGACCATTTCAAGGGGGCAAAGGGGTAGGAAAGAAACTTTGGAGGGACCCTCTTGGCTTGCTTGTCTCCCTTCTTCCCCAACCGATCGAGCCCCCCCTATTCCAGTAGCTTGAAGACTTCAAAATCTCCAACGAAACCGAGCCTCCCTCCTCTTCAGCCGTAGCAAGCCTTGCCAAAGCCACCGTTGGCCATCGTGCCCCCGTCACTACCCTACAAGTCCTCCACGCAAGACCGCATCTCCTCCATGACATCCAGCCCTCCCAGCCATCGTGCCGTCCAATTCGAGCATCCCTCATGCCTGTCGAGCTCAGCCGAAGCTCGTCCAGCTTGCCTTCATCACTATGAAGCTCCACCGTTGGCCGCCCGACCCCATTGCAGCCCATCTGCCCGTCCCTGCCTGTTTCCAGCTCAACCGGTCCCTGGAGCAGCCTCTTTGGCCCACTAAACAAAAACTGAACCCGTCTAGGGTCTTGAAGCTTCGAATCCTGTTTCGGAGCCTTTCCTGACCTTGAAAGGTGTACTCGCTTTGGAGATTGTCGATCATCTTCGCGTCCCCATCAAAATGAACCCATCAGATCGTTAATCAAGTGAGTTTACTTAGGAATTTAATTATGCTTAAAGGTGGATTAGTTTAGGCTAAGTATGGTTTAGGTGGTTAGTTAGAATGGACTAGCAATTTAATCGTTTGATATTGCATGTTAGATGGCTAAAATAGTGCAATTAGTGAGTAGATAAGTCGTAGTATTTATCTAACGAGACTCGGAAATTTTCTAGGCCATTTTCGGTATTTATTTAGGCTTTTCCGGCCTAAGTTGCAATTTTGGTATTTATTAATTAACTTTTGTAATTATTTAATTATTTATTTATTTTCTAGAAATTAGACCGAAATAGCTGGTGACTTGAATTTCATGCTGATTACAGTGGTGTGATTGTTTTGTTTATTTGACCGTTGGATTGTGTAAATTAAGTGTGATTTGTAATTTTGGGTAATTATCCTAAAATTTAATAATTTCAGTATTTAATTAAAAAATTACCAGGCGTTGGTTTATAGCACAAAAAATGTTTTTGTAGACTATATACTTAGTGGGATTTTATGAATTAAAGATATTATACTTTTGGCTGAGGCCTACTATGTATCCACACACGATTATTTTCATCAGGTATATTTTAACATGATGGATTGAGCCAAGTTCATTACTAAATCAAGGGATTGATGTGCAAGGCAAAAAGTTCTTGGCTGGGGTGAGTTTATCGTAGTTCAGCTTGTGTGAGCATTGGGTTGTCAGCTTGTGAGAGCAATGTACTTCATCAGCCTATAAGTGCTTGATATATCAACTTTTGATTGCAGTATATTTTATCAACTTGTGAGAGCAAGGATTGTTTATCAGCTTGTGAGAGTCCATATATCAGCTTGTGTGAGCTACTATCTATCATTTTCAGCTTGTGTGAGCTTGGTCTGTGTTGACAGTACCAGATATATAGTGTAGAATTGATAGATAGCATTGTTTGAATCGATTGAGTGTTAGATTGAGCAATCATTGGTATTGAAATGATTGATTAAGAGGTTGAATTGTACTAACTTGCAGGAAGGGACTGAGGCAAAGGTAAGTATCTGATTTGTGCTTGTGCTTAGGTAACCCTTGGGGCGTATTTTCTTCCTAGTCGGGTCTTAGGGGGTGAACTTGCTGAGACATCGTCTTACCTCGTTGTGGAATAACATTTTGAGGTCTCTATATGGGAGGTCCTCCCAAGCGTTTTGGTCAACCGAAGAAGGTCACCGAACATACGTATTACATTCCACTGCATGGAAATCCAAGGGGATGGGTTTACGAGCTGTTGAGGTCCATGGTCTAGGTTGATGAGGCCTTACCACATTGATACCTCATCAATACAAAACATGGTATCATCAGGAGCGGAATGGGCATAAAGAGGGCCTCATATTGGAGTCTGAGGTCCCAATATCGGTACTAGAGGTTGCTTTTGGAAAAGGCACGACAAATCCACCTTAAGGTTTAGTGGTGGACCCAAACTTGTCAAATCCAAGGTCCCCGATGTATTCTTAGGGGGACTCAAATGTTTGAGGACCTGTAGCCTTTACCCCCTCATTTTGCAAACATTGTACATAGATCGGCTAGTATTGTTGTCATGCCTCAATCCTCGAGCGCGTGTCCATCCCTCGGTGGTTGATCAAATATGCAATGTTCCCAGGACATGTTGCCGATCCATTCATTTTAATGCACATACAGAAGCATATAATAAAACCTTGACAATTAATAATATGGGATATGAAAGCAGAACCAAACTCATACACAACCAAACATACTTTCACACACACACACACACACACACACACACACATATATATACACACCAGAGTTTATATGCACAAAAGTCAGCCTACAAAAAGATCAGTCCACAAAAAGGAATGGTCCTATGCTAGTTAGATACGTTTGCCGATCCTTCTGACTCCACAGGCTCTAGGGGCGCCGAGTCCTCTACCACACCATCTGGAGGGTCAACTATATCCTCACTTAGAATGGCCTTAACTACTGCAGCAAGAATATCAGGAATATCAAAACCCCTGAGGGGACCCACCCTGAAACCATTGGGTCCGAAGCGGAACCATGCTCTGTATCGGTGAGGCACCCCGTGATAGATGTCCTTATCGACCTAGACGGTGATCCTCACAAGCTCATAGATCCAATGACTTCCGCGATTGGGATAACTAAAAACCTGCTCAGTAATCCTCATTGGAAGACCATAATGCTCTGGAGGAATCGCCATCTACGGACCTGAAAATGATTTAGCCCACAACGGGGTGAGACATTGTCTCAGCAAGTTCACCCCCTAAACCCCTATTAGGAAGGAAATACACTCAAGGGTGGCCTAGCCACACAATACAGAGGACTTACCTCGCCTCAGTTCCTTCATGTACGTTAGCACAATTCATATTACTCAAGCATATGCAACAATAGAATTCAAACAACCGGAACGCCAACACTTTCACATATCAACAACCATGGGGGTCCTAAATATAAGACCAAATCGTTATGACACATCCCATACCATGCCACACAATTTTGTCTCATAATCCGGTGCATCAATAACACTCAACATGTGTTCGAATTGTTAATCACTGCCACACATGGGCACGGCCTACTCGAAGTTTAGCGGTCTACTAGCGTAGCTAGGCATCGTCTCACCACCTTTGAGCACGGCTTTGTCACTACGTCGACGACATTCCCGAAGGAGCATCGGTCCAGAATCTACTGCGACCGGCATCTGTTGTGTGGGGCATCTCATATAGGGGCACGTCCAGCTCAACAACTCGGGACTGGTTTTCTTAACCAACACACGATAATTCAATATCGGCCCAAGACACCTTGCATTTCACTCAAATGCCTCAATTAAAATAGTGATCCTAGCCTCTTTTCTTCATATTAAAATATCTGGGAAAATAGTCGTGTGTGGGTACACGTCAATTCAAACTAGAAAAGCCGATACCTTACTTTTTCAAACCCCACTATTTGATATAATACTTAAAATTCATTTTCGGTGTCATAACCCGACACCCAAGATTTTCTGAATAAATACCATAATTTTCACAATCATCACTCAATTTACAATATCCAACAATCAAATTCATAATCTGAACACACCATAGAAATCAGCGTGAAATTCTATCGACCGCTATCCAGGTATAATTTTTAGAAAATAATAAATCATTAAATATTTTCCGAAAGTTAATAAATAATAATATTTTATTAATTAAATATAGTTTATTAAAAAATTAAATAAATCGAAATAATTAATTAATATAAAATAATTAATTAAGAGCCTAATCAAGATTACACTAATCTAATTGTCCAATTGGCTCTAATTAATTATCTACTAAACTAATCAAACCATTTAATCAAATTAGCTTCCATTAAGCTAATCTAACCACCTATGCCTTGCTTAACCTAATCTAAATAGCCCTTAAGCATCATTAACCTCCTAATCAAGGTTTATCAAGTAAACTGATCGGATTTGCACGCTGATGAGTTCACCATGATGAGGATGCGAAGGCAAGCGACACTAAAGCCTACAACGACACCAAGCAAGGTCCGAAATGGCTCAGAAACAGGCCTTGAAGTCCTAGGCTTGCTGTTAGCTCATGGTTTATGTTCTTGCTGGTTGAGGGATTGGTCGGCTTGGGAAAAAGGTTAGGCGGGATAGCGGCTGTAGCGGTGGGGCTATGGTGGACCAAGCGGAGCTTCTGGCAGCTGGACGGTGGCTCATGGTGATTGGACTACGCTAGATAGAAGCTCTGGACATCGGCCAGGCCAAGGACAATGCGAATGGAGGTGTCAAGCAGCACGCGAGCAAGACGACAGCAATGAGTGTGTGGGCGAGCTCTGGCTGGCTTGCTAGCTGTGTCCTCTGGTTTTCTAAGCTCTCTAAACTTCTCAACAATGGATAAAGCCACACATTAAGGGAGAAGAAGGTCTGCTGAATAGGGGACCCCCAAAGTGGCTTCCAAGGGCTTCAACACTCCTTGCTTTGCCCCCACCAGCTAGTCTGTCAACCTTAGCCACACTCTCTCTTTAATCTTCCTCAACAAGCTTGCCAATGAATCCAAAATGTTGTGTACCCCGTGGCATACGAATTTTGCACAATTCCCTCCTCATCTCATTCAAATTTCTCTTCCAATTGAGTCAAATTGAAGTCCATAAAATTCACCAATATGCCCACATTTAATTCCACATTTTTCCTTGTCAATATAACCATCTTGGATGTCAAAAGTGTGATAAAAAATGGGCCTACGAATTTCCCGGTCCAAAATGGTCATACTTTGATTTTTCGTCGAAAATCTTGGTTTGCAGAAAAATCTTCTGAGGATGAGTCGACGTTACTAAAATGATTTATGACATGACAGAATTTTCAATTTCTAAAATCGGATTCAATTTCACGGTTAATTTCAATCTGGCGTGATTTTAGCGCGTCTTAATCTACCAGGTAGCTTTTAGGAATTTTTGGCGCATTTAACCTGTGGTTGGCTCTTTTCAAGCCACAATGTACATCTTCAACACATTGGCGACTCTCGATTGTCGTGAAAATTTTGAGGTTTTGAATACGGACATAAGGTACATAAAAGATAGAAAAATTGATCTAGTGTTGTTCGACGAGAATTTTGCAATTAGGTGGAATCACCCATATGCTAATCACATACCTCTATCGAATCGACCTATCTCTGATCTCTAGTCGATTTTGACAGTGCCATATTGACCCTTGTAGATTAGCTCAGTTGAGTAGTCGTTTCCTAATCAAATTCTCAAGTCGATTGCGTTAGAATCCCTTAACGGCTTCACCTGATGGACAAGTTATCCCATGAGTGATCAGTTCAGGCAATAGAATATAAGCACACCGATGAAAAGCTCGACTTATTAAATTGAAAACATAATTGGAAAATAAAGATGTCACAATTGTATATGACATAGTTTTATATGTGTATATAAGTGCGATTTGGTTTTCAAAAATTTGTGATTCTACTTTTCTATCCCATATTGTTGTTGTCTAGGGATTTAATTATTTGCTTCCACATGTACATTAAAACGAATGGGTCAGCGACACAACCTAGGACGTTGCTATTTAATAGATTACAGAGGGATGGGCATGTGCTCGGAGGATCAGGGCATGACATCCCTGTTTAGTGGTATCAGAGCAAGATTGGCCATTGGAGTGATAAGGTATGATGGTTTACGGGATAGTTAGTAGGAAATGCATTTATTTTATGATGGTGCATGTCTATGATAGTTGTTAGGTAGAATTATTTTGTGTGGATCGCTCAGCTTCTAATTCTATGTGGAATTGGAAGGTAAGTTTCGGTAGAAAACTTGCGCAATGAGCGATCAAGAGCAAAGGACTCCTAGGAAGAAGACTATAGGGCCTGTTACTCGAGTTAGGACGCCGACAAGCGATGAGGGTCGGTATCTGAGGAGGCCATGATCGAGCGCTAGCTCAGGCTAGCGCAAGTGGAGTAGCACCGCCTCCTGTTGGTGCTGGGGTGGTAGCCCCTGGTGATCCTAGGTTTGATAGGATCATGCAAGCGCTCGAAATGCTGGGAAATAGGATGGATCAACAGGCTCAAATTCAAGCTGTTACTGTTGCCGCTTCAACTGCCGCTACCACAGCTGCCGCTAATGCCACTGTAAATGCTGTTGCTACTGTTGCCACTCCTGTCACCACACCTACTGAGGTTCCACCAGGGAACGTGGTCATTGGGAGACCGATACATAAGCTGGTGGAACAGTTTCTGAGACTGAACCCACTGAAGTTCACTAGGGCAAGAGACCCCAAAGCCGCAGCTTTATGGATCCAAGGCTTGGAGAAGGCCTTTACACTACTAATGTGCACAGAGACGGAAAAGGTAGTCCTTACAACCTACCAACTACAGAGCAACGCTAACACTTGGTGGAAAGCCACCAGAGGCATGGTATTCCCTAAAGGTGTAGCCTTGGAGTGGAACGTCTTTGCCGAAGTCTTCAATAGTAAACACTTTTCTAAGACTGCTAGAGAACTGAAGATCGTAGAATTCCAGCGCCTTCGCCAAGGCTCAATGACGGTGGATCAGTATGAGGCGAAGTTCATTGAACTATCATAGTACACTCCTGAACTGGTCGAGAATCCAGCAAATCGAGTTAGGAGATTCAGGGATGGACTTAGGCCGGAACTGAGAAGTCTGCTGATACTACTCAACCTGAGGAATTATAACGACCTGTATGAGTGGGTCTAAATGATAGAGAGAGATCAGAATGAAAGAGTCACCGCATCTAGGTCGCGGTTTTGAGCAAACCGAGATGGGAATCGATATGGGAAGAAGCCCATGATTGGAGGATGATTTCAGGTTCCGCCCAATAGGAAGGGTGGAATTGGTAAGTCGGCGCCACATTAGAATGGTGGGTGTCGCTTCTACCAAAGGCAACATGGCTCAGCCCCATGCCATTTGAGGGTGGGTGCATGTTTTGAGTGTGGCCAACTAGGTCACATGGCTAGAGATTGTCCCAGAGGCCAAGGGGACAACCACAGTTACCGCCACCGCCACCGATGGGTCAAATAAAGGGTGTAGCACCGCAGTTCGCACCGCAAGGTGGACAGAACAAACCCCCAGCTCAAGGGACAATGTATGCCATCACCAGAGGTCAAGCAGTGGACGCGCTTGATGTGATTACAAGTATGGTTTCACTGAACAACCATGCTGCTTATGATTTATTCGACCCACGATCGACTCATTCTTTTATTGCTTAGCAATATGTTAAGTTGATAGGAATAGTCCTGAGTTGCTAGAGTTAGTGGTTAGTATATCTACACTGTTGAAGGATAAGGTGTTATCTGCATTAGGTTGTTCTAGTTGCAAGTTAGGGATTGATGAGCGAAAGGGGAAAATAGATTTATTAGTCCTAGCCATGGATGATTTTAATTTAATAATTGGCATGGACTGGCTCACCAAGCAACAAGCTAAGATGGACTGTTTGTGGTACCCCCAAACGGCCCCCGATCCGTTAGGGTCACCACAGTTCGCTTACCTTTCACTTGTCCTGATAATGTATCACTCTGATACCATAGAATTATAATAAGTCCATAAGTCCCTGGGGGTTTATATCATACAGATCGGTCCCTGCACAGTTTATATATATATATATATATATATATATATATATATGTATATATAGCGGAAGCATATTCAACATCTCCCTATTCCATATTCGGAAACAATGCACACCAACTAAAACTTTTATAAGATAAAGCCGAACACTTTTATTTACATAAACTTGATAGACATCATTAGTTGGTACATCAAAATTTGCCGTGATTTTCTATACCCAGCTACATACCAAAAGATAACCAACTCCCTTTTTCTTTTCTTTCCAAACAGTCACATACATAAGTCTATCAGTTAGTGTTGGTGGTCCAAAAATGCTTCATCTGCTAACCGTCACTCTTAGTCACACCTAGCCCGATCCATCAGCTGGCGGTGGTAGCAACATCCCTAGCATGATCCCATCACGGCAGAAGAACACAGCCAAAAACTCCTGAATCACTAGGCCGGTGGGCGAACTAATGTCATACAAGACCAGTACCCACACTCGAACAAAGACTAACCCTTGTATCTCAAAATGATGGTGCTCCATACACTCACACTCAATGTCGATTGGTATGCCATAGAATGTGCCGGGGGTGACTAGTAGCAGAGGCATATCTCATAGTCTGAAATGTTAGTCCCCAATGGGGTGAGTACAACCACTCAGCAGTAAAAGATTCATTAAGTTATATCATGCAGTACCATCAATATTTAGATTCATGCAAGATAGGCAAAACATGAAATCAAAGAAATGAGCATGCACTAAAATCATAAAATTCTTTAATGCAATAACAAATGCAGTTTCAAAGGATTAAGATGCACCATGTCCAGTCACACAAGTCCCGATCATAGGGCCAAACTATAATGACACGTCCCATTCCATGCCATACAATTTAGTCCCATAACCAGACCACACGCACACTTAATAGAACCATTATTTTTAATATTCGAAAGGTTTCATCCCCCAGAGAAGCAACGTTTGCATCCTTCTGGGATTCCGCACCCAACCTTGGCGTTGCGAAAGCCTCTGGCATTCAGCCACTTAGGGCCATTGGGCATGCAAAGCGTTTCTCGTCACACCTCTAGGCATCTCGCACCCTACCTAGCATCACAAGGAACCTTTGGCAGTTTGCCATGGAAATGGTTACCCCAGCCCTTCGGATTTATGTACCGACAAGCATACAACCAGGCATCCTGAAGCTCCCAGGCAAAAACCTCTGGCATTCAGCCACTAGAGCCACCAGGCATCCACAAGGCATCGACTCATTCAATCCTTTGGGCATCCCGACTCCCGAGGCATCGTTGACCTGAGGGTCCAACGGCAACAATTAACATTTTAATTTCCAAGAACATGTTCAATGCTATAACATTGGAAATTACATGAGTTTCATTGATATCTTTGGTGTTGAATGATATGCCGAATGCTAAGATCCATCACGTCCAATAACAACTCAAGACGCATTCACCTTTTGGAACCAGTTGAGCAAATTCGGAGTAAAATAGCTCAAAAAGTAGAATGCACAATTTTAATGAAAATTTCGGAATAACCTCTAGATGAATTCAGAAAATTCCAAAATTTTGGTATGTTATAGATGAGACCCAAAGGGAGAAATTTTGTGAAGGACACTAAGTCAGATTCGTTGTGTATAAGGAGTAATTGTTTGCTGTTTCCTTCAAAATTCTGCAGTAACTTTCAGATTTAGTACCTGCAGAAGAAAATTCGTTTCACCAACTAAATCTTGTCCGCTTGTTTTTGATATGTTATTCCTAAGAATGTTTCCTACAACTTTCATTAAGGGTTCAAAGTCCAATTCTATCTATAAAATTACAGAAAATTCGTGGAATCATCAAAGGTCATGCTGTCTTCTACAGTACAGTTTACTGGTTCAAGGTAATACTCTTACCAACACATTTTCTCATTAACCTTACTATAACTAGATGTCAAACTTGATCTAATGAATGTTCTCTCAAGTAAACTTATTCTTTTCCTTATCTTCATCATTAGAAATCAAGGCGACACAAAATAAAAGGCTTTCTACTTATATTTCTCTAAAACAGAAACACCTTATACCGTCTTCTTCATTTCTAGCTAAATCAAACCGTTAGTTTCTCTACCAATTTCTTTTATAGCAACTTAATACTCTTCCACAGCATCTAAGGTTAATCACAGTAGGTTTTTACTCTTATAAAAACCTTCCATAGTTCAATACAAAGCAAATATTCACACTTCGGCTCACCTACCGCAAAATACCTCACTCTTCCTCACTTATAATCCTCCATAGATCGGCATTCAATCTTCATCTCAATCATCCACAAACCCAACATGCAGTTTCCATTTTAGCGTTTTTCTCAAATCTACCAGCACTTCACCAGATAATCACAGCATGCATAACATAGATTAATGAACTTCTACCTGCCTCACTCCTAAGCTCGATCAACAAACAAAATAAGAAGCTCAGGACCTCATGCATGACTTAACAGCGACGAAGACGAATGGCGGGGTACGCATGCACAGTTGAGGACGATCCTTCTCTCCTCTTCTCCTCTTGTTGTTCACTCTCTCGCTCGGTATCTCACTTTCTCGCTCACTTGTTTGGTAAGTCCCTCTCTCTCTCTCCCTCGACTAATCCGCCCCCCCTCTCACCTCACTTAATCTCACTAAGTAATCATTTGCATGTTGATCTTTTTGGTGGCTGCAGTGGCATTGGACAAGTGGAGGGAATGTGGAGATTTCTCTTGCCACTTAGAGACCAAACCGGAGGCAACAAAGTGGCCATCGTTGGTCTTCTTCCAATCGAGCATCATCAAGCCCAAAGAGTCCATTTTGTCGACAATTAAGGAAAAGAGTAGAGTTGCATGGGCCCCTGGGCTTGTGCTTGCACGGCCCTTAATTCATGGCCCAAATCCTCCAAAAATTTTAATCCTTAAGTTTCTAGTGGTAGTATGTAGAAATGAGTATAATTTCTTCAACGATCAAACCATTACAATACGTTGTGCATTGGTCAAATGATGAGAATAAAACAATGTTCGTTACTTAGTCATGGACCGTCGTATATCTAAGGGTCGTCTCAAAATTTCGGATGCCACACTGTTATCGTAAAGCAATTCAATTTGACCTGTTAGACGGTGAGACTTTCGAGTTTGTGGGAAGTCAGGGAGGACCCTCGATTACCTTGATCTCGTCGCTTGAGGCAACTCGTTTGTTAGACGAGGGTTGTTGAGATTACCTGGCAACTGTCGTAGATACGACAATTGAGGAACTGAAGATTGAAGATATTTGAGTGATTCAAGAATTTTGAGATGTATTCCTGAAAGAGTTGCCAAGCCTGCCGCCAGAGTGAGAGATAGAGTTCGTGATTGGATTGGCACCTGAGACAGAACCAATCTCTAAGGCTCCTTATTGGATGTCATTATCTAAGTTGAAAGAATTGAAAGTGCAGATGCAGGAATTGTTGGATAAGGGATTTATACGTCTTAGTGCATCACCTTGGGGAGCACCGGTTCTATTCATGAAGAAGAAAGATGGTGCATTGCGTCTGTGCATTGACTATCGTCAACTCAATCAGGTGACGATAAAAAATAAGTATCAACTCCCAAGGATCAACGACTTATTTGATCAATTACAAGGAGCATCGATATTTTCAAAAATCGACTTGAGGACGGGATATCATCAGATGAGGATCAAGAAGGACATATCAAAGTTAGCGTTTCGTACTCGATACAGCCATTATGAGTTCACTATAATGCCGTTCGGTTTGATGAACGCCACAACTGCTTTTATGGATCTGATGAGCCGAGTGTTCGAGGAATATCTGGATCAATTAGTGATCGTGTTCATCGATGATATTCTGGTATATTCGAGGAGTGCTGAGGAGCATGAGAGTGATCTGAGAATGGTACTTCAGACCTTGAGGATTCATCAATTGTATGCCAAGTTCAGCAAGTGCGAGTTTTGGTTGACTCGTGTTACCTTCCTAGGTCACGTGATTTCAGACGTGGACCTAGCCAAGATTGAAGCAATGATCAACTGGCCAAGACTGACTATAGTGACAGAGATCAAAAGTTTTTTGGGTTTGGCAGGTTACTACAGAAGGTTCGTGAAATGATTTTCGGCTTTGGCGTCACCATTGACGCGAATCTTGAATAAAGAAGAGAAATTTGTGTGGATAGACAAGTGTGAGCGTAGTTTCCAAGAATTTAAGAAAAAGCTGACTACCGCACCTATACTAACCATTCCATCTAGTCTTAGAGGATACGAGATCTACAGTGATGCGTCGTTTAGAGGATTGGGTTATGTGCTGATTTAACATGGTAGGGTTGTTGCATACGCTTCTCGTCAGTTGAGACCTCATAAACAAAACTACCCGACACATGACTTAGAACTCGCAGCAATTATTTTCACTTTGAAGATTTGGAGACATTATTTATGTAGAGAAAGATTCCAAATCTTCACTGATCATCAAAGTCTCAAATATCTATTCTTTAAAAATGAGTTGAATATCCGACAACGCCGCTAGATGGAACTTTTGAAGGACTATGATTGTGATATTCTATATCACCCTGGAAATGCGAATAAGGTCACCAACGCTTTGAGTCGGAAGTCTTCAGTTGCGCATATGCTGGTTAAGGAGTGAAATTAATCGAGAGAGCACAAGATTCAGTTTTCAAATTTGAGGTAGGTCACCTTTCACATCTCATGGCCACCCTCAGAATTGAGCCGGATGTGCAAATCTAGATTAAGGCACTTCAGCCGACAAACCTAGACGTTCAAAAAATTTTGCAAGAGGACACCGATAAGAGAAAGGCTGACTTTCAGATTTTTGAGGATGGAACATTGAGGTTCTGAGGACGATTGTGTCTATCTCATGATGCAGAGCATTTAAATGGCTCCTTTCGAAGTGTTGTATGCTAGAGTGTGCAGAACGCCAATGTGTTGGGATGAAGTCGGGAAAAAAAAGATCACGGGCCTAGAGTTGGTTCAGCAATCAGTGGATACAATTGCAGTTATCAAAGACAGAATAAAGACCGCACAGAGTCGCCAGAAAAGTTATGCAGATGAGCACCAGAGACCTTTGGAATTCTAAGTTGGTGATCACGTTTTTCTGAAGGTGTCACCAATGAGGGGTACCTTGTGCTTTGGCAAGAAGGGAAAACTAAGCCGAGGTGCAAAGGTCCCTTTGAGATTCTAGAGAGAATCGAGATCCTAGCGTATCGTCTTGCATTACCACCGAGACTAGTGCAAGTGCATGACGTCTTTCACATGTCAATGTTGAGGAAGTATGAGCATGACTTGACCCACATGCATAATTGATCAGTAGTTTAGCCGGATTTTGGCCAGAGTGGCACTTAAATGATCAATTTCTCTTAGATTTTGACACTTAATTGTCACTTTTGTAAGTTATTACATTTAAATGTCCCTTTGTGCTAAGTTATGGTACTCAAGGGGTCTGCGCGTCAATCTATTAGGTGAGGCCGTTAAGGGATATAAACACAACAGACTAGAGAATTCGATTGGAAATCGACTGCTCGACCGTAATAATCAACAAGGGTCAATACGACACCATTATAATCGATTGGCAATCAGATATAAGTCGATTCGATGGAATTGCATAGTCGAATTGCAGGTGGTTCTGTGATATCCGGATTTTGACGGACCTCAAGTACGTAGCGGTTAGTGACGAGTTGATGGATTTGTTGTTGAACTACGTTGTTGGCGCCACTTTTGACCGCTGTTTCATCATTACAATTGCCAGACTGAGATGTCATGTTTCGTGATGATCTTACAACGTACCCTCATGGTGATGCCTTTGTCATGTCGTGACGATACGATCACCATATAATTTATCGTCTCATCAACAAATTTCCTCACGCAATGCCACCATTGAGACCAACGTCCACCAGCAATTGTACCCTGCTAGCCGACCTTCCATGCAAGACATCTTCGACCCACATTCACTCGTATTCATACCGAGTTAAGTGAATCATCCGTGCAAGTTACTTCCGACCCTGTGTGTACATGAGGATTGTGAAGAAAAGTGTCGGAGATTTCACCCTGCAGGCACACATCCATCTACTCTCCTTCGTGAAGAACCCATGCATCTCCCATGCATACGTCTATCAAGAAGTCAACAAAATGGGGAAGATGGACTCCAACTTCTGCAGCTACGTTGAACCATGCGGCCACGTTAAACGGCCCCTCCTCCATGCAGCAACTGAAGACTGTTGACTCCCGAATGATGCAGCCACGCCTCCCTCTCTTGGATGACTCGAGCAACGGCCACGTTGCCTCTCCCCTTCGGTGGCCAGCAGATGAAGACTCTCACATGCAAAGGGACACGCCCATGCATGCAGAGAGATAAGTGGCAGCTGAAGTTCTCTAATAATGGCCACGATTGTTCGAGCTGTCCTCGACCCTTCGCTACCACCAAGGAAAGCGGTTGTTGACTAGATTAGTCAACCGTGGGAGGAACGTAACCAGCTACAGAAGCAAAGGACGGAACTCACGAAGAAAGAAGCAGCGAGCGAAAGAGAGAAAGAGAGAGAGAGAGAGAGAGGAAGAGGTCGCAATTTCCTCTTCACCACCGCCGGCTGCTCTTCCTCTGCACCCGCATGCCACCAGCTGTTGACAGCCGCGTCACCGGCCACCTTGCTGCGGCCCAACCCTTCTTCATTGCTGTTGGGTTGCCCACAGCCGACCCTAGCCAGGTGGGGTGCGAGATGCCTGGGGGGTGTAACGTAACACACTCTAGATGCCCAATGACTGAAATATAGAACTGGAGGTCCTCGTGATGTTAGGTAGGATACGAGAGCTTGGAAGGGATGCAAACACTGATCCTTCTAGAAGATGGTGGTAGTGATTTGAGATAAAATGAGTTCTAAACTCTCATTGATTTTGGATATGCTGTTTTATTGTGATAATCTCCTGATCGGATGCATATCTTTTACTCTAATTATGTGGTTTGTTTTGGATTGCGTGGAATCGAGTAGCGGTAGACTTACGTAATATAGTTTAGTAGAAATTTAACTACTAAGTAGCTGTACTCACCCCCCTGTGGGACTAACATATTACTAAGTTATGGAGATGCCACTGCTGCCCGCATCCTCTGGTACATTTTATGGCATCCCGATTGACCTGCGATGGGAGCAGACGGAGCACCCTGGCCCCGATCTGCCAGGACTCGCCTTTATCCGGATACAGGTGATTCTGACTATAGACATTGGACTCCCCTCGAGTCCAGTGTACTTGGAGTTCGTGGTCCCGTGCGCTCAGAGGGACGGGTGCACCATGGGGTCACTATCGCCACCGCCGAAGGGTGACGATAGGGGTTCAACCGGGGTAGAGTAGCAAAGGATGGGTGGACGGTAGAAAGTTTTAGGATACCAGCACTTGAAGATGGACGACATTGTGAATAGTTAGATGAAGAGTCGGTCCAATTTTGGTATAGCCAAATATAGAAAATTTTGGCTTTTGTGTACCAACGAACGTCATCTAACAAAAATATATGTAAATAAAAATGCCTAGTTGATATGTATATATGGTGCACATCATTTTGGGATTCAGAAAGGAGTTGATGTATTTGCTTAGCAGCAAAATCGTGTAGGGACCAATGAATAGTGTGACAAGCCCTAAAATCGTGGATCACTGCAATTTAGTGGTATCAGAACAAAGGACATCTAGGATAAGGAAATGGCTTGATGACCCCCAACGGGCCGGGGGCCATCGGGGGTGCCATAGGTTCCGTATGATTGCCAAATTCACGTTGAACGACAATAACCTAATTTTATTTCAATTTTATAAACAGGACACGTAATTGAAATCTTGTGATTTTTACAACAACCGAGAGTTGTCTACGATTTGGAGATGAACAAACATGGATCGAAAATTATCGGCCATGGGTCAAATGTGCTAAAATCTCTAAAAGCTACCAGATATGTTAGGTTGTACTAAAATCAGGTTCGATCGATTTTAACCATGAAATTGAATTCGGTTTCGAGAATCGGACATTTGAGCGTGTCACGATTCATTTATAGGATGTCGTCTCATCTTTCGGAAAAATTTTGTCGAGTCCGGAATTTTTGCAGAAAATCGATTTTAGACTAAAGAAAATTAAGGTGAAATTCGGATGGGCTTATTAATGGGTTATTTCTACCTCCAATTTGACTTTGTTTGTGGAAATTAAAACTAATTTGTAAGTGGTTGGGTGTCACGCCCCAAACCTCGAGCACGCGCACATCCCATGGTGGTCGACTAAATTGCAACGTTCCCAGGATGCGTCGCCAACCCAATCGATTCATGCACATGTGGAAGCAAAATAAACAATCTCCAAACAACTAACAACATGTGATAGAAAAGCAAGACAATCAAATTTCACAAACACACTTTTATAAACACCTCAAGTTTATAAACAAAAGTCTAGACCAAAAAGGAGTTACCAAGCTAACCCTACCGGACCCTACCTACTTGGGTTCCAGGTCTATCATGACACCGTCAGGGATGTCAAGGTCTAGAGGATCAACTACCTCTACTGTAGGCTCCTCAACTTCGGGTCCCTGGTTCACCTCATACTCAACTATGATACCGGCGTCATGTACGAGGTCTAGCTCAAAAAGCTCGCCAACGATAGCAGGTCCATTGAAACCATCCAGGGGGCTCTCCCGAACACCAATGGGCCCCTAGCGAAACCACGCTTTAAATCAATGAGGTACCAACTGAGGTAGGCCATCATCGACTCAAATAGTAGTAACCACAAGCTCACAGGTCCAGTCAGGGTTCCTATGGACGAGGAAGATGGTACACTTAGTCTCGGCCTCTCGCTGCCATCTAAAACAAATGGGTCATGCCTCCATCTAAGGACCTGTAAAAGTTTGAACCACGATAGGGTGATGCAATGTCTCAGCGAGTCTATACCCTATACCCTGATTAGGAATGTAATACACTTAGAGGTAGCCTAACACCCATCATATAATGGACTTACCTCGCCTTAGCACCTTCTTGCATGTCAGTACAATTCATATAGCATATGTAGATAGTAAAGGCACTCAGTAATTAGAACACTTCACTTTCAATTGTCAATCAAGTGCCACACAATTTTGTCACATAATCAGGCGCGATATATGAATCATCCAAGCATGTTCCGATTAGTTACGACCCAATAGCCATGGCCGACTCAACAGTCAGTGGTCATCCGGCATAGCCAGGCATCGTCTCGCACCATTAAGCACGGTAACGTCTACAACTAAACGACATTCCCAAAGGAGCATTGGCCCAGCCTCCACTACAACCGACATCCGTTGACGTAGGGCATTCCTGAAGGAGCATCATCCGGCATAAAAACTCGTGACAAGTTCCGATAATGATTCCATGCATATCCAATCCCGGCCAAAAATATCGTGCTTTGCACTCAAATGCCTCAATTTAAATAATGTGCTTAGCTTATTTTCTTCATATTAAAAATACTCAGTAAAATAGGGGTGCGTGGACACACGGTCAAATTGAACCATAAAGCGTGTTATTCTTCCATTTTGAAATTTCACGATTTTACATAGTAACCTTTTTGGCGTCAAAAATCGACACTCGGTATCTTTCTCATCAAATACCAAAGTTCCATATTTTTTAATTAATAATTCAAAAATCAACACTCGGCATCAAATTGCACAAATTAACAATCAATTGCACAAACTAACTGCACCATGACAATTAGCACAAAATTCTAACAACCGACTATCATAGTATAATTTTTGAAAAATAAATAAATAATTAAATAAATGCAGAAATAATTAAATAAATCACTAATTAAACTATATACACTAATCTAACCACCTATTTGGACTAATAAAATTAATCTAACCAATCTAGCTACATCTAATCTAACTAAACTATCTAATTGAACTAACTAACCACCTAATTAATCTGTCTAATTAATCTAATTAACTAAACAAGCTAACTAAATACACTAATCTCACTTAGCCCAACCTAAACCACCCATAAGCATAATTAACCCCCTAATTAAGGTTTAGAGAGTAAACTCACCGGTTTAACGAGCTGATGAGTTTACAGTGACGATGACGCGGAGGCGAGCAGGACTCGGGCCTATAGTGACACCTGAGGAGGTCCGAAAGGGCTCGAAAATGCCCCACGAAGCTCACATCCTAAGCCGTGAGTTTCAATTCTACTTTAGGTTGAAGAAGCTGGTCAATGGCTTTGCTGCCGCAGGAATAACAAGGCGGGCAGACGGAGGTGTGCTAGTGGCTTGGGGATAGCGATGGTGGCTTCCAAGCGGATGACGATGAGCGGTCGGGGTAAGGACGAAGCACGGGCAACGTGCGGTGTGGGCTGGAGACGCGGACATGGGGGAGCTGGCTCGCAGCGACTAGCGGGCTTGAGGCGGGCGAGTGGTGCCAGGAGTGGCTGGCGGTCTCGACAGTGGCTTGCAGGCTGCTAGCTAGTTTGGTAAGGAGCTTTGCCGATTGCTTGGCTCTAGAAATGGAGTCTTCAGTTGATCCAAATGAAGAAAAAGCTAAGGAAGAATAAGATGAGGCTATTGTTGCTGCTTGGTATGACGTCTTGAAATTCCAGTCCTCTAAGGAATGAATGGATGTGAATTTTATCAATGCATTGTTGGTTGATCTCATTCGAAATTGATCACTCTCGAGCTACTGACCTTGAGGGGAAAGGCTAATGAGGACAAAACTTGTACGATTAAAGAACTTGACCTAGGAAAACGACTTGACCATGAGATTTGCGTGAAGACAATTCTGTAAATAGGCAGGCCGATTTCAAGGATGATTGGGAGTCGATCCGCGGACATAACATAATGGAATGACGAATGATTCCATTTACCGTTATTGAACCCGCGAACAACCCTATGTCGATCCTCAGTAATCGTGTACTTTGAAATAAGAATCTATCCTCTGTAATTTCATGCAGTCAAGGACATCCATGCGTTTAGATGTCTTGAACGTGGTTTAGCACGAGTCGGTTACGCGTGAATCCTCGGAGCCGCCTGTCAGTCTGAGTTGTAATCAAAATGGCATTGGGCGAAATTGACATGACAAGTGAACTTAGGATTGGACTTTGAATTATCGGGAATGTTCGAGACTTTAGATGAAGCTACATCAAACAGTCGACAAAGCCAGTTAAGCCGAGCAATTGGAAAAAGGGATTTTCGGACCAAGGAAGCAAGCCCATGAGGTTGTGGGCCAGGCCAAGCCAGTGTGGGCCTTAGGCCCAAGGTGGACAGCCATCATGGTGGGCCTAAGGAAATCAAATGAGCCCATTGGGCCAAATCAACTATTCATCTTCTAAGCCCATTAGGCCAAATCTTATCCATTTCAAGCCCAACAAATTCCCAAGCACATTTCTATTCATGGCCAAGCCCAATTCTTAGGCCCATCCGCAAATTTCAGCCCAAGAACAGAATGGTAATTGTACAAAGTGAAATGACCAAAATACCCCTAATTGTAGGGAGAAAAAGGCTAGAGAAGAGAGAGAAGATGATGTCATGCATGGGGACTTGAAGTGGCCATTGAATGGCCTTAATGAGGAGTGCAACAACTCTCCCATCAATCTCTCTCTCCCCTCCTTCGTCCTTAATTCGACAGAGCTTCTCTCTCCTCCATTTTCCTCTCTTCTAGTTTCTACTCCAGCTGACCCTTCGGTGAAGATTGAGGTTAAAAGTGGACTTCCCGGTAGAATCAGCTCACAAAACCCCTGCCATTCTCTCCGAGACATCAAAACCGTATAGAAGAGCCTGATTTCGTGCCAAACGGAACAGCCGGCCGACTTGGGCGCTAGCGAGAAGAAACCGGTCGCACTGTTTCGCATTTTTGGCCATTTTTCTCCCATTCCAGCCCTTCCTTTGTCCATTCCAACCTCCAACAAGACCCCAAGACCCCTGGGAGCTGCCAGTTGCCGACCACCCCCTTCGCCGGAGCTCCGGCCAAGCCGTTCAACTCAGTTTCTCCTCCGGCAAAGCTGTTTTCAGTGTTTTCAGTAGGAGTCTGAGCTGTGGTTGCTGTGCTGAGCTTAGGAATGCCTTGGATCATCGAGGTAGAGGTCCCGGTGCAAAGCCACCATCGTCGTTGCCGCCGCGTCGGTGCCTCCGGCCCGCTTAACGGGTGAGTTTAGCTCCTAATCCTTTTATTAGTGCCTAAACTTGCTTAGGGTTGGTTTAGTTAGATTTAATTCTAGTTTAGATGATTTAATTAAGTTGTATTAGCCCTAAGATAGGTGGTGAGATGGATGGATTAGATTGGTTTAGCTTAATTTTACTTTATTAGCTTAATGATGCTTATGTGGTTAATTAAGCATATTTATCTTAATTGATTGGTTTCCTTAATTTAATCATTGTTTTAATGATTTCTGAATATAATTTATTATTTAATGAATTCTGGAAATTTACTGTTCACACGACATTATTCACAAAAATACTGTTCACGTGCACTGTTCACATGCAATGTTCATCCATAAGCGAAAATTGGTCTAATTTTATGTGTGTTTAATCCTATGAAGTGATTGGATGTGTTATAGCATAAACATCCGCATGAGTTGTATATTTTTCACCTAAAGGGGAAAACGGTTTGTCTGAGGGACACCGAAATGGATCGCCTTAAGGAGAAGATGATTTGAAATTGTATGTGCAAGTGTGTGTGCATTGGATAAGTGCCCAAAGATAAAAAGGAAGTTGTGGTGGTGTACTTGCATGATCATTAAGTTGAACCCATCCCTGGTGTGTTTCAGTGGACATTAAAAGAACCCGTCCCCAGTGTGTGTCGGTGGACATTAAAAGAACCCGTCCCAAATGTGTGTCGGTGGACATTAAAAAGAGAACCTGTCCCCGATGTGTGTTGGTGGATGTTAAAAAGAGAACCGGTGTGTATCGGTGGATGTTAAAAAGAGAACCCGTCCCCGATGTGTGTTGGTGGACATTAAAAAGAGAACCTGTCCCCGGTGTGTGTTGATGGACATTAAAAGAACCCGTCCCCAGTGTGTGTCAATGGACGTTAAAAAGAGAACCCATCCCCGGTGTGTGTTGATGGACGTTAAAAGAACCCGTCCCAGGTGTGTGTCGGTGGACGTTAAAAAGAGAACCCATCCCCGGTGTGGGTTGGTGGACGTTAAATGTTAGGAGAATCTATCCCTGGTGTGTGTCGGTGGATATTACCGTCCCTGGCATGTGTCGATGGACATCACCTATCCCCGGTGTGTGTCGGTGGATAGAGGATCGGCGTGTGTTGAGTAAAACTGCCTGTGTGGGTAGTATTAATTGGAACACATGTTGATTGTGATCGTTGCGTCTTATTATAGGGTAAACTTGTGTGGCATGGTATGGGACGTGTCATAACAATTTTACCTTATAATCGGGACGCGTGTGATGAATTGATGCACGATGAGTGGCGCACTGATGTGCAAGAACGCATGAGAATCATGGCATCGTTGATTTCAGTCATCCATGAGTTAAGCACATTATTTATGGCACGCACGCAAAAATCGATAACGTGCAGGGTGTGGCAATGGCCAGGTGAGATCACTTGTGATACGACTTGTGTGTAATTGATGAACTGCATTATCTAATGGCCATGTGCTTTGAGCATATTATGTTGAGTGATATCATGTAGGATATGGCGTACCATGTAAGGTTGTATGCGAATCGACTGTTGGTTGTTGCTTGTAATGGAGTAGTTCTGGATATATACCCTAAGTTGAGTTGGTGTACTAACCGGAGCTTAGGGGTGGAACTCGCTAAGATTTATATCTCACTGGTTATTAAATAACCATTTTTCAAGACCCTAGTGTGAAGAGCTAGTAGCTTGAAGCGGAAGGGACAGGAGCATAAGTGGCTTAGTAGTTCTTTATGACATAAACCTTCTGTATAAGCTTGAAGAGTTTATAAAAGTGTATTTGATTTGAATTTGGTTGTCCTATTTTTCTATCCCATGTATGTCATTATCAGGGGATTAGTTAATTCGCTTCCGCATGTGCAATAAAATAAAAAAGGTCGGTGAAGAGTTCTGAGAACATCGCGAAATTTTATCGACCATCGGAGGTTGTGCACGCGCTCGAGGTTCGAGGCGTGACACTTGGAGGGGGACAAAGGGGCCATAAAGTCAAGCCAAATATCTTAGAACTCAAGTGCAAGCCCCACCAACCTTCAACCCTATCCCAACAGCCATTTCTCCTCCAAATCTTCTCCAACAAGGCAACTTTGATGCCCAAAATGTTGCAGCCCCTATGGCCTAGGAATTTCACCAATTCCAACTTCAATTTAACACTAAATTTCTATAACTCCATCCAATTTGATCCCAAAAAATACCAGCTAAGGTATCCACATCAAATCCACAATTCTCCTCCCCAAACAATCCATCTTGAAGGCCAAAAATGCGCTCAATTTAGCCCATATGAACTTTTTGAACCAGTTTTGTCGAATTTCAATTTTTCCCAAAATCCCGAGTTTGCCGAAATTTCTTCAAATGATAAGTCGATGTCCCTAAAATAAATGGTGACATGCCACAACTTTTGATTCCTGAAACTAAGTTCAATTTTGTGGTTAATTTCAACCGGACGCGATTTTAGCGTGACCTAACCTACTGGGTAGTTTTTAGGAATTTTTAGCACGTTTGACCCATGGTCGATTATTTTCGTTCCACATTGTGTATCTTTGATACATTGGTGACTCTCAGTTGTCGTAAAAATCTCAAGGTTTCAATTACGAGCACATGATATAGAATCGATAGAAAAATCAGTCTAGTGTTGTTCGACGCAAATTTTGCAATCAGGTAAAATCACCAACTATTTAATTACATGCCTCTGTCGACTTGACATATCTCCAGTCTTTAATCGATTTTAACGATGCCGTATTGACCCTTGCAGATTAGCATGGTCAAATAGTCAATTTCGTGTCGAATTTTCAAGTCAGTTGTGTTTAGATTCCTTAACGACTTCATCTGAGAAATTAGTTATCTCGTGAGTGATCAACTCAGAGAAAAAGACTATAGGTGTGTCAATGAAAAGCCTATTTCATATAATCGGTACAAGGTCGAAAACCAGGATGTCACAACTCTTCCCCTCATATAAAAATTTCGTTCTCGAAATTTAAACCATTATAAATTTTAATAAAAGAAGTGGGAGTATTGTCGTCTCATTGAGTCTTCACTTTCCCAAGTCGCTCCTTCTATTCCATGGTGTTGCCATACCACTTTGACTAAGTGAACTGTCTTGGTACGTAGAACTTACTCCTTGCGATCTACAATCTGAACTAGTCTCTCCATGTATAACACTCTGTCGTCCACGTCTAATTCTTCAAAATTCAACATGTGGGTCGGGTCAGGCTTGTATTTTCTCTACATTGACACGTGGAAGACATCATGCACTTGCACCAATCTTGGCAATAGCACAAGACGATACACCAAAGTCCCAATTCTCTCCAGAATCTTGAATGAACCAACGTACCTCGGACTCAGCTTCCCTTTCTTGTCGAAGCGCGAAATACCCCTCATTGGTGACACTTTAAGAAAAATGTGCTCACCAACTTAGAATTCTAATGGTCTTCTACGCTTGTCAACATAACTTTTCTGGTGACTCTAAGCGGTCCTCAGTCTTTCTCAAATCACTGCAACCGCATCCACTGACTACTGAACTAACTCAGTGCTGGTGATCTTTCGCTCTCCAGCTTCATCCTAACACATTAGCGTTTTACACGCTCTACCATACAACACTTCAAACGATGCCATCTGAATACTCTGCTTATAGTTGTTGTTGTAGGCAAACTAGACAAAATGAAGCGATTCCTCTCAGCTTCCCTTAAAATCCAACACGCAAGCTCGCAGCATGTCCTCAAGGGTTTGAATTGTCCTCTCAAACTGGCCATCCATCTGCGGATGATAAGCCGTATTGTACTGCAGCTTTGTTCCTGAGGGAGTTTGCAAACTTTTCCAGAAGGCTGTTGTGAACTTCGGGTCTTGATTAGATGTAATCATCACTAGAATTCCATGCAATTGAACTATTTAGCGCACATACAAATTTGCATATCAGTCCAATGCAAAGTCCTTTCGTCCGGTGATGAAATGAGCAAACTTCGTCAATCTGTCAACCGCAACCCAAATGGAATCATTACCCCTCTGACTCCTTGGTAAGCCCATCACAAAATCCATTGTGATATGTTCCTATTTCCACTCGGGAATCTTGAGAGGTTGCAATAGTCCTCCCAACTTACAGTGATGTGCTTTCACTTACTAACATATCAGACACTTGAAGACATGCTTGGCGATATCTGCATTCATACTGGTCCTCCAATAATGTTGACGCGGATTTTGGTGCATCTTCGTACTACCTAGATGAGTGATGTAACTGCTACAATGAGCTTCTAACAAAATCTCTTCTTTAAGCTCTACATCGTCAAGTACATACAATCGTTCACGGAACTTCAATGTTCCATCTTCAAAAATCTGAAAATCAGCCTTTCTCTTTTCTGCATCTTGTAGAATCTTCTGGATCTCTCGATCTGTTAACTGTAGCGTCTTAATTTTGATCTACACTTGCGATTCAATTCTAAGGGTGGCCATAAGATTTGAAAGGTGGCCTACCTCAAATTGGAAAATTGAATCTTGGGCTCTCTTGAGTTAGATCCACTCTTGAATCACCATCTACGCAATCGAAGACTTCCGACTCAATGCATTTGCGACCTTGTTAGCCTTTCCAGGATGATACACGATATCACAATCATAGTCCTTCAGAAGTTTCATCCAACGGCACTGTCTCATATTCAACTCCTTCTAAGAGAATAAATACTTGAGACTCTGATGGTCGGGAAAAATATGGAATCTTTCTCCACACAACCAGTGTCTTCAAATCTTCAGAGCGAAGATAATCCCTACGAGTTCTAAGTCATGCATCGGATAATTCAGCTCATGAGGTCTCAACTGACGGGACACGTATGCAACGTCTCTGCCATGTTGCATTAACATGCAACCCAGTCCCCTGAACGACGCATCACTATAGATCTCGTATCCTCTAGGACTAGATGGAATTGTCAGCACTGGTGTGGTAGTTAGCTTCTGCTTAAGCTCTTAGAAACTACGTTCACACTTATCCGTCTATACAAACTTCTCTTCCTTCTTCAACAATTGAGTCAATGGCATGGCTAACGCGGAAAATCCTTCCACAAACCATCTGTAATAACTTGTCAATCCCAAGAAACTTATGATCTCTGTCACTGTCATCAATCTTGGCCAGTTGATAACTGCTTTAATCTCGATCGGGTCCAGGGAGATTCCTTCACCTGAAATCACGTGACCTAGGAACGCCACACGAGTCAACCAAAACTCGCACTTACTAAACTTGGCGAACAGTCCATGATTTCGCAAAGTCTGAAGCACTATCCTTAAGTGCCTTTCATGCTCTTTTGGACTTCTTAAGTACACCGGGATGTCGTCGATGAAAATGATCACAAACTGATCTAGATACTCCTTGAAAACACGATTCATCAGGTCCATGAAAGTAGCTGGGGCATTAGTCAAACCAAACAACATTACAGTAAACTCATAATGACTGTAACATGTACAAAATGTTGTCTTCGGTATATCTTCTTTCCTAATCCTTAGCTAATGATACCATGTCCTTAAGTCGATCTTAGAAAATATCGACGCTCCCTACAACTGGTCAAACAAGTCGTCAATCCTCGGTAGTAGGTACTTGGTCTTGATCATCACCCGATTGAGTTGTCGATAGCCGATGCAAAGATGCAACGAACCATCTTTCTTCCTCACGAATAAGATTGGTGCTCCCCAAGGTGATGCATTAGGATGTATGAATCCCTTATCCAACAACTCCTACATCTGTACCTTTAGTTCCTTCAACTCTAACAACACCATTCAATAAGGAGCCTTAGAGATTAGTTATGTCTCAAGGGCCAACTCAATCGAAAACTCGATCTCCCTTTCTAAGGGTAGATCAGGTAATTCCTTCAGAAACACATCTAGAAATTCTTACACCACTGCAATGTCCTCAATCTTCTGCTCCTCGACTATCGTATCCAGGACAGTTGCCAAGTAACCTTGGCAACCCCCGTCTAACAAACGGATTGCCTCGAGTGACAAGATTAAAGTAATCAAGGGTCCACCTCGACTCCCAATAACTCGAAACTCTCATCCGCTAACGGGTTAAACTGAATTGCTTTACGATAATAGTCAATTATAGCCCGTTGCTTGGTGAGCCAATCCATGCCAATTATAACATCAAAATTATACATGACTAAGACTATCAAATCTATCATTTTCTCTTGCTCACCGATAACCAACTTACAGCTGAGACAGCATATTGTAGACAACACCTTATCCTTTAACAGTGTAGATATACTAACTATTGACTCCAACAATTCAAGACTCAACCCTACCAGCCTAACGTACTGCTCAGCTATAAATGAATGAGTAGCTCCAGGATCAAATAAAGCATAGGCAGCATGGTAGTTCAGCGAGACCATACTTGTGACCACATTTGGTGAGTCCTCTGCCTGTCGTCTAGTGAAGGCATACACCCTTCCCTAAGCTGGAGGCCAGTTCATACCACCTCGCGGTGCATTCTATAGTGCATATCCCATGTTTTGTCCCATTGGTGGCGGCAGTGGTAGCTGTGATCCCATCGGTCTTCGAGGACATTCCTTGACTTGGTGACCCTACTTGCCACATCCATAACAAGCACCCGTCACAAAATGGCACGCGGCCAATCCATGTCGTCTCCCATAGTAACGACATACACCATTACGGCTCGGTGTTGACTTTCCTATCCCACACTTCCTGTTGGGTGGAACAAGGTATCTTCCTCCAGTCATCATCTTCTTCCCAAACCGATTTCCATCCCTATTCGACCCAAACCGCAACCCAGATGTGGTGGCTCGTTCGCTCAGGTTCCTCTCCATCAGCTGAGCCCGCTCATACAAGTCATCGTAATCCTTCAGGTTGAGTGGTATCAGCGGGTCTTTCAATTTCGGCCAGAGGCCATTCCTAAACCTCCTAGCTCTGTTTATTGGATACTCTATCAGTCTAAGGTGTACTGCAACAGCTATGACAGCCTAAATTTCGAGTCTATTTTTGATTGACTGAATTAGGCTTATCATCGACGTGCCTATTGTCTTTTTCTCTGAGCTGATTACTTACAAGATAACTAATCTATTTAGTGAAGCAGTTAAGGAATACAAACGCGACTAACTTGAAAATTCGACCAGAAATCGATTGCTCGACCAT
The DNA here is from genome assembly GCA_014182375.1 of Eucalyptus virginea. NCBI lineage: Eukaryota > Viridiplantae > Streptophyta > Magnoliopsida > Myrtales > Myrtaceae > Eucalyptus > Eucalyptus virginea. The sequence goes on from CM024522.1 coordinate 11,349,432, forward strand.
GCTAATCTGCAAGGGTCATTACGGCACCGTTAAAATCGATTAGAGACCAGACATAGGTCATTTCGACAAAGGCATATAATTAAAGTATGGGTGATTCCACCTTATTGCCAAATTCTTGTCGAACAGCACTAAACCGATTTTTTTGTCATTTTCGTACCCTGTGCCCGTATTTGAAACCTTGAGATTTTTACGACAACCAAAAGTCGTCAATGTGTCAAAGATGTACAATAGGGGTCAAAAATAATTAACTGCGGGTCAAAGGCGCTAAAAATTCTTAAAAGCTATACAGTATGTTAGGTCACGCTAAAATTGTATCCGGTTGAAATTAACTACGAAATTGAATCCGATTTCAAAAATTGAAAGTTCTTGTGTGTCACAATTTATTTTAGGAACATTGACTCCTCATTCCAAGAATTTTTGGCAAGTCTAGGATTTTCGGCGAAAAACTAAGATTTGGCGAAATTGGACCGAGAAATTCGGATAGGCCAAATTGAGTGGATTTTTGGCATTCAAGATAGATCAATTGCCGCGGGAAATTATGGAATTTGATGTGGACTTCCTCGTTGGCATTTTGGCCATTTAATTTGAGGCCAATTGAGATGAATTGAGTGCAATTGAAGGGGAGATCCACAAAATTTGTAGCCATGGGGGGTGCAACATTTTGGACACCTAGAGTGGCTTCTTAGAGAAATTTTGGATGGCATAAGGCTACTAGACTCAGCTGTGGACTTTGGGGGCATGATACTCAAGTGTTAGAGATATTTCTAGTTAACTTGTGAGGCTTGTGTCCCCCTTCAAGCCAGCAAAACTTCTTCTTCCTTCTTGCCTCATCCTCCTCCATTGTTGTTATTGGATTGCTCAAGACCAGCAGAGAAGACTAGCCAAGCCAACAGCAGCCGTCGGTGTCAACCTTCGCCTGTCCGAGTGCCGCCTGAGCCCGCCAAAGCTGCTCGACCGCGCCCACTCACCATCCGCTCATGCGCTATCCCCGTGAGTCCAAGCTGCCGTTGCCTCCACCTAGTTCCGCTGCCACCATCCGCCACCCACCTGGCTATTTCCAGCCACCATTGCCGTTTGGTCTAGCTCCTTCTAGCCAGCCACAAAGCCGAAATTTCAACTATGGGCTGAGACTTCGTGACTTGTTTCCAGCCCTTTCGTAGCCTCCCTTGGTGTCGCTCCAGGCTTAAGTCTCACTCGCCTCCACGTCGCCGTCGCTATGAACTCACTGGCTCGCCAATCCAGTGAGTTTACTTGCTAAACTCCACTTATGGAGTTAATGATACTTAGTGGGTAATTAGATTAGGCTAAGCCTGATTTAAGTGGTTAGATTAGTGTAATTAGTGATTTAGTTGATTAATTATGCTAAGTAGGTGGTTAGATTAGATTAGTTAAGGGTTAATTAGATTGTATGATTTAATTAGCATAGTACATTATTTTTCTAAGTCCAATTAGGTGGTTAGATTATGGTTTAAAGCTTAATTAGTGAATTATTGATTTAAATTGCATTTATTTAATTATTTTTATAATTTATTTAATTATTTAATATTTTTCGAAAATTATCTTTGGGATAGCCGATCGTTAAAATTTTGTGCTAATTGTCATTGTCCAATTAGTTTGTGCAATTGATTGTTAATTTGTGCAATTAAGTGATGATTGTGATTTTTGAGTTATTATTTCAAAATTAAGGACTTTTGGTATTTAATCAGAAAATATCGGGTATCATTTTTTTACACCAAAAATATTTTTAAGTGCTATATCAAATAGTGGGATTTTTAAAAGAGATGATCTCAATTTTTATAGCTGAATCTGACCGTGTATCCACACACGATTATTTTACCAGGTATTTTTAATATTAAGAAAATAGGCAAAGTTCGTTATTTTAACTAAGGCATTTGAGTGCAAAGCACAATGTCCTTGGCCGAGATTGGATGGTGGTGTGAATATTTTGAAAACCCATCCCTTGATGTGTGTCGGTGGACGATGCTCTTTCGGGAATGCCCCTGGATAACAGATGCCAGTCGCGGTAGATGCTGGATCGATGCTCTTTCGAGATTGCCATCTCTAGGTAGACGTTGCCATGCTCAATGGGGTGAGACGATGCCTAGCTATGCCAAAAGACTGCCAAATGTCGAGTAAGCCGTGCCCGTTGGGCCATGATTAAAATTGGAACGAGTGAATGATTGAAATAAGCATGCCTGATTATGGGACAAAATTGTGTGGCACGGAATGTGACGTGTCATAATGATTTGGCCATATAATCGGGACCCTTGTGATTGTTTGAGATATAAGTTGAGGCGTTCCAATTTTTGAGTGTTGTTATTGCGCATAGCTATTATATGAATAGTATTGACGTGTAAAAATGAATTGAGGCGAGGTGAGTCTCATTGGTTGTGTGATTAGATCTTCTTTAGGCGTATTTCCTTCCTAATCGAGGTTAAGGAGGTAAACTTGCTAAGACATTGTCTCACCCCATCGTGGGTTTAATTTTTCATGTCCTTAGATGGAGAAGCGTCAAGTACAATACGAGGTCCTGCAGACGATGGATTTCGAGCAAACCTTCCGACCTATTCCTAGGACTACCCTGAGTCAAGAGCTAGTTGACTCTATGGTGTGGGTCAACAGGGACTACCCCAGTTAGTACCTCACCAATTCATAGCATGGTTCATTGGCTTTCGACAAGGGAGCCAGGAGAGTCCCCTATTGAGTTTCGACGGGCTTCCCATTAAGACTGGGCAGCGGGAAGCAACTCACCTAATGGATCTCGACACTCCTGACCATGGACGAGGAGTCTAGTTGTCACGCCCTGACCTTCAAGCATGCACACATCTCTCTTTGATCGATACAAATTTGCGACTTCCCAAGACGAGTCGCCAACCCTTTCATTTTTAATGCACATGCGGAAGCGAAATAATAACCCCCAACAACAAAAAGCATGGGATGGGAAAGCAAGGCAACACTTCACAAAAGCACACTCTTATAAACAACGGGGTTTAGGTACAAAACGAGTTTGGTCGAAAGCCTACAAAAGATCAGCTCTCCAAAAAAGAACTGTCCTATGACATACTAGTCAGACACATATGCCAATCTTTCGAACTCCACCTCCACAGACTCCGGGGCTTTGGTCTTCCACAACCACCATTTAAGGACCTGAAAATGGTTATACAATAACCAGTGAGATAATGTCTCAGCAAGTCCACCCCCTAAACCCTTATTAGGAAGAAAATATACCTTAGGGCGCTCTAGTCACACAACCATACAATTTGAATAGAGGACTTACCTCGCCTCAGTTCCTTCCTACTCGTCACGACATTTTATATCACAACCATATGCATATAGCAATTTCACACCTCAATTAGAATGTCTCAATTAATCACAGGGGACCTAATTATAAGGCCAAACCGTTATGACACGTCCCATACTGTGCCACACAGTTTTATCTCATAATCAGGTGCATCTTACTCAATCAATCATGCGTTCCAATTGATAATTACGCCCCTCTAGGGCACGGCCTATTCCCAAGTTCGGCAGTCTACTGGCGTAGCCAGGCATCATCTCACCCCATTAAGCATGGTTACGTCTCTCAAAGACGGCATTCCATAAGGGAGCATCGGTCCAAAATCTACTGCGACTAGCATCCATTGGTAGGGCATCCCATATAAGGGCACGTCCAGGTCAACAGCTTAGGATGGGTTCTATTAACCAACATACGACCATTCAATCCCGGCCCAAGACACCGTGCATTGCACTCAAATACCTCAATTAAAATAGTGATCCTAGCCTATTTTCATCGTATTAAAAATACCCGGTGAAAATAATCGTGTGTGGGTACACGGTCAGATTGAACCTTGAAAACTAATGTTCTTCCTTTTAAAAATCCCACTATTTTATATAGTATTTAAAACTATTTTCGGTGTCAAAATCCGACACCCAGGATTTTCTGAGTAAATATTGAAATTCACAAATCTTGGAATAAATTACCCAAAAATCCAATCAACACTCCCTTAACCAAAAAAAAATCCAATCAACACTCAATTTGCACAAATTAACATCCAATTACATAAACCGAACATACCATTGCAATCAGCACAAAATTTCGGTCACCGATTATCTCGATCTAATTTCTGGAAAATATTAAATAATTAAATAAATTACAAAATAATTAAAAAAAAAGAAATTGAGTAAATAAATAAATTGCAATTAATTAGACTGAACGCTTAATTAACCTAACCATGCAGACACCTGATCAATCAGGTCAACTTTAGCCTCATTCATATAGCCAAAACTCCAAAACCCCTTTTAAAAATAAACTTGGTACCCTTTTTTTTTTTTTTGTTCAAACTCTCTGAAATAAATTCGTGCGGGGTCCCATATTTAAAATTAACCCGCCAAACTATGCACGCACCTCATATAAAAACTCCTCGTTTTATTGAGCACATAAAACTTGGCATCCAAACCCGACACCATATTTCTTTTATAATTTCTTTTCCAACCCTCTCTTTTGAAAACAAACCTTTAGCAACCTCCTTTTTTTTCTTCAAGCATTTAGAAATAAATTTGTAGGCGCTCACATACTCAAAATTAAATCATCAAACTTTGCATGCACCTAGTTTAAAACCTTATTGCTTTATTGGGCAAATAATTTTCGTCGTCCGGACCCGACACCTCTTTTATTTTCTATTTTAAAGTCCAAAGGGTCACCTTTTGCAATAATATCAAACAATCAACATAGAGTAATCCATCTCATGACCTCACACATAAGTTCTCAGCATGCCACAAGTCCACCACATCACTAAATACACCTCATTCAGCAAGCACAACATAAAAAACAACCACAAAACCATAACCGGTCCTAATTGGCAGAAACCGGGCCACTCGTGCGTCTCCAAGTTTAAATCCAAAAATCTAATTAAACAAGTTTGTAAAATTCTCAAATTTGAATATGTTGTAAAAGACACATAAACAAACATTTTTTTTATGAAAACACCTTAGCCCAAATCCTTCTGGATTAAGATCAGTAAATCACTCAAATCAATATAAAAACTGTCTGTTTCTAGAAATCACGTTTTCCAAAACTAGCTTGGTTAGAAGTCCAAAACTTGTCCGTTTAATTTGAAATTTGAATATGATAAACTAGAATATGTGACAAACAAATTTTGTGAAGAAAATATTTTTAAATTCGAACCCAAAGAGTTGATAAAAATCCCTAGAATCTCGAAAGGTCACAAATTCCAGCACAGTCCAAGATTCTGTTTGCAAATGACGGAGCTGATATCTCCTTTTTCTAAATTCCTAAACATCTTGAGAAAAATATATGTTATAGTTGGAGATGTTTAAGACATTTCTCAAAAAGGAAGCAACCTCAAATTCACAAGCCATTTTAATCTACAAAAACGGCAAAGGGCGAGGGTCCAGAAATCCAAACTGCAGAAAGTCTACTGATTTGGACTAATCGAACCTCATTAGTACTAATCTCACCAATTAGATTAATGCTAATCCATTCTAAGGCTAATCTAACCATTCTAGATTATCACTAATCCATACTTAAGCTAATCTAAACAACCCTTAAGCATAATTAACCTCATAAGCAAGGTTTATTGAGTAAACTCATTGGTTTAGCGATCCAATGAGTCCACGGCGATAGCGGCGCAACGACGATGAGATCCCGTAACTACTGAGTCTCCAACGGAGGCTCAACGGCGAAGGACAAAACCTTACAAGCTCACAGCTAAGGGGCTCGATTCTGGTTTTGTTCTTCTGGGTTGATCTTGGCTTGGCGGTTCTGCTTGGCGGAATTTGCTGGTCGAACATTGGACACCGAGGAGCTGCTGAGTTGGTGTGGTTGATTGGCGTTGGACGGTGGCTGATGGTGGAACAGCTTGGTGGTGTTGGCATGGCTGTGGTGATTGGGTGGTGCAATGGAAATGCTGCAAGAGGAAGCCGATGGTATGGAGGAGATATGGTGATAGTGGATGGGTGAATGGGTGGGGATGATGATGATGGGGGACTAGGTGATGAAGGAGAGAGATGGAGGTGTTATCAGTGATGGTGAAATGAAGGGGAATGGGAAGAAAATGGGAAAGGCAGAAACGTGGGGTTGAACATGCGTGAGGGTGAGGGAGGGAAAGAAATGAAGAAAAAAGGAAGAAGTGGGGCGGCAGATAATGGGGAAAGAAACGTGAGAGAGAGAGAGAGAGAGAGAGAGAGAGAAGGGGGGAAGGAAGTCAAGATAAGCAGGACTTTAAGGCTAAATATCTCCATTTCCATCAATGCAAACCCCTAAAGTCTTGGCCACCAAAGTCCACTAGCCATCCAATGAGAAATTAGCTTCAATTCCACCCATTTAAGTCATTTTGGGCAGCCAAATTGCCCAAATATCCTCCCATCCGAATCTCCATTTCATTTCCGAATTGTCTGAAATTGATTTTCCACAAAAATCCCGGACTCGACAGAATTTCTCCGAAAGATGAGATGAGATCCTAAAAGTAAATCATGATATGCTCGAATGTTCGATTCTCGAAACCAAGTTCAATTTCGTGGTTAAAATCGACCAGACACGATTTTAGCACGACCTGACCTACCGAGTAGCTTTTAGGGATTTTATCGCATTTGACCCATGATCGATAATTTCGATCCACGTTTGTGCATCTCTGACTCGTAGTCGACTCCCAATTGTCGTAAAAATGGCAAGATTTCAATTACGGACACCGAGTATAAAATTGATCAAAACTGAGTTAGTGTCGTTTGACGTGAATTTCGCAATCACACGAAATCACCCGCAATTCAATTATGTGATTCTTTCGAATCGACCTATATCTGATCACAATTCAATTATAACGGTGTCGTATTGACACTTGCTGATTATTAACGTCGAGCAATCAATTTCTGATTGCGTTTGTGACACCCTTCGAACGGCCCCCAATATGTTTAGGTCGTCACAACTCGCTTTATCTCTCTCTTACAAAACTTGAAGGTCTATAAAATCCTGGGGGTTTATAAATTTTTAGATTGGTCCCCGCACAGCATATAAATGTATAGCAGAAGCGATATCACATCTCCTTATCTCAACAATTTTGGAATGATGCACACCCACTAGACAATTTTATAAGATAAAGCTAAGCAATTGTATTTACATAAGCTTGATAGACATCATAGGTCGGTACACCAAAATTTGCCGTGGTTTCCTACACCCGGCTACATACGCAGAAGATAACTCGACCTTCCCTTGGCTTTCCTTTTCATCCAGCCCTTCACAAAAGTCTATCAGATAATGCCGACTGTCCGGAAAGTGTCATCTGCTACCCATCACACACAATCACACCCGGCCTAGTCCATTGGCTAGCGGCAATGGCAACATCCCTAGCATCATCCCATCGCAACGAATGTGCACCAATAGGAACTCTTGAACCATGGGGCCTTTAGGTAGACCCACGTCATACATGACTAAAACTCGTACACGGATGAAGACCAATCCTCGAACACCGACATGGATGTACTCCAAACACGAGCACTCAACATCGACTGGGACACCATAAAAAGTACCACGTGTGGCAGGTAACAGAGGCATCTTTTAATATGAAATATTAGTCCCCAAATAGGGTGAGTACAGCCACTCAGCAGTAAAAGATTCATCAAACTATATCAAGCATTACCATTAATATCCAGATTCATGTATGGTAAACAAAAACAAGTAATTAAAGAATAAGCATGTATCAAAATCATGAAATCCTTCAATGTGATGGCAAATGCGGTCTTAATGGGTCAAGTGCAACATATCCAACATGAACAAATCTCGATCATAGGGCCAAACTGTAATAACAAGTCTCGTTCCATGCCATACATTTAGTCTTATAACCAAACCACACACACATATCGTAGGATCATCCATTTTATCATTCAAAAGGCTTCATTCCCCGGAGGACCAATGTTTGCGTCCCTCCAGCATTCGCATCCATCCTAACATCACGAAAGCCTCCGGCTTTCAGCCACTTAGGGCCACCAAGCATCTGGAGTGAATCACACCTCTAGGCATCTCGTACCCCACCTAACATCACGAGGAACCTCGGGGGCCTCCCATGAAAATGGTTACCCCGACCATCCGGAATTACGTACCGACAAGCATACCACCAGGCATCCCGAAGCTCCCGGGGAAATACCTCTGGCATTCAGCCACTTAGGGCCACCAGACATCCACAGGGCATCGACTCATTCGATCCTTTGGGCATCCCGACTCCTGGGACATCGTTGACCCGACGGTCCAACGGTAACAGTTTAACATTTTAAATTTACAAGAATACTTTCAAATGCCAAGAACAATCTATTTCATGTACTCTCTATCTAATTTTAATATTGCATAAATATCCACCACCAGTACCATCATATCACATAACCATTCAAAACATATTCACCTTTGGAACACTTTGTGGAAATTCGAAAAGAAAACAGCTCGATTTTACAATGCAGAGTTCTGGTAAAAATTTCGAAATAAATGTTAAATGAGCTCGGAAAATTATGAAAGTTTGACATGTTATCAATGAGACCTAAAGAAAATTTTTTTATGAAGAACACCAAGTCAAATTCCTTACGTATCGAGAGTAAAAATTTCAGTATTCCTTGCTAACGTTCTGTAAAATTTCTAGATTTGGCATTTTCGTAGAAAAATCATTTCGTCAATCAAATCTTGTCCATTTATCCTAAATTTTTTATATGTTATTTTTACAGATGTTTTCTCCAACTTTCATTCTGGATTCAAAGTCAAATTTTGGCTAGAAAATTTCAGAAAAATCAAGAAATCACCGAAGGTCATACTGTCCTTTGCAAAAACAGTCTACTAACCTAAAGAGAATTATTCCTACCCTTGAATCTCGGCATCCAACGCCCGCAATTAAGTGTATACAAGTGTATTACACTACAACACACCCTCTTCACTTCCAAAAATCCACCATAGTTAGATCTTTAAATTCTCGTTCCAATTTAACATTTGAAATCCACAATATATGCCCTATTTTTACTTAGCTTCTAGATCTAGCTTCATCTTATATGTCAAAGATCAACATGCAGCTCTCAATTTCACATTTTCTCCCATCTACCAACTCCTCACTAGATAGTAACAGCAAGCAAAACATAGATTAAAGAACTTCTACTTGCTTTAAGTCTTCCTATTCGCTTGCTAGCCAAAAACAAAGGTTTGGGATTTCGGCTTGGCTCAACCGGCGACGGGGATCAGCAGCGTCGACGGTGGTAGCTCGGACACGGCACGGGCGGAGGGTGGCCCTTCCTTCTCTGCCCTCACATGCTCGGACCCTCACTCGAACTCTCTCTCTCTCTCTCTCTCACTTGCTTGCCTGCTCACTCTCTCAACCTCACTCCCCGTTGCCGAAAGCTTTTGCTTTCTTTTGATTAATTAATTTGCTAACTAATTTTCTTTTTGCATGTAGGTGACAAGTGTTTTCATGGAAATGACAAGTGGAAGATGAATAAGGTAAGCATGGACAAGTGTAAGATGGCATGCATCTCCCTCCCCTTGTCCGGTTTTCTTCTCCTCCCCCCCCCCCTTCTTTCGGTCGACAGCTTTAGGGCCCTTATGGGCTGCTTGGGCCCAAAAGTTTTGGGGCCAAAAGAATGTCCAAATAAAAAGGTCCATAAACTTTATAATATTAACCCATAATCTTTGCACCATTATGAAGCATTTTATTTAATCAACTTTTTTTGTCTTAATTTGATGGCCATTGGCCCTGCTTTGGTCAATATTTCCTTCACAATATTGACTAAAACATCGACCAAATGGAAAGAGATTGGGGCAGCGTTGGGCGCAGGTGATTCCTCTTTTCCACGTGGCCATCCATGTTCTTCAGGCATGGCCATGTTCTGTTCTTCAACTCTCAAAATCAACGGATCGCCGCCTATCCAAGGGTCGTCAAAATTCTCGGATCCCACAATTCTCCCCTCCTTAGAAAATTTTGTCCTCGAAATTGGACATTACTTATGTCTCATTAAACAAAAGAGGGCACTTTTCCTTCATTTCTTTTTCACTTTCCCATGTGGCCTCTTCAATATCATGATGTCGCCACAACACCTTAACCAGAGAAATTTTCTTCGTCCGTAGGACTTGTTCTTTTCGATCTAATACCCGTATTGGCTCTTCTATGTACCTCACTTTCTCATCCACTTTGATGACTTCATGATTGAGTATGTGACTAGAATCCGGCCGATACCTCCTCAGCATCGACATATGGAACACATCATATAAATTTCCCAATTTAGGAGGCAGCGCCAAACGATAGGCTACGTCTCCTATCCTTTCGAGTATCTCAAAGGGTCCAACAAATCTAGGACTTAATTTTCCTTTTATTACAAATCGTGATATCCCTTTCATTGGAGATACTTTAAGAAATACATGATCTCCCACATTAAACTCCAAAGGCCTTCTACGCCTATCCGTATAGTCTTTTTTATCGGCTTTGGGCTGTCTTAAGTCTTTTTCTTATAATCTCAACCGCTTATGTAGTAACTTGTACCAACTCAGGTCTTGTCAATTTTCTTTCACCTACTTCATCCCAACAAACCAGAGTTGTACATCTTCTTCCATACAACGCTTCATAGGGAGCCATGCCTATACTTTTCAGAAAACTATTGTTATTAGCGAATTCTACCAAATGTAACTTTTCATCCCGACTTCCTTTAAAATCAATGACGCAAGCCCTTAACATATCTTCTAATATCCGAATCACTCTTTCTATTTGTCCATCTCTCTGAGGATGAAAAGCAGTACTAAACTGGAGCTTAGTCCCTAAGGCAATCTGAAGACTTTGCCAAAATTTTAAAGTAAATCTTGGGTCTCAATCTGACGTGATAGTCACTGGAACACTATGTAAGTGTACTATCTAATTTACATATATCTCAGCATATTTATCCATTGGATAGTCTATGCAAACTGCTAGAAAATGAGAAGATTTAGTCAGACGATCCACAATTACCCAAATAGAGTCGTGGCCACTTGATGTCCTTGGTAATCCTTGTACAAAATCCATCGTCACATGTTCCCATTTCCACTATGGAATATCCAATGGTCTCAAAAGTCCTATGGGTTTGCGGTGTTCCGCTTTCACTTACTGACATGTTAAACACTGGGAAACATACTTGGCTATATCCATCTTCATGCCATTCCACCAATATTGTTGGCGTAAATTCCTGTACATCTTTGTACTACCCGGATGAATACTGTAGTTACTCCTATGTGCTTCTGATAGGATTTCCCTTTTTACTTCTTCATTGTCAAGAACACAGAGTCGTCCCTGACATCTTACCACTCCATCTTCAAAGACTTGAAATTCTGGTCTTTTTTCCTAAAGACACAACATTTCGTACTTTCACTATTTCCAAGTCAGATTCTTGCAAAATTTTAATTTTTTGGGTAATCTCCGGTTCAATTCTCAATGCAGTGACCATACCGGTGAGGTGATCTATTACTCTGACTTTGCTATTGACTTTAACAGATTCCATTATGTTATCCTTATACTGGCCAAATCCATAGTCGACTTGCGACTAAGAGCGTCTGCCACTTTATTTGCCTTTCCAGGATGGTACTGTATTTCACAATCATAATCCTTTAGCAACTCCATCCATCTCCTCTATCTCATTCTCAGCTCTTTTTGAGAAAACAAATATTTTAAACTTTTATGATCTGTATAGATTTTGAACTTCTCTCCATACAGATAATGTCTTCGTATTTTCAAAGCAAAAATTATAGCTGTCAATTCTAAGTCATGGGTTGGGTAATTCAATTCATGAGGTTTCAACTGTCTGGATGCATAGGCTATGACATCGCCATGCTGCATCAAAACGCATCCCAATCTTTTGTGAGACGCATCACTATATACCGTGAACCCATCTGATCCAGATGGTATTGTCAGGACTGGAGCCATAGTCAATTTTCTTTTAAGTTCTTGAAAACTCCTCTCACACTCTATACTCCACTCAAATCTTATGTTCTTTCGAGTTAACTTTGTCAATGGTCCAGCAAGTCGTGAGAATCCTTCAATAAACCTTCTATAATAGCCAGCCAGTCTTAAGAAACTTCGTATTTTAGTGGACGTTATCGGTCTCGGCCAATTTATTACCATCTCAACTTTTGTTGGGTCTACTGCAATTCCTCCTCCTGACACCACGTGTCCCAAAAATATTATCTAATCTAGCCAAAATTCACACTTACTGAATTTGGCGTACAACTTATGGTTTCTAAGGATTTGCAATACTACCCTCAGGTGTCGCTCATGCTCTTCAGGTCCTTTAGAATATATTAGGATATCATCAATGAAGACAATCACAAATCGATCCAAATAAGGCTTAAATATCCTATTCATCATATCCATGAATGCAGCTGGAGCATTTGTTAGTCCAAAAGGCATAACTAGGAACTCATAGTGTCCATAGCGAGTCCTAAATGCAGTCTTAGGAATGTCTTCTTTCTTAATCCTTAATTGATGGTATCCTGACCTCAAATCAATCTTAGAAAAAACTGAACTTCCTTGCAGTTGGTCAAATAGGTCATCAATTCTAGGCAAGGGATACTTGTTCTTAACGGTCACTTGATTCAGTTGCCTATAGTCAATACATAAATGCATTGACCCATCCTTCTTTTTCACAAACAAAACAGGTGCACCCCAAGGGGAAGCACTTGGCCTAATAAATTCTTTATCAAGCAACTCTTGTAGTTGCACTTTCAACTCTTTCAATTCCGTCAAGGCCATCCTATACGGAGCTTTCGATATCAGTCCTGTTCTAGGCATTAGTTCGATCTCAAACTCAATTTCTCGTTCAGGTGGTAACCCAGGCAGTTCCTCATGAAATACATCCTGAAATTCCCTAACCACTCGAATTTCATCTAACTTAGACTCTCTCTTAGTATAGTCCTTTACCACTGCCAGGCATCCTTGACATCCTTCATCAAGTAGTGCACAAGCTTCTACTACTGAAATAAGTGCTATAGAGGGGTTTGTCTGACCTCCGAAAAATTCAAAATTAGATCGGTCAGGTAAAACAAACCGGATTGCTTTCCTATAACAATCCATCTTAGCTTGATACTTATGGGGCTAGTCCATTCCGATGATAACATCAAAATCATACATGGCCATTACTACTAAGTCTATTTCCATATCCTGTCCCCTTATAGTTATCTTACATCTTTCACATACCAACGTAGACAATACCACATTCCTTAGCGGTGTGGAAACACAAAGAGGCATCTCAAGAGAGGTAGTTTCTATTTTACGCAACTGTCTATATCTTTCAGACACAAAAGAATGCATAGCGCCCGTATGAAATAATGCATATGCCTTTTTGCCATTATAGAAATTGTACCTAAGATAACATTTTTGGAAGCTTTCGCTTCCTCTTGGGTGACTGCATACACCCTTCCTTGTGATGGTGGCCTCTGTGGATTCCTTGATAGATTCAATCCAGCAATAAGTTGTTGCACTTGTCGTACCGAGTTGACACTTAGTTACGACCTCTCTTGTGGACAATTTCTCTTAAAGTGCCCCATCTGTCCACAACCAAAAAATTTTGGCGGACTATTACAAAATCCTAGCCCATGCTGTCCACCACACCTCTGACAAATATTACCCTGATAGGGTACTCTCCCTAGAACCGAGCCACTCTTGGCTTTTCCAAAATTCCCAAAATTATTCCTCTTCTTAGATTCCCAGGGCTGACTTTGTCCAGGATAGGGTCTCTTACCCCTTCGAACATCACTAAAGGTCATCTGCCTCTTGGATTCCGATCGCTCTCTCACTAATTCTTGCTCCACCAACTATGCCTTCTCATAAATCTCATTATAATCCCTTATATTCAAAGGCACTAATTGTTTTCTAATATTAGTCCTTAGTCCTTTTAGGAATCTTTTAGCCTTTTCCTCTCGATCCTCAACCAATCTGGGAGCATACCTAGATAATTCATAAAATTTTGCTTCATACTGGTCCACTGTCAACTCCCTTTTATTCTAACTGAACAAATTCTGTGATCTTCTTATCCTTGGCCCAATCAGAGAAATGCTTTCTATTGAAAGCTCTAACAAATTCATCCCAGTTTATATCAGTACCTAGTTGAAAGATTGTGTCTCTCAAAGCTCTCCACCAAAAATTTGCATTTCCTTCCAGTTGGTACTCTACCAAGATTATCTTTTCAACATCGCTACAGTTCAACAACTGGAAAATTTGTTCCATTCCATCAATCCAATGTTCTGCCTCCTCAGGACTTGCCATTCCAGTAAACTTAGGTGGTTTCAACTTTAGGAATTGTTCCACCGGTCCTTGAGTATGGCGTTCTGCTCCAAGTTGTTGCTAAGCTTGCCTTTCCATCAGATTTCCTATATTGGCCAATGCCTGCAGGATATCTTCCATCCGGGGTTCAGCCCTTGAAGCAGAGGCTTTAGCCCTTGGTGGATGAGAACTCCCAATTCGCACCATGATTTTCCTGCAGTTTTACCAAGCATTTGCCTTAGGAATAATTTGCGACTCGGTGTCACTAGTCAGATCATAAAATAAAGTTATTACTGAAGTTACATAAGTAACAAAGAGATGTTACTGACACACAAAAGCATCATCACACTAGTTACTAGGAATCTACGAGTGAATACCCATCACCCGTTGTTCAACGTTAGTCCACTACTCTTGGTTAGTACCCTATGGTGTGCACCATTCTATCCTCATTTCCATTTTAGGCTCCTTATCACTCCATATAAACCATTGCTCTAATACCAAGACCAACTGTGACACCCCTCGAGCAGCCCCCAATCCGTTTAGGTCGTCACAACTCGCTTTATCTCTCTCTTGCAAGACCTAAAGGTCTATAAAATCCTGGGGGTTTATAAATTTTTAGATTTGTCCCCACGCAGCATATAAATGTATAGTAGAAGCAATATCACATCTCCCTATCTCAACAATTTTGGAATGATGCACACCCACTAGACAATTTTATAAGATAAAGCCAAGCACTTTTATTTACATAAGCTTGATAGACATCATAGGTCGGTACACCAAAATTTACCGTGGTTTCCTACACCCGGCTACATATGAAGAAGATAATCCGACCTTACCTTGGCTTCCCTTTTCATCCAGCCCTTCACAAGAGTCTATCAGACAGTACTGGCAGTCCAAAAAGTGTCATCTGCTACCCATCACACGCGATCACACCTAGCCCGGTCCATCAGCTGGCGACGGCAGCAACATCCCTAGCATGATCCCGTCACGACGAACGTGCATCGACAGGAACTCCTGAACCATAGGGCCATCAAGTAGACCCACGTCATACATGACTAAAACTCGTACACGGATGAAGACCAATCCTCGAACACGGACAGGATGTGCTTCGAACACGAGCAATCAACATCGACTGGGACACCGTAATAAGTACCATGTGTGACAGGTAATAAAGGCATCTTTTAATATGAAATGTTAGTCCCCAAACGGGGTGAGTGCAATCACTCAGCAGTAAAAGATTCATCAAACTATATCAAGCATTACCATTAATATCTAGATTCAAGTATGGTAGACAAAAACAAGTAATTAAAGAATAAGCATGTATCAAAATCATGAAATCCTTCAATATGATGGCAAATGCGGTCTTAATGGGTCAAGTGCAACATATCCAGGATGAACAAATATTGATCATAGGGCCAAACTGTAATAACAAGTCCCATTCCATGCCATACATTTAGTCTTATAATCAGACAACACACACATATTGTAGAATCATTCATTTTATCATTCAAAAGGCTTCATTCCCCGAAGGATCAATGTTTGCGTCCCTCCGGCATTCGCATCCATCCTGGCATCACGAAAGTCTCCGGCATTCAGCCACTTAGGGCCACCAGGCATCTAGAGCGAATCACGCCTCCAGGCATCACGAGGAACCTCGAGGGCGTCCTATGAAAATGGTTACCCCAGCCATCCGGAATTACGCACCGACAAGCATACCACCGGGCATCCCGAAGCTCTCGGGGAAAAACCTCCGGCATTCAGCCACTTAGGGCCACCGGACATCCACAAGGCATCGATTCATTTGATCCTTTGGGCATCCCGACTCCCGGGGAATCATTGACTCGAGGGTCAAACAGTAACAGTTTAACATTTTAAATTTACAAGAATACTTTCAAATGCCAAGAACAATCTATTTCATGTACTCTCTATCTATTTTTAATATTGCACAAATATCCACCACCAGTACCATCATATCACATAACCATTCAAAACATATTCACCTTTGGAACACTTTGTGGAAATTCAAAAATAAAACAGCTCAATTTTACAATGCAGAGTTCTGGTAAAAATTTTGAAATAAATACTAAATGAGCTCAGAAAATTATGAAAGTATGACATATTATCAATGAGACCTAAAGGAAAAAATTTTATGAAGAACACCAAGTCAAATTCCTTACGTATCGAGAGTAAAAATTTCAGTATTCCTTGCTAACGTTCTGTAAAATTTCCAGATTTGGCATTTTCGTAGAAAAATCATTTCGTCAATCAAATCTTGTCCATTTATCCTAAATTTTTTATATGTTATTCTTACAGATGTGCTCTCCAACTTTCATTGGGGATTTGAAGTCAAATTTTGGCTAGAAAATTTCAAAAAAAAATCAAGAAACCACCAAAGGTCATACTGTCCTTTGCAAAAACAGTCTACTAACCTAAATAGAATTGTTCCTACCCTTGAATCTCGGCATCCAACGCCCGCAATTAAGTGTATACAAGTGTATTACACTACAACACACCCTTTTCACTTCCAAAAATCCACCATAGTTAGATCTTTAAATTCTTGTTCCAATTTAACATTTGAAATCCACAATATATGCCCTATTTTTACTTTAGCTTCTAGATCTAGCTTCATCTTATATGTCAAAGATCAACATGCAACTCTCAATTTCACATTTTCTCCCATCTACCAACTCCTCACTAGATAGTAACAGCAAGCAAAACATAGATTAAAGAACTTCTACTTGCCTTAAGTCTTCCTATTCGCTTGCTAGCCAAAAACAGAGGTTTGGGGATTTCGGCTTGGCTCAATCAGCAACAGGGATCGGTGGCATCGACGGCGGCAGCTTGGACACAGCACGGGCGGAGGGTGGCCCTTCCTTCTGTGCCCTCAAACGCTTGGACCCTCACTCTCTCTCTCTCTCTCTCTCTCTCTCTCTCTCTCTCTCTCTCTCTCTCTCACTTGCTCGCCTACTCACTCTCTTGGCATCACTCCCCATTGCCGAAAGCTTTTGCTTTATTTTGATTAGTTAATTTGCTAACTAATTTTCTTTTTGCATGTAGGTGACAAGTGTTTTCATGGAAAGGACAAGTGGAAGATGAATAAGGTAAGCATGGACAAGTGTAAGATGGCACGCATCTCCCTCCCCCTTGTCCAGTTCTCTTCTCCTCCCCCCCCTCTTTCGGTCGACGGCTTTAGGGCCCTCATGGGCTGCTTGGGCCCAAAAGTTTTGGGGCCAAAAGAATGTCCAAATAAAAAGGCCCATAAACTTTATAATATAAACCCATAATCTTTGCACCATTATGAAGCATTTTATTTAATCCCTATTTTTTGTCTTAATTTGCTGGCCGATCATGGAGAAGCAACGTGGCTAACGTTGGCCTTGCTTCGGTCAATATTTCCTTCACAATATTGACTAAAACATTGACCAAATGGAAAGAGATTGGGGCAAAGTTGGGCGCGCGTGATTCCTCTTTTCCACGCGGGCATCCATGTTCTTCACGCGTGGCCATGTTATGTTCTTCAACTCTCAAAATCAACAAATCACCGCCTATCCAAGGGTCGTCAAAATTCTCAGAAGCCACAGCATTCTCGAGTCCACCGCATTTATATCCCTTAACGACTTCATCTAATAGATTAGTCAACTCGTAAGTTGTCAACTCAGAGTAAATCGACCATCGGCATGTCAATGAAATGTCCATTTCATAAAATTGGGAGGGGGTCGAATTTTAGGATATCACACTAGTGCCTAGATGGCTTAGTAGCTCTCTCTCTCTCTTTGAGTTAAACCCTTCTTGTATATAAACTTAGTTTGTTTATAAAATGGTGTTTTGTTTTGATATATGATTGTCCAGGTTTTCTATCCCATGTTTGTTCTTTTCTGGGGATTTTTTATTTCGCTTCCTCTGGTGCATGATTCGTTTGGGTCGGCGACACATCCTGGAAAAGTTGTAATTTAGTCGACCACTAAGGGATGTGCGCGCGCTCGAGGTTCGGGCCATGACATCCCCACTCAAAGTGGTATCAGAGCTGGTCTGTGTTTGGAGTGATAAGGTGCGATTGGTCATGGGATAGTTAATAGGAAAGGCCTTTTTCATTATGTTGATGCATGTGATTGATAGCTTATTGGTAGCTTGTTTTGTGTGGGGCACTCAATTTCTAATTATGTATGGAATTGGAAAGCAGGTTCTATAGAGAGTATGCGAGATGAGTTACAAGGAGCAGAGGACTCCTAGGAAGAGGACAGTAGCCCCTATCACTCGGGGTAGGACGTCAACAAGGGTCGGTGCCCGAGGAAGATCGTAGGCTTGGGCTAGCGCAAGTGGATTAGCACTGTCGAACGTTGATGTAGGTGTAATAACACCTGGCAATCCCAATATAAACGGGATCGTACAGGCGCTCAAGATCCTAGGGAATTTGATGGGGCAATAGGCCCAAAATCAAGCCGCCACCACTACCGTCACTGTTACAACCGCTGCTACTACTGCCACCAATGCTACCATTGTTGCTGCTGCCGCACCTGCCAAAGTTCCACCTGGGAACATGGTTGCTAAGAGGCCGATGCACAAACTCATTGAGCAATTCCTGAAGTTGAACCCACCGAGGTTCATAGGAGCAAGTGACCCCGAGGCTGCAACACTCTGGGTCCAAGAGTTGGAGAAGGCGTTTGCACTGCTGAGGTGCACCGAGGAAAAGAATGTTGTCCTTGCAATATATTAGTTGTAGGGAAACGTAGGTATCTAGTGGAGGGCCACCAAAGGCAGAGTATTTCTAGAAGGCATGATTCGGTGTGGAACGCCTTCCTTGGAGCCTTTAATAGCAAATACTTTTTTGACAGTGTAAGGGAATAGAAGATGGAGGAGTTCCAGCGCCTTCATCAAGGTTTGATGACAGTAAACTAGTACAAGGCCAAGTTTGCCAAGTTGTCACAATATGCCCTGAGGCTAGTGGAAGACTTAGAGGACAAAGATAGAAGGTTCAGGAATGGCCTCAAACCAAAGCTAAAGAATCCACTAGTACCGTTAACCTAAAAGACTGCAACGATTTGTATGAGTGGGCCCAATTGATAGAGAGAAATCTGAATGAGCAAGCTATCGCATCTAGATCGAGGTTCCAACTCGATTAGGGATGGAAATCGGTTTGGGAAAAAACCGATGACTGGGGAAAGATCTCCTGTCCCACCCAACAAGAAGGGTGGGATAGAAAAGTCAACACCGGGCCAGATGGGCGTGTGTTACTTCTGTGGAAGGCGACACGGATCGATGCCACGCCATTCTAGGCCAAGTGCTTGTTTTAAGTGTGGCTAGCAAGGTCACATGGCCAAGAATTGTCCCAAAAGACTGATGGGACCGCAGTTGCCACCACCGCCACCAATGGGTCAAAATAGAGGATACACGCCACCAAATGCACTGCAGGGTGGTTTGAACCGACCTCCAGCTCAAGGAAGAGTGTACGTTGTCATGAGACGACAGGCATAGGACTTGCCTGATGTGATCACAAGTACTGTTTCACTAAACGATTATGCTACTTATGCTTTATTTGATCCTGGCGCTACTCATTTGTATATAGTTGAGCAGTTCATTAAGTTGGTAGGGTTGAGTCCTAAGTTGTTGGAGTCAGTGGTTAGTATATCTACACCGTTGAAGGATAAGGTGTTGTCTACGGTAGGTTGTCCTAGTTGCAAATTGGTTATTGGTGAGTGAGAGGGAAAGATAGATTTGATAGTCCTAACCATTTATGATTTTGATGTGATAATTAGCATGGACTGGCTCACCAAACAACGAGCTAAGATGGACTATTATCGTAAAGCGATTCAGTTTAATTTGTTAGCGGGTGAGAGTTTCTAGTTTATTGGGAGTCAATGAGGACCCTTAATTACCTTAATCTTGTCACTCGAGGCAACCCGTTTGTTAGACGGGGATTGCTAAAGTTACTTGGCGACTGTCGTGGATACGATAATGGAGGAGCAGAAGATTAAGGACATTACAGTGGTATAAGAGTTTCCAGATGTGTTTCTGAAGGAATTGCCTGGCTTGCCACCGGAGAGGGAGATTGAGTTCATGATTGAGTTGGCTCCCGCGACGGAGCCAATCTCTAAGGCTCCTTACCGCATGGCGTTATTAGAGCTGAAAGAACTGAAACTACGATGCAGGAGTTGTTGGATAAGGGATAAATATATCCCAATGTACCACCTTGGGGAGCACCAATTCTGTTCGTGAAAAAGAAAAATGGTTCATTGCATCTGTGCATCGACTATCGGCAACTCAATTAGGTGACGATCAAGAACAAATACCTGCTGCCAAGGATCGATGACTTGTTTGACTAGTTATAGGGAGCGTCGATATTTTCTAAGATCAACCTAAGGATAGGGTATCATCAACTGAGAATCAGAAATGAAGACGTATCAAATACAATGTTTCATATTCGATACGACCATTATGAGTTTACCGTGATGCCGTTTGGTTTGACGAATGCCCCAGCTACTTTCATGAATATGATGAACCGAGTGTTCAAGGAATATCTGGGTCAGTTTGTGATTAATATCTTGGTGTACTCAAGAAGTCCTAACGAGCACGAAAGACAATTGAGGATTGTGCTTCAGACTCTATGGAATCATGGACTGTATGCTAAGTTCATTAAGTGTGAGTTTTGGTTAACTCATGTGGCATTTCTAGGCCCCGTGATTTCAGGTGAAGGAATCTCTGTGGACCCGACCAAGATCGAAGCAGTTGTCAATTGGCCAAGACCGACAACAGTGATAGAGATCAGAAGCTTTTTTTGATTGGCAGGGTATTGCAGACAGTTTGTGGAAGGATTTTTAGCATTAGTCTCGCCTTTGACTAGACTGCTGAAGAATGAAGAGAAGTTTTTATGGACGAATAAGTGCAAATGTAGTTTCCAAAAGCTTAAGCAGAAACTGACTACCATACCAGTGCTGACAATTCCATCTAGTCTTAGAGGATACGAGATTTATAGTGATGCGTCGTTTAGAGGACTGGGTTGCGTATTGATGCAGCATGGCAAAGTCGTTGCATACGCTTCCCGTTAGTTGAGACCTCATGAGTTGAATTACCCGACACATGACTTAGAATTCATAGCAATTATCTTTACTCTGAAAAATTGGAGACATCATCTGTGTTAGGAAAGATTTCAGATCTTTACAGTTCATCAAAGTCTCAAGTACTTATTCTCTTAGAATGAGTTGAATATGAGACAGCGTCACTAGATGGAATTTCTCAAGGACTATGATTGCAACATCATGTACCATCTCGAAAAGGCTAATAAGGTCGCAGACGCATTGAGTCGAAAGTCTTCGATTGCGCAAATGATGATCAATGAGTGGATTTTACTCGAGGGAGCTCGAGATTCGATTTTCAAATTTGAGGTAGGCCACCTTTCAAATCTTATGGCCACCCTCATAATTGAACTAGAAATGCATATTAGAATCAAGACGATACAGCTGATAGACCTAGAGATCTAGAAGATTCTGCAAGAAGATACCGAAAAGAGAAAGGCTGACTTTTAGATTTCTCATGACGAGACACTGAAGTTTCGTGGACGACTGTGTGTACCTAACGATGCAGAGCTTAAAGAAGAGAACTTGTCAGAAGCTCATCGTAGTAGTTACAGCATTCATCCTAGTCGTACGAAGATGTATTAAAATCTGCGTCAACACTTTTGGTGGATCGGTATGAAGGCGGATATCGCCAAGCATGTTGCCAAGTGACTGACGTGTCAACAGGTGAAGGCCCGACATTGTAAGCCGGAAGGACTTTTGTAACCTCTCAAGATTCCAGAGTAGAAGTGGGAACACATCACAATGGACTTTGTGATAGGCTTACCAAGGAGTCAGAGGGGTAATAATTCTATTTGGGTTGTGGTTGATAGATTGACGAAGTCGGCTCACTTCATCGCCGTACGAAAGGACTATGCATTAGACAGATATGCTGAGTTATATGTGTGTCAGATTGTTCGTCTACATGGAATGCTAGTGACGATTACATCTGTTCGATACTCGAAATTCATAGCAGCCTTTTGGAAAAGCTTATAGACTACCTTGGGAACAAAGCTGCAGTACAGTATGGCTTATCATCCTCAGACGAATTGCTAGTTTGAGAGGACGATTCAAACCCTCGAAGACATACTGAAAGCTTATATACTAGACTTCAAAGGTGAGATAGCTAGTATAAGCACCTAGAGGGGGGGTGAATAGGTGCAAAAATAATTTTTCGAAATACGGAAGCAATTCTAGGCAGACGATAGAAAGGGAGTTCTCTTTTGATTAACAAAATGAAGTACGATCAAAGTAAAGTAAAGAGTAGGGAAGAGAAAATTGAACGCAAGGTTTATAGTGGTTCAGCTTATTCCAAGCCTATGTCCACTCTTCCGCACTGACAGCCCACCGGCTGGATTTCACTATGAACAAAAGAGAAGTTACAAAGACATGACTTTTCCTTAATTCCACAAAGTGTAGATATTCTACCACACTTCCTCAAGGATTCTCACAAATATAGACTCTATTTTGTGTACAAGATTTCTCTCAAATGAATTGACTAACAACAAGGAGCTTCAGACTTTGGAATTCTTCTATCGTGAACACACTCGAACAACTGGAACGTCTTCCTTATATACTCCTTTATGCCATCATACCCACTGGCACTTACCAAAGGAATTTCTCCAATCTACCCGTTGGACGGAATCAATTAGGAAGATCATTCGAGCTATTAAAGGAACATGTCGATAGCCCATCAATCATGTTCGCCCATACAATCAGGATCTCGGTTTCCATAAGTAGAACCTTCCAAGTATACTTTGTCAATCATCGGATCCTTAATCTTCGAGTCAATCATGATCAAATAAAGGATTTCGTCATGTCATATCCAGCTAAGAGATCTTCACCAGTCGATAAGGTCATATCCTTAATGAAACATCCAATTCTGAATAGCCTTTCTTCAACGGATTAGCAACTGTCAATGAGGATAGACTTTAAGTCTTGAGTCTGGCTGTCCGGAGGTCTTCAGACTTTAAATAGCGAGTCCGGAGATCTTCGGACTAGACCGATGGAAACGTTTTGTTAGCATCAAAACACTTCACAAAGATTTCTCCAACAATCTCCCCCTTTTTTATGGTGACAAAACTTTCCTGGAGATTTGGATAACTTTGACCTGCAAAATGTTACTCAAACAAATATGGATATCTTATAAAAATAAATGGCTAGAATCTGCGACCACACAGAAATTAGGTTAGTCTTGCATGTGATAAAGCCATCCATAAGATATCAATAATAGTTAATATAAGCAGTCAAGTCCAAATCCAAATTCAGTCCACATCCAGACACAAAAGTAAAGTCAAACATCAAAACAATCTTCAAACATCAAACCAATCAAAAGCTGTAAAGATTCAAAGTTTTGCAAATCTCGCATATCTCCCCCTTTTTGTCAGCATAAAAAAGGTCGAGATGAAAGTGGAGTAGAATCAAGAATGCTTGGGAACACGAACAAGCTGGAAATCTCCTATTGACTGAACGATGCCTTCCAGCCTTTTCAAGTCTTCCTTTAGTTGTGCAACATCCTCACCCTTAGCATTAGCCTGAATTTGAAGAGAAAGGGCTTGGATCTGATCATTCAAGGAACCCGAAGAAGCTTGACTTGCATTCTGCAAATTCTGAACTTCGCATCCCAGAGCATATATCTGACCTCGCATTTCCAAAAGAACATCCAGATTCTGCGAAAATCTGCCGAATTATCGGTGCGACGTGCGGCTTCGGCACGATCGATGGAGTAAAGGCAGACGATGGCAGATCAGCATAATCACGCAGATTTGGCAATGAAACATCATGTCCTTCCTCAGGAAATTGAGAGGCATAAATGTTGTCTGGATCTGCTGAAGAGCGACTGACTCCCTCACTGGTAGCAGGATATAAGGACATTCATCTTTTCTCTTGATCTCCCCATGTTTTCATGCCTTCAGGTGGAGAAGAGTGTTCCTCATGTTCTCCTTCCTCTTGATCTCTTTTCTCTTCTTCTTCTTTCTCAACTCTTTCCTTCTCAGCATCTCTTTCTTCTTCTTCCTTCTCCTCTGCTTCTTTCTCTTCTCTTTCTCTAGCCCTCTGTTCTGAGTCTTTCTCTGGAACAGAACGACTTAGATTCTTCAATGCCATTGCAGAGATGGTGATGTTTTCCTCACCATCTTTATCTTCAACGATGAGAGCTCTTCTTTTCTTGGATGGAGCAACCATGGGCTCCTTCCCTTTCCTTTTTGATGAAGAAGAGATTTCATGAGTTTTGACTGGAGTCTTCTCCTTGAATTTCTCCAACGCCTTGCTTAGTTCCTTCAGACGCATTTTAGTCACCATTTTCAGTCCTACCACCATATGATCGCACGATCGAGCACAAAGAATTTGCGGAGGCTGAATATTCAGATGTCTGAATAACTTTGTCACAAGACCTGGATAAGGAAGTTGACCCCTGTCCTTCACCACTGCTCTATACATGTGGAACATAACAGTATGAGGAAGAGAAAACTTTTTCCAAGTGATGATGGCATACATCAGCTTTGCCTCTGAACTTGAAACATCAGTCTTGGAAGTTGATTTCGATCTGAGGCAATTGATCACAATCTTGTGAAGCAAAATGTTAAACGCACTCATCCTCAAGTAGGAAATCTTTTCCTCTGTTCTTCTATCCTTAACAAGTTCCAATGTAGCACGAGCAATAGAAACATTGATAGGTTGATATCTTCCTCTCGCAACCCCAATGACATCCGCCAACGTATCCATATCCACCACAAAGTCTTGATCTCGGACACTAAAAGAGAATCTATTCGCATCCAAGAAACTAAGATTCGAATAGAAATAAGCGGTTAATTCAGCATGGGCTTCTGTGGTGTCAGAACAGAACTGCTCAAGTTGAAGAAAACTAAACTTTTCTCTCAAATTGACATTTACAGCATCAAGGAAATCAAAATCCACACTCCTAGGGTTTATCAGCCCACCCTTTGACAGTTTTGAGTAGAGAACCTTCTGTTCCTTCGATCTAAACATCTCTGTTCTTTTTCCTCGAATTTTCGCTGCAACACCCATCCTCAGTTGAAATTGGCTATACAGTTTATCATCATCATTCTCATCTACATGATTAAATCCCCCAACACGCGGATCACTTGGGATATTTGCAAGGGTTTCTTCAGCCAACCCTTTAGGAGCAATTCCCCAACTTTCCATTTTTCGCAAAAAGATATATTCATTCCCATATCCTTTGTCCTTAAGAAATTCATCGATATAGTTCAACGGAGTACCAGTCCTCTTTAAAGCATGATAAAGCTTATAAATAAAAGAGGGTCTTTGAACTCTTACAGGATCTGCGTCTTCAATAATTTCTTCCTCTTGTTGATGATCAACACCTTGAGGACTAGATGGAGGAGAATGACACTGCTGAGAATGTTGTGGGCTCTGCTGCTGATTTGGAGATTCTTCTTCCTCGGTGAGATCAAAGTGCGTAGGCCCCTCACTCATCCGCCGTGGTCCCCTGCTTGCGATCCTCGAAGACTTTCTTGAATACGACATCTTTCTCAGTCTTTGAAAGATTCCTTGCTTGACTTTCCCAAGAAAGATGACAACTTTTTCGAAGATTAAACAAGAGAAGAAAACAGGAATGGTAGATCGGTGCTTTTAGGGTTTTGAAGTTAAAACGAAGAGAAACCATTTGTATATAACTTAGTCGAAAAGGGGGGAATACAAAATGTCGTAAAGGAAAGTGAAAAGATGCCTTTTCAAAAAAAAAAAAACTGCCTTTTTTGGAAAAATGGTCATTTCAAAATAACTCCTTTTTCAAAAAGGAAATGTTGCAATAGTCATGTCAATTAAATATAGCAATAATCAAACACAGTTGACGATCGTACCTTTTCAAGATGAGATTCGAGAGAGAGAATAACTTACAGTCAAAGTCTCGTATATTTATAGTCAAAGTCTTGTATATCTGAGTCTGAGAGTCTCTAGACTTTAACTTCTTCAAACCTCAAAATGTTGAGTCTGGAACGGATGATTTCAAATTGATTTTTCTCCAAAGGCTTTGTAAATATATCCACCAGTTGGTTCTTTGAGTCAACAAACTGAATCGAAATTTCTCCATTTTGAACATGATCTCTAATGAAGTGATGTCGTATCTCTATATGCTTTGCTCTTGAGTGAAGAATTGGATTTTTGATGAGATTGATTGCGCTGGTGTTGTCGCAGTTAATCTCCGTGCATGAATCTTCAATTCCAAAGTCTCTTAACTATTGTTTTATCCACAGGATTTGTGAACAAAGCAACTTTCAAGAGCTACATACTCTGCTTCTGCTGTAGAAAGAGCTACCGTACTCGCTTCATTGAGAACCAAGACACCGCCCCGCCTTCAAGTAGTTGACAGGTACCCGAGGTGCTTTTTCTATCAACTCTGCATCCGGCTAGGTCTGCGTCTGAGTATCCAAGAAGAGTAAAGTCTCCCTTTTTAGGATACCAGAGACCAAACCTTGAAGTTGATGAAATATATTTAATAATACGCTTTGCAGCATTTAAATGAGATTCTTTAGGGTCTGCTTGGAATCTGGCACAAATACAAACACTAAACAAAATGTCATGTCTAGAAGCTGTAATATAAAGAAGTGAGCCAATGATACTCCTGTATAACTTCTGATCGACTTTCTTTCCTCCTTCATCTTTGTCTATCTTCAAGGAACTTAACATTGGTATATCAGCCTTTTTGCAATTATCCAGTCCAAACTTTTTGACAAGATCTTTAGCATACTTTTCTTGGTGAATAAAAGTTCCTTCCTTCAGTTGTTTTACTTGAAGCCCGAGAAAGAAGGTTAACTCACCCATCATACTCATTTCAAATTCATCCTGCATCGTCTTAGAGAATTTCTTGCATAAACTTTCATTAGGGGATCCAAAAATAATATCATCGACATATATTTGAACAAGTAGAAAACTTTTGCTCTCTTTTAATAAACAAAGTAGTGTCTACTTTACCTTTTATAAAACCATTTTGAATTAAAAACTTACTCAGTCTTTCGTACCAAGCTCGAGGTGCTTGCTTTAAACCATACAATGCCTTTTTCAGTCTAAATACTGAGTCTGGCTTTCTTGGGTCTTCAAACCCAGGTGGTTGCTCCACATAAACTTCCTCATGGATAAATCCATTCAGGAAAGCACTTTTGACGTCCATTTGGAATAACCTGAAATTCTTATAACAAGCAAATGCAAGTAATAATCGAATTGCTTCTAACCTTGCTACTGGTGCGTAAGTCTCGTCGTAGTCTATCCCTTCTTCTTGCGTATATCCTTTGGCCACGAGTCTTGCTTTGTTTCTTATGACTTTTCCTTTCTCATCCATCTTGTTCCTGAAAACCCATTTAGCTCCAATAATAGATTTACCTTTTGGTTTAGGAGTTAACTTCCAGACATCATTAATTTTGAATTGTCTGAGTTCTTCTTGCATAGCTTCAATCCAACTTTCATCAGATAAAGCTTCATCTATGCTTCTGGGTTCTATTTCAGAAATAAGAGCCACAGCATTAGACTCTTCGCGCCTTTTGGATCTTGTGCGAATTCCTTCATTAATGTCGTCAATAATAAGATCTTTAGGATGACTGGACTTATGCTTCCATTCTTGCTTGATTTATCAGGTTGATGATCACTTTCTTCATTTGAATCTTCAATAATCATTTGTTCTTTGGTCTTTCGAGTCTCGAGCTGCTTCTTGAGATTTAGACTTCGTAGAGTACGGAGCGAGTTGATTCTTCAAGATGAGTCCGAATGGATTCATTTTGCATAGAGTCTTGGAATTTAACATTCATTGATTCTTCCACAGATTGAGTCTTCTTGTTGTAGACTCTGTACGCTTTGCTTGAGGTTGAATATCCAAGGAAGATTCCTTCATTTGACTTTTCTTCAAACTTACCAACTCGATCATTTGCATTTTTCAATATAAAACATTTGCATCCAAACACATGAAAATATGAAACAATAGGCTTCTTCCCTTTGAATAACTCATAGGGGGTTTTTTCTAGAATAGGTCTTAGAAAAACTCTATTAATAATATAACATGCTGTTGAAACTGCTTCAGCCCAAAATCGTGAAGAGATATTGCTTTCAATTAAAAGAGTTCTAGCCATTTCTTGAAGAGATCTATTCTTTATTTCCACAACTCCATTTTGCTCTGGAGTATATGGAGAGGAGAACAAGTGCTGAAAGCCAGATTCATCACAAAATTTTGTAAAATCTTGATTTTCAAATTCACTTCCATGGTCTGTTTTTATACTTGAAATAACATATACCCCTTTTCATTTTGAACCTTCTTAGCAAATTTTTCAAAGTAAGAGAAAGTTTCAGATTTACTTGCCAAGAAATATACCCAAGTAAATCGTGAGTAGTCATCCACAATTACTAGGCAGTATTTCTTACCTCCAATGCTCTGTGTTCTGGTTGGTCCAAAAAGATCCATATGCAAAAGCTGCAGTACACGGTTAGTGAAAACTTGATTTATTGGTTTGAAGGAATTTCTTACCTGTTTTCCCAATATACATGGTGTACATAGATCAGACTTTTGGTATGATAAATTGGGTAGACCACGAACAAGCTTCTTTGCTGAGATTTTGGCTATCTGCTTCATGTTAATGTGCCCAAGCTTTCTATGCCATAAGCTTGCTTCATCTTGGATTGAAATTAAGCATTGCGATTCATCTGGTTTCACATCCAAGAGGTAGATATTTCCATGTCTTCGACCCATGAATGATTGAGTAGAATCTTTACTAATTCCTGAGCATATTCCCTCTTGAAAGTTGATTTTGAACCCGGTATCACACAAACTGGTGATCGACACTAAGCAGATTGTAATTGAGTCCTTCTACCAAAGAAACATTGCTTATTGTGAGATTTCCAATCTTTATAGTTCCAAATCCCATAATTTTTCCTTTGGTGTTTCCTCCAAATGAGACTTTTCCACCATTTACTCGTACAAGTTTTATGAAACAATTTGAATCTCCTGTCATGCGTCTTGAGCATCCACTATCCAGTTACCATTTTACCTTTTTCTTGATAGTGACTTGCATTTAAAAGAGAAACTCAAACTTTCTTTGGTACCCAAATTTTCTTGGGTCCATTGGTGTTAGTATGATATGCGGTTTTTGCCTGACCTTTTTAAAGGTTTCCAAATCATAGGACATTCTTTTTCAAAATGATCGCACTATTGCACTTTGAACATCTGAGAGCATTGCGACATATTGGTTTTACAAAGGTCCTTTTAAAATGATTTTTGTAAGCATTTCTTGTGGGTCTTTGTCTGATTCTTTCTTTCACTTTAGGAAAATCAATTAAAGGAATGGTTTCAGCAGTCATTCCCAAACCAGATTTATTAAAATAAGGTCTTTGAACAGAAAGTATTTTTTCCAGTTTTTCAGATCCTAAAGAAAATCTTTTGGAAATATTTGAGATATCATTTTTTAAGAATGCATTTTCTTTTAAAAGATTATCTTCACTTTCTTTAAGAGAAGAAACATTCTTGTCTAAGCATTTCACTTTTTCTTTCAAAACATTTTCTTGTTGTTTTAGAGCAGAATTTTCATTTTTGAGTTCGGAAATTCTTTTAAGAGAAGTCTTAAGACTAAAACACAATTCATCAATGTATTTTGAAACTTTAATAGGGAATTTGAAGTTACTTACCTCAAATTCACTTTCTGAATCTGAATCTGTCTCGGAGTTCGAATCCGAGTTCGATTGTGTCATAAGACATACATTGGCATAATCTTCATCACTATCTTCGCACTCTATATCACTCCAGGTTTCTGCTTTAAGAGATTTTCGATACTTTTCAGCTTTTCCTTTCTTCTTCCTTAGAAGAGGACAGTTGGGTCTGATGTGTCCCTTTTTCTTACATTCAAAGCAGACTACATCTTTATTTGATTCATCATCTTCAACAGACTTGGTCTGTTGCTTTTGAAATCTTTGTTTCTTTGAATTGAATCTTCTTCCTTTTCTATTCAGCTTTCTGAATCTTCTTATCATGAGAGCAAGCTCCTCATCATCCATATCGTCTTCGTAATCCGTAACATCGAATCATCATTAGATTTTAATGCAATGGATTTCTTACCTTTAGGGTCTTCGTCTTCATTGATTCGTTCCACTTCATAAGACTGAAGAGTCTCAACCAACTCATCAACAGATAGTGGCATGATTCTTTGGGTCTCTCTCGATTGAGGTCTTTATGTGATTCCAATCCTTGGAGAGTCCACGCAAAGAGCTTGTTTACTTTCATGGGATCAGAAATTGGTTGACCTTGATTTTCAAGACCATTCACGATTTCTGTAAAACGACTAAACATATCAGTTATAAATTCTCCTGATTTCATTTTAAAGGCTTCATATTGACCGAGAAGAATGTTGATTCTAGTATCTTTCACTCGATCGGTTCCTTCATAAGTAATGTGTAATCTATCCCAGACTTCTTTGGCTGTAACACAAGAAGATATTCTGTTATATTCAGTAGGTGATAAAGCACAATATAAAGAATAAATTGCTTTTGCATCAAGAGCTTGTCTCTTGATTATCTCTTCCTGAATCATTTCACTAGACTCAACAGTATCTTTTCCTCTTTCTGAGACCGGTGCAGCTTTAGGAATGATTCATTTTTCTACAACGTCCCATTCCAGAGGATCCTTTGATCTTAGGAACGCCTTCATCTTGTTTTTCCATATATTGTAATCCTTTCCATCAAAGTAAGGCGGTGCGGGTATTACTTTGCCCTTCTCTACCAGCCCCCGGAGCCAACATACTAGCCATGGATCTTTAACTCAAGTAAAACACTTCAAACAAAGTGAGTACACAGGCTCTGATACCAATTGAGATAGCTAGTATAAGCACCTAGAGGGGGGTGAATAGGTGCAAAAATAATTTTTCGAGATACGGAAGCAATTCTAGGCAGACGATAGAAATGGAGTTCTCTTTTGATTAACAAAATGAAGTACGATCAAAGTAAAGTAAAGAGTAGGGAAGAAAAAATTGAACGCAAGGTTTATAGTGGTTCGGCTTATTCCAAGCCTACGTCCACTCTTCCGCACTAACAGCCCACCGGCTGGATTTCACTATGAACAAAAGAGAAATTACAGCACAGCTTTTCCTTGATTCCACAGTGTAGATATTCTACCACACTTCCTCAAGGATTCTCACAAATATAGACTCTCTTTTGTGTACAAGATTTCGCTCAAATGAATTGACTAACAACAAGGAGCTTCAAACTTTGGAATTCTTCTATCGTGCACACACTCGAAAAAACTGGAATGTCTTCCTTATATACTCCTTTATGTCATCATACCCGTTGGCACTTACCAAAGGAATTCCTCCAATCTACCCGTTGGATGGAATCAATTAGGAAGATCATTCGAGCTATTAAAGAAACATGTCGATAGCCCATCAATCTTGTTCGCCCATACAATCAGGATCTCGGTTTCCATAAGTAGAACCTTCCAAGTATACTTTGTCAATCATCGGATCCTTAATCTTCGAGTCAATCATGATCAAATAAAGGATTCCGTCATGTCATATCCAGCCAAGAGATCTTCACCAGTCGATAAGGTCATATACTTAATGAAACATCCAGTTATGGATAGCCTTTCTTCAACGGATTAGCAACTGTCAATGAAGATAGACTTTGAGTCTTGAGTCTGGCTGTCCGGAGGTCTTCAGACTTTAAATAGCAGAGTCTGGAGATCTTCAGACTAAACTGATGGAAACATTTTGTTAGCATCAAAACACTTCACAAAGATTTTTCCAACAAAAGGAAGCTGAGAGGAACAGCTTTATCTAGTTGAGTTCACCTACAACAATAGTTATCAGCAGAGTATTCAAATGGCACCGTTCGAAGTGTTGTATGACAGAGCATGCAGAACTCCTATGTTGCGATGAAGTTGGAGAGCGAGAGATTATCAGCCCAAAGTTAGTCCAGCAGTCAATGGATGTAGTTACAGTTATTAGAGAAAGACTCAAAACTGCTCAAAGTCACCAAAAAAGTTATGCGGATAAGCGGCAAAGACCATTGGAATTCCAAGTTAGTGAGCACGTATTTCTGAAGGTGTCACCGATGAGGGGTCCTTCGCGCTTCGGCAAGAAAGGAAAGTTGAGTCCGAGGTATGTCGGTCCTTTTGAGATTCTAGAAAGAATAGGGACTTTGGCATATCGTCTTGCCTTGCCGCCAAGACTAGCTCAAGTGCATGATGTCTTCCACGTGTCGACATTGAGAAAGTATAAGCCCGACCCAACCCACGTGCTGAATTTTGAAGAATTAGACGTGGACGACAGAATGTCGTACGTGGAGAGACTAGTCAATATTATAGATCAGAAGGAGCAGGTTCTACACACCAAGACGATCTCGTTAATCAAAGTGGTTTGGCAACACTATGGGACAGAAGGAGTAACCTAGGAAAGTGAAGACTCGATGAGACGATAATACCCCTACCTTTTTGTTTAAGACTTGTAATGGTTTAAATTTCGATGATGAAATTTTTATAAGAGGGGAAGAGTTGTGACATCTTAATTTTCAACCCTGTTTTCGATGAAATAAAATGGGCTTTTCATCGACGCGTCTATAATTTTTTTCTCTAAGTTGATCACTCACACGATAACTAATCTATCAGGTGAAGCCATTAAGGAATCTAAACACGCCCAACTTAAGAATTCAACCAGAAATCGACTGCTGGACCGTGCTAATCTGCAAGGGTCATTACAACACCATTAAAATTGATTAGAGACCGAATAGAGGTCAATTCAACAGAAGCATGTAATTAAAGTGTGGGTGATTCCACCTAATTACAAAATTCGCGTTAATCGACACTAGACCAACTTCTCTGTCATTTTTGTACCCTGTGTCCGTATTTGAAATCATGAGATTTTTACAACAACCGAAAGTCGCCAATGTGTCAAAGATACATGATGTGGATCGAAAATAATCGACCACAAGTCAATTGCACTAAAAAATTCCTAAAAGCTACTTGGTAAGTTAGGTCACACTAAAATCGCATTCGTTCAAGAAATTAATTGTGAAATTGAACTTGGTTTTAGAAATCGAAAGTTGTGGCATGTCACGATTTATTTTAGGGACGTCGACTCATCCTTTGAAGAAATTTTGGCAAGCCCGGATTTTTGGCGGAAAATCAAGATTTGGTGAAATTGGACAGAGAAATTTGGAGGGCCATTTTTGTGTGCATTTTTTTGCCTTTAAGTTGGTGTAATTTGTGAGGAAAATTATAGAATTGAGTGTCGACTTCCTCCTTGGCATTTTGGCCATCAATTGGAGGCTAATTGGAGTGAAATTGAATGGACATGAAGTGGGGAATTGTGAAATTCGTATGTCATGGGGGGTGCAACATTTCAACTTCAATCTTAACTTGTTGGGGAAGCTTGAGGAGGGAAAGGGATGATGGTCAAGGCTAAGGGCTGGCGGGGGCCTTGCACTCAAGTATTTGGATATTTTGGCTTGACTTTGGTGGCCATTTGTCCTCCCCTCCAACTGCAGTAGCCCATCTTCTTCTTCCTTGCTTCTCTATCCTCTATTGTTACTGAAACAAGAGTATAGAACCAACAGCAGTCGAGCCAGCCACCGCTAGATCGCCTTACGCCCACCCGAGCTCCGCCTGCACCGCCTACGAGCTGCCCAAGCGCTGGTGTTGCCGTCTACCAGCCCTCTCGACCCCCTCCTGAGCCGTGCCTACTCGCATCCGACGTCCAAGCCGTCAACCAGGCCGCCATCCACCGCTCCAGCGACCAACACCGCCTAGCTCCGCCTGGTCGTCCGCCACCCTCCTTCTCCTAGAGCCGTGCCCTGAGCCAGCTCGCCTCAGCCTTAAACAAAAGCGAAGCTAGCAGCAAACCATGAGGTTTGTTGAGCCTTTTCAGGCCCTTTTGGACCTCCTCGAGTGTCGCCGTAGGCCCGAGCCTCGCTCGCCTCCACATCGTCATTGCCGTGAACTCTTCGGCTCGTCAAACCGGTGAGTTTACTTGCTAAACCTTACTTATGAGGTTAATTATGCTTAGATGAGGATTAGCTTAGACTAAGATTGGGTTAGGAGGATTAGTTAGTGTAAGTAGTGATTTAGTTAATTAATTAGGCTAATTAGGTGGTTAGATTAGTTTAGTTAGGGGTTAATTAGATTGTGTGATTTAATTAGCTTAGTACATTATTTATTTAAGTCCAATTAGGTTGTTAGATTAGTGTATATAGCTTAATTAGTAATTTATTTATTTATTTTGCATTTATTTAATTATTTTGTAATTTAGTTAATTATTTATTATTTTTCGAAAATTATACCGGGACAATCGTCGTCGAATTTCGTCGTGCTGATTGTTGTGGTGTAATTAGATTGTGCAATTTAACAATGAATGTTGATTGAGTTAATTGGATTTTTGGTATTTAATTAAAAAATATATACCAGGTGTCGGTTTTTTACACCAAAAATGTTTTTAAGTACTCTATCAAATTGTGAGATTTTTGAAATTGAGGATATCACATTTTATGGCTCAAGCTAACCGTATACCCACACACAATTATTTTACTAGGTATTTTTAATATGAAGAAAATAGGCCAAGTTCGTTATTTTAATTGAGACATTTAAGTGCAAAGACAATGTCCTTGGCCAGAATTGGATGTGTGTGTGAACATTATGAGAACCTATCGCGAGCGTTTACGCCAGACAATACTCCTTCAGGAATGCCCTTGTCAACGGATGCCATCGCAGTAGAGGCTGGACCAATGCTCCTTCGGGAATGCCGTCTAGAGGTAGACGTTGTCGTGCTCGATGGGGCGAGATGATGCTTGGTTATGCCGAAAGACCACCAAACATTGAGTAGACCGTGCCCATGG
Organism: Eucalyptus virginea; assembly: GCA_014182375.1. NCBI lineage: Eukaryota > Viridiplantae > Streptophyta > Magnoliopsida > Myrtales > Myrtaceae > Eucalyptus > Eucalyptus virginea. The sequence continues at coordinate 11,384,566 of CM024522.1, forward strand.
GCCCGTAACTAAATTGGAACGCCTGAATGATTGAGATGACCGCATGTGATTATGGGACAAAATTGTGTGGCACGAAATGAGACGTGTCACGATGATTTAGCCTTATAATCAGGACCCTTGTGATTGATTTATTTATTAAAATGAGGCGTTTCAATTATCGAATACATTGGACATATGACTATGTCGTATGAATTGTGCTGACGTGCAAGGAGGAACTGAGGTGAGATAAGCCTTATGTGATGTGTGATTAGGTTGCCTCTAGGTGTATTACCTTCCTATTTGGGGTTTGGGACGTGAACTCGCTGAGACATTGTCACACCCCATCGTGTGTCTAATCTTTTCAAGTCCCTAGATGGAAGTTCGCCCAATTCGTTTTGGGTAGGTGCGAGGGTATAGCAAGCAAAGTACCATCTTCCCTGTCCCCAAGAGTCCCTGGACCCGTGCTTGGTCGATGAGGGCCTACTGCAATGGATTCCTCATCAATTCAAGGCATGATTTCGTCATAGGCCTAATGGGGAATGGGAAGGTCCTGTGGATGGTTTCTATGGACCCACCGTTGAGGGTGAGGGTGAGGTAGTACTCAATCTTGTCATGCATGTTGACATTATAGTTGATAATGCGGCGAACCAAGGACCCGAGGTGGAGGAGCCTGCAGTAGAGGAGGTAGCTAATCCGCTTGACATCGACATCCCTAACGGTGTCGTAATAGACCCGAATCCCAAGTAGATAGGGTCCAAGGTAGGATTAGCTAAGTAGTCCTTTTTGGAGCCTTAACTTTTGTGTATATCTTTGCAAGCTGACCCAATTGGTTTATAAGATATGTTTGGCTTGATTTAGTTGTCTCGCTTTTCTATCCCATGTTTATTTTTTTTAGGGGATTATTTATTTCACTTCCGCATGTACATAATCGATTGGGTCGGCGACGCGTCCTAGGAATGTCGCAATTTTATCGACCACCAAGGGATGTGCACGAGCTCGAGATTCGGGGCGTGACAATAGAGACCGAGCGTACCATACTCCTTATCCACGGGAACCTTGACTAGGCCCGTGAGCTCATCGTTACTACTATTTGGGTTAATGAGGACCTATCTCAGTTGGTATCTCACCGATTCAAAGTGTGATTTCATCACAAGCCCAACGGTGTTCGAAAGGGCCCCTTGGATGGCTTTAACGGACCTGCCATCGATGACGAGTATATGGAGGTACTCGACTTTGTCGTGGATGCCGCTATTATAGTTGATATCGAGGTGAACCAGTTGCCAAAGGGTGAAGAGCCCAAAGTAGAGGTGGCTGATTCTTTGGATATCAACATCCCTGATAGTGTTGTAGTAGACCTGGATCCTAAGTAGATGGGGTCTGAGGCAGGGTTAGCATGGTAGCTTTTTGGACTGGATCTTTTGTGTATAACTTTGTATAGCTAACTTGGTTTGTTTATAAAACGTCTTTGGTGTTGATTGGTTGTCCTGCTTCTGCTATCCTACGTGTTTTGTTTGTTGTCTGGAGATTGTTATTTTGCTTCCGCATGTGTATAAATCGTTTGGGTTGGCGACACGTCCTGGGAACATCACATTCTAGTCAACCGATGAGGGATGTGTGCATTCCCGGGGTTCGAGGCGTGACAAATTTCTCTCAACATAGACATGAATTACGTCCAATACAAAAAGCCACACCAATTGTCGATGCAATAACCAAAAGCAAATCATAGTGAAAGAACTAGATGTACTCGAACACGAGCAGCGGTGTCCTGACCAGACGTGATGTCGTGCCTCATCTACTTCACCATCGCCTATCTCTTGTTCCTCGGCAGCTTCATACTCACCACCGTCATCTTCGCTGCCGTTTTGCTGTTCATTACCAAAACAAGTAACAAAAAACTCTCCATGAATATAACCACAAAAACCCCTCACCTCTTATTTGCTATTACCCGAACATAGAAAAGGAAAAGCCCCCGAGTAAACCAATTCCATGTGTGGACTTCATGTTGCATACGTTGCGAATGGTGGCCAAGCGTTTGGTCCCTTCCTTGATTTGACCCTAGTAGGAGAGGATGCGCTCACAGACCTCCACCTTCTTCCTCTCCATCTCCTCCTCCTTGGCCCTGAAAGTGGACAGAGCAGACCTCAACATCTATTATTCCTCCCTCGACAGCGACAAGTTGCTACTGAAGCTCAAGCTCCCCAAAGAGTTCTGCAAGATCAGCTGTTGCCTGCAACGGCGACAGCGGCCGCCTCGGCCACAGCGGGTGCCACTCCAAGTGCCGCAATTGCGACTCCAGCTGCCGCAGCTGCTGCTGCAGCCGCTCTAGCTGCTGGACAAAGCAAACCTCGACATCTATTATTGCTCCCTCAACAGCGACAAGTTGTTGCTGAAGCTCAGGCTCCCTGGAGAGTATTTCAAGATCAATTGCTGCCTGTCGTGGCCGCCACAGCTGCCGCTGCAGCCGTCGTTGCAGCTTTCGGAGCCGCTGCTGCAGCAACGGCTGCAATGGCTGCAGCCACAGCAACAGTTGTTGCAGCCGTTGCCACGTAAGCCGCTGCTGCCCCATAAGCCGCTGCCACTGCCGCTGCTGCGACTGCTGCCGCAACAGCCACTGCTGTTGCTGCCACATCAACCGCAGCAGCTGCTGTAGATACCGCAGCAGCGGTTGCAAAAAGTCCTGCAGAACTGGCAGCGCCTGCTGCAAAGGCCACTGCTGCCGCTGCCACCTCAACTGCTGCTGCCTCAACTGATGCAGTTGCTGCTTTAGCTGCTGCTGCTGGAGCCATTGCAGCTGCTGCCGCTGTGGCGGCTGCAGGACCAGCAGTTGCCGCTGTGGCAGCTGCTGCTGCCACAGTTGCTGCAGGACCTCCTGCTGCTGCTGCACGACCAGCTGCTGCCACAGCTGCTGCAAAACCAGCCGCTGCCGCCACTGCTGCTGCTGTTGCTGCTCAAGCTCCCCTAAGAGTTCTACAGGACCAACAGCTGTTGCCGCTGCTCTTGTCGCCGGGCCTACTGCAGGGGCTCCTACTCGCTCACCTGCATCACAATCTTCTTCTTCTCTTGGTGACCTCTGATAAACCAAGTACCAAAACTTCAGTACAGTCCACACCGAATGCAACCAAACCAAGTGTTCAAACGTCACGCATATGTTTAGTCTACTGACAGGAATTTACCTCAAATAGGAGTTCCCCCATCGTTCCCAATACGCACAATTGTACTTGTAAGCTGCTCTCTGCACGCAAAACCATCCATGGGTGTCGAACCATAAATGGGTCTGTTAATGCAGCCAGCACACTCTCTTCCTCCTGAAAAAACGGGAGACATTAACAAACCCAGGGCATTGTATATCACCATTCTCATGACCTCACCAGAGGAAGGACTCCTAATTACCACATGTTGGCCCTACTCAAATTCAATTTGACAAAGAACAGACCATACCAATTTCAAGACTCACAAACGGAAGCATTTTATCCAAGTTCTTGTTTCATTGCCTGAAGGACTCCAAGCAACGAATCTAGCAACATGAAAGAAGAAAAACGACTACCATCTTCCCTAAGTCGCCATCTAATGCTCATGATTGTAATGCTGAAAACATGCTTTTTTTAACCCATATCACAACTGGTGTTGTACCAGTAAAAGCTTCAGCACCTCAGACCTGATTGTCCTTAAAAATCGGCACTCCAAAAATAGATAGCACATTGGATCGTCAAATTATGTAGGCCAGTTCAAGCTCTAAATTGAATATATCCCAAATACACTATTAAAGAAACTGTATATTCATTGGATATTCTGGAGATTCTAAGTGAATAAATAGCACTTTAAGTAAAGATGACACCTTTATTTTGACTCCCCAGTCCAAAGGATGGATTCATAATAATTTAAAATTGACCTTTCAAAAAATTTTGGAGGGGCAACATGCATGATAATCAAGCCAAATTCCCAATTTTTTTAAGCATTTTTCCCAAGCAAGGAACCGCAAAATTGAGCATTGAGCATAGTTGCTAATTAACCCAAACAAAATCACGCGAACAATCCATGTCCTTTTTCAGTTTTGTTTTGGATGATCCTATCTCTTATTTTGCTGAGACTAATAAGATCGCAACAACTTCCTGTGTTTGTGCATATACTCATTGACATCACTCCCAAACTTCAGACCTATTAAATCCACAAGAGAAAACACCTCAAATGAGTTCACATACCACCATCAGACGAAAGCAAAATACAAGAAAAGGGGATTAAGCTTGATGTAATGCCTTGTAAAACCTTTGTTCAAGCGGACGGGCTAGGATGAAGAGGACCCGACGTTGCCATCAGCCTCATAAAGCTCTTGCGTGAGGACTTGACATCGTCACGCTCGAACAAAGAGGAAATTTGGGGATTTGACAAAGGCCACTCAAATGAAGAATAGAAGGATGGATGAACAAGAAGCAGACTTCATGAAAAAGAAGTACACCATGGAAGCATGGACGAGAAAGACCGATGAAGAGGTGAGGAGAACTTGAGAAGAACACTCCACGAATTAGGAGAAGTGGAGAAAACAGGAGAAGAAAACTCCGTGAGCGCTTGGAAATTTGGGGCAAACCTTAAACGGGGACATTTTTGCTCACAAACCTTTTCTTTTAAGCTCTACACCATGTAAAGAGTGAAATGAAAAAAAAAAAATGCGCCGTCAGTATTTTCTGTAAGGCAAATTACATGGAGTTAACAAAAGGAATCGGTTGCACCAACTTGACAAGTTTCGGTACTCGATTAAACTTTCTCAACCAGTTTTTGAACTTATGGTGCGTGCACCTACCCCTTTAATATTCTAATGGTGCTCTTACCCCTTCAATGTTCTACCTTCACTGTAAATATCGCAACTCGTGGAATTCATCTTCATAATGACTGGTACTAAGTAAGAAATGGGCAAAAAAGTGGAATATATTACGTAGAAAATATGCCAAGTAAAACCATTCGTTTCATATAAAACCAGAAAACATTTTAAAAAATAGGCTCTAACCTATTCTTTTTATATATCTCCTACGATATGAAGTTTTTCCAACCATTTGTGATAAAAACTGAACTTCTCTCTCATCTTCAAGCAACTGAAACCCTGGTGACCTCTGATAAACCAAAACTTAACACAAAGGGACACTTAAATACCAAAAATTACGAAAGTAACACTTAAATGCCAAAATCGGGGAAAAATGAATCAATTAAGTGCCAATGGTGATAAAATCTAACCAAAACACTAATGTGACGATTTTCCGGCAAGCTTAGTGCAAAACGACATCATTTTGGTGCTAACATGGTAAATAATTAATATAAAAATTAATTAAATTTAATTTAAAATAAAATAATAATTATTATTATTATTATTATTATTATTATTATTATTATTATTATTAAAAAAAATAGGAGGAGGAGGAAGGTAGCCGGCGAAGGGCTTAGCCCTCGCCGTCGCCATCGCCTCCCCACCGTTCTTGGAAGGTGGGGAGGGTCGGCCACCGACCCTAGCCGACGGGCGGCAAGGGCCTACAAAGCCTTGGCCCCAAATCTAGGTGTCGGCTGGGGTTACCGGCCCCCTGACCAAGGCTTGGCGGTCCTAACCAACCCTCCCCAACCTTCCGGTGACAGCGGGGAGGTGACGGTGGCGAGGGCTAAGCTCTCGGATGCCGATTGCCTACCTCCTCCTCGTGTTTTTTTAAATAAATTTAATTAATTTTTATATTGAAATTTGACTTATACCAAAACGTCTTTTTTGTATATTTAGGCTAAGTCAGCCTTCCGGTGAGCCACATAAACGAAAAAATTTATAAAAAAATTGCCACGTAAGATTTTCGGCGGGGTTTGCCGAATGTAGCACTCAAGTGTCTCATTTTTCATAAAGAGTAGCACTTAAGTGTCACTTTCGCAAGTTTTAGCACTTAAATGTTTCCTTGTGCTAAGTTTTGACATTTGGGGTGCTCTTTTGCTGACGTTTTTGCACACAAACCTTTTCTTTTAAGCTCTATGCCATGTAAGAGAGAAATGAATAAACAGCATTTTTCGTTAGTCAAATTAGACAAATTTAATGAAAAGGCTCAATAGTACTAAATTGACAAATTTTATGACTCGATTACAATTTTTATAAATTTAAAACTCCTAGTGCATTTATTCCTTTAATTTTCTATCTCCACAGTAAATATTGCAAGTCACGGAAGTCATTGTCATAATTATTGATATTAAGTAAGAAATGGAAAAAAAAAAAAAGTGCAATATATTACGTAGAAAAAGTGCTAAGTGAAAAAAAAAATAGACAGAGAAAACATCATATGCATCTACTGGTTTTTAAGTAAGTGAGATCGAGTTTTTAATACATGTTTGTATGATTTTTTTTTTTTTTAATTTTCCACAGTTATTATAAATCTGCCTATAGCTGAATTCATGTTTGTGGATGGTTTTTCTAACTCACCTTATAACGCTTGAATCTCAGGACGGAGCCATAGAATCCTTGCTTGACCCCACATAATTTCGGGCAATCGACAATTAGTATTTGGCAATCATTTGGCAATTGGGTGGTCGATACATCAATCAAACTTTCCAGTAATCCACATTCTTTAAGTTGCAATTCCTTCAAAAACTTTAACTTGTTGAGGCCCTCGACAGTCTGTAGCTCATGGGCATAATTTATGCACAAGGACTTGAGGTTCGTTAAGTTTGACAAACCACCAAGACTTTGCAAATGATGACCGGAAAGTACCAACTCTTCCAACAATTCTAACATACCAAAAACTTGAATACCAAGTATCTCATCACAATTTTCTAGCCAGAGACGCCACAACTTATTGAAGACTCTCGATTCAAGGATCAGTGAAGATTCATGAGAAGAATCCCAAGGTATGTTGACATACACGAACCTCCTGAAGGACTTGCAATGTGTGATTTCTAACTTTTCCAACGATTCCAACACCCCATCGATGTGGATCTCATCTAGTTTTGGGCACTTACTCACAGTGACCTCTTCTAGCTTCCTCATGCTCGATAGCTTGAATTTCTCGAGGGGTTCACACCTTTTACACAAAGGTCCGTTAAATTTGGAAGTTGAAGCCCTTCAAGTTGAATCTCTTGCATTTGAGAGCCAAGGAGTTCTAAACGTGACAAATTCTTTAAGTTGGAGAAGAGTAACGTGTCTAAATTGAAATTCTCAAGTATTAGCATTGATAGAGAAGAGGGACCCCGCATGTCGTGTTGCAGCTTCAATCCAGACAAATGGAGTCGGTTAAGCTGAGGAAGGGAAGACAACTCGGTGGGAGCAGGGACATGGAGACACAATCTCAACTCTTTCAGTTTGGATAACCTTTCGATCCACTTTAAGTCACCAGTATGAATTTTATCTTGTCTGTCCCTAATGTCAGAGTCGTCATGCAGGTCTAACTCAACCAAGTTAGTCAAGTTTGAGAGGTTTGGGACAATCTGAAATGACGTAGATGATATTGCCAAATGGGTTAAACTTTCTGGGAGTGTCGGCAATTCTTGAATTTTATCACGCCATTCTAACACCAATTTTTTAAGCTTAGAAAGCAAGCCAATTTCAGAAGGTAGTTGGCCTTTCCAATTTCCTTCAACCCGAAGCACTTCCAAATTCTCAAGCTCTCTTATAGCACCCGGTAACTTCACTGGACCTAGAATTGAAAGCTGCAACTCCCGTAATGATTTCCACTTAAATATGGAATCCGGTAGTTTCTGAATTTTATGACAGTCCGTTAAAGAGAAGTACTCTAGCTTCTGTAGGTCCCTGATTCCTTTAGGCAAACCTTCTAACTGAAAGCAATGATCAAACTTTAACTCTATCATATGTTGTAACTCCCTAATAGAGCCATGAATCTTCTTTAAATCGCCACAACTTAAAAAAGTCAGCCTCTCTAAAGTTGAGTATCTTGATAAGTCTGGTATTCTTGTTATGCCATTACAATTATCAAGACGAAGAACTTTCAATCTTCTTGCCTCCTGTAAAGTGAATGTGTTACCTAATGGAAGAGCAGTTCAAACGTTGCTTTCAAGGACAAAGAACAAAGATAAGCATATGACGCACCTTTATTAAGCTCCAGAATTTCCGATTGTTTGTAAAGGTAATTGCAGAAAATTCAATTATGACTACATTATTTAAGTGCATATTGGTCAGCTTGATCGGCTCATGCTTTTTAGAAGGATATCTCCAACGAATCCATCTTAAGTCAGGAAAACAATCCATTAGGTCACCAACAAAGGTTCCATACCATAAGGTAAGGAACCTCAGATTTTCAAACTTTCTAATCTCTTCGTTTCCGATAGGGACATCATGATGGAGTTCCATTGCAAGAACCTCGCTTTTCTTCTGCAAATGAAAGCAAGAAATGAGTGGTAATCAATATTCTATTTCCTCGAGGAGAAGGCAGAGAAAAATAATCTATTAGTTCTCTCCTGAAGCATTTTACCTTCTTTGTACTGATTGCCTTGACGACTTCCTTTCGAATCCATAACCTACTACGCATTTCAGGATTCATTGGATTTTCCCCACGAACAATTTTCCTTCCGAGATCTATGAGTTGATTGTGCATCAAAAACTCATTGTCCTCTCCAATCTTTATCAAGGACTTGTTTTTGAGAACCTCAATTCCACTAATTGGGGAAAGTTCACAATCTCTCCACATGTAAATTGCATTTGTCTGTTCCTCACCAACAAAAAAGCACGCAATATCCAAAAAAATTTGTTGTTCCTCAAATTTCAATGCATCATAGCTAATTTTCAATTTTTCGAAAACATCATCCGGAGGTGCTTTGTGTAACTTGCCCAAATATTCTTCCCATATAACTAGTGATTTATTTTTCAGCAATGAACCAATTACTTTAATAGTCAATGGAAGACTTCCGGTAGCACATACAATTTTCTTTGAAATTTCATAGTGATCAATGGGAGGAGAGTCCTTCTCAAATACATGTCTGCTGAAGAGCTCAAGTGCATGACCACAACTCATCACCTTCATTTCATAATGGCACATTTTGTTCTGTGATCGTGTGCTTTGCAAAACATCAATGTTTCTAGTAGTAATCAGTATTCTAGACCCTGAACACAAAGCACCTTTTCCAACTAATTTCTCCCCTTGTTCATTGTTATCAACATCATCCAGCACAATGAGGACCTTCTTATTGCGAAGTGTTCCTTCAATCATCTTCATTAGACGTTCAGTTTCATCAATACTTCCTATTCCTGCGGCATTTCCTATTTCAGATAATAATTTCTTTTGCAATTTAACCAAACCATCAGCTCTTGACGAATTTTCTCGAACATTTTCAAGGAAGCAGCAACACTTTCCAAAGTGGGTAAGAAGTTCATTGAACACGATCTTGGCAAGAGTCGTTTTACCGACACCCCCCATGCCATAAATTTGAATGAACCGCACACCTCCAGAGTCTATGTCTAACAAATTTTTTACTTCTATCACTCGATCATTGATTCCAATTAAAGGTTCAGTCACAGACATCTGCTTTATCTTCAACTTAACCACAACATCCTCAACGACCAAGTTGATTAGTTTGGCTTCGCTGTCACAAAGGAAAACCATTTCAGTAGGGGAAAATTGCGAAAAAGAAAAAAAATCTAGTAATTAAATTTTATTAGTGGTACAATTCCACTAGAATTCAACGGAATCTCAATTTTTTTTTGTTCATTTCCTGGCAATTGATGTTACTCAATTGCATCTGCTTAACTGCGCAATAATTCAATCACTAATGGGACATCAACAATCAAGCGGTGCCTTCTCAAATTTCATATTGAATGTAAGGTTTTCTTAGCTATCGCTTTTGATAACTTAACATTTGTCATTTGATATGTTGTACAAACCTTACGTGAACTTGATCTTGTAAAGTCCCAAAATAACACCAAGCATGCATGACACTAACATTTGACGAGATAGATGGAATCAATCCTGAAGGACTTTGGATTTGATTTTTCTAGCTAATTCTATAACTATCAAAAATATGAATCTACATCACTTTCAAACGTGCTTTTCATGCACATTGCTAGGTGCCACGTGTCGCATTGTGTCATAACACCCGAAAATTGACTTGATCCCAACGTGATTAGCAATTTTCGAATTATGTTAATCTTGTTTGTGCAAGATAAATGTACAACTATTTATGCATTGTGAATTAGCATCGTATCACTTATATTCATGGGCCAACCATAGAAGTGGGACATTATATGTTCAGGAGGAGATATATCCGATGTATTAATTGAAAGATCAAATTATTAGACAGAACGTGCATGGTACTCAATTATTCCACTTCATCACCCATTATATAAAATGCCTTTTCTCCAGCAGTTTCACATTTTTTTACACACATATACCATTTAGTATCACTAGGGAAGTTCCACCTCAATTGTGGTGATATATCTACGTTATTAAGTTTTGAGTAAAAGTTCTAGAAGCATTAGAATTTCACTAAGAGTTCCTTACTAAATGACAGAGGTGAAAAATGAAATAAAATTTAAATAGACCGTCAACGAAAGGAAAAAAATGAGCTTTCATTTCTATTTTCAGTTCTTCATTAAAAGTAGACATATGTTAGCGTCTCTGGTGAAATCAAGAACACTAATAATTTTAGTAGCTCTAGCATGAATTTTTATGTTTTTGAATTCTCTCCTCCTACCCGCATCTAATATGTTCCTTCTATCTGTGAATTATTTACTTAGTTTCTGCAAACAGGAAAAACTATTGAGGCAAAAAGAAGGATCTTGGAACGCAGCAAGCTCACCTATCACATTTCTTGACTTCCCATCCCTTTATTGCATCAACCTCCTTCAAAGCCTTTCTCCAGGAATCTACTTCTTCAATGCTCAAGTTACTCTTGTCGTGCAAACTGAGAATGGCTTTGTGATACAACCCGTCTTCCATCTTAAGATCTTTAGGTTCCACATCGAAGAAAATAGGTAGGATCTCTTTATTCCCGTTTGACTTGGAGGTGTTCTCCATAATCTGCGTGAGTTCACGAAGACACCATTTGCTCGAAGCATAGGTTGGAGAGAAGATGGGGATGTAGATCCTAGAGTTGTTGATCGCTCTCTGGAGCGCTCCATCAATTCTTTCACCAACATGGAGCTTTTCACTGTCTCGAAAGACGCGGATACCAGTATCGGTCAAGTTGTGGTAGAGGAAGTCGGTAAATCCATTACGAGTGTCAGGTCCTCTGAAGTTCAAGAACACTTGATGCTCGCATTCTGATGATTCTTCTGCCTCTGAGCTCTCCATTTTAACTTTAGCTTTAGTAGCTCTCTCCCTCGTGTGTGAACAAGAGAGGCCTTTGCCCTTGGCTGACTGAAGATTTCAACCACGAACATATGGCGTGAATATATCAGGAGTGAGATTACCAACATATAAATTCAGTTACAGAATAACAATAAAACTAAAGTCAAGTATTTAGATAACCGTATTATATTCAAACTCTCAATGATTCATATCATTTGTAAGTCAACGTTAGAAATGCTATATAACATTGCTTTTGCCAACTACTTTTCTCCACTCACGAAATTCTAGGAAGACTTTTTGAATAAAAGATTACATATGTGGAGAGATTATTTGATAGGTGTGTTATATGCATTTTCTAAGCAAAGAATATACCTTCTTCAATCTTGCCACTTTTAAAAGCACCACTATGGACTCAAAAAAAAAAAAAAAAATCTTAAAAACACTATTCAAATTTTTTAAAAGATTGTGACGCATTTATATGTCAATCTAGGAAACTGGAAAAAGACCAACAATCAACAAACTCGATCCGCAAGACTTAATAAAACCAAAAATTCAAAATGTAAAAGATAAAAGTCAATTCAAACATATATTAAAAAAAAATTTGTATAACAATTAGTATTATGAAATCAAATACTAAGTCACGGATCCTTCTAAAAAACCTAAATTTTTGGAACGGTGTGAGATTAGCCCGCAATATTTTCATAAATCCACTTGTCTATTCTTGTTAAGAAGCTGATCGGGGAGACTTTTGGTCCAATTACACAGGAAGGAACGCAACAAAAATACAAATGGGTATTTCAGTTCCAACGACCAGATCCAGCCTCGATTGTGTTCAACGCACTCATTTTGAGCAAGGATTTCATCAAACCGAACACTTCAGGGAAAATTCAGAATAAGTCGGCAAAGAATCATACCGTATCAGTGCTCACTGCCGGGAAATGGCTTGGTCGGAGGGGTCGGTTGCCGGAGTCCCTCGGAACGACCGGGGGACGTTGATCCCTGGGTTTGCGAAGAAGGTCTCGGCCTCTCCTGCTCTGGACACGGATAAACTAGCTCTCAAAGAAGTGTTTGTCGGTGCTGGTGCGAGGAAAGGAAGCTCGAAGACTTTTTCCTAGTGATCTGAGCGTGACTTCAAGCTGATATACACAGTGCATATCGGACTGGTCCCCAAGCCCATGGGCCCTTCGGTGTTATTTTAAGAATCCAAGGAGTTTCAATTTTGCGTGAATATATTTTAAGGTAAAAGCCACAAAAAATTCTAAATTATGCTCACTCACACATATTTTAAAAATTACACAGTAAGGAAACCCCAAGAAGGATAATAATGCAATCAGAAAAGGGTGAAAAGGACAATAATGCAATCGAAAAGGGTGAAAAGAAACAGCGAGGAAACCTCGCATGTGCATATTTTATGGAAGCAAAGCGAGGGTCGGCAAAAAGTGGAAGGGGCGCATGAAGTTTCTAAAACATGCCAAACAACTTTATAGAAACTAGGTGGGAAGGTGCCTTTGCTTTTCCTAAGATAAATAAATATAAACAAAAACCAACCTATCTTTTGGGTCAAGCACATAAAATTCTCTGTGGAGGCTTGTCCCATTTTGAGCAACAAATGGGCAATTTCAGTCCCGACGACCAGATCCGGCCTCGATTGTGGACAACGCACTCATTTTGAGCAAGAATTTCATCAAACCGAACTCTTCAGGGCAAATGAAGAATAAGTCAAAGAGAATCGTACTGTCTTCGTGGTCGCCACCGGGAAAGGAATTCGTGAAGATGAAGCCGATTCGTCCGAGGAGTCGGTTGCCGGAGTCGCTTGGGACGAGCGGGGGAACGTTGATCCCTGGGTTTGCGAAGAAAATCGTGCGCACGGAAAACCTAGCCCTCAAAGAAGTGCGTGTCGGTGGTCGTGCGAAGAAAGGAGTCTTCCTTGTGATCTGAGCGGGACCTCAAGCTGATATTTATAGTGGATATCAGGCTCGTTTCTAAGCCCATGGGCCCTCCGGCGTTCATTTTAGGAATGAAAAGGAGTTTGCGTGATTATGTTTTAGCGTAAAAGTCCAAAAAAAAAAATTCTAAATTATATTAATTGTGATATATTTACCTTGAATTTTTTTATGACATCAAAAACTTCTAACGTATACTTATTTAACATATTATATTTAAAAAAAAAAAAATTATGACACCAAAACTCCAAACGTTTATCTCTGCGCTGACATATTAAAAATATCGTGTCATAAATTTTTTTAGGAAATTTAGGATAAATATGTCGCATTTATGCCTACCGTGACACTTTTTAGAAATTATTTGTATAATTTCTACGCATAGAGTAGCTTGCTTGATGTGTAAACCAATATCAAGCAGAGTACTTCGATGTGAACCTAAGAAGGACAATAATGCAATCGAAAAGAGTGAAAAAAAAAAAAAAAAACAGCAATGAAACCTTCGCATGTGCATATTTTATGAAAGCAACGCAATAGTCGACAAAAAGTTGAAGGGAGGCATGAAGTTTCTAAAAAATGCCAAACAACTTCATAGAAATTGGGTCGGAAGGTGCCTTTGCTTTTCCTAAAATAAATAAATAAAATTAAAAACCAACCTGCCTTATGGGTCAAGCACATAAAATTCTCTATGGAGGCTTGTCCCATGTTTCAACCCTAACCTAATGAAAGGGCATCTGGAAAATGCAAACGTAATTCAAGGAGGCGGCTCATATTTTGTATATATCTCCACCCGTGCATATAATTTAGGCTATGGAATTATATCACAATTATGAAATTGATTGGATAATTTCTTTGCTTTTTTTTTCCTTGTTCGTTTTTCTTTTTGCCTTTTTTTTCTTTTATCATACTTGAACTTGTAAACATAAAGGAAAACAGAGATAAAATTCTAATGGACAAGTACAATAGAGATTAATATAATGAAAAACCTCAATATGATTAAACATAAAAATAGTACAATGAAATTATAGTATTGTTAATTTCACATGTAACACATGGAAATTTTACTAGCAATGGGAAAAAAGACATTCACATTGCAATGAACGAGAGATGTGAAAGGTGGAGGAACAAAGCCAATTCACATCCTGCGAAGTCTTGGTCTTCTAGGAAATGATTTTTCTCCCCTTATCACTTTCTTTTTTTTTTTTTTTCCAGAAAGTCTAGGTCTTCGTGGTTGATTAAAGTTTTTCTCCCATTTCACTTTTATCTTTTCGCAAAGTCTTGGTCTTCGTGCAATTGATTAAAGTTTCTCTCTCATCATCACTTTTTTTCATAAAGTCTTGGTCTATTTGGAATTTATTAAAATTTCTCTCCCACCATCATGAATTTTTATTAAAGTGCTTCACAAAACAGCAATGAAACCTTCGCATGTGCATATTTTATGGAAGCAAAGCAATAGTCGACAAAAAGTTGAAGGGAGGCATGAAGTTCCTAAAAATGCCAAACAACTTTGTAGAAACTGGGTCGGAAGGTGTCTTTGCTTTTCCTAAAATAAATAAATAAAAATAAAAACCAACCCGCCTTTTGGGGCAAGCACATAAAATTCTCTGTGGAGCCTTGTCCCATGTTTCAACCCTAACCTAATGAAAGGGCATCCGGAAAATGCAAACGTAATTCAAGGAGGCGGCTCATATTTTGTATATATCTCCACCCGTGCATATAATTTAGGCAGTGGAATTATATCACAATTATGAAATTAATTGGATAATTTCTTTGATTTTTTTTCCTTGTTCGTTTTTCTTTTTGCCTTTTTTTTCTTTTATCATACTTGAACTTGTAAACATAAAGGAAAACAGAGATAAAATTCTAATGGACAAGTACAATAGAGATTAATATAATGAAAAACCTCAATATGATTAAACATAAAAATAGTACAATGAAATTATAGTATTGTTAATTTCACATGTAACACATGGAAATTTTACTAGCAATGGGAAAAAAGACATTCACATTGCAATGAACGAGAGATGTGAAAGGTGGAGGAACAAAGCCAATTCACATCCTGCGAAGTCTTGGTCTTCTAGGAAATGATTTTTCTCCCCTTATCACTTTCTTTTTTTTTTTTTTTCCAGAAAGTCTAGGTCTTCGTGGTTGATTAAAGTTTTTCTCCCATTTCACTTTTATCTTTTCGCAAAGTCTTGGTCTTCGTGCAATTGATTAAAGTTTCTCTCTCATCATCACTTTTTTTCATAAAGTCTTGGTCTATTTGGAATTTATTAAAATTTCTCTCCCACCATCATGAATTTTTATTAAAGTGCTTCACAAAACAGCAATGAAACCTTCGCATGTGCATATTTTATGGAAGCAAAGCAATAGTCGACAAAAAGTTGAAGGGAGGCATGAAGTTCCTAAAAAATGCCAAACAACTTTGTAGAAACTGGGTCGGAAGGTGTCTTTGCTTTTCCTAAAATAAATAAATAAAAATAAAAACCAACCCGCCTTTTGGGGCAAGCACATAAAATTCTCTGTGGAGCCTTGTCCCATGTTTCAACCCTAACCTAATGAAAGGGCATCCGGAAAATGCAAACGTAATTCAAGGAGGCGGCTCATATTTTGTATATATCTCCACCCGTGCATATAATTTAGGCAGTGGAATTATATCACAATTATGAAATTAATTGGATAATTTCTTTGATTTTTTTTTCCTTGTTCGTTTTTCTTTTTGCCTTTTTTTTTTTCTTTTATCATACTTGAACTTGTAAACATAAAGGAAAACAGAGATAAAATTCTAATGGACAAGTACAATAGAGATTAATATAATGAAAAACCTCAATATGATTAAACATAAAAATAGTACAATGAAATTATAGTATTGTTAATTTCACATGTAACACATGGAAATTTTACTAGCAAAGGGAAAAAAAGACATTCACATTGCAATGAACGAGAGATGTGAAAGGTGGAGGAACAAAGCCAATTCACATCCTGAGAAGTCTTGGTCTTCTAGGAAATGATTTTTCTCCCCTTATCACTTTCTTTTTTTTTTTCCCGGAAAGTCTAGGTCTTCGTGGTTGATTAAAGTTTTTCTCCCATTTCACTTTTATCTTTTCGCAAAGTCTTGGTCTTCGTGCAATTGATTAAAGTTTCTCTCTCATCATCACTTTTTTTCATAAAATCTTGGTCTATTTGGAATTTATTAAAATTTCTCTCCCACCATCATGAATTTTTATTAAAGTGCTTCACAAAACAGCAATGAAACCTTCGCATGTGCATATTTTATGGAAGCAAAGCAATAGTCGACAAAAAGTTGAAGGGAGGCATGAAGTTCCTAAAAATGCCAAACAACTTTGTAGAAACTGGGTCGGAAGGTGTCTTTGCTTTTCCTAAAATAAATAAATAAAAATAAAAACCAACCCGCCTTTTGGGGCAAGCACATAAAATTCTCTGTGGAGCCTTGTCCCATGTTTCAACCCTAACCTAATGAAAGGGCATCCGGAAAATGCAAACGTAATTCAAGGAGGCGGCTCATATTTTGTATATATCTCCACCCGTGCATATAATTTAGGCAGTGGAATTATATCACAATTATGAAATTAATTGGATAATTTCTTTGATTTTTTTTCCTTGTTCGTTTTTTTCTTTTTGCCTTTTTTTCTTTTATCATACTTGAACTTGTAAACATAAAGGAAAACAGAGATAAAATTCTAATGGACAAGTACAATAGAGATTAATATAATGAAAAACCTCAATATGATTAAACATAAAAATAGTACAATGAAATTATAGTATTGTTAATTTCACATGTAACACATGGAAATTTTACTAGCAAAGGGAAAAAAAGACATTCACATTGCAATGAACGAGAGATGTGAAAGGTGGAGGAACAAAGCCAATTCACATCCTGAGAAGTCTTGGTCTTCTAGGAAATGATTTTTCTCCCCTTATCACTTTCTTTTTTTCCCGGAAAGTCTAGGTCTTCGTGGTTGATTAAAGTTTTTCTCCCATTTCACTTTTATCTTTTCGCAAAGTCTTGGTCTTCGTGCAATTGATTAAAGTTTCTCTCTCATCATCACTTTTTTTCATAAAATCTTGGTCTATTTGGAATTTATTAAAATTTCTCTCCCACCATCATGAATTTTTATTAAAGTGCTTCACAAAACAGCAATGAAACCTTCGCATGTGCATATTTTATGGAAGCAAAGCAATAGTCGACAAAAAGTTGAAGGGAGGCATGAAGTTCCTAAAAATGCCAAACAACTTTGTAGAAACTGGGTCGGAAGGTGTCTTTGCTTTTCCTAAAATAAATAAATAAAAATAAAAACCAACCCGCCTTTTGGGGCAAGCACATAAAATTCTCTGTGGAGCCTTGTCCCATGTTTCAACCCTAACCTAATGAAAGGGCATCCGGAAAATGCAAACGTAATTCAAGGAGGCGGCTCATATTTTGTATATATCTCCACCCGTGCATATAATTTAGGCAGTGGAATTATATCACAATTATGAAATTGATTGGATAATTTCTTTTTTTTTCCTTGTCCGTTTTTCTTTTTGCCTTTTTTTTCTTTTATCATACTTGAACTTGTAAACATAAAGGAAAACAGAGATAAAATTCTAATGGACAAGTACAATAGATATTAATATAATGAAAAACCTCAATATGATTAAACATAAAAATAGTACAATGAAATTATAGTATTGTTAATTTCACATGTAACACATGGAAATTTTACTAGCAATGGGAAAAAAAGACATTCACATTGCAATGAAGGAGAGATGTGAAAGGTGGAGGAACAAAGCCAATTCACATCCTGCGAAGTCTTGGTCTTCTAGGAAATGATTTTTCTCCCCTTATCACTTTTTTTTTTTTCCGGAAAGTCTAGGTCTTCGTGGTTGATTAAAGTTTTTCTCCCATCTCACTTGTATTTTTTTTGCAAAGTCTTGGTCTTCGTGCAATTGATTAAAGTTTCTCTCTCATCATCACTTTTTTTCATAAAGTCTTGGTCTATTTGGAATTTATTAAAATATCTCTCCCACCATCATGAATTTTTATTAAAGTGCTTCACTTTTGCTTCACATGTAATGAGTGGAAATTATCTAATTTTGCTTCACCCTTCCCAAAAAAAGGCACATGATATCTAGCAAAATCTTTTGGCATATTCTCTAAATTTTGCGAAACAAGCACTTGTGGATGAAAAGTATCTTATATCGATTTCTCTAACCTCTATGTGCATTTTTGAAAGTCTTGGTCTTCCTATAGTTTGTAGTTTTCTCTTTCCATTAGCTCATTATCACTGAACCCTTGTTTTTCGCTTTAGTGACTGATTCACCCATGACCATTGGAGAGCTCTTTTTGAGTTCCTTTTTGGCTTCCTTCTTGTACTAATTTCTAGTATTGTTAATTTTAAGCAAGACATGTAGCATGTGGAAATTCTAGTAGTGGAAAAAGAGACATTGACATAGGGATGGAAGAGGAGGGATGTGAAAAGTGAAGCAACAAAGACAATTTGCATCCTGCAAAGTCTTGGTCTTCCTGGCATTGATTGAAGTTTCTTTCCCATTTCTGCTTTTTCCCTTTGGCTTCACTTTTTACACAAAAAAACTTGATGAGATCCAGTAAAGTCTTGGTCTTCCTAATATGCCAAAAAGCTTGAGTTAGACGGAAGAGCGTATGTTTTGATGCACATTCTGTCCTCGAGTTAGATTGTTCTCCTTTTTTTTTTTTTTTCTTTTGACCAAAGCTCGTGATCTTGTTTTCCTTATCAAAGGACAAATCTAGCGGTCTTTGATGACCTATGGATGCATAATAGAAAATAAGATGCTATTGTTGGCTGAATCCTTAATAATTTAGGTTTCAATTACATCGACAAAGTGGGGATCCTTTGATGCAATTTTGGCCCCATGATGCACGAGGAGCTATCAAGGAGGCATATGTTGGCACGAGATGGCTAGACGGAGAGTCCTTGCAACAAGTACCATGTCATGATGGAGTTTGACATAATTTCGAGCCTTCGAATGTAGATTTCCGGCTTCAAATTCATTATATGGTCTAAAATTCAAGTCTCAAATTGTTTGTGTACAGGCTTTTGATAGTACATGATTGTGAATTCTCCTAAATCATTATAATCAACCTATACACCGACGCATGATACTAATTTGTGCACTCACTTAGAATAAATAGGTTGAATTGTCACGCCCCGATCCTCGGTCACGTGACCATCCTTTGCCTTAGGTCGATTTTAAAAACGATATCTCAAGACATATCGCCAACCCTTTTCATTTTGATATGCATATGCGGAAACAATTATAATCCCCAGACAATAAAGTAATGAGATAGAAAATTAGGGCCATATTTTTCATATTGAAATTCACAACCAAACTTTTTTTTTTTTCACACCTTGAAGTATTATACCATACTATTAACAAAGGTCTAGTCTCACACTTAACCACCTATAAACAGGGTTCACAAAAGAGGGTAGGATCTCAGTCCTCATCCGGGTCGTACTCAGGATCATCATCGGGGTTCTCCTCCAGGTACTCCTCTTCGGGTTCTTTCTTCTCAGGTTCCTCATTAGGATCCTGAAATGTTATCCCACAACCGAGATGGGACTACATCTCAGTAAGTTTTACCCTTTAAGACCCGATTAGTAAACCAATACACTATCCGGGCTGCCTATGCACGCACAGTTCCACCTGCATATTAGCACAGTTTACTAGGCACCCAAGCAATCACATCACAGATAGATATCTCGATCAATCGACCTAGTCGATTACGTGTCATTACGACCATTTCTTGATCGGCCCCTTCCATACTATCTAGAAGTCTGATCAACATCCAAGACTACTCACCCTAGGTGATTCATAAATAGTATATTATCCTATATTCAGACAACATATAGAGTCATCAAGCTGCCAAATCATACCATCCTGTCTCGAGATGATAAAGAGAATAATCGAGCCGGTATATCAATATCATACCGTACTGTCTCGAGATGACCTATAGAATTATCAAGCCGATATGTCATACCGTATTGTCTTAAGATAATCAGTAGAGTCAACGAGCCGGTATATCAATATCATACCGTACTGTCTCGAGATGACCTATAGAATTATCAAGCCGATATGTCATACCGTATTGTCTTAAGATAATCAGTAGAGTCAACGAGCCGGTATATCAATATCATACCGTACTGTCTCGAGATGACCTATAGAATTATCGAGCCGATATTTCATACCGTACTGTTTCAAGATAATCAGTAGAGTCACCGATCCGATATATCAATATCATACCGTACTGTCTCAAGATGACCTATAGAATTATCGAGCCGGTATGTCATACCGTACTGTCTCAAGATAATTAGTAGAGTCACCGAGCCGATAGATCATATCATACTGTCTCAAGATGATTTATAAAGTCATCGAGCCGATATACACACAATTCATCATACCGTACTGTCTCAAGATGCTTTGTAGAGTCATCGAGCTGGTAGATCATACCGTTCTATCTCAAGATGCTCCGTAGAGTCATCGAGCCAGTATACATGCCATTCCAAGCAAACAATCAAATAACCAATTCTTATCCTTTCCAATAAAATGTCGTGTGTGGGTACACGATCGGCCTTAACCAAAATATAATATTTTTTCTTTCCATAACTCCCACATTTTCTATAGTCCGCTCAAATCCTTTTGGCATTATCAACCGATGCCTAGTTATTTTTCAATTAATAACCAATGATTGTCCAATTAAATAATAATTCCCACTTTCACAAATAATTCAATTCAACATGAAATAAAGCTCAATTAAATAAACGGACTACGTCACGATAATCAGCATAAAATTTCGGTAGTCGACTATCCCTGCCTAATTTACGGAAAATAAATAATTAATTAAATTATTTCCGAAGATGAATAATTAAATACTAAAAATCCAATTTAGGCCCGTAATGCCTAATTGGAGGTCAGAACGGATCGGGAAAAATCCCGAGATGCATTCAATAAATAGAAGTACGTCTCTACTTGCTAATTGCACAATTCAATTGCCTAACATGCATCACAATTATCTAATAATCACTAATCTACTCTAATCTAACCACCTAATTGCACTTAATTAAATCTAATTAACCCTTAAGCATAATTAGCAAACTAAGAAAGCATTGGTGAGTAAAACTCACTAGTTTAGCGTTCCGACGAGTCAACAGTGAAGGGGACGCCAAGGCGGTCAATAAACCTCGAGGCGGCGACACCAAGCGAGGCCGGGAAGACACCCAAAACGGGCCTCAAAGATCAAAAACCCTTGCTATCCTTGGGTTTTGTTCTTGAGCCGAGCAGCTGGAACTGGTGGCAGTTTGGCGCGGAAACAGCGGGTGGCAAAGGTCTGGCGGCTTGGGGGTGGCGTACGGCTGATGGACGGCGGCAAGGAGGCTTGGGAACCTCAACCACAACAATCCAAGGTAGTCCCAAGGCTGAAACAACAGCCACAAATTCGGACTCCCTCTGCAACTTGGAAAAACTGGTCACCATAGGAGAAACAGAGCTGAACGGGCTTGGCCAGAGCTTCAGCGAGGGATTGGCTGGCAACCGGCAGCACCCGGGGGTTGAGGGGGACCTTCTGGTGGTTGGTATGGGTGGAGGAATGGTCGGAATGGGAGAAAGCACGAAGAAAACGTGAAACAGGCAAAACCGTGCAGGCTGCCAGGCGGATCGACGGACCGATGATCGACGGCTTGCGACGGCCTTGCAAGACGGCTAGAAGCTCCATTCGAGGTGAGGTTGGGCTCCTTGGAATGGTCTGGATGTCCTCGTCACGGTGATAGGTAGTTCGTTTGCTGATTCATCCAGGAAGTTGACTTTTTACTCGAATATTTAGCGAGGGGTCAGCTGGAGCAGAAACTGGCGGTGGCGCGGGTGGAGGCATGCGACGGCTGCAGCTCCTTCTGCCGGTCTTCTTGCTAGCTTGAGGGTTTCAAAAATGAAGAGGAGAGGGTGATGGACGGTAATGAGAGGGAGGGAGAGAGAGAGAGGGGGAATGGATAGAGATGAGGGGGAGATTGAGGGTCCCCATGGCTTGATATTCCACACCCTTGTCCCCTCCTTTGCTTGTCCACCACACTAAGGCTCCATGGCTGGAAATGAGCCACCAACACACTCCCCATGACTTCTCAAATGGTCCAAAAACCATAGGAAGAGGGGGCACACGAATTTGAAGTGAGATAGCTTCAATTGGTTGCTTAATCTTGCTCAATTCCTCCTCATTTGGCTTCTATAAAATCAATTGGTATCTCAATACTTCAATTGATAATTTTCCTCACCCAAGAATCCATCTTGCATCTCAAATTTGAAATCAAAAACAATCCCTCGGCTTTAACTGAACAAAAACGGTCTTGAGCCGACTTTTTCCCAAAAAAGTCTTGGTTGACAGAAAAATCTTCTGAGACTGAGTCGACGTTCCTAGAATTTATTGTGACATGACAAAATCTTCAATTTCTAAAATCGGACTTGAATTGACGATTAATTTCCATTCGGCGTGTTTTTAGCGTGACCTAGACTGCCAGGTAGTTTTCATAATTTTTTAGTGCATATAACCTATGGTCGATTTTTTTCGAGCCACAATGAACCCACTCGACACATTGGCGACTTTCAATTGTCGTAGAAATCTCGAGAATTCAAATACGGACACAATGTACCAAAACGATAAAGAATTCAGTCTAGTGCCAGCCAACGAGAATTTTCCACTATAGTAGTGTCACTCACGATTAGCCACACATCTCTCGTCAAACCGACCTATCTCGATCTCTAATCAATTTATGTCTATGCCGTAATGATCTCAGCAGATGAACACAGTCGAGCAGCCGATTCCTAGTTGAAGTCTCAAGTCTATTTGCCCTAAAATCCTTAATGGTTTCCCCAGATAGTCTAGTTATCTTGAGAGTGATCAGCTTTAAGAACAGCCATATAGACGCGTCAATGAAAAGCCCGATTTATTCAGTAGAAAACAGGGTTGAAAATCTGGGATGTCACATGAATTGCTCTCAAAATTCTAAAATCTTAGGACCTACAATATCTAAAACATGATTAAGGAAATCATTCGAAATGGTATGGACTAAATTTATGATAATAACCAGTGCCAAACACAATAGTTCGAGCATGGTTCCGATAGTGTGCAATAAGCTCCAAAATTTCATCCCAACCAAACCATAATCCTAAGTTGACTTCCATAAAATCCCATAGTTTCATGATACACCAAAGCTTCATTACTACATGATTTCATAGCTCAACAACCTTTATAATCAACCTAGCCACCTAAAACTATAATAGAATTGAAATTATAGCTTAATCTAGAAAAATTTCTTCAATTAGGTGAATTAAGTCTTTGAATTCTTATCAAGCATTTCTTGTACGACATTAATCCAACATGTTAAGATGTCCCCAGCAAACTTGAACCGAACCCTTTCTCTCTCTAGCGCGCAGTTCACTTCCCTTTTGCAGTTTTCTTGATTCTTCTTTGTCCCTCTTAACTATTCCTCTTTTCTCTGATTAGCCAACTACAATAATTATAATTAAGCTTAAGGAAGTTAGTCCATTGGGCTTCAAAGATGCAGCTTCATGGGCGTAATAAATAAGAATTGGGTCTTCTGAGCCCAAGTCCTTTTTTTGGGCCAACTACAATATTATAGGAGGATGAAGGACAAAAATAAAGAAAGTGCAGCTGATGTCATTACAGGTGAACATCGGTCTAGGGTCAACCCTGGATCAACCTTGGATCGGTCCAACCCTGCCAGTCCCGGTTCGATTACCAGGAAGACCGGGTCAATCATTGGTCTTGGGATTCTTGGACCAGCACTGTGCGGAATGGTCCTCGGTCTTTAGAGTTTAGAGTTGGTCAAATCCGGACCAATCCTGATTATATATATATATAATATTTAATGTATTATCTATAATTTTTTTATATAGAGAAAACCTTAAAATAAACGGCATCAACAATATTAAATAACTCCTTAGTGAAGAGTTTAAGTAATTTTACATTAGTTTTTAATAACTTAGATCTTTTAATGTCTCTTACGGCGTCAATATCCATAATTTACAAATGAGAAAAATGTTTTTGTAAGGAGTCTTCACGAAGTTCAAAAAGGCATAAATAGCTCATCATGATATCCTCCTCTAGTATTCGTTCTCTTCTATCTTATTTGTCTTCTTTGTCTTCAATTTGCCAAAATCGAAATAAACAACTTCTCCACTCGCCACTCAACACTCACCTCTCTTGCTTTGAGTCACTCATGCTGCTCATCGCTCAATACTCGCCAGACTTATTGCTCCTAGCTCGATGCTTGACACTAACCCCACTCGATGCTCATTGCTCGCCTCTCTTAGCTGACCTTGCTCGTTATTGAACCCATTGGGTTAGTCCAGTCTTCGATTGCCTTTTTAGGGAGTACAAAAAAATGAAATAAAAAATTATCGATTGTCCCGAGTTAACCCTAGTTACGAACCGAACCCATTGGATTGGTCTGGTCCTCAGTTGCCTTTTCATAGAGTACAAAAAATGAAATAAACAAATTATCAATTAGTCCCAGATTGACCTTGGAATCGAACCGAACCCATTGGGTCGGTTCGGCCCTCGGTCCCAAGCTCAATAGGGTCTATCCTTGGTCCTAAAAATTGAGGACCATCACTATGTAGGTTGGTCCTAAGGTTAGGGGGTGGATTGGCCCAACCCAGACCATGCTCACCCCTAGATGTCATGGCCATTATAGGTGGGGGCAATTCCGCTATTTTTGAACTCTCAAAAAATCCTCATCGATGGTTCCATACTCTACGAATTTCTCGTTTCTTTAGTTTTTGTCTCCTTTTGTTTTAGTTTTTCTCTATTTTTTTAACAATTTCTTTGGTCTTTCTTCACCACATTAGCAACAAAGTAGAAAGAAATTACAAAGTGCCACGACAAATTTTGGAATCCACATTAACAAATCTGGTTATGAGCTTGTCATGAGGATTAAATTGCACTTAAGAAAAAATGTTTAGGACTTGATTGCACAAATTCAAAATTTAGGACTTGACTATGTATTCAGCCAAACATTAGGGACTTTTTGGTGTAATTTTCATTTATAAGAACTTAAAATGAGAACCGACATAGTGGATAGCAAATATTCTTATAAGATAATAACAAATAAGGGTTACTCCTATAAAAACTCATAGTCTGATTCCCATCCTACATTGATCTCTCCCACCAACAAGAACTTTGCTATTGACGGGTTTTACAATGCATCTCTTATCTTGATTTGGCCTATCCTTCCATAGTTGTAGAATAAACTTTTAGATTAGCAGCAAAAATAGCATAGTGGCTGTGAGGACAGATTTTCACACTAACAAGAACAAGGAGAATGAAAATGCATGGAGTAGGGTCGCTATGTTCCAGCCATGCCCATGTAATGAATACATGAAGCTTTAACTCTAACTCCTTGTCTCCATGGCTGTTTTCTAGATTTTCCCCACCTGATTAGCCACCCCACATACTCGATCTTTCAACAACTAGCCTCTTGCCCCAAAAATCCCAATTTCTCAAACCCTAAAACCCATCTCCATGGCTGCTTCTAGATTTTTCCCACCCAACTAGCCTCCCCACATACTTGATCTTTCCATGCGCCCATCCACAGCACCTGGAATGGAGTAGCAACCCCTCACCCTTCGATCTTCAAGGCAGCCCAACGCGGCATTCCCACGCCTCAGTGAAACTTTCTCCATCGAAGCTTCCAGTTGGGGGAAATTGTAATTTTCTTGGGCTAGTCACAGCTAGAAGGTGCATATCCTACTATTCTTGCAGTTTGCCTAGTGTGTTGCTGGTCTTGCAATTTGCTTAGTGTGTTTTATCAATCTTGAAGAGGAATCCCTACAAAATCAACCATCGCATACCCTGTTTAGAGTCAGTGAATCCAAAAACTAGGAAATCAGTCTACAGAACAACCTAGTTGCTATACACTCGACACCCACAAACCTACACACCCTCAATGCAGGGGCCAATCAAACCCAGAACTCCCTTCAATCCAGAACTACAACCCTGTAACTCTACCTAAGCCCAGAACAACCGATAGGAAATGGCAAGGGGGAGGATAACCATCTCCGAATGGTAGCCCTGTGTCAAAGATTGGGAGATTTGTGGTTTGAAGACGATATTATGGATTTAGGGGCTGAGACTGCAGAGGAAGAATGGCAAGAAAGTGAGTAAACCCTCTATGGCAAACTGTTCTCCAAACCTAATATTAACTTCTAGGCTTTCATCACTACCATGAGAAGAGCATGGAAAACAGAATCAGTAAAATGTGAACATATTGAGCCAGGTTTTTTCTCCTTTTTATTCAACTCCATTTAACAGAAAAAAAGGGGGGTTTTAGAGTCGGGGCCGTGGTCTTTCGCAAGTAATCTACTTGTCCTAAAGAAAGGAGATCCAAATATATCTGAACACTGTTATGAGTTCTCGCATTATGCATTTTGGGTGCATATTATAGGCCTCCCTCGTGCCAGAGTAACTAAAGAATCCATACATTGATTAACTTCTAAATTGGGGCAAGTTGAGGAGATCAAAACAGAAGCGAGAAACAACAATTCTTGAAAAAGTGGAAAGTCAAGGGTGCCGTTGAACCTATCAAACCCACTCAAAATAGGAACTATTATCAATGTGGGGGATAAAAAATGGTGGATCGATTTTAAGTATGAAGGGCTCCCACATTTCTGCTTTTCTTGTGGGCGCATTGGACATTATGCAAATTTCTGTTCGAAAATACCTTATGAGGAAACCGGCCTAGCTCAGGATTTTTTAAACTAGGCCGATATGGGTCGTGGTTGAAGGCAGAAGTCCAAGAGGTTAGCCCCTACTAGAAGACTTTTTATGGGAAAATTGAACTTACTGCTATGGAGGAAGAGGTTGTGCTAGAAACTCCCATAATGGCTACCGAAGAACCCCTGAGAACAGAGCAAGATGAAACAAATGCATTAGCAATCGTTCTTGCACATCCTAATGTAAAGGAGATTAGGGTTGAGGCCCATAAGACAAATCAAGCACCAACAAGTAGCAGCAAAAGAACACAGCAGAACCAAAATTTATTAACCTCTTCTGTAGAGAATGATGAGCATCAAATGAAGGCAAAGAAAGGAAAGGCAATGTATAAATCTCCTGTGGTTAAAAAACATAAGCGAGTCAGTCCTTATGAGAAGAAGACATCACGAACCTCTTAATGGAATAGAATTGTGTTTGATATCGTGCTAATTGATTCTGTTCCAAATTAATTTCTTTTGATTTTAAAATAATTTTTTTACTTTTTTACTTTTTTTCTTTTCTTTTTTTTTCCCTTTTTTCCTATTCTTCTTCTTCTTCATGTGGCCGGTTGCTGGCCGCCGACGCTCACCGAGCGTCGCCGGCCCTTGATGAGGTCGGCCCTCGTCGGTCGAGCCTCGCTAGCAGCTGGGCGAGGCTTGCCCAGCCCCGGCGAGGCCAACCTGGCCACCGGCGAGGCTAGGCGAGCCTCGCCGGTGGCTGGGCTTGCCTCCGGTGAGCTCGCCGAACCTTGCCCTGGCCTAGCGAGCCTCTGGCGACCGGCGGCGGCAGGCGACGGTGGACAGCGGCGGGCGGCGGCGGACAGCGGCGGGCGGTGGCGAACGGCAATCGTGGGATGACAAAAGGGAAAAATGAGAGTTTCATTGTTTTGATTCTCAGACGAAGAATCATATTTTTTTTTTATTCTCAATTTCTCTTCCCAATCTGTTCCCGGGAACAAAAATTTTATCAAACGCGATTCTCGTCCCAAACTGATTCTGGGAACAAAAAATCAGAATCAGGTACTGTTTGGCACGTTGCCAAACAAGCCCTTAATGTAGATATTTTTTCTACATGCATCAACCAATTTTCAAGATAGAGTAAGGCTATAGAGCTCTTTGAAAAACAGCAACTATAATAACCCATTTCCATGGTTGTGCATAGGAGATTTCAATGAAGTGCTCTACCATTGGGAGAAGTTCGGGAGGCGAGAGGCAGACCGCTATAGAATTGCAGCTTTTCGGGATTTCTTAGATGCCTGCTCATTGATGGATATTGAGAGTAAGGGCTATGCTTTTACCTAGTCAAATAACAGGGAAGGCAATGCATTGGTAAAAAAGAGATTGAATAGAGCGATTTGCAATATAGAGTGGAGAGTTCTTTATCCAAATGCGGAGGCTTTTGATTTCTAGTAATAGGTTCTTACCATAGCCCAATTATGCTATCTTTAAATCCAACAGAGTTGAGAAGAAAGAAACTTTTCAAATTTGAGACATATTGGCTAGAACATCCGGAGTGTGAGGAGGTGGTAAAGAAAGCTTGGAATGCAAATAGCGCAGATCAACTTACTTTGGCCGGTAAAACAAGGAGGGTAGTTGCTGAATTGAGTAAACGGAGCAGGAGAAAATTTAAAAATGCTCAAAAACAGCTCATTCCACTCAAATATAGGCTCCAAGAATTGACTAACAGAAATGATGGAGAGCAAAATAGAGAGGAAGCCAGCAATATTGTAAGGAAAATTGAAGATTTATGGTGACAAGAAGAGATGTATTGGTGTATGAGGTCAAGAATTCAATGGTTGAAATGGGGAGATCAAAACACAAAGTTCTTTCATGCTACAACAGTTCAAAGGAGACAATGAAACAAAATATCCATGCTAAGGCTCGATGACTAGACCTGGTGCAGGGATAAAGGAACTATCAACCAGTATTAGACCAATGTCCAGTGATGGTGAATGAGGAGATGAATGCTAATCTGATCAAACTAGTCATAAGAGAGGAAGTTAAAGATGCTGTTTTTCAGCTAGGAGCTACAAAAGCACCGGGTCCAGATGGGCTAAACGGAGTATTCTATCAAAGTCACTGGCCTATTATACACAAAGACATTTTCAGCATGGTTCAATCCTTCTTCAGCCAAGGTACCTTTGATCCAGAGCTTAATAAAATGCATATCTCTCTCATTCCTAAAGTCATAAATCCAGAAGATATCGCCCAATTTAGGCCTATAAGTCTGTGCAACTTTAATTATAAGATTATAGCGAAGGTGTTGGCTAATAGACTGAAACCGTGGCTTCCAAAACTTATTTCTGTGGAGCAAAGTGCTTTTTTAAAAGATCGTCAGATACAAGACAATATTTTCATAGTCTAAGAGGTGATTCATTAACTCAGGGTGAGAAGGAGAAGGCGTCATTTTCAGGCCATTCTAAAACTAGATATGAAGAAGGCTTATGACAGGGTCGAATGGGATTTTTTATGTGATTATATGCTGAGATTGGGGTTTAATGAGAAGTGGGTGACATGGATAAAGCATTGCATCTCATCGGTGTCTTTTAGCATCCTAGTTAATGGAGAACCCTCAGCTGTCTTTAGAACAACCCAAGGAATTCGACAAGGTGATCCTCTCTCCCCTTATCTATTCATAATCATGGCCAACGTCCTATCTACCCTTATGGGCAAAGCAGTAACAGATGGAAGTATCAGAGGTATCCGCCTAAACTCCACATGCCCAACTCTCTCACATCTTCTCTTTGTTGATGATGCAATATTTTTCTTAAATTGAACGATAAAAGAAGCTCAGAATGTGGCTAATGTGCTGAACCAGTACTGCTATGTGTCGGGACAAGCCATAAATCTTAATAAATCAGGGCTTTTCACTGGGAGAGATTACCCATAAAGCCTTAAACAGAATCTAGCTGCTAAACTGAGAGTTCCAGTCATAGATAAAACAGGTAAATACCTAGGAATTCCATCCGATTGGGGTCAAACCAAAAAGCAAATGTTTGCATGGATCCTTGCTAAAGTTGAATGGAAACTTGAAGGATGGAAAGAGAGGCTGATTTCAAAGGCGGGAAAGGAAGTTCTAATCAAAACAATTGTTCAAGCCCTACCCCAATATGCTATCTCTATCTTCAAAATCCTAATATCCATTTACCACACTATCGAGCAACGAGTAGCCTCCTTTTGGTGGAAACATAATGCAGCTAGAAGAGGTATACACTGAAAAAAGTGGGAAGAATTGAAAAGCAGGAAAGATTGTGGTGGCCTCGGCTTCAAAGATCTAGTGGATTTTAATAAAGCAATGTTGGGGAAGCAAGCTTGGAAATTTATCCAAACACCAGATGCACTATGGTGCAAATTCCTGAAAAGCATTTATTTACCTAGAGGTGAGTTCTGGTCAGCTAACAAAGGGTTTCGGCCTTCGTGGGGGTGGCAAAGCCTATTAATGGGGAGAGAAATGATTGAACCTGATTCTAGGTGGGCAGTGGGGGATGGACAGAAAATAAGAATTCGACAAGACACTTGGCTATCGTCAGGAAAGCTCTTTGGCCCTGCAAATCGGGATGAACCAAGGGTGGTGGCTGATTTAATTGATCATGAGTCACATGAATGAGATACTCAATAAGTGAACAACCTGTTTGAGGAAGATGTAGTTAAAGAGATTTTAGCCATTCCCATAAGCTTAACGCCCCATCCAGATAAGCTAGTGTGGACAGCAAACATATCGGGTTCTTATACTGTGAAAAGCGGCTACAACAAACTACACAACAAGGCTGATTCCCCTACTACATATATTCCATCTTCATCCTACCAAATTCCTAAGTCGCTATGGAATGAAATCTGGAAGATTCAGACTTTTCCCAAAATTCGCTTCTTACTATGGAGTATTTGCAGCAATACACTCCCCACGAAGGAAAACTTGTATAAAAGGAACATGTTACCCGATCCTACCTGTTAGATATGTGGACAAGCCCTGGAATCAGCAGAACATCTCTTCATTCTCTGTGACTCGACCAAAAACTTATGGTCAGGCCCTTATTTTCATGATGATACATCTCCAGAAAGAATTACCCGCATAGATAAATGGGTCTTTGAAAATCTCACCCACGAGCATATTCGAATTCGAAAGCCATGTTTGCTGTAGCTCTGTGGCAGATCTAGAAGTGCAGAAATGCTTTGGTCTTTCAAGGGCGAAAGCCTGACCCATCCGTCGCTCAAGAAGAAACAAGCATCACAGCAGCACTTTCCAAGAAATGAAACCTGCGGGGGAAGAACGGTGGAAGAGAATCATTATAAGCTCCACAAACAGAGCTGAAATGGAACCCACCTTCAACAAACGAGTTGAAAATAAACATCGACTGCTCTTGGTGCAAATCGTCCAAGGCCAGATCAATTGCTGGAGTCTGCAGAAATGAAGCCGGCATCCTTCTCCATGGCTTTGCGAAGTTGATCGCTGCTCCATCTGTGTGGGTCACCAAAGCCCTAGCCTTGAGAGAAGCGGCACTTTGGGTACAGGACAGAAGCCTCGCACGAACTGAAGAAGACTTGGAACTAAAAGGTGCTGATCTGCAAGTGCTCATCTCCTCTGATAACTTATCACTTGTAAACAGCCTATCTGGCCTAGAGGAACCACCTTGGCCGGCCCAGCCCATAGTTGCAAACTGCAGAGAAATTTTTGATCATGTTAGTGGAGTGTCAATCATCTATGAGCCACGAGACACAAACAAGGCCACGGATTGGGTCACCAAAGTCCATCGAACCAACTCACTTCCCAGTAATTGGATCGCTAACCCTCCTCACTCTCTATGTTTTATGTTATGTTTAGACTTACCAACTAATGGTACCCCTTTATCGGGTTAGTAATGAAAGTACTATCTTTCAACCCAAAAAAAAAAAAAAAAAAAAAGAAATCCCCCCTGCAAACGCAAGAAAAATTGAAAATGCGTGGCACGACTCTATTATATGTTGGCAAAAGCAAAATGGGAGAGACTCGTGCATGATTGTTATCTCTTCTGTGTTTTCCCACAACTTTTTGTTTGTCTTTTGACAATTCAACTCAATCGCGAGTAAGCCGATGAAGGATGCATAAAAGATAAAGAGAGGAAAGAGACACGGAGAGGACAGGAGACTTTTGCAGTGGGGTCGAGACTTTTTTAGGCTTCTTAGTTGATTGGATGTTAAGTTGAAAATGAGAGAAACTGAGTCGGGAGGTATCTGTGCCTGTCCTAAAAGAAAAAAATTAAAATATCTTCTAGGTCGAGCACATAAAATTCTCTAGTGGGTTGTCCCATTTTTCAACTTTGACCATCGAAAAGGCATCCTGAAAACACAAACATAATCGTTGAGAGCTGACACAAAAGTAATCTAGGGTAATTGGACTGTATCACGACTCATTGGATTGGTTGGATGCACATAGAACCAAATATTAAATAAATAAACAAATAACCAAAACTTCTTTTTGTATATATCTCAATGCGTGTGCATAATTTGCTTCATATTTAGCTCTCTCCATTTTCTAGTATAAGCTAAGCCAACGGATCATAAAAATATTAATGAAACATATAACTTATAGTTTAATATAGTTGAGCCTCACGATGAAGGAAATGATAATGCCTAGGTCAGACAAACTCATCATCCGTTTAAAAATAGGACTCACGCGTAAACCAATTTGGTGGAAAATTTCAATGCTATATAATCGATTTTTTCGGCTCTAATACCAAATAATTCGAGATAGTAAGGAGAAGAAGTGAAGTAGAAGCGGAAAGGGATGCCGAGATCAACATTTGACAATAAAGAAGAGAGAGAAACAATTCATAAAATTCATTGATGCTCTAAAGAAAATCAGATATTCAATACCAAACAACATAAAACTTATTCTTTTAATATGTCTCCATGCGTACATATATATGATTTAAGTTTAGCTCTATTCATTTTCCAATATAAGCTGATCTATTTGAGAGGAGATAAAATGCCGACTGTAAAAGTATAAATTTTTTAGAATTATCAAGAGAGAGAAATATTTTAGAATTATCGAGAGAGAGAAGTCAAAAATTACATCTCTAGGAGGGACAAGCCTAATTCGTGATTACTCCCTTCAATCAGTCTACATCCCCGATTGGAGGTAAAATATTTCCTTTTTCATAAGCCCATTGAATTGACATAATATTCTAAAAACCAAGCTATATGATTTAATATTTTACAGGTTTGTGCCAACTAAAATGAATAGGAAGATGAGGACAAAGAAAAAGAAGTCGAGGCTCTGCTCATGACATTATGGCGGGGCAATTCTGCCGTCTCCAAACCCTCTAACAGTCCTCATGGACGGTTCCACTCTCTATGACTTTCAGTTTTATCTAGTCTTCGTATTTTTTAAAAAAAAAGTTTCACCAATTTTTTAATTTTTAAATTTTTTTAATTTTCCTGACGTGGGCCACATTAACGCCACATCATAGCCATGTATGTTAAAAGAAATTACAAAATGCCAAGTCAGATTTTGGCATCCATGTTAGCAAATTTGACCATGAATTTGCCAGCAAGATTATAGTGCACTCTATGAAAACTGTTTAGGATTTGATTGCATAAATTCAAAATTTAGGACTTGATTGCATATTCGATCAAATATTTTGAACTTTTGGTATTTCACTTATAAGAGTCTAAAACGATAATCTAGTTTGATAAGAAAATTTCACTTAAAAGTACCAGTTACTAAGATAAAAATTCTAGTTTGATTCGCATCTTATATCGATCTCGCCCACTGAGAAGAACTTTGCTATTGATGAGTCTCCCAGTGCATGGATTTTCTTGATTTGGCCCATCTTTCCCCAGCTCTAGAATAATAAACCTGTAGATTAGCAGTTAAAATAGCACATTGGTTGCAAGGACAAATTTTCACACCGACAAGCAACTGGCACAAAATCTAAATGGTTAAATATCTTGGTTGTATTGTTCCGTCGATCAAGCGAGATTGACACTTTTCTCGTTGATTTTTGACTCACTAACTCTTGCAAAACTTTCAAACCATTAAAAAAAAAAAAAAATCCTGCAAAACTTGAACACGGCGCACCCATTTCTCTAACTTTTTGTCATCATAAGTCTCACTAAAACCATATTACGGATGAAAAAACCTTCAACACAATGTAATTAGTGCTTTTGGCTCTAATATTAAATAATGCAGGACGATTATTGTTCTAATACCAATTGATGAAGCACATAACTAGGAGGATGAGGAATGAGAAGACGTCAAGATTGGTAATAGATAGAAGAGAATGGAAATATAGGAGAGAACATAAACATCAATTTAGCTTAATATTCTATCAGTCTCTTGTTTTAATTGTGACCACAAAGCTGGCTTTCGGAGGAAATTAGGTATCAGATATGTCTCCCGTCCATAGTTGTCCATGTTTAAACTTATTATGTTGATAGATAAGTTTTCCGTAAGCTCAAATTAGTACAAGGCGATTTAAACTTGTGCAAGGTAAGCAAGCCGCCATCAAGACAGACAATAACACTAGCATCAGCCGAAAGGGACTGCCTATTAGTCCAAATCGAAGTTCCATCCCCCTCAAAACAAGATCAAATTGAATCCATCCGAGAGATGGCACAGTTTTTACACACATGATTAAAATGTAAGAGTGAAGTTAAGTCGGAATCCCAACACAAAAGTGAATCCTCTCAAAAAGGCTTGAAATGCAAGGGATAAAATAATGCCAAATTCTTTGGCTGTAGAAGCAACAAGAGGCCACTTTAGTCAAGCCGTGTCCAAGTAATGAACACGCGAAGCTTTCACTCAACTCCTCGGGAAAGCCCCATGTAAATGCAGGGAAGGTGAAACGGGTGGCCGGACTCCATTATATGTTGGAAGAAGCACAAGGGGAGGCGCGTTCTTGGCTTTATCTTTCATGTTTTTCCACGAATTTTTTGACAATTCAACCCAACTGGCGGCGGGTTGGAGAATTGCAGGCACGGCGCCGGCGAAAAGCTCGGGCAGAGGATGGCGGGGTGCTTCACAGATCGATGTGGTGGCGCGGTGCTCGCTAGGCGTCAAAGCAGGGGGTTGTCCGTTGGGGCTTCTGGCAAAGGGCGGCAACTGGCGTGGCGGCAGAGCGGCAGTGCAAGCTCCAATGGCGCCGTTTGGTTGCTGGGTCGAAAGGGAGCTCGAGTGCGTGCAGGGGCGACGGCGGAGGCGAATCGGCGATGGCTTCGTGAATAGGGGTGCTGCAAGGGTGTTGGGTCGAAACGAGCAGCGGTCCGGCTCGGGTCCAGCTCTGGCAGTGACAGAGGAGCGGCGAGGGGCATTGGCGCTCGGGCGTCAAGATCTGGCGTGGCAGCAGCGCTGATGTGGCGGCGACGCGAGATCGGTGCGGCGATGGCGAACGGGAACAAGCGGAGCACGGCAGTGGGCAGATCTTGGCCTCTAGACAGCAGCTGCAGCACGAGCTTGCGGGCGATGGAGCGACGGTAGCAAGGCAGCAAGGGCGTCGTTGCTGCGGCAGCCAGCAATGGACGGCGGCCGCAGTGGGCTTCGGTTCGGGGCGGCATCGGTGTGGCGAGGTGGCGGCGTTCGGCGGGTAGCGAACGCGGGCAGACAGCAGTCGAGCCCACCAGGGAAGAAGAACAGTTCTTCTTCCCTTTTTATTTCTTTCTCTCTCCTCCTGTCTCCTCTCACGTCACTTTCTCCATCTGTCTCCTCCTGTGCTCTGGTGCACTTTTCAGCAAAAGGAGAGGTTTTTCTTCTTCTTTTTTTTCGACGAAGAGAACTCTCGAAAAGCCCCCCTAACAAAAACCTACGCATACCACCTTTTATAGGTGAAGGATTAGGATTTTAATTTCTTATTCGAATCCAAATCCGCTTTTTTTCACAAAATTCATCCCATACTGATAAGGATTCGAGATTAATATCTCAGAAAAATTTTAGAATTTTATATTCCCACGAGATAATTTTTAATTATTAAAAAACACGGGCGCCAACCTCGCTCGCTCTACGCCCGATCCATCTAATTCGAACTCATCCGCCACTGTGGCCCAATAAAATGAAAAATGCAAATAACAAAATAAATGCAATCTAAATCTATATGCTATGCAATTAATAAAATTAACCCATAATTTCCTATGCAATAAATAAATAAACTAAATCGCCAAAATTTAGGTGTCAACAGCTGCCCCTCTTTGAAGGTAAGCTCATAGAGGTTGCCTTCAAAGACAAATTGAGACCTAAATTTTTACCATGCACATATACTGAATGATTTTTTGTCAGGAAATGTATCCCATTTTTTTTAAAAAAATGCAATTCATATGGTGCATGGAAATGCTAATGCAAATGCATGATGCGAAAGAAAGGAACGTACCTACAATTACTTACCAGTCAGTGCGGTAAAGCATCTTGAGGTACATGATAAATCCCTATTTGCTCCACAAGTACCCAACTCTCACTCAAGTTCCTTGAAAAGCGTAACAGGTAATAGATTGAGACATCCATATCCAGACTGAGATGTCAAGATTAAAATTCGAAATACCTAAATCCAAATTAAGGTATAACGAAGAAGCTCGAAAAACAATCACATCCAAAATGAAATGTTTAACGAAAAGAATTAAGACATCCAGATCCAGACTGAGATGTCAAGATATTGCGCTCGAAATATCTAGATCCAAACTAAGGTATAATGAGAAGGATTGACAAACATTCACATCCAGAGTGAAATGTTTAAATGAAAATAATCAAGACATCCGGGTCCAGATTGAGATGTCAAGATTTTTGTACTCGAGATACCTAGATCCAGACTAAATATAACAAGAAAGGTTGAAAAAAACATTCACATCCAGAGTGAAATGTTTAGACGAAAATAATCAAGACATCCGAGTCTAGACAGAGATGTCATGATTTTAGAAGCTTGAAATACCTAGATCCAGACTAAGGTATAACGAGGAAAGTCGAAGAACATTCACATCCAGAGTGAAACGTTCAACGAAGAGAATTGAGACATCCAGATCCAAACTGAGATGTCGAAATTTTGGAATGCAATTTGTATGCAAATGGTAAAGGAACCTACCTGGAATATCTTACCTTTAAGGAGGGTAGAGTGATTCAAGATAGTTGGTGTTACATGTTCAGGACCCGTACCTTTCTACGGTTGCCTAAAATAGTAACGAAGAGACTACTTTCCTAGGACCCGTACCTTTCTACGGTCGCCTAGTAGAGCAGCAAGGTTTTGTAAGGAAACTACTTTCCTAGGACTCGTACCTTTCTACGGTCGCCTAGTAAGGCAGTGTCTGGTTGTGTCTAGGACCGGTACCATTCTACGGTCGCCTAAATGGGGATTTACCTTCCAGGACCCGTACCATTCTATGGTCGCCCGAATAGGGAAATAGATGTTGTCTAGGACCCGTACCATTCTACGGTCGCCTAAACGAGGGTTTACCTTCCAAGACCCGTACCATTTTATGGTCGCCTGAATAGGGAAATAGATGTTGTCTAGGACCCGTACCATTCTACGGTCGCTTAAACGGGGGTTTACCTTCCAGGACCCGTACCATTCTACGGTTGCCTGAATAGGGAAATAGATGTTGTCTAGGACCCGTACCATTCTACGGTCGCCTAAACGGGGATTCACTTTCTAGGACCCGTACAATTCTACGGTCACCTAAATAAGGAATAGGTGTTGTCGAGGACCCGTACCATTCTATGGTCGCCTTGACGGAAAATTGATTTTTCAAGACCCGTACCTTTCTACGGTCGCCTAAATGGGGAAATTGCTTTTCCAGGACCCGTACCTTTCTACGGTCGCCTGTTAGAGCAATAAATGTTGTCTAGGACCCGTACCTTTCTACGATCGCCTAAACTGAGGTTTTGCTTGGTCAGGACCCGAACCTTTCTTCGGTCGCCTAACGTTGCAGCATAGATTATCTTACCAGGACCCGAACCTTTCTTCGGTCACCTTAATCAGACTGAATCTGGAGAAAAATCTTTGGGGGACAGCTCGATCGAGTGTTGGTGTTTTCAAAAGGGAATACTTGCACAATGACAAGTATTTAAGGTATGGATAGAGATATACTTACCTGGTATCATCTCTGTTCTTGGGGGAAATGTCTTCTGCAAAACATGGTCATAGGAGAAGCAATATGCATTTGTGATCACAAATATGCATTAATTTAAGGGAGATTCATGCGTTGTGATTTATATCAAGCCTGCATCACCTAATTTCCATTGGGAAGGATTTCACAAAGAATGTTCCAATCTGAACAGATGAGTGTCATGGATGTGCCAAATGGGGGACCTCTTGGTCTGAAAGGACTTTTCACTCATCCTCATTAAAATGGGTTGTTTTATCCTGACCTTTGATGCAGGATTTTTGACAATCACTCTATCTTTCCATCATCATGCCAAACAAGGGTTCGAGCAATCTCACAAGTGGTACGAACTTACCAATCAGGTCTTTAACAGGGACTGCAACGCTAGCTTGGTCAACGGCTTAGCAAAGGGGACTCTTTGAGTCGAGGCTATTAAAAAATGAATGATATTCCACAATCATCTTGGGGTTTACAAGCCAAGAAACATGAGAAATGAAGCAGAAATTATCTTGCTCACACTTCTTCAAGCGATACTTCCAAACATATGAACTTTTACGTTAATTCAAGTGCCTTAATCTGAAGAGACTTTGTAAGGGACGTAACGTAGGTTGGGTTCATGGGTTGAGAAACGAAATGATCATTTGGCTCAAAAAGTGTTTATGGGGTTAAAGTTGGTGATCATCTTGACATTTCCAACAATTTTCCTCCCCACCGTCGAAGATTTTCTTCACATCACAACTCCACTGATTGCAACATCTCAACATTTGAGTTTTTTTTCTTTTTTCTGGGTACCACCTTGTTGGAGATACGACTCACTTCATCAAGTGTTTGATTTTTTTCTTTGGACATTGGCCTTGCTTTTACCAGGTACACTGCTTTTTCATCGCCCATTTTTTGCACTCTCTTTTTTTTGGACAAAGTCTCCATTTTTATTAGCATTGTAAATCATGCTACTTGAGTGGTTTGATTTTTCTTTCCTTACCCCAGTGTGGGGGATGATCATCAACTAGGTTTAATATGAAATGAATTCATAGGCTCAATGGGGCTATGCAATAGATAAAGTGTATAGGATAGAGAAAGAACTGCTCTTCGTCGTCCTAAGGCACTTTAAATTATCGTACAAGTTACACTATAAAAGCAATACTCGAAGATTGATGCAAGTACGAGTAAGAAAATTCCTATCATTCATTTCAAATCTTGTCCCAGTATGAGACGATTCTTGACAAGGATAATTTAAAAAGCTCTTCATGTGTGTGGGCTCAAAGGGCTGAACAATGGATTTACCTATAGTGTTTCGGGTAGCAGAAGAAACTGCCTCTCATCACCTCAGTTGACGTACCTTTTGCGAGATCACCCTTTTCCTCGTGGGCATGGAATTTTTCCACACAACTCACTGGGGGTCAGTGTATGGAATAGGGTTTGCCTTTCATCATTCCAAAGTATCCCATTTCACACATTCAATCCATCTCACACAATTCATCAATGAAGAAAAATGCAAGATTTGCAACAAATTTGAACAATTACTGAGGCAATTTACTCATCATAGAAATGCTTGCAGCTCAAATCATGACATGGAATAGGGTTTGCCTTTCATCATTCCAAAGTATCCCATTTCACACATTCAATCCATCTCACACAATTCATCAATAAAGAAAAATGCAAGATTTGCAACAAATTTGAACAATTACTGAGGCAATTTACTCATCATAGAAATGCTTGCAGCTCAAATCATGACATGGCAAATTCTATTATGAATAATACTTCTTGAAAGCATTAGAATTCACTGGAGCTTGAAAACTCATGACCATCCATTTCTGCTAGGATGGCACCTTCTGGAAGTACCTTCCTTACCACATATAGGCTATAATTTGGAGCAAACTTGCCCCTAGGATCTTCCACCGAAAAATGATGGTTCTCTTTTACTTGCCCCAAATCTTTTTTCATTGCAAGTGCACTCTAAACCTATTGATCACAAGTCAAGTATATGATCATTGAAACTTGATACGCTATTCTCATATGTCTCTTGTCATAACAAGTTATAGAATTATGCTCTGAGACAAAAAGCCAATGAGTCAGATAAACAAACATGTTTAATCTGCTACAAGTTTTGGGAAAATGTTTTTTTTTTTTTTACAATGAAATGATTTTTGTTTTCGAAAAGGTTTTTAGGAGGAAACATGAGAAAGTCCAGCCCTCAGGATTTCTCCGTGGATGATATTTTTCTTTTTCATGGTTAGATATCGTCATTGGACTGGTTTGGTATACTCCATCATGTCCTCAAAATTTGAAATAAAATTGTAATTTCATTGAATAGAAACAAATGAATTACATTATTGGAATGGAAATTGTGATTCCTAACCCCTAAAAAGAGAAAACATCGAAAACGATTCCTAGAAAGCGAAAACCAATCCTAAAAAGTGATAAAAATTCCTAGAAAGAGATAAAAATTCCCGCACAGGGGAATGTGCAACAGTAACAAGTTACTCTTGCAGGCTAACGTCAATGTCTTCCGAAGGTCCTTCGTCATTGATTCCTATGAAGAGGCCATCGAACGGACCTGTGATTCCTTCTAGGGCGTCATCAGAGTTCTCTGTCTTTGGAGGCATGGTATAGGGATAGAAAACTTACTTTACCAAGAAAAATCGACGGCAATCACATAGACATGCGCATGGTAAGTGGCTCGATTTCTAATCTATAAGGCTTATCAAAGTGAAGCCACAAGGATGATCAGACTAGCCACGGGCTTAGGGACTATGTCGGGTCCTCATGAATCCGGCTTGGTCAAAGAGCCGACTCGGGTCGCAGGCATGCGGACCGAAGTGGGTACTCTTGACACCATGAAAGAAACTTCGGGATTGAGATGAGTGACTTGTACCGCGAGCATGCGGTCGAAGTGGTATCCATCTCAATACCATCCTAAATGATCATATGCAGCCCAGGTTCGGCGGCAGGTTGTGTGTGCAAAATGTAGTGATAAATGCAAAGCATGCACAGCAGTTTAAATCAAACAACATTTCGTTCATGAAAATAAACCATACATTCCTACACCTCCCTGCAAAATAAATGTTAGCAAACACTTCTCTTTATACCTCACATCCTGCAAAAACATTTAACACCTTAAATGTTAGGGACATACTTGGAATCCTCGCTGCCAAACAAAAACTTTTTTCAAAAGAAAAGAAAAATTGGCCTAAGTCCACTAAAAGTTTTAACTCAAGATCCCCAGTGGAGTCGCCAAGCTGTCACGACCAAATTTTTCGGGGGTGAACCACCTAGGGTTTTGGCTAATGGATTGTTAAGTTTAGGCTTAACTCGGGCTCTCCCAAGCCCATACCAATTCGCGACTTAGGTTCAAGTTCTTAACATGCAATTGATTTTTTTAACTAGGAGTCGCCACTAATCTATTTTTAGTGGGTCGATTAGAAACCTAAGTAAAGTAACGGGAGATTTACTTTACTCCTACGAACCAGAAATTTGGGTACGGGGACTTGATTACACTAGATTTCTCTAACGCCCTTTCGGTACCATTTCTTTAAAAAAAAGCTTTTGCAGGCAGCTTGAATTGATTTCAAACTATCTCCCTAACATGTGAGGTTATCATACGGATGCGCAAACCACCAATTTAACACCCAAGAAAGCAATTAAATAATGCAGGACTTATCTCAAAGCAACGAAAACATCTGTATTGTTAAATTAAAATCAACATCAATAACCCTAGATATGGTTTCTAATTAACAAGCAATCACTCAATTTTCACTTTCGCTTTTTTAACGAGACTATAATCCATATGCAATGCAATACTTTTAATCT
Source organism: Eucalyptus virginea (assembly GCA_014182375.1). Classification (NCBI taxonomy): domain Eukaryota; kingdom Viridiplantae; phylum Streptophyta; class Magnoliopsida; order Myrtales; family Myrtaceae; genus Eucalyptus; species Eucalyptus virginea. The sequence goes on from CM024522.1 coordinate 11,426,399, forward strand.
AATATGAAATGATATGGCATGGCAACATGTCCTAAACTATATGAATAAAAATTTTGTGATCTCTTAATGAACATGCAATTGTTAAATATGCAATCTAAATTAACCAGAATGACTTAATTTTAATGACGTGTGATGCAATGCAATGACGTATAAAATTATTTTAACTAAAATGACATGCAACATGCAATTTAATATGCGAGCTATATGTCACGCGACATTTATTAAATGACCTAATCTAATGACGGACAATTTCTAATTAGAAATGAACCTAACTATAATCACTAAAATGACGTGAATTTCATGAACCTAATTCTATATGACATGGGCATTTTTATTTTCCTAACAAAAACATGCAATTTATCTAGGAGAGATTATCTACCTATAATTGATAAACATGCAACCCTAACATGCAATGACGTGCAAAGAATGCCTTAATTCAACATGATATATGCATGATGATTTTTGTGTTTTTATATTAATTTCGAAATTAAAATTTCACATGCAATTCAAATAATGATAAAACTAACATCCTAAATGAATGTGTTTTTCTTTTGGTTTTCTTTTCCATAATTCAAAATAAAATTCTTATTCTAAATATAAAGGATAATAACCTAATCCTAATTCAACATTTTTTGGATTTTCTCATTTAAAATTCGAAACAAGATTGCAATTTTAACCCTAAACAACAAATATTCTAAAGCAAATCTATTCCTAACTCAAATATCTTTTGGATTTTTCTTTTACGAAAATAAGATTGACTCAACCGACTTGACGATAAAGAAATCAAACAAGATAAGATTGATATCCAAAATCGACGAACCATATCTCGCGCGTGAGATCGGGTTGGCCGATTTTAAATTAAATCGCAAATCGAATCGGGCTTGAGATTGGATTGTCGATTTTTAGAAGGATTGCGAGTCGGATTTCGGACGCGAAAATCTGGCTGTCAATCCTAGCTTGAGGGATTTTTCATGTCGGAATCTCAACCATTCATTCAGGAATAATCCTACTAAAAACAAAGTAAATAAATGAAAATAACATAAAAAAAAAAATAAAGTAAAAAAAAAAACTACCAAATTGATTTTCCTTTTTTTCTTTTGTTTTTCTGTTTTCTTTTTTTTTGCCTTCTCGAGCATAGCTTGCTCGTAGGTCTCCAAGGGGAGCCGGTCACTGCCGGTCGGAGCTCCGGCAAGGGCAAACTGGCGGCGGGTTGGAGAATTGCAGGCACGGCGCCGGCGAAAAGCTCGGGCAGAGGATGGCGGGGTGCTTCACGGATCGATGTGGTGACGCGGTGCTCGCTGGGCGTCGAAGCAGGGGGTTGTCCGTCGGGGCTTCTGGCAAAGGGCGGCAACCAGCGTGGCGGCAGAGCGGCGGTGCGAGCTCTAGTGGCGCCGTTTGGTTGCTGGGTCGAAAGGGAGCTCAAGTGCGTGCAGGGGTGACGGCGGAGGCGAATCGGCGATGGCTTCGTGAATAGGGGTGCTGCAAGGGTGTCGGGTCGAAACGAGCAGCGGTCCGGCTCGGGTCCGGCTCTGGCGGCGATAAAGGCGCGGCGAGGGGCGTTGGCGCTCAGGTGTCCGGATCTGGCATGGCAACAGCGCTGGTCTGGCGGCGACGCGAGATCGGGGCGGCGATGGCGAACGGGAACAAGCGGAGCACGGCGGTGGGCAGATCTTGGCCTCTGGACAGCAGCTGCAGCACGAGCTTGCGGGCGATGGAGCGACGGTAGCAAGGCAGCAAGGGCGTCGTTGCTGCGGCAGCCAGCAATGGACGGCGGCCGCGGTGGGCTTCGGTTCGGGGCGGCATCGGTGTGGCGAGGTGGCGGCGTCCGGCGGGTAGCGAACGCGGGCAGATAGCAGTCGAGCCCACCAGGGAAGAAGAACAGTTCTTCTTCCCCTTTTTTATTTCTTTCTCTCTCCTCCTATCTCCTCTCACGTCACTTTCTCCATCTGTCTCCTCCTGTGCTCTGGTGCGCTTTTCAGCAAAAGGAGAGGTTTTTCTTCTTCTTTTTTTCGACGAAGAGAACCCTCGAAAAGCCCCCTAACAAAAACCTACGCATACCACCTTTTTATAGGTGAAGGATTAGGATTTTAATTTCTTATTCGAATCCAAATCTGCAATTTTTTCACAAAATTCATCCCATACTAATAAGGATTCGAGATTAAGATGAAATTTTTCTCTAAATCCAAATCTTTCAAAACCAAATGGTAATATTCTTTTACCCATCCGCCCTATCCAAAAAGATTCATAAAGCTCGAAAAATTTTAAAATTTTATATTCACGAGATAATTTTTAATTATTAAAAAACATGGGCTTTTAGCTAACTCGCTTGCTTCGTGGCCCGATCCATCTAATTCGAACTCATCCGCCACCAGTCCAATAAAATGCAAAAAATGCAAATAACAAAATAAATGCAATCTAAATCTATATGCTATGCAATTAATAAATTAACCCATAATTTCCTATGCAATAAATAAATAAACTAAATCGCCAAAATTTAGGTGTCAACAGCAGGTGATGTCTATATTTTTAACTCACCAATTATAGAAATGGTTTCCTCCAGCTATAGATAGATGAAAAACGTGGTTTTAATAATAGTGTACAACAATTTTCTGCTGTAATTATGTATTTATCTCCACATTATGAAAAGGCATCAGTCATACCTACAATAATAGATAGTATGTAACCCATCTAGATTTTCCATGATTGTCGTTGTATGTAAATGTTTTCACATCTCTAGCAATGTTTTTGAATTTTCTAGTTGATTGTGGCATCCTAGAATTTCATGACAACCTCTAGATGTGCTATGAGCCATGGGTAGGTGATGGAAGTACCATCAAATTTTGTTGTATGCCATTTGATCCATGATTTGCAATAAGTTTAAGGCCAAGCTTTTAATGGATAATTATTTGATGGAAAAATTCCATTCTTGGCTATGTGTTTTATAAGTTGGAGTTTATTAATTTATGTTGCAAGTCTTATGGTTTTATGAATTTCAATTAGGTACTTATATAAGTAGGAAATTAAGGTGGATTATTAGGAATGATGGTGGGCTGGATATTTAAGGACCAAACCAGCCCATAGCCCCACCATTCGACCGGCCCAAGAAGCCCAAAGGGAGGGCTGCCGTCGACCATGGAAGAGAGGGATGGACGGAGAGGCCCGGCCCAAAAGGAAGGCCCATCAACCTGCATGTAAATCCCCAAGTGGCAAGAGAAGCTTGCCAAGTGTTGCCCCTTTGTAGCCAAGTGTAAGAAGCCATGCAAAATCAAATGATTGCAAATCATTGAGGGGGAAAGAAAGAGAGGAGAGGCGGATTGATGAAGGGGGTTACCGTCCGAGAGAGAGAGAGAGAGAGAGAGAGAGAGAGAGAGAGAGCTGTTGTGCGAGAGAATGAGAGTAAGAGAGAAAGGAAGAGGGGGGCCGTTTGCTGCCATGCGTGCTGCCGAGTCCCGCCATCGAGCCGCCTTGCCCCGCCGTGTACTTGCTGTGTTTTTGCTTGGATTAGAGGCAAATAGAGTCCATTGATCTACCCTTTGCTTGCTGTGTTTTGTGTGTGATGAATGGTGAATTTCGGATGTGGATGAAGTGTGAAATTTCGAAGTTATACGAGTTGTGTTCTACCCTAGTATTCTGTTTCTGGAAAAACAGTCCGACTTTTTATGATTTCGTGAGTTGCATGCAATGTTCTAATTGAAATATAACTTCAACTTCTCATTGAAAGTTTTAAAGGACTTCTTGAAGAATAACCTATCAAAATTTGAAAGGAAACGGACAAGTATAGGTTGATGAAACCATTTTTCTTTGATGAAGCTAGATCTGGAAACTGTTATGATGATCTATTGTGATTCTGTGAATTTCGTGCAAGTATCCAATCCGAATTTGATCTCATGTTCTTGATGAGACTTGTAGATGACATCTTGAGGAGCAAGATACTAAAATTTGAGGATAAACGGACAAGTAATGATCGGGGAAAACGATTTTCTTTGAAAAGGATGAATCTGGACAGTGAACCAAGAGATAGGAAGAGTTATGAAAATTATAAATTTTAATCCAAAAGGAATTAGACTTTTATTTATTCATGAGACTTTTACCTTTAGATCTCAACTATAACATTTTAAAATATCAAAATTTTTTGAGTTCATTTAATGGCTTAATCGAAATTATTTCCGAAACTGTGCAAAAGTGGTACTAGAATTTCTTTTGCTGTGATGTATGGATTTATGTGATTAATGTGAAACTTTCTTGACATGGTGTTCTTCATAAAATATCTTTCTCTGGATCTTTTTTACATCATGTTAAATTTTCAGAATTTATTGAGATCGTTTACTAATTTTTCCAGAATTTTTATTAAAGAAGCGCATTCTGCTTTATCCGAAATTTGCTGTATTTTCAAGAATAAATGGACTGCCCTACGAAATATGATGTCTTGAGTGGTTATATATGCTGCATTTATGGTGATGTTTGGCATACCATGTGACATCAAAAGATGGTTTAGACCTTTGATAATGTTGCATCAAATGCCATGATGAAAATGAGACATATATGAGATTATATATTGTGATAATAATGAAACCGTCGGAGGTGTGAGCCGACGATGCCTTGGGAGTTTCGAGATGCTGGGAGGTTTGTGCCGGATGCCCAAAGATTTGTGCCGGAGTTTCCTCGCCACACCAGGTTGGGTGCGAGCGATAAATTGTGGGATGCAAACATTAGTCCCTAGAAGAAAAACAATGAGATCCTTGTGAAAGATAAATATTGAAATTGAATCATGTGCATGGGTATATGCATATGGCATGATGCATGATCTACTTATGAAAGTAAATTGATGCTATTTGATATTGAAAATGCGATCATGAAGGCATGAATGGATCTTATGGTGATGTATGCTCGATAGTATGGATGATATGAATCATGAGTATGTATGTGCATATGGCATGGAATGAACCTCATGGAAATACACATATGATTGCATGGTGGTATATGCACAATGACATGGTAAGATATGCATGACTGCATGGTGATATATGCACGACTGCATGGTGATGTATGCTTGATAGCATTGTGTAGTTTGATGGATCTTTACTGTTGAGTGGTTGTACTCACCCCTTTGGGGACCAACATTTCAGATTGAGCTATGCCTCTAGTACCTGTCACGCGTGGTACGTTTTATGGATTACCGTCTGATGTCAAGGTCGAGTGCATGGAGCACCCCTGCTTCGGTGTTCATGGTTTGGTGTTTATCCGCCTCCGTGTTTTGGTCATGTACGACGTGGGCTTGCCTGATGGCCCTGTAGTACAAGAGTTTTTCTCTGTCCATGCTCGCCAAGATGGGAGGATGATGTGGATGCTGCCGCCACCATCGGCCGATGCACCAAGATGGGTGTGATAGGAGCGTGTGACTGGTGGAGGTTGCCACTTTTTTTGGGATGGCCGACGCTAGCTGATGGATAGATGTACATGTTTGATGTATAGTCGGGTTCTTTTTGAGTTTAACCGAGCTTAGTTATAGTCTTGGCCCTTTTGTCATACCGACTTGTGAAATCCATCTTAGTATGTAAATAAAAGTGATCCAGCCTTAAGATGCATATATATATAAGTTTGTAGTTGGTGTGTATTGCATTGTATTGTTTGGTCGTGTATGGGTTAAGGAGATGATAAGTATACTTTCGTTATATGATCTGCATTGGGACCGATTGAGATGGTACGGATTTATGGACCTGCTGCAATTGAAATGGTATCAGAGTGGAATGTTATTAGGACAAGTGAAAAGGTAAGTAGGTAAGCGACCGTGGCGACCCAAGCGAATTGGGGGCCGTGTCGAGGGGCGCTACATTGATTCCACTTGTCCTAGAGCCCCAAAAGGGCACTTGAGTCAATTATCTAGTATCACTCTTTAAAAATTATTCAACATGATTATAGTATGAATTTCCTTGCGACTATTTTAATGATGACAAATAATCAAAAGGCTAATGATATGTCCATTTGGAGAGGTATGTTGATGAAAGGTCAAATGTTTCGATAAACCTCGAAATTGGAGAAGGTAAACAAAGTCCATGACATTGTATTGCGGTCAAAGAGTTTTGAATGCGGATGATCAATTTGGAAGGACCTTGGTACAAATAGTGAATAGACAACAGGCCAAAATATTGCCAATATATCTGAGCGAAACTATAGGCAGAAAGTGGACAGTCTACATGACAGGATGGATTTCTATAACTAGATTTTGAGCGTCTACATGCTTGATGAAAAAACTCATCTTCAGAATTTGATTTGAATTCAAATTGGTATTTTATAGTTGGATCAAGGCAATGAAATATATGGAAAATAGTAGGTTAGAGAAAATGATTAGATCTTCATTTCAAGAAGAGTCCCAGAAGAAAATGTAAATTGCATTGAAATTGATATTATATTGAAAGGAAATGCACGGAATTGGAAATTGACATCACTGAAAGGAAATTACACAGAGATAAAAGTGCATGAAAGCGAAAATACAAGGAAATTGAAAGCACAAACTCTGTGCGAGTCTTCGTGTTGTTTGTGAGCGTCCACGATTGGTTGAGTCCATCTTATTTTTCTCTGGCTCCCGCACTTCACATGTTCAGTAACTTCTTATGTCTTCATGTTCGGTAAATTCATTCAACCCAGCTTGGTCAAATTCATACATGACACGGTTAAAATGGACACTCGTTAACGGTCGCCCATAACACCGCATTGCAACTTAGTCTCAGTGCAAATAGAGAAAATATGAAGTATGTATAAACCCAAGTGATGATCTAAGTTCATATAAAGTAACTAGAGCAAAGACATGAAACTCTTATTCATCAACCAGGATTTTGCTTGGTGAGTTACAAGTTATGCAGTCATTCACATGCAAACTTAACAAAAATTAAATGTCGGTGATGTATATGTTGGTAACCTACTAATCAAAAGACTAACTAGAGAAAATTTCCTTTTTAAAGGGAAGATAACTCAAGTGAAAAATCTTGAAAATTATCACGTTTTGTTATAGTAATTATATCATAGACAAACAACCATATATACACTTCTCGGTGAGAAAACCCTCAAAATCTCCTGTAATTCTAAAATCACTCTTGGGTCTGAATATGAGCCCGCAAGCTCTTTGTTTATTGATGACCAAAATGTAAATCGGGCCAATAATCCTTATGCGGAAGCTCCGAAAGCTCCGGACATTGTTAGGTTTGAACCGTTATTTGGACTGCACCAAACATACATGATTTCTTCCTTTTTCAGCCCATAGAGATCACGTTGATCTTCAATTTAGCGTGTTCAAAATTTGAGACACCATCCATAGGTGGAGGGTACGTAAGACAAATAAAGGCATGATATAGTTAGAGGCATCCTACCCAGCATGGCCTCGTGTCGGGACCTTATTCAATAGGGTTACGCATGTATTAAAATAAAAATGAGTGTACTGTTTTCGTACTAAGTGTGACTACTATGTACATCTTATTGATTTTGAGATTTTCTTCTTTTTTATTGGTACTTTGAAAAGATGTAAAAAATTTGGGGGTCGATTAAGCTATGATCGTAAATCATGAAGGAGCAAAGACCAAGTGGGGTTGGCTAGGGCCATCAGCTCCTTTGAGCATTCATTATTTACTGCAATTTGAAGTAAGTGCAAGTAGTGAATAGATCATGGGGCAAGGTATTGTCAAGATATTTGGATAGTCTTGTAGCCAGAAAGTGAACAATCTACAAGACATATTGGATGGCTTTATTGCAAAAGAGCATCTATAGACTTGGTGAGAAGACTCGGCTTATAAAATGAAATTGAAGCTTTAAAATCCATGGAAAGTAGGATCAAGGCTTTGAAATCCATTGAAAACAGGCCAGAGAAAAATCAATTGGCTTTTGCCTTTTTCAAGGTAAGTATGGAAGGCGACGGTGAATGTCAAAAGCAAATAAACTACTTTGGAAAATCCGTCTCACGTGGAATATAGCCAATCGAAATTTGAATTTACAAGGTCACTTGGAATTCTTGACCAAAAAAAAAAATCCCAACAAGGTTCGAGTAGGACCCAACAATAATCCTTGAATAAAATAATTTTTTATCCGGTCCCATTACTTCGAAATAAACATTGCCCTCACCAATGTGTCAATCATCAGAATTTGTGACTTGGCTTACTTTTAGGAAAATTGTCCAATTGGTTGTAAACTTATCATATAAATTAGAAGTGAGTTATATATTTTTCAATTTTGTTAATTTAGTCCTGAATTTTCGTACGAATTTCTCATATAGTCGTTTTGATCAATTTTTCCTAAAAATTGCCCTATGTTAGCAATTTCAAACGAGGTGTGCACTTTTTTTTTTCATCAGGGACAAGTTTAACCCGATCACTCATTGACGTCCATACACCTTGCCATCAAAAGAGTTGGCGGTGATCAAAAGAATGTTTCTTATAACATTAAAATCCTCCTTATCCTAAACATTGTCAATTCCAACCTCTCATCCACCTTTTGACTAAATAGAATGAGCTTGGAATTTTACATGCTCTTTTACATTAAATTGCCTTCAAAGGGTAATTCTTGCCCTTCTACGCCCTAAACGTTTTTCCTTTTCTTTTTGTGTTCCTCCAAAATGACATGTGTCCCTTTAAACTATAAGCAACTAAACTGCCTTGAAAGGGGTGATTCTTGTTCTTGTACACCCTATAAATTTTTCTTTTATCTTTCCACTCCTCCAAAACCACGTGTCCCTTTAAAATAGAATCAACTAATTTTACTTGTCATTTTCTAGATAAATACATCTAGTGGGAACATTGATCTACATCTAAAATAGATCTTTCAAATTCAAAGATCCATTTAAAATAGAGAACTTTCATCACATACAACCTTCTTCCCAAAAGCGCCTACCCCTCATGATCTTCGTCACTAAGATGATTGTTTCCAAAGCCTTTGTTATCGAAATACTTCTTTCTACGATGCTTTGATATCAGTTGACACAATGTAATCAAAGTAGCATTGGATCACACTAAGTAGCTCATAGGACAAGGTTGCAACACACTTGAAGAGGGACAAGTATCAATTTTTGTGTCACTATGCAAAAATTTTCGCGGATGACGGTATAGTTATGATACCTAAACCTTAGAGATGTTATAACTTCAAATAAGGCGACTACAAAAAGGGGATGAAATCTAATAAGCTATGTTGATACCTGAATTTTACTTCTTTTTAAATCTATTTCTTTCATAGCCCATCAGAACTAAAAATGGCCAGCCCAAATGTCTTACTTTTGTTTTCTTCAAAGCCCATTAGAATTAAAAAAAGAAGAAGAAGAGGCCCAGCCCAAGGTCACTTCTTCCCCTTGGTTTGCATAGGATTGAGAAACTGAGTTAGTTTTGTCATACTCACAATCCAATATCAAACCATCAACATCAAGTTAAACTTTGCGTCAAAAACTACTTGAAATGAATTTATAGCTTGATTGAGCCTTTATAGCATTTTTTTTTTATAATTATAATGATGTACCTTATCTTAGGCACTTTTAGTGCATTGATCCACTAAATGATATGCTACTTCATTCCTTGCATGCCAACAAGAGTGACGCTAGTGGTCTTCAAATCTTCACAAGCCTCTAGGCCGCGTTTGGTCGTCCGGACATTTTTGCCGGATAGGATAAGGATAGGATAGGATTAAATATCCAATCCAATATTTGTTGACATTCGGATATAATATGAATTCAAATAAATATTATCCAAATAAATATTTGATTTGCAGAACTAAAACTAAAAATAAACCAGGGAAATAAAACAACCTCTCGTTCTCGTGAAGCAAAGGAGGAGGCCGTAAGCGCTCAACTCAACTTTCCACAAAGAAAATAGTACTCTAAGAAAAGGCAGAAAAATTGCCGGAAAGTGAGGCGAACTGAAAATCTCTTTATCGGAGATAGACAATCGTGTCCATCTTCATTGAAAAAATGAACTCGAGAAAAAACCCAGCTTTGCACTTTGTCGGGGATGTCAAGTTACTGGGTTGGTCATTTAAGGATGAAATTATCAAATTTGGGTCTTTAGTGTGTGTTGAGCAGAGGAGAGAGCACGAAATGCGATTTGGAGAAATGAAGGGGATGGGGGCAGTTTTTAAGAGATTATTGAAATAATCTCAGGCAACGCTTGAGCTTTTTGCCTGTTCCTTTCTATTCATCCCTGCTTTTCTCATTCTATATCTATGCGAGCAACCATGAAGAGGTGGCTCGGCCATGGACGGCCAACGACTACGAGCTGCCCCGACTAATATGGTGGCTCGACTATGGACCCTAGCTCCAGATCTCACCTTGTCGATCACAAACCAGCAGCGTCACCGACCAGATCTGGTCGGCTCTATCTTCCCAAGGTTGCCACAACTTTGGCCAAATATGAACTGTAGCAATGAAGGAAGAGGGGAGGAAGAGAGATAAATTTTATTTTTCAAATTTCATGTATTCTATTTGGGTCTATCCCACCCCCTAGGTGGGATTTTTTTTTTATCTGGACTATATCTAGGGTATATCCGGTCATATCCGGATTTCGCGTCACTCCAAACACCAAATAGGATAAAAGTTATCATATCCGGAGTTTCATCTGGTCTACCAAATGCAACCCTAGAGTCTAAAACATAGAGAAGTCCGATGAGAGCTTAATTCCTAAAAAATAAAATTACAATCAATATATCGAGAAAGTTTTAGAAAAGGACTAGCATGATCAAATTATGCAGTCAAATCAATTAGTAATGCATATCAACTAATGTTTACCATGTTTAATTTATTTGCCAATGTACTCTATATACAAGAGATTAGATTAAGATGTTCTAAATTCCTAAAATAGATATTGACGAAAGTCAAATATGTAGGTTAACTGCATTCATTGATATTAAAATACGAGAAAAGATCTATACATAAGATGAAAAATATCATGTGAAAATATATAGTAAATCTTGTGGGATTCACATAGTGATTAAAGGAAGGAATTGTGTGTGTGGATTGAGCACATAGCGGGAGTTCAATTTTCCACACCAGCAAATGTAGACAATTTTATACCCTACCTGGTCCATGAAATTAGTAATATATGTCATGGGCTTGACCTTTTAGCTGCCTAAGATATAAGCTTCTAGGTGAGAGAAATAACTTATTACCAGAAAATGAAAAGATTAGTTAATCAAGTAGATAAAGCCTTCCCTCCTCCTTCTCCCCCCTTTCTATCTAGCATAGTTATGGAAGCAGGTTGATGAAATTTCGTCTATGTGATTTCGCATACGCGTGAATACATTTTGTGTTTTTAGGTTATATCACAACTTTGATGAAAACTGGTTTGTTCCCAATCTAGCTAAATTAAGAATTTTTTCATGGACACAATCAACTAAACTATAGAAGAAATTAAAATCAAGACTCAACCTCGACATCAAAAGTTAAATAAGTAGCGGAAATTGAATCTATACTGGAAATGAAACCTTCACGACTAAAAGAATGAATGCCTGGAAGATCGACTAATTCATTTCCTATTTGAAGTGGCTTTAAATCAAACTGTAAAAGGTAGGGGAGGACACAGAAATACATCATCCACCAATTAAATAAGTACTTTAGGTGCTTCTAGAGCACACATCCTGCTTGGCCGACCCCAACCACACGCAAAATTCAAGGAACACTCAATTTTATCAAGGACATAAGTCACTTGATTTGTAGTTGTGTTCTTGAAACACCTCCCCTAGCAATATTTTTATTTATATTGAATTGTGTAACAAGTATTTGACTTTTTTAATATTGGAAAAAGTGTACTAGAAATCCTAAAATTTATTGTAAAAGTGCAATCAAGAAAAAATAATACTAAGTCCTAAAATTTGTCAATTTGGTGTAATCAAGTTTTCTATTAACTTTGTCCAATTTAGTCTAAGGAAAATGCTGACATGGCTTTTTTTTATTCATTTCTCTCTCTTACTGGCATCGAGCTTAAAAGAAAAGGTCCGTGTGCAAAAACGTCGTTGTTTAAGATTCAGCCCAAATTTCCAAGCCATGATTGAGTTTTCTTCTCAAGTTTTGTTTACTTCTTCATCCGTCTTTCGTCCAGAGGTCCATATTATTCGTGGAGTTCGCTTCTCATTTGTCGATCCTCCTGTTCTTTGTCCAAGTGTCCTTCTTCTTTGTCGAGTCCCCAAATTTCCTCTTCGATCGAACGCGACGAGGTCGAGTCCTCGCACAGGAGCTTGATGAGCCAACAACGACGTCGAGTCCTCTTCGTCCAAGCCCGACGGTGGGAATGACAGTGTTATAAGCCACTACATGAGCTTAATCCCCTTTCTTGTATTCTGCTTTCGTTCCAATGGAGGCATGGAAACTCATTTGAGGTGTTTTCTCTTGGGGATTAAATAGGTCTGAAGTTTGAGAGTGAAGTCAATGTTACAGCAGGTGGCTGCATCTATTTGAAATACCGCGAATTGTGTTCAGACATATTCTCATGGTTTATTCTAATTGTCAAATACTAAATGGAAGGCAGTTGTTTTGTGGCTCAACTGCCAAAGCAGAAGCAAAAGAAGGGTAGAGCACAAAAAGCGTGCTCAATTCTGTGATTGAGACTTGGTGTAAGGAGAAGTAACAAGCTTTTCCGAAGTGCCTATATCTCCTTTCCTTCTTTGTTCATTCTACTGGCAAGCGGCTGCTGTTCTTCGGTCATTCCTGGTCTCGAATAACAAGACTCGGTCTGAGTGAGGGTTTGAACTTTTAAGAGCTTTTTCTTTAGGATTCCGTGTTGGGTTTCGCTTGGAGGAGTTTAAGTCTGTTTATTCGTGGCTTTGCCTCTCTTATTGTGGCCATTTTCTGTTACATTTACGATCTTATCAGATATTCTTGTGACCATTCGCCTGCAGTGAATGAAGATAATAGATGAGCATTTTAATCGAGTTGCGGTCTCTTACTAAGAATTGTTAATACTTCCTGTCTTGGTGATTTATATCCATGGGAAACACAAGACGCATGGTCATTCATGCGGGTTCACGCACAGTGCAAATAAGCTCTGAATTAGAAGAGAAGGTTGAAAAATTACACAATGGTGATGAGCTACGTTCTAATTCAGAGACTGAAACTGAGTAGCCTCAAGAAGAGACTAAAGATGTGAATGCATTAGGTAAGACCTACTTACATATATAATGTGTAATTTTTCATCATACTATACTAAAATGGTCTGAGTATTGATCTGGTTTGATAATATTAGATCCATCTTTCAATATTTAGAATTTCTTGTCTAGTAGCTGCCACTAGAAAAGGGAAGCACAGCTTTACATGTCTATTGGGTGTATACAGTCTTTCTCCTGGGAAATGCATCATTGTCAAGTTAGGGAACAAAATGCAACCTATTGGAGGCTTGGGAAGTTTCTCGGAACCATTGCTTGTGAGTTAACACCATTGTTTACAACTTGAAAGCAAATTACCAAGGATATGAGAAACACTATGATTAGGATTGTAGAGGTAGTTAGCTTGTTCTAAAATTTGAGAAGAAACGGCATCGGTGAAACGATTTTTCTCTGAAAAAATTCCATTCATGTTTTAAATAAAGTTTAACATCATTATTAATATTTCCTTGCTGTCTAAACATGATTATCTTCGAAATTACATTCATGTTTTAAATAAATTTAACATCATTATTAATATTTCCTTGCTTTCTAAACATAATTATCTTCGTACTAGCTATAGAAAAATGGATTCCACGATCCTAAATGTATGGAAAAGTGATTTAAAAGCTACTCGCCATGGTAATTCTCAATCATTCTCGTATCATTTGAAGAATCTGTTGGAGAGAGTGAGAAGAGATCAATGCACAAATCTCGTCACTTTTTCGAGTTCAAAGGAAAGGAACAAGGAAGGTACGAATCTTGTTCTAGGATTGTTTTAATTGACCTGTCAACATTAAATGGACTTTCATTACCTGTTGATGACTACTTTGTGATAACCTTTCTATTTTTCATCTTTTTTATTGCAAATGTTGATTGATGCAAATAAGGCTAACAGAGCAAAACAAAAGATACGACACACCTTAGAGAACAAAAGTTTGGCTAGAAAAATAGCAGAAATGGTACTCTCATCTTTACTTAAATTTTTGTGATCCCTTATAAGTGATATTTCCATTGTGTAAATCAATAATCTCACTTTAGAAAAGATTTTGCTGAAGTGATATATTTTTGGACCTAAGGTAAAGATGTCTAGAAATATTTGCGACTTTTCCAACAATACATGTGTTTTGAATAGCAGTTGTCATAGGAAGAAAACATAGAATGTGTTCTAGAATTGCCTCCTTAAGATTGTCTATGTTCTCAGCACCTGCATTGATAACTTGTTATTCCCATAGCTCTCTGATTTGGGTCTGCTAGTGACGGCACAATAATCCATAGCTTGGTTCAGGTTTATCTAGCACACATAATCCACCATCATTAACAAAAGAGCTGTACAGCAGCTAGAGCTGTAAAGTAAATTTGGGATGATGAAACCTGGACAATTTTCTATTACTTTGCTAACCTGACTGCAGTTTGGTTTAATGAGAGATTGAAAAACAGAAAAGTACTACAACCCTCGAGTACCCAAGTACTAGCTGTGCTGTCGCACACATCCCCACAATTGTTGAAAAGTTATTTAATATAGTTCATCTAGTGTCAACAAATGTTATGCAGTCTTGGCAGTGACAATATTGCTGCTACAATGTATTAGGAATTTATACAGTTATCTAGGTAGAAGATGAATGGATCAAGAAAAGAGGGCAAGCTGGAATAAATAGTCTAAAATTAAAACCTAAAGTCTAACTTCCTAGTGTGTGTTTTCATATGGTTTTGGTCGATGAAGTGATATAACAAATCAGCAAGGAACAACTATAGTTAGAAAGAATGTGATTACTTTCTCAATTTGATATCTCTAGACATATTTTCTTGTTTCATAGGAAAGTGTGAAATATTGAATGTCTTCTTGATATAATTCATTCAGTTATGGTGATTAAACCAAGTTCTGGCACATGATAGAAGCAAGAGTTAAGGATCAAAGGCAATCGTACGTATTTATGACTTCATTGGGTGTTGCCCTTATTAGTCACTGCTGGGTGTTGCTCTTTCTTTCCATGTTTCCAGATAGTCACTGTTGAGCTCTCTTGTCCCTCTCGTATAGATCTTGGAGTGTTATAGCATCTTTTATAATGAAGGGATGTCAAAATGTTGCCCGTTTTGGCACTTGAGAGTGGTTGGGGACACAGTCAAATGCTTGGAAATGGTCTCTGTTGATGTATGGGTTTACTAGATTACCTAATACCATATGCTGATTATCTTACACTGCTCTACTTTTGGCCCTCAATCCATTTCTTCTTCTTCTTCTTGCTCTTAAGGTTAGGCTTCTATTTTCATAATTGAACTTCTCAAGTTTACTGGGTTGCAGCAATGATTGTGATTTGTGAAGTCTGCCTCTTGGTTTACAGCCATTAAGAATTGGTTGTAGTGTTTATCTGATGCTTTGGCCACTCAAAACTATGTTTTTGCAATGAAGTGAATGGAGCTCTTCTATTTATGTCTCTGCATTTTTTTCAAGTGATGGAAGATGTGGTTGATCACGTCTTGCTCATTTTGTTTAAAGAAATAAGCTTTATCTTGCCTATGTTTTGCTATGCTTTACAGATTAATTGTGAGCCCCTCTGTATATTAATTTTATTACTTTCTGTGATCTAAGCTCCCTCTAAATCCTTCTCCTATCCAAATTATTGAAGGTTTAATTGGGTAATGTTCAAGTGATCAGTGACATGATTTCTTGTACTGGTTTCATGCCCATTATGCTTAGTGCTCTTTCCCACACTCGTTTGATTATTAGGATGATGACCATCGTAACATGCAATTGAGATCTCTAAATATCATTTTGTGCTCTCCATCGTCGAGTGTTATCTCCAAAGGTACAGTGGTCATTGTAGAGCTTGCATTCTAACTATTTGTTTTTGTCATAAATGTCTTAGGTCTAGCAAAAAAGAACTAAACAACTACTTGTGCCCGTTGTTGAAGAAAGCTCATTGGAAGAACTAGTACAATTCTTGCTTTTTCAATGTACGAGGCTAGAAAATATTTTCTAGTGATGATAGAACCTCTTTCACGTGCAGTTGAACCTTATGTTGGCGATCTGCAGCTGTATGTTCGAGCTGCAGAGAAAACACAGCAACATAGTGTTTTTGTTGCAGCAATGGACATAGGTAAAATTGACCATTGTCCTTTAGTACTTCTAGACAATTTTTCGGATCTTGCGAAAATGGTGAAAGTCCATCTGTGAGAAGTATTTGCCTTTTTGTTGTGATTTGTGCTAAGTGATCAAATTAATGATGGTTCAAGGGTTTCCATAATCTTTATAAGATTATGAATCAATTTGATTCATTTATGTTTTCTTTGCAGTCTTTGCCATCACTCTATGGTAAAAGAAAAATTTTCAAAGGGTCGTATCTGTTGTGTGACGGCTCAATTTCTAGGAGTCCTAACAAGCTGAGCTTCATAACTCCCGAGCACGTAAGCTTCTTCTTTTGATTTTGAATTTGTTGTTTTTCCAATTCTTGCTACTCTGATGACTTAATCTCTAGATAAGGCGTAGAACCATACAATCATATGTGATGTTCTCATGAAATCTGAGAACTTTTATTTTCGGTTTGTAAAATTTTAAAAGGAAAATAACGAGTGAAATAGGAGTTGAAAGAAGGGTTGGAAAAGCCAGATGAGCAACATCTTAAATATTGTGAGAATTTTGTCAAAATCCTTTGAAAATTTGCAATGTGCATTTTCATGTGAATTCACTAAACGAAAGTAATTAAAATTTCTTAATTTCTCTCAAGTTGAATTTTACATGTCTAAATTGAGAGAGAGAGAGAGAGAGTAAATTTGAAAATGGCCCCCCTTTGAATTATGGAGGAAAAGGGGGCTTGAGTATGCTTCGGTCGAGAGAGAGCATACTTCCATTTTGAAGGGCGTTGGCTAGAATTATCTTGAAGATATAAGGTATGTCCATTCTTAAGAGAGAGTTATTGAATTAAAGTCCACCATGGTATATCAATAGAGTTACCATCTAAAATCGGTTGTGTACCAAGCATGAAGCAGTAATACCGTCACCTCCTTGAACTTCTTTGATATGAACTTCTTGGGAATCCTCCATAGCATGCAAAATCAAGATGGAGAGAGAGGCTTACGATCTTTCCACTTCAAATGCCATTGACCTAGATTATCTTAAAAATTAGGAGGTTGGATCAGAGAAAACCGCTCTCTCATCTTTTATTTGAGGAAACTGTTGAGCATGAGTATCTCTTCTCCTTTCACGTACAAGATTTCCTAAACATTGGAAAAACAATTCATTGACACGGCCAGCTTTTATTGCATTCGCATACGCATGCATTCAGTTAATTGAACTTTATACACTAATTTTTTTAAAATTTTTTAGCTAGTTGCAACGTGTTATGGAGCACTTGTTAAGTAACTAATAGACCATGATCATGGGCGGACTTAGCCAAGAAAATTGGTTTGCATAAACAAGCCTCGCTATTTGTTTGAGCGCAATGGAGTTTTGGGCCGGGGATGGGCAGGAGTGCTTAGGCCCGGGCCCAGCCCAACCGGCCCGTTTACTTCTCTGAAAATACTGCACCACTCGGAACCTTGGTACGGATTTAGTTGGTCCGGCTAGTCCCCTATCTTCCCCAAGAATTTCTTGGGAATCACTTATAGCAGAAAACCAAACAAAAAAAAATCAAGATAAAAGTATCTAGATATATATACATAGAATTAAAACACAACAGAGCTGAAAGAGTTTTCATATAACTTTATTAACCAACCTTTATAATGTAATATTTGTTTGTGGTTATCTCACTAATTTCGATACTATGTTCTAGGTGTCAAATTTTGTAATTTAAAGGATGTTAGAATATGAAATTATGATATTACTTTTTTTTTCCTCAGAACTAGAGATGGAGTTCAAGGTTCACATTGTGATTTAGTTTATAAGTTTTTCATAATTGAGTTGGAATCGAGTTTAAACTCGAACGGATATTCTATATTAAACATGAGATTGACAAATCGAGTTTTGTTATATTTGCAGTCCAATATCAAACCATCAACATCAAGTTAAACTTTGCACCAACAAACTACTTCAAATGAATTTCTCGATTGTGCCTTAATAGCAATTTTTTTTTTTTTTTATATATAGTGAAATACCTAATTTTAGACACTTTTAGTGCATTGATCCACTATATACAAGAAATTAGATAGAAGATGTTCTAAATTCCTCAAACAGATACTGACGAAAGTCAAATATGTAGGTTAACTGCATTAATATTAAAATATGAGAAAAGATCTATATATAATAGGAAACAATATCATGTGAAAAAATACCGTAAATCTTGTGGTATTTGTGTAGTCATTAAGGAATGGGATTTTGTATGCGGATTGGGCACATCACGAGCTCGATTTCGCACACCACCACATGGAAACAAATTTATACCAAAGCTATTAACCAATCTTTGACTCATACCCTACGTCGTCAATTAGAATAGTAACATATGGCAATATCTTATTACCAGAAAATGAAAAAATTTAGTTACAAATCAAGTAGATAAAGTCTTTCGACCAAAGAAAAAAAAAGTAGATAAAGCCTTCCCTCCTCCTTTTCCGCCCTTTCTATCCAGCATAGTTATGAAAGCTAATTAAATTTCATCTATGCGTACGAATAAATACATTTTGTGTTTTTAGATATATCACAACTTTGATGAAAACTGGTTTTGTTCCCAACCTAGATAAATTAATAAGTTTTTCTGTACACTATCGACTAAACTACAGAATAAATTAAAACCAAGACTCAACCTAAGCATCAAAAGTTAAATGAGTAGCAGAAATAGACTCTATACTCTATCCGAAATAAAGCCTTCATGACTAAAAGAATGAATGCCTGGAAGATCGATTGCTTTAATTCCTATATGAAGTGGCCTTCAATCGAACAATAAAAAATAGGGGAGGATGCAGAAATACATCATCCACCAATTAAACAATTATTTTAGGTGCTTTTGTTGCGCAAATCCTGCTCGGCGGACCCTGCCACGGCAAATTCAAGTAACAATCAATTTCATCAAGACATAAGTCACCTGATTAGTGGACAGGTGGACCATGTAAGTTGTGTTCTTGAAACACCTCCTCAGCAATATTTTTTTGAGTTGTGTAATGAGTATTTGATTCTTTTAATGTTGGGAAAAGTGCACTGAAAGTCTTAAAACTTGTTATGAAAGTGCAATCAAATTCTAAAATTTACAAAAAGTATAATTGAGTCATAAAATTTATCAATTTGATACAATCGAATCTCTCTATTAACTCTGTCCAATTTGATTATTAGAAAATGCTGATGTGGCATTTTTTTATTCATTTCTCTCTCTTACTGGCATAGAGCTTGAAAGAAAAAGTCTCTGTGCAAAAACGGCTTTTAAGGTTTGCCCCTTATTTCCAAGCCATAATTGAGTTTTCTTCACTTCTTCATCCTGTCTTTTGTCCAGAGTGTCCTTCTTATTAGTGGAGTCCGCTTCTTATTTGTCGATCCTCCTGTTGTCCGTCCGAGTGCCCTTCTTCTTCTTCGTCAAGTCCCCAAATTTCCTCTTTGTTCAACCGTGACCACATCGAGTCCTCGTGCAAGAGCTTGATGAGGCTGACAACGACGTTGAGTCCTCTTCGTCCGAGCCCGATGGCATGAACGACAGTGTTATAAGCCACTACATCGAGCTTAATCCCGTTTCTTGTATTTTGTTTCCGTTCTGATGGATGTATGTGAACTCATTAGAGGTGTTTTCAGTTGTGGATTGAATAGGTCTGAAGTTGGGAGTGAAGTCAATTTTTCAGACTTGGTGTAAGGAGATGTGACAAGTTTTCCGACCTGCCTATATCTCCTTTCCTTCTTTGTTCATTCTACTGGTAAGCGGCTCTGTTGTTTGGTCATTCCTGGTCACGAATGACGAACTCGGTCCTCAGTGGGCATCCGGTGCTATGGGCACCCTTCTATTGGTGTCATGATCTCTAATTGCAATTATCATCGTATTATCCACTTTTTTTAGCTCCAGTTCTGATTTGCTGTATATATCATGAGACTACACTTAGGAAACAAAGCAGAAAAACCTGTTTTTCATGGGCAATTCCTCGGCGAGGCTTGCATATGTCCGTGTTCCTCCTATGTACCTGTCTTTTGGGAGTCACTGATGTAGAATTGTATTCTTAAACGGGAGTGACACTATGCCTTTGCATGACTTGAGTTTTAACGTGGCTAACACTGCTCTTAAATGTCACCTTCTATGCTCTTGTGATCAGGCTAAACATGGTAATGTCTACGAACTCGATATTCTTATTGCAACAACAAGGTCTTACTTCTCTTTCTATGGATGCTTTTCCTTTTGCTTTGCATTGTCCTATGTTATAGCGAACACCCTCCTAGTAGAATTATGGTATAACCTTGATAATCAACATATGTTTCTTCTGTCGCATTCATCTGTTGCTTCTGTTGCATTTAGTAGAACATTCAATTGCCGAACCAAAGAATGGTGGCGAGAAGATTGAGGGTGCCAACATCTAAATCCAAGTGGTGTAGCTATTAAAGAGGTCGACTCAGAGCTTAACTACTCTTGTGGTCTTCGATCACCAGTTCTCATGACAAAGACAAGGAAAAATGTAGGGATTGGTTTTATGGGTGGGTAAGTTTTGAATTGATCAGAAGACACCAGATCGAGCTAGGGACATAATAGTCAGCTTCCTTGAAAGGAATCAAGCATTGTGCAAATCAAGCCAATCGAGGCACAACAAGGACGATGTGAGCTAATTTCTAGCTGAAATCAAGGCTCAAAGGGCCAAGTATAGACATTTAAAGGAGGAGCTCACATGAGTGAAGAAAGAAAATATAATATATCAATTTTGAGTTGTTCTATGCATGTGCTGTGTCGTTGTGCTGGCTGTGTGTAATGCGAGAGTTGGTCGGAAGTTTCTAAGTCTTCCATGGTTTATTGAGGTGAGTGTGCACATTTGTGTTAGGTTGAACTACTGAAAATCCTACTTCCCTTATCTTCTGTACTTGTTCCCGCTTCATGCTTCAGAGTTGCTTTACTACTGAAAACTAGATATTTTAATGGAAAGTTATTGGCTGTTTGGCAATCCGACAGAAAGCTTTCATCGTTCTTACCTTTCTTACTGGAGAACTTCTGATTCCTTCTCATTCTGTTACGAAAAATCTAGTGAACTTAACAGCTTTGGCCTCATGTACAGTGACTAAAAATTTGACCGGCTGGTCAGAGCAGGAGAAATAAAATGAGGTCTCATTGTTTACTTTTCCTCAGCCCAACGAAAATTCAACTCCAGTTTAACACTAATAAACCAAGTATTCAAACTTCAGTACAGTCCCACTGAATGCAACCAAACCAAGTGTTCAAACTTCAGGCATACGGCTAGTCCACCGATGGGAAGTTACCTTAAATGCGGCGAAAGGAGTTCACCTTTCCTAGTATGCGCATTTGTTCTTGTACGCTGCCCTCTGCACGCCTAACCATCTACTTGCTTGATTCTCCTGTAGCATTCATCTTGGCCTGCAAAAACCGGCGACATTAACAAGCCCGTAGCATTGTATATGCATTTTTGCGGCCTCAACAGAGGAAGGAGACCTAATTACCACATTTGGCCCTACTGAAATTTGATTTGACAAAGAACTGACTAGACCAATTTTAAGACTCATAAACAAACACATTTTATCCAGGTTCTTGTTTCATTGCCTGAAGGGCTCCAAGCAACAAATTTGGCAATGCGAAAGAGAAAAAAGAATACCGTCTTCCCTAAGACGCGATCTAAGGCTGATGATTGTAACGCTGAAAACATGCTTTTTTTTTTTAACCCAAAGCACAAATGGTCCTGTACCAGTAAAAGTTTCAGCACCTCAGACCAGATTTTCCTTGAAAATTGGCACTCCAAAAATAAATAGCACTTTGGATCGTCAAATTATGTAGGCTAGTTCAATCTATAAATTGACAATATCCCAAATACAATATTAAAGAAATCATACAATAATTGATTCCATTTGCCATCGAACTCAGATGAAGAGGACTTGATGTCATCGTTGGCCTCATCAAGCTCTTGTGTGAGGACTTGATGTGGTCGCACTCAAACAAAGAGGAAATTTGGGTATTTATTATTAGTCAAATTGAACGGAGTTAACGAAGGGGCTCAATTATACCAAATTGAAAAGTTTTTTTACTCATTTGCATTTTTTGTAAATTTTAGGATTTGATTGCATTTTCCTAATAAATTTAGAATTTAAAGTGTACTTATCCCTTGAATATTCTATCTTCACTGTAAATATCACAAATCATAAAATTATTTTACATAATGATTGGCATAATAGAGATATTTAACTTTTTTTTTCTGATTTTTATATTTATTTTTTTTATATCTAATTAGATTTTCTTTGATTTCCTTAGTTATATTCAAGATATTGGGTACCTTAAAGGGACCATGTCATTGGTGCTCTGAACGAGTCAGGCTTCGACACCTATCCACTGGCAGGTCCACGTCTGCTCTCTCTCTCTTCTCTCCCACGTCGTTCCAATTCAAAGCGGGAGTGTTCTCTCTCTCCCGTGTCTTACCTTCTCTCTCTTCCGATGATGACGCTTGATGCTCTGAATGAGTTCTCTACCCAACGCACTGAACCGCACCATCTAGCGCTTCCTCCAACAGCCGTCGGTCCCTCCCGACGACGGCCTTTCTCTCTCCACTAGACGGCATCATCCTCAGATCTGCATTCTCTCGGCGCACTCCCGCGACGTCTTTCTCTCTCCCGACCGCAAGACGGGTATCAACTGACATAATCTAGTGATTACGGGTGAATTTTGTTTTAGTTTTGACATTTCCCAAGCCCGAAACTATGGTTTGATGGTTCATTAACAGTATTTGGAAAAAGTTTAAGTCTCAATTGCTAGGAGGGAAATTTAAAAAGCGCATTCACTTATCACTTGCTTTTCTATGACAGTTAGGAGTCACAAGGATCATTCGAGGAGCGTTTTTGTATTTGCAACCTATGATAATTCAAAACATGGCAAATCCAGCTTATAGTTAGTCCTCTTACATTTTAACAGCTTAGTAGTGGCCCAAGGGCTCAGAAGTTCTTTTTACCAAATGTGCAGAGTTTGCCATTGAAAAGTTGTAGCTTAGACCCTAGACATTAGAACAATGAATCTCAATTATCCAATGCCATTTTATTTTTGTCCATATTGGTGAAATGGATGACTCCTCAAGTACTGATCTTTAGGATGTTACCAACTTCTTGCATGTCTTCTAACAGTTCAAGTGTTTTGGCAGGAAGAAGAGTTAAAAGGGGCCGTTGTCCTGATTTTCGCCAACGAGCAGGTACTTACTTTGGCTATCTTCTGGCGAATTGCAATTGTGAATAATATGTATACTGATATGCAACCATGTGATTTCAGCAGTCATCAACCATGTTTACTTAATGAATTGCTCTCTTTCACACTGCTTGAAATTTTTTTTTGCACGTCTTCCTCTTTCTTTTGCCCGTGGGATTCTTCTGATATTCACTTTGGTCTTCTCAGGATCTTCCTGGAGCGCTTGATGACGCTGCAATAACTGAAGCATTCAAGTTGCATAAGATTAAAAGTCGCCAATGGGCTATCTTTAAAACTTCTGCTATTAAAGGGGAGGGCCTTTTTTTAGGGACTCCATTGGTAAGCCATTGTAGCCAAATTGATACTTTGGTTGGCTGAGAAATCTAAGCTTAATTTTTTCACATACGTTTGAAATACATGGGGAAGATAGATGCTTTCCGAGAAGGTCTATCAATGCGTTACGATGTACTGTCAACCAGTCGACCACAGTCCAACCAATTCCTAGCAGACCTCACATCTCCCGTGTCTTGAGTTGAGATTTCCCTTGTAGGACTCAAGGAAAGCTTTTCCACAGTTACAAGCGAACTCATCATAACTACCCAGCAGTCAGCACATATCCCCGTCACGTGAATATGTATCTATTTTTAGGGTGAATTGAATCAGCGATGCCCAACTTGTCATTGTTTTCTCAGTTTTCACATACAACGTCAAGAGGAAACTTTCTTTATGACGTTTTCTTCGTCAGTGTTTTGTTTTCTCTCTGCAATAGAACGTACTTTGATTTGTGATTGTTGTGTGTATAGGTGTGTGAGGGGTCTGGATTTTTCAAAACCTATCCTACGGGTCAGCCTTCAGATGTGAATGGCCTAAACCCAATCTCCCTAAGTCTACAGGCACCATGAGACTCTTCATATCCTGAGTGGTTGGTCTTTGATAAATCTTTGATTTTTCTTTTTGTGGGTATCATCTACCTTCTCACGTATTTTAGTATTGCATGCTGCTTTGTCTTGCTTTTGCTTAGGGAGCGGTAGCACTTCTCTAAGGGCTAATGCTGATATTTGTTTTGCTTGGTTAAACTTGGTGATTGAGTTTGACAGTCATTCACTTATATGATATAATCTGATGTACTGATTTTTAGAATTTTTTGGGTGACTTACTTCCAAGAATTGTGAACTTTTCGTCAAGCACATGAACAAATGGCTCTCACTTTTCACTTGTTACATATTTCCTTTAAAATGTGTGTAATCTCATCAATTTTTTTGTCCTTTGCCTCTTTGTAAGACACATTTTCTTCCAACTGCGTCTCTATTCAGACTTTCGCATTTTAAAGCCTAGGGTAAAATGCACTAAAGGTGACTCAATTTTCAACCTTTTTTTCATTAGCCCGGCACAACTTTTTACTTGTTGAAAATTTGAGGTAGTTGTCTACGTGGTTTATTTTAATATTGTTTGTCTTAATTGATGTGGCTTATTAAATGTACAGCGATACAATTGCAGCATCACATAGTATCTATTGAATACTACAACTGCAGCAATAAATGATGTTGCCGAGAATTACTTGCAACTGTCTTGAGTTTGAGATAATGTCTTATAGATTATCATTACAATGGTGAACCATAATCAATTGAAGGTGGTCTGATAGATTATCATTACAATGGTAAAGAAACTTTCCTGATATGTGTTGGCCATGATCTTGCGTCATGCACAAGCGCAATGCCGGGAGAGATGCAGAACCATAATCAATTGAAGGTGGTCTGAGAGAAATAAGGAATCTTTCAAACAAAGGGGGTCCTTCCTCCCCTCCTACTGTGTCTGTCATAAGCAGTGTTCAATTTGTCAATTAGCTCGTTCATTTTGCTGCAGAAAGGAGAAGAATTTTCTGAGTTTCTGAAATGAAGCCTCGCAATGTCGAGAGCAAACCCACGCATTGACAAGTTAATATCAATCCAGTCATTATCAATTTGTTTGTGCACCATAGAAAATTCTAAGTTATAAAGCGAACAAACCAAAATTAAGCATATTTCACAAAAGAAAGCTCTCGACTTTGCTACTTTCCCCAAAGCTTAGCTAACCCGTACCAAAGGTTTATCATGTTCCAAGGCTTCTTATGGACAGACTAACTTGAAACCTTGTGAAAGAACAAATGCATTGTGTTGCTCAAGCCAAATATTGGAGAAGGTTTTCCCAACACCATATCTGCTAGGAGCAATTCCTAACAAGTAGATTGCACAAAAAGTCAAATACTAGGGAGATGTCATCTCGGTCGAATTGTTCCCGATGAAAATTTCTACTTATAGTATATATTCTTCTAGATTCAGCTAATAACTCGCATCATTGGATAAGCTTTCAGGCACATGACTGATAATCCTCAAGCATTATCACCTAGAAGATGGTCCAGAGCAATATTTTCATCCTAAATCATGACTCTTGGACATACTCAAAATATGTCAAAAGTAAATAATTCAAGAGTTTGTTCATACCTAGAGCAATTGGTGAGCATGGCCAGGTAAGTAATCAACAACGAATCATTGCACTCCTCGAAGAACATCAAATTGGAGAAGAATTTAGGCGAGAAAGTGAACATCAAAATTATTCAGCATCTAATGTATAAAAAGAATTTTAAAAGGGAAAAAACGAAACCTCAACTTCAGGGCATGTTAAACTAAACAGAATACTCGCCATCAAAAAGTCGTCCTCAAATTTCCCTGATTCAATAGTTGGCAATCTGTCGAGAAGACTAGGTTACTTTTTTTAATAGACAACATGAATGATAATTGACGAGACAATACTAACAAGTTATTGCTTTTTCGTAAAGAAAACATCATGAATCCTCAAATCCCGGACATCGGATCATATAAATCACCAAAATGTGTTTTTGAAAACATTAATGTTATAGGATGCTGTCTGCTCTTTTCTATATTCATCACCATCACTGGACATATCCTCCCCAACAACGTGGACCACGTAATCTTCTGCTTGACCGGTAAAAGACTGCCCCCATTCCGATGCTCGAGTTGATTCACTGTTCTTTGTTTTCTCTATGGAGTCATGGACGCGTTTGGGATCATCAACGGAAAACCTTGTGACATCCCGAATTTCGATCCTGTCCTGAATATATGAAATGGGCATTTCGCCGGTGCGCCTATGGTCCTTTTTCTCTGAGCTAATCACTCACGAGTTAACCAATCTATTATGTGAAGCCGTTAAAGGATATAACCGCGGTAAAATCCCTAAAAGCTACTTGATAGGTCGGATCAGACTAAAATCGCGTTCGATCGATTTTAACCACGAAATTGAATTCGGTTTCGGAATTCGGATGTTCGAGCATATCACAATTCATTTATAGGATGTTGTCTTGTCTTTCCGGAGAAATTCCAGCAAGTTCAGGATTTTTACGGAAAATCGTTTCGGACGTTGCGAAAATTAACGGAAATTCGGATGTGTATTATTAGAGGAATTTTGGGTCACCAAATTTAAGTAAATGGTGAGGAGATGGTGCAAATTCGTAGGGGTGATGGACTAATGCAGTTTGGCCCTCAAATTGACTTCATTTGGTGTGGAATTGTGGAGAAATTGGCCCCTTGAGTGACCCATTGGAAAGGTTGGCTGAAAATGGGCATAGTTATCTACAACAAAATGATTTAATTTGGGTGAAATTGGAGCAAATTCTCCATTGGTTGGGCTGAAGACTTTTATGGTTTGTTAATCATGAATGAGATATTTTGTTTTGACTTGACCCCCTCTCATTCGGCTTCTCCAGCAAGTCTCGCCAACTTCATCTCCACGGCAACTCTCTCTGTCTCTCTCTCTCTCTCGGATCAATTCCACGGTGCCAACAGCTGCTTATTTCCTCTCTCACCTACCGCTCCATCATCGGCCTCCTTCGTCCATATTGCTGTTTCGATCAACCCCAACAGCGTTCATCATCCCGTCTCCCCCAAGCCCACCGAAACCAGCAAACTCTTCCATTTCCCTGCATCCGCTCGACCTCTGCCACGTCCAAGTCCCCACCATCTTCGGTCAACCATCCAGCAACAAAGGCTGCGTGCAGCTCCACTATTTCGTGTCTTCTCCAGCAGCGAAGACTCCACCGAAGCCAGCTCACGTCTGCTCTCTCCACCACCAGTTGTCTCCTCCGGTCAATCTTCAAGGCCACCGAAGTCTTTGTTGACTCCTTGCCGCGACACCACCCACGAATCAGCCACCACCGAAGTTCTCGTCTCTTTGCTCAGCCCACGATCTCTCTTCAATTTGTTGACCGAACCGCATCCATGAAGCGTTGAAGACGAAGCTGGTTCTCCGTCCGTGTCTCTCGCACGAAGACGTCAGCAGCTTCTTCACGTCAGCCGCCTCCGCACGTGATCTTCTCCAGCGAACGTGTCTTCGTGGTCCAGCTCGCAAGAAGCAAGCCCATGGATTCCAACATTTTTAGCCCAGCAGTTGGGCCCATCTCCAGCAGAATCTGAAGCCCTCGGATCCAGCAATTCGGCCCAAGTGAAGTTCAGTCCAGCAGCCCAGTTTTTGAGGCCCGCTTCAGCTTGGTCCATTTAAGTTGTAGCCCATTTTCAGTCTTGAAGTTCAGCAGTCCTATTCAGCCCATCTTGGGCCCGTGAAGCAAGTCGGCCCAAGTTCGGCCCAAGCCCAGCAATTTGCTGTGGGCTTGCAAGGCCTTTGGGCCCGGCCCGAGTGATCGTCGACGTCGCCGAAAATTCGGATTTCGGCCGCCGTCGCGTTGTTGTCGCGGTGTCCCGGTCCCCGCTTTTAATCAAGTGAGTAATCTCACTAATCCTTGCTTAGTAGACTAATGATGCTTAAGGGTTGATTAGATTTAATTAAGTGCAATTAGGTGGTTAGATTAGCATGGATTAGTGATTATTAGTTAATTGCATTGCATATTAGTTAAGTGGTTAGCGTACTTAGCTAGAGAATTGCCTATACTATTTATCGAATGCATCTCGGGATTTTCCTGACCCGTTTCGGGCTCCAATCAAGCATTACGGGCCTAAATTGGATTTATCGTATTTATTTATTAATTTTCGAAATTAATTATTTAATTATTTATTTTTCGGAAATTCAACCGGAATGGCCAGTGACCGGAATTTCGTGCTGATTGTTGTGGTGCAGTCCGTTTATTTATTTGAGCTCCACATTGTGCTGAATTGAATTGATTGTGCAATTTGAGGAATTATTCCTTAATTGATTGAAATTGAGTGGAATTGAATGATTGATTTTGTAGGTGGCCGAGTATGGCTATTTAGCATTAATAATGCCTTGATGAGCTGTAAAGTGGAGAGAATCGGGAGAGTAAACTGAGAACTCTATTAGCTGAGACTGATCAGGTACGAAGTATAGACAGGCGTGGTTCGGTGATTAAGAATATCATTGTGCGAAAACGACGCCTTAAAGAACGCACGTAGACTGTCTATAACTTGTGGCAGGCGTGGTTTAGTGATTAAAGATATCACTGTACGAAAACGACGCCTTAAAGAACGCACGTAGAGTGCCTATGATTTGTGACAAGCGTGGTTCGGTGATGAAAGACATC
Organism: Eucalyptus virginea; assembly: GCA_014182375.1. Classification (NCBI taxonomy): domain Eukaryota; kingdom Viridiplantae; phylum Streptophyta; class Magnoliopsida; order Myrtales; family Myrtaceae; genus Eucalyptus; species Eucalyptus virginea. The sequence goes on from CM024522.1 coordinate 11,455,322, forward strand.
ACTGTGCAAAAACGACGCCTTAAAAAACGCACGTAGACTGTCTGTGATCTATGACGAGTGTGGTTCGGTGATGAGGAATATCACTGTGCGAAAACGGGGCCTTAAAGAACGCACGTAGACCGTCTGTTACTTACGTCACCTTGGCGAAAGCGATGCCCGAGAGTGTTAATGAAGCTCTGTGACTAAGTGTACTATTGGAGGTTATGTGGGATGGAGTGAATGACCTAGATATGGTCCGATTGACATGTAATCGACTAGGTCGATTGATCATTGCCTTGAATTGATGTTGTAAATTGGTTGGAATAATGGAAATGATCGTGAAAGGTCTTGTTGGCGTGTAATCAACTAGGTCGATTTGATCGATGTTTCGATCAGTGATGTGATTGCTTAGGTACCTATTGAATTGTGCTAATATGTAGGTGGAATCTGAGGCTAAGGTAAGTCTTCTAACCCGTGCGTGTATAGGCAGCCCGGTTAGCGTATTGGTTTCCTAATCGAGTATTAACAGGGTAGAACTTACTAAGACATAGTCTCATCCCGGTTGTGGGACAACATTTCAGGCCCGTAGATGAGCCTGTGAAGAAGGAACCAAAAGTGGACAATGAGCCGGTAAAAGATGAAGAGCTTGAAGGATGTGAGCTTAGTGAAGAAGAGTCAGAAGAGGATAAGGATGATCCTGAATACGACCCGGATGAGGACAGAGATCCCATCCTCTTTTGTGAATCTTGTCTAAATGTGAATAATGTGAAACTAGAATGTTATGAATAGTCTTGTGAATAGACATTGAGTTATGCCATGTATAAAGGTTTGGTTGTGGATTTCAATATGAAAAATATGGCATTGCTTTTCTATCTCATTGTGTTATTGTCTGGGGATTTATAACTGCTTCCGCATGTGCTTAATAAACGAAAGGGTTGGCGATACTTAGTCTTGGGATATAGCATTATAAAATCGACCAAGTAGAAGGATGTGTGCGTGCCCGAGGATCGGGGCGTGACAAGCCCCCACTCCATTCCATCGGAAAGTACATCACAAGTCCTTGACTGAACATAATGCCTCCCATCTCCCTCTAACGACTAGTCGTCATCCACAGCCCCCATATGATCCTTGACAAGGTTAGCCACCTCTCTATCATAACATCCATCATTTCTCTCGAAACCTAATCTTCCAATTAGAACAACTGGTGAATCTTCTCTGTCCTTTATTTCATCAGAATCTTGCTGTTTGGCCCTTTTAGCATCTGAATGAGCATCATGATGTTGATCCTTATTACAATTCCTTTCAATATTTTCAGCGTGATCATCAATATGGTTCCTCTTCGTGGGAAGACACTTCCTAATACCGTCATCTCCTACCAAGGGCTCCACATGATTGGTGGATCGAGAAACCAAGTTTGGTTCATTAACTCTGTTAGGAGCATATGTGTCTCCCACATCAGGCGCACATGTAAGTCCAGTATGTCCACCATTATGAATGACGGTCCTATTCAAATGACAAACATCTGCCAATCTACCCTCTTTTTTTAAAAATCAGCATGTGGATGGGTACCTGCAAGTATTGCATCTTTCAGCTGCCAAAAAACAAGAAAAAAACCAATTTAAACCTGAATGAAAGAGGATATCATGAAGATAGACAGCACTGGATGAAAGATCTGCTTACCTCCTCTAGAGCAGTTTTTGGCACAGAGGTTCTCTTGTGCGTTAAAAATGAGTGAAGGTCCCATTTCAACAACTCATTTGCAGTCACTTCAAGATCAGATGCAGAGCCCTAAGATATAACAAATTTATGAACAAGGGAATAGACACCGAACTTCAGCAATCATTAGAACAGAACCAGTGGAAAGATGTCATGAAGAAAATAAAACACATTTTCACTGCATCATTTATTAGAACTCACATTATGGAACATTTACTGTAGGACATTTTTGCAGCTCTTTGATGTATCAATTTTCGCCTCTGATCCCAATGAGGACCAAGTACTGTTCATCCTTCCATTTCTAGGGCCACATAACTCCTCCAAGCATCTCAAAGAAACAACTTCCTCCATATTTTTTCCCAAGTGAGCAGGTAACTCTGGAGCCGTTTTAATGATACCTGAAAAGCATAAACCATATGCATGCCCAACAAAAATGATGAGAAAGTGGACCAAAACTTGTAAAATGCTACTGTCGAAGGTGAATACCATGCAAGAGGGATGGCTTAACTTGCTCGAATTTTGCCTAATACTCAATAATCCAGAACCAGGGAAGGCTCAACGCAGATGAGCTTTTGCCATCCATGGAAGCACTGTTGAGCAGTTGGGCTCATGCCTTCATCAATCCATAACAAAGATTGCTTTCTACAGAAAGAAAAAATAACGATGATTTAAAACTGATCGTGCATTTTGCAAAATTATGCACCTGGCATATGATGGGCAAAGAACTCTCAGTACCGGCCTAAAAGCTATGAATCCAATATAACTACAGCATGAACGAAATTTTTCTGATCATGCACCATATGAAAGATTCATTTGGCAAGGACACTCTAGAGTAGTGATCCTCTTTGTCAAAAGAAGAAAATATGCCATGACATCCTAAATGGAGTACTTCCACAGTGGAATCAAATGAAAGCCAATTATTGCCATGCTCACTAAATTCTCACATAAGTGACCCAAGTAACAATTGAATGCAAGCAATATTAAGAAGTAAACACGTTAGTTTTGATACTTTGCTTATACTGAGAAAGTTATAATAGCTAAACGGAACCAAAGTCAAAAAGCTTTTCGTGCAGCACATGGAAAGGAGTAACGAAAAGTGTTGAATCATAAAGGTGCAGTCAGGTGACAAATCCATACAAATAAACCATTTAACCATTCTGGCATGGCCTTCTCAGATAATATTGCACAACACACGAACCCATATGAACTATCAAAATTGACAAAATTATAAGATTAAAATCTTTGAACCACCAAGTCCCATGAACTCAGTAAGACCGACAGAATTAAAAAGATAAACTAACTCAAGACAGAGTGTGAGCAAAAACAAGGTCAAAAGGTTAACTGCAATCATTGATGACAAGCAATTCGACTAATTCCCTTTACGGCAAAACTAAAAAAGAGAATGAGAAAACAAGAAAAATGGACACTAAAGTCAGATACAATGCATGAGCAGTTGAGCAGAAAATGCGCTTATCAATAGAAGAAATGCAACCATAGGGTGTTCATGAATCTAGATACACCCACCAACTATTCCAAGAGATCTCAAGTAATATCAGCTTCCTCATGTGTTCAGTTCATCGAAAGAGTCACATTAGTTCAGTGTCTACTCTTCCTATAATTTTTCTTGACAAACAGCATCTAAGATTAACTAGCTTTCAACAAACAGAAATGCCGTGACTCCCAACTTGTCAATAATCGAGACAGATAGATACCCGTGCATGATTTTGTTACGGCAGCCTGATCTAAAAATCCACTTCGTGCGGCAAAATTGGGTCCACAGTTCAGCTTGCGGAGGGACATATAATCGAAAGTCCAGTCACAATTTCCAAAGGGAAAATACACAATCAAAGTCCCACTGAAAGAAAAGAACGGATCAACACAAGTATTTCCACGCATAAGATCGTGCTCGCACGACCAAGAAAGAGAGAGAGAGCCCAAAATCCAAGAAAATCCCTACCCTTAAATCCAACTTCAACAAGATCAAAATTTTCAGCAAAACCCACTTTCTTGCTTGTTCCCCACCAATGCTCATAGCTCATGCGAACCCGCTTTCATTCAAAAATCATACTGTTCGCCATATACGGGACGTGGGGTCGACCACTCCCGCGTTAATCTCTCACAATTCAGGCGAAACCTCACGGCCCGATTCCTTTCTTTGACTTATAACATCCCCACCACTTCCTGAAACCAAACGACGAGGGAAAAAATGAAAGCAAAGAAGGGATGACGACATACCGAGAGAGGACAAAGGAGGCGGTTCGGTGTTGGGGTGATCATTGTTGGCACATTTCTTCTCGCCTGGAAGTCTGCAATGACGAAACAGGCGATTGGCCCCCCCGAAAAATCTTGAAACCCCCTGGACACAAGCGATTCAACAGCTCGGTGGAGCGAAGCAGCGAGATTACGTCGGGCTTCGACTTGACGGGTCGGCCTAAGATCATGTATCTAGAAGTGGGCTCATCTTCGAATTTGCCAAGAACGGAAAAACCGGACAAGGGTAGAGAGAGAGAGACAGTTGCAGTTTCACTTCTCGCGTTGCTGCGCTTAGAATCAGAAGCAATAAACCAGTGAACTTCTGGTCGCAGATTTAGGCCAAGCTTTCTCCCCCAAAACAAATATGCGAACATAAAAACTCGGGAAATAAAATCGAACCTGACCTACGGTCACAGATTTAGGGCTTCTTGAGGGACTGCTTCGAGCAGGGCGGAGCGATTGCTTCTCGGTCGCGAGTCAGGGGACAGAGAGAGGCGAGCAAAATCGGCCGTCGGGAGAGAGCGCAATTTAGGAAGAAGTGCGCCGAGAGAATGCAGCCCTGAGATGAGGCCGTCAAGTGGAGAGAGAAAGGCCATCGTCGAGAGGGAGCGACGGTCATCGAAGGAACCGCTAGACCGTCGTCGGGAGATGGCGTCGAGCGTCGGAGGAGGAGGAAGAGAGAGAAGGTAAAGAGGAGAGACAAGACAGAGGAGAGAGAATGCCAAGCTTTTCCGCCCGCGCGTTGGTTTGAACTGGAACAACGTGGGAGAGAAGAGAGAGAGAGCAGACGTGGACCTGCCAGCGGACAGATGCTGAAGCCTGACTCGTTCAGAGCATCGATGACGTGGTCCTTTAAGGTAAAGAGGAGAGACAAGACAGAGGAGAGAGAATGCCAAATTTTTCCGCGGCCGCGTGTTGGTTTGAACTGAAATGATGTGAGAGAGAAGAAAGAGAGAGTAGAAGTCGAGCCCGACTCGTTCAAACCATCAATAACGTGGTCCTTTAGGGTATCTAATATTTCCTCGTAAAGAAGGGTACATATAGGAAGATGCCACTTAATTGTGATGACGTGACGTTTTTAGTGGTTGACAATGAGTGTTGAACCCTTGCACGTGTGCAACCAACCGCACGCTCCGTTCTCCATGACGTGTTGAAGACCTTATGTTAAAACGGCGACGCGTTTCGCTTTTCACCGTGCACCAATCATTAGCAACCCGCGCCCAACAACACCAAACGGGATTCCATTTTTTAGCTTGTCCGAATGCAATCGAAATGGATTTTCCAAATCATCCCATGTAGTGCTTGATCAGGGTTGACTTCAATTAAAATTATCAAACAAATGATTCACATCAAGTTAAATAAATAAGTTTCAATTTATCATAATGTAAAAATACAAATATGATCTATATTGTTAAAATACTTTCATATTTAACTAAATTTAGGAAAAATTATTTCTTATGGTCTTTTTTTTTTTTTTAAAAAAAAATATTGCTAAAACACTTTCATGTAATATAATATAGTTGATAATTTTTAAAACTTAAACAATTTTCAAAAATTTTAATTTATAGTTTATTTATTTATTTAAATTTTCTGAATTTTTATATTTTATATTTTAAAATTCTCTTTCTTTTCTATTATTTTTTTACAAAATTAAAAAAAAAAAGAATATTATTTAATATTGTCCTAGTCAGTATCGGCCAAACGACGAGCCCTCCATTTAATATTTTTTTGTTTTTAAAAGCTAAAACAACCCATTTATGATATGCACCATTAAATATGAGTTAAGATATGGGTTCTAGACCCATTTTGCCATCACTTAAGGAATACTCCCCCCGGGTGTAATCACTCATATCATTGATAATATTGTACATTAGAACGAGAGATTATAGCCAAACAATACAAGACAATAGATTTAACTACGGTAGAAAATCGAGTTCAAGGTTTTTATTCCTAGCCAAAGCTAATGTAACCAACCCGACCAAGAAGGGACCATTCTAATGGAGGTTCGGATCGGATCAACGGTCAGGTTGATTTTCTACTCCTCCTCCATCCCCAACTTCCGGGCAAATGCTCGGACGATTAGCTTCCTTATGGATTGACTTATCTTGTTTCACCCTTTGCAATGATCTTCGACGCGACAACAAAGACAACTCAAGATCCAACAAGCAGTTGATGATCTCAGCCCTTTGCGGCACCGGTGTGAACCGGCTCGTTTATCTTTTGGCATGCCTTTCCTGGAAGGCCTTGATCCTCCCCAAGCCAGCTTGGAGAGAAAATGGCTCGACAGCAAAAGTGACGCGAAGCCAGTTCTTCATTCCAAAAGCTATCCCTGCAAACCCGAATGTCATATATTATTATCTGATGGATACGGATGGTGCTTGAGAAAAGCAAGAACCCTGCAGCGAAAATGGGATAGGTTTGCTATGGAATTATCTGAGCATTAGTTCGCAAGAATGCCGCGAGTGAATTCAAATGATCCTTTTTTCTTCCAAAATCAAAGTCCTTGGAAAACTGTGAAGAAGTTATTCATTAGGTCTTTCGCTCTGAAGCCCCTTGTAGCATCCTTAGCCAGTGTGCATTACACGAAACAAATGTCAGGGGACGCTTTTGAAAAATTCAAAAAGCCGAAAGAAGTTAGAAAAATGAAGCAGATGCGTTAAAAAAAGCATCGACATATTTTCCTTTCACCGGCAATTGGAGAGGCTGAGTTTTTTTTTTTTTTTTTTTTGGTCTGAGAAGAGAGGCTGAGTTTACCAGGCAGAACAATGACAGATTCTTCTTTAGCCAGTTTTATGCTGAACTCCGTATCATCCTTAATGCCCTCCAACAATGATAAATTCAACTTGACCTGTCACGATGGCATCTAAATTTCTACTGGAGCGGGTGCTATCCAAGAACAATTAGCTGATCTCGATTTGCAAATTATTATAGATTATTCATTGGTAGAATGGAAGGAATTAGGAGAAGAAAGACCTTATCAAGAAAAATATAAATCACATAATTGTGTACACCATACCGATGGAAAAAAAAAATACATGCATACATAATGTACGTATGTGTATATTACGCCTGTACCATTACAAATATGCCTCCTTCTGGCTTTTTTGGGCACGTGATGCAAGGAATCTCTTGAATCTTCTCAGAACATATGTCTGCAACCTCTCTTAGTATGGCAAATGATTTTTGAAAAAAAATCATCATCTGTTTTCTCAAGTATGTGAGGGACCGCCCCCTGTTAGAATTACAACGAAGAGCGGAAAATAATTAGCTATTATTTGATAAGGAAGCTAGTTGTCCACAAAAAAGGGTTAGCAAGCATTCTCGCGAGATGAAGAACAATATCTTATCAAGTGAAAATGAGTTGAGATTAATCAAGCCCAAAGACTGAGACAGAATATCGATCACTTCTAAAAGGAATATGCACAGCTTGTGCATTACAGTCTAAAATCACGGAGAAAAGTAACATACACTTCGAACTTAAAAAAAAAAGGGTAACATACACAAGGCGATTGTAGAGAGGAAACACGTAAATCATTGGGGATCTGTTTTGGGTGCGACTCGACATTGATTTACCATATACATTGTCTTAGTTATCCATCTTCAGAGAGAAAAAGCTCTCATTAACTGGCCATTTCTTAGACAATAAAGATGTTATCCTGAATTTGCCTCCCGCCAATAAATGCACTTTGTTATGCTACTATAATTTATGGTAAGATTGGTTTGAGTCTATTGGCCAGCACTTTCAAGATGATCTTGTAGCCAAAATTGCATAAACTTATTAGACGATATTGATCCAATCTCTCTAAGTTCAGAACTTTCGGGATAAGGGAGATATATGTTCTATTTAAATCTAGTGAAAGAGAGCCACTGTTCAAGAAGTTTTCACCTCCTTAAAAATGTCCCATTTGATATCTTCCTAGTGATGCTAATAGAACAAACCAGAATAAGAACACAAAGAAGCAGACATCATTGTCTATCTCCTTATGAATAATTTAGGATAAGCTTCGTAAGTAGTTCACTTCATGATCATAACTTAAAGGTTCATATTAAACAAGTTGACTCGTTAGACTTGGTCCTTTTCGAATAAATGAATGGCACAAAAAATGTCTTTGCACTAAAAAGAAACTGATTACATTGGATAAATGGCCAAATACTTTGCTGGGACAAGTTCCAGAGGGGGGTTCAAATCCCCACTTTCTCAGGAAGGGTTGGAATGATTTAGTTTCAGCTGGTTTCGACTTAAAGGGCAAAAGTCTAAGATTGTGAGTGAGAGTAAAAGTAGGAATATGGTAGGAAAAAAAAAAGAATCCACCCCGCTCCCATTACTCATATTCCTGGTTCAGATTACTGGGATTGGCAAGAATTGCGGCCACAAGGCTACAAATGCCCTGGCCTCGGTTATTGAACCGAGGACCAAAGCTCTTCCTGCCTTATCAATTGCATGCTAAGATTCAGGTTCGTTATCGCGGTCATGTACGAATCATGATACTCTTGACGTTCTTGTTTTCTTAAGACAATTAAAAAAAAAACATATATAAATGCTAAAAAAACAAAAGATTTTCAGAAAAGAATGTAATACTCCCGTCAACTCTATGTTAAAATGGTTTTGAGTCCACGCATCCTGTGCCATGCGATAAGCATCGAACTTCCGGCGGAGGAGAGTAGCTGGATCCATTGGAAGAGAAGGTTTGAGAAGAGAAGGGAGAGGAAGAGAGAAAGATGTGTGCTGTACACATTCACCAAATGAGCAAAGCAGCAGCGTCGTGTCCCAAAGGCGTGTTGGAAGTTGGTGGATTTGGGTCATTTTCAGGAAAGCAAAATTTGTGCATTTTCATTCTCTTTTGCAGCAGCACCTGCTCTCTTTGCCCACCCACTCACTCAAACCTCCAAGCGCACTCACATAAAACTGGAAAAAGCCAGGGGAGTGATTGAGATTGAGTTCGTGCGTCCTTTCTTCTTCGGAACACTTTCCGTCCTCAATGCGTGGCTTAAGCACCCTTGACAATGAAGAAGAAGCAGCAGCATGTGATATTTCAATGTATTCACGCAAGCAAGAGATCACAAATTCAAAACTAACAATAACAAAATATATAATCACATAAAATCTGCTTAAAAGCAACCTCCACACACTGATCGTGTATACAGGAATCGAAAAACGAGCTGAAACAGAGAGATTCTGGAAGGGGGAAAAAAAGAAGATTAGGTCGTGCCTACTCGGGATTTGGGCGAAGCTTCTTGTTAAGAATAAGGTAAAAAGTGAATTGGAGAATTTTATTTATAATAACTAATAAGGAGTACTAAGATAGGCTTCGGAGGGTAACTATCCACAGCAACAGAATATTACAAAATCAATTGCAATTAATTACATAGATATCTATAAAATTAGAGATATCTAGAATATCATGAAGATATCCAGAATATATCAAACTAAAACAAAGAATTGAATCAATGAAGCATACTTTTCATTGATATGTTATGTAGTATATCTAGAGGTATCACCTATAATTATGGTGGAAATTAAAAGATAATAGATAGCAATTTGTAAATTGAATAAAAACAAATCAGAAAAAAATCTCCAAATGATCAACTTGTAAATATTCTGCTTGATCCACGGTATATGGATAGAGATATCATCACTTATAATTATGGTGAAAGTTAAATATACGGTTAATATCCTGAAAAAACCCCAAACTGGTATAATTGTGATAAATTTATCCCAAACTATTTTTTTGACCATAAAAATCGTAAACTGGTATACCTGTAACAAATTTACCTCGACTGATCATAAAAAACCCTAAATTAGTACATTTATAACAAATTTACCCTCAAAATAATTTATTCGACCGCAATAAAACCCCAAATTGATACATTTGTGACAAATATACCATCCACTAAATTGGATCAATATCACAAAAAAATCACAAAAATTGTAACGGAGCGTAAAATCCCAAATTGGTATACCAAAACCAACATCACGTGTCATTTAACTTAATAATTTAACAATAAAATTTAACGAAAACTAATAAAATGGTAAATTTGTCACAAGTGTATCCATTTGGGGTAAATTTGTCAAAGATATACTAGTTTGGCATTTTTTGTAGTAAAAAAAATAGTTTGGGTAAATTTATACAGATGTACCAGTTTGGGATTTTTCAGGAGTATTAACCCTTAAAAAGATAATAATTTGATATACATGGAAATTGAATTAAAAAATAAATCAGAATAAATCTTCAAATTATCAACTCATAGATACTCTATTTAATACATCATCCTGACTATCAACACCTAAAATTTCGATTTTTTTCTATGCATTTATCACATAAAAAATTAGAAATTGATTTAGTCCCTAAACAAAAATAACCGTATCCCATAGTATTTATAATTCATAGCAAACTCAGGCAAAGTGATGTGGGGCTTGAATTCTCATGCATCAATTTGATGGAGATATATTCAAATGATTACATGTGCGCACACAGTAGGCTTAATGCAAGAGTTCTACGATGCTATGTTCCGCAAGCTGAACCCTAAGCAATTTATCAAACCGTCTATTCCAATGGCAATTGTCCGTTTTGGTAACGTTTCTGTTCAAAAATTACTCTTGGGAACAGAAATATAAAAAACTATTTCTATTCCGGGGAACAATTTTTGAACAGAAGAACACGTTTGGTAAATGCACAAAATTTATGTTCTGAAATAGAAAAAAGAACAAAAACACGTTTAGTAAATTTGTATAATATTTTCATTTCTTTTAATTTTTTAGTATTTTTATTTTTTTTTTTTTTTTTTTTCTTTCTTCCTTTTGGCCGGTTGCCGGCCTCGACGATTGTCACGCCCCAATCCTTGGGCATACACACATCCTTCTACTTAGTTGATTTTATAATGCAATATCCTAGGACTAAGTATGGACCCTTTCATTTATTAAGCGACATGCCGATTATAAATCTCAGACAATAACACGCCATATTTTTCATATTGAAATCCACAACCAAACCTTTATACATGGCATAACTCAAAGTCTATTCACAAGACTATTCATAACATTCTAGTCACACTCTATATACACAATACAAGGTTCACAAAAAAGGATGGGATCTCAATCCTCATCCGGGTCATACTTAGGATCATCTTGATCCTCTTCCGACTCTTCTTCCCTAAGCTCACATCCTTCAAGCTCTTCGTCTTTTACTGGCTCATCGTCCTCTTCTGGTTCCTTCTTCACAGGCTCATCTACGGGTCTGAAATGTTGTTCCACAACCGGATGAGACTACGTCTCAGCAAGTTCTACCCCACTAAGACTCAATTAGGAAACCAATATGCTAACCGGGATGCCTATACACGCACAAGTCAGAGGACTTACCTTGGCCTCAGATTTCACCTACATATTAGTACAGTTCAATAGGCACCAAGCAATCACATCACAGATCGACATCTCGATCAATCGACCTAGTCGATTGATTGATAATCGGACCATTCCAAGGTCATTTCAATAAATACTATCCATTCTCTAAAATAACCCATTGGGTTATCAAGCCAGTATATTATACGATTCATTCTCCGAAATGACACACTAAGTCACCGAGTCACTATAACATACTATTCATTCTCCAAGATAACCTATTGAGTTACCAAGCTAGTATATTATAATATTCATTCTCCGAGATGAATAGAGTCAAGCATATTTATCATAACGTACATTCTCCAAGATGAAACGAGCCATTATGGCATGTCGTCCATTCTCCAAGATGATCTATAGAATCACCGAACCGACATTTAATACCGTCTATTCTCCAAGATGACCTATAGGGCCAGAAACAAGTTTTTCTACTTTTCTTTCTCAAATGACATGTGAGTCATCTAGGAATAATAGTATGTTCAAACAATGACATACGAATTTTATTATAGTATTTTTTGTTCCTCGGAACAATTAATTTTACCATTTTCATCATATTTGATAAAAGAAACAAAATTTGCCAAAATAAATAGGCCCTTAATTTTTCGTAACGAAAAATTACCTGCCATATACTTCCCATGCTTTGTCAATAAGCAAATTATTCAATTGAAGCACCAGTTGAGGAACAGAATAAAGGTTAAAAAAAACTGGAAGCATTAGATCTATTCTTAGGTTTAGATTCTTCAAAAATAAATAACCGATTGACCATTTTCTAAATGATTAAATTCTAAAAAGCCAAGTAGTACTTGTTGAACCGTTAATTATCATCATGGAACTTTAAACGTTGAAGTCACTAATCAAATTACAATTAATCTCAATTCCTCTAATAAGAATAGAATAGAAGTCTAAGCTAATCATTCTAAGGTAAAACAAAAACATGTGGTCCTGAAATAGGTACTAGCAAGGCATATTTTAGGCGGAAAGATATTACCTCGCAAACGCTACTGGCGGGCTGGCTTGTTACTGAGATTTGTTCTTCTTTGGGTTGAACTCGCTCTTGGGCTTGAACAACAAAAGAATCTGCTGGACTGGGCTTGAAACAAAGCTGAACTGGGCTTGCTGGTCTTGAGTTGAAGCAAAGGATAGCAGGCCCAGCTGTTGGGGTCTTTGAAAGCATGGGCTTGCCAGGCTTCAGCTTCGTTGGCAGATGGTCCATGAAAGTTGCTGGATTTGCTGCTGGGCTTCGAGGATTCAACTAGCCGAAGACACGCGAGCTGATGACGCATGGACGGAAGCAGCTGCTGGCGAAGACGTCCGTGGAGATGCAGCTGGCGTCGTTGCCGAGAGATGGAGCGGACAGCTGTAGCTTGAAGAACTCTCGTTGATGGAGTCAACACAGGCTCTTGCGGGCATTTTCTATTGACCGAAGACTTGGACGTGAGCTGGCGATGGGGATTCGGTGGATTGAAGCCGCGTGGGCTTCGGTGGTCAACAAAAATGGGAGAAGACTTGCTGCTATTGACCGAAGATGACGCGTGGAGAGGCTGGCCGAAACGGTGGAGGTGAGGGCCGAAGGATGTGCGGCAGATGGCAGGCAACGATCGCAGAGGCTGCTCGCGGGGAAAGGCTTCGCTGGACTGGACTTCGACCGAAAGAATTAAAGCAGAAGCTAAACAAAGAAATTGAAAGTGAAGCTGAAGACCGGGGTTGTCGCACAAAGGGAAAAATGGAAGGAAAGAGAGGGGCTGTTCGGTTATGATGAGAAAAAGAGAAAGATGGATAGAGATGAGAGGTGAGGGGCTCCACCAAGGCTTGATATTTTCAAGAATCACTCTTGGCCATGTAAAAAGCGACATGGTTAAACCATATGTCAAACCCTCTCAGAGACTCCAATGTGTGGGCAAGTATATCAATTTCGGAAACAATTTTACACATAGATGCCAATGTGTGGGCAAAAAGGCAAGTATCCTTACCGTACTGTGCAAGGTAAAGAAATTCAATTTCTGAAATCGGACTTGAATTCGCGGTTAATTTCCGTTTGGCACGTTTTTAGCGTGACCTAGACTACTGGGTAGTTTTCAGAACTTTTTAAGTCAAATAACCCGTGGTCGATTTTCTTCAAACCACTATGAACCCACTTGATTCAATGGCGACTCTTGATTGTCGTGAAAATCTCGAGAATTCAATTACAGATACAGGGTACCAAAATGATAGTAAAATCATATTGGTGTCGGTCGACGAGAATTTTCCAATTTAGTGGAGTCACCCACGATCGGCCACACATCTCAGTCGAACAGACCTATCTCTGATCTCAAATCGATTTTTAATTATGTCGTAATGGCTTCTAAAGATAAGCATGGTCAAGAAGCTAATTCCTAGTCAAGTTCTCAAATCTATTTGCTTTAAAGTCTTTAATAGCTTCCTCAGCTAGCCTAGTTATCTCGAGAGTGATTGGCTTTGAGAATAGCCCTATAGACACGTCAATGAAATGCCTGATTTACTTAGTAGAAGACAGGGTTGAAAAATCTAGATGTCACAACGATGGCCGATGAGGGCCGGTGGCCTCGCCGACGGCCACCCGCCAAGGTTGGAGAGGTCGCTGAGCCTTGATAGTCGGTTGCCTCAGCCATGAGGATGTACCGACTAAAAAAAAAAAAACCTCAGTGAGGAAGTACAATTTGCACATCTCTAACCATATTTAAGAAATAACTTCAAGAGAAACAAAATGCCAAACAGGCCCTTAACTTCCAAACAAAATATACTTCCCAAAGGAGCAAATATGAACACCAGTTGAGGAATAGAATAAGGTTGAGCAAAAAAAACTGGAAGCATTAGATCTATTCTTAGGTTTAGATTCTTCAAAAATTACCGATTGACCAAGACCCACGTGGCTTCTTTGTAGCCTAGCCCACGAACAAAGTTAAAGCAGAACAACAACAGCATTCAAAACGACATTTTCCATCAGAAAGACTGCTTGCTGTTTCTTTTCCAGCAAACAAATATATAATTTAGTAGGAAAGTCAAGAAGAAGGCAACTATTTGACTTCAGGATCTCGTTATGATTACCCCTACAAGTTTCGTTAGTACCCCGAACTGTCTCCCCAGTAGTTGCTAGTTAAAAAAAACGCTAAAGGAAGAAAAAAAATTGCTGTATTGAAATCTGAATATCGCTGGCATGTATGCTTCTCCATCTCCGAAAGAGGTGCCCCTCTGAATTTGAAGCAGATTCTCGTGACAAGGTAATGAATTTTGGTGCAAAAGTTCCATTTTTGAGCTGGGAACTACTCTTGGATGCACGTTTCTTTCTTCCTTTAGCTATAAATTGTCCTAAATCAGCATATAATTGTAACTTCCTTTTTTATTTAATTGGGTGACTGGGCAAAAGTTCATCCTTCTCTTCGGTGTGGGTGCATCGGAATCCGGATCATCTTACCATCGACACTATAATCCTCATTGTTTTGTTCATTCGACCATGAGTTCAGTATTTTATTTTTTTTTCCTGTTATTCTACAAACATTGAATTTTCTTCTTCGATGAACTTCGCTGCTTCATGTTTTCCCTCAATCATATCTCCAGATTGTCGCTTGCTTTCTATCTCCATTTTCCCACATTTTTCCTTTGTCAGTGAGACTCAATCCAAAGGCTTAAATTAGCTATCAGCCAGATGAAATTCTAGATCGTATATATTCCAGTTGACATCTTACAGAAACACAAGCAACTTCTGTTTCATTCCGAGATGGAGGTATTTGTGGACTGCTCATTTAAGTGGCCATGGTTTCAGAGCCTCAAACTTATTGTATGAGATGGAACCTAACCCTAGTCGCAAGAAAGGAACCATGGAATCGTCAATTGCCTAAATTAACAAATGCCAAGCAATTGGCTTTAAGTTGATGAATGGAAAGATGGGAAGTCTGCTTCTGCCGACTCTCGTGATTTAGGCACTTCCCTACTTTCGGAGTTTTGTGTTAGAAGTGGATCTTCACCTCATTAAGTCTTCATATATTTATCCATCGACACATGTGGTAGGATAGGAGAGAATAAGCCAAGCCCCTATTTAATCCGACTTGTATCCGATCATATGGGCGAGGAGTCGTGAAATCAAGTTAGTTAGTATTGACTCGATGTGACAATCTTATTTTCGCACAGCTCGCTGGACTTAGAAGAAAAAGAAAAAAGCTTAGAAACGAGGGAGGTTTCGTTACCAAGTGAGAATGAATGAGAAGAATGGATCTGGACTTACAAAAATATATATGTAGAGAAAGCCTAAATTGGCTTTCTTAAATAATTATCTTATATAACATATTAATCAATGATATACACAATCAAAGGGAGGTATATGCATAATATAAATAATTATCTCTAACAAAGGAATATATTCTAGAGAATTATCTCTAACTTCCTTGCAAATTGAGACACCAAACTGAGACCACATATAGATTGGGAGGCATCCAAAAACACATGAGAAAGTGACATGTCTATTTTCTCTTACCATCATTTTAATGACTAATCAAGTACCCAGCAAACACAAAATGGTGGTTGTTTTGGAGCCCTCGACGGATTAAAATGATACGAGAAGTGCACGAACATCCATTATTCATGGATTTGAGTCATGGCATAACTTAAAATTTAAAATAAAATCAGAAAATAATAAATTATTTATAAACAAACTTATATTCGCAATAAAAAAAAAAAAAAAAACCTTGAAAAGGGGAAGAGGAGTAGGTTGCAAAACACCATCCATATCACTTATATGGATACCTCTGCCTCCGTTAATTAATCACCAAAGCAATCTTTAAAGGTACCTTTCCCTTGAGTTGTTGCAAAGCCCGTTCTCTAGATTCCTCTAACTTTTTCCATTCCCCTGAAACATACTCTTTGTCACAAGTATTCATCACTAACTTCTCAAGGGCAACGGCACTCGCGATAAGGCAAGTCACTAGTTCGAGATGAGAATATCTACAATAATAATTGTAGAATTCAACTTTTTTAAGGTATCGATGGAGAGGGAGAGGTCTAACAACTCTTTTCAGCTCTCTCTCAGCCTGTGTGGCATCCACCATGGGTCCATCAACTGTGGCAAAAGGAATGTCGTATATTATTAATTACCATAAGATATTGATGCATTGGAGAATGTCAATGGAAGAAAGAACTTGCAAAAGAAAGTATGTCTCTGGATTGTCACATCAAGCAGATACCAATCACATGATGACTCAATAACTCACCCGTTTGCAGAGACTAGAATAGGATTCTACAGTGACTTGGTTTAACATATTCAATCATAATGCATCTGTCTAATGCCTAAAGTGATGAAGACTTGAATGAGGCCCGGAAACCCACCTCTAACCCAAAACTCTGCAAGTACGGACATGACTTGATCATGACAGCCAACGTAAATAGACTTGCATTTTAGACCCGTCAACAGTCAGTTTCAATTGCTTGACACTTGTCAATTTAGGTAGTTGACGAATAGGCAGGTTTTCCTACGGATTAGACAAATAGAGAATCAAAGACTAACAAATATTGGAAAAAGAAAATAACTTATGAAACCTTATGAAAATCAATCAATGCTCTTACATTAAGTGAATAAAAAAATTTCAGATTGAGAATATGCAGACAAGGAAGACTTGAAAGCTGAGACCGCATAACACCCACAAGCTCCCATATATATCCTGTAATAGACACCTTAGACAGGTGGGGAAGCTTGTACAAACGCAATCGAGTTTTCATTCCCTCAAAAGTGAAGGACACAAGATCTGTATCATAAATCTCAACACGTTCAAGATCGTCACACCATCCAATGAATAAGTATTTCAGCTTCAGTGATTGACCAGATACTCTAAGCCTATTCAAAGTAGGAGCAAATACTAAGATCAATCGCTCTAGAATCGGACAATTGACAAGCAGTTGTTCAATGAGTTCTCCCTCCACAGTGACTCGACGCAAGGTGAGCTCTTTGAGATACCTTAAGCCAACATGCCAAGAACTAGAAGGGTTCAAGCCAAAATTACTAAGACCTGAAGCCTGTTGGGAACACCCTGCATCAGCATCTATAAGTGTCTCATGCCCTAACAGATATGGCAAGAGACTGACAATCAGACCTCAAATCCTCAACAGAGGCTGGCCAAAAATTTAGTTGGAGAACTTTAACTCGTTTTGTCAGTGCAAACCTAATCCATTGATCAAAGCGTAACATGAATCTACGCAAATGGTATCCTCCACTTTGACACTGCAAGATATTGTCCACCCATTCCACATATCTTGCCTTCTCCTTTTCCGCAAACTTGCAATTATCTTTCATCTTGGTGAATAAGTCAGACCGGTCGAAATCAAGGTTGGTAACCCGACAAGTAGACAAATGCCTCCATGTAGACAAATGCCTCCATCTTCTGGAAAGAAGACAAGTCGCTCGTGCATCTCTAGATGGCAGAAGAGATAATATAAAGCCTATAATATCTTCGGGCAAACAGCTGATCCGATCCTTTGGGTTGAGTTTCACCAGAGAAAAAAATTAAAGGTCAGAAAAATCCGTAAATAAGATCGATGGAAAATAGGAAGGAGGAAAATTGGACAAACAAACATAAGAAAAAACTCAGCTTACTGTCAGAAACAACGAGATAAGGAATATTGATGACCCATTAACCCTACCAAGAAGAAAAGCTCTGCTTTTGCTCTATCAGCCAGTGTATTCAACTGAAAATTCGTTAACTTGTCTGCAGATTCGGCTTCAGGATCAGAGCGGAGCCTCTTTGGAGATGGAGAATCCATGGACGCGCCGGCATCAGTTCACCTTCCAGTTCGTGTATTTTTTTCTCTTCTGCAGATTCAGCTTCAGGATCAGAGCGGAGCCTCTTTGGAGATGGAGAATCCATGGACGCCGGCATCAGTTCACCTTCCAGTTCGTGTATTTTTTTCTCTTCTGCAGATTCGGCTTCAGGATCAGAGCGGAGCCTCTTTGGAGATGGAGAATCCATGGACGCCGTCTTCAGTTCACCTTCCAGTTCGTGTATTTTTTTCTCTTCTAGATTTTAGGCATGATTCCGAAAACCCTTCCGATGCAATATCTTATACAAAAATTCCTGATCAGCCATATCTTTTTTTTTTTTGGTAAAAAAATCAAAATCAAAATGATCAACCATATCGTTTTTAACCATGCATGACGATTTTGTTTCTTTTTTGGGTCAAAAAAGAAGATGTAGGTTAACATATTGTGCTTTCATAAATCCTCAAACTTAATATGACATTTTAAATTTTTAACAAAAAAGCACAATTTTTACTTTTGTTTAATCCCAAACGAACATAGATGATAACGGTACCACGCGGCGAAACCTAAATTATAATTTTTAGATTTTTTTTTTTAATCTTCGACACTTTGCAATTTTTCGCATGTATATTCACTTTCACGAGAAAATATTGAGTGGTCCGGGAGCGCCATATCAGCGTGGTCCCCGACCATTGACGTGGCGCCACGTGGAAGCGTGGGCCCACTTAATTCTTTTGCCTTTTTTCTTCTCGACTCCTCTTTTCTAGAACATCGGAATATATACGTAAATTCCATATCAATCACTTCCGCATCGTTATCCTTAACTTTGAAAAATAAAAAACTAAGTTTTTTCTCCACAAGCCGTTCAGCTTCTGTCTGACTTTCTCTCTTCATTGCTCACATTGTTCACTGTAAGCTCAAGCTCAAGCGCTCTCTCTCCGTTCGTCTTTGCTTTCACTAATGCCTATGCCTAGTGAGTGCTGCTGACTCTGGTTCGTCTTTGTTCATCGGTGGTGTCATTTGCTGTGGTTTTTGCTATGTTCTTTTCTTCTTTTCGGTTTGCTTTTTTGATAACTAGGAATTGGAGTGATGCAGGTTCATGACTCATGAATCAACTCGATATCCTTAAAATGTATTTGCTGATTGTCGATTGTGATGTGAACCCGTTTGTTATGATTTGCTTTCCATTGATTCTTTCATTTTTTTTTTTTTTCCTGCCTTGGTTTCTTTTCTTTTTCTTGGTTTGCAAGTTTTAACCTCTGTTATTTACTGATAGATTCCAGTTTCCTACTTGAATTATGGGGTTTTACCCTGTTTTGTCTTCTTTCCAATTCTTGCAGTTTACGTCATTTGGGTTCCAACTGCTGTATGCCTCGGTCGCATTTTATCGTTCTAAGGATTCGTTCTGGATGAGGGTTTGAACTTTTAAGAGCTTTGTCTTTAGGATTCCGTGTTGGGTTTCACTTGGACGAGTTTAAGTCTGTTTATTCATGACTTTGCCTTTCTTATCGTGGCCATTTTCTGCTACATTTATGATCTTGTCAGATATTCTTGTAACCCTTTTGCCAGCAGCGAATGAAGATAATAAATATAATTATATGAACATCTTAATCGAGTTGCTGATCTCTTACTAAGAAATGTTAATACTTTATGTCTAGGTGATTTATATCCATGGGAAATACAAGATGCATGCTCAAATTTGTGGGTTAGCGCATGGTGCAAATAAGCTGTGAGTTAGACGAGAAGGTTGAAAAATTACACAATGGTGACAAGCTATGTTCTAATTCAAAGTCTGAAACTTAGTAGTCTAAAGCAGAGACTACAAATGTGAATGCATCTAGTAAGGCCTGCCTACATATAGCATACTATTTTTCGTCATACTATACTGAAATGGTCCAAGTATCGATTTGGTTTGATGATATTAGACCCTTCTTTGCATATTTAGAATTTCTGAAGTGCAGCTATTTAGAATTTCGTGGCTATTGGCCATATTTGTCTTGGGAAATGCATTGTTTTCAGGTTGGGGAAGAAAATGCTGCCTTGGAGGTTTGGAGAGTCTCTTGGAACCATTGCTATCGAGTCGGTGTCGTTGCTCACAACTTTGAGGCAAATTACCAAGGATATGAGAAACTCTATGATTAGGATTGTAGAGGTAGTTAGCTTGTACTCGTATGAAATTCCATTCATTTTGTTAATAAATTTAACATCATTATTATTTTTCTTCCTTGCAGTCTAAGTTTGATTATCCTCATACCAGCAATGGAAAAATGGATTTTAGATTCCTCAAATTCTAAATGGAGATATTGGAAAAGTGATCTAAAAGCTGCTCACTATGATAACTCTAAATCATATTTGGATCATTAGAAGAATCTGTTAGAGAGAGTGAGAAGATATCAATGGAAAAATCTCATTGCTTTTTGGAGTTCAAAGGAAGGGAAGGTACAAATCTTGTTCTAGCATCATTTTAATATGAGCTGTTGACATTAAATAGACTTTCATTACCTGTCAATGACTATTTTGTCATAACCTTGATTTTTTATTTTTTTTTATTGCAGAAGCCAAGTGACGCAAATAAGGCTGACAGAACAAAGCAAAAGATATAACACCTTAGGGAATATAAATATTGCTAGAATAATAGCAGCAAAGCTTCTCTCATGTTTCCCCTTAAATTTTTGTGTTTCCCTATAAGTGATATTTCCAATGTAATTGATAATTTTGCTGTTAGAAAAGATGCTGCTGAGGCGATACATCTTTGAACCTAAGGTAAAGATGTCCAAAGATATTTGCCACTTTTCCGACAATAGGCTTGTATTAATAGCAGTTGTCATAGGAAGAAAACATAGGATGTGTTCTAGAATTGCCTCCCTAAAAATATCTAAGTTCTTAGCACCTGCATTGATATATTGTCATTCTCATAGCTCTATGATTTGGATTTGCTAGTAACAGCACAATAATCCACAACTAGGTTCAGGCTTGTCTAGTTGTCGCGACCCGATAGCGACCCGATCTCGCCGCCCCTCGAAAAGTATCCAAGGTGGGAAAGGTCGGATTTAGGGGTACTTGATCACGAAAGTTCCCTCACGGCTTGCATTCCAAAAGACGTCATCACCTCGCCTTTTGGATCAAGCCTCTCATGAGTTCCCTCCACGAGATCGCGAGCTCTCCCAAGCTCGTACCCCGCGTGACAGCGAAATGTCGCGATCCATACCCACATAAGCGACACCTAAAAAAAAGGAGTCGAATGTGGATATCGAATTTAAGGGTACTTTTACCATGGTAGCCCTCTCGATAGTACGCTTCACCCATTAGGATGGCATCACTTCATCCTTTGGGCTACTCCCACATCAAGTATGCTAAACCATAGTGAGTTTCATCGAAACTCATACCCCGTGTGACAACGGATTTATTTATACGATCTACTTATTTATGACAACCTAAAAATAGACGGGAGTCGCCACTAGCCTCATTTTTGGGGGTCGGCTAGAAACCCAATCGAGGGTCGGGAGTGTTCCCTCGATTCCTACGCAACCAGATATCTAGGTTCGAGGACTTGGGTTACGCTAATATTGCTATTAGCGCCCTTCGGTACCTAAACAATATGTTGTGTTTTTCCTAACATTTTCATGCGTTTCTTTTTACATTTTCAGGATCATCAATTCTATACTAAATGATCATGTGTGGTGAATTACTTTCATTCTATTCTATTCCTAAGAAATGAAAGGAAAACAACCAATGAAATTGAAATAGCAAGACATGAAGTAAGCAATCAAGGAAAAGCAGTAAATCTATTCAGGCAATTCTAAAGAATATAAAAGAGAAAGCAATCGAGAAAGAAAGGAAACCCGCAACTCGTCGGGCTTTATACAATGCATGAAACCCGAGACATATGTCGGGAATATGAATATTACATGACAATGGTCGGAGTGGACATCGACCTTCACCATCTTCACGCTTTATCCATGTTTAGGATCCTATTCTAAACCTAGTCTAGGAAAAAAGGATCCCTTGCCTCATCTTATATGACTAAGACAACGCATAGAAATCATTATTACAACAAACAGACGTAAGCATCAAACATGAACAAGAATCCAGCAAAATCAAATCACAAGCAGGACAAAATACAAGGCATGTTTAAAGGTTCGTAAGACCACCCAGACAATGTACACAAATGTGAAACTTGTACATGACATAAGGTTGAATGTGAAAAAGGTTTGGGTAAACATTTAACCCTAAATCAGAATGCAAATAAGTCACACAAGTCATTAACATTGCAAAGTGACTTAGAACTAAGGATGTCATGCATGACAAATTTAAATTGCAATTAGCTGAATGGATGCATGGTTTTTACATAGTAGATGACCTTCAAATGAGACATGCTACATATCATCAAATTTAGTATGCATCATATTTTAAAAGATTCAAGAAAGCATGCACATACATCGACAAAATCATCCATCACAAAAACTGGGCATTCAATATAGGCACAATAAATGCACATTCAACGGTTATCTCATTCTGCAATCTTTATGGTAGATGAATCAGCATATGAGGAATAAATTTCATGAGGAAGCATCTCAAGATTCTTAACACATGAATTTCTAAAAAAAAAGAACAAGTCAATCCGGAATAGAGCATAGGAATATGTAATGCAGGCATTCTACAACATATTGAAGGCAATTAGATGCATCTACTATCTCACTTCAAGACTAACAACAACTAGCCACAGAAAAGACAGCATCTCCCTAATCAAATCAAGTCCAAAAGATCTAAAAGAATCATATGATTGTAGCTTAGGACCTTCGAATCCAAGCACAAAATTCAATATAAAATTGTCAAACAGCAAGCATGTCCAACAATCATGACAGCAGCATCTCAAATCAGATTTCTAGCACAGTGCACAAACTTTTGAGATGGATTTGAGCTAACAAATGACTTCCGAATCATGCATATAATATGTCATTAGAAAGCTTGAGAAGTCTCCTATGAATCCTTAGAAGGTCATGAACACAATTGAAACCATTTTCTAGCTCAAACGAAGACATTTAGCAAAGAGGTCAGATCAGTAACAGAAACAACTGTACAGACCAGAACAATTTTCCAGATTCTGGAGTAGACTTTTAAAGAAGATTTCATGTGACTAATGATATCGGATCAGGGTGTATTATAACTCGTTAGAAAGCTAATCAAACCATCTTCGACTTTCATGAAGACATCGAGCACAGAAAACCACAACAACCAGCTCATATCGAGTCATTGGCACAGGAGGTCAGATCAGCGAAAGAAATAGAACACATCAGCAGATTAGTGCTCATTGCAAGAAGCATCAGGCAGGGCAAATGATGGCCAAATTGCACATATAATATGTCTATGGAAAGCTTGAGAAGTCGATCACAAATATCTAGAAAACATTAAGTCCTAATAACAACATCTACCAGCCCAGTCCAGTTAAAACAGACAATCACAGAACAGCAAATCAACCTAAAAACTACTGCAGAATTGACAGACTTTGTAGGCGTTTTTCAGTGACCAAATGACGTCCGTTCAGGGCGTACAACATATCAAATCATACAACATATCAAATCAAAGCTCTAGAAGTGCATTTTATATGTCTAGAAGGGCTCGAAGTCAAAAAACCTTATCTAACGCCTCGTTTCAGCCAAAACAAGAAAGTTGCAGTAGGTCAAAACAGCAAACACACAAGGAATTGACACAATTCACAACACGGCTCATCACACATCGGTACAAACACAGCAAGGTGACCACAATATAACATGTATATTCGTGGCGAACTAGACAATCATAGATAGCAGCAAGCACAGTGATACAAACAATGCTGATTCTTCATGTCTTACATTGAGACTATATAACATTCATGCATCACATATACACCTCATTTACACAAATCAAATCGAAAGAGGCACAAAAAGAAATGAACAAATCACGATTGGTGATACACACAACCAAATCAAAAAAATTGCAGCTTGCATACCATGCGAATGCCATTTATGGCCACGAATACCACCAACCTTCAACTTTGACAGCTGAGAACCAGTTACGCAGAAGCATAGCATGCGCACAAAAGACGTCGAAACAAAAACATACAAAGCAAAAAGAGGTGATATACATCTATCAGAACTTATCTGACAAACTATGAACGTGCGTTTAGCTTAGACATTTCGTCGAACGCTAAATAGGCGCAAGAAAAACAGGGAGCACTGAGACTGAGCTTGAGTAAGGATTTAAAAACAATCAACATATAAGACCTCGCAATCCCAGCATGCACAGGGATAAAACCGAAACTCACATGAACAGGACAACAGCGACCTGGTCTAATGATTCCAATACCAATTTCCATCCCTGTACAATACAGGGATCGTTTGTCTTGATTACACAACACGGAGCACGGCTTAATCAGATATCTACTCAGCTCAAGATCAAATACGAACCAGGCCTAAACAGATCCTCTAACTCCATCAATCAATAACAATGACGACAACAGCAACACCTAAACAAACGACATCTACCGGAGAAACTCAATGAACTTGTTCTTCCCCACCTGGTCGAACTAGAGATAGAGCGATTGAGAGAGAGAAAGCTAGATAACCTTGAATGAAGGGTGAAAGATCGAAGCTGTGGCTGCCAACGACGCTATCACCGCTGCTGCAGGGGGTTACCTAATCTGCAATCCGAGCAGGCTGCGTGAATCTGAGCCTTGAACTCCGAGGTCCTCGACCGCCCGTTCCAGCGGATCAAATCCGGTGCGCGAGAGAGAGCCGAAAGAAAATCGTTCGAGTCAGAGGGAGCGAATGGGAGAGATAAACCAGAGGCCAAAAAATTCAACGGATCGAGAGAGAAAGAGGGCTCACCGTCGAGCGAGCGACAGAGCCAAGAGAGAACCGGTTCTTCAGCGTCCTGTCACCACCGTTGTTGCCGTCACTGCCGATGATCGGCTTCAGATCTAATCCCCTAACCTCCAGCTCAGTCTCCGTCGATGTCGCTGATATTACCGATCAGATCCGGCGAGTCAAATCCGGAGAGTAAAGAATCAGGCTCTACCGCTGCTCCCGTCGCTCCAATCGCGCACCGACGGAGGAAAACCCTAGCCTCGATTGAACCAACCAAGAATCACCTTCCAGAGATGTCCGCTTTTCAACGATGATGAAGCCGCTCTTCGATCTCGCTTCAGGAATCACCGGACGTTGAGAATATCGAGTTCAATTCCGGTACGAGAGTTGTTCAACGCCGATCTTCAGATTCTGATTTGCTGGAACGGAACACCAGCAACCTCTCATGGCCGAACCACCACGTCTGATGGCTGAATCAGCAAGAGGAAAATCCTCCATTGTCCTTCGGCGAGAAGAAGTCCATGCTCGAATGAAACAAAACCAGCAAAAGAAAGCCTCTGTGGAGAGAATTGCAGAGAGGATTTTGTTAAAAAAATCCTGCTATCCAGAGAGAATCAGTGGGCGGAGAGGGCCCAAAACGCTGAAAATTCCCCAGCCTTTTCAGCGAACACTTCTTTCGCTTTCTTTTTCTGTGCCGAACGTGGAGTCGTCGAGAAGAGAGAATTTTAGAGAGAGAGATATAGTGAGAGAAAGTAGATCTGTGCGTGGAGAGAGAGAGACCGTGGAGAGAGAGAGAGCCTCTGCGAATCCGCGAAAAAAAAAAAGACCCCCCTTTTTATATATATATTTTTTTTCTTTTTTCCTCTCCTTTTTCTTTTCTTCTTCGGCTCTTTATTTCTCTCTTTTTTTTTTTTTTTTTTTTGTTCTTCCTTGTTTCTAATTTTTTATCTTTTCATTTCAAACAATTTTTTTTTTTTTTTGCAAATTATTTGTTCAAAATGTTGACAAAAATTTCGGGTGTCAACACTAGTGCACATAACTCACCATCATTAACAAAAGAGCTATGCAGCAGCCAGAGCTATGAAGTATTGAGATGATGAAACTTGTAAAATTTTCTATTAATATGCTAACGTGACCACAGATTGGTTTAATGAGAGACATCAAACAGGAAAGTATTGCAGCCCCAGACTACCCAATTACTAGTTGTGCATTTCACATGCATGCAGACGTCCCCGCAATTGTTGAAAAGCCATTCAATATAGTTCATCTAGTGTTAACAAATTTTATTCACTCTTGGCCATGACAATATTGCTGCTACAACGTATTAGGAATTTATGCAAATATGTGAGCAGAAGATAAATGGATCGAGAAAAGAGGGCAAGCTGGAATAAATAGTCTAAAATCAAAACCAAAAGTCTAACTTCCCAATGTGTGTTTTCTTAAGGTTTCGGTGGATGACAAGTCATATAGCAATTAGCAAGGAACAACTATAGAGAGGAAGTATGTGATTACTTTTTCAATTTGATATATCTGGACATCTTTCCCCGTTTCACTGGAAAGTGTGAAATATTCAATGTCTTATTGATATGGCTTGTTCAGTTATGCTGACTAACCAAGTTCTGGCACATGATAGGAAGCAGAGTTCGGAATTGAAGGCAATCATGTGTATTTATGAATTCAGCTTAAATGCTTGCCAATACATTGTAACATCTTTAGTTTAATAAATTCTTTATGTTACTTAACTGCAGGGAAGTATGAATGATCTCATGGAGGTATATTTGGAATTTGGGAAGAACAATACCCACTTGAAATACTATTTCTATAATGTTGGGAAAAGAGAAACTTGGATGTGTCTAATGCCAGGGCATAGTCCATGCCCCAGTGATTTGGGACCTGCAATCTTGTTGTCAACCAAGAACTTAAGGCCAAAGAAGAAGGATGAAGAGATTCAGTTGAAGGAATCTAGTTGTCTTCCAATTGAGAACTTAAGGTCAGAGAATGAGAAAGATGAAGAGATTCACAAGTTGAAGGAAATACAAAAGGCAACAAAAGAGCAATTACAAAAGACAAATAGAGATGTACAAGAGTTATAGGCTCAGAAAGATGTCTACCATTATACAGAATTGTCTAGCATGTGGCGGACTTGAAGTGGTCTCACAAGATTTGGACTAGGAACTATGTCATGAGCCATGAGGTGTGACTAATTTCATTGAACGTTAGAATAGTGAAAGGTGCTTTATTTACTAAATATCGAGTGTCCTGGATATTGGACACCAAGTGGTTTTAAAGGAAATATTGGTGGATAGACTTGAAACAAGAGTTTGGTATCAAGATCGCTTCAATGGAGCTTGAAAGTGGAATATAAATGTAGCATGGTGTATCCATGTTTTTTCTTTTTGCTAGGGGTGTGCAACTGAACTAGGTCAACTCGATTCCCGGTTCGGCCCACTCGGAAAACAGGGTTGGGAACCGATTTTGGTTGAAACCGGTCCCCGGGGACCGGTTCCAACAACTCAGACCCTATTTGAACCGGTCCGGGAACCGGTTCCGAGGGATTACCCACCCGGGAACCGGTTCCGAGGGATTACCCACCCGGGAACCGGTTCGACCAGACCGGTTTTGGAACCGGTTGGAGAACCGGTTAAGCCACCCCAAAAAAAAATCATGTAACCCTAATTTCTATCTTTACCTCTCTCTCATGAGTCTCACCCCCTTCGTGAAGCTGCTGCTCCTTCTCCGCCCGAGCCCATCCTTCGCGGCCGGGCGCCACCACCGCCGCTTCTCCGCCCCGAGCCCCAACCCTTCGCGAAGCCGCGCCGCTTCTCCGCCCGAGCCCCGTCCCTTCGCGAAGCCGCCGCCGCTTCTCCGCTTGAGCCTCGTCCTTCGCAAAGCCGGGCGCCACCGCCGAAGCCGAGCCCCTCCTTTTGCCCCCGTAGCAACTCCGGCGTCGCCCGCCCGCCTCTCGTCCTCGACACAGCCGAGACTCCTCCGCCGACGCCCGCTTTGCACCAGCCGCACCTCCGCTCGCCCGTGCCTCCCTCGCCCGAACGCTAATCCCGATTCCATCGACGCCGCCTCGTTGCTCTCGTCGCACCCCTCACGCTCGCACCACCACCTCACGGTAACAATTCGACTGAGCTGAGCAAGTTCAATGTTTCCTTTAATCCATTGATATCATTATTATTAACGACCGTCCTTGTCTAGGTGTCAAGAGTTAATGGCTTATTGAGAAGTGTTAACCAAGGAAGGGCATTCCTTTGTCTATCTGGTTGAATTTTTCTGGTTACAAGCTAGCATCTTAAAATAATATAGAGAAGGGGCAAGAAGATGTATGAAAATGGCCTCATCCTTGTCTAGAACATGTTCAAGTCTTGTTGGAATAGCATAATGGATGCTGGCGAATTGCTTCATTTTTGAGTTAATTGGTACATGGTTGAACTATTACTTGTTATTCATTCCTCAATGATGAAATAACTGCTATTGTCATTATCCATCTTTCTTTTTTATTTGTGTGATTCTTGCAAAAAAGTGACCAGTGAGTTTTTTCTGCGGTCCACACATCAGAAAACAAAAGAAACAAAAGCAAATGCATTAGCAACTTGAAGAGGCCATTGCAGTACATTCTCATTTTCTCTTTCATCCATATATGAGAATTGAATACTACATTCGACACAAGCACCAATATGGTTGCTTGGCAGTTGTTACGTGTTTTATATCTGGGTGTGGTGATGCTCTTCCATTTGATAAACATCTCTATTCAAAGAATATACGGTGATCCAGCTATGAGTTACATGTCATTGTTTGCTACTGAGAGCTTTAGTGCTGTGAAAATCCCTTGTTTCCTTTTCCATGATGTCTCTTGCATGTACATTACTTTAATTTCACATAGAAAGGATGAAGATGACAACATTCTTGCTAACTGTTCACCATCTGTTGGGGTGGTTTCCTTGTTAGGTTATTTATCCGAGGTGTTTGTCGAGGTGGCATAGACTATAAACTTTACTCATTTGCTAAATGTCAATTAAATTTAACAGCTTGGGGGCCATCATTCCAAGGAAGACTTTGCCGTGAGAGGCAAAGAGCCCAAAGATGAGGTTCAGATTTATACGTGGAAAGATGCTACTTTGCGTGAGTTGACGGACTTGGTATGTGTTGTCGCATAGTAATTTAATTATGAATTAAGTTGATTGGTAACTTTTGACGTCATAAAACATGACTCAAACGCAACAAAAATAAAAAAATTAAATGGGAACTCAACGAAAACAGAAGAATAGAATTACATGACATTAATTAGTGGCTTCATTGGTGATCTCGCAAATTTTGCATAATCTTAGTTGTCTTACACAAGAGAAAGTATCCATCTTTTTCCAGTCAATAAATTTTGCATAATCTTAGTTCTCTTTGGAATGTCGGTGAGAAAGGAACTTGATGTCGTTGATGCTCGTGTTTTGCCACCACCTATTGTAAGGTATTGCACATCTTTCTTGTGAGAAAACGAATGCCTCAAGTTGTTGCATTCTATTTTTTTCTGGATTCAACAGTTGATGTATGCCATTGTTGGCATTGTTGCAGCTTAAATATCATGGAAGTGGTCGAGATGCGATGATTGGTTCGTTGATGGGGCAGTGGAATACGATCAATTCTTCTTTTTGCCTTTTCTTTACAGCAAATGATCAATGGAGGTAGAGTGGATACCTGTGATGTGATGAAATACTCTTTCTTTTCCTTTTCTAGTGATGTTACGAGGTACAAATTATTTGTTACAACGGTAGATGTGCTTATGCTGATTGATATGAGTGTTAAACGCTTTATTTTAAATATGAGTGATGTACATTAATTTTTGCAAAACAGGTTCCAATATAAACAGGGTTGACCCTGTTCCCGGATCGGAAAAACATGGTGAGTCGGGAACAGGGTCCAATGTAAACAGGGTCAGGAATAGGGTCTAAAAAAAAAAGAACCGGTTATAACAGGGTCGGGAACAGGGTCCAGGTCTAGACCCTACCCACCCTGGACCCGATCACCCCTACATTTTGCTGTGTCTAATCATGTTTTCGGCTTACTTTTCTTGTATTATACCTTGTCCTTCTTGTTCAGTTTGAAATATATAAGTGATTGCCCCTATTAGTCACTACTGGGTGTTGCTCTTTCTTTCAAGGGTTCTAGATAGTCACTATTGAGCCCTCTTGTCCATCTCTGTTTGGATCTTGGAGTGTCACATTATCTTTTTTGTTGAAGAAATGTTGAAATGTTGCCCATTTTGGCACTTGAGAGTGGTTGAGGGACACGGTCAAATGCTTGGAAATGGTCTCTATTGATGCGTGGGTTTACTAGATTTTACCTGATACCATATGCTTATTATCTTGCACTGCTCTACTTTTGGCCCTCAATGCATTTATTTTTCTTCTTGCTCTTAAGGTAGGGTTCTATTTTCATAATTGAACTTCTCAAGTTTACTGGGTTGGAGCAATGATTGTGATTTGTGAACTCTACCTCTTGATTTACAGCCATTCAATATTGGTCGTAGTGTTTATAAGATGCTTTGGCCACTCATAACCCTGTTTTTTGCAATGAAGTGAATGGAGCTCCTCTGTTCATGTCTCTACATATTTTTTCAAGTGATGGAAAATGTGGTTGATCACGTCTCGTTCATTTTGTTTTAATTAATAAGCTTTTAGTGCAATCACGTAACATCTTCTCTATGTTTTGATATGCTTTACAAATTGATTATGAGCCCCTCTCTTCGTTAATTTTGTTACTTTTTGTGATATGAGCTTTCTATAAGTCCTTCTCCAGTCCGAATTATTGAAGGTTTAATTATGCGATGTTTAAGTGATCACAAATATGGTTTCTTGTGATAGTTTCATGCCCATTATGCTGAGTCTTCTTTCCTATGCCTTCTGATTTGTAAGATGATGACCATCATAACACACAATAGAGATTTCCAAGCATCATTTTGCACTCGAAATCATTGAGTCATGAGCCACACTTGAAGGGATGAGGTTAGTGTTATCTTCAAAGGTGTACTGTTCATTGTAAGCATTCTCACTATTAGTTTGTCATAAATGTCTACTTGTGGCTGTCGTTGAAGAAAGCTCATTGAAAAGATTTTATAGCGATGATAGGACCTCTTTCATGTGCAGTTGAACCCTTATGGTAGCGACCTGCAGCTGTATGTTCAGGCTGCAGCTAAAATTGCTTTAGAATGCAAAAAAGGAAAACACAGCGACATAGGGCATCCCTCTCCTGCTCTCTGAGCAATCTAGAGTCTAATACATAATGAACGCTGGTGAAAAATTGACTGACGTTCTCCAGTTTGTCTAGAGAATTTTTTCAGTATCACGCGAAGAAGGCGCAAGTCCAAACGCTAGAAGTATTTGCCTTTTTGTTGTGATTTGTGTTCTGTGATTAAATGGGCTTTCCATAATCTTTATAAAGTCATCGATCCATTTGATTCATTTATGTTTTTTTTTTTTGGCAGCCTTTGCATCAATATTTGACAAAAGAAAAATAAAATTCAGAGTCTTAGTTGTTGTGTGACGCTTAATTTCTAGGAGGAGCAAGTCGAGCTTCAAAACTCCCGAGTACCTTCATTTCTTGATTTTGTTTTTTTTTTCTTTTCAATTCTTGTGATTCTGATAGCCTGATCTTTAGCTAAGGTGAAACACCATATAACCCATCATATGTAATATTTTCACGAAATCCGAAAGCTTTTCTTATCGTTTGTAAAATTTAAAGGAAGAATAAAGAGTGACAAATGGAAGATGAAAGGAAAGTTAAGAAAAGCCGGATGAGGTCATTTCTAAGGGTGAGTTTGGTTCAACATTATAAATGAGTTTTTGGTGTAATGCCAATGTGGAAAACCAAAACCCTTTGGGGAAATACAAATTATATTTAATAAAAACTCTTTGTAAATGGACTTTAGGTTTAAGTAGTGTTTGGCAGAAAATTTTTGCATAGGCTTTGACTATTTTTTTTTTTTTTTTTTAATTGATAAAGAACTCAAACCCTTTGCCGGTGTCAGTGAGCCAAATTTGGCGTTGACGATCATTGGCTGAGGTCACCCGACCTTGAGCAACTTGGTGGCATGCAACATAGGCGACCGCCACTTGGGTCGCAAGGATCGCCTATGGTCACTAGACTTGGGTAGCGGTCATCTGAGGTCATGCGACCTTTGGTCAAGGTTGCCTGGGTGGGGCGAACTTTGCCTGCCCTTCACCGGCCATCATGTGCAAGTTTTCCTAAAAATCGGAAAAAGCAATTTGAGCTTTTATTGCATTTGCATGCGCATGCACATGCATTCATTTAATTGACCTTTGTATAATTTGTTTGTTTAAATTTTTTTTGCTAATCGCAACGTGTCGTAAAGCACTTGTTAAATAACTAATAGACTTGATCATGGATGTGCTCCTGGGGGCCCGTCCTGAATGGGCGGACTTAGCCAAGAAAATTGACTTGCATGGACAAGCCTCGATATTCATTGGAGCTCAATGGATTTTTGGGCCTGCAATGGGCAATAGTGCTTAGGCCTGGGCCCAGCCCAAGCCATCCGTTTACTTGTAAAAAAGCACTGTACCACTCGAGAACTTGATACAAATTTTGTTGGTCTGACTAGTCCCAAATCTTCCCCAGACTTCTTTGGTAATCGTTGGTAGCGTAAAACTGAAAAAAAAAAAAAATCAAGATAAAAGTAACTAGATATATGCACGTAGAAATAAAACGCAATAGAGCTGAAAGAATTTTCATATACATTTATTAGTCAACCTTTATATTGTAATATTTGCTTGTGATTAGCTCACTTATTTCATGTGGCTTGCAAACCGTGTAAATAATTTAAAGGATGTTAGGAAAATGAAAGAAAAATAGTACTTCATTTTTCATTATATTTTTATGAGTTAGAGATAGAGTTCAAGTTTCACATTGTGATTTAGTTTTTAAGTTCTCAATAATTGTCATGCCCCGATCCTCGGGCATGCACCCATCCTTCTCTTACTTGGTCAATTTTATAATGCGATATCTCAGGACTATGTATCGCCGACCCTTTTATTTATTAAGCACATGCGGAAGCAGTTATAATCCCCAGACAATAAATACGATGGGATAGAAAAGCAAGACCATATTTTTCATATTGAAATTTATAACCAAACTTTTATACAAAATACAAACCAGAGCACTTCACAACTTTTTATTCTAAACTCTATTCACATCAAAATGGAGATCTCAAAAGAAGATGGAATCTCAGTCCATCCGGGCCGTACTCAAGGCCCCTCTCGGGATTATCTTCTTATTCCAAAAATCATTATCCTCAAGTTTTACCTCCAAGTTCTCCTTCCCAGACTTCTCCTCCTCAGCTCCTCATCGGGGTCCTGAAATGTTTTCCCTAAACCGGGATGAGACTACGTCTCAGCGAGTTCTACCCCACTAAGGCCCGATTAGTAAACCATTATAATATAGGTTGCCTAAACACGCACAGGTCAGAGGACTTACCTTAGCCTCAAATCTCACCTGCAAGTCAGCACAATTCACAATAGGCACCAATTTACTCAAAACAAATCGAACCAATCGATTACATGTCACGCAAATCATTCCCTACAGAGGAATATTTAAAAGCTAGGCCACGTGCATTCTCCAGGATGACATTCCAAGTCTCCGAGCCACGTGCCTCAAATCTTGGGCCCACGTGCATTCTCTAAGGCGACCACTTCGCCAAGGTGGTACATCATGTCACTGAGCCACGTGCCCTTTTAGATGTCATTCTCAAATACCGGACCCACGTGCATTCTCTAAGGCACTAATTCGCCAAGGTGACGCATCAGATCACCGAACCACGTGTCCTTTTTACGATGCCCGGGCCCACATGCCTTCTCTTAGGTGCTATCTCACCAAAGTGATGCATCAATTCACTGAGCCACGTGCCCTTTTAGATGCCAAACTCTGTCACCGAGCCACATGCATTCTCCAGGAGGACATACCGAGTCTCCGAGCCACATGCATTCTCTTAGGCGACATCTTCGCCAAGATGACATATTCAACCACTGAATTCACGTGCGTTCTCCGGGTGATATTCCAATTCACCGAGCCCATGTGTTTTCTTTCAGGTGATAACCAATACCCAATGATTTCTCAATTAAATAATTAACAATCAACTCAATATGAATAACTCCTAAAAATTCATAATTAAATCAATTTCATACAAATTAAAGCTCAATTAAATAAACGGACTGCACCACGAAGATCAGCATGAGATTTCGGTCGTCGCCCATCTAAATCTTAATTTTCAAAAAATAAATAATTAATTAATTAATTTCGAAAATTAATTAATAAATATTAAAAATTCAATTTAGCTCAAAATAAAGCCCAATTAAATAAACGGACTTCACCACGGTCACCAGCATAAAATTCCAGTTCCGGGCCATCCCAGTTGAATTTTTGAAAAATAAATAATTATTTAATTTAATTCCAAAAATTAATATTTAAATACCAAAAATTCCACTTAGGCCCGAAAAGCCTAATTGAAGCCCGATTAGGGTCGGGAAAAATCCCGGGCTACCCTCAATAAATAGTAGACCATGTCTACTTCGCTAAATACACATTCAATTTGTCTAATTTGCATCACAATTGACTAATAAACACTAATCCATACTAATCTAACCACATAAACCTAATTAATTAAAACTAAACCACCCTTAAGCTTAATTAACCAACTAATCAATGATTAGTGAGATTACTCACCGGAATCGTGCGCAAAACGTATCAATCCGACGGGAACAACACGAGGAACGATTCTTCCCAAAGCACGACTCGGGTTCGGGGCCCGGAAACGGCCCAAAAGCGGTCCCGAAGGTGCTGGAAACCCACTTCGTGGGTTGCTGTTCTTGGCTGGCCGGAGCTAGTCCAGCGGCCAAAATAGCAAGGTGAGGCCGGCGGAGGGTGAGGGGGACGCTAGGGAGGTCGGGACGGCGGCGAGCGGCGGCTAGAGGCGGTCGGGCCGAGCTAGACAAGGGCGAACAGGGTTGGGCAGAGGCGGATTCGCACGGGGGAGGACGCCTAGGCACGAGGGGCGGCGACTGAACGTGTCGCGTCGTGCGGTTGGTGCGGACAGCGGCTCGACGGCGTGCGGCTGCGACGGCGAGCTACAGCTTCTTCTCCAACGTTCTTCCAGATCTATTGGAACGTCGAGCAGCAGGCCGAGGGGGGAAAAAGAAGGCGTCGGCGGCAGCTAAGTGTGGCATCCCAAAATTCAATGACAAGCCATAAGGTGTGTTAAAGTCTCTAATTAGGTGATAAAATTTCCCATGGCTTATGTTTTAGCCATTAGTCTTTTAAATAGATGATTTGTGCATGTGCTTGTGAGAATTTAAATTTGATAGATTAATAATCTATGCTTGGCCATGTATTTTTATAAATTAAATTTCAATAAACAAAATGTCACAAGACTTTGGCCATGTTGAAAATTAAAATTTAAAAATATTTATAGAAGAATTTCAAAAAAAAAAAAAAAAAAGGGGGTAAAGAGGGTAAAAATTTGATTGGGCCTTAAGCCCAAGAGTGGATCTTTAATGGGCCAAGTTGGCCGGCCCATTGAAGCCCACAAGTGGGCTGCCGACGCCCAAGAGGAGGCCCAAGAAGTGGCCAGATGGCCCAAGCCCATTATGCATGCAATTAGACAAGTGGCACAAAGGAGGAAGCCATGCATTGGCTAATTTGAAGGCAAATAATCATTGCTAATGATGAGAATTAGGGGGGAATAAAAGGGAAGAGAGAGAAAGGGGTGGCTGGTTACTCATTCGCCCAAAGAGAGAGAGAGAGAGAGAGTGAGTGAGGTTTCGAGAGAGAGGGAGAGTGGCCGAGAGAGAGAGGAGGAGGAACCGCCGTCCGTCCGCCGTGTGCCACCGTGTTCGCCACCCTACGCCGTCGACCGACCGGTCTAGAGGCAAGTGGGAGTCCTCTAGCTTCTCTTGAGGCAATGAGGCAAGTGGGAGTCCTCAAACAATCATTGCTAATGATGATATGCACGATGATAAGGTATGATGATGATGCATGATAGTATTGCACATGGCTTCAAGGTAAGTAACACTTGCAATGCATGTATGATATGCATGATGCATTGAGTTGTTATTGGATTCCTTATCTGCTGAGTGGTTGTACTCACCCCTTTGGGGACCAACATTTCAGATTAGCGGTATGCCGCTTCCCCGCCGTCGCGCGGGTGCATTTTACGGGTTACCGTCCGACGTTGAGGTAGAGTGTGAGGAGTTGCTGTCCTTCTGTACTGGACTCACCTACATATGTGTGCGCTGTTTTGTCATGTACGACATAGGCCTAGCTGGGGGCCCGGTCGTTCGGGAGTTTGTTTCCGTTCACGTTCGCCGCGATGGGGTGATGAGAGGGATGCTGCCGCCGCCACCGCCTGACGCACCGAACTGGGTGTGAGGCCCGAGCGTGACAACTAGGGGCTGTGTTTCTTTTTGGATAGTTAGCCGACACCTATGATGGGGGTTGTACACATGTAATCTAGATGGTCGAGGGTTCTTTTTTAGGTTTTAGGCTGGACATGGCAGAGTCCTAGCTTTTCCTTGTTATGTATCGACCCAAAAGGGAGTCCCATCTTGAAAGTATATGTAAATAAGGTGTTGTTGCTTGTTTATAAAATCATGTTGATTAGTGGTGTGTATTGGTATCATGGTTAGTAAGGGGAGAGATGGTGATGCTTTATTTTGCTTCCGCTAATGAGTCGCTACTGGGACCGCTTTAAAAAAAAAAAATGCCCGTGAATAACGACGCTTTTGTTCTAAGTGCAAATAAAGGAGGGTAATAAGGTGTAACATTGGTGCTTGTGGCAACCGCCGAAGGGTTCGGGGTGCTACAATGCTGCCCTTTTTGGTATCAGAGTGAATGGTTATAGGTGGAGTGATAAGGAGCCTCATTTGGAAATTGAGGGACATGATGACAATGCACACCATAGGATATAAAATGAAATAATTGAATAACGGGTGATGAGAATTCACTCATAGATCCCTAGTAGTTTACTTTGGATTGCCTTTAGGTACCAGTAACATGTATATGTTACTTATGTAGTAGTAGTAGTTGCTTTGAATGAAGGCAGTGAGTCTCAGATTATTCCTGAGGCAATGCTTGGAAATTGCAGGAAAGTCATGGTGCGAGCTAGAAGTGCTCATCCATCGAGGGCTGAAGCCTCTCGCTGCAAGGGCTGAACCCGAATGGAAGACATCCTGCAGAGGCATTAGCCAATATTGGAAATCGATGGAAAGGCGGGCGCAAAGAACAGCCGGAGCAAAACGCCGTACTCAAGGACTAGTGGAGCAGTTTCTGAAGCTGAAGCCACTTAAGTTTAATGGAATGGGAAGTCCTGAGGAGGCGGAGCAATGGATTGATGGGATGGAACGAATTGTCCGACTGTTGGACTGCACTGATGCTGAGAAAATAGTTTTAGCAGAGTACCAGTTGAAGGGAAATACGAAGTTTTGGAGAGCTTCGAAGGACATAATCTTTCCACCAGCTACTGATGTTAACTGGGAGGAGTTTGTTAGAGCTTTCAATAGGAAGCATTTTTCTGATTGTGCTAAGGATAGGAAGATTACTGAATTTGTTCAGCTAGAACAAAAGGGGTTGAGTAGATCAGTATGAGGCTAGATTTTCTGAATTGTCTAGATATGCTCCTAGATTGATTGAGGATCAGGAAGAGAAGGCTAAGAGATTCCTGAAAGGGCTGAGGACTGACATTAGGAAGCAACTAGTGCCTTTGAACATAAGAGATTATGAGATTTATGAAAGGGCGCAGTTAGTGGAGCAGGAGTTGTTGAGAGAACGGTCGGAGTTTAAGAAACCGTTGAATTTTAATGATGTGAGAAAGGGTAAGAGGCCTTATTCTTATCAAGGTCAGACCTGGAATGTGAAGAAGAAGAGTAACTTTGGGAATTTTGGAGGAGTAAGGAATGGTCCAAATATAGAGAAAGCACCCTATCAGCTTGGTGTTTGTCAAAAGTGTAATGGACGCCATGGCCCAGGACCTTGTACTGGACAACAGAAATGTTTTGGCTGTGGACAAGTGGGTCATCTTAGGAGAAATTGCCCGCAAGAGAGGTCGCAAGTGAGTGTTGGCTCGGTGCGACGGGGATATCGAGTCTTTGTTAGGTCAAACCCACAAGGAAATGCTCGAGACCACTCCGCACAAGGAAGGGTGTATGCGATCACCCTGGAGGAAGCGAAAGCTTCCAAAAATGTTATCTCAGGTACGATTCTTATTAATGGTGAAAAGGCATATGCATTGTTTGATACGGGTGCAACGCATTCGTTTGTGTCTGAAAGATATAGACGGTTGAATAAGATAGAAGTTATGCCTCTTGAGACGTCTCTTTGTGTTTCCACGCCTTTAAAGGATATGGTATTGTCTATGCTGGTGTGTGGAAATTGTAAGATATCAATGGGAGGAAAGGATATGGAAATAGACTTGGTTGTAATGGCTATGTATGATTTTGACGTTATTATAGGAATGGACTGGCTTCGTAAGTATCGGGCTAGAATGGATTGTTATAGAAGAGTGGTTCAATTCGTTTTACCTGATCAAGCTAGTTGTGAATTTTTAGGAGGTCAGACCCATCTTCCTATATCACTTATTTCGGCAGTAGAAGCCTGTAAGTTACTTGACAAAGGATGTCAAGGGTACCTAGCTATAGTTAGAGATTATGCAAGGGAGGAGCCTAAACTTGAGGAAGTTCGCGTAGTTAACGAATTTCAAGATGTATTCCCTGAGGAATTGCCTGGATTGCCACCAGAACGGGAGATTGCATTTGGAATTGAATTAATGCCTGGAACAGGACCAATATCAAAAGCCCCATATAGGATGGCCTTAGTTGAACTGAAGGAGTTGAAAGTGCAACTGTAGGAATTGCTTGACAAATGATTCATTAGACCAAGTGCTTCACCTTAGGGTGCACCGGTCTTGTTTGTGAAAAAGAAGGATGGATCGATGCGCTTGTGTATTGACTATAGGCAGTTGAACCAAGTAACCATTAAGAATAAGTATCATTTGCCTAGAATTGATGACTTGTTTGACCAACTCCAGGGAAGTTCGGTCTTCTCTAAGATTGACTTGAGATCGGGATACCATCAGTTAAGAATTAAGAAGGAGGACATTCCTAAGACTGCGTTCAGGACTCGTTATGGACACTATGAGTTCCTTGTTATGCCATTTGGATTGACTAACGCGCCGGCTGCATTTATGGATTTGATGAATATAATATTTCAGCCTTATTTAGACCAGTTTGTGATTGTTTTTATTGATGATATTCTGGTATATTCAAAAGGGCCTAAAGAGCATGAGCAACATTTGAGAATAGTTTTGCAGACCCTGAGAGAGCATAAGTTGTATGCTAAGTTTAGTAAGTGTGACTTTTGGTTGGACCAGATAATATTTTTAGGGCATGTGATGTCAGGAGAAGGAATTGCAGTAGACCCGGCAAAAGTTGAGAGGGTAATAAATTGGCCGAGACCGACGACACCCACTGAGATACGAAGTTTCTTAGGACTGGCTGGTTATTATAGAAGGTTCATTGAAGGATTTTCACGACTGGCAGGACCTTTAACTAAATTGACCCGAAAGAATGTAAAATTTGAATGTAATGGGGAATGTGAAAGGAGTTTCCAGGAGCTCAAAAGGAAATTGACTTCAGCTCCAATTCTGACTATACCTACTGGACCTGATGGTTTTACAGCGTATAGTGATGCATCTCACAAAGGACTAGGATGTGTGTTGATGCAGCATGGCAAAGTTGTCGCCTATGCATCCAGACAATTGAAACCCCATGAGCTGAATTACCCGACGCATGATTTAGAACTAGCAGCTATAGTGTTTGCCTTGAAGATATGGAGACACTATTTGTATGGGGAAAAGTTTGAGATTTACACGGATCATAAAAGTTTGAAGTATCTGTTCTCACAAAAGGAATTGAACATGAGACAAAGGAGATGGATGGAGTTGTTGAAGGATTATGATTGTGAGATAAGATATCATCCAGGGAAAGCGAATAGAGTAGCGGATGCTCTTAGTCGTAAGTCGGCCATTTCCATGGCTAGTTTGAGAATGACAGAATGGAAATTGTTAGAATCTGTAGCAAACTCAGAATTTAAATTGAAAATGAATTGTCTTACTGGTATGCTTAGTGCATTAAGGATTGAGCCGGAGATTATCTAGAAAATTAAAATCCTGCAAGAATCTGACCTAGAGATTTTGAAAGTGAAAGATAATGTATCTTTAGGAAAAAGATTAGAATTTCAGATCTCTGATGATGGAATAGTAAGATGTCAAGGACGACTTTGTGTTCCCGACAACGAGGAATTGAGGAAGGAAATCTTGTCGAAGGCACATAAGAGTAATTATAGTATCCACCCAGGAAGTACAAAGATGTACAAAAATTTGCGTAAGCAATTTTGGTGGAACGGTATGAAGGCAGATACGGCTAAGCACGTTTCTCAATGTTTGACGTGCCAGCAAGTGAAAGCGGAACATCGTAAACCTGCAGGACTCTTGAGACCATTAGATATTCCTGAATGGAAATGGGAACATATAACGATGGACTTTGTGCAAGGATTGCCAAGGACGTCGAGTAGTCATGACTCAATTTGGGTTATAGTTGATCGTTTGACTAAATCGGCACATTTCTTAGCGATTCGCATGG
The DNA here is from genome assembly GCA_014182375.1 of Eucalyptus virginea. Lineage (NCBI taxonomy): Eukaryota > Viridiplantae > Streptophyta > Magnoliopsida > Myrtales > Myrtaceae > Eucalyptus > Eucalyptus virginea. Next base: position 11,495,963 of record CM024522.1, read on the forward strand.
ACTACCCAATGGATAAATATGCGGACATGTATGTAAGTCAAGTGGTACGCTTACATGGTGTTCCAGTGACCATTACTTCAGATCGGGATTCAAGGTTTACTTCAAATTTTTGGCGAAGTCTTCAAATTGCGTTAGGGACTAAGCTTCAATTTAGTACTGCTTTTCATCCCCAGACCGATGGACAAACAGAAAGAGTAATCCAGATAGTGGAGGATATGTTAAGGGCTTGTGTAATTGATTTCAAAGGAAATTGGGATGAAAGATTCCATTTGGTAGAGTTTGCCTATAATAATAGTTTTCAGAAGAGTATAGGCATGGCTCCCTATGAAGCATTATATGGAAGGAGATGTAGGACTCCTATCTGTTGGAGTGAAGTGGGTGAAAGGAAATTGACAGGACCTGAACTAATACAAGTTACCACTGAAGTTGTTGAAATTATCAGAGAAAGACTTAGAACAGCTCAGAGTAGACAGAAAGACCACGCAGATAAGCGTAGGAGGCCTTTGGAATTTAGTGTAGGAGACCATGTATTCCTTAAGGTATCTCCAATGAAAGGGATATCTCGATTTGGGATGAAGGGTAAGTTAAGCCCTAGATTTGTTGGACCTTTTGAAATACTCGAGAGGATAGGGGATGTAGCTTATCGTTTAGTGTTACCTCCTAAGTTAGAAAATCTGCACGATGTGTTTCATGTATCGATGTTGAGGAAGTACCAGCCAAATCCTAGTCACATACTCGATCATGAAGCCATCAAAGTGGATGAGAAAGTAAGGTACATTGAAGAGCCTGTGCAGATATTGGATCGAAAGGAGCAAATTCTTAGGACCAAGAAGATCCCATTAGTTAAGGTATTATGGCGACATCATGATATGGAGGAAGCCACATGGGAAAGTGAGGATCAGATGAAGGAAAAGTACCCCTATTTGTTTCAAGAAGGCGCGAGTGGTGTTTGAATTTCGGGGACGAAATTCTCTAAGGAGGGGAGAATTGTGGCATCCCAAAATTCAATGACAAGCCATAAGGTGTGTTAAAGTCTCTAATTAGGTGATAAAATTTCCCATGACTTATGTTTTAGCCATTAGTCTTTTAAATAGATGATTTGTGCATGTGCTTGTGAGAATTTAAATTTGATAGATTAATAATCTATGCTTGGCCATGTACTTTATAAATTAAATTTCAATAAACAAAATGTCACAAGACTTTGGCCATGTTGAAAATTAAAATTTAAAAATATTTATAGAAGAATTTCAAAAAAAAAAAAAATGGGGGGGGAAGAGGGTAAAAATTTGATTGGGCCTTAAGCCCAAGAGTGGATCTTTAATGGACCAAGTTGGCCGGCCCATTGAAGCCCACAAGTGGGCTGCCGACGCCCAAGAGGAGGCCCAAGAAGTGGCCGGATGGCCCACGCCCATTATGCATGCAATTAGAAAAGTGGCACAAAGGAGGAAGCCATGCATTGGCTAATTTGAAGGCAAACAATCATTGCTAATGATGAGAATTAGGGGGAATAAAAGAAGAGAGAGAAAGGGGTGGCCGGTTACTCATGCGCCCAAAGAGAGAGAGAGAGAGAGAGAGAGAGAGAGAGTGTGTGTGAGAGAGAGAGTGAGGTTTCGAGAGAGAGGGAGAGTAGCCGAGAGAGAGAGGAGGAGGAACCGCCGTCCGTCCGCCGTGTGCCGCCGTGTTCGCCACCCTACGCCGTCGACCGAACGGTCTAGAGGCAAGTGGGAGTCTTCTAGCTTCTCTTGCATGCTTGTATGTTGTTTGCATGTTAAATTCTTGGGTGTTTAAGTGAGAAAAACCGAGGTATGGTTGGCTTATTCTTGAATCGCATGGCTGTTCTTGCTCGGACCGTGTGAGTCAGAAACTTGTTTGAGCTTGCATGTGTGTTTAGAGTCAGATTTTGGCTTCGATTTCTTCATGAGAGTTGTAGCTAACATCCTGTACTATAACATACTAAAAATTAGTGGAAAATGATGGAGATTTGAGGGGTTAAAGTCTCATCCTACGGAGACCTCAGATCTGGAAAGTTTTTACTGACCTCTTGCTGGATTCGTGGTTGCATGTTGGTTTGTGTTGAAAATATCTCTTCGATTTCTTCATGAAAGTTGTAGGGGATATCTTAAACTACAACATACTCAAATTTGAAGTGAAATGAACAAGTATAGCCTAGTAAATCGACTAGATCTTGAAGACGGTGATTCTGGTGATGTATTTCGAGACACCCGAGACTTCAAGGACCTAAATGATGACTATATTATGGTTATTTGACTTAGATCTCTTCATTAAACTGGTAAAGAACATCATGATGTATAACATATCCAAATTTCAGAGAAAACGAAAGAGAATAGGTAGGTGAAATCTCAATATTTCGGAGATGTGTACACTGGACGATGCGGTAATGGATCCAGAAGCTTCGTGAGACTGTGTAAAATAATCTAAAAAGAATCTGGCTTGTAAGTCTTCATGAAAGTTGTGCGAAAATGTCTTGGATATGACTCAGTAAAATTTCATAATTTTTGGAGGTCGTATGGATATTTTAATCGAATTTCTTCGGAAACCGTGCATTCTGGTTTCATCCGAAAATTGTATGCTGTTTTGTGAGAATTGTGAGATTGTGTAAAATTCTATTTGGCCATGTATTTTGCATGTAATTATCATCCTATTGGCTTGTTTAATAATTGCCTTAATTTTTATAATTTTTGGGAATTTATAGATATTAAATTTAATATTTTTGAAAATGACAAAAGCTGGAATTTAAATAAATGAAAAATGGCATGAAAAATGGATTATTTTATTGGCCATAAATTCCATTAAATTTATTTCATAAATAATTATATCATGTAGCATGTATGATGAGGTTTTGATGTATGCATGACATTGAATTGACATACATGTATGAATTTCATGCCAAGTATGACTTGTTTGATGTCACGTCATATGCCATGCTAAATTAAGATTGAAATTGGTAAACATGGATGATGGTAAATGAGGAGATGGTTGTGGCGGAGGATGATGCCCGGAATGTATAGAGATACATTGCCGGATTGCCCCGGGGAGATTCAGGATGCCGGAATGTGGGGGTTGGAAGCCCTGCCGGAGGTTTCTGCCTGAAGGGAATACCTCGCGATGCCAGGATATGGGGTGCGGGATGCCCGGCCAGGGAGTGTAAATGCCGAAAGCCCTGTCGGAGGTTTCTGCCCGAAGGGAATGCCTCGTGATGCTAGTTGAGATGCGAGATGCCCGGAATGTGGGAAGCCGGATGCCGGTGGCTGGGATGGTGAATGCCGGAAGCCTCGAGGTCTTTGCCCGAGGGGATGATGAAATTAATGATTTGAGGAATGGGTGATGTGGTGATCAAATTGAAAGATAAAGATGAAAATTAACCCATGGCATGATATGCATGATGATGATGATGATACGTGATGTGATATGATGATGATCACCCATGGCATGATATGCATGATGATGATGATGATATGTGATGTGATATGATGATGATCGTGATATGGTGATGATCACCCATGGCATGATATGCATGATGATGATGATGATACGTGATGTGATGTGATGATGATCACCCATGGCATGATATGCATGATGATGATGATATGTGATGTGATGTGATGATGATCACCCATGGCATGATTATGCATGATGATGGTGATGATATATGATATGGCAAGATGACATGTATGATATAATAATGCCACGATGATATTTGATGATATGCATGATGATAAGGCATGATGATGATGCATGATAGTATTGCACATGACTTCAAGGTAAGTAACGCTTGCAATGCATGTATGATATGCATGATGCATTGAGTTGTTATTGGATTCCTTATCTGCTGAGTGGTTGTACTCACCCCTTTGGGGACCAACATTTTAGATTAGCAGTATGCCGCTTCCTGCCGTCGCGCGGGGTGCATTTTACGGGTTACCGTCCGACGTCGAGGTAGAGTGTAAGGAGTTCAGCTGTCCTTCTGTACCTGGACTCACCTACATACGTGTGCGCTGTTTTGTCATGTACGACATAGGCTGGCTGGGGCCCGTCGTTCGGGAGTTTGTTTCCGTTCACGTTCGCTGCGATGGGGTGATGAGAGGGATCTTTGCCGCCGCCACCGCCCTGACACCGGGACTGGGTGTGAGGCCCAAGCATGACAAGTAGGGGCTGTGTTTCTTTTTGGATAGTTAGCCGACACCTATGATGGGGTTGTACACATGTGATCTAGAGGGTCGAGGGTTCTTTTTGAGGTTTTAGGCTGGACATGGCAGAGTCCTAGCTTTTCCTCGTTATGTATCGACCCAAAAGGGAGTCCCATCTTGAAAGTATATGTAAATAAGGTGTCGTGGCTTATTTATAAAATCATGTTGATTAGTGGTGTGTATTGGTATCATGGTTAGTAAAGGGAGAGATGGTGATGCTTTATTTTGCTTCCGGTAATGAGTAGCGCTGGGACCGCTTTTAAAAAAAAAAATGCCTGTGAATAACGACGCTTTTGTTCTAAGTGCAAATAAATGAGGGTAATAAGGTGTAACGTTGGTGCTTGTGGCAACCGCCGAAGGGTTCGGGGTGCTACACTAAGGGGCGAAGTCGGGCGGTGAGGGGCAGACGCACGGGTGCGGGCGGCGGGACGACAGCGAGCGGTGGAGCCGACGACAGTCCGGCGAGCTCCTCTGGTCTTCGGTCTTCCGCTTTTGTTCGAATCGCGAGGGAGACAGAGAGCGTCGAGAGTGAGAGAGAGAAAAAGAGGTAAGAGAGAGAAGAGAGAGAGAAGATGAGGATTGATCGGTCAAAATGAAAAGAGAGAGAGAGAAGTCGGTGGGGGGAAAGCTGTCCACACGAAGGGGGAGGGAAAGGGGAGAGAAGAGAGAAAAAAGAGAAAAGAAGAGAGAGGGAGGGAGGGAAAAATAAAATAAAAATAATATAATTATTTTTCTTTTCTTTTCTTTTCTCTTTCCTCTTTTTTTATTTTCTTTCGGTCTTCAATTTTTCCTCCGATAATTTCTTTATTGAAATTTCGGACTCGTCAATAATTTGACGGACGATGAGACAGGATCCTAAAAGTGAATTGTGACACGCTCGAATATTCGATTCCCGAAATCAAATTAAATTTCATGGTTATAATCAATCAAATGCGATTTTAGTCAAATCCAACCAATTGAATAGCTTTTAGGGATTTTACTGCGGATACATCCCTTAACGGCTTCACTCAATAGGTTAGTTAACTCGTGAGTGATCAGCTCAGAAAAAAAGGACCATAAGCACGTCGACGAAATGCCCATTTCACTTTATCGAAAACAAGATCGAATTTCAAGATGTCATAACTCTTCCCATCTTATAAAAATTTCGTCCTCCAAATTTAAACCATTACACTTTGTTCAAAAAGGCGGGGGTACAATTGTCTCATCGACTCTTCAGTCTCCCAAGTCGCTCCTTCAGTGCCGTGATGTTGCCAAACCACTTTGACCAACGGAATGGTCTTTGTACGCAGAACTTGTTCTTTGCGATCGACAATCTGAATCAGGCTTTCCACGTATGACACACGGTCATCCACATCCAATTCCTCGAAATTGAGTACGTGGGTCAGGTCAGGCTCGTACTTCCTTAACATCGACACGTGAAAGACGTCATGCATTTGCGCCAATCTTGGCGGCAACGCAAGACAATACGCTAGGTTTCTGATTCTTTCAAGAATCTCAAACGGATCTATGTACCTCGGACTCAGCTGGCCTTTCTTACCAAAGCGCGAAGTTCCCCTCATTGGTGACACTTTCAGAAAAACGTGATCACCAACTTGGAATTCCAAATACCTTCGATGCTTATCTGCATAACTTTTCTGCCTGCTTTGCACTATCTTTAATCTGTCTCTGATCATTGCCACGGCATCTACTGATTGCTGAACCAACTCTAGGCCTGTTATTTTCCTTTCTCTGACTTCATCCCAACATACTGGAGTTCTGCATACTCTGCCATACAACGCTTCAAAAGGAGCCATCTTGATGCTCTACTTGATACATGTTGTTGTAGGCGAATTCCACCAAATGAAGCTAATCCTTCCAACTTCCTTTGAAGTCTATTACACACGCTCTCAACATGTCTTCAAGAGTCTGAATTGTCCTTTCCGACTGACCATCTGCCTGAGGATGTCACAACTCTGCAAGCTCTTCCAAAAGCAGCAGTAAACCTCGGTTCTCTATCGGATGTTATCGTAACTGGCACTCCATGCATACAAACCACTTGATGCACATACAGGTCTGCATGTCTATCCAGACTCAGGTCCTTTCAAACCGCAATGAAGTGAGCCGACTTTGTCAGCCTGTCGACTACTACCCAAATCGAATCATTCCCCCTCTGACTTCTTGGTAGTCTAGTCACGAAATCCATCGTGATGTGCTCCCATTTCCACTCTGGGATCGCAAGAGGTTGCAGAAGTCCCGCCGGTTTGTAATGATGAGCTTTTACTTGCTGATAAGTCAAACATTTTGCCACATGTTTGGCGATGTCCGCCTTCATACCTGACCACCAGTAGTGTTGACGCAGATTCTGATACATCTTAGCGCTTCCATGATGAATGCTGTAATTGCTACGATGTGCTTAAGATAAAATCTCTTCTCTAAGCTCTACATCGTCAGGTACAACCAAACGTCCTTGGAACCTTAGAGTCTCGTCATTAGAAACTTGAAAATCAGCCTTTCTTTTATCGTATCCTCTTGAAGAATTCTCTGTACGTTTGGATCTGTCGGTTGAAGTCTTTGATTCTGACCTGGACGTCCGGTTCAATTCTGAGGGTGGCCATAAGACTCGAGAGGTGGCCTACCTCAAATTTGAATTCCGAATCCCGAGCTCTCTCGATTAAATTCCACTCCTTAACCAAGATTCGCGTCACTGAAGATTTCCGACTTAATGCATCGGCGACCTTGCTCGCCTTTCCCGGGTGATATAAAATATCACAGTCGTAATCCTTCAGCAATTCCATCCATTGGCGCTGTCTCATGTTCAACTCATTCTGAGAGAACAAATACTTGAGACTCTGATGGTCCGTGAAGATCTGAAACTTTTCTCCGCACAAGTAGTGCCTCCAAATCTTCAATGCAAATATGATGGCTGCGAGTTCTAAGTCATGCGTCGGATAATTCAATTCATGAGGTCTCAACTGCCGGAAAGCGTATACAACTCTGCCATGTTGCATCAACACACAACCCAATCCCCTGAATGACGCATCACTATAGATCTCGAATCCTCCAGGACCAGATGGAATCGTCAACACAGGTGCGGTAGTCAGCTTTTCCTTCAGCTCTTGGAAACTACGCTCGCACTTGTCTGTCCATACAAATTTCTCTTCTTTCTTCAGGAGCTTTGTCAGAGGCGATGCTATCGATGAGAACCCTTCCACAAACCGTCTGTAATAACCTGCTAACCCCAGAAAACTTCTAATCTTTATCACTGTTGTCGGTCTCGGCCACTTGATCACAGCTTCTATCTTGCTCGGGTCTACGGAGATTCCTTCTTTGAAAATTACATGACCTAAGAATGCGACACAAGTCAGCCAAAACTCGCATTTGCTAAACTTAGCATACAGCTGATGAGTTCTTAAGGTTTGAAGCACTAATCTCAGATGATTCTCATGCTCTTTATCACTTCTCGAATAGACCAAGATATCATCTATGAACACGATCACAAACTGATCCAGATATTCCTTGAACACTCTGTTCATCATATCCATGAATGCGGCTGGAGCATTCATCAACCCGAACGGCATAACTGTAAACTCATAATGACCATACCGGGTACGAAATGCTGACTTAGGAATATCCTCTTCCCGAATCCTTAGCTGATGATATCCTGTCCTTAAGTCAATCTTCGAGAATATTGACGCTCCTTGCAATTGATCAAACAAGTAATCTATCCTCGGCAATGGATACTTGTTCTTGATCGTTACCTGATTGAGCCGTCGATAATTGATGCACAAGCACAACGAACCATCTTTCTTCTTAACAAACAGAACTGGTGCTCCCCAAGGTGATGCACTAGGACGAATAAATCCCTTATCGAGCAATTCTTGCATATGCACCTTCAGTTCCTTCAACTCAGATAACGTCATTCGATAAGGTGCCTTTGAGATCGGTTTTGTCCCTGGTGCTAGCTCGATCACAAATTCAATCTCTCTTTTTGGCGGTAACCTTGGCAATTCTTTTGGAAAGACATTTGGAAATTCCTGTACCACTGCAATATCTTCCATTTTCAGCTCTTCAACTGTCGTATCCACGACAGTTACTAAGTACCCTTGGCAACCCTCGTCTAAAAAACGAGCTGCTTCCGGCGACGAGATTAAGGAAATCGAAGGTCCTCCTCGATTTCTGACAAACTCGAAGCTCTTACCCCCTAATGGGTCAAACTGAATCGCCTTGCGATAGCAGTCCATTTTAGCTCGTTGATTGGTGAGCCAGTCCATGCCAATTATCAAATCAAAATCATACATGGCTAGGACTAACAGGTCAATTTTCCCCACTCGATCACCAATCTCTAACTTGCACCCCGAACATCCCAAAACAGCAATGACTTTATCTTTCAAGGGTGTAGATATGCAAATTGCCGACTCCAATAATACAGGACTCAACCCTAGCATCCTAACATATTGCTCGACAATGAAAGAGTGGGTTGCTCCCGAATCAAACAAAGCATAAGCAGGTTGGTTGTTGAGCGAGACCGTACCTGTGATCACGCCAGGCGCAGTTTCTGCCTGACCTTGGGTAATCGCGTACACAGTGCCTTGAACTGGAGGTCTCTGCTGTCCTCCTTGTAGTGCATTCTGAGGGCATACCCTCCTATCTGTCTCATCGGTGGCGGTGGCGGCAATTGAGGTTGTCCTCTTTGCTTCTTTGGACAAAATCTGGCTATGTGGCCCTGTTGGCCACATTCGAAACATGCACATGTCCTAGCTGGGCACGGTGCTGTCCCATGTCTTCTCCCACACAAGTGACACGCATCATTCCTAATAGGTCCTGACCTATTAAATCCACTCTTCTTGCTGGGCGGGCTTTGGAATCTATTTCCAAACATTGGCCTCTTTCCTTGGCGGATGTTGTCTCTATGAGAGCTAAACCTCGATCCAGATGAGGCAGCTTTATCATTTTGATCTTTCTCAATCTTTTGAGCTCTCCGATATATGTCGTTATAAGTCTTAAGATCCAGAAGAACTAAGGCACTTCTCAAATCCTGTCTGAATCCATCTCAATTAACTCGAGGGCATATCGCGAAAGTTCAGTGAACTTTGCCTCATACTCATCAACTGATAGGGAACCCTAGCGAAGACATTGAAATTCTGCCATCTTCATCTCTCTAGCAATCTCAGAGAAAAACTTATCATTGAAGGCTTCACGGAAAGTGTTCTAGTCCTGAATAGCGCCTTTTGGAAAGACTATTTCACGAGTTGTCGTCCACCAAGTGTCCGCAACTCCCTCCAGCTGGTAAGTTGCTAACATTATCTTCTCAGTCTCATTGCACATCAGCAGTGCAAATGCATTCTTAAGCTTCTGAACCCATGAAGAAGCAGCTACAGGATCTCCAGACCCGGTGAACAACGATGGATTTAGCCTTAGGAAATGCTCCACTAGCTTATGGATTGGTTTTGCAGTGACCACTATCTCCGGTGCACCTTCAACATTCCCGGCGGCTAGAGCAACGGCAGGTGCGATTGCAGGTGCGGTAGTAGGAGCGGCTCCAGTGGCAGCGGCGGCAGTGGCAGTTGCAGCAGCCTGAGTAGCGGCTTCAATGGTAGTGGCTTGCTGATTCATTCTAGTACCTATTGCTTCCAGAACACGTAAAATCCCATCCACCATGGGATCATTAGGGGCTGCTACCTCGACATCTACGACAGGTGGACTCATTCCACTCGCGCTAGGCTATGCTAGCGCTCGACCATGTCCGCCTCGGGTTCTGACACAAGTCAGAGCTCCACCCCGAATAACGGCCCTACTGGTCCTCTTTGCAGGAGTTCTCGGCTCCTGATCGCTCATGGTGTAGCTTTACTCAACTAACACCTGTTTCCAATTCAATACCGAATTAGAAACAGAGCGATCCAAACAACAAACACTTTTAGCACTCAGCTAACACAGACATGCACCAGCATGAATTTAAAGGCCTTTCCTACTAACTATCCCATGGTCAACGCTCCTTATCACTCCAATCTTGAACTTCGCTCTGATACCACAAAAAGGGGATGTCACGCCCCGATCCTCGGGCACGCACCCATCCTTCCTTTACTTGGTCAATTTTATAATGCGATATCACAGGACTATGTATCACCGACCCTTTTATTTATTAAGCACATACGGAAGCAATTATAATCCCCAAACAATAAATACGATGGGATAGAAAAGCAGGGCCATATTTTTCATATTGAAATTTATAACCAAACTTTTATACAAAACACAAACTAGAGCACTTCACAACTTTTTATTCTAAACTCTATTCACATCAAAATGGAGATCTCAAAAGAAGATGGAATCTTAGTCCATCCGGGCCGTACTCAAGGCCCCTCTCGGGATTATCTTCTTCTTCCAAAAATCATTCTCCTTAGGTTTTACCTCCGAGTTCTCCTTCCCAAACTTCTCCTCCTCAGCTCCTCATCAGGGTCCTGAAATGTTTTCCCCAAACCAGGATGAGACTACGTCTCAGCGAGTTCTACCCCACTAAGGCCCGATTAGTAAACCATTATACTATAGGCTGCTTAAACACGCACAGGTCAGAGGACTTACCTTGGCCTCAGATCTCACCTGCAAGTCAGTACAATTCACAATAGGCACCCATTTACTCCAAACAAATCGAACCAATCGATTACATGTCACGCAAATCATTCCCTACGGAGGAATATTTAAAAGCTAGGCCACGTGCATTCTCCAGGACGACATCCCAAGTCTCCGAGCCACGTGCCTCAAACCTTGGGCCCACGTGCATTCTCTAAGGCGACCACTTCGCCAAGGTGGTACATCAAGTCACCGAGCCACGTGCCCTTTTAGATGTCATTCTCAAATACCGGACCCACGTGCATTCTCTAAGGCACTAATTCGCCAAGGTGACGCATCATATCACCGAGCCACGTGTCCTTTTTACGATGCCCGGGCCCACGTGCCTTCTCTTAGATGCTATCTCACCAAAGTGATGCATCAATTCACCGAGCCACGTGCCCTTTTAGATGCCAAACTCTGTCACCGAGTCATGTGCATTCTCCAAGAGGACATACCGAGTCTCCGAGCCACGTGCATTCTCTTAGGCGACCTCTTCGCCAAGATGACATATTCAACCACTGAATTCACGTGCATTCTCCAGGTGATATTCCAATTCACCGAGCCCATGTGTTTTCTTTCAGGTGATAACCAATACCCAACGATTTCTCAATTAAATAATTAACAATCAACTCAATATGAATAACTCCTAAAAATTCATAATTAAATCAATTCCATACAAATTAAAGCTCAATTAAATAAACGGACTACATCACGACGATCAGCACGAGATTTCGGTCGTCGGCCATCTAAATCTTAATTTCCGAAAAATAAATAATTAATTAATTAATTTCGAAAATTAATTAATAAATACTAAAAATTCAATTTAGCTCAAAATAAAGCCCAATTAAATAAACGGACTTCACCACAGTCACCAGCATAAAATTCCGGTTCCGGGCCATCCCAGATTGAATTTTCGAAAAATAAATAATTATTTAATTTAATTCCGAAAATTAATATTTAGGAAAAAAACCACCAAAAGCCCTAAACTTTGCTAAAAGTGACAAATTTACCCCAAACTTTTTTTGTGACATGAAAAACCTTGAAGTTTCTAACCGTGACACATTTACCCCGAACTTTCATTTGTGACACAAAAAACCCGAACTTTCATTTTTGTGACACATTTACCCTAAATCATAGGGACATTTTTGTCTTTTTACTTTTAAAAACTTTTTTTCTTTTTCTTCTTTCTTCCCTCCGCCGGCGTCCGGCGGAGGTAGGCCGGCATCCGGCGAGGGCCGCCCTCGCCGGCGTCGGGCGAGGGTTGCCCTCGTCGGCGTCGGGCGAGGTCGGCCCTCGTCGGCCTCGGCGAGGGCCTCCCTCGCGAGATCCGGCGAGGGTCTGGTGAGGGAGGCCCTCGCCGGACGCCGACGAGGGCCGCCCTCGCCTGCGTCGGGCGAGGGTGGCCCTCGCGGGGACGCCGGTGAGGGTGCCCTCGCCCCCGCGCCGATGAGGGCCGCCCTCGGCGTCGGTGTCGGCGAGGTCACCCCTCATCGGCGTCGACCTAGGCGAGGGCGACCCTCGCCGTGGAGGCCCTCGCTCGACGCCGACGAGGGCCGCCCTCGCCTGTGTCAGGCGAGGGCCACCCTCGCTGTGTCGGGCAAGGGCCGCCCTCGCTGTGTCGGGCGAGGGCACCTCGCGGGCGTCGGCCTAGGCGGCGACCCTCGCCGGCGCCGGCTTCCCTCCGCCGGGGCGGCGGAGAGAAGAAGAAAAAAATAAAAAATAAAAAGAAATAAAACAAAAAACATAAAGAATAAGACGAAATGCCCTTAATGGGGTAAATGTGTCACAGTTTGTAAAGTTTGGAGTTTTTCGTGTCACAAAAAAAAGTTTGGGGTAAATCTGTCACTTTAGGCAAAGTTTGGGGTTTTTGGTGGTCTTTTTCCTAATATTTAAATACCAAAAATTCAACTTAGGCTTGAAAAGCCTAATTGAGGCCTGATTAGGGTCGAGAGAAATCCCGGGCTACCCTCAATAAATAGTAGACCATGTCCACTCGCTAAATACACATTCAATTTGTCTAATTCGCATCACAATTGACTAATAAATACTAATCCATACTAGTCTAACCACCTAAATCTAATTAATTAAAACTAAACCACCCTTAAGCATAATTAGTCAACTAATCAAGGATTAGTGAGATCACTCACCGGAATCGCGTGCAAAACGTATCAATCCGACGGGGACGATACGAGGAACGATTCTTACCAAAGCACGGCTCGGGTTCGGGGCCCGGAAACGGCCCAAAAGCAGGCCCGAAGGTGCTGGAAACCCACTTCGTGGGTTGCTGTTCTTGGCTGGCTGGAGCTAGTCCGCCGGTCAAAACAGTGAGGCAGGGCCGACAGAGGGTGAGGGGGATGCCGGGGAGGTCGGGACGGCGATGAGCGGCGGCTAGAGGCGATCGGGCTGAGCTAGATAGGGGCGAACAGGGCTGGGCAGAGGCGGATTCGCACAGGGGAGGACGCCTGGGCATGAGGGGCGGCGGCTGAACGTGCGGCGTCGCACGGTTGGTGCGGACGGCGGCTCAGCGGCGTGCGGCGGCGGCAACGAGCTACAGCTTCTGCTCCGACGTCCTTCCAGATCTACTGGAATGTCGAGCACCAGGCCGAGGGGAAAAAGAAGGCGTCGGCGGCGGGCGAGGGGCGAAGTCGGGCGGTGAGCGGCGAGACGCACGGGTGCGGGCGGCGGGACGACGGCGAGCGGTGGAGCAAACGGCAATCCGGCGAGCTCCTCTGGTCTTCGGTCTTCCGCTTCTGTTCAAACCGCAAGGGAGACAGAGAGTGTCGAGAGTGAGAGAGAAAAAGAGGTAAGAGAGAAAAGAGAGAGAGAAGACGAGGATTGACCGGTCAAAATGAAAAGAGAGAGAGAGAAGTCGGTGGGGGAAAGCTGTCCGCACAAAGGGGAGGGAAAGGGAGAGAAGAGAGAGAGAAAATAAGAGAGAGGGAGGAAGGGAAAAATAAAATAAAAATAATACAATTATTCTTATTTTATTTTCTTCTCTCTTTCTCCCTTTTTATTTTTATTTTTTCGATCTTCAATTTTTCCTCCGATAATTTTTTTATTGAAATTTCGGACTCGTCAATAATTTGACGGACGATGAGATAGGATCCTAAAAATGAATTGTGACACGCTCGAATATTCGATTCCCGAAATCAAATTAAATTTCATGGTTATAATCAATCAAACGTGATTTTAGTCAAATCCAACCAATTGAGTAGCTTTTAGGGATTTTACTGCAAATACATCCCTTAACGGCTTCACTCAATAGATTAGTTAACTCGTGGGTGATCAGCTCAGAGAAAAATGACTATAAGCACGTCGACGAAATGCCCATTTCACTTTATCAAAAACATGGTCGAATTTCAGGATGTCACAATAATCGAACTGAATCGAGTTTAATCTCGAGTGAATATGCTATATAGAGTTGAGCTCGAGCATGATATTGAGAAACTGAGTTTCGTCGTACTCACAGCTTAATATAAAACCATCAACATCAAAAAATGCACATGTTCAAGCTTCACATTGTGATCTAGTTTTTCAGTTAAACTTTGGATCAACAAACTACTTCAAATCAATTTAACACCTTATCTTGACACTTTTACTGCATTGCCCCTCTAGATAATATGCCACTTCATTTCTTGCATGCCAACAAGTGTGACACTAGTGGTTTTCAAATGTACACAAGCCTCTGGCCTCTTAAAACATTCGGACTAGTCCAATGAGAGCTTGGTTCCTGAAAAATAGAATTACAATCAATCTTTCAAGAAAGTTTCAGGAAAAAATTAACATAATTAAACTATGCAGTCAAATGAACCAGTATTACACATCAACTAATGGTTGCTGTGTTTAATCTATTTTTATTTTTTTATGAGAATGGAGATGGCGTTCAAGCTTCACATTGTGATTTAGTTTTTAAGTTTTGAATAATTGAAACAAATTGAGTTTAATCTCAAGCATGTAGACCATATAGAGTTGAACTCGTGCACGGGGTTGAAAAACCAAATTTTGTCGTACTCAACAGTTCAATAGCAAATGATCAATTTCAAGTTAAGAAATCATCAATTTCTAGTTAAACTTTGTATCCACAAACCACTTCAAATCAATTTATAGCTCGATTGTGCCTTTGTGGCTTTTTTTTTTTAAATAAATGAAATACCTTATCTTAGACTCTTTAGTGCATTGGCCCACTAAATGATACGCTACTTACTTCCCTGCATGCCGACAAGGATGACGCTAGTGGTCTTTAAAACCAAACAAGCCTCCAAAACATGTACAAGTCCCGTGAGAGCTTGGTTCCTGTGGTTCCTGACAAATAAAATCACAATCAATCTTTTGAGAAAATTTCAGAATAAAGATAACATAATTAAACTATGTTGTCGAATCAACCGGTAATGCCTATCAACTTGTGTTTACTGTGTCCAATCTATTTGTCATCGTATACTGTATACAAGGAATAGAACCAAGATGTTATGAATTCCTCGAAAGGATACTGATGAAAGTCAAATATAAAGGTTAACTGCATTCCTTGAGATTGAAATATGAGAAATGATCCTTATATCATGTGAAAAGATAAATAAGATTGTGATTAAGGAACGGGATTGTGTGTGAGGATTCAATACATCACGAGTTCAATTTCTTTCACCATCAAATGAAAACAATTTTATACTAAGCCATTCACCAATCTTTGACTTGCACCGTACTTGGTCCATGAGATTAGTAAGATATGATATGGGCATGGCGCCTTATCAACTCAAGATAAGTTCCTTCGAAAGAGAAACAATATCTGATTACCAGAAAATGACCAGGTTACTTATAAATCAATTAGACAGAGGCCCCCCTCCTCCTTTCCTCTTTTCAATCTAGTGCAGATATGGAAGCCCCTTTCTATCTAGTGCAGATATGGAAGTAAGTTAATGAAATTTCATCTATGTGAATTCGCGTACGCAAAAATGTGCTCTATCTTGTTAGGTTTATCACAACTTTTATGAAAACTTGTTTTGTTCCCAATCTAGCTAAATTAAGAAATTTTCATGTACACAATCAAATAAATTATAGTAGAAGCTAAAATCAAGACTCAACCCAGGCATCAAAAGTTAAATGAGTAGCAGAAACAGACTCCATCCAGGTTTTTGTTTCATTGCCACAAGGGCTCTGAGAAACAAATTTAGCAACATGAAAGAAGAAAAAGTAATAGCAGCTTCCCGAAGTCGCGATTTAATGCTGATGATTGTAACACTGAAAACATGCTTCTTCTTTTTTTCCATTATTTTACCCAAAGCACAAACGGACCTATACCAGTAAAAGCTTCAGCAACTCAGACCAGATTGTCCCTTGAAAATCGGCAAAAAATCGATAGCACTTTAGATCGTCAAATTATGTGGGCCAGTTCAAGCTCTAAATTGAAAATATCCCAAATACAATATTAAAGAAATCATATATTCATTGGATATTCTGGAGATTTTAAGTGACCAAACAGCACTTTAATTTCTTTTGACTCCCCAGTCCAAAAGATGGATTCATAATAATTTGAAATTGACTTTTCAGAAAATTTCAGAGGGGCGGCATGCATGATAATCAAGCCAAATCCCCAATTTTTCCTAGCTGTTTCCAAAGCAAAGAACTGCAAAATTGAGCATTAAATATAAGTTGCTCCCGCCTAATAAACCCAAACAAAATCATGCGAACAATATGTGTCCTTTTTTCTGTTTTGTTTTGTACGATCCTATCTCTTCTTTTGCTACGATTAGTAAGATCACAAGAACCTCCTATTTTTGTGCATATACTTATTGACATCACTTCCTAACTTTAGACCAATTCAATCCGCAAGAGAAAACCCCTCAAATGAGTTCACATACCTCCACTAGGACGAAAGCAAAATACAAGAAAGGGGATTAAGCCTGATGTAGTGGCTGGTAACACCTTTGTTCACGCCATTGGGCTAGGATGAAGAGGACCTGACATCGCTGTCAACCTCATTGAGCACTTGCGCAAGGACTCAACATCGTCGCGCTCGTACAAAGAGGAAATGGGGGACTTGACGAAGAAGAAGGACACTCAGATGAAGAATAGGAGGATTGATGAACAAGAAGCAAACTTGACAAACAAGAATTAAAACATGGAGGCATGGACCAGAAAGACCGATGGAGAGGTGAGGAGAACTTGAGAAGATAAGTACAAAAATTAGGAGAAGTGAAGAAAACTGGAGAAGAAAACTCAGTTAGGGCTTGGAAATTTGGAGCAAACCTTAAACGGAGACATTTTTGCACACAAACCTTTTCTTTTAAGCTCTACACCGCGTAGGAGCGTGAAATGAAAAAAAAAAATGCACCAAATGCATATAAACCAAGTTTTTAAATTGTAGTGCAGTCCCCACCAAATGCAACCAAACCAACTGTTCAAACTTCAGGCATATGCCTAGTCTACCGACGGGAATTTACCTCCATCTTTCCCAGTATGCGCATTTGTGTTTGTGCGCTGCTTTCTGCACGCGAAACCATCGGTGGGTGCCAAACCATCAATGGGTCTGTCGATGCAGTCGGCACACTCTCTTCGTCCTGCAAAAGTGGGAGACATTAACAAACCCCGGCCATCGTATATCACCATTTTCGTGGCCTCACCAGCGGAAGGACACCTAATTGCCACATGTTGGCCCTACTCAAATTCGATTTGACAAAGAACTGACCAAACCAATTTTTAAGACTCACAAACAAACGCATTTTATCTAGGTTCTTATTTCATTGCCAAAAGAGCTCCAAGCAACAAATTTGGCAACATGAAAGTAGAAAAATGAATACCATCTTCCTTAAGTCACCATCTAATGTTGATGATTGTAACGCTAAAAACATGCTTTTTCTACCCATACCACGAATGGTGCTGTACTAGGAATAGCTTCAACACCTCAGACGAGATTGTACTTGAAACTTTGGATTGTCAAATTATGTAGGCCAGTTCAAGCTCTAAATTGAAAATATCCCAAATACAACATTAAAGAAACCATACATTCGGTGGATATTTTGGATATTAAGTGAACAAATAGCACTTTAAGTAAAGATTACACCTTTATTTTGACTCCCTAGTCCAAAAGATGGATTCATAATATTTGAAATTGATTTTTTTAGAAAATCTCTAAGCTCGATGTAGTAGCTTATAACACCTTCATTCACGCCATCTAGCTCGAATGAAGAGGCCCTGACGTCGCAGTCGGCCTCATCGAGCTCTGGCGCGAGGACTCGACGTTGTCGTGCTCGAACGAAGACGAATTTTGGGGATTTGACGAAGAAGAAAACGGACAGTCAGATGAAGAACGGAAAGAACGATGAATAAGAAGTAGACTCCACGAACAAGAAGTACACTATGGACGAGAAAGACCGATGAAGAAGTGAGGAAAACTTGGGAAGAAAACTCAATTAGGGCTTGGAAATTTGGGGCAAACCTAAAAGGACAGACGTTTTTGCATGCAAACCTTTTTTTCTTTTTAAGTTGTATGCCACGTAAGAGAGAAATGAATAAAAAATGAATAGACAGCATTTTCCGCTAGTTAAATTGGATGAAATTAACATGGGACTCGATCATACCAAATTAATAATATGATTCAATTGCAGTTTTAATAAGTTTTAAGACTTTTAGTGCCTTTATTCCTTTAATGTTCTATTTTCATTGCAAATATCGCAAATCACAAAATTCATCACATAATAACTAGTATTAAGTAATAAATGGACAAAAAAGTGGAGAATATCTACCAAGAAAAAAATGCTAAGTAAAACTATTCATTTTTTATAAAACAAGAAAACATTTTAAATAACAGGCTCTAAGCTATTCTATATATCCTACAAAATGAAGTTTTTCTAGATATTTGTGATAAAAAAAGGGAACTTCTCTTAGCGCAACTATGTAACTTTCTCATATACATAAAACAGGTTAAAAAAAGAAAAAAGAAAAAAAGAAAGAGAGAAAACATCACACGCATCTACTAGTTTTTAAAGTAAGTGAGATCGAGTTTAATTCATGCTTATATGATTGTTTTGTTGATTTTCCACAATTATTATAAATCTGCCTATAGTTGTTCATGTTTGTGGATGGTTTTTTCTGACTCACCTTATAACGCTTGAAACTCCGGATGGAGCCTGTGAATCTTTGCTTGACCCCAAGTAATTTCGGGCAACGGACCATTTCTATTTGGCAATCATTTGGCAATTCGGTGGTCGATACATCAATCAAACTTTCCAACAATCCACAGCCAAGAAGTGTCAATTCGTTCAAAAACTTTAACTTGTCAAGGCCCTCAACAATCTGTAGCTCAGGGCCGGAATATATTGTCAAGGATTTGAGGTCCTTTAAGTTTGACAAACCACTGAGACTTTGTAAATGATGACCAGAAATTGTCAAGTCTTCCAACCATTCTGACATACCAACAACTTGAATACCGAGTATCTTATGGCACTTCCGTAGCCAGAGACACCGCAACTTATTGAAGACTTTTGATTCAAGGATCAGTGAAGATATATGAGAAGATTCCCCATGTATGTCAACGTACATGAAACTTCTGAAGGACTCGCACTCATCGATACGCAAAATCTCCAACGATTCCAACACCCCAGCGATGTGGATCTCATCTAGTTTTGGGCACCCCGACATGGTGACCTCTTTCAGCATCTTCATGCCGAATAGCATGAACCTCTTGAGGGGTCCACATTTACCAACATAAAGGTCTGTTAAATTTGGAAGCTGAAGCCCATCGAGCATAATCTCTTCCATTTGAGAGCGAATGAGCGTTAAACAAGACAAATTCTTTAAGTTGGAGGAGTGTAACGTGATTGAATTGAACTTAACAAGGGTTAGCTCTAATAGAGAAGAGGGAACTTGCGTGAAGGGTTGCAAGTTCAGTCCAGACAAATGGAGTCGACTAAGCCGAGGAAGGGAAGCCAACTCAATGGGAGCAGGGACATGGAGGAGACACAATCTCAACCGTTCTAGTTTGGATAACCTCCCGATCCACCTTAACTCACCGATATGAATTATATCTCGTTTGCCATATTCAGAGCCGTCACATAGGTCCAACTCAACCAAATTAGTCAAGTTTGAGAGGTTTGGGACAACTTGCAATGACATAGATGACACTTCCAGATGCGTTAAACTTATTGGGAGGGTCGGGAACTCTCTAATTTCATATAAGTCTCTTAACACCAGTCTTTGCAGCTGTGGAAGTAAGCCAATCTCATAAGGAAGTTGACCTTTCAAATTGGCATTAGACCGACACATGAAACGTTCCCCAACCGATCCTAGACTTGAAAGCTCCAACTCTTGTAATGATTTCCACTTAAATATGGATTCCGGTAGTTCTTTCATTTGACAACACCCCTTTAAAGTGAAGCGCTCTAGATTCTGTACATTCCTAATTTCTTCAGGCAAACCAAGCAGAGGGCACCCATCAAGCGTTAACTCTATCAGATGCTTTAACTTCCCAATAGAGTCGTCAATCTTCTTTAAACCACTGCAAGTCCAAAAAGTAAGCCTCTCTAAATTTGAGCTTTTTGATAAGTCCGGTGTTCTGGTTATGTCATGACACTCACTAAGACTAAGAACTTTCAATTTTCTTGCCTCCTGTAAAAGTGAATGCGTTATCCAATGGAGGAATAGTTCAAATGTTGCTTTCAAGGACAAAGAATAGAAATAAGCATATGACGCACCTTTACTAGGTTCCATAATTTCAGATCGTCTATACCAGCAATCCAATGAAATTGAAGGACAACCACATTTTTAAGCACATATTGGTCAGCTCACCTTTTAAAGCAAAAGCACTCCAATAAATCCATCTTAATTTGGGAAAACAATCCATTAAATCGCCAACAAAGGTTCCCCCAGTAAGTCTAAGGAACCTTAGGTTTTCAAACCTTCCAATCTCTTCTCTATTGATAGATACTTTTGCATGATATAATTCTAGTTCCATTGCTTCAACGTTCTTCATCTGCAAATGAGAGCAAGAAATGATTGGTTATCATCATTCAAATTCCTCAAGGAAAAGACAAAAATATATAAATATAAAATATATATATATATATATATATATATATATATATCAATTTTCTCATTAAGTTTTCACCTCGTTTGTCTTTATCGCATCGAGGACTTCCTCCTCAATCCACAACCTACTACACTTTCCAGGATTATTCCGATTTTCTTGACGAACGATTTCCCTTCCGAGATCTATGAGTTGATCGTGCATCCAAAACTTATTGTCCTCTTTAATTTTTATCAAGGACATGCTCTCGAGGACCACAATTCCACTAACTGGGAAAAAGTCACAATCACTCCACATATGAATTGTGTTTGTCCAGTCCTCACCAATGAAAAAGCATGCGATATCCAGAAAAATCTGTTGTTGCTCAAAAGTCAATGCATCATAGCTAATCTTTAGCTTTTCGAAAATACCCATTGGAAGTGTTTTGATTAACTTGTCCAATATTTCTTGCCATAGCCCTTCAGTTTTACTGCGCAAAAATGAACCAATTACTTCAATAGTCAAAGGAAGTCTTCCGGTAGCATATACAATTTCCTTTGAAATATCATAGTAATTATCTGAAGGAGAGTCCTTGTTAAATGCATGTCTGCTGAAGAGCTGAAGCGCATGATCACTACTCATCACCTCCATTTCATAAGATAACATTTTGTACTCTGGTCTAGTGATTTGCAAAACATCCTTGTTTCTCGTAGTAATCAGTACTCTAGACCCCGAACACAAATCACCTTTTCCAACTAATTTCTCCACTTGTTCGCTTTTATCAACATCATCCAGTACAATGAAGACCTTCTTATTGCGAAGTGTTTCTTCGATCCTCTTCATTCCATAGTCAGTTTCATTGATGCTTCCTATTCCTGTGGATAATAACTTCCTTTGCAATTGAACCAAGCCATCAGTTGTTGACAACTTTTCTCGAACGTCTTCAAGAAAGTAGCAATAACTTCCAAAGTGGGTAGAAAGTTCATTGAACACGACCTTGGCAAGAGTTGTTTTACCAATACCCCCCATGCCATGAATTTGAATGAGGCGCACACCCGCAAAGTCTACGTCTAACATATTTATTACTGTTTCCACTCGATCATTGATTCTAATTAAATGTTTAGTTACGGGCTTTTGCTTTACCTTCAACTTAACCACCACCTCCTCAATGACGAACTTGATTAGTTTGCCTTGCCTGTCATGAAGGAAAGCCATTTCAACAGGAGAAAATTGTCAAAAAAAAAAATATATATATATACTAATTAAATTTCATTTGTAATACAATTCCATCAAACTTCAATGGAGTCTCATTTTTTTTTCCGATTCTTAAGAGTTGATGTGATTCGATTGCATCTACTTCACTGCGCAAACTAATGCGACATCGATAATCAAGACGTTTCTTCTCAAATTTCATATTGAATATAAGGTTTTCTTAGTTATCGCTTTTGATAACTTAACCTTTCTCATTTGATGTGTTGTGCAAACCTTACATGTACTTGATCTTGAAAAGTTCCAAATTAACACCAAGCATGCATAAAACAAACATTTTGACAAGAATGATGGATTCAACCCAAAGGATTTTGGATTTGACTTTTCTAGCTAATTCTATGTAACCATAAAAAATATGAAACTACATCACTTTCAAACACGCTTTTCATGCACATCGCTAGGTGCCACATGTTGCATTGTGCCATGACACCCAAAAGTTGACTTGATCCCAACATGCGATTAGCAATCTTCAAATTATGTTAATCTTGTTTGTGCAAGATGAATGTACAACTATTTATGCATCTCAAATTAGCATTTTATTAGTTATATTCATGGGACAACCTTTGAAGGGGGACATTATATGATCAGGAGGAGAAATGTCTGATGTATTAATTGAAAGATCAAATTATTATACAGGAACTTGCACGGTATGCAATTATTCCACTTTGTCACCCATTATATAAGATGCCTTTCTTTCCTGCAGTTTCACATATTTTTTTCACTTATACCATTTAGTATTACTAGTGGTTGTATATCTATTTTATTAAGTTTTGAGTAGTAGTTCTAAAAGCATTTAGAATTTAACTAAGAGTTGCTTACTAGATGATGGGGAAAAAGGAAATGAAATTTATATAGACCATCAAATAAAGGAAAAAAATGAGCGTTAGTAACTATTTTAATTTTGTCATTAACAATAGACATATGATAGCGCTTCTAGTGAAATCAAGAACACTGGCAATTTTAGTAGCTCTACCATGATTTTTATTTTTTGAATTCTCTCCTTCCTGCATTTAATATGTTCCTTCTTTCCATGAAGTATTTACTTAGTTTTTGCAAACAGAAAAAAATATTAGGGAAAAATAAGGATCTTAGAATGCAGCTAGCTCACCCTTTGTATTTCTCAACTTCCCACCCCTTTATTGCACCAACCTCCTTCAAAGCCCCTCTCCAGGAATCTACTTGTTCAATGCTCAACTTCATCTCGCGCTTCAAGTTGAGTATGGCATCGCGATACAACGGGGTTTTCATCTTAACATCGTTAGGTTCCACGTCAAAGAAAATAGGTAGAATCTCTTTATTCCCATTTGACTTGGAGGTGTTCTCAACAATCTCTGCGACCTCGCAGAGACACCATTGGCTCGAAGCGTAGGTTCGAGAGAAGATGGGGATGTAAATCCTAGAGTTGTCGATCGCTCTCCGGAGTGCTCCATCGATTCTTTCGCCAACACGAAGTTCCTCATCGTCTCGAAAGACGCAGATGCCGGCATCGGTCAAGCTATAGTAGAGGAAGTCGGTAAATCCATTACGAGTGTCGGGTCCTCTGAAGCTTAGAAACACTTGATACTCACTTCCTGATGATGTTCCTACCTCTGAGCTCTCCATTTTAACTTTAGCTTTGGTAGCTCTCTCCCTCGTGTGTGGACAAGAGAGGCCCTTGCCCTTGGCTAACTAAAGGTTTCAACCACGAACATATCGTGAGAATATATCATCAATGAGACTACAAATATACAAATTCAATTACAGAATAACAATAAAAAGAAAAAAAAAAAAAAGCAAGTATTTAGACACCTGTGTTATATTCAAACTCATATCATTTGTAAGTCAACGCAATGAAACTCTATATAACATACCGACAATCAATAAACTCGATCCTGTTGAAAATTGTGATCCATTTTTTTCGAACTATGTAGAAACTATTGCTTAACCGTGAAGAAAGAAGAATCAAGAAAAATGGACAACTGGAACCAGGCAACATACAGCCTGCAAACTAAAAGAATCCTCAATGGCAGTGGCTGCAAAATTGAAGAATTGCTAGCTGAACCTAGAAGACTCGTGTGGGAATGCAAGCAAGCAGCATCAAATAAGAAGTAAACTAAAGTCAACAAAAGTGGTGGGAAGCCACAGAGAGTAGAAAAATGGAGAATAAGGAAGAAGCAACGAGAAGATCCGAAAGAAAGAAGAGAAGGAAAGCGAAGTCAAACTTGGACTTTGACTAGCCACAACAAGCAAGAGACAAAAAAGCAAGCTAAAATTTTAGTACTCAAAGTCGGTAGAGTAAGGAGGTGACTCACGCTTATAAATAGGAGTTAGCGGATGTTTGTTCTATGATGTAGAAAATTAGAAAATCTCCTTCTTTTGTACTATCAACTATCTTAATAGAAGTCTTTCTTTTTTCATCCCATATTCCCTTGTCATATTTTGCACAAACTTGCACACACGCGCTTCCACAATTTCCAACAAATCCATAAGACTTAAAGAAAACCAAAAACTCAAAAGGTAAAATAAAAGTCAATTCAAAAATATATAATTAAACATGTACACAAATTAGTATTATGAAATCAAATACTGAATCACGAATTCCTCTAAAAAAAACCTTAAATTTTTGGAACGGTTTGAGATTAGCCCGCAATCTTTTCATAAATTCACTTGTCCATTCTTGTTAAGAAGCTGATCGAGGAGACTTTTGGTCCAATTACACAGGAAGGAACAAAACAAAATAGAAATGGGTATTTCAGTTCCCAACGACCAGATCCGGCCTCGATTGTTCGTGGACAACGCACACATTCTGAGCAAGAATTTCATGAAACCAAACACTTCAGGGCAAATCCAGAATAAGTCTAAGAGAATCGTACCTTGTTTGTGGTCACTGCTGCTAGGAAAGGGCTTCGTGAAGATGAATATTGATGGCTCTTGGTTCTAGCTAGCCGATTCGTCGGACGGGTTCGCTGCCAGAGTCGCTCGGGACAACCGGGAGACGTTGAACGCTGGGTTTGTGAAGAAGGTCGTGGCCTCCTCTGCTTTGCACACAGAAAAACTAGCCCTCAAAGAAGTGTTTGTCAGTCTCTGTGCGAGGAAAGGAAGCTCGAAGACTTTCAAGTCTTCCAAGCGATCTGAGAACTAAGTAGTACGGACATGCGACACGACACATCATTTCTCAAAAATAGAAAATTATGACACGTTGGGACACATTGTATATTAAATGAATATTTTTATTTTTAATTAATTTGATTCAAATTTATAAATAATTAATTAATTAAAAAAGAGTTTTTAATGAATTTACATTAATAATCTTAATAAATTGATAAAAGTTATTAATGAAACTAAGAAATTAGAATCAACTTATTTAAATAAATACATGATCTTCTATAATGACCAAAATTTATCACCATTCACCATTCAACATTCCGATTAAAAAAAAAAGTTTCATCGTGGGGTCCACCCCCAACCCCCGCCCCAACTCCCTTCTTTCCCTAGTCTCTTCTCACCCCCACCCCCAACCCCAACCCCAACCCCAACCCCAAATTTATTTCTCTTTTATTTCCCTCCTCCACCACCTAACACGCTGTCACTTCCCCCTCTCTCCAAAATTAAAAATCAACCCCCTCCCCCACTCCCTTCTTTCCCTCATCTCTTCCCTCCACCCCCAAATTTATTTCTCTTTTCTTTCCCTCCCTACCACTTGACAAGCTGTCACTTCCCCCTCTCTCCAAAATGAAAAATCACGCCAAGTCCATAGAATCCCCATTTTTTTTTTTTATTCTTTTTGAGTTTCCTTCTCAAAAACCCTAGCCAGCGCCCTCCTTCCCCTCCTCCTCTTCGCCGCATGACCCTTTTCTGTCACGCCCCGAACCCTGAGCATGCGCACATCCCTCAACAGTCAATTTAAAAATGTGATGTCCCATGACGCGTCGCCGACCCATTCTTTTTTTTTTTTTTTTTCAATTAAACACATACAGAAGTGAATTAAATAAACACCTAGTCAACCAACAACAAACACAGGGATAGTAAACACAAGGAACAATTTCCTAAATACAACAATTTCCTTACCAACTGTTGACCCTAGGAAGTCTATTAATTACAAGGCTCTCAGCGGTCACTTCCTATTGACCCTCTCAAAAGACCTCAAGGATTAGGGTCACCCTAAACTTCACTAGCGACAAGGTCAGCCAAAGGTGTCGCATCTCGCGTCCACCACATCCACATTCAGCAAATCTCCACATTACGGCCCTAAAAAAGGTTAGCCCACGACGGGGTGAGATAAAATCTCAGCGAGTCAACATCCTAAACCCCTATTAGGATGGAATTCACTCAGAGGCATCCTAAACAGGCGTCGCATATAAACTTACCTCGCCTTAGCACGTCCCTGCACATTAGCCCATCACAAATACCATATGAATACAACAAGCATATTTAATAACCAGGACACTTCAATTCATTCTCAAACAATCACATGGGTCCCGATTATAAGGCCAAACCGTTATGACACGTCCCATTCCGTGCCACACAATTTTGTCCCATAATCAAGCATGACTATCTCAATCAATCACACGTGTCCCAGTTATTACGACCCATCGGCCATGTCCAACTCAACAGTCAGCAATCATTTGACATAACCGGGCGCTGTCTCGCCCCATCAAGCATGACATCATCCTACGTAAACGCATCAAGACGGCATTTCATAAGGAACATTAGCCCAGCCTCCACTACGACCGGCATTCGTTAACATGGAGCATCTAAATTTAATCAGGCACCATCCCACGTAAACACATCAAGAAGGCTTCACTACCCCGCATAACCACATCAAGGTATTTAGGTGATCACACACCAACACATTCTTGGCTAAGAACACCGTGCTTTGCACTCAAATACCTCAATTTCAAATAATGGACTTCGCCAATTTTCTTTGTATTAAAAATCATCCCAGTAAAATAATCGTGCGTGGTTACGTATTTAAATCGAACCAGTAGGTGTGGTACACTCTCATTTCAAAATTCCGCGATTTTATCTACTATATAAAATTTTGGCGTTAAAAATCGACACCCGCTATTTTTCTATTTAAATACCATAAAATCGGATTTTGCAATAATAATCAATCACCATCACCAAGCACTCAATTGCACCTCATAACATAAATAAATCATCCAATGCACACATAAATTCAACCACAAGAATGAGCGTAAAATTCTAAAAAATGGCTAATCCGTCACAATTTATGCTAAAACACTAATTAAGTAAATTGCATTTAATTAAATCAAACTACTTAATTAACCTGACCATGCAGACACATCATTAATCAAGTCGACTTTTACCTTCCATCGTATAGCCAAAATACCAAAATCTCTTTTTAAAAATAAACTTAGTAATCCTTTTTTTTTTTTAACTTTCTGAAATAAATTCGTACGGGGTCACGTATTTGAAACTAACCCGCCAAACTTTGCATGCATCTAGTATAAAACCTTATTGTTTTATTAAGCACATAAAACTTGGCATCCAAACCCAACACCATATTTATTTTCTAATTTCTTTTCCAACCACCCTCTTTTGAAAACAAACTTAGTAACCCCTCTTTTTTTTTTTTTTTTTTGTTCAACGTGTTTAGAAATAAATTCGTAGGTGCTCACGTACTCAAAATTGATCCGTTAAACTTTACATGCACCTAGTTTAAAACCTCATTGTTTTATTGAACAAATACAATTTGGTGTCCGGACCCAACACCTTATTTATTTTCTATTCAATAGTCCATAAGGTCACATTTTGCAATACTAGCAAACAACCACCATAAAACAACCATTCACATATTATCGAATATAAGCTCTAAGCATGCCCAAAGTCAACCACATCACCAAATATACCTTATCTAGCAAGCACCACACCAAGAACAACAACAAAACCGCAACCGGTCCTAATTAGTAGAAACCAAATCACTCACACGTCTATAGAATTAACTCCAAAAACCTAACCAAACGAGTTCAGAAAATTCTCAAATTTTAATATGTTATAAAGAACACATAAAAAAAAAAAAATTTTGTGAAGACACATTGACCCAAATCCTTTTAGAATGAGAGAAGTAAATCGCCAAATCATTACAAAAACTGTGTTCGTGTCCAAAAATTCTGTTTTCAAAAATCTGTTTGGTTCGAGGTCTAAAACTTGTCCATTTGATCTGAAATTTGATTATGTTAAACTACAAGATATGATGAACAAATTTTGTGAAGAAACTCTTTTGAAAATTGAATCCTGAGAGTTGATAAAAATCATTTGAACACCAAAATGTCACTGTTTCCAGCACAATCCGAAATTCTATTTTGCAAATAGCGAAGCTGAAATCTCATTATTTTATATCCCTAAAATCTTGAGTAAAATATTTATAACTGAAGATGTCTAAAATATTTCTCAAGAAGTAAGTAACATCAAAATCATAGCACATTTTTCCCCACAAAAAATGGCAAACGGCGAGCATCCAACAAAGGCGATGCGGGAGAAATCCACTAAACCAATCTAACAAAACTAGATTAATATTAATTCATCTTAAGACTAATCTCACTTAATACGAATTTAACTAAGTTAAATAGTACTAATCTAACCTCCTAAGCATAATTAACAACATAATCAAGGATTAGAGAGTTAACTCACCGGAATTTGACGGTGGTGGATTCACGGTTACGGCAACGTGATAGCAATAAGATCCCACAACTACCAGGTCTCCAACAAGGGCCAACCAATGGAGGAAAAGGCCCAACAAGCCTTCAGCCAAGGCTGAGATGCTGTTCTGGGTTGCTAGCCTCTGTTCGGTTCTGCAGGGCTGGTCTCAGCTTGTGGTGTGCCGGTAGCTGAGGGGTGGTGGCTGCGGAGGGTGCTCAGTGAGGGAGCTGTGGCTAGCGTGAAGTTGGATGGGGCTGCTGCAAGTGGCGTTGATGGATGGGGGAGGTGATGGGGGCTGCTTGGTGGATATGGCCGTGCAAAGGAGTTCTGGTGGTGCTGCTGTAAAATGGTGGAATGAGGTGAACGGTGATGGGTGGAGGCGTGCAACAAGAAGGGGATGATAATGGAGGGAATCGCGGGGGAGCAGAAGGAAAGGGGAATGGGGACGTGACCTGGCGTGGGTAGAAGAATAGAGAATAGAGGAAACAACGTGGGGGGAGGGAGGCGTGAGGAAGAAGCTAGGGAAATGGAGCTGTTCTGCCGGTGGTGAGGGGGCTGAACGTGAGAGATTGGGAGGAAAGAGATGGGAGAGAGAGGGAGAACCATGAAGTCAAGAAGGCCACCAATCAAAGCTTAGGCCAAAATATCAACCCATCAATGCAAACCCCTAAAGTCTTTGGCCACCAAAGTCTTCTTGCCAACCAATGAGAAAATTGCTCTTATTTCTCACCATTAATGCATTTTTGGGCAGCAAAATCCTTCTTTTTCCCTTGATATGAATTTCCGTTTCTTTTCCAAATTGTCTGAATCGATTTTTCCATAGAATTTCGGACTTGACAAAATTTCTCCGAAAGATGAGACGATATCCTAAAAATAAATTGTGTAACGCTCAAACGTTCGATTCCCAAAACCGAGTTCAATTTCGTGGTTAAAATCGACCGAACGTGATTTTAGTACAACCTAACCTATCGGGTAGCTTTTAAGGATTTTAGCGCATTTAACCCATGGTCAATAATTTTTTATCCATGTTTGTGCATCTCTGACTCGTAGGCGACTCTCGGTTGTCAAAAAAATCGCAAGGTTTCAATTACGTGTCCCGAGTACAAAATTGACAGAAAATCGGATTAGTGCTATTCGACGCGAGTTTCACAATCATGCAGAATCACCCACAATTCAATTACGTGTTTCCGTTGATTCGACCTATATCCGATCACTCATCGATTATAATGGTGCTGTATTGACTCTTGCCGATTATTACGGTCGAGCAATCGATTTCTGATCGAATTTTTAAATTTATTGCGTTTATATCCCATAACGGCTTCGCCTAATAAATTACACAACTCATGAGTGGTAGCTTAGAGTAAAATGACCATAGACGCGTCAACGAAATGCCTATTTCATATTATCGAGACAAGGTCGAATTTAAGAATGTCACACCTTCCTCTCCTCTTCCTCTTGATCTCTGCTTGCTCTCAGTCCTCGTTTCAATCGTTCACCACGTTGCCTCCAGCCCTTCCTCCCTCGTAGCCGCAACTGATAGTGCTAGTATGAACAAAATAAAGGAGTTAGGGAAGAGAATAAGAACACAAGATTTATAGTGGTTCGGCTTAATCCAAGCCTACGTCCACTCTCCCACGCTAACAGCCTCCTTGGCTGGATTCCACTATGCAATCAACAAGAGATTACAACTTCGAGTGCAAACACTTAGTAGTAGATCACACTATCTCACTAAGTCACTCTTTTGGTATTTCTCTCACGATTACAAACGTTTAAGCTCTCCAAAGACAAGTGTATGAACAAAGATCGCTCAGACTTTGGAATTATAAATTCTACGCTCTATCTCTTACTTGCTCATCGGTCCATGATCTCCTTAAATACTCCTCCACTTCCAAACTACCCGTTGGACAGCATCCCGGAGAATCGTCTTCCAATATACCCATTGGACAGCTCGTATCTAGAAGATTTGGTAGCCGTTGAGTGACAAAGGTAGAATCCCAAATTGATTCCGATCGCCCATACAAACGAAATCTTGGTTTCCATAAGTAAAGCTTCTTCGTATATAAAGTCCTTGTCTTCAAGATCCAATCGTCAATCAAATAGATTGAATCAATCAAGTCAATCTTGATGTGGAATCCAAACCAGATCACTAGCCGTTATATAATTGGGCTTGAGTTACGTTACGTCGAATTCTGGATGTAAAGTCTGAGAGTCTTTAGACTTTACAATCTGAGTCTAAGTTGCGATAGACTTTGCAATCTGGGTCTGAACACCGTCTGAATAAGTTCAGCTAGAGTCTGTCTTCTGGTTCAGCTTCAGCATAGAGTCTGTCTTCTGGTTCATCATTCACGTTCAGTCTGGAATTAGTCAGAGTGAGCAGACTTCTGATGTAGAACAGACTTTGACACTTGAGTCTGGCAGTCTTCAGACTTTGAGTCTTGAGTCTGGCAGTCTTCAGACTTTGACACAGAAGTCTGGAAATCTTCAGAATATACTTTGGACATATGTTACGTTCAGTCTTCTGGCCTTGATAATATCCTTTACATGTTCTATCATTTGCATGGTCTATTACTCAACCATCAAACATGTTAGTAGCCTTTGATTTATTTTGTCATCTTCAAAACATCATAAGGGATTTCCCTAACAATCTCCCCCTTTTTGATGATGACAAAACAATCTCTGAATATGCAGATTTGTAAACATGCTTTTACTAATTTAAATCAAAGGATATCAGAAGATAACAAATAGATTGAGCATAACATTATATAGAAAAATAATCGCAGCTCAATATTATGCCATTGATAATATAATATCAACCAATCAGCACATATGCATATTCATATATTCTCCCCCTTTTTGTCATAATCAAAAAGCGATAATAATGGATTCACGTAGAGAATATAAAATGATAACAAACGTGTCTTGCATGAATCACAATCAGCTTTTATAAAGTAAGTCGAATATTAAAGATATGCAATATAGCTCACTTCGATCATATTAGCAAATATCCAATAAAAATCACGGATGCATCATGAAATTCACGTACCATTTTTGTCATAATAAAATGATAATATCAATACAAGATTTATCAATGACAAAAAGTAATAAAAGATGCACTAACCGGATTTTTTAGAACAAATTCTGACACATTTACCTTTCCTTCCATCCATAATAAGATCACGATCAATCCAAAAAGATTTTTCCATAATTGATCAAAGCTCCCCCTCAATTTGTTGCCTTTTGAGATGATCACGATTCTTTTCCTTTTCTTTTGGATTTGCTTTCTCCCCCAATTGTCGCAAGAGATATTTTCTGATTGCACCAAAATCTGCGTAGATTTGCAATCATCCTTCCCTTAAAGAATTTCCTGCAATCAACTTATTTCCCTTTTTGGTATCCATCAATTTGGATCCTTCCTTGACGTTAGAGCAAAATAGAAAATCTCCATAATCAAATATTCTTTCTTAATTCATCGTAACAAAGTATTCAAAGAAAGAATATTATGCACAATGATATTTTGAAAAATAAATTCTCACTTAGTCATAGTACAATAAAATCAGGGAGAATGAAATCCTTGAATATCTCAGAAAAAAAAATATCTTGCAAAATTAGTATAACGTAGAATCGGATTTTTACTTTGCAAAATATGACAATTTGAGAGCATAAAATTAAATCAAATAATCTGAATTATCTCAAATAATCACACGTACTAAATCAAATCTTAACTCACAAATCACAAAAATAAATCATACGATTCTTTCTTCCATAAAGCAAAATATGATCATTATAAAATCTCAATCAACCAAGGATATATCGAATATCAAGCATAATGAGAATTATTGCCCAAATCAAATTGAGAATAAAAAATTCCTTACCAAATCCTCTTTCTTCTTTCTTCTTTATATCCTGCAAAAATAACTTATCTTTTCTTTGGTACCCATTTTTTCTTGGGTCCATGAGAGTTAGCAGAATATGTTGCTTTTATCCAATTTTTCTTAATAGGTCTCCAGACTTGAGAAAGATCTTGTTGCCTAAGTCGAGAATTCTCCTTTTTAGTTCAAAAATCTTTTAAGAGAAGATTTGAGATTTGAACAAAGTTCATTTATATACTTTGAAACTTTGAGAGGAATTTTTGAATTGCTTACCTCGATTTCCTTATCGGATTCTGAATCTGTGTCCGAGTCAGACTTTGATTCTGAGTCTGTGTTTGAATCAGACTCTGGTTCTGAGTCTATGTCTGAGTCAGACTCAGATTCTGAATGTGCCGTCAAGCATATATTTTCTTGCTCATCATCTTCTTTCATGATTCTTTTCTGGTCATTATGCTTGTATTGACTTCTTCCATCGAAGTTCCTTCCTTTTCTACTCAGCTTTTTAAATTTCTTGACCATAAAGGCAAGTTCTTCATCGTCCATGTCATTTTCTGAGTCTGTTTCATCAAAAACAGCATTAGATATTAAAGCAATGGACTTCTTACCTTCGGGATCTTTGTCATTAAGTTGTTCCACTTCATAGGATTGAAGAGTGCCAATCAATTCATCAACGGAGAGTGGCATAATCCTCTCGAGTCTCCCGGATTGAGGTCTTGACATGATTCCAATCTTTTGAGAGACCTCGCAAGAGTTTGTTGACCTTCATCGGGGTAGAAATTTGCTGACCTTGATATGCTAAACCATTTACAATTTCTGTAAAACGGCTGAACATATCTCCAATTGACTCTCCTTGCTTCATCTTGAATGATTCATATTGGCCAAGCAAGAAGTTTACTTTTGTCTCTTTTACACGATCAGTCCCTTCATATGTAACATGAAGTCTATCCCAAACTTCTTTTGCTGTTTCACATGAAGAGATTCTATTATATTCAGCATGAGACAAAGCGCAATATAAAGAATAAATTGCTTTCGCATCAAAAGCTTCTCTTTTGGACATCTCCGTCCGAGACATAGGAGCGGGGGTTTTGTTTCTTTGTCTTTGCCATTCTTATTTGATGTAGACGCAGCAATGGGGTTGATTCCTCTTTCCACAACATCCCATTGTAAGAGATCTCTGGATCTTAGGAATGCTTTCATTTTATTCTTCCATACGTCGTATTCCTTTCCATCAAAATATGGTGGCCTTGTGTTGCTTTGCCCTTCCATAAGTCCTGGTGCCAACATACTAGCCATAAAGAATCTTTAGCTCAAAAGTAAAAACACTTTTATAAATCGAGCACTTGGCTCTGATACCAATTGATAGTGCTAGTATGAACAAAATAAAGGAGTTAGGGAAGAGAATAAGAACACAAGATTTATAGTGGTTCGGCTTAATCCAAGCCTACGTCCACTCTCCCACGCTAACAGCCTCCTTGGCTGGATTCCACTATGCAATCAACAAGAGATTACAACTTCGAGTGCAAACACTTAGTGGTAGATCACACTATCTCACTAAGTCACTCTTTTGGTATTTCTCTCACGATTACAAACGTTTAAGCTCTCCAAAGACAAGTGTATGAACAAAGATCGCTCGAGACTTTGGAATTATAAATTCTACGCTCTATCTCTTACTTGCTCATCGGTCCATGATCTCCTTAAATACTCCTCCACTTCCAAACTACCCGTTGGACAGCATCCCGGAGAATCGTCTTCCAATATACCCATTGGACAGCTCGTATCTAGAAGATTTGGTAGCCGTTGAGTGACAAAGGTAGAATCCCAAATTGATTCCGATCGCCCATACAAACGAAATCTTGGTTTCCATAAGTAAAGCTTCTTCGTATATAAAGTCCTTGTCTTCAAGATCCAATCGTCAATCAAATAGATTGAATCAATCAAGTCAATCTTGATGTGGAATCCAAACCAGATCACTAGCCGTTATATAATTGGGCTTGAGTTACGTTCTGTCGAATTCTGGATGTAAAGTCTGAGAGTCTTTAGACTTTACAATCGAGTCTAAGTTGCGATAGACTTTGCAACTGGGTCCGAACACCGTCCGAATAAGTTCAGCTAGAGTCCGTCTTCGGTTCGGCTTCAAAGATAGAGTCTCGTCTTCCGGTTCATCATTCACGTTCGATCGGAATTAGTCGAGTGAGGACTTCCGATGTAGAACAGACTTTGACACTTGAGTCGCGGTCTTCAGACTTTGAGTCTTGAGTCTGCGCGGTCTTCGACTTTGACACGAAGTCTGGAAATCTTCAGAATATACTTTGGACATATGTTCCGTTCGGTCTTCCGGCCTTGATAATATCCTTTACATGTTCTATCATTTGCATGGTCTATTACTCAACCATCAAACATGTTAGTAGCCTTTGATTTATTTTGTCATCTTCAAAACATCATAAGGGATTTCCCTAACAGCAACCTCATCGCCGATCCATCGCAACATCACAATGGCGGCTCTCGCCTTAGTCTCTACTCTTTCTCTTGCCGTCTCTCGCCATCTCTCGCCATTGCGGGCTTGTTGTCACTCGCAGCCTCGTCTCTGCTCCCTCGCCCTCGCCTCCACCCGCCATTGTCTTTCAAACACGCATGTCAAAATGTGTCGAGAAAAGTTGATCACGTGTCGAAAAATCCGACATGCATTGACCGCGTGTCCGAGCGTGTCAACGTGTCCCACACATGTCGGACACGGCACAGAAGCATGTGCAATGTGTCCGTGTTTCATAGTTTGAGAGTGCCTTCAAGCCGTATGTATGGTACATGGGCCCTCCGGTGTTTCATTTTAGATAATTGAATCTTCTAAAATTGTTTCTTGTCGAGAACAAAAAGTATTTGTGCCAAAATAATAGTTGCTGAGGAAAAAAAAATGCCTATGACACGGAATTGATCTTAATACTATTTCTATAGCACCTAACCAAATCAACCTACGTTAGGAGAGATAATTATCAAATGATTACTAAATTTATTATATAGATATTAATTTAATATTAATTTTTTTAATTTTGTTAATATAATTTTAAAACTTTTGTGTGAAATTTCGATATAATCTTTTTGGCCAATTGCCGCAAAAAACTGCTAACGTCACATCTAATTGTTACCAATCATCCTACATCTTTTCTCGAAATGACATCTTATGTGGACCACAGCATCAGTAATTAACAGGAAGAATTATATCTAAATGTCGAACACAAGTTTAAGATTACATTGATAAAATTGAAAAATTTAGAACTGAATGAACACCTGCATGATGGATTTTATGCTAAGTTGGTAATTTTCCCCACATTAAGATCACTTTTTAACACTAGAAGGCAATATATTAGGAAAGACGCGTAGAATATTTGTGGAGGTAATTAAAGTGAGACCATATGCATCATATACTCTTCCATGGTTCCACATATTTTATAAAGATGAGCCCCAGTGCCTTTTCCTCAGCAACGGCGTCCCCGTACAAAGGAACGCCAAAATGAACTTGTTACATGTGAAGATCAATGTTATTCATGTGAACCATACTCGCATCCCTGCTTACCTTTAATCGATGGGTGACACAATCAAATTCACCTATTACGTGTGATTTGTTGTTTCGTAACGTTATTAATTGTTAGTTATCTTAGTGTTATTTTGACTTTTTAGGGTTTCTTCCAATAAAATGTTAATCAATTAAAGGTAACTGCACCAAAGTAGTTTAATGGCAAGTTTTGGTATACATAGCTCGAAATATTAATCCGCAAGCAGTGGACCTGATTATGTGAGGGTTTTAATTTATTGAGGAATTATGCTGCACCTTAATGGGCATTATTAGCTCAATACCCTTTAAAAAAAACCCTCAACTTTAAATTCATTCCCAATTCTAACCTAAACTTTTTTTTTTTGTCTGAATAGATATCACCAAATTTCATTCAATTCACAGAAATGCCCACGCATAAAAAAAAATGCCCATTGATTCTTAAAAATTATAACATTAGCACCACATAAATGTTCATTATCCGTGTTTTCATCAACACCCTTGCATTTGTATAGAATAACAATAGCCTCTTGGTGGTGATAATTTTAAAAAAATCAAAGGCAACTTGTGGATGATGAGTTAACGGAGCAAATTTGGAACCACATTGGAAAGTTGATGAACTTTTTCTTCTTCTTTTTTTTTACGGAAAAAAATTCCTGATAGAATTGAGATTGAATTTAAAGTTGGGTTTCTAAGGAATTAGGCCGGGCATTATTATTACACATGGTGTATCTTCACAATATAAAAGAAATGGTAAGCTATGTAGGTTTCAATGCCTTGAAACTGTGAAAGAAGTAGGAGTTCGCTAAATTTTTCTGCCTGGACAACATCTCCCTTTTTAATATTTAGTAAAGGGAAAATGACACAAATGGGTCTTGAACATTGACCAAATGTACAATGCGGTTCATGAACTTTTAATTTGTTCAATATGATTATTGAATTATAGCCCAATGTGCAATGTGGTCTCTTAACATTTGTCACATATTTAATTTAGTTCTTGGACTATACGAAAAGGTTCAATATTGTCCCTAAAATTAAATTGATGGGAGGACAACATTGAATATTTTCATATAATTCAACAACTAAATTGAATATGTATCAAAAGTCTATAGATCAATTCAAGGACCACATTGAATAAATTATAAGTTCGTGGACCATATTAAATATTGGGCCAATGTTTATAAACCATTTATATTATTATTCCTTTAGCGAATGGTTGACATGTTTACAAAGGCACTTGTATGGAATGCTTGAAACTGTCCATGCTTATTTTCCCCAAGAAATTATGGTTAAAACGCATTGTGAGCAATTCTTCTAGTAGTTACTCCAATGTTGGATCATGAATATGCCTCGATGACTTTTTTCTTGGGATGACTTCAAATAGGTGTGGGGTCTAAGTCTGCCCCCAAATTTGACTGGAATCTCTTGATCCCGCTTTTGCTCTTGGATTTTAGCGGCTCTGAATCCGCTTAAGTTATTTACGAAGACTTAAATATTGAGCTGCTGACGATAGTCTACATTCTTTTTTTTTTTTCCGGTCGAATACGACAGACTACTTGACAACGTCGAATATGATACCTCCCGCAGGCTGACAATGAAGGACCCGCAAATTGCGGACTACTTCATTCCCCCAAGAAATAAACAACAGATAATCATTTATAGAGAGGATGTTAATATTTAGGGAAAATAACACAAACGATTACTTAATTTTGACTCAATATGCAATGTGATTTTTGAATTTTTAATTTGTTAAATATGATCCTTGAATTTTAGTCCAATATATAATGCCATACATGAAATATATAATTTATAAACTATATAAAAATATTTAATGTTATCTTTTCATTAATTCAAGTTCATTGACAATATTAAACATTTTCATATAATTCAGTGACTAGATTGAACATATATTATAAGTTTATGGACCACATTAAGTAAATTAATAGTTAATTAACGATATTACATATGAATGATATTGCATATTGAACCAAAGTTCAAAATTCATTTGTGTCTTTATCCTTGATATTTATAATCTACATGGACCTTTCATAAACTAGTAAAATTCGATTGTAGGCATATATGATAACAAAACAACATATTTTGTACTAACAACTATAATAATACTTGGTATTATGCAATTGACCGAGTTAAAAATGGCGACTATTCAAAATTGATGACTTGCTTTCACCGTACACTACTTCAGCAATAAGAAACGGTAAATCTTGCAGTGCCGCGTATTTCTTACTTCTCATCACGACCGACATTGAATAAGAAATAGAATAGCTGGACTGCCAACATGTGAAGTCATTAATTTATTTCTGGTAATAATTCTCATTAAATTTAATTCCCGATTCTTCAAAACAAGCCCCGCATCAACACTCCCAACAGCTCCTTATAAATGAAAATTTAAGACCAGTCTCTCGAGCAAAGAGAGAGCTAGAGTTCAATCATATGACACAACTTCACTTGGACAACGCCAAGTATCTACACAAGCTTCGCTTCTGCAAGTGTGTGCCTCTAGTGAGCAAACATGGAGGGAGAGATCAGCAACTTCGTCATGGTGTGGACCTTGGTGGTGATATCACTCACCTATTGCCACACCATCGGTCAAACCGTCCCTACAGGAACCAAGAGGCTCTTGGCCATTTCACCGGTCATTGGCCTCTTCTTCATGCTCCCTATACGCCTCACCACCATCTCTCTTGGAGGCCTCACTTCATTCTTCATCGCTTGGCTTTCCAACTTCAAGCTCATCCTCTTTGCCTATGGCAAAGGCCCATTGTCGTCAAGTCAATCTTGCTTGTTGGCATATTTCATTCCCATCGCTTGCCTTCCCATTAAGATTCACAACCCGATTGAGAGCACCAAAAATGAAGAACACCCATGTTCGGAGATCAACGAGCGAGGCCTCAAGTCGCCGATGAATTATGCCATTAAGTGCTTGGTGACAGTTGCCTTTTTGCCCGCCTATGAGAGGAAGGATCGTGTTCATCCGGTGATGATCAACTTGATGTATTGTGTGCATGTGTACGTCGGATTGGAGGTGTCCCTGGCTGTGGTCGGAGCCATGGTCCGAGCACTTGTCGGCGTCAGGCTTGAGCCACAATTCGAAGAGCCGTATCTCTCGACCTCACTACAAGACTTTTGGGGGAGGAGATGGAACCTCATGGTCACAAATATACTTCGGCCTACCGTATATTTACCTGTCAGGTCAGATGCTAATTTTTCTTCTTTTTTTTTGGTAAGATCCAAATATTTTCATCGTTGACTATTGTGCTGAATTGAATTTCGGATCATTTTGATATGGATCGATTAGCTTTTACTGGTAGTATATGTGAATATCCGACACTCATAGAACGGTTTTGATTAAATGTCTATGTATATGCTTATTCTTGAGTAATCGTTGACTAGGTTTGAGTCAAACATAGGGGAAAAAGTACGTGGTTCCATTATGTCTGTCATATATGATTACAAAATGAATCTACGTAATATCTTTTTACGTGTACGTCAAGTCTTACCTATCGACAAAAAAAACAAAAGCCAAGTCTTACCTATGAAACATTGACGATTAACTGAATTATACAATTGTATACTATCTAATGGACTATTAGAAAAAAAAAATTCTATAGATGGTAGACATACTAAGGCTTCACACCAAAAAAATATTATCCATTCACTTAAATTATACACTTGCAATTTGTCGAATCCATTGCCTGTCTTATTATAAAAAGAAAGATGAGTGTATTAAAAGTCATAAAACTTGTTATGAAAGTACAATTAAGTCCTAAAATATTCAAAAAGTGTAATCAAATCCTAAAACTTATTATGAAAATATAATCAAGTCCTACAACTTTCCAAAAGCTTAATCAAGTCCTAAAACTTATTATAAAAGTGCAATCAAGTTATAAAATTTTCAAAATGTTCGATCAAGGGAAGGATTTCATTAGACTAATTTGACAAGTTTTGGAACTTTAATTACACTTTTTGAAAGTCATAGGACTCAATTGTACCTTTGTGTCAAACCTTATTATTTAATTGCATTTTTTGAAAGTTTTAGAATGCAATTGTACTTTTATGATAAATTTTAGAATTTCCAATATGCTTATTTTAAAAAGAATTCAAAATATGATACATTCTTCTCTTCCTTGTCTTATACCAGGTCCATTTCCAGCCGTGTGATTGGAAGGATGTGGGCTCCACTGCCGGCATCATTCGCGTGCTTCCTGGTCTCGGGCCTCATGCATGAGCTGATTTTCTACTACATTGGACGTAAGGAGCCAAGGTGGGTGGTCACCTCCTTCTTCCTCATGCATGGCCTCTGCGTGGCCATCGAGATCGCCGCCAAGAAAGTGTTCGCCAACAAATTCCGTCTGCCCAGGGCAGTTTCGGGACCGATGGCGGTCGGTTTCATCCTCACGACGGCGTTGTGGCTGTTCCTACCGGCCCTATTGTGGTGCGACGCTGAGGAGAAATCACGTGGAGAGGCCATGGCGGTAGTTGACTTTGTGAAGGAGACTTGGAGTGTTGCGAGACTTAGCTCTATCACAGTGATAAATACATCAGAAGTGTCATAACTTTCGTACGATACTCAAATGAGTACTATTTCCTGCAAATTATCCCACGTGGATTTTTATTAATTTCCCATTTCGATGTGATTTTTTTTTTTTACTATTTATGAATTTTTATTAATTTCCCATTAAAGTGATTGATGTTTCAAATTTGTGGCACTCAAGTGAACACCGTATACTTATCCTAAAAATGCTTATACATATGTCCATTAAAGGAGTAATTATTTAAATTTTTTGGAATATTATTAATTTAGTCTTAAACTTATTATACATATGTCAATTTTGTTTAAATTTTCAATTTTGTCAATATAAACCTACACATTTGCATGACATTTAAATGTAATTTTTCTTACCAATTACCATTGCAAATTGCAATGTAGAATCAACAAATTGCCCACATTAGCAGGTCACTTAAGATGACCAGAGATGACTAGACGTCACGTTTGCGATTTTCAATGGTAACTGGCAAGAAAACTTTGAAATATCGCCTAAAATTTAAAATTATATTGACAAAATTGAAAAGTATGACTGATTAAGTGGAATATTAGTTGTTGACAAGAAAATAATGACAAATGTAATTGTATCATAAGAAAATCCAATCAAACCATAAGCAAATCCATATTTTTTTGTCAATTCTAAATGTATCAGACTTTCCAAAGAACGAGAAGAAAAAATGTAAGAAATAATCTTAAATCTGGGACATGCAAGAGATATTGTGGTCAATTTAAGGTAATAGGGGCGTTGGAAGTCAAACAATGGATGGAAAAATCGTGAGTCTTTAAGCATTTATCCTTTTCACATGATTGCTAATATAAATGTTCAACCTAACCTATTTATTTATGTTTGAGTTTATGCGAATATAATAAGGAGAGAATATGATGATTTTCTTGAGTCAAGGGTCGTACGATGGTTGTGAAAAAGGAGAGGTGAGGAAGAAAATTTATAATCAATACTCTATGTATTAGTACATAATAATTGTTTTGAAGATATTTTGATTTCGATTTTTGTCAAATATTAATTTAAAATATTTTGGATTTTATATGCAATGGGCCTCATTTATGAGAAATACCTAGTTATATATATATGACACCAATTTCTATCATGTCTTATAAATAATTAATTAATGCAATTATTTGTCTACATTGGACCCTTATGGTAAAGTTTAGAGGGACGGTTGCATTGATTGGCCCCCTCCCCAAACTTTTCAATTATAAATAAAAGTGCTTTGGATAAGGAGAGTAGGAGTGTCATTACTTTCATATAGAACTTACTTGAGTGCCACATAGAAGTAAAATTTATCATTTGAGTGTTATTCCCGG
The DNA here is from genome assembly GCA_014182375.1 of Eucalyptus virginea. Classification (NCBI taxonomy): domain Eukaryota; kingdom Viridiplantae; phylum Streptophyta; class Magnoliopsida; order Myrtales; family Myrtaceae; genus Eucalyptus; species Eucalyptus virginea. Next base: position 11,537,961 of record CM024522.1, read on the forward strand.
CAAATTGTCCAATAAGGATTTTTTTATTAATTTTCAATTTCAAGTTGAATTTTTTTTGAATTTTTTTATTAATTGTCTATGTCAACACCAACAATACTACGTAAGACAACTGACGTCCATGTCGGATTTTCTGACGAGGCAAATCACCAATGTCACTTAAGTGATTGATTTTTCAAATTTGTGCCACCTAAGTGAGTGAAAAAAAAAGTTTCGACACTCAAGTAAGCACTGTGTAAAAATTATGGCACTTCTAGTATACTTATCACATCCATTATAATAGCGAGTAGGTGAATGTACTAATTGTAGACATCAAGCGTACTTGTTAGATATTTGACGCTATTCAAATCACTGGTTATTTATAAAATAAAATAAAAATATTGAAATGTTGTTTATTTTTAATGAAAAATTATCTAAAAAATTCTAAAATTATTGCAATTTTGTCAATTTAGTCTTAAACCTTTTAATTTTACCAATTGAGTCCTAAACATATTCATATTTTGCCAATTAAGTTCATTCGGCCAATTTTGATAAAATAAAATAAAAAATCGATGAATGAACGTTGGTTGTCTAACATGGCATTGAACAAAGGTCACCTGGCCCTTACCAACAGAGGATGAGGATCAAGACATCCTCATTGATAACAAATAAAGGCTGAGATGTCTTCGCCTGGCCTCACCCATTGGGCGAAGCCATAGTGGCCACCTATGTAGCACCGACACGCAACACGACACGAGTGTCCGACACGACACGACACGACACGTCGACACATCATTTCTAAAAATAGAGAATTCCGACACGTTGCGACACGTTGAATATTAAATGAATATTTTTTATTTTTAATTAATTTGATTCAAATTCATAAATAATTAATTAATTAAAAAAATCCTATAATAAATTTACACTAATAATATTAATAAATCAATTCATTTGAAATTCGAAAGATATATTCATAATTAATGTGAAAAATATTTTTAATTTTAACAAAAGTTATTGATAAAACTAATAATTAATAAAAAAAATTAGAATCAATTTATTTAAATAAATTCATGATTTTTTATAATGATCAAAATTTATCATTATTCAAAATTCAATACTTTTACTTTTCGAAATTATTTTTCAATTTCATTTATTTAATTTTTCTATAAAAAAATTCCCAAATCCACTCTTTCTTTCCTTTGTCCATTTCCCTCCACCCCAAACTTATTTTACCTTTTTCCCTCCCAAAGCCACTAACAGACAGGCTGTCAGCCTCACTTCCCCTCCCCCAAAACTCAAAAGACACACCATCGTCCCCCTCTTTTTATTATTTTTCATTCTCTTGTCACAAACCCTAGCGACCCTCTTTTTCCTCCTCCTTCTACTGCTCGCACAAAAACACCAGACCAAGAGTCCAAGACAAACACGCAGACAGCAGACCTCGCTCCCCTCTTTCGCACCTCGTAACGTTTCTCAGCTTCTGATGATGGAGCGGACGCGACGCCGAGGAGGAGGAGGAGATGCCATCGCCGCCCCCTCGGGCCCCGATCCCTTCCTCTTCTCTTCCTCTCTCTCGGCCGTCGCTCACCGTCGCTCGCGGCCTCTACTCCCTCCCCCTCCCTCGCCTCCACCCGGAGTATTCCGGACACGCGTCGACACGCATGTCGAGAAAAGTTGACTGCGTGTCCGAGCGTGTCAACGTGTCCGACACGCTCCGACACGTGTCGGACACGACACAGAAGCACGGGCAACGTGTCCGTGCTTCATAGGTGGCCACAAGCGAGGCAACCTTGCCTAGATTTGGGCAAGGTGGCCCTGCCCACGATAATATGGGCGAGAGCCATGCCTAACTGGTCACAATCAAGGGCTAGACAGCGCTCATCGACCACAGTTGTTAAATAAAATAATTAATAAAAGATTCAAAAAATAAAATATTATATAAAAATATCAATGTTCGCGCCAACCGTACCACATAAGGTGAATAGCATCTGCATCAACTATTTCCGGTCAAAATTAACCAAATGGACTCAACTGACAAAATATGAAAATGTTTAAAATTCAATTGACAAAATTATAAGGTTAAGATTTATTTGACAAAAGTGTAATATGTGACATCCTGATTTTCGAGTCTAAATTTGATGAGATGAAATGGGCTTTTCATCAACGTGCTTATGGCCTTATTCTCTGAGAGGGCCTCTCACGAGATAACTAACTTATCGAGTGAAACTATTAAGGAATTTTAACGCAATAGAATTGAGAATTCGACCAGGAAACGACTACTCGACCGTGTTAATCTGCAAGAGTCATTACGGCACTGTCAAAAATCGATCAAAGACCAGAGATAGATCGATTCGATTGAGATACGTAATCAGAGTATGGGTGATTTCACCTGATTGCAAAATACTCGTCGATTGGCACTAGACCGATTTTTCTATCGTTTTGGTACCCGGTGCCCGTAATTGATGCCTCGAGATTTTCACGACAATCGAGAGTCGCCAATGTGTCGAAGATGTACAATGTGACTTGAGATAAATCGATCACGGGTCAATTGCACCAAAAATTCCTAAAAGTTACCTGGTAAATTAGGTCACGCTAAAAGCGCGCCGGATTGAAAATAACCGCGAATTTGAACCCGATTTCAGAAATTGAAAGTTCTACGGTGTCACGATCTATTTTAGGAATGTTGACTCATCCTTCGAGGTTTTTCGGAGATTCTGAGATTTTTGCGGAAAATCGATTCAAACGTCGCGGAAATAACAGAAATTCGTACGGGCTGAATTTAAAGGAGTTTTAACTTTCAAATCGAGCCATTTGGCAATGGGCACCTGCAGAAATGGTATGGGTTTTTTTTTTTGAGGAAATTGGACATCAAATTTGGAGAATTTTGAGGAAATTGAAGCATATTTTTGGTGAAATTCGGAAGAGAGACATTTTTGGGCATCAAAATTTAATACTTGTGGTATTAAATTTTTAAGAAAGAAATGGGGATCACCGTAGGATAAGAAGGAAGACTTTTTGCACCCATTTCATGATGAAATTGGAGATATTTTACTAGATTTTTATCTCTCCCCTCCTCCACCACCTTTGAAGAGTCCAACCCCCTCACGTTTTCCCTGATCTTTCGCATACCCACTCAATCGATTCCCTCCCCTCTACGGTTCCAATTTCCGTTCTTTCACTTGAACCGCTTTTGGTCTTCTTTCATTTGCTCTCATTCCTTCGATGTTTCACCCTTCCACCGAGCGGTTGTTTGCTGCCACGTTCGGTCAATCGGGGAGCCTCTCCACCGGTGGGTTGACCCCAGCAAATTCCACGCCTCCAGCGAAGATCGAAGCAAGCTGCAGCTGTGTCTCTGTCCGCGTGAAGCCCAAGCAAGTCCACGTTCAACCTCTTGCAGCTGCTCGATGATAGCCACCGAAACTTCTTGAAACTGCCACACGTCCTCAATTTCGGTTTGTTCAGTCAACCTGCCAGCCCCTCGGTGAATTTGTTGACCGAGCAACCTTCATCCACGCGGCCAACGTCCGAGACACCACCAGCGAAGCTGCATCCGTCAGTGTCTTCAGTCGCGTGTCTCCTTCGGTCGATCTTGCTGTTTCCTCAGTTGGATTGTTGACCGACGCCGCTCCTCAGTCGCGTGTCCCTCGGCTGCCAGCGAAGCCGTGATTTTGCCCCGAAGACTCCCACGCTCGAGCAAAACCAGCGTCGTCGCCCTCGGGCTGCCCACGATCAGCCAGCGAGCCCGTGAAGCCCAGCAGTTTCAGCCCAGCAAAGTCCATCAAGCTCAGCCCATTCGAAGCCAGCAGAATTTAGCCCAGCAGAGCCCATGCGAGTTAGCCCATTAGTTGGGTTTAGTTCGGCCCATCTCCAAAGTTAGCCCACAGATTCAGCAAGCCCAATTCCAGCAAGTCAGTTGAAGCCCAGCCCAAGTTCAAAAGCAAATCTCAGATTTGGGCTGAGATTTGTTGGGCCCGTTTTAGGCCCGGTCCGAGTTTGTCGACGCCTTCGAAAATTCAAATTTCAACCGCCGTCGCGCCGTCGTCGCAGTGAACCGGTTTTCGCGATACACCGGTGAGTTTATACTCTAAACTCTACTTAGTAGGCTAATGACGTTTAAGAGGTGTTTAGATTTATTTTATTAGGAATTAGGTGGTTAGTTAGATTAAATTAGAAATGTAATTATTTAATTGAGCATGTTAGATGGTTAGCATGGTTTAGCTAAGGCCTAAATAAATTGTACTATTTATCTAGAAGGGTTCGGGAATTTCTCCGAGTCCGTATTGGTTATTAATTTAATGATTCTAGCCTAGGTTAGTATTGTTAGAATTTAAATTCATTTATTTAATTAATTTCGGTAATTATTTAATTATTAATTATTTTTCCTGAAATTATACCGGAGAGCATTCGATAGAATTTCGAGCCGATCGCATGATGTGTTTAGTTTCTGCAATTGAATGATGTATTGTTGAATTGAGTGATGATTGTGATATATTGGTATTTTAATTGGAAAATGTCGGAGTTAGGTGTTGACACCGAAAGTGGTCTTTGAGTACCAAATCAGCTTAGGTGAGCATTAATCAGCTTAGGTGAGCATTGATCAGCTTAGGTGAGCAATATAGATCTATAACAGCTTCGAGGAGCATTAACATCATTATAGATCTCTAGTAGCTTCGGTGAGCAATGACAAGCAATAATGCTTTAGCAACTTCAGTGAGCACTTTAGACATCAGCTTTGGCGAGCACTTGTTATTTAGCAGCTTCGGTGAGCAAATTTTAGATATCAACTTTGGGGAACAATGATATATGAGTATATCTATTTAAGCTTAGGCGGGCAGTGTTCGAATCAACATAATATATGGATGACATTGATGGCATGGAGTCGAATGAATCGACTGATTGACGGTGGATTTGAATTGAATTGTTTAATTGAGTATTTGAATTATATTGACCTGCAGAATGGAACTGAGGCAAGGTAAGTTCTCTATGCTAAATGTGTGATTGTGTGGTTAAGACGCTTCTGGGCGTATTTCCCTCTAATCGGGGTTTAGAGCTTAGACTCGCTAAGATTATATCTCACCCCGTTGTAGGACAACATTTTCAAGGTTGTCGAGTGGAGGACCTGGAGCTGAGAGGAGGCGATCGGAAGCATAGGTCAGTTAAGACCGCTTCTTTTTGGAAGGCCAGTCTTTTGTAGTCTTTTGGCCATAGACTTTTGTACTTAACATTATGTGAATGTAAAAGCATGTTTGTTGTGAATCTGTTGTCCTACTTTTCTACCCCAAGATGGTTATTGTCAGGGGATTTCTTTTCGCTTCCGCATGTGCAATGAAATGGAAAAGATCGGCGACTCGTCCTAGGAAAAGTCGCAAATTATTATCGACCAGAGAGGGATGAGCGCGTGCTCGAGGATCGGGGTGTAACATAATAAGTGTAGGACATTTTGGACAATTTTCTTATTTTTAATACAAGATTTTTGAGGTTTAGGATCGATCATTATCATTCCAGTACTAGTATAGAGTAGCCTTCCCCACAACAAATAAAAAAATACCGTCGAGAATCTCCATCAATTCCTAAAATAAACCAAGTCAAATGAACTTATGAAACAAAAGCAATCACAGCTTTTTCAACCTCCTCCGGGGAAGTGGAGGAAGTCGGGGAAGTAAGGCAATTAGTAATGTAGCGATTTAGAGGCTTGGCTTAGCTAATTGTTGTCAAAGTAAACGGTGAATACTCGAGATGTCCTTATCCGATTAACCTTTCAGATTCAGTCCATCCAAATTTAAGAATAACTTTACATCTCGGCAAAATCGAGGGCTTTGATCAGTCTGCATCCCCCAAAAATGCTCACCTTTACCAAAATGCCCCCCACATTCTCTAAAAATCACACACCCATTAAGTAAAACAATTGCTCCCAATTTCTCTCTCCTCTCCGTCTGAGCCACCTCCACCGCGCTGTGCCGCCATAGTCGTTGCTTGCCGTCGTCCCAACCACCGCGAAAAGCCCAGCTGCCACAAAGACGGCCACAGCCACACCGCTCAGCCTCGTATTCTCTCCACTGCAATGCTCATTATTTACCACTTATACTACGTTAATTTTATGTTATGGTTTTTTATGTAAAACATAGTATAAGTAAGATTAATAGTCTTGATAAAATATATTCTTATAGTTAACAACTTGAGCTCTGCATAAGTGAAATATTGGGTTAAACTGATCTTCCGATAAGTCTAAGCAAATCTTACTTCCCACTTCTTTTACTGCTTTACTGAATTGTAGTACAAATAGGAAAAACATAGTTATGATTATGGAATCATAAAGAAGGAATACTGACCATTTAAAAATTATGTTTTTATTCATTTTAAAGTAAACAATATTTGATATCCCTCTGTTGTCCTAAGGGCCTTCAGGGATATTTTAGGCGTAGTCCTGAGAGTGAAAGGTTCCATTGAGCACACAGACGACATGTGTTCTAAAACAAGGAAGAAAGGTCGTAGTGTATGCATTTATGCAGAAAAAAACTAGGAAAATGGGTGAAGTCAGATGAGATTATAACTCAGAGAAGAAAATAGGAGGGAAGTAGTGGGAGAAGTGGCGATACCTGCTTGGTGTCACTTGTTCAAAAAGAATTCAAAAAGGAAGTGACTACCGCTTAAAACAATGCAAGAGGGTAAATAGATGGGCAAAGAAAGGAATATAAGGACATGAGTAAGTTTTCTTCATTACAAAAGATAGATATTACCGTGTTTCATATTGAGATAACGACGTTACGTTCCTTAAATTTTTTGTTTTTAATATTCAATATGATCTCTAAATTATTTTCTTATTATTTATAGTTCTTGAACTTAAAAAGAAAAAAAATCCAATCAACATACTCGTTCCAGAAAAAATTCTAGCAACATTAGATGACGTAGCTATAATTTCTATCAACTTGATGTTTGATTTGTCATATTAGCGGTCCCCGTGATTTATATGTGGCTCTCTCTCTCTCTCTCTCTCTCTCTCTCTCTCTCTCTCATTTTTTTAGCCCAAAATTAATTGGGAAAAAAAGTTTACTTGAAAAAGCGACAGAAAATTCCACTATTATTTTGGCTCGATAAACGCTAATGTGACAATTTGAGTCGGCTTACACTCTTTCCACTCTTCCTTTGATTTAGACAATTCATTTTTTTGTGTTTTGACCATATCATCTCTTGAGGCGTGTATCACTTTTGGTACAACTCTATAAAAGTGGTCTTTTTTTATTATTTGGTCAATGCTTTTTATTTTGTTTTTTTTTTTTTTCCTTGCGGGTCTGACTTTCTTTTTTTTTTAATCTTCTTTTTTTCCACACCTTTAACATCTTAGTCTTTGCTTTTGTAAATTGTCCCTCCTTGTCTTCTCTCTTGAAGGTCATTCTCTTCTTTCTACACCCTCCACTCCCCCTCCTTCTTCCACAAACCCCATCGTACATTGTTTTCTATCTATGATGCCAATCCTATTGTCCTGCACACTTTCACTAGCACCAGCATTGGGCTCACTGGTGACCTCCTTTTTTTTTGGACAAGCACTAGTGACCTCCTTAGCAAGTCTTTTTTCTCACGCAAGCTCTTCTTGCACCATGGAAGGTAATATTGAGAAGCATTGCTTCTCTCCCCCCCCCCCCCCCCCCCCATTTTATATACTTCTCTCCTCTTCTTGCACATGTGAGTGTTTCTAGAGAAAGATAAGGTTTCACCATCATGTGTAGGCATAAAAAGTCAAGGGCGATAGGTGAGCCGTGTCCTTTTAGGTAATATAAAATGTGATTCAAATTAGTGATTTAATTTGATTGTAATTTTCAATGTCGTGTTTGAGTGTTGAAGTAAGTAGTTTGTTGGAGATTGCATGTGCAGGAGAGATTTGTAAAAGAAGAATAAGGAGTGGGAGACATAGAAAGAATAGAATGATCTTCAAGAGAAAAGATAGAGAGGGATGATTCACAAAAATGGAGGACTAATACATCAAAGGCGTGAAAAGAAAGAAGAAGAAGGAAAATGGGACCCGCATGGAAAGAAGAAACAAAATAAAAAGCATTGACCAAATAATTGAAGAAAACATCACTTCTATTGAGTTGTACTAGAAATGGTATGCCCCACAAGAGATGATATGATCAAAACACCAAAAAATGGACTATCTAAATCAAAGGAGAAGTGAAAAAAACATCACCTTGATGATCCATGTTAAGAAAATGCAAGACTACATTAAGCAAAGTTTTGAAAATTTAGGGATTAAATTAAAAAAAAAGAAAAGTTCCGAGATGACATTAAACATCAAAATAAAGTTCGGATATTATACATGTTATTACACCTCTCATTTTCGGCATGTCCATATTTCCACTATCGTTACCTGCACAAGGCCTATGGACTTCTTGTGTGGGCTGAAGGCCCTGGGCCTCTTGGCAAGCCTACAATTGAAAAATGCAACTTGATGTGCCCTTTAACGGATGGCAATGGCTCGAAGGTTTGTCATGTCACTTAATCAGGAAAAAGCAGCATCAAATTACATCGCAATTAATTGTTCCAATTACTGATTCTCGTCTCAATTGCTATGGATATAATTTAGAGACCCGCTAGGGATAAAAATCACTCTCTGAAAAACTAAAGGTTATAAGTTTATAACAATAATGATTCTATATGAATAGGATGTTCTTTAGATATTTATGCAAAAAGCTAAATAGGAAATAAAGTGCGGGTAATTACACTTGTGAGGGTCGGATGCAACATTGGGCCTTGCATTTTTCTTGTGCAATTAATATCACATATTTATGTGATGGAGCCATATGGAAATTGGGGAAGAAGAACATCCCAAGTGGTGGACATGTAAGTACCAACTTCCAAAAGGTATGCTTAAATGTCACATTTAAAAATAAAAATAAAAATTTTGGACATTTAAGTGTCAATTTCAGCAAGATTTGCCAAAAATCCGATGCAAAGTTATTTTTAATAATAAAACTAATCTATGTGGTTGCCGGAAATCCGATGTAACTCATTATTGTCACTTGAGTTCTTTTCTTCTTTGATTTGGACACTCAAATGTACTTTTTAGAAATTTTGATACTCGTGCATCCACCCGTGCCAAGTTTGGTACTCAAGGTGTTATTCTTCTTAGAAATTTGGGTCTCAGCTATTTTTAAAGACCTTATTAACGAGTGCCTTAGAAGACTTTGTTAATTAACCAATTAAAGAGATTTTGCAGTTTTCAGTACATTGACTATTCTCATGTTATGCACAACCAATATTTTGAAATTTGAATTATTCTAGATTAAGTGTACTAAACAAGATTTTTGGAGGCACAAGGATCCTAGTCCTAGCCTTTGTAGACCCAAGTTCGAGTGTCAGGGACTAGGCATGGGCGCGTGGGTCCCGGCCTAGCCTTGATGAACCTGGGCTCAAGCATGGGCATCGGAGTTCGGGGTCTACCTCAATGGACCCAACATGACCACTAGGTCTCCAGCCTTGTCCTCAACGAACCCAGCTCAAGTGCAAAAGATCCGAGCATGAGCACTAGGAACTCAAGCACAGACTTTGCGCACCTGGGCTCAAGGGCTCCAATCACAATTACCGAGGCCCTACACTTCGTCTTTGTGGACCCAAGCCAAGGTGTCTAGGGATCAAACAAGGGCATTAGGGCCTTGGGCTTGGCCTTGATGGGCCCGGGCAGGGGCACCATGATGGATCCTAGATATTGTGACCTAAGAATGAGCATTAGAGTTCTCGTGCCCAAGCGCAGAGTTTCTAGTCAAAGCACCAATACCTATTAATATTTTAAAAAATAACTCTTGATTTATTAAAAGAAATTATTCATACATTTTCCATTGGCTTATTTTCCAATGCAATCCAAATGCCAAAAAATAAGGAAAATGTTTTTCAGAAAACAAATGTACCCTAAGTTTGCTCCATAGCCCATGAAGCTAAGTAATTCTCCAAACTTGCTTACCCAACACAGCTCTATTAAAGGTGATTAAGCCCAAGAAACCCAAGCCTCCTTTGTCCTTCCTTGTTTTGAATAAATCCCTTTGCCTCTAATTTTTCCAACTTTTGACTCCCCGTTTTTTCACTAAGAAGCGGCAATTTTTTGCTCTATAGCACGACATACAGATAAGGGGAATTAAAGATTGACATTGCACAGTAAGGCAAAATTTGAATCACCACCTTTAGTCAGACTTGTTTCCTTGCCTTTGACATCAGATTTTATTTCCACCCTTACAATTTTATATTCACCCTAACAAGGATTCACGCAATTTTGTCTCTTTAATGCTCCTTAATATGAGGGTATTCCCAACTAGTTTTTTGTGTTGTCAATCCGGAGCACGCAATTCATTGGCCATGTTTTCATCTTAATTTCTCATGCCATCCCGAACTGAGGAAAATTCCCAACTTATTTAGATTAATAAACTGACCCATAGCATAACAATAATAGTTCAAGACAGCACCTGCATTTTGACATTCACTGACTTTTTCGTCAAGAAAAAAAAGATGGAATCAATAGCAAACCACAAATGAGCTCGTTTTATTCTTTTACAGCAGAGCAGACGAAAGAAAAGAGATCACATCACACGTCGAAGGGCAGAACAACCTTAAACCCTTCTAATCTTTATTCCTTCGCAGTTGCTTTGTTCCTAACGGCCGTTGCTTCTAAACGTGAATTGTTATGGCCTAATCAACTTTTTATACACACGTTATATATTCGTGCACATCTAACTTTTGCATAATATATAGTGCATGTACACTTCACACTTCTTAAGAAATTGTTTTTCAACGGTCTACGTGATGAACTCCTTGTAGAATGGTAGATGTTTTTCTGACCTTTCATTTTTTTTCCAACACGTGAGTTACCGTAGGAGGCATCACTTCCGCACCTTCGAAGGGGTAGTTACTAGGGAAACGAAAACGAAAGAAGTCAACAGTCAAACCTTTTGTTTGGATGCGACAGATGGGTAAAAAAATAAAAGATGGAGACAGATGGGTAAGAAAAGAAAGATGGAGAAGAACTGGGAGAAGAATTGGGGAGTTTATCTTGTTAGGGAAAGCAATTGAGAGTTGGGTGAAGAATGGTAGGGCGCGACTAATTTGGTTTTCTCTCCTCCTCCTCCTCCTTATCTAATCCCAGTAGGACGACCAAACCGGCAGTGATTATGCTCCTGCAGAGTCCGGTCGTGTCCGATGTACTCGCTACAGCCGTGTCCGGCGGCATTGCTCTCACGGTTCTCCGGTTGTTTGAAGAAACAGCTAAGCGAGGCGTCTTTGACCAGGTTCGGACAGGATTACACCCTATTTCCTTTGCTTGTTCCATAAATTTCCTGCTGGCGATGCTGTCTCGGGATGCTCGGCTGTTTCGTTTTACTCATTAGACCAAATTTAATTTGCATCTCAAATAACTCGTGTTGACCAGTTGATTTGGGGCGGTGGAGACCAGCCATCCAAATCATATCAACCAATCGCAAACTCGAGCAGGGCGACCTGAACTTGACCAGTCCCCCGGGCTTGCAGAGTGTATGGGCCTGAAATATTGCTGGCTGTCCAAACTCGTGTCCCTAAATTATAGAAAAAAATTTGCATCTCAAAGCAGTCGTTGTAAACATAGTTCAAGACCTGATTGCTGTTTTCAAGCCGTTTGTTATATTTAAATGTCTTTGTTTTTGTCCCTCGTTCAGAAACTTAACAGGGAGCTTGTGCATGTAAGCTTTGGATTAGTTTTCATGCTTTGCTGGCCACTGTTCAGGTAATCTTAAGACTACACCACTTTTTTTCTTTTTTCTAAATTCCTAATGGATTATTAGTTTGGTGAGGTGGCTATTGCTGATAAATTGCAGTTCTGGGCATCGAGGTGCGCTTTTAGCTGCTTTGATTCCAGGGGTTAATATCATCCGCATGCTTCTTCTGGGATCTGGCATTTGGAAAGATGAGGCGACGGTGAAGTCCATGACCAGATTTGGGGACCCAGGTTCGTAACTCGAGTTATTTGGTATCCGCATTGCATTGACGACAGAGGTGAATCAGGTTTGATAGGATTACATCGCTTGTATTTAAATAATCGCAGTACTGATCTCCTAAACTCGTTATTCGATTGGTGATCTACTCGATCAAGCAATTTGATTTAGTCAAGATTTTCAGGGAACTTCTTGAAGGGCCGCTATTCTATGTTCTCACAATCACATTTGCTTGCGCGTATTATTGGAGGACTTCGCCAATCGCAATTGCAGCAATATGCAACCTCTGCGCTGGAGATGGTGCACTAATCTAACTCCCCATTATTTCTTGCTTGTTATACTGGCATAGGTTCAATGACTGGTAACTGCAAAAGTAAAGGGACATACTAAGGACTTCTTCAGTGTCATGGGCCTAAATGTTGAGAAATAATATTACAGTGCTTAATGCCACAAATGATAATGGGGTGAAGTTATTTCCTTAATTTAATAGAATAAATGATGTTATCTTCAGTCAAGGCTTAGAATGATACATAGATATCAAACCGCGTGACGAGAGATGTGGTCATCAGTTCAAAGGAATCACATAATTTTCCCAAATATCCAAAAAACTAAAGAGGGCGGGCTTAAGCCTAGACACCTGGTTTTGCCTGATTTCAGGTTTTGCGAACATCATCGGAAGGCGGCTTGGCCAACATAAAATTCCCTACAACCGTAACAAATCCTTAGCTGGTAGCATTGCAATGGGCTATGCCGGGTTTTTAGCATCTCTTGGGTAATTCTCAGTCGTGTGTTTGAGGATTCTGTATAAATCTGATTGAGTGGTGGCCTTATTGGTTACAATTTGCTCATGTTTACAAGGTTTATGTCCTATTTTTCTTCATTTGGTTATATCCGAGGAAGTTGGGAGATGGCTTCGGGTTTCTTGGTGGTCTCTCTTGCTTCCGCTCTGGTGGAATCACATCCTCTGAGCTCTCGGCTCGACGACAATCTCACAGTTCCCTTAACTTGTGCATTGGTGGGGAGCCTTGTTTTCTAGGTGGTTAACATTTTCTCTCCAAGGGAAAGGAAAGCACAATTGTCGGTGTAGAGATATTATAATTTTATGTTAGTATTTGGTGTGGATTTTGATATGAATGCAAGTGGATGTGTGTTTGTGGGACAACACAGCAAAGGGTGGAAGAAAACAATGGTTTTTTTTAATGAAAAAAAGGATTACAAGGCTGATAGTGATTGGTTTAGTTTTGATAGTTGTTTTCTTTTCTGTATTTATGACCATACAACCAGGCCTATTTCTAGGCTCCAATAACCGACTCATACAGCAAATCACCTCTGCATTTGTCTGAGATTTTCTTCTTATTTTTAACCTTGACCACAAACTTCAACTACCACTAAGACTAGAGACTTGTAGAGTCTATAGGCTTTTCCAGAACAGTAGATTAAAACTTTAACACTCCTTTTCAATCCATTTTTGTGATACTCCGATCATACTTCCAAATATCTCTAACTTGATTTGGGATAGTGCTTAAGTAAATATGTCATCGACTTTATTAGAGTTTTCTAGTGCTTTATATGTCCAATACTTTCCACTTCTTATATTAAGTGATGTTTTATGGCAATATTTTCTGTTTTTTCGTGAAAAACGAGATAAGACTAGATAGCGGACTTGTTATCGCAAAATATTGAAGTAGGTTTTGTCTGTACCACTTCAATGTCCTTTAATATTCTACAAAGTCATAATGCCTAACTGGTGGTAGTAGCAGCTATGATGTGCTCAGCTTCTGTGGAAAATTTTTCCACTAAATCTTGCTTTTTGGATGCCCATCATATTATTTTAATACCTAGTGTAAATGCCAAGCTAGTAGTACTCCTACCGTTGAGTCTGCTAGTAACTGTTGTGTAACTAAGTAGCTCTATAGTTGCATTTGACCAATACCAAATGCCATAATATGTTGTTCTTGGTAGATGTATTGAGAAGATTGCATGTCAACTTTGGCCGACTTTTTCTTTGTGTTGCCAATCCGGAACACGCAATTCATTGGCCATGTTTTCATCTTAATCTCTCGTGCCATCCCGAACTGAAGAAAATTCTCAACTTATTTAGATTAATAAACTGACCCATAGCATAACAATAATAGTTGAAAACAGCACCTGCATTTTAACATTCACTGACATTTTCGTCAAGAAAAAAAAGATGGAATCAATAGCAAACCACAAATGAGCTCGTTTTATTCGTTTACAGCGGCGCAGACGAAAGAAAAGAGATCACATCACACGTGGAAGGGCAGAACAGCCTTAAACCCCTCTAATATTTATCCCTTCGCAGTTGCTTTGTTCCTAATGGCCGTTGCTTCAAAACTTGAATTGTTATGACCTCATCAACTTTTTATATACAAATTATATATACGTGCACATCTAACTAGTACATAATATATAGTGCATGTGCACTTCACACATCTTAAGAAATTGTTTTTCAACGGTTTGCGTGATGAACTCCTTGTAGAATGGTAGATTTTTTCTGACCTTTCATTATTTTCCAATAAGTGAGTTACTGTAGTAGGCATCACTTCCGTACCCTTGAAAGGGTAGTTGTTAGGGAAACAAAAACGAAAGAAGTTAACAGTCTTACCTTTTGTTTGGATGCGACGGATGGGTAAGAAAAGAAAAGATGGAGAAGAACTGGGAGAAGAATTGGGGATTTTATCTTGTTCGGAAAAGCAATTGAGAGTTGGGTGAAGAATGGTAGGGCGCGACTAATGTGGTTTTCTCTCCTCCTCCTCCTCCTCCTCCTCATCCAATCTCAGTAGGGCGACCGAACCGGCAGTGATTATGCTCCATCAGAATCCGGTCGTGTCCGATGTACTCGCTACAGCCGTGTCTGGCGGCGTCGCTCTCACGGTTCTCCGGTTGTTTGAAGAAACAGCTAAGCGAGGCGTCTTTGACCAGGTTCCAACAGGATTACTCCCTACTTCCTTTGCTTGTTCCATAAATTTCCTGCTGGCGATGCTGTCTCGGGATGCTCGGCTGTTTCGTTTTACTCATTAGACCAAATTTTATTCGCATCTCAAATAACTCGTGTTGACCAGTTGATTTGGGGCAGTGGAGATTACCCATCCAGATCATATCGACCAATCGCAAACTCGATCAGGGCGACCTGAACTTGACCAGTCCCCCGGGCTTGCGGAGTGTATGGGCCTGAAATATTGCTGGCTGTCCAAACTCGTGCCCCTAAATTATAGAAAAAAATTTGCATCTCAAAGCAGTCCTTGTAAACAGAATAGTTCTAGACCTGATTGCTGTTTTCAAGCCGTGTGTTATATTTAAATGTCTTTGTTTTTGTCCCTCGTTCAGAAACTTAACAGGAAGTTTTTGCATGTAAGCTTTGGATTAGTTTTCATGCTTTGCTGGCCATTGTTCAGGTAATCTTAAGACTACCCCACTTTTTTTCTTTTTTCTAAATTCCTAATGGATTATTAGTTTGGTGAGGTGGCTATTGCTAAAAAATTGCAGTTCTGGGCATCGAGGTGCGCTATTAGCTGCTTTGATTCCAGGGGTTAATATCATACGCATGCTTCTTCTGGGATCTGGCATTTGGAAAGATGAGGCGACGGTGAAGTCCATGACCAGATTTGGGGACCGCAGGTTTGTAACTCGAGTAATTTGGTATCCGCATTGCATTGACGACAGAGGTGAATCAGGTTTGATAGGATTACATCGCTTGTATTTAAATAATCGTAGTACTGATCTCCTAAACTCGTTATTCGATTGGTGATCTACTCTATCAAGCAATTTGATTTAGTTAAGATTTTCAGGGAACTTCTTGAAGGGCCGCTATTCTATGTTCTCACAATCACATTTGCTTGCGCGTATTATTGGAGGACTTCGCCAATCGCAATTGCAGCAATATGCAACCTCTGCGCTGGAGATGGTGCACTAGTCTAAATCCCCATTATTTCTTGCTTGTTATACTGGCATAGGTTCAATGACTAGTAACTGCAAAAATAAAGGGACATACTAGGGACTTCTTCAGTGTCATGGGCCTAAATCTTGAGAAATAATATTACAGTGCTTCATGCCACAAATGATATTGGGGTGAAGTTATCTCCTTAATTCAATAGAATAAATGATGTTATCTTCAGTCAAGGCTTAGAATGATACATAGATATCAAACCGCATGACGAGAGATATGGTCATCAGTTCAAAGGAATCACATAATTTTCCCAAATATCCGAAAATTAAAGAGGGCGGGCTTAAGCATAGACACCTGGTTTTGCCTGTTTTCAGGTTTTGCGGACATCATCGGAAGGCGACTTGGCCAACATAAAATTCCCTACAACCGTAACAAATCCTTAGCTGGTAGCATTGCAATGGGCTGTGCCGGGTTTTTAGCATCTCTCGGGTAATTCTCAGTCGGGCGTTTGAGGATTCTTTATAAATCTGATTGAGTGGTGGCCTTATTGATTACAATTTGCTTATGTTTACAAGGTTTATGTCCTATTTCTCTTCATTTGGTTATTTCCGAGGAAGTTGGGAGATGGCTTCGGGTTTCTTGGTGGTCTCTCTTGCTTCTGCTCTGGTGGAATCACATCCTCTGAGCTCTCGGCTCGACGACAATCTCACAGTTCCCTTAACCTGTGCACTGGTGGGGAGCCTTGTTTTCTAGGTGCTTAACATTTTCTCTCCAAGGGAAAGGAAAGCACAATCGTCGGTGTAGAGATATTATAATTTTATGTTAGTATTTGGTGTGGATTTTGATATGAATGCAAGTGGATGTGTGTTTGTGGGACAACACAGCAAAGGGTGGAAGAAAATAATAGTTATTTTAATGAAAAAAGGATTACAAGGCTGATAGTGATTGGTTTAGTTTTGATAGTTGTTTTCTTTTCTGTATTTATGACCATACAACCAGGCCTATTTCTAGGCTCCAATAACCGACTCATACAGCAAATCACCTCTGCATTTGTCCGAGATTTTCTTCTTATTTTTAACCTTGACCACAAACTTCAACTACCACTAAGACTAGAGACTTGTAGAGTCTACGCTTTTTCCAGAACAGTAGATTAAAACTTTAACACTCCTTTTCAATCCATTTTTGTGATACTCCGATCATACTTCAAAATATCTCAAACTTAATTTGGGATAGTGCTTTAGTAAATATGTCCTCGACTTTATCAGAGTTTTCCAGTGCTTTATCTGTCCAATACTTTCCACTTCTTATATTAAGTGATGTCTTATGGCAATATTTTCTGTTTTTTCATGAAAAACGAGATAAGACATAGCAATAGTGGACTTGTTATCGCAAAATATTGAAGTAGGTTTTGTCTGTACCGCTTCAATGTCCTTTAATATTCTACAAAGTCATAATGCCTAACTGGTGGCAATAGCAGCTATGATGTGCTCAGCTTCAATGGAAAATTTTTCCACTAAATCGTGCTTTTTGGATGCCCATCAGATTATTTTAATACCTAGTGTAAATGCCAAGCTAGTAGTACTCCTACCATTGAGTCTGCCAGTAACTATCATGTAACTAAGTAGCTCTATAGTTGCATTTGACCAATACCAAATGCCATAATATGTTGTTCTTGGTAGATGTATTGAGAAGATTGCCTGTCAACTTTGGCCAAACACTTCAAAGTTTTCAATATATTACCACCATAGACTGAGGTGAAGAAGGTGTTTATGTTCGGCGTTCCTTATTATACTGTAATGGACCGCATTATGCCGGCCATGGTTTGCACTAGACTTAACATTTCACAAACTGTGAGAGCTATTAACTATTTATTACATTAAGCATCCTGGTAGGACTATTAGGAGATTGTGAAATGAATCCTTAGAGATAATAGACATTGGTAATGTGTATTAATGGACAATTATGATAGTAAGACCACTGGCTATGTGGATTTAGATCATGGCAGAACTTGGATGAGCATTTAGGGTATGTGTTTCATTGACATGGGATGCAATGAGTTGGATGGTGCCTCTGAAAGATGATGTCACCTTATCTTTGAATGAGGTAGATTACATTACACAAACCTTTATAGCGAAGGAGGCAATATGGTTGACAAGTTTGCTCTTAGACTTTGGGTTGGAGCAAAATGTGTTATTATACACTATAATAACCAATATGCAATAGATCTATCTTTAATCCTATTTATCATGAGACTAAATATATTGACATCAAGTATCATTTCATCCGGACTGTTATGGCAAAGGGTAAGGTTGTTGTGAGGAAGATCTTGACAGTAGAGAACCCATCAATTATAATGACGAAACCTATTCCTTTGACAAAGCTCAAGTTGTGCTAGAGCTCTTGCACTTAGGAAGTATGATTGCCCATCATAAGCATTGGAAGAGCCCGCATAAATGACAAGCACTATCCCTTAACTGCGGAAGTTGTGCCTACATGGAGAATCATTTAGCTTGTGGCTCTAATTCTACCCAATTCAGAGTTGTATCAAATCCCAAAGATTAAGATAAAGTTGGAGGCAGGTTAGGAGGTGTCATTCAGGAGCAATGCCCTGCCTTCCAGCCAAATGACCCAGCAACTAAAATGCTACTTGGCATTGGCCGGGATGGCAGTCAGTCATGGTTGGGCTCTAGGCCTAGCCCTCAGAGCACCTACCCACCTGTCCAAATTGTACAATTTTCACTATACATGTCCAGAATGCCTGGCCCAACTTGAGAGGGAGCCGAACTGTCGATTCAATCCTCTCAACCGGGTGTTTTCAAATCAGATTCTCATAACCGTTTTGAGAATAATACGAACTCAGTTTTGTGAGATCTTTACTTAGGGCTTTCTAGGGAGACTTGGCGAAAGAAACAAGGCTTGTGAGGATTTGTGTATTGAGTCTTTGAAATCACATGAGAAATTGAGCGATTGTCACAATACGAGACTCTTAAGTCGATAATGGATTCTCTAAGGTCAACTCTCTTCGTAAAATAGGTACTCGGATTTGTGTATTGAGTCTTTGGGAATCACATGAGAAGTGGAAAAAGCGTCAAAGGAGAAGTGGAAAAAGCGTCACCTTAATGATCCATGTTAAGAAAATGCAAGACTACATTAAGTAAAGTTTTGAAATTTTTTAGGGATTAAATTAAAATAGAAAAGTTCCGAAATGACATTAAACATCAAGATAAAGTTCGGATATTATACATGTTATTACCCCTCTAATTTTCGACATATCCATATTTCCACTATCGTTACCTGCACAAGGCCTATGGACTTCTTGTGTGGGCTGAAGGCCCCTGGGCCTCTTGGCAAGCCTACAATTGAAAAATGCAACATGATGTGCCTTTTTGCGGATGGCAATGGCTCGAAGGCTTGTCATGTCACTCAATCGGGAAAAAGCAGCATCAAATTACGTCGCAATTAATTGTTCCTATTTTCTCTTCTCAATTGCTATGGATATAATTTAGAGACACGTTAGGGATAAAAATCACTCTCTTAAAAACTAAAGGCTATAAGTTTATAACAATAATGATTCTATATGAATAGGATGTTCTTTAGATATTTATGCAAAAAGCTAAATAGGAAATAAAGTGAGGATAATTACACTAGTGAGGGTCAGATGCAACATCAGGTCTTGCATTTTTCTTATGCAATTAACATCACATATTTATGTGACAGAGCCATATGGAAATTGGGAAAGAAGGACATCCCGAGTGGTGGACATATAAGTACCAAAACTTACAAAAAGTATGCTTAAATGTCACATTTATAAAAAATAAAATAAAATAATGGACATTTAAGTGCCAATTTCAATAAGGCTTGTCGAAAATCCGACATAGCGTTATTTTTAATAATAAAACCAGTCTACGTGGTTGCCAGAAATCTGATGTAACTCACTGTTAGCACTTGAGTGTTCTTCTCTTCTCCGATTTGGACACTCAAATGTACCGTTTAAAAGTTTTGACACTTATGCATTTACCCGTGTCAAGTTTTGGCACTTAGGGTGTGACATCTTAAAATTTCATTCTACTTTCAATTGAATAAATTAGGCTTTCCATCGACGGACCTATATTGTTGTTCTCAGAGCGGATCACTCTTGAGATAATTAAATGATTTGGGAAAGTCATTAAGAGATTTTAATGCAATAGACTTAAGGATTCGACCAGGAATCGGCTACTCGACCGTGCTCATTTGCAGATATCATTACGGCATAGTTAAAAATCGCTTTGAGATTAGAGATGAGTCAATTCGACTAAATGTGTGGCTAAACGTGGGTGATTCCACTAAATTGCAAAATTCTCGTCGATTGACACTAGATTGATTTTTCTGTGGTTTTGGTACAATGTGTCCATATTTGAATCATTGAGATTTTCACAACCACCGAGAGTCATCAATGTGTCAAAGAGATTCATTGTGGCTCGAAAAAAATCGACCACGGGTCATTTGCACTAAAAATTTCTAAAAGCCACCTGGTCGCCTAGGTCACGTTAAAATTGCACCATATTGAAATTAACTCCGAATTTCAATCCGATTTCAGAAATTGAAAGTTTTGACATGTCACGAGTTATTTTAGGAACGTCAACTCAGTCTCCGAAAATTTTTCTGCAAACCGAGTTTTTGGCGAAAAAAGTGGTCATAGGGCCGTTTTCGACCGGAAAAATCAGATGACCATTTTTTATTGCGAAATTGGGATGCAAGTGAAGGAAAAATGCCAATTTGATCAAGGACTCGACGGTTGAATTTTTAGGAGCCGAGTTAAGTTGGTTCAAGGAGGATTTGAGGAGAAATTGAAGGAATTGCACCAAAATTCGTGTGCCCCCATGGCCATGACTTGTAGACCATCTTAAAGTCTTCTAGAAAGGGCAATAAGGTCTGGAAAATTGCTGTGGACACCAGCTATGGAGGTGGGCCAAGCAAGGGGGCAAGAAGATGAGGAAGAGGCCATTGGTGGCCCCCTCCATGCAAACCGGTCCCCCTCTCCCTCCTTCAGCCGTCGAAGCCCCCTTCTCCCTCCATTCTAGCCACCAAAACCTCCAAGCAAGGCCAGAGGATCGAACAAGCAAGCCCCCTCACCATCGTAGCCACCCGTTGGATGCCGCTCGCACCACTATCACGCCCCAAAGATGTTCGTTGCCCGCCTACTTACGCGCCAGACCAATGCCTCCCAGACCGTTGTTTCACCTCAATCATGAGCCCAAGACAACCCTGGAGCCAATCACAAGCTGCCCTTGCCACTTGAGCCGCCGTGGACCACCATTCAGCCGCCGCTTGCCCTCGCCAAGCCGTTCGCCTCACCTTCGCCGGTTTCTGCCTCAACTAGCCGACCGACCCTCCTCTCTCAGCAAAGATCAGTCCAACCAAAAAAGCCGAAACCAGTGGGTCTCCAGTCCACTATTTGGGCCGTTTTCGGGCCGTTCCCGATCCCGTTTGGCGGTCCCGCTTTGGAGATTACCGAGCCTCGCCACGTCCCCATCGTTTTGATCCGAGCGGATGGCTTAACAAGTGAGTTTAACTCACTAATCCTTACTTAGTAAATTAATGGTGTTTAAGGGTTGATTAGTTTAAACTAAGTATAGATTAAGTTTATAATTAGATTATATTAGCAATTTAATTAATCGTTATTACATGTTAGATGGTTAGAGTAGCATAATTAGAGACTAGACAAGCTCTAGTATTTATATAGAGTGGTTCGGAAATTTTCTGGGCCCGTTTCGGCTTTTAATTAGGTTTTTCCAGCCTAAGTTGCTATTTTTTGTATTTAATAATTAATTTCCGTAATTATTTATTTATTTATTTATTTATTTATTTATTTTTCTAAAATTAGACCGGGATAGCCGGTGACCAAAATTTCATGCTGATTACAGTGGTGTGATATGTTTATTTAATTAACTATTATTTTGTGCAAATTGAGGGTGATTTATGATTTTACGTATTTATCCCAAAATCATTAATTTCGGTAATGAATTGAAAAATCACCAAGCATCAATTCACAACGCCAAAAATGGATTTGTGGACTGTTGAAATTAGTGAGATTTTCAAATGTGAAAATATTGTATTTTGGCTAAGGCCGACCGTGTACCCAAACATGAGTATTTTTATCGAGTATGATAAAAATGGTGAATCTGTTAGATAATCGGGATGATATACTATATCAACCTACAGGCTCTGATATGTTAGTTTAGATAGAGAAAAGTATACCTTATCAACTTAGAGTGAACAATATTACTGTCAGCTTAGAATGAGCATTATTAGTATACTATATCAGCTTATGGGCTTGATGTGTCAATGTAGATAGAGAGTAGTATACTATTTATCAGCTTAGTGCGAGCTGTACTATCTATTTATCAGCTTAGATGGAGCAGTCCTGATATGATCGGATCTCATAGATAGTATTGATTTGGCCGACCAAGGGAGGGTCGTGATGACATGAAATCGACTAAGTCGATTGACCGAAAACTTGATATGATTGATGAATTATTTGAGTAAAATGATTGGATGTTTATTAAAATTGTATTGACTTGCAGGAAGAGACTGATGCCAAGATAAATCCTCTGACTCGTGTTTGTGCTTAGGCAGCTCTCAGGGCGTATTTTCTTCCTAGTCAGGTCTTCTAGGGGTTGAACTCACTGAGATGTCGTCTCACCCCGTGTGGGATAACATTTCAAGTCCTTAGATGGCAGCTTTTCTTGAGCTTTTTGGTCGATCGAAGAAAGTTACAAAATAGATATCTTACATTACGTTGCATGAGTGCCCTAGGGGCTGGACCTGTGAGCTGGTAAGGCCCATAGTCTTGGTCAATGCATGTCTCACCCACAAGGTGCCCCACCGATACAGATCATGGTACCGCCGCTCAAGATGGCCAAAGAGAGGGTTCCATATCGGAATCTGAGATACCTCTATATGTACTAGAGGTGGCTTTTGGGAAGGGTACTACAAATCCCCCCGGAGATTCGGTAGTAGACGCGGTAGACCCGGATCTTGAAGAACTAGAGTCTCCAGTGTATTCTGCTGAAGGCTTCAGTTGGAGCATGAATGATGACGAAGAGGAGGACAATGATCCGTAGTTTTGTGAAATCCCTCCCTCTTCTGTAGAACTTATATATATATCAGTTGTATTGTATATAACTGGTTGTGATATGTATATATAAGTGTGATGTTGGTTTTCAAAATTATGGCCCTACTTTCCTATCACATATTGTTGTTGTTTGGGGATTATTTAATTGCTTCCGCATATGCATTTAAAAGAATGGGTCAACAATACCGCCCGTGGTGGCAGCGTAGTGGTTGCGCTTCAATTCCTTTCGGGAGAGGTCTGGAGTTCGAATCCCTGCGTCGTCTGCCTTGTTGGAAAGGAACCCACGACTTGCCCGGGATAGAAAGGGTGGTGGTGACTCTCCTGCTCTTCTAGGGTTTACTTTGCCACGAAGCGGCGCACGGAGGTTCCCTGGGTACCAAAAAAAAAAAAAAGAATGGGTCGGCAATGCGTCGTCGCTATTTAATCGACCGCAGAGGGATAGGCACGCGCTCGGAGGATCGGGGTGTGACATAGGGTGTTATTCTTCTTAGAAATTTGGGTCTCTGCTATTTTTAAAGACCTTATTTTCATGTTATGCACAACTAATATTTTGAAATTTGAATTATTCTAGATTAAGTGTACTGAACGAGATATTTGGAGGCACAATGGTCCTAATCCTGGCCTTTGGAGACCCAAGTTTGAGCGTCAAGGACTAGGCATGGGCATGTGGGTCCCAACCTAGCTTTAATGGACCTGGGTTCAAGCATGGACATTGAAGTTCGGGGCCTACCTCGATGGACCCAGCATGAGCACCAAGTCTTGAGCCTTGTCCTCAATGAACCCGGCTCAAGTGCAGAGGATTCGAGCATGAGCACTAAGAACTCAAGCACATACTTTGTACACCTGGGCCTAGGCATAGGGGATCCAAGCACAATTATCAAGGCCCTACACTTGGCCTTTGTGGATCCAAGCCAAGGTGTCGAGGGATCAAATGAGGGCACTAGGGCCTCGAGCTTGGCCTCAATGGACCCAGGCATGGGCACCAAGACAGATCCTGGATATTGTGACCTAAGAATGAGCATTAGAGTTCTCGTGCCTAGGCGCAGAGTTTCTAGTCAAAGCACCAATACCTATTGATATTTTAAAAAATAATTTTTGATTCATTAAAAAGGAAATTATTCATACATTTTTTGTTGACTTATTTTCTAATGCAATCCAAATGCCAAAAAATGAGGAAAATATTTTTCGCAAAACAAATGTAGCCTAAGTTTGCTCCATAGCCCATGAAGACTAAGTGATTCTCCAAACTTGCTTGCCCAACATAGCTTTATTAAAGGTGATTAAGCCCATGAAACCCAAGCCTCCTTTGTCCTTCCTTGTTTTGAATAAATCCCTTTGCCTCCAATGTTTCCAACTTTTGACTCCTTGTTTTTCCACTAAAAAGTGGCAATTTTTTTTATCTATAGCACGACATACAGATAAGGGAATTAAAGATTGACATTACATAATAAGGTAAAATTTGAATCATCTTTAGTCAGACTTGTTTCCTTGCCTATTTTCACCCTTCCAATTTAATATTCACCCTAACAAGGATTCACGCAAATTTGTTTCTTTAATGCTCCTTAATCTGAGGGTATTCCTGACTTTTTCTTTGTGTTGCCAATCCGGATCACGCAATTCATTGGCCATGTTTTCATCTTAATCTCTCATGCCATCCCGAACTGAAGAAAATTCCCAACTTATTTAGATTAATAAACTGACCCATAGCATAACAATAATAGTTGAAGACAGCACCTGCATTTTGACATTCACTGACATTTTCGTCAAGAAAAAAAAAGATGGAATCAATAGCAAATCACAATTGAGCTCGTTTTATTCGTTTACAGCGGCGCAGACGAAAGAAAAGAGATCACATCAAACGTGGAAGGGCAGAACAGCCTTAAACCCCTCTAATGTATATACGTGCACGTCTAACTTTTGCATAATATATAGTGCATGTGCACTTCACACCTCTTAAAGAAATTGTTTTTCAACGGTCTACGTGATGAACTCCTCGTAGAATGGTAGATTTTTTTTTTCTGACCTTTCATTTTTTTCCAACACCTGAGTTACTGTAGGAGGCATCACTTTCGTACCTTCGAAAGGGTAGTTATCACGGAAACAAAAACGAAAGAAGTCAACAGTCTTACCTTTTGTTTGGATGCGACAGATGGGTAAGGACAGAAAAGATGGAGAAGAATTGGGGTTTTATTCGTTTACAGCGGCGCAGACGAGAGAAAAGAGATCACATCACACGTGGAAGGGCAGAACAGTCTTAAACCCCTCTAATATTTATCCCTTCGCAGTTGCTTTGTTCCTAATGGCCGTTGCTTCAAAACTTGAATTGTTATGACCTCATCAACTTTTTATATACACGTTATATATACGTGCACATCTAACTAGTACATAATATATAGTGCATGTGCACTTCACACATCTTAAGAAATTGTTTTTCAACGGTTTGCGTGATGAACTCCTTGTAGAATGGTAGATTTTTTCTGACCTTTCATTATTTTCCAATAAGTGAGTTACTGTAGGAGGCATCACTTCCGTACCCTCGAAAGGGTAGTTAGAAGGGAAACAAAAACGAAAGAAGTTAACAGTCTTACCTTTTGTTTGGATGCGACGGATGGGTAAGAAAACAAAAGATGGAGAAGTACTGGGAGAAGAATCGGGGATTTTATCTTGTTCGGAAAAGCAATTGAGAGTTGGGTGAAGAATGGTAGGGCGCGACTAATGTGGTTTTCTCTCCTCCTCCTCCTCCTCCTCATCCAATCTCAGTAGGGCGACCGAACCGGCAGTGATTATGCTCCATCAGAATCCGGTCGTGTCCGATGTACTCGCTACAGCCGTGTCTGGCGGCGTCGCTCTCACGGTTCTCCGGTTGTTTGAAGAAACAGCTAAGCGAGGCGTCTTTGACCAGGTTCCAACAGGATTACTCCCTACTTCCTTTGCTTGTTCCATAAATTTCCTGCTGGCGATGCTGTCTCGGGATGCTCGGCTGTTTCGTTTTACTCATTAGACCAAATTTTATTCGCATCTCAAATAACTCGTGTTGACCAGTTGATTTGGGGCAGTGGAGATTACCCATCCAGATCATATCGACCAATCGCAAACTCGATCAGGGCGACCTGAACTTGACCAGTCCCCCGGGCTTGCGGAGTGTATGGGCCTGAAATATTGCTGGCTGTCCAAACTCGTGCCCCTAAATTATAGAAAAAAATTTGCATCTCAAAGCAGTCCTTGTAAACAGAATAGTTCTAGACCTGATTGCTGTTTTCAAGCCGTGTGTTATATTTAAATGTCTTTGTTTTTGTCCCTCGTTCAGAAACTTAACAGGAAGTTTTTGCATGTAAGCTTTGGATTAGTTTTCATGCTTTGCTGGCCATTGTTCAGGTAATCTTAAGACTACCCCACTTTTTTTCTTTTTTTCTAAATTCCTAATGGATTATTAGTTTGGTGAGGTGGCTATTGCTAAAAAATTGCAGTTCTGGGCATCGAGGTGCGCTATTAGCTGCTTTGATTCCAGGGGTTAATATCATACGCATGCTTCTTCTGGGATCTGGCATTTGGAAAGATGAGGCGACGGTGAAGTCCATGACCAGATTTGGGGACCGCAGGTTTGTAACTCGAGTAATTTGGTATCCGCATTGCATTGACGACAGAGGTGAATCAGGTTTGATAGGATTACATCGCTTGTATTTAAATAATCGTAGTACTGATCTCCTAAACTCGTTATTCGATTGGTGATCTACTCTATCAAGCAATTTGATTTAGTTAAGATTTTCAGGGAACTTCTTGAAGGGCCGCTATTCTATGTTCTCACAATCACATTTGCTTGCGCGTATTATTGGAGGACTTCGCCAATCGCAATTGCAGCAATATGCAACCTCTGCGCTGGAGATGGTGCACTAGTCTAAATCCCCATTATTTCTTGCTTGTTATACTGGCATAGGTTCAATGACTAGTAACTGCAAAAATAAAGGGACATACTAAGGACTTCTTCAGTGTCATGGGCCTAAATCTTGAGAAATAATATTACAGTGCTTCATGCCACAAATGATATTGGGGTGAAGTTATCTCCTTAATTCAATAGAATAAATGATGTTATCTTCAGTCAAGGCTTAGAATGATACATAGATATCAAACCGCATGACGAGAGATATGGTCATCAGTTCAAAGGAATCACATAATTTTCCCAAATATCCGAAAATTAAAGAGGGCGGGCTTAAGCATAGACACCTGGTTTTGCCTGTTTTCAGGTTTTGCGGACATCATCGGAAGGCGGCTTGGCCAACATAAAATTCCCTACAACCGTAACAAATCCTTAGCTGGTAGCATTGCAATGGGCTGTGCCGGGTTTTTAGCATCTCTCGGGTAATTCTCAGTCGGGCGTTTGAGGATTCTTTATAAATCTGATTGAGTGGTGGCCTTATTGATTACAATTTGCTTATGTTTACAAGGTTTATGTCCTATTTCTCTTCATTTGGTTATTTCCGAGGAAGTTGGGAGATGGCTTCGGGTTTCTTGGTGGTCTCTCTTGCTTCTGCTCTGGTGGAATCACATCCTCTGAGCTCTCGGCTCGACGACAATCTCACAGTTCCCTTAACCTGTGCACTGGTGGGGAGCCTTGTTTTCTAGGTGCTTAACATTTTCTCTCCAAGGGAAAGGAAAGCACAATCGTCGGTGTAGAGATATTATAATTTTATGTTAGTATTTGGTGTGGATTTTGATATGAATGCAAGTGGATGTGTGTTTGTGGGACAACACAGCAAAGGGTGGAAGAAAATAATAGTTATTTTAATGAAAAAAGGATTACAAGGCTGATTATGATTGGTTTAGTTTTGATAGTTGTTTTCTTTTCTGTATTTTTGACCATACAACCAGGCCTATTTCTAGGCTCCAATAACCGACTCATACAGCAAATCACCTCTGCATTTGTCTGAGATTTTCTTCTTATTTTTAACCTTGACCACAAACTTCAACTACCACTAAGACTAGAGACTTGTAGAGTCTAGGCTTTTCCAGAACAGTAGATTAAAACTTTAACACTCCTTTTCAATCCATTTTTGTGATACTCCGATCATACTTCAAAATATCTCAAACTTGATTTGGAATAGTGCTTTAGTAAATATGTCATCAACTTTATTAGAGTTTTCCAGTGCTTTATATGTCCAATACTTTCCACTTCTTATATTAAGTGATATTTTATGGTAATATTTTCTGTTTTTTCGTGAAAAACAAGATAAGACATAGCGATAGCGGACTTGTTATCACAAATTATTGAAGTAGGTTTTGTCTGTACCGCTTCAATGTCCTTTAATATTCTACAAAGTCATAATGCCTAACTGTTGGTAGCAGTAGCTATGATGTGCTCAGCTTCTGTGGAAAATTTTTCCACTAAATCTTGCTTTTTGGATGCCCATCAGATTATTTTAATACTCGGTGTAAATGCTAAGCTAGTAGTACTCCTACCGTTGAGTCTGCTAGTAACTGTCGTGTAACTAAGTAGCTCTACAGTTGCATTTGACCAATACCAAATGACATAATATGTTGTTCCTGGTAGATGTATTGAGAAGATCGTGACGTCTTTTGACATGCAATCAATAACTTTGGCCGAACACTTCAAAGTTTTCAATATATTACCACCACAAACTGAAGTGGAGGAGGAGCTTATGTCCCATGTTCCTCATTCTAATGTAATGGATTGCATTATGCCTGCCATGGTTTGCACTATGCCTGCCATGGTTTGCACTAGACTTAACATTTCACAAACCATGGGAGCTATTAATTGTTACATTAAGCATCCCGGTAAGACTATTAGGAGATTGTGAAATGAATCCTTAGATATAATACACATTGGTAATGTGTACCAATGGACAATTATGATAGTGAGACCACTGGCCATGTGGATTTAGATCACGGCATGAACTTGGATGAGCATAGATCATATTTAGGGTACATGTTTCATTGACACCCACAAAATTTAAAGAACCTAAAGGAGCATGAGTCATATATTCTGCGGAACGACGTTCTTGCCAAGGCTGTATATCTTTTTTCAGCCTACTCAAGTCCATGGGATGCAATGAGTTGAAAGGTGCCTCTGAAAGACGATGTCGCATTATCTTTGGACGAGGTAGATTACATGACACAATTCTTTACTGCGAAGGAGGCAATATAGCTGACAAGTTTGCTTTTAGACTTTGGTTTGGAGCAAAATGTGTTATTATATACTGTAATAACCAATATGCAATAGATCTATCTTTAATCCTATTTATCATGAGACTAAATATATTGACATCAATTATCATTTCATCTGGACCGTTATGGCGATGGGTAAGGTTGTCGTGAGGAAGATCTCGATAGTAGAGAACCCATCAATTATAATGATGAAACCTTCCTTTGACAAAACTCGAGTTATGCTAGAGCTCTTGCACTTACGACATATGAACACCCATCATAAGCATCAAAAGAGCTGGCATAAATGACAAGCACTATCCCTTAACTGCGGAAGTTGCGCCTACATGGAGAATCATTGAGCTTGTGGCTCTAATTCTACCTAATTTGGAGTTGTATCAAATACGAGAGATCAAGATAAAGTCAGAGGCAGGTTAGGAGGTGCCATTGAGGAGCAATGTCGAGTGCACTAGGCGCCTTGCCTTCCAGCCAAATGACCCAGCAAGTAAGGGTGCGTCTGGTAACATTTCTGTTCCGGGAAACAATTTTTGAATGGAAATAGTTTTTTTTTTTTTTTTCTGTTTTAGGGAACAAATTTCTGAGTATAAGAATGTGCTTGATAACTACAAAAAATTTCTACTTCAGGAATAGAAATGCGTTTGATAAATTTATATAATTTTTTTGTTTCTTTTAATTTTTCGATATTTTTATTATATTTTTCCTTTTTTATTTTTTTTTATTTTTTTCTTCTTTCTTCTTTTTGGCCGGTCGCCGGCCTCAACCATTGTCGACGATTGGCCAACGAGGGCCGGCGACCTTGCTGGCCCCCGGCAAGACCGAGCCTCGCTGGTGGCTAGGCGAGCTCGACCTCACCAAATTTGGGTGAGCTTGAGCTCGCCCAACCAAGGTAAGGCCGAGCCTTGCCGGTCGGCGTGAGGCTCGGCCTCGCCAGGCCATAACGAGGCTCAGCTTGGCCCATTCTCTCTATGGCTTTCTAAACTCCTCTTTCTTCTCCAACCTGATAGGATCCTCTGAGAAATGTAGCTTGGATAGTTAGAAATGTTACCATCCTAGTTCTATTTAGGTGTCTCTAGGCTCTGAACTAAAGGGCAGAGTGGTTATCTGCTAAAAGACTGCCCCTAAAGGGCTTGAACTGGAGCTGTTTGCCCACTATGGGAAGGCATACCTGCAGAAAACTGACTTGGTCGTCCTTGTATCTAAGCCTAGGTCCATTCGATTATGGTATCCTCACCTTGGCTGGGCGAGCTCAGCCTCGTTGGATCTAGGCGAGCTCAAGCTTGCCCAGCCAAAGCGAGGCGGAGCCTCACCAGGGGCTGGCAACGCTCCGGCGACTGGCCAAAAGGAAGAAGGAAAGAAAAAAAAATGAGAAAAAAAAAAAGAAATGTTTCTTGGAATCGTTCCCGAAAACAAGAAATAACTTTATTCTACTTCTTATTTATGTTCCAAATCTGTTCTTAGGAACAAAAAAAAAAAAATAGATCTTTTATTCTCGGGAACAAAAGTTTTACCAAATGCATTTATGTTCTTTTTTTGGTCTCTAGAACAAAAGAATATAAATTTTTGTTCCAAGGTGCATAATCAAAAATAGACAAATAGGCCCTAAAATGCTACTTGGCATTGGTCGAGATGCCAATCAGTCATGGTTGGGCTCTAGGCCTAGCCCTCGGAGCACCTACCCACTTGTCAAAATCGTACAGTTTTCACTATACATGTCCAGAATACCGGGCCCAACTTGGGTAGGAGCTGAACTGTCGATTCAATCCTTTTAGCTGGGTGTTTTCAAATCAGATTATGTTGAGAATAACATGAACTCAGTTTTGTGAGACTTTTTCTTAGGGCTTTCTAGTGAGACTTGGCGAAAGAAACAAGACTTGTGACGATTTGTGTATTGAGTCTTGGAAATCACATGAGAAATTGAGCGATTACCACAATACGAGGCTCTTCATTTGATAATGGATTTTCTGAGGTCAACTCTGTCTGTAAAATGAGTACTAGGATTTGTGTATTAAGTCTTTGAGAATCACATGAGAAATTGAGCGATTATCATAATATGAGAACTCTCTAGCTAATAATGGATTCTCTGAGGTCAACTCTCTCCTTAAAATAAGTACCGATTCTCCAATCAAATCATGTATATATCCAACGTTTCTTATCCTTTTACATTGATTTCTTTGATAATTTTCTTCGTCTATTGTTAGATTTTAATTGCAAGATTCACAACAACAACCCTCACTACAAATTGATGATTTTCATGTTATTTCACATCAACCAACCTCGCTAGAGTAGATTATTTGTACAATACTTTTAAATATTTGTCATTTTATGATGAGTTCTTCTTTATATTTACTTAGGGCCAGTTCCTTCTAACGTCTTTTCAAAGTAAAACTTATTGACTTTTCACAAAGATCTTTATTATTATATAAAGTAAAGAGGATCTCCTAGAGATTACAATCCCGTTCGTCACCATAAGAATATTCTCAATTAATTATATTATAAATGTCACTCACCAAAGATTTGTGTAAATTAAAATTCTATTTAATCTGTCGCATATTTCAATTTACAATTAAGTAATTCAATTTCAAGATATAATTTTTTAATTTCTTGTAATTAAATTTTTGAAAAGGGGTTAAATGTGTCAATAATTTATCCAAATTAGGTAATAACTTAAATATTTTGTAATAACTAAAGAGGCGAATTCCTAAAATCTTCCATATGTCATATTTTTTTAGTACGGCGCAATATTTGTGCACTTTTGCTAGAATGCATAATATATTAGGATACAGTTTTCTAAGAAAACTACACGCCTATATTTTTCTCTTAGCCCTAGAGTGTAAATTGCTTGAATTAGTGCGTGTACATTTTACACTCCACCCACCCGCCTGACAAGGGAAAATTATCTAATCGGTTATAAACTTTTCAATTTTATCAATTAGTCCTAAACTTTTGTATGAAATGTCAATATAGTCCTTATGGTCGTTTTTTTGCTAGAAATCACCAACATGGCAGTTCAGTCACAATCAGTCATCCTACTTAGCATACTACTGCGTCAGGATTATCGGCTAAAACTGACAGGAATAACTAAATAGCATTTTGTGCAAAATTTTAGAATTAAATCGACAAAATTGAAAATTTTAGAATTAAATTGACATTCGTATAATAAGTTTAGAACTAATTACATTATAGCCCCACTGGGCGAAGGTCGTACCACCGACAAATGAGTTACATCATCACAATAAATGTAACCCAATTGTCCCACTAGAGACTATATAGTGATCTTGTGTACAATTTTAGAACCAATTAATAAAATTGAAAAGTTTTAAGCCTGGTTTATTTGTACTACAATCTTAATGAGTGAATGTCTTACTACCAATGAATGAGTTACATTATCACAATAAATGTAACCCAATTGTCCCGCTAAGGACTACATAGTAATCTTGTGCAAAATTTTAGAGCTAAATTAACAAAATCGAAAAGTTTAAGACTAATTTGATTGTACTACAAATCCAATGCATATGTCTTACTACCAACAAATGAGTTACGTCATCACAATAAAAGTGATCCAATTATCCCGCTGGTCTACAACATTCATCCACTATAACTCCTTGTCTATTGGCCTGTGAATGACAGGGAAAAGTACCAAAAAAGTCATAAACCTATTGCATTGGTACCAATTCAGTTCTAAAATTTTCAATTGGACCAATTCAATCCTAAACCTTTTAATATTTGTACCAATTCAGTCCATCCGGCCAATTTTGGCCAACCGGTCTTGATGTGGACGTCGGCCGGTGGCTGGACGCCGACGTGGCAATTTTTATGATTTTTTTGAATTTTTTTATTAATTTTTATTAATTTTTTCTTAATTTTTATTAATATTTTTTCCTTTTTTTCTGTTTTCTTCTTCGCGGTTGCCGGCAAGCCTCCGGTGAGGCTCGCCGGCCACTGGGCGAGGGCCACGAAGCCCTCGCCTACCACCGGCGAGGGTCGCGGCCCTCGCTCGGCCTCTCCCGAGCCACCGGCGAGGCGGCTTCGCCCGGATCTGGGCGAGGCCAACCTCGCCCGCGGCTGGCGAGGCCATGGCGGCCATCACCAGGGTGGAGGCGAGGGCCGTGAAGCCCTCGCCAGCCGCCGACGAGAGTTGCAACCCTTGCTCGGCCTCGCCCAGGGCCGCAGGTGAGGCCAGCCTTTGAAGAAGGAGAGAAGGGTGTTGGGGCGGCGGGCTAGGGTTTCGGAGGCGAAAATCGGGCGGAGGAGCAGTGGCATGAGTCGCGGGAGGTGGGGGACCAGGGCCTCGAATTGGGATCTCGTGGAGGTGAGGGCGGCGATGACGAGGTCGAGAAGCTCCGAGGTCGACGGAGAAGGAGGCACCAGGGACTCAACAGCAAGGCCAGGGCGAGGCCGAGCGAGGGTCGCAACCCTCGCCGGCGACTATGGAGGGCTTTGCAGCCCTCGCCTCCGCCCTGGCAATGGCCTCCATGGCCTTGCCAGCCGCGGGCGAGGCTGGCCTCGCCCAGATCCAGGTGAAGCCCCCTCGCCAGCAGCTCTGGGAGAGGCCGGGCGAGGGCCGCGGCCCTCGCCGGCAACCACGAAGAAGAAGAAAGCAGAAAAGAAAAGGAAAAAGGAAAAAAATTAATAAAAAATCATTAAAAATTTGAAAAAATCATAAAAATTGCCACGTCAGCGTCCGGCCACCGGCCAACGTCCACGTCAGCGCCGGCCGGCCAAAATTGGCCGGATGGACTGAATTGGTACCAATATTAAAAGGTTTAGGACTAAATTGGTCCAATTGAAAAGTTTAGGACTGAATTGGTACCAATGCAATAGATTTATGACTTTTTTGGTACTTTTCCCGTGAATGACATGCTTTCCTATACGGTGTCAATGGACTTCTGCTAGTACAAAAACACAGCAAAGAAACAAACTACCCCTTACATAATATGCGAGAAATTTATGTGATAATTGAATAAAAAATTATTCATTTTTAAAGAGATTGATACATGATTTTGAGGATACACATTAGCAAAAACCCCACTTGAACTCAAAATCAATTATGCATATATCTGCACTTATGCCACCAAATTATTTTTCATCGATTTCAGGAGTCTAAAATCCAAAACTAATTTTATGATTCCTGACTGCAAAAGATTGGGACTAGGAATCCAACTAGTTGGTTACAATCACATAGAGAACTAGCCCATTTCCAGTGTAATTAATCCTATTATTATTTTAAAGTATGAAAGTTGCATCGTTTCATTATAAAATATGTTATTTTCCCAAAAAAAATTTCTTCCATGAACTATTTGTTGCATGGTAGATTGCTTTCTAACTTTTTTTTCTTTCATATGTAAGTTACTCTAAAAAGCCTCACTTTTGTAATAGGAAAATTGTCCAAAAAACTCTAAACATATTATACTGCAACCAGTTGGTCCTAAACCTTTCAATTATACCATTTTAGTCCTAACTTATCGACAATTAATTCAGTCCTAAAAATTCTGAGAATTTGCTAATCTAGTCCTAATTTTTTAATGAATTATCAATGTGTTCATTTATGTTAATTTTGAACAAAAATCACTGACGTAATGATCTAATCAGCATTTGCCATCTTATATGGGGTAGTTGGCACTAACTTGGATAATTTTATAATGATTTTTTAAAATATAAAATTTTGTATTGATTTTTTATTCTTCTTTTCTTTTTTTTCATTATTTCTTAACAAGGCCAAGGGCCATTAGGCAAGGATCGCAGCGCCCGTCAGATCTAGGTGAAGGCGTGCAAGTACTTGCAGGCCGTGATACCCTTGTCTCACCAAATCTAGCGAGGGCATTGTAGCCCTCACCCAGTAGCTAGTGACCTCACCGATCCTTGCCTCATGGCCAATGGAGGTTGCCAACCCTTAGCAAATGGCGAAAGATCTTGCCAACCTGATGAAGAAAAAATGAACAAATAAAAGTAAATAAAATGAAAAGTTAAGAAAAAAATCAAAAAAAAAATTGTTCAAGTTAGTGCTGGAGCTAACTAGAAACTTGATGTCAACAATTTTCAGCCAAAATTAGCCAAAATGATTATATCGGTAATTCTTTAAATTGCTAAATCAAAAGATTTATGACTGAATTGGTCAATTGTCAAAAGGTTTGGCACCAAATTGACATAAATAAAAAGTTTAAAACTGAATTGATCACTTTACAACTGGTTTATAATTTTTCGGACAATTTTTCCCTTTGATAACTATTCATTACTTTTTTGGAAGGGTAATAATTAGGGAAACAAAAATGAAAGATGTCAAGACTCTTACCTTTTGTTTGGAAAGGATAGTAATGGTTAGGAAAATGAAAGATGGGGAAGAAGTGGGTGAAGAATCGCGATTTTCTCTTCTTTGGGAACGCATAGGATAGTTGAGTGAAGAATGGTTAGAGATTTTGTTTCTCGGGGCGCACCTAGTTTGATTCTCCACAAATTTGGGGAAATAAGTGGGAAATTAAACCAGATCACATCTTTACCTTTGCCTATGACCTAAAATTGCAATTTCAAAAATGTTTGCAATGGTTTTTGGATGATGAATTTGTCATTTCTTTCACTTTTTTCTTCATTCATAAATGAAGCTTGCCTCCACGTGCGATAGATTTTTGCCACTCGACAATGTTGATTGTTATTTTTTAATGCTTAGAATACTGTGACGAATATGTTGCTATGGTGAATTTGTTTAGGTTTAATCAAAAAATGCAAAGATCTTTTTTTTTTAAGAAAAAGTTTTGTACACCAAAGAAAACTTAGGAAAAGTTTTGTCAACCAAAGAAAACTTATTAAAATGAATGCTAACTTGAAAAACTAAAAAACAAAGGAATTTTTTTCTTTTTTCTTCTCGACTAAACTTTAGCCAATTACAAATGGTTTCGGTATAGGAAATTTCACCATTAAGGTGACCGCGTTAGGCTATTGACTAAGTGCATCACCATTCATTATCATCAAACAATCTGGTTTCCTTTTAGATTAGGTGTAGCTGCTTCTGCTTCTGCTTCTGCTTCTGCTTCTTCTTCTTCCTTACCAATTTCTCTTGAGCTATTAGATTTCTGAGGGCTACGGGCTTGTCATGAGTTCTATTTAAGGATTACTTTTTTACCTCTTTCACAATTGGGGTTTCTAATTCCAGTGGCAGACACAGTGTACCTAATTACTTTTTTAATCCTATTTAATTACATATCCTGCCAAGATTTTTTGCAAAATATCCTTCAACGAAATACACACACGATCTCTCTTTTTCTATCGAATCGACCATAGCTACTACCTAAGTTCTTCGACATTGTGCAGCACAATTAGAAATCTATAGACACCTACGAAATTTGAGCTCCATTCAAGTCTTCATGGTGCGGTACCTGCAAATAAAAATGCGGCTGCTTCAGTTGAATTCACTACCAGCTATCGGGCTCTGCGACGTGACCGGTATCTTCTCCCCTAATTTCTCAAGATTCCCCAACCTCTCCTACTCTTCCTTCTCATCCAACCTCAGTTCGGCGACTTCGGCCATGGTCATTATGCTCCACCAGAATTCGGTCGTGTCTGATGCACTCGCTACGGCCGTGACTGGCGGCATCATTCTATTGGTTTGCCTATTGTTTGAAGAAACAGCTAAGCGAGGCCTCCTTGATCAGGTTCGGATAGAATTGCTCCCACCTTTCTTTGTTAGTTCGATGATTTTCCTGCAGAATATGCTGTCTCATGATGATCGGATGTTTCGTTTTACTCATGAGATCAAACTTTTATTCCAATATCATATAACTGGGTTGACGTAATTGATTAGAAACAGCGGAGAATTCTCAATTGAAAAAATGGAAATTATTCCTTCAAATTTCATCAATTACACGCAAATTAAGTTAGGCCACCTCCACATGCTGAAAACTTGGATTTAATTGATCCACATGACTTGCAGAGTAGTCCATGAATCTTTAGATAGCCAGATCTCCATGCCTATACCTTTAGATTATCATAAAAATATTCCCTTCTTGAAGCAGTTCCCAGAAGAAAGTAGTTCTAGAGTTGATTGCTAATTTCAAGCTGTTCATTACATCTGAATGTCTTTATTTAAATTTTTTTTTCATCATTTAGAAACTTAACAGAAGGCTTGAATTAATATTGTCTTTGTTTAAATGGTTCATCCCATCAAGTGATTACTCCACCCACTGTCAATATATATAGTGATTTGCTTTCGAGCAACAATCTTGTTCTAGGTGGCCATATTTTTTTGCAAAAGCTACATTATGAATTATCACGAAACCAACAATCTTTCTTAAAAGTGATC
This sequence comes from Eucalyptus virginea, assembly GCA_014182375.1. Classification (NCBI taxonomy): domain Eukaryota; kingdom Viridiplantae; phylum Streptophyta; class Magnoliopsida; order Myrtales; family Myrtaceae; genus Eucalyptus; species Eucalyptus virginea. The sequence goes on from CM024522.1 coordinate 11,575,370, forward strand.
TATTTTCTTGCAAATACTGCAAGGTGGATATTATTTAACACTATGTCCTTTTTTTATTATATAAGAACTCATTCCGCCATTTTTAGCTTTAGGAGACGTATGTTAATTTTTAAATTTATGAAATATGTTTATTTTTAGACTGAAATTTCATCTTGTGTCATCAATCTTTTTCCATGAGCCTCTAAAGAACCAATAAGTTCACTCATTGACAGGATCTAAAATCCTTAGATTCTTCGATGGAGGTGACAATTAAATTATTATTATTATTTTGTAAGTATCATCAATATGTTTTCTATTTCCCTTTGGTCAATAGTAGTTCTTCTAATTACCATAATATAGTTGGATGGTCTTATAATATTTAATTTATTATTACCAAATTCACTTCTAAGATATTGCAGTCTAATGGTGCGTACCTTTATTGTGCCTTTGGAAGTCTTCTCGTAAGGATATCTCATGTCCCCTTTGCGGTCTTCACATCAATTATTCTTTAAAATATCGTTTTCAACAGTACTTGCTAGATGACACATAAAACCCCAAGCATCCTTTCGTAGTTGCACTACCAGAAAACTTGCACCTTTTTACAGAACCGCACAAACTTTCTTTATTATATCCCATAAATCTTTGTCCATCCAGAAAGCAATCGTTTTGATATTTCGATAATCACAGTTATTTCCTTCGAAAGTAAGAATGGGTAGTGAATAGAAGGTAGAGTCGGCAATAATTTTGATGTCAAATAGTTAGCTGAATGGTTTTAGTAGCGAGTGGATAGGACAAGCGCTCAATACCATCAGAGGAGGCCCTGAGTTAGGTCGTGCTAGATTTTGGTGTTAGAATTTGTAGGGATGTAAAAATTTGTGGGGATTCTCGGCTCATGCAACAACAACGGGACAAGTTACATTAAATTTTTATTAAAATACTTGGGGTATTGCAAGTGGGAATGTGCGTAAAACTTTGGTGCTGCTCGATGGCCTCTCTTGTGCACATGACCGATCAAGTAATTATCAAAATTGCTTGAATTATTGCATGTACATTTTACACTCCACCCACTTGCCCGTCGAAGGTCTCATCAAAATGGTTTTGAATAGTTTGCTTGATGAAAATTATTGCATGGTAGATTTCTTTCCATTTGTTTTTTATTTTTTACATGCGAGTTACCGTTGGAGGCATCACTTTCGTTACCATTCATTACGTTTTGGAAGGGTCGTAATTAGGAAAACAAAGAAAGAAAGAAGTCAAGAGTCTCACCATTTGTTTGGAAAGGACAGAATTGGTAGGGAAATAAAAGATGGAGAAGAACCGGGCGAAGAATTAGGATTTTATCTTGTTTGGGTAAGCATAGGAAGGTTGGGTCAAGAATGGCAGGGCGCACTTAATTTGGTCATGTCCGATGCACTAGCTACAGCCGTGTCCGGCGGCAATTCTGCAGTTGTTTGAAGAAACGGCTAAGAGAGGCCTCTTAGTCCAGGTTCGGTAGGATTACTCCCTCCTTTCCATCTTCGATGCTGTCTCAAGATGGTCGCATGTTTCGTTTTACTCAGCAGACCAAGTTTTATTGGTATCTCAATTAAACCAAGTTGACCCACTAGATTGGGGGCGTCAGGATTTTCAGCTGAGTAATTGGAAGTCCCCTTTTAAATCCCGTTAACTACTTGCATATTGGGTCAAGCCCATCCGCACATCTGAAAACTTAGTCGATGTTTCCTTGGGCCTAAAGATAGCTGAATATCTATCACAACTCCCCTTGATTATTTAAAAAAAAAAAATCGCATCTCCAGGCAGTCCCTATAAACAAAGTAGTTCTAGAGTTGATTGTTGTTTTCAAGCTGATCGTTACATCTAAATGTCTGTTTTCTTTTTCCTCATATAGAAACTTAACAGGAAGCTCGTGCATGTGAGCGTAGGATTAGTTTTCATGCTTTGCTGGCCACTATTCAGGTAATCTCAAGACTACACAATTTTTTTCAAAATCCGGCTATTAGTTTGGTGAAGTGGCTATTGCTAATAAATTGCAGTTCTGGGCATCGAGGTGCACTATTAGCTGCAACAATTCCAGGGTTTAACATCATACGCATGCTTCTTGTGGGATCTGGCATTTGGAAAGATGAGGCGACGGTAAAGTCTATGAGCAGATTCGGGGACCGCAGGTTTGTAACTCAGAGTTACTTAGCATCCGCATTGCATTGATGACAGATGTGAACTTGGTTTGATAGGATCATGTTGCAGATATTACCATAATCGCAATACTGATTTTCTGAATTATTTATTTGCTTAGTGGTCTGCTTTATCAAGCAATTTGGTCTAGCTTAGATCTTCTTTCTTGCTCATTTGTGGGTCTTCTTTTCTATATCTGCTTCCATGAAGCCTTCCTTAACTTCCAAAACCTTGGAATCATCTTGTTCTCTCTTTCAGGGAACTCCTTGAAGGGCCACTATATTATGTTCTCATGATTACATTCGCCTGCGCATATTACTGGAGGACTTCGCCAGTGGCAATTGCAGCAATATGCAACCTCTGTGCCGGAGATGGTGCAGTAATTTGAACTCCCATTATTCCTCGCTTGTTTTACCGCATAGGTTCAATGGTGTAACTACAAAAATAAGGGGATGACGTTATCTTTGGTCATGGCTGAGATTGATACCTAGTTATCAAGCAGCGTAACAAGAGATGTGGTTATCAGTTCGAATATTCACATAATTCACCCGAACATCCAAAAATTTTAAAAAGGTGTGCTTAAGCTCAGACACCTGCTTTTGCTTGTTTTCAGGCTTTGCAGACATTATCGGAAGGCAGTTTGGCCTACATAAAATTCCTTACAACCCTAACAAATCAGTTGCTGGCAGCATCGCGATGGGCTCGGCTGGGTTTTTAGCGTCTCTCGGGTAATCTTCGGGTTGGGTCTTTTAGGATTCTTTATAAATATGCATGAGTAGTGGCCTGACTGGTTACAATTTGCTTACGTTTACCAGGTTTTTGTCCTATTTTTCTTCATTTGGCTATATCCAAGGAAGTTGGGAGATGGTTGCGGGTTTCTTGATGGTCTCTTTTGCTTCTGCACTGGTGGAATCACATCCTCTCAGCTCTCAGATTGACGACAATCTCACAGTTCCCCTAGCTTGCGCATTGGTGGGGAGCCTTGTCTTTTAGGCAGTTAACATTCAATATGACAGTTTGTTTTTCAGGAAAAATAAAGCATTCATTATCAATATATATAGATAATAAAATAAAAATGCAACAGAAGTGATTTAATCCACTCTTAATTTATGAATTATAACTATTTAAATTCTATAAGATCACTTGTCTACAAAAAATTACACTAGCGATACATGTTGCAATTGCTTTTCTCACGACGAATATAGACAATCATGTTATATTCCATATAAGATTAGTCTTGATTGATATAATATTGATTCGTTGAGTCACAGGGCAAATATTTATTGGAAACGTTGCCACTTTTTGAGATACCTGTTATTGTTATTGAAAAATTCTATGAGATCACCATCAACTATATTATGACTTAAGATTAAGGCATGAAGTGAGATCACTGTCAAATATTTTAATGCTTTAAGCTATGATACCATGTAAAATTTTGTTGAATCAATGCCAACTAGTCTAAAATCTTGATCCCTTAAGAGAAGGCATTATTTAATATTTAAATACTCTAACAGTCACAACATTTAATAAACTAATTTTTAAACTAGGTTTATAGTTTGTTTTCCTTTCCTTTTTTTCTCTTGGCCATTAAAAAATCCCGATCTATTGACTACCTAGTGGTTAGTGTAAATTGCAAGGAAAAGTGTCAAAAAAGTCAATCTATATCATTAGTGTCAATTTAGTTATAAATCTTTTACTAGCACCAATTTAGTTCCAAACATTTTAATCTAGTGTCAATTGAATCCTAAACATTTTAACCTAGTGTGAATTCAGTCCTTCTAGCCAATTTTGGCCTAATAATGCTAATGTGGATACCAGCCAACTGACATGACACCGTCAGTGCCGATGTGGACAACTTTTAATATTATTTTAATTTTTTTTAATTATTTACTTATTTTATTCTTTTCTTTTTTCGTTTTCTTTTTCATTTCTTTCCCTTTCCCTTTTTTTCTTTTCCTTTCTCTTTACTCCAACGGATTGCCAAGGTCTGCAATAGCTTAGAGGCGAGGGTCGGCAAGGGACTACGCCAGCCTCGCTTGAGGCTACAAGGGTGGCCTCGCGGCGTGTAATGAGCGCTCGAGCCTTGTCATAGCTGGGCAAGGCTCAACCTCGCCGGATTCAACAAGGTTATGCCTCGCCCATGGTTGGCGAGGCTCAACCCTCGCTAACCCAATGCGAGGCCACCTGTATGACCTCTAGCAAGGTCCTCACCTCTCGCCAATCATCGACTAGAAGAAGAGGAAGGGGAAAAAAGAGAGAAAAAATAAATAAATGATTTGAAAAAATTACTAAAAATAATATTAAAAGTTATCCACATTAGCATTGATCATGTTACGTCAACTAAGCGATGCCTATGTTAGCGATATCTAACCAAAATTAGCTGGAATGATTAAATTGGTACTTATTGAAAAGGCTTAAGACTAAATTTGCATTAATACAATATGTTTATGACTTTGTAACACTTTCAATGGCAAAGTGATAACATGTCTTCTCCCTTAAATTATCATGCCCAAGTGAAAGATGTGCCATTTTTGAAAGTTCGAAACCTACACAAAATGCATCAAAATTAGGAAGAGCAATGTAAATTGAATTCAAACATAGAGTAGAACGTGAGGAACCCCATATGGATAAATTTTTATTATTGTAGACTCCGTTTGTTTTGTGAAAAAATTGACATGTTCCTCTATTGTGACCTACCCCTCAATATGGAGGAAAGCAGGTTTAGCGATGTTATCTAAAAAATGGGCCCATAGCCCAAGATTTAAACATTGGCTCTCCCAAGCCCATACCTCACACGACATTGAGTATTTAAATTGATGTTGTGAGAATTTTCTAAAAAAATGAGTCACCACTAGTCTATCATGGTCGTTTAGAAATCAAGTGATGTGTGGGAGTATACTTCACTTCCTACACACAAATAGAAAATCGATGGGGTTGGGAACTTGACTACATTAATTAACTAACAAATGTCATTTTAGTACCTAATCTTGTTCATTTAAAAAAATAAAAGGATTTTTGTCAAGTAGTCCGAAATGATTTTATACTTATTCACTAACATGTCAGATGATCATGTAGGCGCAGTCATTAACATAACAATCACTAATCAAGAAAAGCATTAAATAAATTACATGAAATAGCAAAGACTTAATATTATGGAAAAGATAAATGCCAACCCTAACCGGTCTAAAGGAAAGCCAAAATCGATGTATCGGTATTGTGCAACCAAAGGCAATTGTCTTCAAGAACAACTAAAACCTAAGGTAGAGCCTTAAGGGCTTGTTCAATTTTTTAGCACAATTTTAGATTCAAGAGGCTTCCACCCTTTTTGAAGAAAAGAACCCAAAAAGTCTATTTGTAAACTTTTTCAAGAAATTATAATTTTTTTAAAAATTATTTTTTGAGATTTTCTAATTATTTTGGAATTTTCTAGATTTTTGTGAATTTCTGGATTTTCTAAATGTTCCAATGAATCTCTGAATTTTCAAAAAAAAAAATTGTGAACAATGAACTTCAGATCAGGTCAGGAAACCAGGCAACCGGTGAGTGTGACCCAGACCCTAAAAGTCCGAGTTCGGTCCAAATTTGAACCAGCCCTAGGGCCTCGTATGAATATCAAATTCAACCCATGAATATCCAACCCAATTTATATACTTAGCCCATAAAACTTCTAAACCCACAGCATTCAATCCAATCGCTTTGCCCGTTCTCCAACCCATATCTCTAACCCAAGCAAGCAAACCAAGCCCATTACTATTCTAATTATGACTAGAAATAAGCCCAAACTTGTCAATCCTAGTTGAGCCCAAAACCACTAGACTCATCTAAACCCACAAAAAAGGATACCGGCCTAAATGCGCTAAACCAACTTAAGCCTACCCTAATTAAACCTAATCAAGCCTTCTACTATAATCACTTTAGGTCGTCTCCTCGCACTAGCATCATCTTCTCCGAACCAATGCCTTCATCGAGAAGGTCCGAGAACACCAAGAACAACATTAAGAACAATGGCCGCTAACACTTACAAGTAGAACAATAATGTCTTTATCAATGAGTAAAGATCCCACTGTTTTTAATGGCCAAGGAAGCTTTAGCTAATATGCAAACTCCACTTGTGTCTTCGGGTCTGGCTGAAGCAGACGACATTCTCATGATCGTTTCTTAGAGTCATTCTATCAAACTCATGGTAGGCACCAGTTCGAAGGAGGATACTAATTTGCTCAATGCCTGAATTCACTATTGGAAAATTTAGTGCAGTGAAAGAAGGAACTCGCGAACTCGAGAGCATCAAATGTGGCCGGGCTTCCGGGGAACTCCTTTCTTTTCCCTCTTCCAATGTTGGAGACAATATCTCGTTTTTTGCATTGGAGCCTTCCCTTCTCCACTTCAAGTGGGAACAAAACTGCATTTTTCACACTGAAACTGATTGTTTGCTCTTGACACCTTTTTTTCATTTTGAAAGTCCCTTTTTCTCTTAGTCCTTTGCTTAGACCAAGAGGGCTTCTAGATTTGTTGCTGAAATTCTTCAAAACCAACAACACCATTGCCATCGATATCTGCTTGGATCGATACAATCCTAACTCTCTTCAGCACTAACCCCATGGCTATAGCCTTTTCCTATCGATGAAGCTCCCCTCAGAAAATACTAGATCGGCACCTTGGAAATTAGACCTGGTGGAAAAGGAAATCGCGAGTCAAGGGTGTCGGATGTGAATGAGGCTGTGAGAGGGCTTAGTGTTCATGCGCTTCCAGAGGAACCATATGTGTTTCATCTTCTACCACATGAGGACACTGGACATGTAGATCTCATCGCACCATACCACCACCACCGAAGATCTTGAGAACTCAGTCACTTCTCTCCCTCTCCAAGAACCAGCCTCTCTCTCTTTTTCGATTTCTCATCCAAGCTCCCCTCCTCGGTTCCCTTCAGCTAAGCTCTTCAATGGCTGTATCCTTTTTCAGCAAAGCCTCCTCTCAATGGCTAAACGCTACTCCCTTCTTGCGAGCATCTAGCATCCTCCCCTTCGTCGAGCAAGCACGCCTCAAGCACTCCTTACTAGTAAGGAGGAATGAGAAAATATTAGGTTGGCCAGCTACGCCAAATCACTACCGGGCACCGGCCAAATGAAAAAAGAGATACATGACTTCACAAGATTGATGGACCCCACCTTTCCCTCAAAATTTTGCATCCTCTCTCTCCTCATTAATCACTAGTCTTCTCCCTACCTTCGCATGAAGCCCTCCTCTCTTCAATTAGAGGACACTCTCCCTTCTCTATCTTGTGCATCTTTTGAGAAAAAGAAGAAACTCAATCTTTTTTTTTTTTTTCAAAATACTCTCCCTCCCTCTTGCTCCCAAGAGCCTCGCCGATCGCCTCTCAAGCTCACACCTGTTGTTTCCAGCACGTCGCCTCCCCCTCCACTGTCGCCGAGAGCTACTCCCTCTTTATCGCTCCCAATAGCTCCTACCAATGGTATCCGAGCTCAGATTCGACACCTCCACCACGTCGCCTCTACCATCACCTCTCTGAACCTCTCTCTCACCCCTAAAAGCCACCATCGGTCACATCCTAAGCTCATATCCACCTCCAACATGTCACCTCTACCTTCGCCCTCTTTCTTAGCGTCCTTTTTGCCTTGCACCCCAACTTTGGAGGTGAAGCGCAAAGGAAAATGTCCAAAACAAGTAGAGCGTCGGCTAATGGAGTCGCCTTCTAACCAACCCCCCTATCTCTTTCCCTCTCTCTGTATATGACAACCCTACATCCACATGCCCCCACACAATTGCACATCCCCTACACTTCTCATCACGACCCATTGCAATCCTCAGGGAAAGAACTCTTTGAGTTCGAAAGGAAGGAAAATGTTGATTGTGGGGGTTTATCAGCCGAGTGCGAGCATCGCGGAGGCATACGTGATGCGAAGGCTTTATAAGGAGAAGATAAAGGAGAAGATGGTTGTGGTCTTAGGCGATGGTGAGGAGGAGAGGACAATGAGTGGAAGGAGGCTGTTTCTCTGTCTTAGGTGTTCGGGAAGGCCCATGTCTATCCATCCTTTGCAGAAGCACTGCATGTTGCTTCCTTGGAGTAACTCCCCGCCATAAATGATATTTAGCTTTAGCCGAGACTTTTCTACTTTTCTGTCTTTCTGCTTGTACAAATGTTCATAACTAAATCTTGTCTTGAGAATTCACGACGATTTTCCCTTTTTCGTAGGGAGTATAATGTTGAATACCGATATTGTATTTCTACTGGTGGATTTCTTGAATTGAAAGTACAGTTTGAACTTGAAGGAATTTGCTTTGATTCGCTTCAAACTGCTTGTACAAATGTCTATAGCTAAATCTTGTCTTGAGATTCATAGGTTTAAATCCATGATGAGTTAAGTGATTTGGGCCATCCAATTTGATAAATCTTGGGAGATTCACGCATATCATGAGGTCCATACCTGTTGTAATGAACCAGGTCCAAGTGAGAGGTTCTACTTATTCAAGACACGAAGAGAGCATGAAGCAAAACAAAACAAACACAAGAATAACAGTGATAATGCCTAATTATGGAAAAAAAAAAAAAGCAATGTAAAGCCTACCTAAACTAAAGAACTTTGACCTAAAAAAAAAAAAAATTTGAAGGAAAACTAGTTATGCACCGTGACATTAGCACACCCAACCATACCCAACATATAGAGCTTACAAACACCACCCTCATAAACACAAATAGAACAAAACAAGACCAGACAGCAAACACAAATGAAAGTTCAATGTCACGCCCCGATCCTCCGAGCACGTGCCCATCCCTCTGCGGTCATTAAATAACGATATCCCAGGATGCATTGCCGACCCATTCATTTTAATACGCATGCGGAAGCAAATAAATAATCCCCAGACAACAACAATATGGGATAGGAAAGTAGGGCCATAATTTTTCAAAACCAACATCACACTTATATATACATATCCTAACAAGTCATATACGATACAAATTGATATGTGTATATATATGGTCTACAAGACAGGCGTGGGGGTTTCACAAAACTAAGGATCCTCATCCTCCTCTCCATCTTCATCCACACTCCAACTGGAGCCTTAAGCAGAATACACCGGGCACCCTGGATTTGACAAGTCTGGGTCTGCGTCCACCACCGAACCCCCTGGAGGATCTATCGTGCCCCTTTCAAAAGCAACCTCCAGCACATATAGAGGTATCTTAGATTCTAGTATGGGACCCTCTCTTTGGCCATCTTGAGCCTGGCAGTATCATGATCAGTATCGGTGGGGTACCTTTTTGGATAAACCCATATCGACCCAGACTATGAACCTTATCAGCTCATAGGTCCAGTCCCTAGGGCTCCCATGCAACGAAATGTAAGATGTATGTTCTGTAACCTTCTTCATTCAACCAAAATGCTCAAGAGGAGCTACCATCTAAGAAACTGAAATGTTATCCCACAACAAGGTGAGAAGACGTCTCAGCGAGTTCAACCCCCTAAGACCTGGTTAGGAAGAAAATACGCCATGAGGGCTACCTAAGCACAAACACAAGTCGTAGGACTTACCTTGGCCCCAATCTCTTTTTGCAAGTCAATTTAATTCATAAACTCAATCAATCATCACAACATTTCAATTCCTCAAAACAGATCAAACCATCGATCAATCGACTCAGTCGATTACATGTCATCACGACCTTCCCATGGTAGGTCCATTCAATACTATCAATAAGGTCCTATCAAATCAAGACTGCTCACCCTAAGCTGAAGATAGATAGTATAAGCTCACCAAAAGCTGATAATAGAGTATATTGCTCGCTCAAAGCTGATAAATTATTGCTCACCAAAAGCTGACCACAGAGTATACTGCTCACCCAAAGTTGATAATAGAGTATATTGCTCATTCGAAACTAATAAATTATTGCTCACAAGAAGCTAATCATCGAACACTTTCACCATTTTTATCATACCCGATAAAAAAATACTCGTGTGTGAGTACACGGTCAGCCTTAGCCAAAATACAATATTTTCACCTTATAAATTCTCACTAATTATATAATCGATGAAAACATTTTTGGCGTTATAAACCGACGCCCGATAAGTCTCTAATTAATTATTGAAATTAAATAAATTTTGGGATAAATACCTAAAATTGCAAATCACATTCAATCAGCACAAAATAACAGTCAATTAAATAAATAGATCACACCACTGCAATCAGCATAAAATTCCGGTCACCGACTATCCCAATCTAATTTTCAAAAATTAATTACTTAATTAATTACATAAAATAATTAATAAATGCCAATAAATAAAACTTAGGCCCGTAAAGCCTAATTGAAAGACGAGACGGGCCTGGAAAATTTCTGAACCACTCTAGATAAATACTATAGCTTGTCTAGACTCTAATTACACTACTCTAACCACCCAACATGCAATAACAATTAATTAAATTGTTAATATAATCTAACTATCCACCTAATCCACACTTAGTTTAAACTAAGTAATCAACCTTTAAACGTCATTAATTTACTAAGTAAGGATTAGTGAGTTAAACTTACTTGATTAATGATGCGCTCAGATCAAAATGACGGGGACGCGGCGAGGGGCGAGAAACTCCAAAGCGAGACCACCAAATGGGATCAAGAAAGGGTTGAAAATGGGCCAAACCATGCTGGTGACACCCACACTACTCGGTGCTGATCTAGGGCCGAGAATGGTTGGTCAATGGTCAATTGAGTGAGTAAGGACCGATGGCGGGCAAGCAAAGCTTTGGCGGGGCTTCACGTCGGCAAGCGGGTGACCCAGCAGCTCCACGACGGCGAGGCTCTTACGACTAGCTCAAGGGGTCACTTGGGCTCACGGTTGAAGCAAGACGGTGGCCAGGGACGGCAGAGACGCGCACGGGCAGCAATGGCGACCCGGCAAGCTGACGGAGGACAAATGGGCTGGCGGCGGCTTCGACTGGCTACTGGCTCTGTCCTCTGGAAATATTTGAAGCTTGAAGAAGCTGGGAAGGGGGCTACTCGACGGTAGCTAGGAGGAAGGAGAGAGGGGAGGACAAATTGGCTTGGAGGGGGGCACCAGGGTCTTCATTCTCATCCTCTTGGTCCCCTTGGTGTGTCCAACTTGAAAGCTGTCCTCCACAGCAACATTTCCAACACAAAATCCCTTCTAGAAGCCTTTTGAAATGGTTCACAAGTCATGGCCATGAGGGCACATGAATTTGCACACATTTCCCTTTAATTGGACTTCAATCCTTCATGAATCAACTCAATTCAGCTCCTAAAAATTCCAATATCGAGTCCTCGATCAAATTGGCATTTTTCCTCACTAAATAATCCCATTTGCATCCCAATTTCACAGTCAAAAGCGGTCCTTTGCATTTTCCGGACAAAAACAGACCTACCTCAACTTTTTCTCAAAAGTCTCGATTTGTAGAAAAATCTCCGGAAGGTGATTCGACGTTCCTAAAATGACTTGTGACATGACAGAACTTTCAATTTCTGAAATCATATTCAAATCCACGGTTAATTTCGATCCAGCACGATTTTAGCATGACTTAGGTGACTAGATAGCTTTCAGAAATTTTTAATACAAATGACCCGTGGTCGATTTTCCTCGAACCACAATAAACCTCTTCGACACATTGGTGACTCTTGGTGATCGTGAACATCTCGAGGTTTCAATTACAAGCATAGGGTACCAAAACGATAGAAAAATCAACCCAATACCCATTGACGAGAATTTTGCAATTTAGTGGAATCACCCATGTTTAACCACACATCTTAGTCGAACCGACCTATCTATGATTTTTAATCGATCTTACTGTGCCAAAATGATCTCTGCAGATGAGCACGATCAAGTAATCGATTCCTAGTCGAATCCTCAAATCTATTGCATTAAAACCTCTTAATGACTTTCCCAGATAATCTAGTTATCTCACGAGTGATCGACTTTGAGAATAGCACTATAGACGCGTCAATAAAATGCCCGATTTATTCAATTGAAAATAGGACTGAAAATCCAGGATATCACATTCAAAGTCCACGTGTTTTCAATTCATCTAGACTTCGTCTCATCTTCCTTTAAAAAGAGAATGAAAACACAAGAAGGGGAATGCTTCTTAGGTTGGAAAAGGCATATATGAGCTCGGGATGTGACTAGAGGGGGCTCTTAGGGGCGAGAGAGAGGGGAGTGGTTTTTGGAGATGACGGTTGAGGCAACATGGCGAAGGCGTTAAATCTAAGCTTGGGATGCTATTCAACAGGGGCTCTTGGGAGCGACAGAAAGGGAGTGGTTCTTAAAAGTGATAGTGGAGGCAAAGGCGACGTGTTGAAGGAGGGTGGTCTCAACTTGAGACATGACCAGCGGGCTCTTTGTTGGGGGGGAGGAGAGAGAGTATTTTGAAAAAAAAAACAAAAAAGAGACAGAGCAAACTTCTTTTTCTTGGAAGATGCAAAAGAGAGGAGAGAGCGTGTCCTCTAATTGAAGAGTGGGGGGGGGGGTTTCATGCAAGGGAGAAGAAGGCCGGCAACTAATGAAGAGAGAGAGGATGCAAAAGTTTGAAGAAGGGAAATATGGGGCCCATCAGCCACGTGTCAATTCTTAATTGAGCCAATGCATGGTGACTTGGCATGGTCAACCTACCTAATATTTTCTCAGGAGGAATCTTTTCCCATGCGTAGTTCACCTTGGTTTTAGAAGACTCAGGCATGCTTGAGTCACTGCTTGTCATCTCCTTTGCTCACAAATGCTCTCTCTTCCTATTTCCCATTCGTTGCTTTCATCCTTGTGTCACCCCCTTCTTGTTCACAATGTGAGCGTGTGCCAAGGAATGTGAGACAGGGACTGGGCTCCTTTCTTGTCTTCTTGGGCTCAAAACATGGGAAGTTGGGTCGTGAAAGAAATGAGATTAGTGGAATGGAAATTCTAGCTGAAATAAATGGGCTTGGTGTAGATGGGCTATCCGACTATATGTAGATGGGCTATCAACTATATATTTTTTATTTTCCTAGTCTTTTTTTATTTCTTTATTATTTTGCTTTTTATCTTCGCATATATATTATTATTATTATTATTATTATTTACATTTTGTAAACTAAGCGAATACTTAAAATATCAACAAAAATTTGGGTGTCAACATCCTAAGAAATCATTTCCAGAAAAATGGCAATATTTTCTGATATTTGACTGAAATATGAAAATAAACTTGAAAATACTTTCCCTCATTCGGAAATTTGAAAATAATTTTCCTATAGAGACACACTATTTGTGCAATATAAGACATACTGAGTCGTCAAAGGATCTAGCCCAACCTTGATGAACCCAAGGACATTCGCCAATGACTTTAGCACAACCACCAAGGACTCGAGCATAGGCACCAAGGTCTTAAGCCCGGCCTAATAGAGCTAAACCTCACTACCGAGGAACTGGGCCTAAGTGAGAGTGACTTAGGCGAGAAAGCCGGTTACTTGGGAATGGCCATCAAGGACCTAGGCACATACAATAAGGTCTTAAGCTCAAACTATATGGATCTAGGTCCAACCTCAATGGACCTAAGCTTGAGCATCAAATCAGGGTCTTGAGCCTAACCTCCATGGACCTAGGCTCGGGAGCTAATGACTTGAGCACGAGAGCCAAATACTAGGGCATGTCTTTTGGGGACTTGGGAATTGACACCAGGGTCTCAGCCCAACCTTGTGGAGCCAAGCCTAATCTCAATCAACCTAAGCCCAAGCATCGATGATTAAGGGGCAAAAGCTAAGTGCTCGAGCATGGCCATTGAGAACCATGCACAAGCATTAATCGGACCTTTGTGGACCTAAGCTTGAGCTAAGCATTGTGGACTCGGGCTTGGGTGCCTGTAACTTGGGCGCTAGAGCTAGGTGCCTAAGCATGGTCATTAAGGACCCAAGCATGAGCACCAAGTTCTCAGTTTTGGCCTTCGTGGACTTGAGCCTATGTATTGGTGACTTGGGACTAGGAGCTAGGTATGGTCATCAAGGACTTCAGTACGAGCACCTGGTTCCATAGCCCAACCTCTATGGATTCAAGCCTCGCCTCATTGAACTTAGGCTCGGCCTATGTAGACTTGGGCCCGAGTGCCGTAGACTTCGGCACAAGAATGAGGTACCCCAATATGGCCACCAGGACCCAGGCACAAGCATTGAATTCCTAAGCCCAACTTCCATGGACCTGTGCTCAACCTCGATACAGTCAAACTCAAGTGTCAAACCAAGGTCCTGAGCCTATGCGCCAAAATGGGGTTTCAAGCCCGGCCACTGTGAACTTAGGCTCAAATGCAAATGACTCAAGTGCAAGAGCGGAGGACATAAGTATAGTTGCTAGAGACCCAGGCATAAGCGTCAGGGTCTGGCCCGACCTCCATGGACATGGGCCGAGCCTCAATGGGCTTGAGCCTAGGCCTCAATAACTTAGGCCCACGAGCTAGGTACTCAAGCATGGGAGTTGAGGCCTTCGACTCAACCGCCAAGGTACCAATGCCAACCTCAATGGACTCAAGCCCATGAGCTACATAGTTGGGTATGGTCGCTAGGGACCCAAGGTCTAAGGCACCACGTTGAGGCATAGGCATTAGGGTCATGAGACTAGCCACTGAGGACTCAAGCAAGAGTGTTGGGGATCCCATGTCCAAAGCGTCAAGCTCTCTGGTTCAAGCGCTAATGTTTATTCATTTTTATGCAAAATGATTTCTAATGTTTAAAAGAGGAGATTGTTTTACTGAATTTGAGCATAAATTTTACATTGAATAGGCCATTGACTCAAGTGACCTAAAAGCTAAAAAATAAAGAAAATATCTTCTGATAAAATGTTTTTTGCAAAATAAATAGAGCCTTAAATTAAATTTCAAAGTTAAGTGTTTAGGAAATTGGGAAGATAGCAACGTCTAGGAAATGGATGTGAGATAAGATTAAAAGGATTGTAGATGTAGAACTAACGCAGGCATATATTGATGAAAGTACTTTACGTGCATTTCTCCTTTTTGCAATAGGCTTTTTGTATATACTGTTTGGGGTTGTAATTGGTTGAATAATGAGAAATACCAAATAAAAAGAATGCCAAGCTGGACATATAAATACGGCCTCAAATTTTAAACTCAAAAGTTAGCTAAAATGAGGTAAAATTATCAAATCACTACCGAATGTATCATACAGATGCCATTTCCATCCTAATTTTTTTAAATATGTCGATTTACTCATAAATCTTTGTGTGAATGTCACTAAAAATTGATAACCTAAAATCCAGCTATTGTCAGCTGTCCTACAAGGCATGAAAATCAACACATTTTGCTTATTTTTCTCAATTTCTTTTCTTTCTTTTTTTTTTCATTTTCTGTTTTCTTTTCTTTCTCTTTAAGTTCTTCGGTTTGCTCATCTTCTCCACCTAAAGGTTCTCAGCACCAGGTTTTCCATCTCAGAGATTTGTGAGTTTCATTACCCGATCCAAATTTCCTTTTTTTTCCATCTCAAGAGTCACTGTTTGTTGTTCAAGCTCAAATTGAATTTGAAGGGCCACATGTCCTCACAGTTTTCCCTAATCTTCATAACCATGGCAACCGAGCTCAAAGCAACTTCAATGGCAGCCAAACAAAAGAAGCAGCAGAAGCGGTGCTTCGAGTTTGCGGAGATATAGAGACTCGGCCATGGCTGTCGAGCTCGCCAAGATATCTGTCTGTGCCTCTCTGTTGAGTGTTATGCCAAAACAAAACGATCACAAGACTTCCACTTTCACTGTCCAATTACATGAAATTTCTCTTTAGCTCGAATACCATTCGCAACACATGCGAATGATTTCACTACACACGCACTTGTTCTTCCTTTGGAAATTGTCAACACGGCCCTCTAATGACAGGGTAGCAAGGATCTAGTTGACGAGGATGGCGACACGGAGACACTCGTCGATGGCGGTAAACATCTAATGAAGACAAGGCACCACGAGAAGGTGAAACTAGAGCTCAGAGATCCTTTCCAATAGAGAAGATGAACGACAGACAAAGAAAATAACACAAAAAAAAAAAAAAAAAAATTGAAAAGTTAGAAAAGACTTTGAATAATTTAGCTTTTGCATAAATAAGATTTCTTTTTATATTTAGAGCACGCGGAATTCCTTATTTAATGCCATATTGTTTAAATGTCATTTGACTTTTAGGGTCAGAAACAAAATGTATCAAAAAGTGAACTAATACATTAAAGCTTGTGAAGCTCTATTCTTACAGCTTCTTCTACATCAAAAGGTTATAGACAAATCTTGTGGCTTGGTTCATCGCCTAAGAGGTTATCCCCGTAGTGGTACTAGATGGCACCACTTCACTATACACATTCGCATAATGTGTGCCCTGAACCTAGTAAAAGTATATTCAAACAACAGCATAAATTTCCAAAGAGCCATGTTAGGATCATTCCAATGTTTGCCAATGAAACTAAAAATTTGCAAAATTTGAAGCAAGATATAGAAGCTGTAGGGTATAGTTTTCCCCAGCAGCTCCAATTGTGAAAAGGGGGTACTACAGCTTTTAAATATGTTTTGGCAAGCACCTTAACTGCTACCTTGACTTTTAACATATCATCTCATGAAATATTGAGATGCGACAACTTTAAAACATGTATTACCAAACATATAATTTACATCTTTTCGCAGCACAGTAGTCACCTTTGAAAAGGAATTTGCACTGATATAGCCGTTTTTGCCTGTCTCTATCCACATTGCGATATTGTTCTAGCCAAAAGTACGCTTTTGATCACTGTATGTTGTCATTGAATGACCAAAAATCTATTTTGATTAGTAAAGGGCAAATTTAAAAAAAAAATCCCAAAATATACTCACTATAACACAAAACCCTAAAAAAAAAAATATGTTACCAAAAATCCTAAACTTGCTCACTGTGACACAAATACTCTTAACTTCTTTTTGTATCATGAAAAATTCCAAACTCATGCACATGTAACAAATATACCGTATACTTAAGTTCCATCTAAGGTATATTGGTATCATGAAAAATTCCAAACTCATGCACATGTAACAAATATACCGTATACTTAAGTTCCATCTAGGGTATATTGGTCACACTAGTACAAATTTGAGATTTTTCATGACAAAAGAAAGTTTGGGATATTCTATCAGAATGGACAAGTTTAGGATTTTTAGTTACACCCAAAAAAAAAAAATTCAAGATATTTTTATCACAATGGGCATAATTTGAAATTTTTTTGTAGTATTAAACCATTAATAAATGGCAAATTTTCATTTTCATACCTAAAGTCTGATTTTGTCATCCTTTAAGTACTTCCATAATGTGTTTTGTGTAACTTCTATCCAAAAGAAAAAAAAAAAGATTATGGTAATACAAGTTCAACCAAATTCGATAGTTAAAGTTGGAGGGCTCCACTTCTATTCTATCCTAGAACCAAGAACTAACCGGTTCACGAAACATATAACAAAACTGACCTATTCCCGATTAGAAACAAACCTATCCTAAAACTAATCATCCCAAAATATTACAATCATAATAGCTAAAAATGCTCTTACACCACTTGACGTAGAACGGAAGTGAGATGGATTACAATTAATTTTACAAAAAAAAAAAAAAAAATCTTAAGGAATAGAAAACTCCGACGAATCAAAGAATCTAAATAAACTCAAATTTTATTGATTCGAATGTTTCTATTACAATCGAAGACAACAGGGAGCCAAACTCAAAGACCAAGTAAAAAATTTGAAAAGAAGATCAAATTATGTCTCTCTCTCAAGATATTCTACGATTTCGACGATTTAAGATAACGACCCTAAGTAGTAATCCTAAACATACCTAACATAGAAAAACAACAAAAAGAAATACGACCCCGAAGTCAAAGGAAATCTCTTCGACTTCACATGATCAAACTCCTCTGTTTCCTACAATCGAGAGAGAGAGAGAGAGAGAGAGAGAGATGTCTATTTCTAGAGCAGTTGGGGAGCTACTTGGCACCTAGGGCAATGCCTCCCCCTACGACATTAAAGCCACAGGGTACTCATTGACAGCACTGAGAAAGCTCCCCCCCATAAAAGTGAGCGCAATCGAAGGGAAATGAGATCCCCCATCCTCTCCCACCCCCTCCTGAAAGCAGCCAAAAGTTGCTTCGAAATAAAAAAGAAAGATGATCCCTTTCCATCGCCTTTCACGTAGATTTTTTTTTTTTTTTTTTTGGTCGGAACCTTTCACGTAGATTTAGGCTTCCCAAAAAGCCTCTAATCCACCTTCCTTTTCATTTTCTTTATTCACCCCCCATCCCTTTTTTAAGGGAAATTGAAAAAAAGTAAAAATTAGAACCTTATCCTTCACAAAACGTTGGTGGAAAAAGGAGAGGCAAATTTGCTAATGGGAAGCATCTTGGGTTTTAATTATCATTGCATGGTCCCTCCCTCTAATCATGTGATCAGCCCCCAATTTTCTTCGAATATCCATCAATATTGACTACTACCGAACCGCCTAGACCTATTTCCAATGGGCAAAATAAATCGAGCACTCCACCGTTTTATCCTGAGGCTTGAGCGGGTTAGATCTTTTTTCTACCTATCCACAGATGGCGCCACTCTACAGAAAAGATCTCCAGTCAATTCATCGTGATCGAAAGGACCGCAAAGGGCCGTTGCAAAACATTGATTGCTCTCCTTGGAAAAGGAGAACTTAGTCCAGGTGGGTACCATGAAATGAATCTTTTCTTATGTGCCCCAATACCACCAGCCCGTTACTATCAATACTCATCCTTGGATGGAGTCTCTCTCTCTCTCTCTCTCTCTCTCTCTCTCTCTAAATGTCTTAATCCTATGGAAAAGGAGAATGGGAATTAAGAAAACACAAAGGCCGTTTCGAAATGTTTTTCTAGGGACCGAACCGAGTGGTGGTCACCCATCACACCTCCCCCCCACTCCTTTTATTTCTAGTACCTCTCTCTCTCCCCTCTGTCTCTCTCTCTCTCTCTCGCTAACTGGACGATGTTGATGCGTCCTGTTCGGCGCGGCCCCGCGTCTCGCCCTCTCTGTGCTCCTAATGCGCGGCACATGAAAGATGGAAAGAGAGCACGAGAGAGAAGATGCAAGCGAATCAATCACGACATACATTGAACCCAATACCACGAGCAACGAACAAAAGAACAAATCTTTGTTTACGATCATGATTAGCGCCGATTAGAGGGCGTGGACGAAAAAGACGAAGAAAAGTTTCATCCCCATCACCATCCCCCGCATTCTCGAACGACAAAAAAAATTCATGAGGAGGAGCATCGATGAGTACATGTCTAAAGAACATCGCATTCGATCACGTTGCGCTCCTAACCGACGGATTTGACGCAACAGGACAAACCGGACGAGGACGATGTGGGGAGGAAGGAGAAGAAGACAAAATGCTCAGTCAGTCAGTACCCCCCCATTTTGGATCTCTCTCTGATCTTTCTGTTTCTCTTATCCTCCCCACCACTACCACCATCCCCACGACGATAATAATTGAAAAACAAACAGTGAGGAGGCGATAATGGAGACAAACCAGAGAGAATGGCGGAGCCATCCCATCTCCGCCGTGTGGGGGCCGCTCCGCCCCTCCCTCCGGCCCCGCCTCCTGCAGAAAAGGGCCTCCGCGTCGGGTACTGCTCGTCCTCACTCTCATGGGCTCAGGCCCACTCCCTCCCTCCCTCCCTGTGCTGCCATTTCAATCATTTGAAGCATCTCCTTCTTTGAAAAAATTTATTGCAGAAGAACCTCCTTACAATATACACTGTTCTTTCGAATTGCTTACTATATTCTTACTCGCTAAATACTGCCTTGCAAGGTGAGATATTTATATATTTATATTTCCTCGGGGAAGAAAAAAGACAAGTGAAAATGGGAAAAAGAAAGGAAAAAGTGGGGGCTAAAATCTGGCGTTTTCGAAGCCGTGCAAGTCGCTAACCCGGTTCATCGACTTCCTCATGATGGCCACCTTGGCCAGCCTCTCCGCCGCCCTCCACGCCGACGTCGGCGTCAGCGGCTCCGGCTTCTCGTCCGCCCCACCACGGGCGGCGGCGGCGGCGGCGGCGGCGGCGGCGGCGGGCTCTCGCCTCTCGTCGGCGGCGCCGGCGGCTGCTCTGGCCCTCTGGGACTGCTGCCTGAGCCGCTGGAGCTCCGCCAGCTCGGCCTCCAGGCAGCGCAGGAACTCGTCGGCGGAGGTCAGGCCGGACTGCACCAGCAGCGCCCGGGCGGACGAGAGGAGGTGGTAGGCCCCCGACGCGTCGCCGCGGTCGGCCAGCCGGCGGGACTCGGCGATCGCCCGCGCGGTGACGTGGAGGTTCTTGAGGCGTTGGATGCCGTGTGGGGACGACGATCGGACGGCGTGGGGGCGGGGGACGGGGATTGGCTGCTCCCGCGAGTACACGAGCTCGCGCGTGAGTGGGTCCCGGTACGACGAGCCCACCGACATCACGTGGTGGGACCCGCTGAGCCTCAGCTCCACGAGCAGTTCCCTTTCCTCCTCGGCGAAGAGGTCGCCGACCCGGATCAGGCCCGACCCGAGCGACGTGGGCCGGCCCATCAGGGAGTAGACCGCCGTTATCTCGACCCGGTCGGACCCGGAGATGAACCCGAGCTGGAGCTTCAAGTCCTGCACGACGACGCACGTCAGGCCGCTCAGGCACCGGGCGAAGGACTCGTCCTGCGCCGCCGCGTGGCCCGACGCGCCGCCGCAGGGGTCGCAGAAGCCGACGGCGTGCACGGGGATGTCGCCGAAGCGCGTGGACGACACGATGGAGGAGTTCCGCCTCTGCTTCGCGGCGTTGGCGTGCACGCGCTGGTCCTGGCCGTCGGATAGGAGCACGATCGTCGCGGCGGGGTTCCGCTCGCGCCGGTCCTCGAGGACCTTCGCCGCCTTCCTCAGCGCGTCGTTCACGAGCCCAGCCTGGCCGGTGCAGCCGATCGCGTCGACGATCCGCCGCGCGGACCGGCGGCCGGTCATCGTCATCCTCTTCAACGGCAGGAGCCGCTTGGAGGTGGTGGAGAAGGCGACGATGGAGAGGCGGTCGGTCTCGCCGAGCGAGGAGATCACCAGCCGCATCGCGCGCTTCATCATGAGGAGCTTCTCGCCGCTCATGCTCGCGCTCACATCCAGGACCGTCACCAGATCGATCGGAGCTCTGGCGGACGCCGCCCTCGTCGCCGCCGGCGGCGCCTTCACCTTCAGAACCACCGCGCACGTCCCGTAGCTCTTGTTCGCGGAAATGACCGCCGCTTCAGGCAGCAAGCTCACCTCCACGTTCCTCCCGCTGTTCTCCTCGTCCGACAATCTCATTCTGCTCAACGGCGACGCCGATGAGCCGACGCAGAAACCTTGGAACTCCACATCCTCCTCCCCGTGCTGATCATCCTCGTTGCTCTCGTCCGATTCGGGAATCGGATTGAATCGGGAGACGGAGCTCGGAGACAGCAGCGACTCGTCGTCGTCGTAGGCTCGCAGCGGCTTGGGCTTGGCACTCGCGATCTTCGACCCCGCGTCGTCGTCCCCGCCGTTCTTGTGCGCGTCGAGCAAGGGAATCTCCTTCCAGCAGGCGCTGCAGACCGGGCAGGCGAGGACCCGGTGCTTCTTGACGTGAGCCGCGACGCAAGGGAAGTGGAAGGTGTGAGCGCACTCCGCCGTGAAAATGGCGGTCCCTTGCCCTGTTTTCACGCTCTGCAAGCAGATTCCGCATCTCGTCTGACAACGACAGCGACGAGCGTCACGAAAAAATGCGACGAAAGGGGAAAAAAAGCAAGAAATCTATTCGCAGGTTCGCTTACTCTGGAGAGACGGAGGCTCGCCTTGAGGAGAGAGAAGCCGGACGGCGATCTCGGGGACGAAGGATTGGACAGGTTATTGAACAGGCTCTGGTGGCGCTCGTTGCCTCCACCGCCGCTCCTCTTCGGCGCCGCCGTCTTGCACTGGAGCCTCGGGCTGCTGGCCGCGGACGAGGCCGGCGTGGTCACCGCGGCGGTGCGGCAGCGGAGGTTGGGGCTCGGCGCCGGCGCCGGCTCCGGCCGCTGCCGCGACTGCGACCGCGGGGTGGAGGGATTGGAGAAGAACCCGAATTTGGAGGAGATCCTGGGGCTATTCCCGGTGCTGCTGCCGTCGCCGCCATTGTTGCTGCTGAGCCGGGGAGCTTGCAGGAGAACGTCCTGGCGCCGGAGCTGGCTCCGGCTCCGGCACCGGCTCCGGCGGCGGCGGCGGCGTCATCGTCTTTGGGGATGGAGGTGCAGAACGCTCGTCTCCAGCCGAGGACCATCGTTTTCGCGTCGCTGTATCTGTCGTGGCGGGTGGGTCGGCTTCGTTTTGCTCTTGGATTCAAGAGGGTCTGAACATGGAGGAGATGGCGAGGAGGAAGGAAGGAAGGAAGGAAGAAGATCGCTGCAGAAAATTGAGAAAGGTCTCTCGCTTTCGCTCTCGCCTTGCTGAATATATTTTGAAAACCCCACACTCTGTTTCTCTCTCTATCTCTAGCTCTGAGCTTTTTCTCCGGTGGTTTAAGGTGAGGGAAGATTACGATATAAAAGCTCCATAGGAGGAAAATAATCCGAACGCATTTATTTATTTATTTACTTGTTTGCTTGTTTATTTTTAATTTATTTAAATGCGAAAGGGAGGATTGGAAGATGTTTTTTAGTAGTGGGGTTTTCGGTATTGGGATTTTAAACATGGTGACTGGGAACTGGCAAGTGGCGGTTTTTTTTGCTTTTTTCCCCATTTTTTATTTCGGTTTTTCTTTTTCTTTTTTTTCTTTTTTTCTTTTTTTTTGGTTTGGGCCTGCCACCCCAGGCTGCCGTGACGGTCAACGGGTCGGTTCTGCTTTGGAAAACTCGAGCCTGCCTTCTCTCGCGGCGCGGTCGACCGTTGACCGATCTGAAAGGGTGACTCGTCACATGGGAGTCGTATTGACCGTCGCTTGAATTTTGGGTTTTTTTGGAACTTTTTGATTGTATGTGCATCAGTGGAAAAGATCTTTTCGGCTATGTCGGTAAAAATGCCTTTTTTTTTTTTCTTTTCAGCAAGAAAAATATACCATTACTCTATATAATAATAGTGATGGAAACATTGTTACAGACAGTAAAAGAAAAGAGAGTATCAATTGTTTCTACAGTCATACTTAAATTGCATTCGAGAGAGCACTTGAGAAATTCTTTAGAGAAGTGGAAATGATTTTCAGGTTAGAAGTTTTTTTTTTTTAAATGTAAATAGCGTCTGGTAAATTGCAATTGAAAAGTTTATTGAGAAACAATTTTAATTTAAATGTTATGCAGAGAAAAAACTAAAATTGTAAAGGGCTTTAGTTATATTTAGACAAAAAATAAGATGAAGCTTAGTCACTGGGGTCGCTTAGGCAAAGGGCTAAGAGACTTTGAAAACATCACGACTTATTTTCTTATTTGTTTTATTATAAATCTCAACTCACTTTCGAACTTTTATTCTATCTCTTTACAAAGTGTGAAAGCCGAATTCATACATGAAACTCATCTTGACTTTGGCTTGATGACTTTTAGAGGTCCAAAGTCCATTCAAAACGATGCACCAAGCCGGCATTATTGACCAATTCAAGAGGGGAGTGAACTATGGCCGCCGCCCCTTTACCCGCTACGTTTTCGATATAATTCCAATCCATATTTATTGTATTTCTTGATGTTTTCGCGTAAGATCGGCTGCTAAATTTATGAATATCCCGAATCCGGTGGATCGGCCTCGATAAGGTACGCCTTTATCCGGACACAAAATTGGGGGGATGATAAGGCCTTAAATGTGGAGCGGTGGCAGCGGAGACGATCACCCTATCGCGTGCAGAATGTTTCCAATGCCTATCATGTGTGGTATGGCATGCACTCCTCCTTCATAATGTTATCTCTCTCTCTCTCTCTGACATGGAATTTTGGGAACGCCTTAAATGCGGTGCGTTGAAGGGAACTGCCTTGTCGACGGCCAAACCCAGTAAAATAAAGAAAAATAAAAATGGAAGTATTTCTCCAGAAAAAAGGGTTGATGTTACAAACCCTCAAAAGAGCCAATAAACCCATGTCGCAACTAATTTTTGTGTCGCGAAAAATCCCGAACCAATAATACCAAGTGTCGCATTTTACCCCAAAACAATTTTCGAGTTGGGAAAGATTATGAATTTTAGCAGATTTTTCGAAATTCTAGGAAGTTTTCAATGCAAAATCAATCGAGTTTTAGCAAATTTTCCTTATCAAAGATTTTAAAGAATTTATATATTTTTCTATAATGGGAAAATTAATTTTGATAAATGCAGTATCCATGTATCAGTTTCCATTTCTGCCATGTGATAAATTAGTCTCAGGGACAAATATAACATAAGATCTATTAATTTGAGATTTTTTTGAAACGAAAATTATTTTGAACTAATTGTAATATTAAGTGTACCTGCTAGAAATTAAAAAAAAAAATTGAGGAAAGGAATGCGGTCTCTCTCACCCTCTCTCTCTCTCTCTCCATGTGAAGAAGTGTTTTCGGTCGATCGGTAGTAGGGTAGGGGGGTGGGACCCACAGGCTCGTTGGGTAGCGAATTTAATGAAGTGGGGGGTCGTGGGGGGATCTTCGAGGATTGGCTCCTTGCGACGCTGGGAGGGTAGGGCCGACCTCTTTGGAGTGGGACGTCGACGGATTGAAGGGACATCCTCCCGTTTTTAGCGAGTCTTGTGTGGAAATAGATGTAAATGTGCGGAGCTGGAAGAAGATTGTATGGCGGAGAATGACGGCCGCCGTGAATGGTTCTTTCGGGTGCATCGGATCCCCTACCAAAAAGAGCTAGGATTTTACTTGGTAAGAGCATCTTCGAATTACCTGGGTTACGAAATCCGTAGCGACGTGCCCCCGACGTTGACTCCGTTCGAATTCTGGTCGGAGCTCCGGTCGCATGCTTCCGGCGAGAGAAAGGTGGGAGGGTTGAACTGTGGCGGCAGGGATTGGCTACTAGCGCCGCGAGAGCAACAAGAGAGGACGAAAGCGAGTTAATGCGAGTGACGGACCCGTTATGTTGACACATGAGAGAAGTGATTGTACTTGGAACAAATGCATATGTCTACATAAGAGAGGCGTGATTTCCGGTTTGGACAGAGGATCTCTCGTGCTATATGTGCAAGGTCTGAGAGCAACCATCGTATGGTCCAATAGTTCCTTACTTCAGAGCGAGACTGGCGATAGTCGACAATTTGTACTTTTGACGTTATTAGTGGAATGCGACCTATATAAGCCGATGGAGACAAAAGAGATGAGCTAGGACACTCGAGTCGGACCACTATAATTCTCGTTTTCACATTCTCTTTCCCTGGACTCTTTAGTCTTCATCATTTACATTACAAGTTTACTTTACTAGTGGAAGCGAAATTTGTACAGGGATTGGTTCTGCAGAATTAGTTTCTATCCTCTTGGAACAACCTATTCAGCCTCTTTTATTTGCTTCTTTGGGCCTAACAATACAAAGAATGATATTAAACGCAAAATATAACCACTCCAATTAACCTTCAAAAGAAGAGTTATTTTCTTATTATTGCATAACAACTCCGTACGGTATAATCGTTCAGAACAAATCGTCGCCTAGTTCAACTTTGACGTGATGAAATTTCATTTTGAAGGACGGAAAATAAAAAAATAATTATAAGTTCGATATAATCTTAATACCCTGTGCATCCCGTGGCCTGATTTTCTAGTATAGTCCAAGACAAAGGACACGCACGAAGGGAAACAGAAACCAAAACGCAACCACCAAATCGAAACCATACCAAAAAGAAAAAAGGGAAATAAGCACGACCAAAGTCCACTCTTTTCGAGTTGTTAATTGTCATTCCCACACCTACTCTCCTCGAGCCAAACCTTAATTACAGAAAATGTCGTGGCTCTAATCTCACTTGAGTCATTAAAAGATTCTTGACCTTTGACTTCTGATTGGAACACTTGTATTGTCCTCCGCGAACTGCCAAATAGAAATTATCATCT
Organism: Eucalyptus virginea; assembly: GCA_014182375.1. Classification (NCBI taxonomy): domain Eukaryota; kingdom Viridiplantae; phylum Streptophyta; class Magnoliopsida; order Myrtales; family Myrtaceae; genus Eucalyptus; species Eucalyptus virginea. Next base: position 11,601,497 of record CM024522.1, read on the forward strand.
ACATCCATGCCTAGTTTGACACTCCTATAGGCAACTTCTAAGCCGCAAGTGTCGCCCTCGTTAGATCTGGCGAGGGCTTGCCAGGTGATAATGAAAAGAAAGAACATAAAAAGAAGAGGTTGAAGAAAAATAATAAAAAAATATTTCTAATATATATAAAAAAATTAAATTTTGTCCCTATTAGCATTAGTCGTGTCATAGAAAACAGCCATCGTCTATATCAGGGATTTCTAGTTAAAATTCATTGGATGGATTATCTCAGTAAATCGTAGAGTCAATTAATACAATCATTAAAATTGATCAGATGCATTACATTAGCAGATCATCAAAAGATTTAGAAGTTAATTAATAAAGGTTTAAGATTGAATTAATCTGAGTGTAATAAATTTAAAAACTTTTATGATATTTTTACCCTAAAATCCCTATCAGCATTTTCTTGGAAACCCTAACTTCACGGGCGAAAATGACCATTCATCTATCTCTCAACACTCGAACATGGTCGCAATTTACAACGGGCGTTCCATTTTCCTTTTTTCTTTTCTCGTCCTCTTTTAGATCCTCATGATGCCAATTCGACGATACAATGTACCGCACCTATCTCGAAACTCAATAGGTCGGGGCAATTATTGCCCCCCACACGTAGTGGGCCAATGAAAAGGGTCGCATAATGGCATTCGGCTGTAGTTACTCACTTGACACATGAAAATCAATGCCAAATCCTTTCTTTTATCGACATGATTGTGCCGTCTTCATTAATTCATCTAAGTGGGCCACGTGGTGTAGTTAATATGAAATCGAGTAATAGAAAAAATTTATCACTACCAGGTAGATCTTTTTAGACAAAATTACCTCGTCACTTTTAGACCTATTATACGAGTGTCATTTTAGTTATAAATTTACTAATTTAGTTCTAAATTTTTGTGTGAAATCCAATGTACAAATCAATTCTAAATCTACATATGTCATTTTAATTATAAACTTAGTAATTCAATTATAAAACTTTATGTAAAATCCAATGTAATCCTTTCGATTAATTCTCACTGGAAATCGATAGCTTGACTATCCGGTTATCACCGGTCATTACCCAGTTTTCTAGGGTTTTCAATTACAAATGTATTGAGTGTCTTTTGTTCCATCTTTCTAGTGGGAATTTGAGGAAATGGATTTCTTGCTTTATGCGAAATTTAATATAGTCCTCTCGATCAATTTTTACTAGAAATCAGTGACGTAATTGTCTAATTATCATTGGTCATTATATAATTTTCTAGGATTTTGATTATGCATGTATTGAGTGTTTTTTGTCCCATCTTCTAGTGGGAATTTGAGGAAATTGATTTTTGCATAGAAGTTCAATTAGATGATTAGGTTACCCAATTTGGGGACACAATAATGATTAACAAAGAAACCGCAAAAAGAAGTTGTGTTATCAATAATTATTTTCCGGGGCGAGTGTTATTGCCCCACAAACGGGTTCATTATTTGACAAAGTGCGCTTTTAATAAAAGGTAGTGCTTAACAACTCAGAATTACAAACCAAAAAGAGAAAAGTTTTTAGGAGACCATTTTTAATATATGAAACGATCTAACATTCATGCATATGTGCTACAACTAAACCTATCAAACGAGTAGATTGTTAATTAAAAAAAAAAAAAAAGAACGAGTAGGTCGGATCAAATTTGGAAGGGTCTAAAAATAATTTAAACCTAAATTGACCTCTATTAACCATTTTTATGTGATACGAATTTGGCAAGACATGTCCGACATGACCCGATCCAAATCCAATTCAAATCCAACCAAACCCTCACTTTGATTCTTGGCATTATTTCCTGTCAAGGGAATAACGTAATGAATGCGTGCATTTTGGAATGAACTAATTATGAATCTGTCTATTTTTGTCGTGCAATTTCTCATGAGTGTATGCTTCATAAAGTCAATTTAAAGCAATTGTTCGAAAGAGGAAACAAACCTCATTTGTTCTCAATGTTTGTGTAAGAATTTTAAAAGAGTGGTAGAGATGATAAGACCATGAGGCCCCAAGAACAAAAACAAGTAAAGCCACCAAATTTTCTTTATTTTATTAAATCTTATTTCCAGCGACGGCATCGGAAATTCATGACATCGATCGACCCTTGATTAAGAGAGTTCAAACCCTTTGAATATGACCAATGGGAGACCTAGAATTTTAGGTTAGGTACGATATCGAAACCTTTAAGTAAATTTTTTCAGTGTAGCCCTTTTTGGAATTTCTCTACCTAATATGAACTTGTACCTTTATAGCTGAGCTGGCTGAAACCAATTTGTTTTTCTTTCTCCGCTTATCAATTCAATAGTAAGTTAGATATATTTTCAAGTTATTCATCTTCATTTAAGAAAAAACAATAAATTATGGAGATCACCATATAATTAATTAGGGAATGCAAGAATAATAATTTCTTGGGTTTGAGAGTTAACAGAGATAGCGGACATACTCATTACGCTAACATATTGTCGAATAATACGCCATCATGCAATAATTTACATTATTGTTATGTGCATAATGAATCTATGTTATCAGTGTATATGTCTACGGGCATGTGCAATTATTTTTCTTTTCTTTATTTTTAGAAAAGAGAAGTATTGTAATTAAAAATACGACTTAGAGAAAGAATCCAATCGATACTATTGTAAATTGCTATTATTGTACGACGTATAATGTACATGCATTGCGGCTTATGTGTTTGTTAACATATATATATATTAAAATGCATTTACGACATATATAGTTACTGTAGCCAAGCATCATTTTGATCCTGGGTACAGCACAATCTGTTTATGATTATTTTATTTTTTTAAAAAGAGAGATTTTCATTGAATTTAAAAAAAAAAAAAAAAAAAAAAAAAAAGCTTTGTTGGGGGTGGGGGTCTTTAAAGACATTTTAAAATTTTGAAATGCGGGTCAATGTACATAGTTTATTTCTTAAGCAATGCACGTGAATGAGACTATCTACATGTTCAATGGGGTGTTAATTTCACTCCATTTGTTTAGTAAAAAAAATGAATGATTTGAAAAATATTTTCCTAAAAAGATCACTTTTATCATTTGAACTAATTAACTAATGAAAAATATTAATATTATCGATAGTAATTTATGTTTAAATAGTTACCTAAATGAAAAACATATTTTATATTCATTCATTTTTATAAGTAATAGAGACAATCGTTTTTAGAAAAATGTTTTCTAAGGATTTACATAGATGATAAATTATGGTCATTATCCGTCTATCTACGAACAATTAAAGGCTATGCAAATACCATGTTTATGATGAAATCTCTTAGGGAACCCATCATTCCAGACACGAATTAGGTAAATCCCAACCATGTTCAAACACTTCTCTCTCCGACAAAAGAACAAGATGCGGCCCCTCAGTAATTCAATCGAGTTTCCTTCTCTTGATTTTCAATCTTTATGTAGAGACAAGACCAAAAAAAAAAAAAAAAAAAAAAGGGATCTTCGAAGATTTTTGGTCATTACTATTTTTCCTTTTATAAGGCAAAAGAAAATCTTGACTAGTAGAAATTAAATTCTGCCCTTTATCAGTGGTCGTGCTTACAGTGTCATTTTTCGTTCACATCTGGACTCGTTTCCTGGCTTACTTCTATATAACTAGATCTCAATTATCTTCCTACGACTAACCAATTACATAGCTTCGGCTCGCCTCATTACCAAATATTACATGACTACCACAATGAGGTAACACTTACTCTCAAGTGGTCCATGGGCCTCCTGGTCAGAGATTCGTATCCCCTAATTGCTTTTTGATCTCAATAAACCTTGATTTGTTTGTGGCGTACATTTCAATAGTGCCATGGCTAGCATAACCACAACTTTTCTCTCACTAGTACCGTGACTAGGTGAAGGTGACTGGCTCACTCAAACTGAGTGGCAGCATCGTACAGTAACATCCAGAGAGATCGTCGACACCGATTGCCCCTCCTTCCTGTTGTTTTACTCATAAAAAAATGAATATACATAGCAAAGAGTCCTTATAGACTAGACCCTACCATTAAAAATATTGCGCCGGATATCAGTTAGCTACCTTTTAAAAATAATTCATTTACCTTTTTTTTGTAAAGATACAATGGTTAATACCATGAAAAATCTAAACTAGTACACATGTAACTAATTTATCTCTCGTTAGTTTCCATTAAATTGCATTAATCTCACGAAAAATCACAAATTAGTATTAGGGGTAAGTGGTTCCAAGTTTCGTATAAGTTTCACCCAAAACTTGAAACCAACTTGTTGGAACAAAGTCTTCATTTTCTAGATACTGGAACCTTTCATTGGAACTTAGAACCAACTTGTTAAAATAGGTTCCTCATTTTCTAGATCTTGGAACCTATCTTGTTACAAGTCCTAAGGTCAATTCCGGAATCAATCCAAGTTCTACATTTATTATTTATTAAACGATTGTAGTGAATTATTATATTTAATAACCACCACTTGTTGCTACAATTCATTGATCATAATTTATATTTAGATGCACAAAAATATGAATCATTGACAAAATAAAAGTCTTAGTCATAAAACGGAAACTCACACCATTGATTCCAAATTAGACACTCATTATTAAACACCTTAGAGTACCATAGGATCACTCGAAGTTATGAGCTAAGAAAAATACAAAAACCTATTCCAGGTTCTAGGTTACAGATCTAGTTTCCAAATTCCACTAATCTAGAATTTGGAATCTAATCTAAAATTTGAAATTTATCCGTCAAAATAAATTCTCCGATTTTTTAAATCAAGAATTTACCTTACATACAATGGAATTTGGAACTAGACTGGTTCCATTAGTTCAAATTTTAGATTTTAAGTTCTATCCAACAACCGCACTCATCCCTAAATGATATAAATGTGAAAAACGAATTGTAAAATCATAAATTATCATTTATCATCTATTTTACCAAAAAAAAATATCACTTATTATCTAACTCAATAATATGATAGTAAAATTTAATAAAAATTAGCAAAGAATAAATTTCTCACATATATTTTATTATAGATTTTTTTGTGATAAAAAAATTAATTTAGAAAAAAATTATTATAAATATATCAATTTAAAAATTTTCGCCATATTCAGCCAATATAAAATATGAGAACCATTGATCAAGAAACGATAAAGAGCCAAGAAGAAATGGAATGCATCTCTGAAACTGAGGCCGACATTGATGCTACCCCTACCTGCACCATCGCAGTCCTTTCAATGTCGTCGAAGAAGGGGCTCTCGCAGTCTCCCCCTAGACAGGGGCCGATTTGACAAAAATTAATAAAAATAGGGGGGGTCAAAAGTCAAATCATTCACACACACGGTCACGTGATGCCAACTCCCCCGTCGATTTCTTGACGCCGTTAGCCCCGGCTGGCCGTCCGCCGCCTGGGGTTCCGCGCCGGCCCCCCCGCGGGGGGATGGGACGGCGTCGGTCAACTCACCGTCAGATCTCCGCCTCGGGAACTGCCGACGGAGGGCGGTCCCGTCGCGAAACGTCACGGGGGTAATAAGTGTCAAATAATTTTTACCCCCCCCCCTTTCCCCAGGTTTTCCGAATTTTTAACCTCGTCGGGTGGGCCCTACCTTTTGCTTTTCTTCACGTTCTCTCGGTTGACTATGTTTTCTTGCTTCGGGATTGGTCGCGGAGCTTAGCCGGTCGCCGGTCGCAGCAGTGTGGTGCTTTTTTTTTTTCTTTTTTCTTTTGAAAGTTTGTCTTCAATTAATTTAGAGTAAAAGTCACAAAAATCCTAAATTAATGCCACCATGACATACTTACTTTCAAATTATCAAAAATCCGAAATTAATACACATATAACAAATTTACTTTCCGTTAATTTATATTAAATTTTAATATTAAATTTCTGAATTTGATAATTCATAATAATTTATAGGTGTATTAATCCTATCTGCCACAAAGGTATGCCGTTTGTGGTTTTTCATTGTAGTAATATAATTTAATAAAAATTAACGAAAGTAAATTTGTCATAAATATATTAACTTAAAATTTTTTTTAAAAAAGTTAATTTTGTAGTTTAGGGTTTTGCGGAATATTAATTTAATTGAAAATTTCTATTATAAATATTTTCCGATTTTCGATGAAATTGTATATAAGTTTGGATTTGATATTTTATTCTCGCGAGGGGCGTGAAGTCTACTACTACGCGGTCAGAGGAGGGGTAAACAGAGGGGCTTGAATGCAAAGTCAGAGCAAAGAACAGCGAAACCTTTTTACTTTGTTATTTCCGAGGTCGCCTCTCTTTTCAGAGCCTCTCCGTCGGTACGAGTTGTACCACAGCCTGACCGTGACCCATCCACAAATTTCCCAATCCCCAACTTACTATTCGAATGCGATTTGAATATTCACTTTAAGGCCCTTTTTAAAAATATTAAATCACTTTTCAGAATTTATTTTGAAAGGTAATTGCTTATAAAGATAAATGAATGAATATATTAAAGTATAAATTATTATCAATGGTAAAAGTATTTTCTATCGAATAATTATTCTAAGTACTAACCAATCATTTTGAAGAAAAATATATTCAAGCCGTTTATTTATCGTTAAATAAACTAATTGTAAATGTTTGCTTTTACGTTTTTATCAATTAGTTTTGGATCTTGTATTGAGCTAGTTCTAGGATCAAGCCCTGAGTTAAATCATCTTGCCTGAGTGCATGATTTTGTTTTGTTTTGTGAATGTTTAGATAGTCAAATTTGTGAACCCGTGATCTTGAATTATAGAGAGAAAAAAAAATTATGACTCTAGATTCATTGAAGATCCATATGATTGCTACTAGGGCACTGTGTTGGTCATCGAACTATGTACTACCTAGGCGATTCCTTTGCGTTTAGGTGTTGTACAATTATAGAAATATCCACAGATGTTGAGCCATCGTTGAAATGATAAAAGTGGTATAGGTCAAGCTGGGCTACATGTATGATGTGTGTTCTAGTGTTTTTGACGAAGGTGATGCATGTGAATGTTTACTACTACTATTGTGGACAAGATAGTTGTCACTTAACATGGTTTGATAGTTGTCTCTTAGCATGGTTTAATTGCAAGTCAAGTGAATCTAATGCTATTAATTACAAGAATACCATAATTTCTATTAATGACAAACTAATACAAGCTTTTATAGACTTTAATAGACATTATTAACCATTAAATTTCATAATGTCATCACTGCATGATTTTGAGAGCATTTAGAATCACTTTACTTGCATTTCAAAAAGAAATTCAAGTGACAAGGTTAATTTAGGCTTTGTTTATCACACAGAAAATAAATGATTTGAAAAATATTTTTCTAAAAATAATCGTTTATAATATTTTGAATAATTAGCCAATGAAATATTTTTATTATCGATAATAGTTTATGCCTACATTTTATTTTTTTTTGTGAATGATGAAAATATTTTTCAATGATTTATTTTTACAAGTGATTACTTTTAGAAAAATATTTTTCAAATCATTTATTTTCTGCGAAACAAGTACTCTATTAGTTTCTTTAATTCAATTGACATATATTTTTAGATGATCTGAATATATTTTATGTATATTAAGATCAATGGATTATGAATAGACTATAGTGAATGAGTGCTGTGACCTCTTATATGAAATGTCCAATGACCTCAACTTTTATTATTCGATCTATGACTTTATTCTTACTTTTGACCTAACTAATGCCACCGTTTTGCTATATATTAAGAGGAAATGTATATATTTTATGAACGGGATTTGAATAACGAAAAGGTTATGCTGCCTCTTGAGAATTTTATGAAGTTTTGATTATTTTCATGACGACACTTTTTTCAAAATTTGAAAGTTAAGAAAGTATAACATTGTTCTTTGCATGACAAAATTGAATAATACATAGTGGCGTGACTTTAGAAAATTAACAACGTTAGTACTGATCATGTCATGTAGAATGATAGATGTACATGTCAACAATTTTCGTTAAAATTGACTATACAAACTACATTGATAAAACCACCCGTGGTGGTGGTGTAGGTGGTTGAGCAAGGGAACTTTTCACGAGAGGTCCCAAGTTCGATCCACGGCGTCGTCGTTGCTTCAGTGCTAGCCGCGACTTGCCCGGGGTGCGTGGGTGGTGGTTTCTGCGTGCCTCCCCGGGGTTTACTCCCGGTTGCCGACCGTGCGGCGGGTTCCCCTGGGTCACCAAAAAAAAAAAAAAACTACATTGATAAATTGTCAAAATATTTAGGACTTAATTGATACAATTGAAATGTTTAGGATTAAGTTTTTTTTTTGTCCAAATTTAGGATTGAGTTGACATAAATATAAAATGTTTATAATTTTTTTTGGAAACTTTGACTCAATCACTTAGGCTGCGCATGGTAAAATTTCTGTTTCTCAATTTCTCAATTTCTCTGTTCCCCGGAACAGGTTTGGAACAGAAATCCGTTTGGTAACGCAAATTGATTTCTCTGTTCCCCGGAATAGAAATCTGTTTGAAATTGTTTTGGGTGAGAAATCGAAGCTAAAAATTTTAGCTTCTCTATTTTAAGTAGAAATAGAAATTGTTTTTCTATCCACCCCCTCTTCTTCAAAGAAACACGTCGACTCCTTTTCTCTCCTCGAAATAGAAATTTTGAGTCGTTATCAAACGGGTTTCTTTGCTCGAAACTCGTCCAGGGAATAGAAATTGAGAAATTGATTTCGCCGAAATCAATTTACATTTGAGAAATTTTACCATGCGCACCCTTATTATGCTCAATGATGCAATTTACAATAGATTTTTTTTTTCATTTTTTTATGATCATCTGATGTATTTTATGCTAAATATTATTTCATTAAAAATTATTATTTAGATTTATATGTTTCAAATACAATGTAATAACCTAAATCAAACATACTTTTGTACCCCAGCGCTACATATATAAAGGGTTTCAAGAACAATAAGTTCAACATGATTTAAACAATAACGGACGTTATATTTATTGTTAAATTTCTTTATTAAGATTAGCAAGATAAAGATGATTACAAATACAAATTTTGTTTGGTTGACTTATGAAAACTTCTTTTCATCAAAATATCAATATTTAAAAAAATATTAGGTAATTATCCCATTTTAGTCTAGACAATCGTGCATCTTTGGATTTTACGACGGACGGGGAAAAGTACCTACCGTTCATGGCTAGTTTTTTTTTTTTCTTTTTGGTCAGAATTCATGGCTAGTTGACAGTGCGAAAAGCTCGAGCAACTTTTCCCCCGTTGGTCTAAGGACCGGTCAAATCAATTTGTATGTCACTGCATCAGCACTCCTTAGCTGCCATTCGTAATATAAAAGGGCCACTTTAACGTAATATAAAGGCAAAAAATGGCAAAGGGGTTTTACATAATAATAATAATAATAATAATAATAATAATAATAATAATAATAATAATAATAGGGGATGATAATGTAAATGGTTTAAGAACTTTGATTAAATGTGTAATGTGCTTTATAAATTTTAAATCGGGGAGTAATGTCGTTCATGAACTTTGAGTAAAATTGAACATTTTTATTTAATCTAGAGATCAAATTAAAAATGTAACACAAGTTCATGAGCCATATTAAATAAATTAAAACTTCATAGGCCACATTATATATTAGGGTAAAGTTCAATGACCACATTATATAAATTTGAAGTTTATGTATCACATTACACATTGAGCAAAAACTTATGAACTATTTGTATAATTTATCCTTAAAAAAAGGTTATGGTGATGATGACATGTTATAATATATTTCTTTGTTTCAAAATTAAGATAACCCAACACAAAGGGGAAAAAAAATTGTCACTAGTGATCTAACCATGTATTTGTCGAGGATATAACAATGATACCTCAATTTTGAAAAAAAATAAACTTAAAAATTACTAATATAAACAAGAAACCATGTTAAAATTGAAATCATCTTCGAATTTACTTGATTAATAGAATTGTAAATTTTAAAAAAATGCATATACCTGATGATACTTTTATCAATTCCACAATCAGTATAGAAAACTTCATATTATCATTCATTCGATGAATGATATGTGCATTTGGATTTATTATTACTTTACTTCTTCCGCATTTTAACTATCCATTAGTGATCATAAGTATCATTTGTCTTACTATCAATATGTCTATAAGAAGTTAACAATATAATGTTAAGGAATTTGAGAACCAATGCTCAGTTTATGGCAAAAGGAAAATAAATAATGAAATTATTTAATTTGAAAAGTACTTATGAAAAATCATAAAGCAATAATGATATAATTATATTTTTCTGCAAAAGGGGGAACAAATAAAAGTCTTTCGAAGGGGACAACGTACTGAAAAAAATATTCATGCTAGACATTTTTATATGCTAGTAATGTTTTTTTTTAGTTTTATTTCACATGGCCACTGTAAATGAGAATCCACGTGTCTAGCTAATAGGATAACACGACCTGTACATCTTTCTTTTTTGTATTCAAAGAATTCGAACAGCGCCCTTTTCCTGGGAAAATTAAAAAATGTTTTGACATTTTCTAGGAGTAAATTATGTGCCAAGTACCCCGGCGCACCCTCCAAGTAACATGTTACTGCTTGATAATCCTAATACACGGTCGACACGATGCTCAACCTTAGCCTACTCATATAAACAGCATGTTCCCACCTCCAAATAATAAATTCGAAATTTACTAAAAAAATTAAACAAAATTGGAAAAAAAGTATCAAAATTACTAATATAAGAATAACCTGTTTCATTGTATTCCCTTCTGCTTGGTTAAAGAAACACATGCACCTGCCTTTGACTATACTTCATCTTTTAATAATTTAATAGAGTATCATTGATATTTAAATGAAATTTGTAGAAGCACTACTGTCAAGACTAATCCCATCTCCCCTTTTGACTCGGAGCGGAATTGAAAAATTGCACAAAATATATCATTGCATAAAATCAAAACCTTAAGTCCACTATTATATTTCCATTTGGATATTCCAATTCGCTTGTCTTGATATGATTCATGACCGTGAGATCTAATCATGCTTAGACTTGAAAGAACCCTACCGTACTTTTGCATTAGAATTTTATTAAAGAGTTCGATGACGTCATTCTATTTTATTTCGTCTATAAATGAAAGATAATATGAATTTTGTGTGAATGGGAATAGTTAATAATTTCCCATGTCTTGGCTTTGCCTAGGGCTTTAAGTACATTGTAATCAAAGTGATTTTTCTTCAACAAAACAATGCAATTTCCTTTAATTAGATAGAGGTCTTTCCAACAATCCAAACCCTAGAAAGGTCCTGAAGTCACGATGCTTCAAAGGTGAGAATGTCTATTAAAGAGTCCGCAACACATCGATCAAAAATGGTATGCCACCACCACCACTCACCTAGAGTAATTATTTAAAGAAAATCTAAGGTTAAACAAATCCTAAGGAAAGGACCACCGTTGCACATGATCTTGAGACATGCCCACATGGTAGATCCACAAACACATCTCTTGGACTTTCAAAGGGGGTCATGATTAAATTAGTCTCTCTAGCAAAATCTTGTATTGTAGATGAGCACGACCCTTTTGTTTGTTAGACCTTTTCCTTTTTGTGAATCAAGTAAAGGAAACGAGTGGAGGGCTTGACCACATGATGGAGAGTTTTATATACTGCTCTAATGCTACGGAGCCAAGTTTTATGTGCAAGAATCTTTCGGCTTTGAGATTTATGAGGGATAAAAGCAATGGAATCGGTACCTCCCAACGCTTTATATACATTAAACTTCAATTAAAAAGCAGGAACACAGGTCCGCACCTTACCTCTAGTTGAATGGCTTGGGCTTCAGTCTATTTTTGACAATTTTAAAAGGAAATTCTGTTGTAAATTGAAAGTTGGATAACTGATCCTTCTGATTCCAACCTTTAGGGCTTTGGGTATGTCGGTGTGCATCCTCCCGAAACATGGTCTAATAAACTTATGAGTTTATGACAGAAAATATGCTATATATAGGCAAAAAGTATAAACAAAGAATAGAATGTATCCAACAAAGAAAACTCCTCGAAAGAAAGAAATTGCTATCAATGAATTTCTAGAATTTTAGGCGGGATGGGGATTGTAATTCTTTCAATTTCTCGAGGTATAATGACAGATCGAGAGGCTTCTTTTTTTCTTATGATTTTCTTTTTCAGTAAATCGAATTGTTTGGGATTCAGAAGTGAAAGAAATAATTTTATCTACTAACAATAGGGACGGAATTTTCTCAATTCCAATAGCATATCTCAGATCCCTCGGGTTTGGGATTGAGCTCAGACTCCTGGTCCTTGCTGAAAGGAAAAAAATCTCAGGTATTTCCTTTCGGGATGGCAATTAGGACCCAAGAGTGAAACCTTCCATCGTCTTCCCCTAGGGTCCTAGACCTAGGGCCTAAAAATCCTCCCTATAGCGACAGAAACCAATGATGGCGGGCCTAACCAAAATTGTTTTCTCGAGTGCATGATTAGTGAGTGGTGTGGTCAGTCTCATGGAGATTGTTTCCAGGACTTGCCATTTTTAAACTCATCCAAAAAGGTGACATGAATCAGCGCATTAATAGACAAACGGAGAGGATAAGAACCTGGTTCCTTCCTGACTCGATTATTAAACTGTTTTGTGGTGGTGATGGAGGACAAAGATGATCAGGTAATGTGATTTCACTCTGGTTGGTGGTTAAGTGGTTGTCATTATTGGGCCACATGCCAAGGGGATTCCCAATTCATTTGCTGCTGGAATCCCCCCCACCAACCCACCTACAGGGATGGAAGTGCTTGATTGGCTAGTTAGAGGTAGAGATCTATGATGAAGATCAGAAGTGGGGAGAATCTCTATATCTAATGCCTATCCTCATGAAGAGTAGAGTAAGGGTTCACCAATTTTGTTCTTAAGGCTATGCATGACTCGTAATTTTTAACAATACAATCTTCTCCATAAATTCGGTTAAATTACGTTATGTGTTCACATGATTAAAGAATAGAGATAAGTGACGATCAAGACTCGATTATGATGTTTAGGAAAGGGGAATTGCAACAGATCTGGAATTTGTTTTGCTACAAGGAGAACACAAACAGATCTGCCATTCACCATTGGATTCTAGATAAAAATTTGGGGTCCTCTTAAAAGGAATATAGTGCCTCAAGATATGTGGTTATAGTCGTCAACTCTTTGTCATTATACACACAGATGATGTCATAGCCTTCTAGAAATTCAGTGGGGTTGCTTCTAATGAGTGGCATTGGGTCTACACCTGTTGAATTGATATCCCAAAGACTTGACTGAAACTTCAGGGACAATTTCCAATCCAAGGTTACCTTTTCATCAAAGAGCATCCCCTAGATACTCTTAAGTGGTTGAACTTCATGTCTAAGAAGATACTCTCTCCCTCCTCAAGTCTCTTAAAATTTGTTCTTGAAGTGGAAATGACAATAGCCAGGAATTAAAAGACGCGATCCCCAAGTCTGAATCTCGAACTGCTTTAAGCAGTTGTGCAGTGATATCACGGGTCCTCAAACACGCCGAAGAGATCAACGGATCGATAATTGGCTTAAGTTGTGAGTTGCCCCTTGCCACTAGGGGAGCTCATGACACGATATTCTTGTTCTTTTCAAAGAACTACTCGCCGCAACTTGCAATTCGATTCAGAAAAATTCAATTGAGCAAGTCGAAATTTAAGTTCATGAACCTATACGAGAGATCAGCAAAACTTATCCCATTTTTCTCATCCCGCTTCCTATTGCAACCACACTGAAATACCGTAATTTTTTAGCTCTTCTTTGTCTTTTGTCCCCTACTTCGGACAGAAATGAGCCGTAGACTAATCTGAAGGTCTCTATCAAAGTAGAGGAGGTCGTTAGCTAGCAATATGGCCTCGCTTAATGACGTGCATTCATCCATGTTATTCGCTTTTTGTGGAATGAACTCAGACACTCTCTACCTTGCTCACAAAAATCCATACCGCATCTCAGGTCCACGCAAGTGCAAATCTTAAATGCAAAACGGAATGTACAGATAGCAACGATACATGTGCTCCAGACAGAGGACGTGTTTTCATCCTGCAAAAACCCTGAATAAGCTAGACCCATCTCATAAAGGATGTGGACACACGAAAAGGGCTCACCCCATCGCACATTGCCAATGCGCGTGAGAAAATTCTGGCGAAGTGTCTATCTGGAAAGCGGCTATGAACGTGGATCGGTTGGGTGTAATGGGAGGTCATAAGGAGAACGCGTTGTGTTCTTGTGCGAAGAACACGAGACACCGATAGAGAAACGTAAGATTTTTGTGTACTTTTTCATTGAAGGGTTTCTGCAGTTATTGTATGGGCCAATTCCAATAGAATTATGACTCATGTGCACGCGTGTTCATGGAGATTTGAAGGAGATGTGGCAGCTTAGGGCTCATACGTGAGGAGCTACGGTGTTGCATTTAATCCCGTCTTCCCAGTTTCTTGTCTTTCTAGGCTTCTAAACAGTGGATGGTCACCGCGACCTGCTGGAACTAAGGAGAGTGGTCATACCAGGCGTCAAGGACTCTCCTAACACCCGCCTCAGCGGACGCACACGCTACTGGCAGGCGCCCGACTTACGTGGCCTTATTCAGTTCCGAGGAATTCTGCGATGTTTTGTTTCTTTGTGTTCGAAAATAAAAGGAATCGAGAAGATGCGATTGATTAAATACGAGGGAAAGCAAATTAGTTCTCAAGATAAAAGAGTGATCAATGGACGAGTTAGGATGGAGTTTTGCCCAAACTTTAGTCCTAGACAGTCAAATCCGGTCGGTCCACTCATAATCTTAGACGAGAAAATCTGGAAACATGGACGTAAAACTTGGGGATTTAAGCCTATGAATCCCCAAGCTTAATCCTTTTCTCATGAGCAGGGCCTTACAAAGCAAAAAATTTCGCCCAAGTCACTCAAATGATAGTTTAATCACAGAAAACCAAATTCCATCCTCTGTTTTCCCCCGAGTTTCAATGCCACGTATGTGTATGGTATAACCACTATGTGATAACTCAATCAAGTGCTGCAAATAGAAAAGGCAGGACTACATGAGATTAAATTTGTGCAATAATTATAACTAACATTGACTGAAAAGTTTTAGCTAAGTAAAAAAAATCGCTTAATGTGATGAGTAAGGGAGGGCCTACTTAATTTTTTTAGAGAAAAAGTAAATGATGGTAATAATAATCTCGCCAATTACAATTGCTCAAATCTACTAATAATGGTTACGGTGTGTTTGGATAGGTTAAATTTAAATTGTGACAGACTTAGAATTTTTTTCAAGCAAATCACCTGACACTTTTGCAACAATTCAATGTTAAAATGTAGATTCCCCTATAAATTTTTCATTACTTTTTAAAACATTGATTATACTGTGATTTTTTTTTTTGGCTTTTACTTAATCTTAAACTAATAGGCCTTACAATTTCATATATGGTAAGAATTAATTAAATCCAGGGTCAATTTTGAATTATTAGGAAACAACTTTTTGATTATGTTTTCAACATTTTAAATTTTAGTGCTTAAAGTTACGCCATCTATCTTATCTTTCAATTTTATCAAACGAGCCTTTAGGAAACCTAAGAGATTAGAAAGGCCAGCTCTATTCTAGTCTTTTTGCCCCCAATAAAACTGAGATTCTAATCCGGGCCGCCATCCATGAAGTTGCTATCAGCTGAAACCTCAAGACATTCTGGACTGTCACTATTAATCACATATGGACAAGCTAATGCTTCTGCCAGCAGGCTACCAAATTCCTCTCCTTTTACATGTGTAGAGACACATCAATCGAGAAATCAAGTTTCTCTTGAGGACAAAATGGATTCAGCACCATCCCTAGTTTTCAACTTTGGGTTCACTCGTTCGTTCCCTTGCGAAGGAAAAAAGAAAACCCAGATGACCTGCACCGGAGCATGAAACAAGACAAAAAGAGAAGGCACTTATGGAATTTTCTGTTTGATTTTTTCCCAAGATGAGTGCAAAGTCTAGAGATCCCGATGAAAAGCAAATCGACGAAGTGTCATTCATCAGCATAGCACTTGCCATATTAGTAATTGCGGACCAGCGCTCTGAAAGTGACTCGTTAGGCTGCTGTCGCAAATTCCAAAGGTTTGGCCTTTTTCTGGGGGTGACTGGGACGTCTCCCTAGATGGTACCAGAGACGAGAGCCATTGCATTTTCTCGTCTTATTGTCTGCAACTGCTCCTGGACTCGCTAAATAAAGAAAAGGAAAGAGAGCTTCTACTGACTTTGTTTAGAAGGACCTCGATATCTCACATCAGGTGCCTATCGCCTAGTGATGTTATTGGTAAATTTGATCCATAGTCATCGCCACGGGGAGTCATTCATCCGTTTCTTTAGGGATTTGACTTATATGTAATGAGCGAGGTGGTTATCTCTATATTTCGTGATGATATTTCGTCCGCTGAAAAAATCTATTTTATTTGATTTGCTTCCACAAGATAGAGAGTACCAAAAGAAAGAAGCAGATCTGGGTTTAAAGAATTACCAAATGTGAGAAATTGTCTTCAAATGCCGATCCAAAGAATTACCTAATTTTGATTTCACAACGATTTATAAGTAATATTGTTGTGATATGATATATTCGCGTTGCTCTCTAAATTCCTTAAAACTTTAATAGAAAATGATTGCAAACTCTATATTTATAGTTCGATTCTCCATGAATTTGTCATTCTTTATGCACATGGGGCAAGCTAATTTCGAGATATATTTCCTCGTTAGCAAGAGTCAAAGACCCTGGCAAGCTAATTTTTATTAATTTGCATTAAGAGCCTATGATTGTTCTGCAATACTACAATGATCAGGAGAAGGACACGGGACTTTTAAATTCTATAAATGGGGATAAAGAGAAAAGTAATGCAACCCCCATTTGTGCAATTGTACATACAAAGAAAAATAGAGAGAAAGTAAGATTGATAAGAATTTTAAAGTTGTGGATACAAAGACCATTGAATGCATTGAAATAATATGTTTATAGAAGGAAAAGGAACCACCAAAAGACCCAAACAATTTACCCATTTTTTGTGGTCTCAAGAACTCTAAACTTATATCTGCGTACATATATGCACCAAACTTTTCGTGACATCAAAAACCTCAACTTTGTATCCACATGATACATTTATCCAAACCTTTTTTTGTGACACCAAGACTTTCTGATTTAAGTTGTATTCTAAGGAGAGATCGGAATGGGCTCAACAAGCACTATCTTAGATATGCTTGGTGCCCTAACCTAAGGTGGTTAAGGATTATCACGGCAAATTCTAATTTCCCTAAGGAGCTCAAACATCTATTTTACCCATTTTAAGATAGGAAAGTGTCTAAAGTCAAGCTCACCGGGCTCATAATAAAGTCTAATAAAGTGGCCATGCAATATCCTTTGCTCAACGCTGTATTACGTTATGTTACGCACTTTATTACTTACCTACCTACGGTTTTTTATGTGTTTGTTTCCATTCTTTTATGTCATTTCCTTGGTTGTGTTTCTTTTATTTCATTTAGCCTATTTGGATGACTCGGCCACATACTAGGATCATAACAAACACAAAAACATCGCATAGACATTTGGTGGACAGATCTCTGGGACTCATAATTGAGTAAAAGATTGCATGTGACACTTAGTTAACAAATCAATCAAGTTAGGGTATCGAAAGGGCATTAGTAAAATAACTAGTGTAATCAAGTTTATGCACTTAGATTTCCGGTTGTGTAGGAAGTAACCCATATCTCACTTGGCTCTTAGCACTTGATAGGCTACTAGCGACTCCCTCATAAGATAGAGAGCTTTCTTAGGTAAATTAATCTAACGAACTTTTCAATGTCAAGTGAGGTAAGGATTTGGGAGAAGCCACACCATTTGAGTACGCAGGACCACTTTTGAAGGTCAAAACAAAGTAATTTACTAAATTCTATGTTTATTTGTGTATCATGAAAACTCCCTATTTCAACTAAATGTTCAAAATATGTTTCAAGGAAACTACTTGGAAGATATCTTTTATTTCGTAGTATTATCAATTTTCTTTGAAATATGATTTTTTAACCTTAGAACTTGTGATATGATACGATGGTTTTGACATTTCATGCACTTCATCTACTGAGGTCACAACTTTGAACTCTTAAAATGAAGAAGAAAAAGACATCACAGGACATCACAGAAATCATAACTTTTCTACGATACACACTTGAATGCCCAAATTTTTGTATCGACCACTTGAATGTCACAACTTATATACGGCATTTACTTATGCTCTAACTTTTTTTTTATTATTATCCAAGTACCATAAAACTTTTCAATTGAGGAATTGAGTGCCATAACTTTTTAAAAATGTTCACCACAAGTGTGATGTCATGTTCGATTTTTAGCACTTGGGGACACAAGTAATCAATTGAAAGTTAGAGCGTTTGAACAATTTTTAGAAGTTATGACACTTAAAATATTAGAAAAAAAATTATGGTACTCAAGTAAACGTTGCACAAAAATTGTGACACCCGTGGTGTTCTTGTCTCAATAAGGTCATGTTTGATACATTCAAAATGTCAGGCTGAGCCACCAAAGTATGTGAGCTGAATCACAGGGCAGATTTCTAATCATATAACTTAGACGAAGCAATAAGATTATGATTTTTCAGAAAATCGGGTATCTTTGTTGCAAATACTTGTTTCGACTTCAGCTATTTTGAACACCTATTTCGATCGATCTATTTTGAACATCTGTTGTGAAGCCCGCTGTTTATTATTGACAAGCTTATTACCTTATAATAAGACTCCAATGTGACCTTTCATTTAATTTCTTATAAAGTATTATAACCAATTATTTTGAACATGCTTGATCCCATAGTAAGGAGGTGCGTGTTACTTGTCCAGCGGTTTTGCTCACTTATCTCTGAACCATTGCAGGATTCGAAGAAGATTAGATGACAAAATCAAGGACTCGGAAGAAGAGATAAGGAGTCAATTTCTTTCAATTTTTTAAGCTCTGTTTGTTTCACAAAAAATTAATGATATGAATAACATTTTCCTATATATAATGTTGCTAAATGAATTTAAAATGTCCATCTGAATAATTACTAGCATTTACTTTAATGATACGAAGATATTGTGTTAGGCTTTAATGTCAGTGTAGTAATTCGCATTATAATGGAATATTTGAAGTATTAGTTGCTCCGAAAACCTGTATATGTTAGCTTCGAGAGCGGAATCTCATGACTGACAGCCGTGTCACTGTTCAAGTTATTCAAAATTTGGGTCCGATGGGGGTAGTTTTTCTTAAAAGCTATAGCTGAGAATATTTAGGGGCAAACAGTTAGAGCCCAGCCCATTCCCTTGTGCTTTCCTTCTTTGATTCGACATTGATATTCTGGAAAACCGAAGAGCTACCCCCTCTCATTTTCAGTCGTGCTTTCCTCTCCTCCCCGCCGCCATCCTCTCTAATCTCTATATAATCTCAGCGAGTCATCCTCGTATGTGGTCGTTCACTTCATCATCTGCACACTTTGTCGCCGTCGCAGCTCCTTGTGGTAGCGCGGCCTCGATTTGAACGAACCTTTGAGCTTCCTACTTTTTGCAGCAACGGACAATACTCATGCAAGCACTCCATCTTCATCCTCACATTCTGGATTGGAATAATAGCACAAATGATCTTTGGACTTTGGTCTAATGAGTAATGTCATCCCTAAACTTGAGCTCAATGCGTAATGTTGTCAACAGGTTTTTAATTTATTCAATATGATTCACGAACCATTGGATTGATTATATTGAAATTAAAAGTGTATGAACAATATTATACATTGGACAAAAGTTTAGGGACCATATTGAACCTCAAACTTAAAGATTGGGAATAATATTATACATTAGACCAAAATTCATAAGCTATTTGTATTGTTTTTTGCTTTTGTTCTCTCTTTCAATCTAGCAGCTGATTTTTATTTTTATTTTTGGCCTTTTGTTGTCACACCCCCTTGCACTATGGGGATGAGGGGCGACCCTCAGCCTTGCCTCTTGTGGGATGCGAGGCAGTACGTCACTCACACGGGTGAGAATGGGGACTGTGATCCTTGGTTACACCTTGTTCCGTGCCCATTCCGAGAAGTGTTTATGGAGCACCATATAAAACTGCATCACCCTTTTTCATAATTGAATTTGCTGCCCGTAAGTTGCACCCCTATCTCTCATCAAAAAGCAGCTAAAATTGTGGCCAAACTGTGAGGTGCTAGAAGTAGGGACTTGCTTCTTCACACCCATCTCTTTATATCCTAAATCAAATTCAAAAGTAGTTTTAACATCGACCTTCCCATCAATAAGTTCTTACTTTGGATATTATCAACGCTTCTCCCTTTGATAGAATATCCCAAATTTCATACCTACTTTCAAAATTGATTGTGAAAGATATTTTTCTAGAGATGCCAATAGAAGCGGGCAGTAGTGAATGAAAGCCCTCACATGATAGCAAAGTATAGAGGTATACTAAAATCACGCAACATTAATCAAGGGACAAACTCCTAATTTAAAAGTAGCACATGTTTTTCTTGGTCTAGTCTAGCTCTAGCTATTAGGCCTCAATACCAATCCTACGTGGGCCACTTCTGTCCTCGCCCTTTGAACCTTCAGTTTGATGTCCAGAACTTGTGCATAATCTAGAGGGGAGGAAAAACGGAAAAGTGGTTCCTTAGCCACCAAATTCCAAAGGTTTTTTTTTTTTTTTTTTGGTCGGAAAGATAGGTATTTCATTACTAACAGGCAACATTACAAAAAAACTAGGCATTACAACCGGAAGCTATTGCTTCGGTAGCTACCAAGCTTTGTAAAATAAACGGAGGAAATATATTCCAGTTATGGGCCAGATCAGATTTGCCGTGGGCCTTGGCAGCCCAATCAGCAACTCCATTAGCTTCCCTCTTGCAATACTATATTCGCAAATTAGGGCACAGGGAAATCAAATCTTCGATCTCAGCGAACAGCGCTCGTTCTTCACATGGGGGTTGCTGTTTCGCATGAAGGATCTTGATCAAGACCAAGCAGTCAGATTCGATGATAAGACTAGAAATCATCAAGAGGTTGCTCCCGAGTCACCTCTGGCTTAAATTAGGTTGCTACCTACAATTGGATTGAATGGTGGTCACCCATCCTGAGCACCATTCCTAGGCTTAGAGGCTCGTGATGGGTTAGGATTCAACTCCTAATTATTTGAGTCATTAGCTTCAGAATCCTGAAGCCCCGGCGCACTCCTATTGTCAGTGAGACGCGCGTGATACTGTCAAGTTTTGGTCGCCGGGAATTCAATAGTTTCGATGGTAAAAGGCTAATTGAAACTGATCGATGACCAATTAAACTATTAAATTTGACTCCAAATCAAAAGCTAATGGATTCTAATATGCCCTGAAGTCTCAATGACATTATAAGATTCGAATTATTGAAAGAGAAGGCGCGCACAAATAATAGAAAACAAATAAGGAAATCGCAAGGAGTTTTTGTTTAGTTAGAACAGATGGTTTAAATTCTGGATGAATCCTTGCTTGATGACTGGATTTGTCCAATAAAGTAACTACTCAATGGGAATCAACGAAGTGCACAGAAAAAGTAAAAAGCTTACAAGAGTTGATTGAAATTAGATTCAAAGACAAATACGGAACCTAGGAAATCTAATCTACTTCAAATTTGAAATTTAAAACTTGAGCAAAATTTAAAGGGAACAATCTCTTTAAAAATCTGATGGGCTTCTTGAGTGATGTTGTACAATTCTTGTTTGGAGTGTATTGTCCATGTTGAATGCCTTGAGAGATATATGTGTCATTCTCCTCCCGTATTTCTATAGTGCCATTTCATTATGCATTTCGATCTTCCTTCATAGAATCTCTAATTACCTTTTGCCTTTCTCGGTATTCCATGAATGACTTGTAATCACTCCCGATCTTTTTTGCTGTAGTTATCAATTGGTCGATGGATCCTTCTTCACTCAAACTTTGACTTCTTCTCATGTTTCAAGTTAATTAATCACCAAATATGTCATGAACTCCACTTGAACTCTGTCCATTAGAAGCTCATGATCGATGAGCACTCCAAACACTCCATTGAGGGGTTTTTTTGTGGATCAATTGTGTTGTTATGACTTTATTATTCACGAGTTTGTTTAGGTATTCTATCAAGTGAATCTTATGGATCAAGTGTATCGTCATGATCTGATTTGGGTCTTTAGCTTTCTTTATATTTAAGCTTGGATTTGGGCCCGGTATCAACACAGTAACAAGATGCTGGCTGGCTCTCCAAATTGATATTTGTTTTGATGCATATTGTAAGCATTGTAACAGAATACAATTGAAGATTTTTCAGCCAATGACCGATCTTGCAAATCGTAGGCTGTTGCCTGATCGGCTTTTTTATTAGGACTTTTGCCAATAGCACAGGACTGGCCCCAGGCCATGCGAGGCACAGGCCTGTGCGCGGTGGGTCGGGCCTCGTTTTGTGTCTGGGCCGGGTCAGGCCATGTTCCTTAATGGATCAGCCCAAGCTTGACAAATTATGCTAATTTTTGGGTCACTCATCCAGTGACCCAAGCTACCCCTAAGGGCCGACCGTTGGCCTTATATATAAGTGACCGTTAGGGGTCGAAAAGAAAAAAAATTGGATTCTATAAGTTGGGCCCATTACTCTCACTTCTCTACATTCCCCAACTACCAAATTGCTCTTCCTCTCTCAAACCGTTTGTTAACAATATTTTACTTCCTTTCTCTTGACCACGGCTTAATCACATTCCACATATAACAACGGGGAACAATAACAGTAGCCGTCCGATCATTCCAACTCAACTTGGATTTCACTATGCAATCTACGTGGAGTTCGACGACAACAATATATACGAGCAAACTTTTTTCTCGCAATAAGTTGAATTTGATGATGACAAGACATGATGTGGGACTCGTTTAGTGAGTTTGACGACGACAATATATACAAGTTGACTTTTTCCTCGCAACAAGTTGAATTTGATGATGACAAAGACATGATGACCCGACAATCTGGAAAAATTGTAGGGCAAACGCTCGAAAGTAGCCCTCCTTGTCAAGAAGCTTCTCCGGACAAAATTTGTGCCCCCAAGAAAAATCGCGAGCAACTTTGACACCAATTTCACGAAGACGAATGTTTGGTGTTCGGAAACATTTTGGCTCAAGCTCGATGCAATGATGTCAAGAAGGCCATTTGCACAAATATAACGGCATTTTATAAGGTGAATCATCAATTAAGACGGGCCAATCGAGTTGGCAGCAGCTCTACTATGAGGAAGAGATGTCCAAGGTCGGGAGGGAGGCAGGGAGGGGGGGGGTTGTCT
Organism: Eucalyptus virginea; assembly: GCA_014182375.1. Taxonomy (NCBI): domain Eukaryota; kingdom Viridiplantae; phylum Streptophyta; class Magnoliopsida; order Myrtales; family Myrtaceae; genus Eucalyptus; species Eucalyptus virginea. Next base: position 11,624,863 of record CM024522.1, read on the forward strand.
TCAACTATAAGGACCACATCAACTGAGCTAAACCAAGGTAAGTTCGTAGAAATCTCCACACACACCCTAGCAAAGGAGATCATGTTCATTTGCTCCGTCTATTAATCGACATAGAGAGGCTTCCCTACCGTGCTAGCAATAGCACTAATTGCTGGCGTTGACTAGAGATCACATGGGAGATTTTTAAGCCTTATCCACACAAGGACAGTGAAATGATTATCCTTCTTCAAGTCCATCAAGGGTCTCCATTGTTGAAGGACAAGGGGAACCCTAGCAACTGTGATCGGACCACCCTCTAATATCTTCCTCCGAAAATTAGCATCCGGGATGTGAAAGAAATAAAACCCTGGTCATTTGCCATCACACCAACTAATTTCGATCCCCAAGCATGACTAAGGGCTGTCTCCGTGAGTTTAAACGGAAGTTTTTACCCATGAAATACCCAACCAAGCAATGGAACCATTTGGGATCAGCAGCCTCCAGCAAATCTTCGGACAGGTTGACAACCGCCTTGTTGTCTACAAACGTTGGAGGGACAAACGTTAGGTCATAGCCCTTTGTTGTAGCTCGCGCACCGTTGGCCCAAGAACAGGCAGGTGGATCAACGGAGCTTCTAGGCAACTGATCTCTAGATTGGGGCTTCTTGGAGGAAGACCTATCTTTGCTTCGTCCATGAGAGCCCCTCGAGCCTTGCGGGCCTTTGCGGGCAACTGATCTCTACTATGCCTCTTTGTAGCAGTAGAAAACACTTTCTCAAAAGTTATAATAATTACGATAATTTATTTACGTTATGGTAATTAGGTCATTTTTTTATGTAGATACAATCATCATACATCACGCCACAAGGCATTATGAATGGATTTTCCCCATTCACTAGTTAGGTACTTATTATGAAATCATTTTATATCTCAGTGTTACTTCAACTTTTTGTTACAATTGTAATATTTACTATAAATGGTTTTTTTTTTTTTTTTTTTATAGATGTTGGAGTACCATAATAGATCTCATGAACCATTTTGAAATCTCTCATATAGTAAAAATCTAGTATTTACATTTTAATAATTGGTAAAAATTTTAGTATAAATACAGCAACCACCATACATTATGCTATCAACAATTATAAATGGATTTTGCCAATTTCCTAACCAGGTATTAAATAGCTTAATGTACAAGAAGAGCTTCATTGGTGATCAATCAGTTTGTATATTTTTTAAGTTACTATGCCTCTTTGTAGCAATAGAAAACACTTTCTCAAAAGTTACAATCATTACGATGATTTATTTATGTTATGGTAATTAGGTCATTTTTTTTTTTTTAATATGTAGATACAGTCATCATACATCATGCCGCAACGCATTATGAATGGATTTTCCCCATTCGCTAGTTAGGTACTTATTATGAAATCATTTTATATCTCGGTGTTATTTCAAATTTTTGTTACAATTGTAATATTTACTATTAATGGTTTCTTTTGGAAAGATGTCGGAGTACCGTGATAGATCTCATTGAACCATTTTGAACTCTCCCATGAAGCAATGCCAAAATGGAGATGTGTATAATTTGCAAATCTCCAAAGCAATACAATCAGAGATACTATTCAGGGGGCCCATATATAGGCAAAACCAAAGAGGTTATCTTGGTTCCTATTGGCGCCCACTCAATATGATTGTCACCACCATCAAAGCAATATTCCTGGTCTAGTTGGCAAACTGCCAAGGTTGCAAATCGAACCATTTCTAGTTTAAACAAAGCAAGGCAGTGACAGACCAGAATGTATCCAATTGTGATAAGACCTAGATCTCTTAGCTTACAACAGTATGGAAAGTTATCCCTAGGAAAGTAGGTCCAAAATTCATATCAAGCATAATTCTTATAAGAATCAACATATCATCATGGAAGTTAAGTCTCACTCCAACAATAATACTTTGTATTCATCTGTCGATAGCCATTGCTTGTCTAATTAAAACTATTCCACAACAAATCCAATTCAACATCACTAAAGAAACTCTTTTCTCTTTCACTAATGAAGCCGAATCTTAAATTGATGACCATGGAACTCAACTCAAGTTAAGGTGATAATTGATAGATAGATTTAAAAAAAAAAAAAAAGGCACCTTTTTGTGTTGTACTTGAATTGGTGGTGCATAGCTTAAATTATGCTTCGCCCTGGCAGTCTTAGGATGGTTTGGATTAAGCTGACAAAAACCCCTAGTGATGAACCAACTTTCCTCTTCAAGAATTCAGGAGGCGACGGCATAGGCAAGGCTTCAAGAGGCAACGACGTAGGTGGGCGTCGGGAGGGATGGATCTAAGTAGCTTGCCGTTATAGGCTTGATCACAGGGAATGAAAGAAATCAATAGTTCAGTTATAGGCTTCAAGCAAGGTTCGTCATTCTTTCTCACTATCATTTAGAAAGAATCAATCTCTTTGTACCGCCGTCCAACATCAAGAGAATCTGATAACATGCGTAAACGATGGATACTAAGCACTGTGCGTATCGACTCATGGAGTGTTGTAGCTAACACGTTAAGTATCCCGCCTGGGGAGTACATTGGCAAGATCTATCTATATATATTATATAGATATTTTTATCTATAGATTATATTTATAGAAATCTATGCATCAAAAGATACACCTCTTTTGATGAAGAAATGGAAATATTACCTTGTTAATTTATGGCAATATCATTTTTACGCTCGGTTTCAACCAGAAAGGATCGATATAAACCAATTATGCAAGTATTCTCTTGACTTTTTGGGCTATCGTTCAAGCGTGCAACTAAATTCTTTTGCGTATTCTTGATAAACCGGCATTTATATATAGATGTAGGGGAATATGTTTGGGAAGTAAGAAGCCCCTTTGACATCTCTTCATCTGCAAAGAATTCTCGATGTGAAAACACAGAGAAAAATGGCTGATCTTTGAATAGGAAAAAGAGTGGATCTGCAGGGTCCCAAATGAATTGGCTTATTCTTTCTTGAGATAGAAATGTCAAAAAATAGATGGAAAAAATTGCGTCCAATAGGATTTGAACCTATACCAAAGGTTTAGAAGACCTCTGTCCTATGCCCTCTCTACTTCTCCACTCGAACCATAACCTGAATTAGAACTGGAAGGAAAACTTCTATGTAGACCTAGACCTGCATGATAGTCGCTGAGAGAATTCCGGCATATGAGAACACTAAAGGCAGGCAAGATGATGGGATTGCTCCCATGGTAAGCATGACACACCACCTAAAGTTGAAGCAGATCATTACGCATTAAGAACATCTCTGCAGCACTCTCCCATTCCTCAACCTTGGGGAATCCATCAAGTCAAACAACCTTGGATCGGAAACAAGTGACTTTTCCCTAGTTGAATTTGTAATTTCGCCAACATATGCTGATCTAGAGTTATTTATTTATTTATTTATTGGAAGATAGTAAACATCATTGCTAACCTGCAAAAGGGCACTGTTAGTTGGAAAGTCAAAACAAAGTATTGAAATTAAAGGCTAAGGAGGGAAATAAACCAATTACTAGGAAGGGAGTTGGCTCGATGGGCTTTAGCGATCCAATCCGCGGCCTTGTTGTTTTCCCTCGACTCATAGAAGACAGAGACACCACTTAGCTGGGCCATAAGACCTATGCAGTTAGCAACAATGGGTTGGGCCTGCCAAGGGGGCTCTTCTTGGCCCAATAAGCACTCCACCAGAGATAGGTTGTCTAAAGATAGGAGCACCTACAGATCAGTTCCAGCTAAAGCTTCCTATTGGAGTTCTGTTCGTGCAATTCGAGTTGTTCTTTTCTCCCGTACCCACATCTAGGGTTTCTGCAACCCAAGCAGATGGAGCATGGATCGTCTTTGTAAAGCCAGCGACGAGGAGGCCAGCTATGTTCCAGCATACTCCAGCAACCAAGCCCTCCAACGTCGAGCTGCACCAAGAAGCATCGACGTTTACCTTCAACGTCTGTGGATCTGGTGGTTTCCAACTCGTTGAGCTGCTTTGGTCAATTAGCTTTCGGCTAATTCCAGTCTTCCCCTTGGCAATCCATTTCGTGCATAGATCTACGGCTATTCGGGCTTCTGATTGGGTGTTGAGTGGGTCAGGCTTCCTCCCTTGGAAGACCGTTGAGTTGCTGGTCTTCCAGATCTGCCATAAAAGAGCCACAAAGAGAGTCTTCGATCTTGATCTAACTCTGAAGGTGAGGTTTTCTAAAATCCATTTATCAATGCGAGTAATACATGCTGGATTTGTGTTGGCTTGAAAATCCGGGGCTAACCATAACATTTTTGTCCAGTCGCAAAGGAGGAAGATGTGCTCCGTTGTCTTTGGTGCTTGGCCACAGATTTGACAAGTTGAGTCAGGTATCATTTGTCTTCGGTACAAGTTTTTCTTTGTTGGGAGAGAGTTGCTGCATATATTCCAAAGTAAGAATCTAATTTTGGGGGAAATCGGGAGCCTCCATATCTCATTCCATAGTGATTTTGGAACTTGGTAGGATGGGGATGGGTTTTGTCTGGTGGAGGGGTCGGCTGTGTTATGTATTCGGTTATAGCTGCTCTTGATAGTATATGAACCCGAGCTGTTAGTTGTCCACACAAGCTTGTTTGGGTGGGGATGCAAGCTAAGAGGATGAGCTAAGATCTCTTTCGCTACATTTTCTAGAAAAAGTCCATTTACTCTGTGCGTGTCCCATTCCTTTGTATTGTGATCAATTAATTCAGCCACCATTCTTGGATCTTCCTTATTTGTTGGGCCTATGATTCTTCCAGAAGGTAGCCATACATCTTCTCTAATTCATATTGTATGTCCATCACCTACCTCCCATCTAGTGGCAAGTTCGATTGTGTCTCTCCCCACCAATAAACTTTGACATTCCCATGACAGACGGGTACCTTTTTTTGCTACCCAGAAATCACCTCGAGGGTAGGAAATACTTTTTAGAACTTGGTACCATAAAGCGTTCGGTTGTTTGACAATCCTCCAAGCTTGTTTTCCCAATATAGCTTTGTTAAAATCCACCAAATCTTTAAAACCTAGGCTGCCACAATCCTTTCTAATTTTCAAATCTTCCCATTTCTTCCAATGAACTCATCTTCTAACTACATTCTGTTTCCACCAAAAGAAGGCTATTCTCTTCTCAATAGTGCGACAAATGGATGTTGGAATTTTAAAGATGGACATCACATATTGGGGAAGGGCTTGAATAACTATCTTGATGAGAATTTCTTTACCCGCCTTCGAGATCAACCTCTCTTTCCACCCTTCAAGTTTCCTTTTGACTTTAGCAAGGATCCAAGCAAACATTTGCTTTTTTGTTTAGATCCAGTCAGATGGAATTCTGAGGTATTTCCCTAAACTTTCTAAGATAGGAACTCTCAATTCTACTGCTAGATTCTGTTTAAAGTTCTGAGGGCAATCTCTCCCAAAGAAAAGGCCTGATTTATTGAGGTTTATAGCTTGTCCTAACACATAGCAGTATTGATTCAGTACATTCGATACATTCTGAGCTTCTCGTATCATGCCATCTAAGAAGAAAATGGCATCATCAACAAAGAGGAGATGTGAGAGAGTTGGACATGTGGAATTGAGACGAATACCATTTATACTTCCGTCTTGTATTGCTTTACTCATAAGAGTCGAGAGAGTGTTGGCCATGATAATAAATAGGTAGGGGAAAGGGGATCCCCTTGCCGAATTCCTCTAATGGGTCTAAAGGCAGCTGAAGGTTCACCATTAAGCAAGATGCTAAAAGATACCGATGAGATGCATCGCTTTATCCATTTAACCCATTTCTCATGGAAGCCCAACCTCAGCATATAATCACATAGAAAATCTCATTCAACTCTGCCATACATTTTTTGCATGTCTAGTTTTAGAATGGCTTGAAATTTACGCTTACTCCTCCTTACCTTTAGTTGATGAATCACCTCTTGGACAATAAATATGTTGTGTTAGATCTGCTTGTCACTTATAAAAGCTGTTTGTTCTTCAGAAACTATCATTGGCAGCCATGGTTTCAGCCTATTAGCCAACACTTTTGCTATAATTTTATAATTGAAATTACAAAGGCCGGTAGGTCTGAATTGGGTGATGTTCTCTGGGCTTGTTAGTTTAGGAATGAGAGTAATATGCGTTCTATTTAGCTCTGGTTCAAACGTACCTTGACTAAAGAAAGATTGCACCATGCTGAAAATGTCATCATTGATAATACGCCAATGATTCTGGTAGAATAAACCATTTAGCCCATCCGATCTCGGTGCCTTTGTCGCCCTAGCTAAAAAACAACAGCTTTTACTTCTTCTTTTGTGATTGGTTTAATTAGATCTTTATTCATCTCCTCATTGACCACCACTTGGCATTGCTCTAGTACAGGTTGATAGTTCTGGTCTCCAACTGAGGTGAATAAGGATTGATAAAAGCTGCGGATATGATGACTAAGAGTCTCGGGGTCCCTACACTAGGTTTGATCATCAAGTCGAAGCATAGATATTTTATTTCACTGTCTTCTTTGAACTGTAGTTGCATGGAAATACTTAGTGTTTTGATCCCTCCATTTTAACCATTCTATTATGGACTTCATACACCAATATATTTCTTCTCGCCTCCACAACTCTTCAATTTCCGAACAATGTTGCCGGTTTCCTCTTTGTTTTGCTCCCCGTTCGTTGTATTTGTTAACTCCATAAGCCGGAATTTGAGGGGATCAATATGTTTTTGGGTATTTTGAAACTTCCTCCTACTCCATTTGAGTAATTCAGCAATAACCAGCCTTATTTTTTGTGTAAGACTAGTTTCAATAGAGCTATTTGCATGCCAATTCAGCAACAACCAGCCTTATTTTTTGTGTAAGACTGGTTTCAGTAGAGCTATTTTCATGCCAAACTCGCTTAATCACCTCCTCAAACTCCAAGTCTTCGAGCCAAAATGGTTCAAATCTGAACATTTTCTGACTTTTCTTTTCCATTAGATGTAGGGATAGAACAATTAGGCTATGATCCGAACCTATTGCCGGTAGGGCAAAAGCCATTGCATTTAGGTATAGTACTCTCCACTCCAAATTACAAAGTGCCCTGTCTAATCTCTTCTTTACTAATGTGTTGCCTTCTCTGTTGTTGGACCAAGTATAAGCACAGCCCTTGTTTTCAATATCCATCAGAGGGCAATCGTCCAAGAAACCCCGGAAAGCTACAATTCTATAGCGGTCCACCTCTCTACACCCAAACTTTTCTCAATGGTACAGTATTTCATTGAAATCTCCTATATATAACCATGGGAGTGGATTGGAGTTGTTGCTTTCTTTCACTGCCCACCACAATTTCAGTATCTCTTGAAAATTTGTTGGTGCATGTAAAAAAGATATCATCATTAGGTCGCTGCTAGTAAGATCTTTGCATTTATATTGATGAGCTCCCCAAAACTTTCCTCCACTTCCACCTTGACCTCCTCATCCTACATTATTGCCAAGCCTCCAGCTAAGCCAACTGGCTCAATAGTAAAAGAAGCTTTGAAATGAGTCCTTTTCCTCACTCTCTCGATAACGGTATTCTGATTTTTTATCTCCATGAGGAAAACCGAGTTGGGCCTCTCTTGAGCCACTAAGGCTTCAGGTGACAACGTTTCTTGGCTGAGGAAGAGTTTTTTTTTTTTTTTTTTTTTCAGAAATAGTTCTTTTCTATTTGTATTTCGGGGAACAATTTCTGAGTAAAATAAGGTGTTTGGTAAATACACAAAATTTCTACTCTAGAAATAGAAAAAGAATAGAAATACGTTTGGTACGAAACAGTTTCCTTTTTGTATTTATTCGTTTTTTTATTCTTGCTCACGAATCGCCGACCGTCAGCTGCCGCCGCTACACGATTGCCGACCACCGACCGTCATCGCCGACCGTTGCCTCACAACCCATCGGCCGCCGGCAATCGTGCAGCGCAACGACGAGCGGCGACTGGCGGCGGTGATCGACGGCGGTGGCAGCCAGCAAACGGTGGCGGCAGCGGCAGTCAAGAACAGTCGGCGGTGGCTCCAGGCGGTTGGAGGTGGCCGCGGCAAGAGAGAGGAGCAAAAGAAAAATAAAGAAGAAAATTGGTTTATTTCTAGAAATTGTTCCCGGAAACAATAAGCTACTTTTTTTTGTTTCTTGTTTCTATTCCAAAACTGTTCTCGGGAACAAAAAAATAGAGAAATTGTTCCCGAGAACAAAATTTTTACCAAACGGATTTCTGTTCTTTTTTTGTTTCGGGGAACAAAAAAACAAAAATTGGGAGAAACAAAAATGTTACCATGCAGACCCTAAGGCTCTGAGATGCTAGATTGTCAAAAGGGTGCCCAGCCCTTAACAATTCCAGCTCAATAGCTTCATTTATGCTTTGGTGGCTTATTAGGGCCAGCCACCATAGCCCATATACTCGCCCATTCCCAAGACTAAATAAAGGGCATCCAAGAGTTGGTTTTCATCTACCATAAGTTCTTGTGAGATTTTCTTCTCATAAGGACTGACCCACTTTTGTTTTCTAGCCGCAGGAGCTTTATATATCGCCTTACCTTTCTTAGTATTTCGTGAATGTATCTCATTCCCAGCTGGAGAAAGAAATAGTGTTTGATGTTGATCTGAGTTGTGCCTTCTTATTATACTCATTTGTTCTGTCTTTTCAGGCTGGACAAGGACAAGAGCCAGTGCATTTTGCCGCTGTTTTCATGGATGTTTCAATAACCTCTGTTTGAGTCTCCATTACAACCTCTTCATCTAGGGCAAAGAGTTCAAGTTTACCATAAAATGTCTTCCAATAAGGGCTGACTTCTCTGACTTCCGCCTTTAGCCACAAACCAAACCGACCCGGTTGATCCTGAGCTAGTCTAGTTTCTTCATAGGATATTTCAGTGCAAAAATTAGCATAATGCCCAGTTCGACCACAAGAGTAGCAAAAGTGAGGAAGCATTTCATACTTATAATCGATCCACCATTTCTTGTCCCCACAGTTTATCATAGATCCAGTTTTGAGCGGGCTGGACACATTCGGCAACACTCTGGCCTTCCCATTTTTCCGGGAGTTATTGCTTTTCGCCTCGATTTTTATTCCTCAACTCTCCCCAATCTAGAAGCTAACAAACATATGGCATCTTCAGTAACTCTAGCTCGAGGAAGGCCTATAAAGTGTACCCAGAACGCATAATGAGTGAATTCAAAACAATGCTCAGGTATGTTTGGGTCTCCCTCTCTAAGGACTAATAGATTGCTCACAAAGGACCAAGGTCCGGATTCTAACACCCTTCTTTTTTCTTCACTTGATTGGAATATAAATGAGAAGAAACCTAGTTCAATTAGCTCACATTTGACTGAATTTGCTTTCCATGCTCTCTTCATAGTGCTACTGAAAGCCTGAAAATTAACATTGGGCTTCGAAAATAGCTTGCCATAAAGAGTTAACTCACTTTGTTGTTTTTCTTCTTTTGGAATGTCGTCCCGTAGGTCCGTGATGTCTTCTTCGGACCACAAGTCTCCCATTCGCCTACACAGCACTGCCAAACGAAGGTGATTGTCCTCTTTGTCTACCATTTCCTACCACCAGTTCTAGTCTTGCCGAGACACTTAGGAATTTTGGCAATGGAGTGAAGGGAGCTCTAGAGGTGATGGCTTTGAAGAGGGGTTATATTGCTAAAAATAAGAGGGGATATTCGCTTCAAGAAAACTGTACTGCCCACCTATAGAAGCCCAAAATCCCACCGAAAGAAACGCAAAACCCTAGGGCCACATAGCTTCCAACCCCTTGGAACCTCTCGACTACACACAATCACAGAGGAAAACGGCAATACCTTGGGATAACAGAAATGGTGAGAATCTGGGGGATTCAAAGGAACTCAGCAAAGCTTCACTCGTTCTTGAGTCACCCAGAAAGAGGAAGATTGAAGGATGCAATGCAAAACCCAGCAAAACTTGCAAACATTCTGCCATGGGGCGCCATTTGGAGGAGAAACAACGGGAATGGGAAGATTTAATCAGGTGGAGTGTGCCTGAAATCTACCATGTATTATAGATTTAGGGTTTGGTGATTTGGGGTTTTGGTAGATTGAAACAACTATCACCTAGAGGGATAGAGAGAAACTCAACCCTATGCTGATCTAGAGTTTGAATCTTGACAAATCTGCCATTCTCATCAATTTTGAGCAAGTGAGCATTTGCTAAAATTTTGGACTTTCTAACTGTCATTTTGGGGGTCTACCATTCCACCATCCTTCATACATCTACCAATCAGACACTATGTTTCTATCTCTTGATACTTGCTATGAAGTAAGAGATCTTAAATAACATTTCACTTTTCTTGTCATCTGGACCTCTATTGCTACACCTCGATACAGAAACCATTAGGGTTTAATATCTTCTCCATAAATTGCATGTTGCAGGCTCAACGTTTCAAGGGCATTTTTCCATATGGAAGAATCATGCACATCCTTCAATGGCTTGAATTAATGAAGAGTGAACTATTCCACCTGCACAGTGGCAAAATAGCTCCCAAGAAAAGACGATTACCCAAAATCAGCATCCTAGTGTCGTGACCTTACCTCGAGTGCACCACCTAAGATTAAGCTAATAGATTACTGAGTCTAACTCAAGCTCTCCAAAATATTCGCAATTTAGGTTCAAATTTTTTAATAGACAAATGATTTTTATCTAGAAATTGCCACTAACCAGTTTTTGGTGAACCAATTAAATACCCAAATAAAGTGTGGAAGAATTGATTTACCTTTACAAACCAGAGATTAAATGAGTTTGGAAATTTAATTATGCCAAATTACTCTAACACTCTTTCGATACATTTTCTCTTTTATTTTCATTTTTTTCAGACGGTTTAAATTGATTTTAGCCTAAATTATTAATCACGTGGGTGTGTAATCATCCAAATAACAATCAACAACCAATGAAGTATTAAATAAATTGCAAGAAAAAGCAAGAATCCTAAAGCTAAGAAATAAGAAAAATGTTATTCCTAACTTAGCTAAGGTTTCTCAATGCAACTAATTTAATATGACACGCAATGTACAATTTGAAATAAATGAGCCTAATACGTAAACTATATGACATGTATGATATTTTTGGTATTTTTTTATATTGAAATTCAATATAAGTAGTTAATGAAAATTACTACCAATGCGTATGATATTTTTGGCATTTTTATATTAAATTTCGATATAAATAGTTAATGAAAATTAACTACCAAACTTGAACAGTTATTTAGAAACTCATCTTAATTAGATAGATACTACAGCCAAATCCAGAAGACAAATCTAACTAAACATGAAATTCCAATCAAGTTAGGAAACTATTTAATCTATCGCGCGATTTGGTCTTTATGGTGTTTTCAAAACATGGCAATTAAAAAAGTATATCCAACCCATTTCAAGATATTTATAGATATTTCAAATAAGAGATTAGAATAATCGAAAAAATAATTCATCATCTCGCCGATTAAATTAAAAATTATTTTAACCCTAAACATCATCAATATGTAGGAAAAGTCAAAATAATTAAAAATAATTATCTGAAGTCTTACAGATCAAATTTATAATTATATTGATTTTTGTCAATAAAATCCTATTGAAAAATGCCTAAAATCTCAACAAAATCTAAGTTTGATAATAATCATTTGAAATAGGCAACGAAATTTGAAGATCAGATTGATAATGATCATTACCTAATCTGTGGATGTCGTTTCTGAATTCAAGCTGACAAGTGGATCACAACGGCGGCCGTAAGTGGTGAGCATTCGCGGGATTGACAGTGGAGGTTCAGCCAAGGACACTCAAAGTGAGGCTACGTTTGCTGGTGGGTGGTGGCTCGTTGTGATGTTCGTCGAACAACCTGCGAAACAAAGACAAAAAAATTGTGGCGGCTCGGCTTGGCGGTGGCGTCTTAAGGGTGCTGACGGGAGGATCACCGCAGCGTCGGGGAAAGCAGCAGCGTCGTCAGGAATTTGCTACTTCTCAGCTCGTGGACAGAAGCAGGATGGCAGCGGCTTCGGGCAGGCGACGTTGAGGAACAGCGGCAACTCTTTGTCGTCAGGGGCAGCAACACAACACAGCTGAGAGTAACGAACAGCGTGCGATGTCGATCTTTGCGGGGAACTCGTCAGGAAGCAGCAAGCGTCTCGGGGGAAAAATGCTGGCGCCAATGAGCTTGGCTCGTCTCTAGGAACAACAGGCTTTGTCAATGGGGCTTAGATCAGATCAGATTTCGCGGAGGGGGCTCCACGAGGGACGCGCCGGCTCTTCGTGTTGTTGATGTTGTGGGAGTTCGGAATCAGAACATACGTCTTCCACTGGAAGCGGCTTTGGAACAGGCGTGTGGCAGCAACAAGGGCACAGCAGCAATCGGGGGAAGCGTGATGGCTACGTGCAGCAAGCGTGATGGCTACGTGCAGCAAGCCACAGAAAAGCGTGGTGGCACACTGGCAATTGGGGGCCAAACTCTCTAATCTGGAGCCCCACTTCAATGAATTTTCTCTCTGCTCTCTTTTTCCCTCTCTTTTTCGATCGTCTCTCCTTCAGCCGTCCATATTGTGTGAAGCCCCTAGGCCCTCTGTTTATAGAGGTAGCTCTACCCTTGCTGGAATAATTTTTAAGGATAATAACAAATTTCTTTTTATTCAAACTTTAACTAATCTCATGATCCGATTTTTCATTCGAAGCTCAAAAGATGGCTTTAATGCCGGCATTTTTTATCTCTAAAATGGAGGTAAGTGCAAATTTTGTATTTGCCACGCCAACTATATCTTCAACAGGTGCCTCCAATGTTACGTGGTAACACCGCACTCAAACCATATGATTTACACATGATGCATAACTTAAAAAAATGCAACATGAACGTAAGCTAATGGTATTTTTGTTTTGGGGCTGAACCAACCCCTAATTTTCTTGTGATAAAGAGTTAAATATGGTAGCCAAAATTTAGGTCCCAACGCCTGTCCACTGCCATTTTGCTTCAAACTTGTTCTTTGGTTGCCAAGTTCCGTTTCTAGCGTTCAGTGGCGTTGGCTCAGGAATCCCCGTTGACTCCAGATTTGGAAGTTGGGGAATGTCATCCAGAACAAGTAAGAGTATATCGGGCTCCAGCACTCTTTTCACCAAGTCTGAAATGTCAGATTTCAAAGGCTTTAACTAAATCAGATGATATTTGCTCTGCAATCTCCTCAGGCACCGCTCCCATGTTGAGCTCTCAGGAAGAGTAATCCGAGTCGTCAAAATGCTACAATCATTCAGTTATTTGATCACAGTAGGCTTCTCTATCCTGTCCTTTCCATGAACCACTTTTTCCAGCATCTGAACATCTAATGTGCCCCATAACAAGTATTATGACATGGTACTATGAATGTCACGGCCCTGCGATGGTCTCTCATTTTGTTTGTCAGCAACAAATGACTTAACTTATATCGCCATCTCATGCCGAAGCAGTGCATGAGTCACCTTCCTCGTGCCCTTTTGGGATGTAGATAAGCTCTTTGCTACTATTTACCTTCTCAGTTTGTAAGTCCTACTGGTCTGTAGGTCCTCCCATTATCTAGATTATCCTCTTATTGACCTCAAATCCATATCGCATTCATGGGATCCTGATCTGTGTCCAACTTGCTTTCAACCTTTTTGCTAAAAACTTGTTTTTCATATGAAAAATGAAAAACCAGTGAAAAGAATCCTCCACATGCCAAGCTCAATCGGGGCTTATAGTCAAGTGAGACATTCGGATGATTGAATATTGTCAACAGATTGAGACCCTCCGATGGACCAAGAGCCCGACCATCACAGTTTGGATTAGGAAACTGTTCTTCATCCTGATTACTCTCTCCAGATCAATGTGAAGTACAGATTTTTCATCTTCCCCTCCCAGGGTACTCATATTATCGATATGCAGTGGACCTTATCTGGGTATAACAATCTTGTTCCGATTGCCATATGTTGCTGTATCCTCATTCTTGTTGCCATTTCACTGAAACAACAAAAGAAAAACGAAAACAAATTAAAACCACTAATTGGAGTCTGACAAGCCCACGTGAGGCAAGCATAGAGAGTAAAGAGGTACCAAGACGTTCGACAATATGACATTGCTAGTAAAGCATGAACCTATATCTCCTTGATTATGGACATTCACCAATATGAGGTCACCTTTGTGAACCCTGGTTATTAACATTGCAATTTATCCATGGACATGATGAATAATTTAACTTTTTTGTTTCTTTTGCCACATTGCCCGAGCATAGTTTCACCTGCCCCATGTGTTCAATTTGTATAGCACTAGTCAGTCCTAAAAAGCATCAGGACCTCAAATCGTTCATCTAATTCCTTCAAGGCTTTTTTCCTGAATTTTCCAAGATATTCCAAGTCAATTGACTAAGTGATCTTATTATACATTCTCAGGATACATGTCAATGGTTTGGTTCAGTTCAGGTTTACCATTAGAGCGAGTGCTTAAACCGAACTGAATTGCAACCCAAACCGAAAGCATGGTTTGGGTCGGTTTTCGGTTTCCTTCACTCTTTTTATGCCCTATTCTCACAAGGTAAAAGCAATCGTGGGTTCTGTGGCCTGCTATCATATATTATAGGAGTAATTTTCCCATTAACGATCTTTTTCAACTTGACAAGACATAGGCATGTCCAAAATCCTGCCAAAAGCATGCATTGCTAGTTTAATGCAAACCATTTTTTTTAAACTTTCAGTAAAAAAATATATGAAATAGAGATGAAGCATATCTCATGAATGAACATTATGTTTCTTCCCTAAGCTTTTCATATCTAAAATGGAAATAATGAAAGTGTCAGCAATTTTGTCAGATAAGAGTGTATAGTTAAATTACAAATGCAGCATAAGTTCGCTCATAAGGCAGAATGTGAGCATAGCCCGTGACCATAAGCACTGATGATTGCAGTTCTTCCCCAATCAAGCGAATTGCATTTTCATGAATGGAATGACTTGAATTCAGCATATATCTATTGGTCAAGACACAAACCCTACATGTGAATGAATAATTATCTTTTAGTTATCAGTGAATTAGTTATTTCACTAGTGAAAGCAAGTAGTGTCAACCTACAGAAAGGAGATCCAACCCATCCTTATCCAGATTAGGATCTGCAGTGGCAGGCTTTGAGGTTTCCGCTGTGGATATTCATGCCAGTTCATCACACTGCTAAGTTGTTTATCCAGCCAAAATCCTCATATTCCACGTGAACAAAAGCGACCAGCAAACACCCTTATTATGTACAAGGCTGGAAAATATGACAATTTGATGAGAAATCAATATCCATAAAGCATTATACATGTCCATCTGACTGCATATTTATGCACCTCAAGGACTATGAATATAACATCATTCATATGTCATTTGTACCAGAACTTCTCATGTCCAGTAGCTTAGATGAGTAATACAATGTACATCTTCCAAAGCAAGCTTCACATCAGTCGACCCAAGAAATGCACACACAACAGCAAACAATCGATGCACGTGGACAGCATTTGACATATTCAACCACACAAAAACAGTGAGCAACACAGTATGCCTATATTTCCAAATTTATGCAGTTCTATCGACTATATACAAGAACCCAGCAAGTCAGTCTATGATTGAGTCAGGCATTCTATCAAACAGGTTGTGAATAAGTGGCATGAAGTACTAAACAAACAGAATAGCTTTACAATTTGGAGAACCATGTGATGTAGGATACTCAGCTGGCCAACAGTAGAGACTAACCTACGAATGTGAGTTCAAACAACAGATAACAATTGAGATAACAACTGAGTTATTGCAACATAGATGGATCCACTACAGCTGCAAAACATCACCATAGGGACACATATCAAAACTACAAGATGGGCCTCAAAAGGTCAATTTTAATACATCATTAAAACTAGACTCTAGGGCATTATACGATTAATATGCTTCGAAGAGGCTGATTTGAGGACAGCAATTCTCTTCTTTCGCATTAGCAATATCATCGTTGAAGGAAAATTCCTCAATCAACCCGATTGAGAAGAACAAACACATGTGGTAATATATGGGAAGCCCGCAAAAGTTTTTTCTCCAGAGGGCCATAATTAAACTGCTTAAGACTGATAGTCAACCAGAAATGAAATATATTTTTCTTGTGAATCAATGATCTGGGAAACCTCTACAGTAGCACAATCAAACGGAATTTGAGAAACAAAAACAACGCTCAGGATGGCATGAACTGTACCTGGAGAGAATGTGGAGAGACAAGGAGAAAGAGCCAGGGCGAGAGTTCTCAATTCCGATCGCCAAGAAGAGAGGATGGGTGTGCGGAGATGCAGGAGTGAGTTGGTTGGATGGAGATCGAGTCAAGTCCAGTTGAGAGAGGATTTGAGGTTTGCTTGTGTCCATAGGATAAAATGGTTTAGGGTTTGAGACAGAGGAGCTCATAAGAAGAGAGTTTGTAGGATATAATGTTTAGGAAGTTCAGTTCGGGTTATGAACTGAACGAAACTGGGAAAAAGAAAGGTTAATTTTCCATTACCCGGACTGAACCGATTCAGTTTGGGTTTTCACTTAAGTTTTGACAGCCTACCTACCACCTTTCCAATTTCTTATCCAGTAACACCTGTTTTACAAACTAAAACAGCTCGTTTTTATTCTCTTAGAAGCCAATTCATATACTTTTCATCTCCCCATCTTCACAAACATCAGAAAAATCAAACAATAAGACCCATTCAACGAACTCATCTAGGAGGGCTCATCACTGTCATCACTATCGACAATATCTTAGGCTACAAGCAAGATCCACATTGACATACATCTGTTTCACTGCCATGTGTTTTGTAGTAGTTCCGCACACTCGTTTGTCACAACTACCACCTGAAAGTGATGATAAATTCCAACCAAAGTCTTCTTAAAAGAAAGTGCTTTGACCAAAAGAGACAAACAGAGAACGAGAGGTAAAAGTACAATACAAAGAGGAAACTGCACTGAATAAGAGTATCGTTGAGAAAATCATGTTCTATTTGCAGAACAAATTGCTTATAGGGATTTCTTTACATTTCCTCCATAGTTTGGATGGGCACAGATCTCTGCCCATACACCTAGAGTAGCAAATAGTAGGCTTTGAATGTACCTTCCAGAAGTAATCAAGAGACAGATGACCCATTTGTTTCCCGTTTGGTTTTTAGTGTGGGAACAAAGAAATTCTTGTGATTTGCCTCTTTCCACTTCCAGCAACTGCATCTGTTCAAAACAGAAACTCGAATCATCAAATTGACACGATGAGGCAGATGACTGTGTAAAGCAATTATTATTTGACGAATCGGGTTATAAAATGATTCCTAAGTTTGACTGTGGTAAAAAAAAAAACCGTGAGAAGTATTGATTCAAACAGATAGTGGAAGAACAATGACATGGGGATATGAAAGAGATTTTTCCAAGGATAACGATAAGCGAAAAAGGAGAAACAGACAGAAGAGAGCCAGAGAATGGGAAATTAATCAAGCTTAATATGAGTATACTGACATGCTGATGGACTATTATTGGATGTAAGCAACAATAATGGCTGAAGGTGCAAGTCATGAAGGATACATTTTCTTCAAAAAAGTCGTCAACATAACCGCAAACGATGACATAAATTTTAGCATACTCACTCAATCTCCACAAAGGCGAAGCAAAACAAAAAGAAACCAGAATTGCTAAGGATGAAAAAAGAGGGAGGAAAACAGGGATATCAGTGATATTAGTCGGCCCCATCACGTCTGGCAGACTTAAGCAATCATACAGAAATAAGTTGTCAGAATACAACCGAGTATTCAAAAGATCCCTTCTGTAAAATAGCATGACCAGAAAAAGTTCTTCTGTTGCATCTTTTGCTTTTTAAGAAACATTTTTTAACTAAGCCCCAAGGTTCTCCATTCATGCACGTTTCAAAGACATTTTCCTTGAGTTTTTCATCTGTTTTATCTTAAGTATAGTTAATGGTCCTTGATCACCACGAAAAAGCAAGATCATATACCCTTGTCCATGAAAAAACATTAAACTAGAGTATTCTTCTTGAGAGAGGAAACGTTGAGCGCCTTTTTGTAGTAGAATATTCTCAAACCTAGTAGCATGTTTCTTGGAACCAAACAAAATAGCCAAAGAAGATAAGTGGAGGACAAGATGTACAATACAAACTCCAAACAAAAATAGGCAAAATGCCCTTGCCAAAATAAAGTGTTTCCTATAGGCAAATTCAACTGTCCTGTGATGACTGGCCATAACCACACAGTGAACATTGGCCAGTTAAGCCATTGCAAGAATGTGATCAAGATGCCACAAACAGCTACCTTCATTAACTCATTTCAAGCTTCTCTTGAAGGTTTATGGTAATATAGCCAAAGAAAAAACTATGATGAAGCAACTAAAGCGATGATACCCACCAAGAATACCAGGATCCTGAGCCCTCCTCCCAAGAGACTGATGCAGGAGAGAAAATCTCGAAGTAGACTGCACCTGATACTTAGAACTAGCAAGGTTGAACTAGCAAGGCCCAGTCCATATAAATCTCTCTGCACAGCTTCACTGTTCTGAAATATTAATAAACCTCAGGGCCTTCACTTCTTCCCACGAAGACCTTTTGGTTGTCTCCCTTTGTTCAACAAGTATATATAGGTTAAGAAAAATGCACTAACTTGTCACAGTTCTCCATAAACATTTTTGCACATTTCTCTTTCGTCCAAAGCCATTTCGTCTTCTTTCCATATGCCACTTCTTTTGTGTCTCCCATCTCCTTGTCCCCCCTATTTCCAATTCCAGCAAATGACACGAGTTCATCGGATGCAGTATCATCAACAACTTCAATCTTTAATGGACAGATAAGAGAGCCATTGATTTGGGCAATGCCTCCCTTCCTAGAAGATTTTTGTCCCCATTAGAAGCACCTCCTATCACATTATTATTAGAGAATATCGACCCAACTTTGAGACCATTAAACAACTGATTTCCAACAGATTCTGCCATACTTTGCCTTTACCAAGAAGCCCCACCTCCATCAAAATCCAAAAAAGATGACTCAACCATACTTTCACAAACAGAGACCCCCTTGGTTTCTTCCGGAAAATTCCCCTCGATAACTTCCTGAAAGTGACAGACTCCTGCGCTTTGGAAGAATTGCCAGGCCCATCACATTTCCTAGAAACAAATTCCAAAATACAGTTTCATGATTACTTCACTTGGCACAACCTTTTAATTACACCCTCAACACTGGAGGCAATGCCAGGGTCTCCATTGCACCCATATTTATTAGGCAAAGCAGGACTGAAAGCGCCTTGTTCAACAGGAAAAGGAAAACCTCAAGTCTGTTCAGATGATGGAGAAAGTGGAGTTATGGGAGTTTGAAGAGATTCTTTTTCTTCAGAAGCAGAAGAGATGACATTGGCCATCTTTTATAGGGAGCTCCAAAATCCAGGTGAATGCCCCAAGCAACTTAGTGTGCCATGATACTGGATATGAGTTATGCATCTGAACCGCACACATGGGCCTATTTATGCCTTTACTAATTTTAAAGCCCCTTAAATCTAGTCATGCTTCTAGTTGAAACACCTTCCCTTCGTCTAAAAACATAACTGGCCCTCAATTGACGACCACTTTTATGGTTTACTTTCTTCACAATTTTTCTTGTAGACCAGATGTCCTCTTTGTGTTTGCACAACACATCCTCCTTTGATTTCTTATCATTGATTTGAGCTTCATTAGTTTGGCTTTCAGCAGCTGTACTGGGACTACTTTTTCTGCATGAACGAAGAAATTCTCCATCATGCTCAGCACCACTTCCCGACATGCCCACAACATCATCATATATTTTCTTCATCAAGAAAGAGTCATCAAGATCGCCCAGACTAAATAGATCACGTAACTTTGGCACAGTAACATCATCAAGAGAAGTTGCCTCAAAGTAATTTGTAGTGCTCCTTGACCGGAAGTCAGTTTTCTCGGAAGCTGCGGCCTTAACTGAACCAGCTTGGACACTAGAGTATTCACCACAGCTGGAAGTTGAATACTCTGCCCAGTCATATGGAAATCCAAGCAAGAATTTGTTGCACACCTATTCAGATCGACCAGTAAGATGCCATGCACTTGATAGTAGAAGAAACTATTAACTGAATTACAAGCAAACAAGAGTTATTGTTCACAAGAAAGTATTCTATATACCTTTGTGGAAAACCCATTTTCCAGGGTTCGTAGCCGGTTGATTAGACCACCAACCATAATTGCCATGCCATCTGCTGTCTCAAAGGTGGTAATATCGTGCCTCTTCACAATTGGTGCAGAGCAAAAAAGGCTTACTCTTTCACTGCTGTGATAAGTTACAACAAAACTTGCTTAGGCTTCAACCATGACATGACATAACTGCTAGCATAATTATGAGATGCAAAACCTTTATTAACAGATTCAAATACCTTCTTGAAATTCCAGCCCAGAAATGGTACTGAAAACAAGTGATGTAGCACAGACATGTATAATTATCCCTTCTTTAAAGCACACAATTTTAGAGCACAATGCGTGGATACTTGGATGATGGAAAAGAATAGCTTGTACCTGTTTTTATTACATGCTAATATTTCCAAATCAAAAGCCTGCTTTATCACTGCCAATATTTCTTGTGCTGGATAAATGAAGTCCCCAATGACAGCTACAAAATATTAGGATACTCGCCTGCTAATTCTTTTTTAAAAAATAATTTCTTTTTGTTAGATAATATGTATGAGAAATCTCGATATTATTAATAATTTTTAAAAGCATTTTTATTGCTTTTATGAAACATTTTGTATGATACATGGAAAATAACAAAAATAGCATTTAGGGATTCTAATTTGTTTGAAGACCTAATAATTGATTGATTAGCCAATAAATCCCACACTTTTAACTTGGTCCTTCCAGTCAATCAGGTTAATGAATAATGCGTTAGGCATCAAGGAGTCTTAATAGCATAAGAGCACCTAGCACTTTAATGACATTGGAATGGATTCTATTGGATGATGACTTGAGATAACTGGTTATTAACCTACTTTGCTCAAGTACACTGTTTAAAATTTTGAAAGAGAGGTAACCCCACGAAGTTCGACCAGAAGATATAGATCTATCGCAGCGAGAGCTACATCTCGTGAATCTCTCTCAAAACCAAAGTTGACACTACACATAAGCTAAGGGATTAGGTACCTGCTCTTCTACAGACTCTGCTTGCGCAGGATGGGTTCAGCCATATCTATAGTTGGCAATAATATGAGGGATGTATATGCTGTGTGAACAAATTTGGACTTATACATGAGAAGATCGATGGATGACAGCATTTTTACAAATGCATATATTAGACAATGCATATGTAGGACTGCAGCAGAATTTTTTCAAAAAAGAATGAAAACATATATATATATATGAAAAAGAGAGAGAAGTGGAATACTCTCTATGAGCAAACCCTCCAATAGCCAAACCCTTTCCATTAGCATTGACTAGCCACCACTCATTCAAAAACACCTGGGCATTAACAGTGACAGATGAATAAGGTTATCCAAAGAGAGCTACAACTTAAACAAGATGTTTCAAATATCCAGATATACTTGATGATATAGCATTTAATACCCTATCCAGTCAAAATCATGTTTGACAAGTAAACTCCATGCAATCTTACGAGTAGGAAATCAACCTCACTCAAGTAAAATCATTACGAATCTCAATTTTAGTCTACAAAATTAACCAGGAAATTTAATTCTCTATGCTATCTAATGTTCTCAAACCAACAGAGAGTCTGATATATCCTAACAGCCTGGAAGGCAGAAAAACTAAAAAGGAAGCAACTTCACCAACAGAAAAACTTAAAATGAAGTCAGTTTCACTTAGTTGCTTGTTCAGGTATTAAACTAAGGGGCTCTGTGGTCCTTATGTTTCTTATCCTATAAGCCAATAGGAGGCTTATATCTGGGAAACACGCCCTGAACAACTAAACAAAGATTTACCTTCCAACCAGAGCCTTATAAAAAGCAACAAAGATGTAACTCCCAATATCCCCACCCCCCATTAGTTGGAAAATGGTTTCTGAACCACCTTCCAACTGACCAAATGGCAAATCTAGTTGAATTTAAAACTTTTCTTTAAATATGCTGCTATATATATGCACATCAGTAGTCAAACTGTGCTTTAGTCTCAGAAACTTATCGTCCATTATTCTGCAAGCCAGCTAACTACATTTGCCTCTTTTTGCAGCTTATAGTATTATGAAGTGGATCTTCTGAACTAAAAAGAAAAACTCTTTGCAAATCACTCACACACCGTTTTTTATACCATGAGGCTGTCATTTCTGTTCCGAATCCGATTAATCGAAAACAACACCATAACTTTCTTGTTCCCAGGACAAGTTGACTGTCATCCAAAACTATTCTCAAATATTCCACAAACCCATCTATATGAATGTTAAAACATGTATTTTAACCTGATTGTTCGGAGGTAAAGATGGGGGCACCTGCGTCTGCGAAGGCAGCGACTTCATCATGCTCCCCACCTTGTGCACCTGCCCTTCTTCCTGCCTTCTTCCACTCCTGTCCATTTTCTTCATTTTTCCACCTCTTCCGGACGGCCAAATTCTCCTGCAATCGAAACCCATCGCTCGTTAACGGAGAAGGGTCGTTCCGGTAACAGAAAGAAACGCAAGAAAAACGCACACATTCCAGTCGCGTAATCCAATATACTAAGGTACTGCGTTCGACTTCCTAGACCCAGATCACCCCATGGCTGAAGTCAAAACCCAAGAACCGCCAGAACCCAAGGGCTCTGCAAGACAAGCTGATGAACTAGAAGACGATTCGAACTTGCATAAATCTCCAAGAAAACCCAATTTAAAGAAACGGAGCAAGACACCATCTCAACGGCTGAGGCAAAAGAACAAGAAGAACATCAACATCATTCGACGAATCCGAGTAAACCCAGAAAACCATACCGATTGACTCAGTGATTGGAGGTCGAGCAGCGTGCGGAGAGAGGGAGAGGGAGAGGGAAGGGGAAACGGCCTCCTTTTTCTCTCTCGTTTGGGTGCGTGGGGACAAGGATCCCGCCACTGACCAAAAAAAGAGGACAAGGACCCCGCCAAATCCAATTAATAAATCTACACTTCGCGAAACTTGTTTTCTAAAAAAATGATTTTGTAATAATTAATTGATAAATAATATTTTCATATTAATTAATTAATTTATGTCGAATATTTTCATGGACCTTGAAATTTTTTTCATTCATTTATTTTTTCTAAGGATATAACAAAGCATTTATTAAAAAAAATGTCCCGATCAGTCTATTTTTTGTGGAGCAAATGGCATTTTAGTAAATTTGTCCATAATTCGATGAATTAAATATATGATGCTTTTTGAAAATTTATTTTTATTAAAAGTGCTTCTATTCTTGCACATTGAACTTTCGTGAACATGGTTTTTTTTTTTTTTTTTAGGGGTGGGGGGAGTTATAGTAGTGACAATACTAATAAAAATGTAAAAACATATTAATTGAAAATAATACATATCATTTAAAAGATAATGAATATGCCAATTGAGTCCGTACTTATCAAGCATCTTTGACATCATATTGGCAAAATTTGAATTTATCAGGTATTATTTCTATTTAACTCAACTCAATTGATGAATAATTTTTCAGTGGTAATTACCAGGTAAGTAACTTTAACTTTCATTGTGTCTTTGGCTACATGCTGTATTTGATTGAATGGAAGTAATTTTACACCGATGATGTGTTATATTACGCATTAAGACAATTTATTTTCTCTTTATTACTTTATAGATATAGGAGTAGATTTTCTTTGTAAGCACGTCACATCACATATCGTGCATGATAGAGTCGTTTTTAATTGAAATTATAAATTTGATACTTTCTCATTCTTGTAGATGTCATTTTACTACTTATTACTTTAGATGGAATATCTATTATTATGTCAGTTTTTTAATCTTTTCTTATCTCATAGGTCATTTTGATAGCTAGTTGAGAGATTTTACGCTAAACTTTAACTTTTTCTTGGAAAAACTCTTAAAACTCTTAAATTTTATTTGGAAAAGAAAAGACTCCCTTCTTTCAAAATATATTGAATTTGACGTGCAAAAGTCACTTTTAATATAATATATTAGATTAGGTTATCAGTGATAATAAATGAACTAGATTTCGCACCGTCACGACCTAACCTCACTCGGATTTGATTAATAGATTATTAAGCCCAAACTTAGCTCGAACTCTCCCAAACTCATACCAATTCACTACTTAAGTCATGCCATTGATTTTTCAATTAGGAGTCGCCATTAATCTATTATCGGTGAGTCGATTAGAAACCTAAGTAAAAGTAATGGGAGATTTACTTTACTTCTGCAAACAAGAGATTTATGAGTTCAGGGACTTGATTACGCTAGATTTCTCTAATGCCATTTCGGTACATTTCTCTTTTATTTTGAAAGAAAAAATGTTTTGTAGACAGTTTGAGTTGATTTTAACTTACTTTATAACTTATCATGAGGGTACACAATCCATCAATTTAACACCCAAATAAAGCAGGGACTTATCCCATAACAACGAAAGCATATGCAATGTTAGATCAGATTTCAATTAACAGTCATAAATATGATTTCTAATTAACATACAATCACTTAATTTTTTGTTGTTTTCACTTATTTAATGAAAATCATGCTTTATGCAATGCATGCTACTAATCTAACATGAAACGATATGACATAGTAATATGACATAAACTATATGACATAAGTATAATATTTTTTGTGTTTTTTTTATTAAGCATGCAATCTATCATAAAAAATAAAATTAATTTATTCTAAGACAATTTTTGGGTATTTTACATGAAATTCGAAATTGAGAAAAAAGCAAAAAATGTATATCTAGATTAAGATATCATCCAACTTATATTAGGAATTAGGTTAGGCCAAATCCTAATTTAAACTAGAACGTTATCTTAACTAAGTAATCCCTAACCTAAAATGTAACCTATCTAAGAAAAATTATCTAAACTTATAATTAATTAGAAAATAAAATTAAAGGTACAATTTTATCCTAATATTCAATGACATGCAAAGAATGCCCTAATTCTAGTTTTTTCCTTTTTATTTTTTATGAAATTCGAAATTAAATTTGTCACATAATTAAACGTGCAACTTTAATTAAGGAAATAAAAAAAAACGAAACTAACATCCCAAATTAATTTTTTTTTTTAAATTCGAAATAAATAAATTTCATATTATAAACATGCAAAATAACCCTAAAACAAGCAATATTTTAACATGAACATAATCTAACTTAAATATATTTTTTTGGGTTTTTCTTTTACGGGAGGAATCAAATAAATACATCAATAACAACATTGCAACAAATCAGACAAGATATCATCTATGTCCATTTAATTTTGGAAATAAATTGACGAATGGCACATGAGATCGGATTGACCAATTTTAGACAAAATCACGATTTGTATCTTGAGTGTGAGATCGGATTTGCGATTTTTTCGTGCGATTGTAAGTCGTATTTCGAGCGTGAAATGTTGTGAAATTAGAAAGATTTTTCAATTTAGAAGGCTACTCGAGGTTGCAAATATAATAACATATCATGGATTTTAATCATTGTTTATCAACGAATATTTCAAATATTGCTCAAAAAAAAAAACGAATATTTCAAATAAAGGAATGAAATATTTGAAAACTCAAGATAAGATTTTTACCAAATTTTCGATATCGCACGAATAGCGTTTTCGGATTCGGAGGGACGACAAAACGCGGGATGGCCGGTGAGGGGCCGGCGTTCAGAGCTCCGGCGAGGGGCAGCAGGGCTCGCGGCGAGGGGGCAGCCGGAGTCGCAGGTGCTGCAACAGGGGCGGCCGGCGCGGAGGACAGCAGGGGCGGCTGCTGCGGGCGTCGTTCGAAGGTGCTGCAGGCGGCGGGCAACCGGCGCGGCGAGGACAGCGGGCGGCGCTCGGGCGGAGGGGCGGCAACCGGCGCGGCGAGGGGGATCGGGCTGCTGGCGCGGCGGTCGTCGCGGCTGCAGGTGCTGCAGCGGCGTCGGGGGCTCGGGCTGCAAAGCAGAGGCGGAGAAGGGGCGGAGCCTAGGCCGCTGGCGTCGGCAGCAGCGGCGGCGAGTGCAGGAGGAGGCGGCGTTCCGGCGGTTGCTGCAGCGGCGGTGACCGGCGCGGGTGCTCACGGCTGCTGACGTCGGCGACGGAGCTGGGCTGAAGGTCGCGGCCAAAGCAGAAGCAGCGGCGGCAAGCTTTCACGTGCCTCTGCACCCCTTTCACGTCCCCTCTCTCTCTCTCTCTCTCTCTCTCTCATTACTCCTTTTGTTGACTTTGACCCCAAAAATACAAAAAGAACTCCCAAAAAAACGAAATAGAAAGCCCCCCACAAAACGAAGAAAGAAGCCCCCTCCTTTTGTATTGAATTTTGAACTCCAAAAAAAAACAAAGGAAAAGCCTCGAAAAATAGAACCCCCTCTTGTGTGGCCGTATGTATCAATATGTGAGGCCCCTCCTCTATTCTCCGTACGCGAACCCTTTTCATAGGCGAGGGACTTAGATCTTTGTAGCATATTTTATTACTCATATCAGATTCAAATTTCCTTTCTCAATATGCATGAAAATCAATTTTTGCTCGCCCATAGTTTCCTGAATATATTGTTGAGATATATGTACTTACGTACAATATTCTTTTTTATTTTTTTTATATTTCATCCGAAATTTTCTTTTCTGTCAAAAAATATATCATTCGGTGTATATTGCTTAAATATATAAAAAATCTCTCGTCATACCATCAAATATTGGAAAAATTAACACTCATCTATCATTAGTCGGTCCAATGCATAATGCGAATAGAAAAAATGCTCCTAAAACTATATGTTATGTAATTTCATTCTAATATTTTTGTTTAAGGGTTAAAAATTAATCCATAATTTTCAATGCGGTAAATGACTAAACGGGTTGTCAAAATTTAGGTGTCAACACACGCACATGCTTTCAGTAAGATAATATTCTAAATGCTATATATTGAAAAAATTTCAGTAATATCATTTTAAGAATAAGATGAGAACTACCCACATAAAAGTGTAAGTTAAAAACTTGTGTAGTATTAGGATAAGAAAAGCACCTAACAGAAGCTACCGATCTGTGTTCACGCAATTTAAAGTAGCTTTTGCATGAATGATAAATAGCTCCAAAAGCAAACAAATCAAGCCGCTCATCGAATAATTTGATAGAAAGAAAACATCTAGACAAACAGCCCGACTTTGTAATAACCCATCGAAATGAGAAAATGACATCGGATTTCCCAGTTAACATTTGGCATGTATAGCTTCTTGACCATCTACTAAAAATGGAAGAACACGGATCATAGTCAAAACAAGATTATTGGTCTGGCGACCATCCTTGTAATACACTGAAAGATCAGTGTCCAGTCTCCACTCAATGGAGATGCAAGTCGTTCCGTGCAAAGTCAAGATTCTAAAATGATAATATCCCACCGCTCAATACTAAATAGTAACAACTAACAACACATAAAGTTAACAAAAGAAAGCAAATGGATGTTATAACGGATGGCAAGAACGGTGGAAATAACCCGCTCACAATCAGACTCCACACTCATTGTTTACCACAACAAATCCCTTATAATTTGTGGTTGATTTTGAATTGAACTGTTTTGACACCACCAAGAATAGAGACAAAAGAAAATAAAAAGAGGATTAGGAGAGAGAGAGAGAGATGTCTCACAATATCTATATACCTCTCTCTCCTCTAACACAACATTCTTATCCTTTGTGACTGTCGCTGGAACCAAAAACTCCACGTCGGTATATCCAGCCGTATAGGCCTCTTTCACTTCAAAATCATTGGCAATCTGCCCAAGCTCAATATTGGGACTAATTAGGACTAGAAGATGGAAAAAGAGTTCGAGAGATTAGCGACAGTTTTTGGATCTAGAGCCGAAAAGATGATGACAACAACGAGAACAAAGGCAAAGAAGGAGGAGGAGGGGAAAGCTTGAGAAGAGTGAGGTATAAGCCTTAGGAGAGGAAAAAGATGAAGCTTGTTGCAAAAGAGGGCAGCCAAAATGCGAAAGAGAAGGGGACCTCATCGAGTTTCATTGCAAAGAGGAGAGGGACAAAGCATGCAACGTCAGCATTTATTGTTACTTGTACTCAGCCTATTCTGCAATCAATTACTCCGAAAAAAAAAAAAGAGTTTATGATTCTAATTTTTATGTAATGACATGTGTCGTCTTTTGAGGGGAGCTAACTAGATTTACCCATGTCGCGTGATTGATGATGTGGTGGTTTCAAATCGTCGAATATTTTTCTCCTTGTGAAGGGCACTCGGCGGGGCGGTCGTCGAAAAAAAAGGGCACAAAGTGGGTAAGCCCAAATCTCAGAACTAGGGGTGCAAACGAGCTTGGCAGGCTAGCGCTACAGGGAATTGTCAGCCCAGTCTTAGGCTTGGCAAAGGAAAAAGCCTAGATCGAAATTATTCGGTTGGCTCCAGGTTGGCTCCGCCTAGAGCTTGAATTTCAAAATTTTCTTTAATAAAATGATTAATTATCTAATATTAACGAAGAAGCAATCATGAGTATACATTTCATCCGAACAAAAATAAAAAAACACTTATGATCCGACTTTCACAAAGGGTAACTTTATTCTAGGTAGAGTTACAGGACTCCTAAGTACAATCGAAAACCACGTTTAGAACCTGTCACTGCGGGGCCACATGCGATGCCATTTTCAGTCTCAAAGGTCCACTTCTTGACATATTTCGAGCCACTTTTTCAAATTCACACGATGTGTATTTTTTATTTCAATTGTTTAATCGATAGAAATTTCAATCGAGGAATTATATATACTTCTACTTCGGAATGAGATATATCATATGTTTTTCATGTTTATTTTATTACAAGAACGAAAAATAAATAAAATTACTAAGAATTTCGGGCCCCAGGCCGAAGCGTAAACACAAAACCCGGTCGAGTCCGATCCGGTCTGCGTGGGTCTTCAAGATTTCAACTTTTTATTGCACCCCCCAGTCATAGGGTGCAGATAGGCCGGGCCTGGCTTTTATGGAATTCGGGCCTGAATTTCCACTTTTCAGGTCCAATTGGCTGGCTGGCCCTAACGAACAGAATTGGCTGAGCATATTTCTTTCTGGGCCGATTCTGTTCTATTTAAGTGTATACCAAAAGATCATAATTATTAAAAAAAAAACAACTGAAATATAAAAAGGATTAATATCATGAAAAACTTAAAACTGGTACGTTTATGACAAAATTATCCAAAACTAATTTTTTGACAACCAAAAGATCTAAAATGATATGTTTGCGATAAATTTACCTCTTGTTAACTTTCGTTAAATCATATAAATATCGCCAAAAACACAAATTGATATACTTATGACAAATAAAATGTAAACTATCATATGTCATTGAATTCAACAATTTGATAATAAATTTAATGGAAACTAAAAAATGATAAATTTATTACGTGTGTACCAATTTGAAGTCTCTATCTGGTGGTCAAAAAATTAGTTTTTGGTGAATTTATTACATGTATGTCAATTTAGGACTTTTCGTCCTATTAGTCCATATAAAAATTCACAAAAAAGGATACTAAACATTCCTCTCCTTGGGAATATTTGGATTTGTTTAACACAATTTTTGTTGGGCTTTAATGTAGGTGTGTGCTACGCTCATGACAAGTATGTAAGCTCCAATGAATATTTTAGGCCTTGTGTTTTAAGCTTTGTCTAGTTGCACGAGTCAATAAACAAACGTAGAAGGTTCCGACCGCCAAAAAAAAAATTAAAAAAATTAAGAAGTAGAAGGGTTTTAGATTTACTTTTCTTCTCTAAGCCACCGATACCGCTATTTTTTCGAGAATTTTCAAATTTGTGTTTCCTTTTCAATTTTTATTATCTATAACAATCATGCACAATGTTTGATTTGTCTCTTATTTTGCATTGATGCATTTTCGAAATTTGATTCATATCCGCCTCAATCAGAATGACTCTTGTGCACTTATTTGTTTGGTATTCAGATTATCTTGTATAATTTTTTTTGTTGGTTTATATATAGGATTTTGCGTTTTAGTTAATAAAACTTAATTTTTAGTGCATGTTGGATCATCAATCGAAGATATTATGCCTTTGGCATTCTATGCTGGAATAGGAAACTAAATTTGATTGGAGGTGATCAAGAAACGAAATTCAAGAGCAGGTGATAAAGGATTAGAAGAATTAATGAAATTAGTGAGAGTTCATGTACAAATTTCTCAGTCTAGGTTCACAAGGTTAGGCTTACGGAAGAAGAGATTAAAACTAGTTTCACTAGAACAATCAACAATTTATGAAACTCATATGGGTGGGCCTTACTAGACCTACTTCTCAATGCGCCTCAGATTAAAACTATTTTCACCAGTAAATTTTTCGACATATATATTGCTAAAACATTATGGATAATTTTTATAATATTTAAGAAAGTTATAATTTTTTTTTATATTATTTATTTTTCCTTTTTCTTTTTCTCTTCTATGTTTGCTAACCGACTATTGGTGGCAACTAGCAATGATCAATGGAAGCCGGTGACTAGAAATAGTGGTGACTGGCAATTGACGACCTGCCAACGACCCATGGTGATTGACTATCGGCAACAACCGTTGACTAGCGGAAGCCAGCGACCAAATATGGTAATGACTAGTGACCGATGACTGGTCAACGACCTGTGCCAAATTTCCCTTAAAAAAATGAAAAGAAAAGAAATTAAAGATTTCAAAAATTAAAAAAAAATCAGAAAATTAAAAGAATTTAAAAAAAAATGACTGTCTACCCATGATTTACTAAAGTTATTAGATAAATAACCAATTTACGACCCCTTTAAAAGCCATTAAGTTGTTAACTAATTCATTTATGACCCACTTAAGTTTGTTTTTAAAACTTAAGGCAACTCTTTTATGACCCACATCATTGAATATAGATTAAAAGGTGGGTTCTAAACTTAATTTGCCACCTCTAATCACAAGTGTATAATGGATCCACCAGACAAACCTGGAGTGTATTTCCAGGTCATAAGGCCCAAATCTTGAATTCTCTCGAGCTCAAGCCTCGTTAGCCCAATAGCGACCGAAGTAGGTGTAACTCCAGATGACATCGAAGAGGAATTAAAGCTAATTGGGATTAGTTAAGGCGATTAAGATTTAAGCTTTAAGAGAAGCATAAGGTCTTAATTGTTATTCTACATTATTGCTTATGCTTTTCCAGGATGGCGGCTACCAAATCTGGTTGCGACGTTGGCCTGGCCACACTTGTGACACGAAGACCTACGTTGTTGCCGTTGCGCTATTGAATATGTTTTTTAAATTTTGTTTATATGTTTGGTTAATGTTTGAGTTTTAGATAATTGATGGTAAAGAGCTTTCTAATTTTAAATTAAGCATTTTGATGCATTCGAGTGTCTACGTCAAAGTGGGATCAACGAGTGGAAAAACAAGACATCGAGAGGACCTGCTTAGTTATAACAATCAACACTTTTTGCCCCGTAACTATGTTGTCGAGCATATTATTTACATTTGATTGATATATTGAAATTCTTTTTCGAGCTTATTATTCTTATGTGATGTAGTGAGATTTTATAATCTACTCTACAAGTAAGACAATTATAAAACATGAACACGATTGAATTCCAATTTAAAACAAATGAAAAATGTCCAAGGTCACAAATATCCATTGCCACGCCTAATCCCAAAAAAAATAAAAAAAAAATTAATAATAAAATAAAAGCTAACGCGATAAAAAATTATCAAAGGTGACAAATTTTGTTCACCCTTTTTTTTGGTCACCTAAGGTACCAAATTTTGTCGCCTGAAGCATAGGCGTTAGAGCAATGGCAAAAACTTGTTCGCGACAATATATATATATATATATTCTTTACCTGAGGCGACAAAAAATTGGACCTAAGTCGACAAAGCCCATTTTTTTAAGGGTAACGTGACCAATGCGCCGTTGATAAGACTGAACAGTCCGCTTTCGTTTAGCCTAAGGGAGGTGGATTCAGTAGCCCCTTTTGCATTTGACTGTACGCCAAATATTATTCATCTTTCACCAACCGCTTGTTCTAAAATTAGGGTTTTTTCCTTTCTTTTTTTGTAAAGTAAAAGACATTCAAAAGCCACTCACCTTATAACTCCTTTCAGTTTCCCTTACGGTGACGCTTGAAGTGACATTCATTGCTAGTCACCCCTTCACATCCTTTCGGTTCAACCGAAAAGAAATCCTATAATCCTTTGGCTAATTACATTACCCGGTTGATAGGGTTGAATCCATGATTTGCAAATCCTGAAATTAGAACCACATTGACATACAAAAGAATCAGTATCGAACCAAATCGATCGGAATTCTAAAGCAACCAAGCCTACTTTCACCCGTTCTAAGGCTGACGGGCTCCGGATGCAAACGTTTTCCAATCCCTTAGGCTACTTTTGGAAGAAGCGGGAATGGAGGGAAGAAGAAGATGTCCCCAAACAATGCCTTTTCAAGTGTTCAACTTACATTTCATGTACTTTTGGTCATTTGGTTATAACCTTCTAATACAGCGAGGGCCGTTTTTTTTTTTTTTTTTTTTTCTTATTGTGACTTACTATTTAGTAGTGCTTTATTTAATGAGTAAATCCTATTTGTATTTCTATATTGGGATAATGACCCTGTAATTACCCGAAATTTTATCTATTTTGTAATAGAGTAACTCGCCCTTTTGATTCTCAATCAAGTACCTCAATTCTCAAATCTAGATCAATGTGAATCTTCCCTTGAGATCACGAAGAGAAAATGGCGACGTAAACCTAAATGCTGTTAAATAATAATAAAATAATTATATTGACATTTGATGTAACATCTTGAGATGATATCATGTAGCAAAGACATATTGAACCCCTAAAATCATTCAAGTCACATAGTCTCCCCCCATGTCATCGCCAAATATCTAAATGAAGATGGCGTAATTTTTTTTGTTGAATAAGTAAGCCACGTGAGCAATTATGCTTTTCCAAAGAAGAAAGCCGCGTTAGTAAAATTGCGTGACATGATAATATATCTAAATTAAAAAGAAAAAGAAATTAAAGGACTTGGTCAAACAAAAAGAGTTTGATATGCTCAATTGTAAATAATAATAAATAAAAAAATCAGGTACTTCTTGCATGAGCAACATCCCCTTTGTATTCTGATTAAAAAAAACAAAAACAGCCCCTTTGTATTAGAACATAGGTTTAACAATTCTTACATGCTGGTCATTGCTTTTCTCTTCGTCATCTATGCCAGAAAAAGAAAAACAACATAGGACAAATTCGAGGCTTGCTCAATTAGATCCAAAGATTCCAGACCCTCTCTCTCCTCTGCAACTTCAATGACCGACTAATTGCATTGGACCGACTAAGCTAGGGATCGGGCCAGGACCAGACACTTAGACAACAACCCAACCCAACCCCACCCCAAAAAATGCAAAAACCAATGCCTGAAGATTGGAAAATTTGTTCTTTTAAAAATGCCTTCTTTTTTCTATTTGGGATTTTAATATTTTTGTTCGTTCTGTAGTCGGTAGGTCAGCTTGATCCTTGAACGCAAAATTAATGCAAAGAGGGGTCGCTGTCCTCCAAAATTGGAACTTCCCTCATGCCATTCCCTTCCCCCCGTTCATTTCTCCAAGACGCTCTCTATACACCCCATTTCGCAATACCCACCTCCCCCAAATCAAGACAAAATTACTGCCCATACCACATCATCCAACCCCATTTATCAGAACTATCGTGCGGTCTCGAACCTCCCAAATTGACCCATCTATCTCATAAGAACCACCTACCTACCTCTTTCCCTTTTCTTATTTTTTTTATTTTTTTACTTTTTGGGCTTCCCAAAAGAATCATTTGTTTACTTGGGGAAAAGGCAACGAGCCTCTACCACTTAATCCCTCCCCTGGGTTGCATCTCCTCTTAGAAGGAGCTGTGAACGTGACACCATCTCAACTTTCAAAGTCACCGCCCGGGCTCGTGGGAAGCTTCAAAACGGTGGCAATTTTCTATTGGAGATGGTGGTTCTTTCATGTGAACGGGTCATGTGTAAGTTTGAAGTTTGAGGCTTGACGAAAAGGGGGAGGGAGGGGGGTTTCCATTGGTTGGGACACATCGCAATCACCGTAATTACCATGGAGCTTTGAAGATAAAAAACCAAGAAGATTCTTCCACTCTTAATGGCCACCAGATCCATCAATCGGGTCTTGTAGACCCCAGAAGCTCATGCAAAGTCAATGGGGTGTGCACCAGGAATCGGACAGTGATGTTGAAAAATATATTGTGTGAGCATCAGGGGAAAGAACATTTTTTGTCATAGAACAGCGATGGATATTAATTGATGTGCTAAATGATATGGCGGGGTGTAAATAAATCTTTAAACAAGTGGATGGTATTCAACATGATTGTGTTTTCCACCACCTCAAAGGAACTTTCCTCTTCGACAAATAAAAAACAGCAGGAAATTTCCTCTTATTGGATTATCGAAATGGACGTTAGTACTTGTATATTGTTAAGTTTTTCATGTGTGATATACATAACATATCACTTGCCATATTACTTACTTCATGTTTAGTTACTATTATGACTAAAATTATAATATGAGAGCAATTACGGTGATGATATTCGTAATGAGTATGAGTTGGTAGCATATATTATGATGCTGGTGTATATAATGAAATAAGTATTACTTCGTTTGATTGACTCTGCAAGAGCAGAGGGATAAGGATAATCTATTGAAAATGGCATCATAGGCCATACCTATTATATTCGCTATGCAATTAATAAACATGTTACTAGCTCTTTATGTATGATATATAACGATAAAATACTAAAATACTCAACTAATTGATATGTATTAATAAAACATATTAACTATTATAGTCACTATTCATATTTATGAAATATAATTATTATTATATCAATTAATGGTGGCTGGCAGGCTCAAATATTACCTACAGGTGACTTTAACTAATAACGCTATAAGCATTTAATTTGTTGGAGGCATAGGTTGTTCCAATAATGAAGTTTTGTCCATAAGCCTATCTTGATCAATTAATCTTAAACTTATTATACGGATACCAATTCAATCCTAAATTTTACAACTCTGTCAATTTAGTCATAAATTTATTAATAAATTTAAATGTAATATTTCTAATTAATTTTCAACAAGAATCATTGATGTGGCAGTTTCATCATCCATTGTTCCATGTCTCATGCTATTTCGACAAAAATATTACATTGGAATTTCATATGAATGTTGAAAAATTCATAATTGAATTGATATTTGTACAATAAATTTATGACTAATTGAACAATTTTTTCCTTGGTATTCGCACACAAAATAAGTGTGCTCATGCATAGTGAGTAATGCTTACGGCAAAATTTGCTTTTTCGAGCGGTAGGAGGACCTTGGGATTCACTCCTCCGGTGGAAATGCTTTTGGAGAAAGAAAGTCATATTCCATTTTATTTTTGCATAAAAGTAAAAAGTAAAAAGAGAAAGTGATATTTTCTCTAGAGATTGTGCTTGCGTCATCCTCCACATACGAGTATCTTAAGATATCTCGGACAACTGTTGATCATGGGTCAGTCACGAGGCCAAAAGCGACCCCCTTGAGGTCGATCTCAGCCTCAAAACTGATCATCTTCATGGGTTTCAAAAGTTGCTTTTTTGATTTAGACTCATATTTTTCCACTGTTTAGAGCTTGTTTATTCTCTAATTTTTTTTTCTGTATTTTGTTCCGGCATACTTAATTTCTTAATTTTCTAGATTTTTTAAGGCTTTGGATAGTATGTAGACATTATTTCGAGAGTCTGGAAAAAAGAGGTAATTGCACTCCTTAGTATTCAAGAGTTCAATGTCAATACGTTCAATCATGCAAAAATTCAATATTGATATATTAAATCATACAAAAACTAAATTTGAAGAGTTGAGTCAGTATATAGTGTTACCAGCAACCGAACCTAAATTCTAATGATAATAGTTTGTTGAGTATATAAGAAATGAGAAAGAATTTTCCTAACAAAATAGGAAGTCAATTAATAAAATCCTAAAATAATTCAAATTAAGTAACTTTATCCATTCTTTTCAATTATATACAAATTGAATGGATTCTGATTAATTAGGCACTTTTACTCGGAGATTATCGAAATATGTATAATAAGTCATGATCCAAATATCTATATATTATTTTCTTCTTCTTTATTACTAGTTTTCATGGACGAGCCATTAGTTTCATTTCTTGTGCAACGTTATCAATTAAAAATATTTAACTGTAATTGCATAGAGAAAAGAAACACTTGACATCATTTTCTTCTTTTACTTTTAAATAAATCCTTTTCTACGGTGAAAGCACTTGCTATATTTTGAATAAATAAAAGGAGGCATCATTTTACACCCTTTTCTTTAAACCTGTGCTATTTCCACCTATTTATTGGCTTCAGACACCCTCTTATTACATTGAATTTCTTGTGAGTCCCACTTTTAATTTAAGATTATTTCTTACCATTTTTTCTTTTTCTTTTGTTTCAATTTTATAAAAGACAAACTACCCACATCCATTTCAAACAACTTTTTTTTTTCACTCTAATCACTTCTTCCACATCCATTACATTTTCAGTTTTGTGCATGTTCGTCTTCTTCTAAAATTATTTTTCCAATTTTTAACTTTTGTTTTCCTAGATAATTCTCATGATTGTGAATTTTTTGACTTCGTTTTTCGATACAAATTTATGAGAATTTACTCAAAGATTAAATATTGCAAACGATGACTACACTACACAATTAATTCATCTTTAATGGTATTGTTATTTGTAGTGTAGTCATTGTGGAGGACAATATTGAAGAGCACCCAAATTGCTTAAATGTATCTATTGATGATAAAACTGCGAATGGAGAATATAAACCAATCATGTCAACAAGTTCATTTGAAACCTCTTGCTATAACATTGAACATTATTCCTTGATATATGCTGTTTTGAGTGAATAAACTCTCTTATTGATATAATTAGAAATTGATTCATGTAAAATATTATTGCAGTACATTTGTACTTTGAGGATAATTTTTATGAAGATTCCGGTACATTTAGAACTGACAAAAAATATGTTCTCAAATCGTTTGATTGGGTTGTCTCATAATCTCATTATAATTGTTGTGATATCTTGTCAACAGCTAATTATACCTAGTCATTAAGGCAAAGTATTCGTGCAAATATAGTATTATATGTAATATAAAGTGTTAAGGAACATTTTCTTTTGCATTTTGCATTATTTTTTTATGTACTTAACTTTGTCATATTTTTCACATCATGCAATGATTACATGAAAAATATTAAAACTTGGACTATTAAATTTACTTAGTAAAATAATAGCAGAGAAGTTAAAATACACAGGCTACAATGTAATGACACATATTAAACTTATAATCAAACAAGAATTGTTTCCTTGTACAAAAGAGAATATACAACTCATTAATATAATAATTAGTTAGCTATCTACTAAATAAACTATTTTTTGGAAAAGAGGGACACCAAAGAAAAGGAAAAACCACATGTAACCTTAACAAGTGTTGTTTGAGAAGAGTATGGATAGTTTTTTTTTTTTTTTTTTTTTGGTAACCGAGGACTCCGCCACAAGAGTTGGATAGTTTCATCTCTAGTAAAATTGAAACAAAAGAAAAGAAAGAAAAAAGGGTAACGAATCATCTTAACTCAAGAATAGGTATCACAAGAGATAATATAGTCAATTTAATGCAATAGGAGAGTGTCAAGAGTCAATAAGACGATGGATATAGCGAATGCCTTTCGTTAATGCACAACCTTTCGTTAATGCACAACCTTTTTATGGTAACTGCTCAAGTTAACCTCGACTTCATTAAGCATGTATTGATATTCACCGGCATCCTTTTCTAGAAGAAAATTACCCAAACATAGATGCCAATTTAGTCCTAAAACTATTATACAAATATCAATTCACTCTCAAATTTTTCAGTTTTATCAATTTATTCTTAACTTTTGCGTAAAATTTTAATTTAATCATTCTGGTTAATTTTCGCTAAAAATAGCTAGTATGGTGGTCCAATTATCGCTACCCGTTCTACGTGACACACCACCATATTAGCGATTTCTAGTAAAATTGACTAAAATAATTGTATTGGAATTTCGAGCAAAATTTTAAGATTGAATTGACACTAGTGTGAAAGGTTCAAGACTGATTTGACACTTTTGCCCCTTTTGAGGCAAATTAATAATTAATAATTTTCTACTGTCCTATCTCGGTTCGATTTAAAGTTTCCTATTTTATTCTTTCTTGAAGTTAGCTGGAAGAGAATAATTTACCTTTTCCTCCAAAATAGGAAAAATAAAAGATAAAACCTGAATATATATTAAGTTAGAAACTCAATTCAAGATTTTAATTCGTACGTCCCTTCAAATATCTAAACATAAAGACTATGGAAAGATGATAAAAAGAAAAGAAAGAGAAAGATCAATGCGAGGCATTTTTTATTGTTCAACCATGAAGCAAGTTATCATGTTGCTCATAAACCTTTTCCTCAAAGTTCATTTCCATGAGTAAATATAAGTTTAAATGTGAAGAAATTACATTTCGATTTGGACTTCCATTAAAATCACTTCAAAATTAGACAAAAGAACAAATGAACGATTTTTCTAACAAGGCAAATTAAGAACATTATATCTTCAAAAAAAGAATGCATTCATTGTCGGGGAAGGAAAATGCGTTATCCCACTTCCTAACATGAATTTACTTAACCACTGGAATTCGCCCTAGTGGCCACCCTTCCAACATGGAAGGAGGAGATGAGGGGTTCAAATCCCCACCTTTTCAGGGGGGATGGGGTGGGAACGCGTAAGTTTCAGGAGTGGGTTTCGACCCCCACGTCCCGCAAAGCAAGTTGGCAAAAGTCCGAGAGTGAGTGTAGAGTAGGAATAGAGAGGACCGATAAAAAAAAAAAAAACATGAATTTACTTAAAATAAAGGCATCTTATATTTTTAATAATTAAAAGAACACCAAGAGATAAGTTAACTACTCTTCGGAAGAAGTATACCTTAAGTGCCAAAACTTGACACGAATAGACACTTAAGTGCAAAAGTTAAAAAAGTGATATTTAAGTGCTACTTCCGGCAAACCCCACCAAAAATCTTACGTGACAATTTTTTATTATTTTTTTCACTTACGTGGCTTGCTGGAGAGCTAACTCAACAAAGAAACGCAAAGACGATGTCGTTTTGGTGCGGATTTGAATTTTAATATAAAAATTAATTAAATTAAATTATAATAATTATAATTAATTAATTAATTAATTAAAAAAAAGGGAGGGAGGAAGAAGGTGGCTGAGGGCTGAGCCCTCGCCATCGCCACCTCCCTGCCATCACTGGGAAGCTCCCTTTTAAAAAATAAGTAAATAAAAATTTTAAATAAATTATTTTAAAATTTAATTTAATTAATTTTTATATTAATTATTTATCACGTCGCAGCAAAATGACGTTGTTTTGCTCTTATTTTGCCTAAAATTCGTCATGCCAGCATTTTGGCCAGATTTTCTCGCCATTGGCCCTTAAATGATTCATTTTGCTTCAATTTTGGCACTTAAGTGTCACTTTATTAACTTTTGGCACTTAAGTATCTTTCTGTGCCAAGTTTTAGCATTCTAGGTGTCTAACACTCAATTTATTTTTGAAAACTTAGCCCAAATATAAGGCATTACAGGAGAGAGATGATGAGATTAAGTTAGAAATATTAAACCAAATCATGTTATTGAAGGCAAATTTGGTCATTTAACATTGAAAAAATAGCATGTTCTAACAAAAAAATAATACGGAAATAGAGTCATCCTAAAAAAAGAAAAAATCTGTTTACAATTCAAAAATAAAAGAAAATAAAAGAAGTATTCTGGATTTCTCTCGCAGAGTGCAAGGGTAAGGTTGATTGTAGTACAAGGATAATTAAGATATTTTAATAGCGCATTTTCTTTTAGTTGAAATGGGTGGTTACTTTCATTGTTTTATTTTTTACCAATTTCTTTTGCCGAGTGAACCTTTTATAATTTACCGACCAAAAAAAAAAAAAAACCTTTTATAATTTGAAAAATAACCGTACAAGAATTTTAATGGAAAACCAAAAATCATGACAATGGGATATTTCCTTTTCTTGTTTTTTTTTGGTCGAAGGATGTTTCCTTCGGATAAATAAAAATATCCCTTCCCCTTGCTTGCGGACGCATTCTATGCTGCAAAAGATAAACTCCAACGCCACCGCCGCCCGCCACCATCTCTCCATTATCGTTTTCATTTCCACGAATAATCAAATCCAAAATAATAAAATGGGAGGACGAGGCTCCATGTCAGGCTCCACTTAATTTAATATGTATATGCTTGCATTGTTATCCAATTACAGCAAAAGCTGATGCATCATAAATCCTCGTTCAATTGAGAAATTATTGTCCAGATTTAGACGAGGCTCCATTTCAGCCATTGATTATATAAAATTCTCATTGCAAATTCATTGTGTCACTCAATGTGCAAATCCAACAAATTGCAAGCCGACGCGACTCTCCTTTACTATTTCAAGGTCCACAAATTCCAGAAAATGGGGCAGAATAAACATGCCCTGTATTGACCGCTGAAGAGGTCTTGTTTGGTCAAAATTAGCTAAGCAATGTGATCATCCTTGCTTGGACTTGTGATCCCTCCATTGGTCTGACCGGCTTTAGATATGAAATTTTTTGGATTCAATGACTAAAATAGCTTGTTCAACAACGTTATCGTCTACTTTTCTCCTTTGATGAGGTGTGGTGTTGTCAGAGGAATGGACGGTTGCCTGCAATTCATTTCTCATTTTTAAAGTGTCGGACTTTTATATGAAAGAGTCAAGAATTGAGCGAAGCTTAGCGGTTTGCCCATCTTAATCCCTTGTGCCCGTTGACTTTCAAGCCAAACCACCTCAATTAGATTTACCTATATGTATGAACATGTTCGGAAGCACATGTGGGTGTTATTAAAAAAAATCCTTTTATTGAAACATTAGTATAATGTAGAGCAATTAATATATCATAATTGAGTAAAGGTGGGTCCAATTTTATATATTAACAGGATTAGATTTAGGTTACCTCTGAGCAATCTCCACAAACAAAATGTATTAAAGCTGAAGGTAGATTAATGAATTCTCTAACACTAATGAGTTGTGTTAGAGAAATCTTATATTGTAAATCTAAGTATTAGATTTCTATATTATGTTCGGATGCACATATAAGTTGTATTAGAAAATCAAAGCATTCTCTAGGTGGAACTAGAATATCACAAAAATTACAAGAATTTTTGCACATCAAGCAGTTGGATTATAATTATAAATCCTTCCGATGGGCACAAAATCCCACATCGCTTTATTATTTATATATATAATCTTCCTCATTTATTAAGTTTTTAAGTTGGGGTTTTTTAATAAATTAAATGACCGGAATTATATCACCAGGTTGTAGTGTCAATTATTCATGGCGATGGGGCGAATCGAGTAGTTGAGATTTTTCTGCATCGGAATGCTCCAAAGAGAATTTATTCTGCAAAAGAAGGTAAATTCCTCTAATCCACACCGCCCATGAAAATGAAAGCGCCCTCGGTCCCTTCAATCCCTCCCTGCGCTTTATTCGCTTGCAACAGGGGAGTGCGTACTTGTGTCGGCACTCCCCTTGCGGAAAATTCTGCCATTCATCGAGTACATGAGCTTTTTTTAAAAAAAAATTGTGAAAATATTTTATTTCATAAGAAAATGAATTAAAGAGCTTCAAATTTCTCTTATTGAATATGCGCATGTAAGTGTTCATGGATCACGGAGGATGGTGAAGGAATCGAAGTACCACTGCCAACCCGACTAGCTCGTCATCGAGGAGCTGGTTCGATAGCAGTTCCTACCCATTTCAAGATTGAAATGGCTAGGGAAGCCGTGTGTGCAAAGCGGGATTTCATTGAAAAATTAAGTTTTCTTTTAAATATTGGTTTCTGATTGGCACAACAAACGGTATGTCAAATGTCTAGGCTCAAGTTTGCATGGGCCCACTCATATTCCCCAAAAAGTGAATCCTGCTCTGATAGCTCCGAATAAATTAAATACATGCATTAAGATATGAATGCTTCTTATTCCACAACAACGAAAGCAACTTTTCACCCTTTCATATACTAGGGGATTAATTGAAAATAGACTACACTTACGAAGTTGTTCCAACTTATTAATTGGCACTAACCCTAGATCCTTACCCTGAGAAATGAATTAATTTTTACTTTTCTATTATATTGCTCAATACGTTCACGGATAATATGACTAATTTCGTTGGCTCTGATGGTTACCATGGGTATTTCTTAATTCTCGTTCACTCAGTAAAGAAGGATCATTGTCAATCTCAAAAATTTGATTAGTAATATCAGGACAAAAAAACCAACCTAAGGCCTAAGGGTTAATATAAAGCTCTACAAATAGTTAAATAAAAAAATTTTGAATGTCACACTGTACTGTGATCCATAAATCAAGTCCAATAAAAAGTTCTAGCCTAGATTGGTTTAAGCTTGCATGAGCTAATGTTTGAGCACTAGTGTAGAAGTAAAAGTGTTAAAAGTTGTGTATGGCGTTTGCTTTAGTATCAAAATTTTTTTTTGACCATTTAAGTGTCAACTATGATCAAAGTCGCTAAAAATCCGACGTGATTGTCTTCTATTAATTTCTCAGTTTGATATA
Source organism: Eucalyptus virginea (assembly GCA_014182375.1). Lineage (NCBI taxonomy): Eukaryota > Viridiplantae > Streptophyta > Magnoliopsida > Myrtales > Myrtaceae > Eucalyptus > Eucalyptus virginea. The sequence continues at coordinate 11,667,673 of CM024522.1, forward strand.
GCTCGTTAAGGTGCCCAGTCCGTGTTCATCGACGTGCCCCAGTCAAAAACCCTTAATTGTGAAATGTCCGGGATGAAAGTCCTTTCTTGTATTGGCCTCTACTCCAGCCAAAAGTCCGCCTCGATATGTGAAAATTCCTCTCCTTTAGTTGGGCAAAAATTTCCTTTCATTCATGCACTCAAATCCTAGGATGTTGGCCCTCCCCTTGTCGTGATTTGCCGTCAAATTTCCATTTGCTTCATTCAACGCGTGAACGCCCAAATTTGGCCGAGTGAATGAATAGTTTTTCCATATTGCTGCAAATCCTTTTGATTCCTTTCTCAAGTTCACTCATCACCTCTACAATTTCATGGCCAGCTCATTCCATGAGCATCAAATTCTTGATTCTTTCCCTTAATTTCTCTCTTTTCAACTCCCCGCTCAATTAATTGGCTGACTAAGCCAGCTGCCCCCCCGCCCCACCCCAAAACCCCACTATGGGTTGTATTATGTACTAATTGCGAACCTTGTTGTGATTCTTTTGCGGTTGGTTTAGTAATTAAAGCTATTTCTTTGACCAAAAAAAAAAACCTCCTTGATCAATCTTTTGCCGATTGTCTTGGTTGCCATATTTTCAAGTAAAAATATCCTAATGATTTCTCCTCTTGGCTAGCCGTAATCTCTTTCACAATTTGAGCACCTCAAATCTCCGGAATTTTCTCATTATAGATTTCATATAAGATCTCTTAAGTTGACATTGAAAAGAAACATGGCAGGACAGAGCCGTAACTTAGCAGTGGCACCGGAGGCTTGAAAATGATGAAGAAAACCGTCACATGTGGTTGACGCCATGTTTGCCCATGTCTCTACTCGTGCTTGGATGGGTGAGAGAAAAAAGCGAGCGATGGTGATGGGGAGAGTGGTGCAACAATCAGCCAATGTTGATGACAATCAAACCCTATAACCTACCTTGTGTGCGACATCATTCGTGCCCTACCTAGCCATATTAGATTAGGCAACGTCATTTTGCACGTTCACAAGGAATGGATTTCTTTAAAAATGCCAACTCGAATACTTTAATTATAAATGTCACGTAATACTTTTGATCGAAATTTTCACCATATATATTTAAGTGATCATTTTTTTCTCCGATTCGACACTTAGTGATTTAGCAAAAAAATTTGACACTAAAGTGAGTACTATAAACAACTTTGGGTACTTTTAATGTACTTTCGCCCCTTTCTGCTAACAAACTTGTGCAGGGCCGAGCCATGCCATGCTCAGGTGGGTGGCCATAAGCTTCATGTTCGTCTCATTTATGGAGAAATTATATAAATGCATGGATGTCGATATAATTCTAAATCATGAGCAAAAGAAAGACAAGTTATCTATTGCAGTGCGTATGAAACGGCGTATGACGCGTTATTTATTGTAGTGCGTATGAACTGGAGTTTGCATTTCTGGTCCACTACCAAGAAAAACCACCTTAATTTTCAACTGATTGTTCTACTATTTTCAAGGTTTAGGGTCTAATCTTCTTCTTTTTTCTTTTATTTATTTATTTATTTATTTAAAAAATTGGGATGATGATAGCAGTGGCCGTAAAATTTGTGTCAATTCCTCGCTTTAGCTTAGTTCCAGAACATTTTTTGTCCACTTAAAATCCTAAAACTTACGATCCTCCTTAAAATCCTAAAACTTACGATCCTCTTTTTTCCAAGTTAACTATTCTGTTAGCCTTCAGTAAATGGAAAACCTATCCGGCATTTCTTCATTAAATTTTCTTTTTATTTTTCATGCAAGTGACGCCATTATAGTGCCAAATAGACGTCGCATAAGGATTTTTTTTAAAAAAAAAAATTAACATTCGAAAAAAAGAAGAAAAAACCCAAAAAATTCGAAAAAGAATTTGAGACTAACATGTACAATGTGAAATTCCACTTCATGTGCTTGGCAAATCTTCGGATGATTTTGATTTGCTGGATTGATATTAGGTGATGAAAAATATTTCATTCAATGTCCATCTTTTAAAATATATCAAATCGTCCGAAAATTCAAGCCCGACATACACGAGATTTTATAAAGCTTAGCAACGGTCGTCCAGCAATTCAAAATTAACAATATCTTGATGCTAATTGAAGATTGAATTGAACCAAATTAAAACCCATCAATCCCTCCCACTGGATCAAATCAAACGACTACCGTAGAAATTGTGGGCAAAAATGTGCAAGTCACCTTCTACAGGGGGTGGAATTATAATTTCTAGGATTATAGGACTTCCTTACCCATTCGAAGGGCCTCAAATGCGTGGGTCCAACGCAACATCTAACCCTAACGGCCGTTGATGGAGGGCCTCCGATTAACGAACGGTCCTGATGAACCCCATAGAGATTACTTATTAGCGGGTCCCACCTCCCAGCTAATTTTGTGTGTGGCGACCTGACGCGGGCGGAAATTAATAAACTTTCCCCAATTTCCCATGCCCTAAAAGAATATTGATTTTCGTTAATTATTATTTTGGCCAAATAGGTAATTATTTAGATGGGCACGATTTGGATACCATTTTTAGCCCGTAATCCTACCACTGAGATTTTAGAAAAATCACATAAAAATTTAATTAAATGAAAGTGAATGGCTTACTCGAGTTGCGGACGATTTTTTTTCTATTAATGTGAATTTTCCTGAGAAAGGAAAACAGAGTAATTTCTTCCTGCCAATCCGGGTTGTCGACAGGCTTGTAACCGGGTTCGGAAAAGGGAATTTTTTCGGGGACTGAGCAAAGAATTTCGAAAATGTTATTTAATTAATTGGGATAAACATTTCATTTTTTTGGCAATTTCGGGTGCATACGCGTGGGGCCCGCGCTCTTTCCCTGTGCTTGCGTGTCGATGCATGGCCATTGGATGGAGAGAGAGTGATCGGTACAGTTAGCGCACGGAATTTCGGTGCACTCGCACGATTAGTCAACGCTTTCTATACTATGAAACTCTAATGAAATTGACCTTTTTTTATTTTTTATTTTATTTTATATATTGTGACCAATGCATCTTGAAAATATCAAGATGTTAGTTCAGAGTTGGCGATAGATTTCGCATTGTTCAATCTTTCGAAAATTATATTTTAATAGGTACCATGTAGATATTCAATTATTGATAATTTTTTTTTACTTGGTGTTGTTAGCGAGTTCTTGAAGATAATTTGTTTGAAATAATTTCATTTCTCGAGATATTGATTACATGTATAAATGTTGAATTGCTATATTTCAACATTTGAATTGGAAAGCATACATATATGTTTGGGAAAGTGACACGAATAGTACATGAATTTTGGTCTAATGTGCAGTGTAGTCCCCTAACTTTTTATTTATTTAATGTGGTTCATTGGGACGTGCATTATTGTTTTCGAAAATTTGTTCAATCTAATCCCAAGCTATATTACAATATTCGATGTCATTTCTAAACTTGAATTGATGGTAGATGAACTTCTCATTCAAGTTCTTCAGAAACAACTTTTTAATTCAGAGTTTAGAGATACTCAGAGATATCAATATGGTAATATTTATAACTATTCGAGTTACATTTATCAGAGAATCCTACCAGACTGGAGAAGAATAAATAACTGACTTGATGCATCATATTAATATTAGGTGATGAAAAATATTTCGTTCAATGTCCATCTTTTAAAATATATTAAATTGTTCGAAAATTCAAGCCCGACATACACGAGATTTTATAAAGCTTAGCAATGGTTGTCGCGCAATTCGAAATTGTCAATATCTCGATGTTAGAATTGAAGATTGAATTGAACCAAATTAAAACCCATCAAGCCCTCCCGCCGGATCAAATCAAAACGATTACCGTAGAAATTGTGGGCAAAAATGTACAAGTCACCTTCTACAGGGGTTGGAATTATAATTTCTAGGATTATAGGACTTCCTTACCCATTCGAAGGGCCTCAAACGCGTGGGTCTAACGCAACATCAAACCCTAACGGCCGTTGATGGAGGGCCTCCGATTAACGAACGGTCCTGATGAACCCCCAGAGAGATTACTTATTAGCAGGTCCCACCTCCCAGCTAATTTTGCATGTGGTGACCAGACGCGGGCGGAAATTAATAAACTTTCCCCAATTTCCCATGCCCTTAAAGAATATTGATTTTTAGCCCGTAATCCTACTTACCATTGAGATTTTAGAAAAATCCCATAAAAATTTAATTAAACGAAATTGAATGACTTAATCGAGTTGTGAACTAATTTTTTTCTACTAATGTGAATTTTCATGAGAAAGGAAAATTCATGAACCTAGACTAATGAATCTAGACGAATTAAAAGTGAAAGGATGACATTTCTGCCACTTTCACAACCAAAATTTAGGGAGCGGAAGCACCGTAGCTGCCGTGCGGCCGCGCACCACCGGATTGCTACTCGGGCTCCTGCCCGGCTTGCCCCGTCTCGTGAAATGGGATCTGTGGGGGGGCTTGACCGCGAGGGATAGAATCTAACCGCGGTCGGGTTAAAAAACCTAACCCTGGTCAAGAGATCGGGCCCCCACCCCCGGAAGAGGCTTTAAAAGGCGGCCTTCGGCTCGTCCTGCCTCCTCACCAAAACCTGATTCTCTCATCGTCATCACCCCTACTTGCATGATCGAGCCCTCGTTCTCTTTCGCTTAGCTTCCTCCATTTCTCCAGCTCTGCTTCGCCATCTCTGGTTCGCTCTCTCTCTCTCTCTCTCTCTATAATGGCTGAAATGGTTCGACGAGGTTCTTGTTCTTGATCACGGAAGCTCGATCTTACGCATTTAGAGCGACGACAGCTGGGTTTCGCGTCGAAACCACGAACGACCGCGGTGCGGTTGGCGCGAGAAATGCGGCGAGAGCGCCGGTTGATCGTAACGCCGCGACGCGACTTTGACAAAAGCCCGCACGTAGAATTTTGGGTTTCTTTTGATTTTGTTGAGCTAGTTCGCGGTCCGAATTCCGACGCGTAGGAACTGGGTTTTTGTCCGGTACTGAAATGCTGGTGGCGTTCGCACACGACCCGCGCCGGTTACGTGGAGCGGAACCCGTTCGTCCTTATCGCGATCCGGCCCTTTCCGTTCCGCGACAGAAACGATCCTTATCTTGTCCTCTGTTATAAATTGCGCTCTGCTCGGGGGATTTACCCTCAGTCATCGATCCACATCGTGATCGTTGCTTGCTTGTTGTTCGACAGAGAGACCGAAAATGGCGGCCAACGGGAACAGCGACTTCAGTTTCAGCAACACCGCCCCCCCCGCACCCGGCGCCGGGATGGCGAGGAACGGGCTGACGAAGATCCAGACGACGGCGAACGGCGGCGCCGGCGGCGGCGGGAGCAAGAAGCAGAGCCCGATCTGCCACGACGACAGCGCGACGCCGGTGAAGGCGCAGACCATCGATGAGCTCCACTCGCTGCAGAAGAAGAGGTCGGCGCCGACCACCCCGAACACCGGGGTCCAGGGCTCCTTCTCCCCCGTCTCCGAGGAGGCGCGGCAGAAGCAGCAGCTCCAGTCCATCAGGTATTGTAACGTGGAAGAAGCTTGAAGAAGATGACGTACATACCTACATACATATATATGCAAGAAAATCCTTTGGAATTGCAGGAGGCTGGGAAGTGGGACCCCCACATAATTTCGGCGATTTGCAGGAGCTATCGGATAAAATTAAAATGCATTAACTTCGGATATAAATGTCACCTTAGCAAATAATGAAAAAAATTCAAATTTTAGTATATTAAAATGAAGTTCTCAAGGAGCAATTTATTTATTTATTAAGTGTTAGGGGCACTTTCTGGAAAAAATTAAATTATAATTTACCGAATATAGGGACTTTCCCCTTTGTTCGTTTCCTCAAACGCGTGGGGCCCGCCCCATGTTTCGAAGCGCGTGCCACTTAGGGGGTGGATAGCAGCAGCTTTTAGCTGCGCTCGACCGGTCCCTTAGAATCCGATGGTAGGGCACAATTTTCCTAGGAGAAAAATAAAATTATTTTGGCGATGCATAATAAAAATTTACGATTTAAAAGAAAAGAGACAAGCCGAAATTACAAACTCTAAACTCAATGGATTTTAGTCGCGCGTTATTATTATTATCTTTGAAATTTCATGTTCTGATAAATTCGATTTTACCTAATATTTTTTTTGGTTGGGTTTTTGTGTGAATTTGGAATTATAGTGCGTCGTTGGCGTCGCTGACGAGGGAGACGGGGCCCAGGGTGGTGAGGGGCGACCCGGCCAGGAAAAGCGAGACCCCGAAGCCCTCGCAGGACACCAGCCACTACTTCACCCCGGCCTTCGCCGCCAGCGACAGCGCCCTCAAGTTCACCCACGTCCTCTACAACCTCTCCCCCGCCGGTACGTCCTAATCTTCTTCCGCTTTTTCAACGTCAACTCTTGATGGGAACTTGCGGGGCCGTGTTGTCACTTGTAACTTGTAATTCACGAGGAATTTGCGTTGGGGCGTCTCTTTTTGACTTGTCTTGAAATGGGTCGAAATGGGTGGAAGTGGGTCGGGGAGTTTCATGGAAGTTATGATTTCGTATGTCTAATGGAAAGAAGCAGGGGGCCCGCCGGATGGCGACGCGGGCTCGGTGGACTTATTCGGTGCGAGTTAGGACGGCCGTGAACTTTACTCATAGGAGGAATTTTGAAATGAGAAGATTGAATTTTTTGGTTATTGTGCGAGCGTTTTTGTCCAATTGATCGATGATTTTGAGGGCGTGTATGTATGTGGTTGTGCAGAGCTGTACGAGCAGGCGATTAAGTATGAGAAAGGGTCGTACATCACGTCGAGCGGGGCTCTGGCGACCCTGTCCGGGGCGAAGACTGGCCGGTCTCCGAGGGATAAGCGTGTCGTGAAGGACGAGACCACCGAGGATGAACTGTGGTGGGGAAAGTAAGTGCGCGAGCTTTCTCGTCACGAGAGTAAAAAGACAAAAAGCAGATCCTGCTCTGATTTTGTCCATTAATTAAGTTGGAAAAGGTTGTGACATCTAATTTAGTCCCCATCAACTCGTGGTTGAATCTTTTTATCTACAGGGGCTCACCTAACATTGAGATGGACGAGCAGACTTTCTTGGTTAACAGAGAGAGAGCAGTGGATTACTTGAATTCTTTGGACAAGGTTTGTTGTTCTCATCTTTCCTGGGATATTTGTCTGTAGTATTGATTCCTTCTGATGCTGTAGTTGGGCAGTTCTATGATTGAAAGCAGAATCATTTTTTACTATTCTTGTAAGAAACAATATATTTTTCTAAAAGGAGAAACCGCAGCTCACTTTGGGATGAAAATGATGGGAGGGATGGTATCTTTCTTGTCCTTATGTTGAAGTTGGTGTATGGGCTCTCAAGATCATTTGGTGGGATAAGCAATTTCGTCCTCTTGTGAATAACTTTATTGGCACTAGAAGCAGGGGAATTTCTGGGCAATTTCTTGGGTTTGTACAGCCTCAACTGCATCATATATTAGTGGCTGTGTCTTTTTTCTTGTTTTGTTAAATGCATCATCAATCAGCCTAGCAAAAACTAGGACAAATTTATGATTTTCATGGACCCACCCTGATTGTAACACGTTGTAGTCAAACTTTATTTTGTCATAATTTTTGCATGAGGATGTTATGGCACATGAACACTTGGAAGTCTTCAATTGATAGTTATTTGTGTCAACGCAACAGTTTGTGTAGGAGTTGTAGCAAAAATGAACGTGGGTTCGACTGGAGATTCCCTTGAGGGACAATATGAATCTCAATATTTATGTTTGTTGATGCTGCATATGATGATGAAGTGGACACACACACACACATCATGGGATCTTTTACTTGTCCTATGACAGTCTAACTCTCAAATTCAATGCCCATATTGATAAATTAATATGACGGAGTCTAACTCATGAATTTGCAGGTCTTTGTTAACGACCAATTCTTGAACTGGGACCCAGTGAACCGAATCAAAGTGAGGATTGTGTCTGCAAGAGCTTACCATTCCTTGTTCATGCACAACATGTAAGTGAAACAAAAGAACTATTTTAACAAATCTTCTGCAGTAATTGTTTCTATAGTCTCCAGTCCACAAAAGGTTAAGCCTTGCCAGATAAGTCTCCTGAACGTTGCCGTCTTGTTAAAAATATTGAATCCTGTATGTGTGCATAGTGTTATATGATTCCGACTCATTAGCCCATGGCGGAGAAAGAATTAGTCCTAGTGTACACAATTCGATAACTGGGTGGGTTGGCAGGTGCATCCGACCCACTCCTGAAGAGCTGGAGAATTTTGGTACTCCGGACTTCACTATATACAATGCTGGCCAGTTCCCGTGTAATCGTTACACCCATTACATGACATCCTCTACTAGCATAGATCTTAACCTTGCTAGGAGGGAAATGGTCATCCTCGGCACTCAATACGCCGGGGAGATGAAGAAGGGTCTGTTCAGTGTAATGCACTATCTCATGCCTAAGCGTCAAATCCTCTCCCTACATTCTGGATGCAATATGGGGAAGGACGGAGATGTTGCCCTCTTCTTTGGTTTGTCAGGTATAGTATCCATCGGAGATCGGAAATGGCGCCGAGTTGGTTGTGACATATGATATGTGCCCTCTCTCTCTGTCTCTGTCTCTGTCTCTCTATAAAGTCCTTATCCTCTGCACAACTTAGAGATTGCAGTGCCTTGATCGTTGCTGATGAACTTCTTTTGAATTTAGGTACTGGCAAGACTACCCTGTCTACTGATCACAATAGGTACTTGATTGGTGATGACGAGCATTGCTGGAGTGAGAACGGTGTGTCCAATATTGAAGGGGGTTGCTATGCCAAATGTATTGATTTGTCAAGGGAGAAGGAGCCTGATATCTGGAATGCCATCAAGTTTGGAACTGGTAATTTCTGAACATGCCTTTTGAATTTGTATACTTGAGTTGAATGAAATTGGATTTTGGTTTATGTATGCCCTCAAGGCATGAAAATGACTCGAGATGTTTGTGGATGACAGTGGTGGAAAACGTGGTGTTTGAAGAGCACACGAGGGAAGTGGATTACTCTGACAAGTCAGTTACAGGTAAACATCTTTGTCGTTGATAATTTCTATTGTTTTGGAGTTGTTCTTAAGTGACTTCTTTGAATTGTTTTAAATAAGAAAAACAACTGCATATTTCATGATTTTGTTATGCTGGATACTCTCATTTTAATATGCTCAAATGTCAAAGTTTTTGTTAGCTATGACTTGGTTCCTATATTCCTGAAAGAAAATTGAAGTCAACCCTTTCTTTCATTGAGCTAACTGGGTCAGCACAACCCAATGATGTACGGTTTTGATCTAATTGGTATGGTGTTTAGGTGATAAATATGATAGTCGGAGAATTTCAGTAGCTGAATAGAATATGATTTGAAGCAGAAAAATCAAGATTATAACTTTTTGAATAATCTCAGATATCTTCACTGAAAAAATCCAAGAAGCCTTAATTTATTGATGAGAAGACTATGATGGTCAATTCTGAATGAACAAGTTCTGCTTGCAAACAATGTGATGACAGTTTGTTATTACAAGCAAAATATTTGTAACATCTAATCTGTTCCTGTGTTTCAGAGAACACACGGGCGGCCTATCCCATTGAGTACATACCAAATGCGAAAATCCCGTGCGTTGGCCCACACCCGAAGAATGTCATTCTCTTGGCATGTGATGCATTTGGAGTGCTCCCTCCCGTGAGTAAGCTGAGCCTGGCACAGACTATGTACCATTTCATAAGCGGCTATACTGCTCTGGTATGTGTCCAACTGTTGAACTTTGGTTCCTTTGTTGTTCCAAATGCTTAATCTGCAGAAGATGGCGTCTGATTACGTGCTAACTGTTGATCTGTTCAACAGGTTGCTGGAACAGAGGAGGGTGTCAAGGAGCCGCGCGCAACGTTCTCGGCTTGCTTCGGTGCTGCATTTATAATGTTGCATCCTACCAAATATGCTGCTATGCTGGCCGAGAAGATGCAGAAGCATGGCGCGACTGGGTGGCTTGTCAACACTGGATGGTCAGGGGGGAGGTATGACATGTTTGAGCCCCACTCTGGAGCCAATCTTGTTACTGCTTTTTTGACACTGAAACCTTTCACATCTATTGTACAGCTATGGCTCTGGCAATCGGATCAAGTTGCCATACACCAGGAAGATCATTGATGCCATACATTCCGGCAGCCTCTTGGAAGCTACTTACAAGAAGACTGAGGTCTTCGGGCTGGAGATCCCGACCGAGGTCGAGGGTGTGCCCTCGGAGATCCTCGATCCTGTGAACACCTGGTCGGACAAGAAGGCCTACAACAACACCCTGATGAAGCTGGCCGAACTGTTCAAGAACAACTTTGTGACATTCACTGACTACAAGATTGGCGAGGACAACAAGCTGACAGAGGAGATCCTCGCGGCCGGTCCGATCTGCTGATCTCGAGGCGATAAGAGACTGAATGTGTGTGAGGTTTGGGTGATAATAATGGAGCAAGAATAGCAGTATGACATTTAATTTTGGTAGTGTATTAAGTTTTGATTTCCTATGTGCCTGTGTCTAGAAGTACCAGGTTTTGGGACTTACCTCCGCTAAGCATCTTTAGAATGGTCATGTTTCACTTGCTCGGTTTTAACATCAAACTTGTTCTCTCTCTCTCTCTCTCGCTCGTTCCGTGCCCAACATCACAGCCCAGGATTGATCTTGTTGCTTTCATGTGACTGGACTTCCACTTTATCCGCCATTTCAAAAGTACTTGAAGGTGAAAAGTTGGAGAGGATCAAGTTTTGCTTTCTGCTTTGTTCTCTTCCATGGCATATGCGCAAATGTTTACTCAGAGATAAACCCAGAATGGACAGCTGTAAAGTTGGGATAATTGAGATGACTTTCCATTATATGGTGGATTTAGCTTGTTTAATCAAGCAGAAAATCAAGTGGTGAATTACAAAAAAACTATGGAAGTAGATTACAAGATAATTACTCATTTGATGACAACTAACTCCCCCCCTCAAGTGTAGATATCCCGGACACTCGACTTGCTGTAGAGACGGGGAAAATCGAGCACGGCGGTCCCTTGGTGAACATGTCCTTGATCCCTTGGTGAACATGTCCTTGATGGTTTGAGGGTGCATAAGAAGTCCGTATGGCTCCTCAAGACAGTTTCTTTTGTCGATGAAATGATGGTCAATCTACATGTGCTTTGTTCTGGCAACAAAAACTAGAGTGCGAATTACGGCAAGAAATCTGCAATTTACCTTAACCAGATGAAGAGCTACCCGTAGATGCGGTTTCCAGCTCGTGAAAGTATGACCATGTACAATATTGGTCAGAAATAGCGAGATAGACGAGTTGGTCTACTGGACGATGGCACATTCTTGGGTTGCCGAGAACGTTATTGCTGTTTGTGTTAGTTCATTTGCTAATTGACAGCATATTAAAACTAAAAGACAGGAACCGATCATGGGGCATGTGGAAGCAACAGATCTGGAAAGAGCAGAAGAATGAAAAGATAGAAGGACCAAAATGAAAGAGGAAAGAGAGGGTGGAGTATAGGGTGTCCGTGGTTCGGGTTGCTTATGAAAACCCGACCCGACCCAAAACACTACACGATATGCTTGACCTGACCCTACCCGACCTGAATATCATACAACCCAAGAGAACGGGTCTGATTGAGTCGGCCCGGTGCCCATTAGTTTCATCCTTGTTGTACACATGCAGAGAGAGAGAGAGAGATCGGGTTGTGGGGGTGTCAAAGCCCGACCCAGCCCCAACCCAACAATACCAACATCTAAAAATCCCTACTCGATGAAGACATGTGATTATTGGGCCAGGCTCTAGGGTACACTCCGATTCCGAAAAGAGTCACCGTCTCCTATTCGTAGGTTGCCGTTGTCCTGAGCTTGGAGAAGGGGCTGTTACCGCAGGCTCTAATCGGGGTGGGCTGGGCTGGATCAGGTCCTTGGGCCTAATGGGCCGGCCCAAGCATGGCCCATTATCTCTAATAGTGTGATGTTCGGCCACATTAAGAATAAAATACATGTGGCCGAACGGTCACATTCATCATAAAAAAATGAAAAAAAAAATCAATTTCTACAAAATTCAAACCCCCTCCTCTTATTTTCACGATCATGCACTTCTCCTTACTTAAAAATAAAAATAAAAATGGCGATCTCTGTTGAAGGATATTTAAAAGCTTGGAATTCGCAATTGACTTAAATTATTGGCGGTGCCCAACCCATTTTCCAGATGGCACTCTGAAAGAACTTTCTTGGACAAGGGTCAAATGTTTGGAAGACAGTCAACATTATGGACCTCCTCAATGGCAAGAAGAAGGTTGTTTATCTGGTATGTGCTGTGAAATTATCTTTGAAATCTAGTGGTAAGATGAGTTACTTGAAAAGACAACAAGACAAATATGTTGTTGAAATGGTCAAGCCCAAGAAGAGGCCCACTACCAGAAAAAAAAAATGTGTTTTTATCAATCTGTTTAGTATTTTGTTTTTAATTATTAGGTTGTAATTTTTTCTTATGAGATTGTATTTATCTAAGTTTGATTCAATTTTATGTATATGATTTTTTTTTTTAATGAGATGAATTCGTTTAAGTCGTATTTTGACAGCTTGTTCAATTATTTGTGAAGTGGAAATAATTTATTTTATTGAAAATTTCTTTTTAATTATTATTCAATTTTTTTCGGAAGCCATTGCTATGAGAACAATTTCCTTAGATAGCAAGAATAATTCCGATATCGAGATGTTAACTTATAAGCTGATGCAACATGATTCATCGGTCCCAGAAAAAACACACCACTCACTAAATTGGGTTCCATCAATATGAAAGTAAGGTTCTATCTGTTAATATTTTTGTAAAAATGATCGTTTCTAATAGGAAAAATTATTTTAAAAAATCCTAAACTTATTGCATTTTTATCAATTTAGTCTTAAACTTTTCAATTTCTTAATTTAGTCTAAATCTTTTCCTTTCTTGCTAATTTAAAAATAATACTTTTTAAATAATAATAAGATATATTTTTTACTTTCTTTGCTTTTTCTTTTTTGGTGTTTCGGATCTAGTGGGCAACCCTCGCCTATGTGACTGTGTCTAAAAGTACCAGGTTTTGGAACTTACCTCCGCTAAGCATCTTTAGAATGGTCATGTTTCACTTGCTCGGTTTTAACATCAAACTTGCTCTCTCTCTCTCTCGCTCGCTCCGTGCGCAACATCACAACCCAGGATTAATCTTGTTGCTTTCATGTGACTGGACTTCCACTTTATCCGCCATTTCAAAAGTACTTGAAGGTGAAAAGTTGGAGAGGATCAAGGATTGATTTTTGCTTTCTGCTTTGTTCTCTTCCAATGGCATATGCGCAAATGTTTACTCAGAGATAAACCCAGAATAGACAGCTGTAAAGTTGGGATAATTGAGATGATTTTCCATGATATGGTGGATTTAGCTTGCTTAATCAAGCAGAAAATCAAGTGGTGAATGACAAAAAACTATGGAAATAGATCGCAAGATAGTTACTCATTTGATGACAACTAACGCTCCCCATCAAGTTGAAGTGTAGATATCCAGGACAATTGACTTGCTGTAGAGATGGGCAAAATCGAGCACGGCGGTCCCTTGGTGAACATGTCCTTGATGGTTTGGGGGTGCATAGAAAGTCTATGATTTCTTAGGATAGTTTCTTTCACCGATGAAATGATGGTCAGTCTATATGCTTTGTTCTCGCAACAAATACTAGAGTTCGAGCTACAAGAAGCGTGAAATTGAATGGCAGCCTATAAATAATGTACTTTATCTTAAAGCTGAAGCTTTTAGATCAGTCAATGATAGTCCCATAAAATCTTGAAAACCAGATTTACCAAGGTCATTGAATAGAGACGAGCCAAGTGGTTTTCTGCAACTAGAAGACGCTGCAGTGCAACAATCGCCTTTTGCCGAAGAGCGGGAAACGGCATTTTGTTTCATAGCTTCCCAGATACAGGCGAGTGACTTGAGAAATATGCAGCACCTTAACCAGATGAAGGCTACTTGTAAATGCAGTTCTACCTCGCGGAAGTATGACCGCCATGTACAATATTGATCCAGAAATAGTGAGATAGACGAGTCGGTCTACTGGAGGATGGTACATTCTTGGTCGCTGAGAACATTGTCTTTGTGCTATTCCATTTGCTAGTTGACAACATATTAAATCCAAAAGACGGGAAACGATCATGAGGCATGTGGAAGCAATAGATCTGGGTTAAATAGGTCCAATCCCATAGGAGCAACGTTCACATCCAGAAGTTTTAATGGCCAGCGTGTTGGAGAAAAGAGCAAAAGAATGAAATGAAGGACTCAAATGAAAGAGGAAAACACGGTGGAGAACCTAGGGGTGCCGATGGGTCCGGTCGGGTTGGGCCGGCACGGATTAGTTCGGTTTAGATCTATGGTTTCATCCTTGTTGTGCACGGGTGGAGAGAGAGGGAGATCGGGTTGTGGGGGTATCTTAAAACCTGTGCTGACCTGGTCTTGGCTTGACGCAATCCCTAACAGTACCAGCATTTAAAATCCCTACCCAAAGAAAGACTAAGGCCTGATCCCAAAATACCCTAATTTTTGGGCTGGGTTGGGACAGGTCAGGTTTGGTCGAGTTGGTATGGGTTTTTTTTTGACACCCTAGAGTGCACTTCAATTTCGAAAGAGCTGTTGTCTCGTATTCGTAGGTTATTATCGTCCTTTGCTTGAAGAAGGGGCCATTACCCCGCTCTAACCTGGGTGGGCTGGGCTAAATCAGGTCCTTGGGCCTAATGGGCCAGCCATGCATGGCCCGTTATTTGCGATGACAATTTCCTCAATATATACAATATTATAGCAAAAATAATTCCGTTATTGAGATGGTTCTTAAAAATGCGTTTCCATTTTTGTTAAATTTTTTCAAGATGGTTACTTATAGGAAATAATTTTTGAACAAAAAAACGCGTTTTGTAAATGCATTTAGAAATATAAAAAGAATAGAAACACGTTTGGTAAATTTGTATAATTTTTTAATATTTTTATTTTATTTTTTCTATTTTCTTATTTATTTTTCCTTTTTATTTTTCCTTTTTTATTTTTCTTCTTTTGGTTGGTTGTCGGCCTCGGCCATGGCCGACCGGCCAGACGAGGGCCGGCGGCCTCGCAGGCCACCGCTGTGTCGACGCTAGCGGTGGCCCGACGACGCCGAGCCTCGCGGCCGGCCGGGCGAGCTCGGCCTCACCGGATCCGGGCGAGCTCGAGCTCGCCTAGCCGTGCGAGGTCGGCCTCGCCGGGGGCGGCGGCGACGCTAGGCCTTGCTTGGGGCCGGTGACACTCCGGCGAGGTTGCCGGCGACCGGCCAAAGAAAAAAAGAAAGAAAAAAAGAAGAAGAAAAAGAGAGAAGAAAATGGAAGAGAGAGAAAAGTGTTACTAAATTTTGTTTAGTTCAGGATGTGTTTTTGGGAAAAAAAAATAATTTTGGAACAAAAACGCAAACAAATGCGTTTACATTTTTTTTGTTCCCAGGAAAAAAAAAAAAAAATTTGTGTTTCTGGGAACAGAAACACATTTTAACAAATAGGCCCTTATAAGCTGATGCAACAAGACTAATCTATCGATACTATCCTCATTGAAAGAACATGCCACTCGCTAAGGGCTTATATGGTGACATTTCTACTCCTTGATTTTTTTTGTTCTTTTATTCCTAGGAATAGAAAAAGAACGTAAATTCATTTGGTAGTGTCACCAAATTTTTCTATTCCTCGGAATAAAAAAATAACCAAGGAACAAATTTAGAACAAAAACAAAAAGTAGAAAAAAAAAGTACCTTCTTGTTCCTAATAATAATTTTCGGAAAGATGTCATTTTTTTTCTTTTTTTCTTTTTTTCTTTTCTTCTTTTTCCCTGCCATCTGTCAACACCCCTTTGCTGGCCATCGGTCGGTGACAGCGGCATTCCTATTCTTTTTCTATTTCAAGAATAGAAATTTTGTGTAATTATCAAACGCGTTCTTTTACTAAGAAATAGTTTCAGGAAATAAAAATAGAAAAATGCTATTTCTGAAAGGAAATTGTTTATCAAAATAGAAATGCTATCAAACACACCATAAATTGGATTCCATCAATATGAAATGAAGGTTTTGTTTGTTAACATTTTCATAAAAATGATTGCTTGTATCATTTAAAATAATCAGACAATGAAAAATGTTTTAACTAACGATAATAATATATCTAAATATCTTCGTGAATGGAGAAAATATTTTTCGTTGATTCATTTTTGTAAGCGATATGTTACAAAGCAATTGTTCTTAGGAAAATATCTTTTTCAAATTTTTATTTTTTTTTTCATGAAATAAAAGGAGCTTGAGATGATGCCCTCTTTAATGTTTGATTGCTCTCTTGACTAATTATCTATCCCAAGTTCCACAAAAGTGGTTGGAAAATTTCCTTTGTTACCACATTATTTCCCTTGTTTTTGGCAATACTTTCCCGATCTTAGATCTAAAAGCATTTCTCTCCTGATCTAGTTATGAAAAAGTACTCCGCCTTTCAGTTTAAATAATGTTCACACCAATTCCGATGTCAAGTTTATGCTTGTTCAACATGGTTTTGTTAAAATTTTTGGTGTCTCGCACTTGCTAAACGGCTTGTTGTCACAAATGTCGATTCTAAGCTTGTTTAGTTAGAGACACTGAACTCAGGCACACATCATTGAAAGACAAATTTATAGTTACATATGGAGATCCTCTTAGCGTGTGTTCATCATTGATGATGATGTATGATTCAGTGATCGGCTGCCAATTTTTTTGCTTGGATATAGTCACATATCCTTTTTTAAATGATAAATGTATGCTTACCACTACCGACCATGCTATGATGATATACCTTAATTTTTGGTTTTTAAAATTGTTTTAAAGCTTAGGCTTGCTTTGTTGTGGTTATTTCTAAAATTTCCTATGGATCCTTTTATGTATCTTTTGGATAAGGAATGAAAATTTCCTTTGATTAAAGGGGAAAAAACCTGTAGCATTTCATTTATTTAATGATGTTTCGATTTGTCTTGATTATAATTGAGGGGATTCCAACCATTAACGTTTCATATAAGAATTTCCTCAATTTGAATGGATGCCCATGGATCAAATATCACTGTCAATACCAGAATATAGTAAAAGTCACAACATTTGCTCGGGTTTCATATGGGAATTTCTTGTTGAGGTGCGGTCTCTATTTATAGTGCTTGGAATTCGCGTCTTTCTACGACCATCCTATGATCGCTGCATCCGGCGGTAACGATTCGATGATTTTTCGATATTATTTTTTGTCTTTCACTATTCGTCGTCCTCAAGCTTGCGATCGCTCGGCCAAAGCTCCTCTGGTGCTCATCTATGGCTGCCCAATGCCATTTAGACCTCCGGTGGGGTTCGTTGACCCTCGCTCGACTGCCTGCAGCCATTATTGTCGGTTCGGCAGCTTCGATTATTTGCGAGCTCACTTGTCAAATCAACGTCTGCTGCTGAACCACAAGTCGCCAATCCATTGAGAAAATTATCCAAAAAGTCATAAACTTATTATATTTTTACCAATTCAATCTTAAATTTTTTAATTTTGTTAATTAAGTCTAAATCTTTTCACTTTTTACCAATTGAGTCAATGGCTAAATTTTAATTAGAAATCATTGACGTGGAAGTCAGTGGTCTCATATAGGACCATCGACATTGATGTGAACAAATTTTTATAATTTTTATAATGTTTTTTGAATTTTTAATTAATTTTTCTGATTTTTTTCTTTCTTTTCTTTTTGACTCCTTCTTTTTGCCGGTGGCCAGGCTGACCGGCCTCACCCCCCACAAGCAAGGCGTGGCCAGGCAAGCCTCGATGAGGGGAACCCTCGCCCGGCTAGGTGATGTTGACTTTGCTCGGAGTAGGCGAGGCTGGCCCTCGCCAAGGCCAGGGCGGCCTCGCCAGATCTGGCGAGTGAGCCCTTGCCGAGACTCGCCTGCCTAGGCAAGGCCTAGTGAAGGTGGACTTCGCTTAGGCTAGATGGGGCTAGGCTGGCCATTGCCTAGGCCCAGCGAGGTTGCCCTAGCTTGGGTGAGGGCCAGGCTAGGGTCGGCCTAGCCTAGCTTGGGCAAGGGTGACCTTTGTTAGGTCTTGCCCGAGTGAGGCCGACCTTTGCCGAGTCTTGCTTGGGTGAGGGTGAGCCTCGGCGGGGATCACCCTAGCTCGGCTACGCCTTGCCTATAGTAAGTCGGCTTGGCATGGCAGGTGGCTGGCTACCGGCAAAACGAAAAAGAAGAAGAAGAAAAAAAAAAGAGAAAGAAAAAAAGAGAAAAAGAGAAAACAAATTTGAAGAATTTTTTTAAATATTAAAATATTATTAAAAATTATTTATGTCGGCGCCGTTTGTCCTATGTGGCATTGTCGACTTTCACGTCAGCAATTTCTAGCTAAAATTAGCTGGATAGACTCAATTAGTAAGAAGTGAATAGATTTATGATTCAATTGGCAAAATTGAAAGGTTTATGACTAAATAGATTTATGACTTTTTGGATAATTTTCCCCCAAACCATCTCATGTTGCTGAAACCACAACTCGTGAACCATTTCATGTGACGGCATGAACCACAACTCGTGATGCCAGCTATGGAGACTGCCATTCAGCAACAAGCCGCCGTCCCATGCGACGGTAACCACCCTCTCTATCTCTGGCCAAACTATCTTAGATCTAGATTCGAGGGTGCGTGGCTAGTCTCTATCGCTTCTGGCTTCATTCTTTGCTCCCTCCTCTCTATCTCACTCCTCAAACGCACATGCATACACCTCAAATCTCAAATCTGAGAGCAAGCAACGACCACCTCATGGGTGGTCACGACGAACGAGAAAAAGGTTGACGAACTTGGCTGGAGGTTAGACGGTAGTGGGTACTGATGAACTGGCGCCGAAGGAGCTTTGGCCGATCAATGGCAAGCTCAAGGATGATGAGTAATTCGTGAACAGAAAAGGAGAGAAGAAGAAGAAGAAGAAATCTGAAGAAAAATAGAGTCGTTTCACCCACAAAAAATTGCCTGTCGTGACATGTGGGATGATGGGGATGACTGAACTACCGTATCAAATAAATCCAGGGAGGCTTGGCAGAGTGGACTTAATGACATTTTCCTTCAAAGGTTTAAGATTATATTAATTTAATTTAAAAGTTTAGGATTGAATTTAAATCGGTACAATAAGTTTAGAACTGATTGTGAAATTCTCTTATAATTTTGCAATTTCAAGTCAACATGATGCGTGCGAAATCCAAGTAATTTTCTCCATCAATTGTCAGCGTTATTAAATTGGTCTCCATGTCATATTTTGTTTAAATTATCTAATGAAAGAATGAAAAGTAAACATATTAAAGTATACTGGTGACCTAATTGGACCAACTGAAATTTTCATGATGACATTGCACATTAGTAAAACGTGATTTGATTGGACCAATTGAAAATTTGAGTATGACGTCTTCACATCGATAAAAATGCATGGATAACTTGTATCATTATCTGTTCCAGCAATAGAAACTACATGTTCTTTAATACCGATTGAGAGAAAACAAGAGATGTCGATCCAATGCATTCTGCAAATTCATTTCTTGATTGCAGTGCATAAAGTTGGAAATAACTGTGAAATGAGATCTCCTCAGAAGCCTTCCCACAATTATTTCTAGAGCCGCGACGATAAACATCGTTCTACTCTTGTAACGTTCATAGAGGTTGGCTCTGTATTGAAAATCATATATCACAGGGTTGGTATTAATGAGAAATAAGAAGATATTTAGAAGGCAATCGTTATCATTATAAGAACTTACCTTCTCCTTTGAATGCTCCAACTTTCCTGACATTGAGGTTCCGAAGTTGCTCTAAGCTGACTACAGACAGGGGCGTTTCTGGGGGTACTTGAACACGAAGCTCATGTGAGATTTGTCCCATTGTCGGTCGAAGTCGCGGATCAGCTTGCAAGCATGCGAAAGATAGCTTGGCAATCAAGATCACGTCTTGCGCATCTCGTAGACGAAGTCTAGAAGGCAACAGACGTTGATCTAGCACATCCTTCAACAGTGTGGATGATTCAATTTGGGCGGATGATGAACATTCCCAGGAGATATGGTCTCCTGGATGCTTTCCCATGATTATCTCTAATGCGATGACTCCAAAACTATACACATCGCTTTTTTCAGTTGGAGCTGTAGAATAAGCCAGCTCTGCAAGTAGAGATTTCACCATTTTGTTATAACCTCGATCATAAGCTATATTCAAGTTGACAACATTGCTTCCCATGACATGTCAATTACAAGTACAATGTTCAACTTAATCTTCACGTACAACACTAATTTGATAGTTTATTTTTCGGCGGAATTCAGAGGATTCTATCGGACACTATAAGTATACGAGGATTATTTAAGTAACACTAACTTAATATCTTTGAAATGGATCCATTACGATGTTTTACCTCAGTTTGCCAATCCTTCCTTATTAGGGAAATCAGATTTATCGTTAACACTGAACTTGAAAAGCTCCATATGAGTAAAAAAATTTCCATGAGAAGATTAAATAACTAATGAACTTGACCAAAGTAAAAAATGTTCAATTGCAGAAAGGATGCCTGACACTGAATGGCATCGAAATTGAAAAAGTTACAAAGTACCTGGAGCAATATACCCAATGGTGCCAGCAAGAGCAGTCCAGTTTGATGAATCTGGCCTTAATAGTCTTGCAGTGCCGAAATCGGAAACACGAGCCTCGTGATCATGATCTAATAGAATGTTGTTACTGGTCAAGTCTCGATGAATGAGTGGAGGTGAACATCCGTGATGCATATACGCCAATGCATCCGCAACTCCTCGGACCACATTTATCCTCTTGTCCCATTGAAATTCCAATGCTCTTTCATCGTCATTCAAAGTTGTTTTCAAGCTTCCCCTTTCCATGTACTCGTACACCAAAAATCTACATTGGGCATGAGAGCAGAACCCATAAAATTTCACAATGTTGCGATGGCGTATATTAGTTAAGGCTTGAATTTCCCTTTCAAATGGTATCAAATCTATGATCTCACTATCTTCTTGGGATGATGAGACTTGCTTGACAGCAATCGTTTGGCCTTTTGATATCTCGGCTTTGTAAACAATTCCATATGCTCCTTTACCCACATAGTACTTGGAGTCAAATCCTTGTGTGACCTCGATGATTCGATCATAGAAAACTTTGCCATCATAATTCAAAATACACATGAATTTCGAATCATTTGCCCGTTTATTGTGTTCTCTCTCGATAATCCTTCTTCGACGATAATTAACGATAACAAGAATGATCAAGGTGCAAGAGAGAAGAAAAAACACCAAGAATGAAAGAATGAGGATAATTGTAATTTTAACTCCAACGCGTCTATTGCGTTTTTTCCTCATAGTAGAATCACATTTCAGTAAATCAACAACATTTCCACAAAGATCTTTGTTCTGCTGAATTGCCTCAAATGAAGCCTCATTAAAAGCTTTGACATTTGGGAGAGGACCTTCCAAGTTGTTATAGGATATATCGATGGAAATTAAGGCTGACATATCACTAAAAGTATGCGGAATAGAACCAGAGAGCCTGTTGTGGGAGATATTTAGAACTTGCAAATTTCTCAGTTCTGCAAGCTCTCTTGGTATTTTTTCAATTAAAATATTATAACTCAAATCAAGAACCTCGAGGACTTGTATTTTGCTTATCTCAAAAGGAATGCTTCTTTGGAATTGGTTTCTGCTCAAATTCAAGGTCAACAATCTTTTGCATGAGCCTAATTGCACCGGTATCATTCCGCTCAAATTGTTTGATGCTAAGTTTAGATGTGTCAAATAGAATAAGAGTCCAATTCCAGTCGGGACATTGCCCGTGATCTTGTTGCTGCTTAGATCGAGTTCTAGCAATATCGATAGGCTTTCCAATTCCCTTGGAATCTCTCCACTTAAATAATTGGAAGAAAGGTCCAGTCTTTGTATTTGAGCCATCCTTCCAAATATTGCAGGTATCTCACCAGAAATGTTGTTGTTTGATATCTTTAAGCATGTTAGATTACGATAATACTCCCATTTCCATGAGAGTTCACCGTTCAAATGATTGTGGCTCAAATCTATATATTTTAGATGTGGATATATTCCCAAAACTTCTGTAATGTTTCCAGTAAGTTGATTTCCATCTAACCTCAATCTAATTAATGTGCTACAATTCCTCAAGCTTGTTGGGATGGGACCCGTGAAATGATTATTGATGGCAGAGAAATACTGTAATGATCCTCCAAGGCATACGTTGTCTGGTAGTTCCCCCCCTAGCACATTGTTAGATAGATCCAAACGACTTAAACGTGTTAACTTATCAAATTTAGAAGGCAAGGAACCAAATAATTTGTTGTCACCGAGGCCTAATTCAGTTAGATTGGCTAGACCTCCAATTGATGCAGGGATTGGACCGGTCAAATCATTATCCAATAATCGTAATACTGTAAGAGATGTCAATTTTCCCAACTCTTGCGGAATTGAGCCCGAAAGATGATTTGAGTAAAGGCTTAAAAAATTTAGACTGCTCAAGTTCTGAAGAGACAATGGGATTGGACCGACCAAATCATTTATTTGCAAATCCAATTCTTCGAGAAGTACCAATCTCCCTATTTCTGAAGGAATGAAACCCGACAGTCTATTTCTCCATAAGCGAAGATGTTTCAAGCTCCTCAAGTCACATATTTCTTGAGGGATCAAGCCTAAGATTCCATTTTGGGATAGGCCAAGATAAGATAAATTTGTCAAGTTGCCAATGGATCGAGGAATTGAGCCAATGAAATTGTTCTATGATATTTCAAGATAAGATAAACTCGTCAAGTTACCAATGGATTGAGGAATTGAGCCGATGAAATTGTTCTTTGATATGCCAAGTTCAAAGTAAGCCTCCAAAATTTGAAGGTATGGGTCCGGAAAGTCCATTTTCCCACAAGTAGAGATACTCCAAATTCCTCAAGTCACTTATCTCTCTTGGAATGGAACCAGAAAAGGTATTTCTTGAAATGCCTAATTTGATTAAATTGCCTAATTTCCCAAGGGAAGTGGGAATGGGCCCTGAAAGTTGATTTTTCCATAGTTGAAGAACAATTAGGCTGCTCAAGTTTCCTATACTTGGAGGAATGTGTCCTCTCAGGTTATTTGCACAGAGATACAAATAGTGAAGACTCTCTAGCATGCTTACACCTGGAGGAATGTCCCCGGATAGTTCATTAATGCAAAGATCAAGATTGTTGAGTTTCGAAAGGTTACCGATACTCGATGGGATGGAGCCATAGAACAAGTTGTTGGCAAGTTCCAAGCTAACCATATTGGTGAAGCACGAGAAGTCAAGGCCTTCTAAAGCTCCTCTCAAACCAAGATTGGAAAGATTTAGATGGGTGATGGCTCCGAAGCCATTGCAAGTGACACCGGTAAAGCGGCAAGGATTGTGACCGTGCCATGAAGAGAGGAGAGATTGGCTATGGTTGTCAAGAGTACATTTCCAATTCAGGAGAGCCACCGCTTCATCCTTATTCTCAGTGGCATTGATAGCAAGAAAAGAAGTGGATGAATAGAAACGCCGGCACCATGAAATGAAGTGGTGCCAACCAAGAAGACTGAGAAGAAGAAGACACCGAAAGGAGGTCGGTTGGACAGCAGCAAGGAGGAAATCATGATTTGGAGGATGGTTGGTTTTTGGGAGGTGAGATGGTTCAGGTCTAATACTGTTGACGAGATTGATGATGTACTTATAGATGGACATTATTATTCCTTAAGCCTTAATAAGATAAGAATGGTCGTTGAGACTTAGTCGTTGGTCATTTTGCTATAAGATAAGAATGGTCGAATTACTTCAAGTTTTCTTCGAAATTCACATGTCAAACAATTTGGTGGATAAGGTCGATTCAGTTAGTCAATTGCTAAAAAATTATAAATGGAAGACTCGATGACTAGTGGGACGGAAAGCGCAAGCCGGAGTTGGGTTAGGAATTCAATATAATGAAAGCTGGATTTGACGTCTTGAAAATTGATACTTTATGTGTAGGGGTATTTTCGACAATTGATGGTATTATGGTGTGTATCCAGCCATAGTGTATGTGGAAATAGAGTGGCGCTTTACCCAAATCTAATTGATGGCTGTGGAATTTTTAGTACCAAAGGAGACTAGGTAATCAGATCTCATAATTATTTTTGAAGAATTCTATTTCATGAATGATCTAAATCCAAGTGTAGGTTTTTTCCTCTAAACATGAAAAATCAAGAAATTGGAATCCCATTCCTCCACATTAGCATTGGCTGTGCTACGTAGAATGATCGACGTTCATGTCAGCGATTCCCGGCTAAATTTGATTTGATAGACTCAATTGAAAAAAAAATGTGAAAAATATATAGGACTCAATTGACACAAGTAAAAGCTTTAGCATTGAATTGATGTAATTGCAATAAGTTTATGATTTTTTTTTGGTAATTTTCTCATCAAACAAATCATGGTTTATCAGTTATTGTTTCTTCATTTTCAGCAAATTTTTTCATGCCATGTGAGTAAATTATATCTCTTTCTTGTATTTCTTTGTGCTCTTTATCATCAATAAGATTTAACTAAGCAAAAGCAAAATCTCCATGCAATTGATGGGTCATTATTCTTTCATTTTGTGGAAACACGTGCGAAATGCCTATTTTCTTCATTTGATCTTCACATATAAGAGGAATATAAGCAAAAATATTATATTAACTAGTGCTGTATCTAGAAGCCGGTGGAATTGTGGAGCCTCGTAAATAAAATTTATGCTTTTTTTTTTTTTTTACTGTTAATGGCCCAGATGTAATTTTCATGTTAAAGAGAGAAGGAAGTATGACTGCTAATGGCATACATGTAACTCTGTACGCCTTAGATTGATGTTATATATTAGGGCAGTCTCTTTTATAGTCAAAACTTGTAACTTTGAAAACTAATATATTGATATTGAGAGTGAAAAGATCATCTAGTGTGGCACCGTAAAGGGTTTTTCAGGTAAAAATTCATGTGTCTTTTTCTCTATTTTTTTCTCTTTAATGTTTCATTCCTAACAACTGAGTATCAAAGCTTAGTTCAGCATAATAGTGGGAGTGCAAATATGGACAAAGGGAAGGTGAAGAGTGGTAGGTTTAACGACAAGAACATTGGTTTTTGGAATATGTTATCTCAAGGATCGCTATATCAAAAGAAGGTGGTCTGCCACGGAGGACGGTAGATGTCTACGTCAGTAATTTCCACATTGACAAATTGTTAAAAGGTTTAAGAATGAATTCGTCAAATTGAAAGATTTAAAATTAAATTGATAACTATTATGGTTTTGTAAAGAAAAGAAATCTACAACTTTTTGCTAGCGACTAGAATTTTCTATGGTAGACATTGGTGAATTGTCATAAATCAAACTTGACAACTATTTGCTATTTGTTATCATAAATCAATGGAAGTCGTTTTTAATCATGAAATATACATCTTCACGACAATGCTGTTGCTATTGACAGGTCATTGTTAGCCAACTCATTTTTTCTTTTGGTGAATACAAGGTACAAAACTAAGAAAAATTAACGTCTTAAGTCTACAATACCAGTTTTATTACTAAGCAAAATATAAGATAATTCTCTAGGAGGCTATGAGTAAAACATAGTATCCAAGTGCCAAGCTATACCAACATTAGCAAGCATATCAGTAGGTCGATTGCCTTCCCGGAAAATGTGATGAATTTTGAACTCAAAATGGGAGTTCAATAGCCTTATGATATCCTTAAGTAGTGCTAGACTAGTGTTATCCACTACTCTCTTTGAGTTAACAAGTTTGCTGATAATTTTGTAGTCCATCTCAATGATGAGTTTGTGGAAACCTTGTTGCTTTGCAATGGTAAGTTCCATCCATAGTGCCCATAGTTTAGCTTGTAAAGACGAACATATTCCAAGAAAGGAGGTAAAACCACCAAGCCAGTCTCCCCTTTCATTATGGAATAATCCTTTGGCTCTTGTAAGTCCAGGATTACCTTTAGATGCTCCGTCCGTATTCAGTTAATTCATCTTGATAAAGGAGGATCCCAAGCAACCATAATGGGAGAAGTAGGTGATCCACTTGTAGACAAGTTGATCATGGCGAAGAAATGATTTCCTTTGTATGTGAAAGGATTACTTGTACAAGGTTGAAAGGAAAAAATCTTTCTTGAAAAATAGACTTGTTTCGCCATTGCCAAAAAAGCCATTTGCTCACGCCAAAAGTAGTACTCCAATCATAGTGGGAGTTAAATCTCCTGATGTCAGCCGAGTTGAATTTCAACCATTGAGAAACATTCATGGAGAAGAATTCTTCAGGACAATTTTGTAGGACGAGATCAACCCATATGTTTTTAATGATTGGACAATCTCATAAAACATGCAACGTTGTTTCCACTGAAGATTCATAATGCAGACGGTGACTCCCACCCAACAACATTTTATTTTTTTATGCTGTGGCTGGCCATCGTAATTGAAAGTGCTGGTCAAATATGTACAAAGGCTAAATACGGATTGGTTGTTGTAATCGAAGTGGTTGGTCTACTTAGACAATGACTTCCAACGTGTAAAGAAGTTCGATTATGCAAATTAATTAAACAAGGAATCTAATTATCGTGTTGGTGCTGGTCAAATACGTAAATCTGCATATCTGACCAAGAGATCTAGGTTTCTTCGAGCATCCCTATTTAATGGGGAGTGGCAAGTATTCGAGGTCTTACGCGGTTGTAGTTATAAGTACACGAAGTGATTAGATAAAATAGAAAATAATTTTGATGCAGGATCTAAATAAACTCACTTGGAAATTTCATAAGGGGCCCGGGTATTAAACAAAATTGCAATCCCCCAAGTAAAGATAATCGGAGCAATTAGACCCCTCAAGATAAAAATTGCAAATTGTTTTTAAACCCAAGTTAGGGGCCAACCAGTCAAATACTGCATGGAAAATTAGCGGTGAAAGGTTGACAAGTGGCAACCTTGTCTACCACTATAAGTCTTCTTTTTCCACTAGAGATCGTTTTGTCAACAAGTCTTCAATTTGACCGTAATAAAAGCAAGTGATGATTCTGCCCCACGTTACGAATCCTTTTTGGAAAAATCTAGTGGGACGGAGAGCGCGAGCCACGTTTGGGTTAGGAATTCAATATAATAAAAGCTGGGTTTGAGGTCTTGAAAATTGATATTTTGTGTAGGATTTTCGCCGATTGATGGTATTACGGTTTGTATGCGGCCATAGTGTATGTGGACATCCTTTACCACAATTTAACTGATGGCTGTGAAATTTTTAGGACCAAAGGACACTAGGTAATCAAATTTCATAATTGTTTTTGAAGAATTCTATTTCATGAATTATCTAAATCCAAGTGTAGGTTTTTTTCCTCCAAACATGAAAAATCAAGAAATCCGAATCCCATTCCTCAATTAATCCGAATCTGCAATGAACTAAATGGAGCGGAAAAAACATTTGTAAATATATTATACTTGTACCAATTCAGTCCGATTTTTTTTTATTGTGCCATTGAGTCATAAATCTTTTTACATTTTACTAGTTGAGTCCATCTGCCCAATTTAATCGGTAATCACTAATGTGGATGTCAGCAGTGCCATGTAGGATGGTCGGTGCTGACATAGATAATTTTGTATAATTTTTTGAGGGTTAATATCACAAAAACCCTAAACTTGTACAATTGTGATAAATTTATCCAAACCAATTTTTTTGACTATCAAGAACCTTAAACTAGTTTATCTGTGGTAAATTTAACTTCTGTTAGTTTCCGACAAATTTTATCGTTTTATCGTTAAATTTGCTCACATGGATAATACATAGTGACGTGATATGTTGATGTGACAAGTTTACGTGAAAATCCATAGAGTAAATATCACGAAAAATTCAAAACTGATACATTATGTATCTTTTTTGGGAAGTTTTTTTGGTTTTTTTATATAAAGAAATTAGTGTTATGCGTCTATTTTGGATAAAAATATCACAGGCAACCGGGAACCAACTTCTTTAATCCAAACAACATTGTACAATCCCAAATCAAGTTCGGAATTTTATCAATGAAAAGGCCAAAAAATTAGACTCAATAGGGTGTAAACAAACTATCCAGAAGTTAATCAATGTCATAGCTTTAGAACATAAAAACACCAAGTCAGAATTTAATGGATGATGTAGATCCTAAGATAAAGATATATGTCTGAATTTAATCAACGACGTGAATCTAAAAGCTACAACTGACAAAGATGAAGTGCCAGTAAACAAAGATAAAGAGTGAATTTCCTTGATTTGTGCCCGAGCGCCGGAGGGGGAGTGGGGTTCGAGCTTCTAA
Organism: Eucalyptus virginea; assembly: GCA_014182375.1. Lineage (NCBI taxonomy): Eukaryota > Viridiplantae > Streptophyta > Magnoliopsida > Myrtales > Myrtaceae > Eucalyptus > Eucalyptus virginea. Next base: position 11,696,040 of record CM024522.1, read on the forward strand.
TGAATGACTAGCGGTATTAATAATAGTTTTTGGTAATTGCCTTATTCACTGCAACAACTTATACCAATGGCTACTATTGAGGCGAGAATGGTAACTATTCTATTTCAGAAATTAATTTTTATTTCTAGTCAGAAATAGATTTTTCTATTTCTATTTCTCGGATAAGTTTCTGAACAAAAATACGTGTTTGACAACGATACAAAATTTCTGTAATAGAAATTTGTTTGATAACAATACATAATTTCTCCCTCTCGAGTGGCAGCGGAAGGTGATGGGCGGACGACGATTGGCGGCGGGTGGCGGCAAGCGGTGACGGGTGGACAACCGAGTAGTAGCTAGAGCAAGTGATGAGAAGAGTTTTTATTTCTCATTTTTGTTTTAGAAATAGAAAAGTAAAAAAAATTTAACTTCTGATTTCTGTTTCAAACTTATTTTTAAGGTTAAAATTTGTTCCAGAAAAAAAAAGAAATTACATTACTAAAGAGATTTTTTTGTTCCAAATTTGTTCCCAATAAAAAAAATATAAAAAAAAAAGAAAAACAAAATGGTTATCATGCGCACCATGAACGTTCGCCATCGTATCTCGACAATTGAAAACGTGGCATTAGTGAATATCATCATTAACAATTGTATGTTAGTCTTTGCACTTGTTGACGAGATGACATATTTGCAATGATATCCACATGCCACGTATGTAAATGCCCATATCCATGTGCTATTTATTTGTTGGTTCTTACTTGCGTACCGAGTAGTTTTTTTTTTTTGTGTCATCTTGTTGGATGCCCCTCTCTCTCTCCCTCTTTCAATTTGTCTTGATCATAATCTGATTGAACTTAATTATTAAAGTAAGAGATAGTAATACTAATGGCCCTTAAATTTTGGGTCAATGTGTAATGTGATATCTAAACTTTTAATTTATTCAATTTAGTTCCTAAACTTTAGCCTAATGTGGAAGTGGTTCTCGAACTTTCAATTTGTTCAATGATTCTTGGACTTTTGGTATATGCTCAACTTACTCCTTGGACTATATGAAAATGTTCAATGTTGTTTTTCCATTAATTCAAATTGGGGGATAATATTGAACATTTTCAGATAGTTCATAGATTAAGTTGAACATATAACAAAGTTGAGGGATTATATTGAATAAATCAAAAGTTCATGGACCACATTGCACTTTGGGTCAAAATTCATATTGCATATTGGGTCAAAGTTCAAAGACCACACATGTCATTTTTCCTTAAAGTAATGCCATTTTTTGAGCTATCGTTTCCTTTTTTCTATTTCTAACTAATAAGTTCTTGACTTGCTTTTTTAGTCTTCATGGGCATGAGTCATGGATTCTCACTATATTATATATGATGGAACAAAATAAAGTCACGTCCCACTTGAAGATTTTAGAAAGGTCCATTTTTATGATTGAGGGACTTAGGTAAAAATTTAGGCTGGAGCAACAATTTCAGTGCAGATCACCTGTACTTCTACGATCCATTGGAAAAGGTGTATTTGTTGTAATGTTTTATATAAGGCACCATGACGCATAGAGATATAAAAAGAATTCATGATTATCCAATGACTATCTCACATTTTTCTTATAAAATATTACATGCAAAAGCGGAGACGAAGATATTAAGTGGAAGAGAGACATGAAATGATAATAAAAAAAGACAAGAAATGATAAGTGCATTGAAAATTCTAAAACTTATTAAGAAAGTATAATTAAGTTCTAAAACTTTCAAAATGTGCAATTAAGTCTTGAAAATTTGTCATGAAAGTGCAGTTGAGTTTTAAAGTTTTCAAAATAAGCAATTAAGTCATAAAACTTATCAAATTAGTCAAATCGAATTCTTCCAATGATTGTATTTTTATTTTTATTTTAAATTTTAGGATTTGATTGCATTTCTATTTAAAATTTGATTGTACTTTTTAAAAGTTTTAGGACTTTACTATATTTTTGTAATAAATTTTAAGATTTTCAATGCATTTATTCATATATATATATATATATATATATAAATATATAAATATACGGTTAAAAAATTTTCCTTCTTTTATCAAGTGCTCTGCAGAGGGTCGCCACGTAGCGACCGAGGTGATACTATTCTCCCCCTTCCCCGTAAAGTAATCCCACTTTCTCCTCCCGATTTGTTCCCGCTTCCTCCATTTCTCTCTCCTCCACTTTCTTTATTTTCAAGCTTCAAGCTCTGCACGCACGAAACTCCCCATGAGCCACAATGGTCCCACCGCCAACCCCAGCCTTCGCGCGCACCCTAACTTTGTCGCTCGCTGTCAACTTCGGCCCCGCGATTGTCGCCTCTCTCTTCTGCAAATTCAACAATTGATAGATGGTGACAGTATACCAATATAGTATACTCGCCTCATATTTGTATGGTGGCTTTTTAATATAGTGTTGTATGCTCTATGGTCCATATAACTTTTTTTTGCTTATATATGTAGGTGAGTCTATGATTTTGAGCCATGCCTCCCGGGCCTTCACTGTTAGCTCAAAAAATCACAACCCTTCATGTTGAGATCAATTGAAACATAGATCTAATAAATTTCAATCTATAAGTGAAAGATTCTGAGAATACAGTACTTCTCGGAGACCATTAAATCCTCTCATACAGATGATGTATTTCACAATTTCAAACAAAAAAGTCTATATCTATATCAAATGCAATAGCGATGAATTGTGTAATCAATAATTTACGTAGCTTGTGGTTAGCTTCATAACTTTTTGACTATACAAGTTATGCTTGTCGCCGTTCATTTGGTTGGCGGTTGACTTCTAAAACGATAAACTTCTTGACTACTTATATTTTTTGTTCAATTTTTTTCCACATGATCAATTTTTTAGTTTTTCTTTAAGTGTTCCAACTATTGTTTCAATTACTTCCCATCATGCACGTTAATTGCCCTGTGTGGCAAGTATAAAATTAACGGTCAATTATTTTCTTCTTCATCAGTCAGTGTGGCAAAGGGAAAAAAAGCAAAAAGTAGCTTTAAAAAAGAAACTATAAAAGACAGAAAGGTGGTTAATCTTCTCCCTCGAGTGCGATGAATGGGCCACGCCTTATCTCTACGCAATCATGAATTGTGATTTCTTCTTACCCATTTCTTACTCTTACAATATTTAAAAGAAAAGAAGAACTTGAAAGGTAGACTCATGTAATTTCCTAGGAAGATTCAATTGAATGACAGTATTAGCCTCAAAATCTGTTCTAAAGTTCCACGTACATCTTCACATTTCAAGCAAAGTCACTTTTCCATGCATCTTCATAGAAAAGACGGTTAATCTTCTTCCTCAAGTGTGGTGAAGGGGCCAAGCCTTATCTCTACACAACCGTGGTTTCTGAGTTTCTTCTTGCCCAATCCTTACTCTACTTTACAATATTAAATAACAACTTAAAAGGTAATCTTGTGTAATATCCAGAAAGATTCATCTAATGACGATATAAGCCTCCAAATCTATTTTGGAGTCCCATGTACATCTTCACTTTCCAAGCAAATTGCCTCTGCTTATATATAATTCAACCGTAATGACCTATATTTCAATTAGAAATTAACTTATTTGGTAATATCATCCCCTCCTCTTTTCCTAGGCAATATATATAGAAATCTTAAGTTAAGTTTAGTAATCAGGATCAAGTTTAAGATATAATAAAATGTTTGGTTCATACCCAAGACAGTATAAAGTCGAATAAAACACGGATATGGCCCGGATAAAATTATCTAATCGGGAGGTGGTATAAAGGTGGAATTATTTCTAATATTAATAATATAAAAGTTATTTTTCTTGAATAGTAAGCTTTTTAAGTTAATAGAATTAAAATTATGTTGAGCATATATATCATATTTGAATTATAATATAAAAATTCAAAAAAAAAAAAAAATTATTTTTATTTATATATTAAAATTTCTTTCTTTCTTATAATATGAATTCAATATATATATATATATATATATATATATATATATATATATATTTAGTATATATATTTATTGCACATTTTGGGAATTTTAATATTTTAGGTATATTAGTATAGTTTACTATTTAATAGAATTTTATTAGAGAATGATGTAAGGGGAAAAGAGAAATAAAAAAGAGAAGAAAAAAATAAAAATAAGCAAATAAAAATGAAGTAGGCAAAAGTGTCGTGAGAGATTCTAACCATATCTGTTTGTGCAATTTTTAAGTCCATTTACACCGATATGTTATTCATACCAAAAATAGAAATGGTATGATGTGAAAATATTTGGCTTTATTATTACAATTTACCAAATAGTGGATGGGATAAAGTAAAATTTCCAGATTTCATATCAATCATATCTTTGTTAAAAATCTAGATGACCAAATGCAACCTTAAGATATTTTAAGTGCAATACTTTAAAAGATAAATCACCACCTAGAAGAAATCCCTCTACGCCAATATAAAAGCAAAAGTGCACCAAAAATTTTAAGCCATTGCAAATAATGCAATTAAGCCCTATTTATTTTATTAACGCAATCGAGTAACCGACCTTTGCAAAAAGTAAAATCAGGTTTTTTTTTTTTTTTCCTATGAAGAATGCCGAAACTTGCCCAAACAACTCTTGAAGCCTATGCTGCAACCTTAAATTGCACTTCTTAATACAGAAATAGGACTTCATTGCACTTTGCAATAAGAGTTTATGCTTTGATTACACCAGAGGTTTATAACTCAATTACAGTTTTCATTTTCATAGGACCTTATTGCAGCAATTGAAATGTTTGACACTTGATTACTGTTCCAACAAAAGATGAAGACTTTTGGTCCAATTTCCTCCTAAAAAATGACCATGATATTTTTCATAAAGCAAACATTGGAAGCCAAAGCATGGCGTTAATCCGCTATAACAAGCTATCAAACAATTGATGAGTATGAGGACAAACGCATAGTTGGATTAAATTCAAAATTGCATTGCAAACTCATTGAAAATCAAATTTACTTCAGTGGCATGAGAGCAACCTGTCTAAGATTAGGATTGACCAAAGTTGGGTCTTTAATTTGGACAAAGACAAATTTTAGCGTGCAAGTTCCTCGGAAATGACCATAGTTCAAAGTCCTCATCCTTATTCTTATTTGAAAAAAAACCTAAAATCGTCACTGAAGAGAGTCAAGTGAATGATAGCGTGTTGAGAAAAGAAAAAAGTTGGCTGAGTAAATGGTGCACGTATTAAAAGAACGTGTATCATGGTTTTGCGATTTCAAGTCACACGACACACACGAATCCGCATAATTTTCTTCATCAAACATGAGCTTTATTGAATTGATGTCCATGCCATATTTAATTTAAATTAAGTAATAAAAAATGAAAAAAAAAAAGCATATAATAATAAATCAAAAGTCTAATTAGATCAACTGAAAGTTCTAAGATGATATTGTACATTAGTCAAAAGTGATTTAATCGAACCAATTGAAAGTTCAAGTATGACGCTATATATTAATAAAAGTTCATAGACTATTGCTACCATTATCTCTTCCAACAATGGATTCTTTACATTGTGTTTCATAGAAGGCAAGAGGTGTTGATATAATGCATTTTCCAAATTCACTTTCTGATTGTTCTACAAAAACATGGTTGGGATTAGAGAGAACTAAGAAGAAATTCAAAAAGCGGTCAGTATGACTATAGAGAGTGGCCTTTCTAGGGGGACTTGAATGCGAACCTCATGTGAGACTTGTCCCATGGTTGGTCAAAGCCACGGATATGCTTGCAAGCACATGAACGCTAGCTTCGAGATCAAGATCACATCTCGTGGATCTCGAAGACAAAGTTTAGAAAGCGAGAGACATTGATCCAGCACATCCTTTAACAGCATCAACAACTCAATTTGGGTGGAAGATGAGTATTCTCGAGAGGCATGATTTCTCGGATGCTATCCCATGATTATCTCTAAATATATTAACACTTATTAATGCCCATATGAGGACCATGCAGTTTAATTAAAACCACTTGAATAGATATCTACTTTTTGCTCTTTACTTCATTTAATTTTTGCGATGGACGTACTTTCATCTTTGCTTAACTTGAAAAGTCTCATATTTTCACAATATGCAAATATTGATACGTGAGCATTTTTTCATATGTTTTCAAAATATGGTTAATGACACTGGTTCTTTGAAGCTCAAGCAGGTGCTCCTCGCAAACATCTCATCCTCTGGCTCAACGGAGTGCTCTCTCTCTCTCTCTTCCCAAGTATTTATTTATTTTTTTTGGCGAAATTTCTAGCTTGAAATTATTTTCAAAGACATCACATTTCAAAGTATGAGTTTGGTTCTTTGTTTTTTTTTTTTTTTTTTCAACCGATCTTCACCTCCTAAAACACTCATGAATATATGAACACATGAAACCCTCGTAAACAACAAAATTAACGTCAACTTTATCTTCTTGATCACGAAGTCCTTTAACTTTATCACCTCCTTTTGAATTTTAACCATCAAATTGTCTAATTATGTTAATGACAGCACAAGGCTATTCAATTATATAATCTGCTTGAACTCAATTATTAGAGTAACGTCAATTGGGAATCCAATTGCAAGGAGTCGTTTCTTTTTTTCTTTTTATGAACTAAGTTCTTGACTTCCTTTGGTGGTCTTCATGGGCCTGGCTCCTCATATATCATGGATTCTCAACATTTTCATGTGATGGGCCCAAATAAAGTCTGGCCCCACTTGAAGATTTACAAAACATATACATTTCATGATGGAGAAACTTAGGTGAAAATTTAGGCCTCACCTTCGATATTAGTTCGAATCGCCTTTGATTTTATAATTCATTGGAAAAAAAGTCGTAACTCATGGTCACGTGTTTTATTGGAACATGTGTTCTATAATTTTAATCACACGTGTTTTATGTAAATCGAGAGAGAGAAGGAAAGGAAAGGAAAAAAGAAGAAGGAAAAAATAAAATAAATAAATAAATTCAAAAAAAAATTTAAAAAATTGCACAATGTCAGTATGACTAGTGTCAAAGCGATCAATTTCCTGCCAAAATTAACCAAAAGGACTATATTGGTAAATCTTTAAAAAGTTTGAAACTAAATTAGTACAATAAAAAGATTTAAAACTGACATAATTGTTGTGTAATTGGTTTAGCACATTTTCGACAATTTTCCCGATTTACATAAAACACTCATAGATTTCCACATGTGCAGACTAAGCCAAACTCATTTTATTACGATCAAGATTGGGTCCCACCTCACCATCTCGATCTCCCCAAGTTTGATTAACAGGTGGGGCTTTCATTAGAGTTGACCTATGTAATTTCCCAAGAAGATTAAGCTGAATGACACCATAAGCATTATTTTTAAAGCAAATTCCCCCTATGGTTTAGGGTTAATACTATAAAAACCTTCAAACCCGTACAACTGTGACAAGTTTATGCTCTATTATTTTTGTTAAATTTTACTGTCAAATTGCTGAGTTTGATAACACGTGGTAATTTATCCAATTTAACAGAAATTAACAGATGATAAATTTGTAGTTATGACAAATATGGATGGATCAATTTAAGTAAAGTCTAAGATCGCCAAGTTCTCCCTTGCTTCTGTCTTCCTTTAGAAATTGTTTTTTTTTCTTTCTTTCTTTCTTCATAAAATGAATGAACCACCATGAGGGTAGCGTGAAGCAGCGGACTCGACAGCACATGTCCCGACATGGTGTCCGCCAAGAGCATTTTCTAGTATCTTTGTGCCTATAAATTAGCGTATTTTGATGTTCTCTCTCACTACTACACTTAATGGTAGCTTATTAGTTGTCCTTTATGCTTCCAAATGAAGGAATGAGACTCCATAATTTCAAAAGCCTGTTGATAGCTTCTCATGTGTGATACTGGAGCTAGCAGGGATAAGAACAATGGAAATGTCCTAACTTTTGTATAATACTCACTTAGATACAATAATTTTTTTCGCTCACTTGAGTGCACAAATTTGAAAAATTTATCACTTGAGCACCATCGGCGATTTGCTTCATTGGAGAATCCGACGTTGGTTATTTTATGTGACATCGTCAATGCTAAAATATAAAATTTTTTAAAAAATTCATGTTGAAATGGAAAATTAATTAAAAAAAAAATCTGCATAGGAAGATTTATTGGAAATAGCATTTAATTGATTGATTTTACTTTGATGTGACATTTAAGTGAGCAAAAAAAAGTTATAACACTCAAGTGAGCGCCATATAAAAGTTATAGTACTCTTACTGTTCTTTTTCCAAGCATTTTTTTTTCATAAGTGAAAGTCGGGAGGGCCAATCAATGTAGCATTCTTTCTATACTTTACCATAAGGGTCTCAAGTAGACAAATGCCTTGCATTAATTATCTTTATAAAACATATAAAACTAAATACTTCTCATGAATGAGGTCCGTTGCATAGGAGACTCAAAATATTTTAAATTTAATTTTCAACAAAGATCGAGATTAAAATATCACTAAAACAATTATTATGTACTAATATACAAATAGTATTAATTATAAATTACCTCCTTCGCCTCTCCTTTTTCCAACCACCGTATAACCCTTGATTCTAGAAACCCATCAGACTCTCTGTTTGTTTCACTCGCATCAACTCAAATAAAATAAGTAGGTTAGGTTTAACATTTAAATGGGCAATTATGTGAAAAGGAAAAAGGTATAAAGGCTTACATTTTTCCATCCATTTTTTGACTTTTGATGCCCCTATTATCTTAAGTTGACCACAATATCTTGCAGACGCTAGATTTAAGATTTTTTTTTTACTTTTTTTCTTCTCTTTCTTTGGAAATTCTGAAGCTTTTAGAATTGACAAAAAAATATGTATTTGCCAATGATCTGATTGCATTGTCATATAAGACAATTACAATTATCATAATATTCTTGTTAACAACAAATTATTCTACTTAACCAGCTCTACTTTTTAGTTTTGTCAAATTGTCACAAACTTTTAGGCGATATTTCAATGCAGCCTTTCCCGCCAATTGCCATCGAAAATTGCTGATGTAACGTCTAGTTATCGCCAACCATCCTAAGTGGCATGCTAACATGGGCAATTAGTTGATTTCTATGTCGCAATTTGCAATAATAATTGGCGAGAAAGACTACATATAAATATCGTGCAAATCCATAGGACTATATTGACAAAATTAGAAAGTCAAAACTGGATTGACATTCGTAAAATAAGTTTAAAACTAAATTGATAATTTTTCCAAATATTTAAATGATCACTCCTTCAACGGACAAATGTATAAGTATTTTTGGGATTAGTAACTAGGAGTGCTATAACTTTCGTACGATACTCATTTAAGTGTTACCAATTTTAAAAATCGATCACTTAAGTACTATCGGCAATTTGTCTTGCCGAAAAATATGATGTGGACTCTGGTTGTCTTATGTGGTATTACTAGCGCTTATGTGGACAATTAAAAAAAAATTTAAAAAAATCCATGTCGAAATGGGAAATTAATTAAAAAAAAATTCATGTAACATGATTTATTGGAAATGACACTTAAATAATCAATATTTTACTCCGATGTGGCACTTAAGTGAATGAAAAAAATAGTTATGGTACTCCTGTTGTTCTTGTCTCGAAGCTAGTGTTTGCATTCTCTTTTAATGAAGTAGTAGTAACACTTAGGATATTGTTTAAATATCCGAACATGTAGATTTGTGGTGCAGTTCTATCAATTCTATTATGCTCCACTTGTCCTATATCTTGGTTACTTGGGGGTGTGTATGTTGAGCAACTTATGTTAAAAAATAATTTTTTTTTTCAATTTCTATTCCATAAATGAATTTCTAAGTAGTAAAACTCGTTTAGCAAGTGTACAAAATTTCTATTTCTGGAATAAAAAAGAACAGAAATGCTTTTAGTACGACTCTAAAAATTTTTATTTCCAATTATTTTCATTAAATTATAAATTTATCTGTGGGGACCTAACAATTCACGTTTGGATAAAACTGGATGGCTCGTCAACACCAGATGGTCAGGGAAAGGTATGACATGTTTGAGCACCGCTCTTGAGTCGATCTTGTGCTGCTTATTTCGACACCAACTTCAGAGAAATATATAACCTTGCCTATCTTCATAGAGATACGTAGAAACGGCCTAAAAGGGGGGAGGGCATCGCGAGAATTATTATTGAAAGGAATATACAGGATCTGCAAATGATAACCACTAGGATGCGAATTAAGTATCCCGCTTAATTGGGATACATAGTTAGAGATGAGTCTATAAGGGGGCGCATGACAACATTTCTGTTCCAGAAATAGTTTCTGGAACAGAAATGAATTTTTCTATTTCTATTTCTGGACGAATTTTTGAGGAAAAAAATCTGTTTGATAAGATACAAAATTTTTGTTTCAGAAATAGAAATTCGTTTGATAACTAAATAAAATTTCACAATCGTGGGCCTCGTCGGACGAACTCGAGCGGCTCCGGTGTCTGCTGCAGAGGGCTTCTGGATGAGGCGAAGGGGCGGATTCGCGAGCAACTTGTCGCTGGATGAGGAGAGGGCGCGCGGCGTTGCTAAGGTGGCTGGGCGATGGCGGCTTTTGGTGAGACAGAGCGGAGCGGGGAGCGGCTTGGGGCGTCGGTGCTCGGATCATTGCGAGAGGGCTTCGGCTTTGCGGGGGAACGAGCGGCGAGGGTGCGGCGCGAGATTTGTTGCGAGGGTGCTCGAACAACAAGCGGGGACGGTGGGTCGCGGCGAGGGGGTGGATTCCCGGCGGATGTGGATGAGCAAGAGGAGAGGCGAGAGCGTCCGGTGGAGGAGACGATCCGAGCATCCAATGGAGAAGACGATGTCTCGAGGAGATGAGGAGAGGCGGAGGAGAGGCGGAGGAGACGATGTCTCGAGGAGATGAGCAGAGGCGGAGGATGAGGAGGAGGCGAGAGAAGAAGCGGAGGAGAGGCGGAGGAGACGATGTCTCGAGGAGATGAGCAGAGGCGGAGGCGGAGGCGGAGGAGAGGTGGAGCAGAGGCGAGGAGAGGCGGAGCAGAGGCGGAAGAGGAGGAGGAGGCGAGAGAAGAGGCGGAGGAGAGGCGGAGCAGAGGCGGAGGAGAGGCGGAGGAGAGGCGGAGGGCGTCGGTGCAGAGGCGGAGGAGGAGGAGGAGGCAGAGAAGAGGCGGAGGAGAGGCGGAGCAGAGGCGGAGGAGAGGCAGAGCAGAGGCGGCGGAGGAGAGGCGGAGGCGGAGCAGAGGCGGAGGAGAGGCGGAGCAGAGGCGGCGGAGGAGAGGCGGAGGAGACGATGTCTCGAGGAGATGAGGCGGAGAAGAGGCGGAGGAGGAGGCAGAGAAGAGGCGTACGAGGGAGAAAAGAGTGAAATTAGGGTTGGGAGAAATCAGAAGTAGAAAATTTCTACTTCTGATTTCTCCTCCATTTCTATTTCTGGAATAGAAATCTATTCCAGAAATAGAAAATTTGATAAGCGTTATCAAACAAGTTTTTAGAAATTGGTCTGGAACAGAAAAATCATTTCTGAAACAGAAATAATTTTTATCATGCACCCCCTAAACTGCCCATGTGCCTTTCATTCTTTCTACTTTCTTCTTGAGAGAGAGAGAGAGAGAGAGTCAATATATGTGACTTCAGAATCACAGTTCACATTAATAAAAAATGTTAGCGGCCAAAACCAGCACGTACCTCAATTTATGCAGAATTTATAGCACGCTGTGCTTCTTCAACAGCAGTATCAAAACCGAATGTTTTATCCATCAGCAATATATCATTGTCAATAGTTTTTGGGACACCCACAACAGCCACCCTCAAACGTCTTTTGCGTCACTAAAACCAACAATGTGAGCAAAATGTAAGAACCCGGAAGATCCATTTTCCGAGACTAAAGTTGAAAAAAGCAAGTACAGTCACATGACTTGGAGTGCATTCGACAAAGCATAATTCTATTTCTTCCTCTGAGAAAAGGCACATCCAAGCTATTCCAAGCTAATTTAGTTTGAGGAATAAGTTTCCTTTTTTTTTTTCATAATAAATGCACATTCAACCAATTAGAAGGCAGAATTTGAGAGGAAAAGAATGCAATCATCGAAAAGGAGGACCAATTTAGGAGTTCTTTGCATTCACATGTCTCACATGATCTATGCCAATAAAGTTCGATATTTATGTTGGTCCATATATGACAATAACAAAATGACTTTGTCAAAACCTTCATTACCATGCCTGGCAGGGTGGATCCTTAACATGGCAAACATTTTGTCAAAAGTGAACATTTCCATTTAATACTAGAAATGAGATAAACCATTCAAAGATTAACGCTGTACCCTGTTTAATAATGCATCTCAAATGAGTATGCTCAAAAGATATAAAACCTATAAAGTAGATTAGCAATTTGATTTTCTAATCTCTCGAGTTACACTCGAAAATAATTAACTTCTGGCATGTTTACTACTTATAACACGCCCAATCAACACGTGATATATTATTCCTTCAGATTATTACTCATCTAAGAAAGTGCTGTGTCCATCTAACAGAAGCATTCTATCAGCATTATGGACATAATTAGGCATAAGGTCACATGAGAGGGAGAGGTCAAGGAACGAAAAGCAGATTTTAACAATTGTAAAGTATCCCAAACTGACAATTAGTTCGCCAACTTTTTTAAAATTGATTGTCTAAGGACATCCTACAGCACGAAGACATCCTCCACCGTGATAATAGCCAGACTCAGGGCACCGCATGACAAAAAAGACAACCAGAACACTTGGCTGCAGATCATTTGGTGCTACTATGCCATTATTTGCCACACTGACACGAGAAACCTCATAGGAATGTGGAGAGGATGAGATACACTCAAACAAATCTGTGTGATGCATTCAAGCATACATTTGCCCAAATCACCCCAGTTAACTAGCTTCAGAACATATGACAAACTAATAGATAAAGACAACTATTCATCATTATCACTAGGTAGTACACAGAGAATGCTTATGTCAGATCACAATTTTGACTCTACTAATTACAAAAAATAACTGGGTTGATCTTACCAAGCATGGAGGTCAAGAGTAACTACCTCATTATGGATAGCATTTGCCCCAGCATGTGTACCATCCCCACCCAAGACAAAAAGCATGTTGATGCCTCTTTTCTGCATCGATAAGCAAATTCATAAACACCAGAACTTTCAACAGCAAGATTACTAACCGCACAATGGATAGACCTGCTATTACTGCAACATCTTTTCCACCAAATGAAGGTTACCTCCATAGTGTCCACAAGTTCAGGAATACTGGGTCCTCCACGTGAAACTCCTAACAAGCTTCCACCAGATAGATGAACATTCTGAACAACTTTCCTCAACAGCCGATTCCCTCTAGGTGGTTGGGAAAAGAAAATCGAAGGGGAAGAGAGAGAGAGAGAGCGAGAATCGAAATCCTTCCGGTCTTCTGGAAATCCCGCTCCCCTCTTCATTTTCTCCCTCCTGCATTCGTCTTTGAGCTCGCTCGCGACCTCCGACTCGACTCCCCGCATGGCGAGACTCAAGCGAGCTGCTCACCGTGCCGATTGGGCGAGTCGCTTTCGTCTCGTTCTCTCTCTCGACATGTACTCTACTGGTTCTTCATCTTCGTCGTGAGCAAAGTGCATTGCTTTTCAAAAACCTTGGTCGTTTCAGGGTCCTAACGAAGTAACGATCGGTCTATCTCTCTGTGCAATGCAGGCTCCGCCCACCCCTTGCCATTGCCAGCGTCGCCCCGTCCAAGCTCCGTACTTCTCTCTTCGATCCCCCTTTTTGTTCCTCTGTTCCTTCTCTCCTTTTTGCTTGGTTTAAGATTTCTTTTGGCAAGTGGATGTAATACAGCACAGAAAAGAAAGTACGCCAACTCAGTGACACCATGTATTCTCTTTCTTACAGTGCCTTAAACTTGTAACACTTATATTAACGTAGCAATCTAACTTTGTATATCTAACCAATGCCAGATTATATATGACTCATCACCACACCTTTGGAGTCAAGTCTCCCTCGGATCGTCCTCCGTCACTAACCTACCATTGACTTTTGCAAAGTCTTAGAACAAGTATTGCATGGACTTAGTCTACTGAATCAAGCCAATACAGGCAGGAACTTGTCTGACAAAATACGAGTTTTCAAGCAGTTTCTAAGAATTGTTTTGCTGAAAATTGCCCGCACTGCACCAACGCCACCCCCCTCCTCTCGTCATCAAGCTGCTGCACACTAGAGTGGATGAGGCAGCGGCAAGCCTGATATTTTGGGGAACGAACCGAGCTTCGATTGAGGCCTAGATCTCTGCTGGCGAGGGTTGTGGGCGAAGCTGCGGGCCTCCCGCGTGTGACCTTTGCCCAAATCTAGCGGGGGACAGCCTCGCCTAGGGCCGGCGAGTGCAGCCCTCGCCAGATGGGCTGTGACACCCTCAGCCGAATCAAGCGAGGATTGCCAGTCCTCCTTGGCCCAAAATTGGAAAAAAGAAAATAAAATAAGAAAGAAATTTTTTTTAAATAAATTGCAAAAATTGTCCACTTTAGTACTCGCCAGCCATCCTATAGGTGCTGACTAGACCACTATATCAGCGACCTTTAGTTAAATTGATTGAAATGACTGAATTAACAAATCATCCAAATGTTTAAAACTAAATTAACAAATCATCAGAAAGTTTAAAATTAAATTAGCACAACAAAAAAGTTTAGGATTAAATTAATAAATTATAAAAAATATTATGATTAAATTGATAAAAATATAATATATTTAAAGTTTTTTTCGATAATTTTCCCGATAAATGAGCATGTGAAGTTAGTGGGGTTACGTCGTAGGAACATGGATGTAGCATGAACTTTTCCAAGTTGACAAAGTCAAATCTCATATAAGAGTCAACGATACTTGAATAGTCTTGTAGCTTTTCTGGTACGATATGCAAACAAAGGATAAATTCATTATTATGGTGGATTGATGTCTTATTGTGGTCACGTTGCTCCATTTCATGACCTGTCTCATCATTAATATTTGCATGATTGATATTTTTAAATCTGCAATTGACAACCGGATAATCTTTGATTTTTCTCCTTTTTTTGGATTGCTATAATAGGAAAAATTCTTTGGTTCAGTTAATAAATTTAAGGGTGTTATAACCTCTTATCTCATCCGAGTCTGCAACATGATTTGTTGGAATCTGCTGAAAAAAAGGAATTAAAGTTCCTACTTATAATGTAGGCAACCACTTCCCTGGCAGTAGTTTGTATAAATGTTCCTACTTTCTTCTAGTTTTTTAATGTTTCCTATTTTCTCGAGCAGATGCATGGAGTATTAATCCCTCTAAACTGGTTGGAAATGAAGGTACTGGCAGTGAAGCTTATCATGAGCCATTCAAGTAAGTGGTTCTCTGATGGAGAGATAAATGTAGATATATAGGTGTATAAATGTAGATATA
This sequence comes from Eucalyptus virginea, assembly GCA_014182375.1. Taxonomy (NCBI): domain Eukaryota; kingdom Viridiplantae; phylum Streptophyta; class Magnoliopsida; order Myrtales; family Myrtaceae; genus Eucalyptus; species Eucalyptus virginea. The sequence goes on from CM024522.1 coordinate 11,711,429, forward strand.
TAGGTGTATTAACTTATCTACTATTTGTGCATGTATATCTATTAAATATGTTAATCATCAATGAAATGGCATCTCCAGCAATGAATATTTTGAAGCAACAAGGCTGGAAAATTGAAAGAGTTTCATAAATGCTGATCAGTTGGGTATATAACATTCTCAGGAAAAAGAGTTCGCAGTGGGTAGGGCACACCCATTATGAATTCGTGTTTGCTTCATGAAGTGGAAAAGTTGTCAATTGAGAAAGGAACTAGGAGAAATTTAATTGAGCTTTGATTATAGAATTATAGCAATTCAGGGTTCTCGATAATCATAGATGGAAATTGTTCATAAGTTGATGTACAGTAAGTTGGGACTCTTGAGCTAGGATCATTGATCGTTTTAACAATGTTCTGCTTCTACAGTAACTTGATCAAGTAGATGGATAGAAAGCCTCTATTCTATATCGTTTTAACAACGTTCTGCTTCTACAGTAACTTGATCAAGTAGTTAGATAGAAAGCCTCTATTCTATGTGATAATAGACTTGATTGTACCGTTGGTTGAAAAGTGCTGGAACCTAGAGTTAGTGCCTGAAAGAGCCAGCCTTGTAAAGCATCTTTGCAATTATTAATTAGTAAAAAAGCTGGCTGTAATGATGTTCCGTTTTCTTTGAGGCTTGCAATAATTATTTACACAAAACAATGCCTGGCAGAAAAAGCGAATCCATGGTCCAAAATGGACTTTGATAATTTGTTCTTCCAGAAGGACGAAAGTTTTTTAGGATGGAATCTTTGATTTGCACCTAATGCATTCTCCACTTACTGTTTTGGATAGAAGCTTTGCCTTTCAAGACATGCAAAAACTGATTCCAAATGGAGTATAATTGGCAATGCCATTAGTTGAAGCATTGAAATGACAAGGGCCCACGAGAAAATAGTTCCTGAAACATTTTTAAAATGGTGACCAAGGTTGAAACAGCTAAAGTTTTTGCTGATTCAAGGGCCTGTGACTTACTTGAATAATTTATTCAAGTTTTTGCAACTAGAGCCTCATATTTTCTATTCGCTGGCAGAAGATTGATGCATATGAGCATGAATGTGTAGAGACAGATAGAAAGAGAATGGAGGGAAGAGGGTGGAGGAGGGGAAGGAATTATATTTGTATCTCAGTGCCTTCTTTTTATGAGCTTATTTATTTCTTTGCAGGAGATCAGGCTGTAGAATTAGTCCTAGTGTACGCAATTCGATAACTGGGTGGGTTGGCAGGTGCATCCGACCACTCCTGAAGAGCTGGAGAATTTTGGTACTCCGGACTTCACTATATACAATGCTGGCCAGTTCCCGTGTAATCGTTACACCCATTACATGACATCCTCTACTAGCATAGATCTTAACCTTGCTAGGAGGGAAATGGGCATCCTCGGCACTCAATACGCCGGGGAGATGAAGAAGGGTCTGTTCAGTGTAATGCACTATCTCATGCCTAAGCGTCAAATCCTCTCCCTACATTCTGGATGCAATATGGGGAAGGACGGAGATGTTGCCCTCTTCTTTGGATTTTCAGGTATAGTATCCATCGGAGATCGGAAATGGCGCCGAGTCGGTTGTGACATATGATATGTGCCCTCTCTCTGTCTCTCTCTCTCTCTAAAGTCCTTATCCTCTGCACAACTTAGAGATTGCAGTGCTTTGATCGTTGCTGATGAACTTCTTTTGAATTTAGGTACTGGCAAGACTACCCTGTCCACTGATCACAATAGGTACTTGATTGGCGATGACGAGCATTGCTGGAGTGAGAACGGTGTGTCCAATATTGAAGGGGGTTGCTACGCCAAATGTATTGATTTGTCGAGGGAGAAGGAGCCTGATATCTGGAATGCCATCAAGTTTGGAACTGGTAATTTCTGAACACGCCTTTTTGAATTTGTATACTTGAGTTGAATGGAATTGGATTTTGGTTTACGTACGCCCTCAAGGCATGAAAATGACTCGAGATGTTTGTGGATGACAGTGGTGGAAAAGGTGGTGTTTGAAGAGCACACGAGGGAAGTGGATTACTCTGACAAGTCAGTTAGAGGTAAACATCTCTGTCGTTGATAATTTCTATTATTTTGGAGTTGTTTTTAAATGACTTCTTTGAATTGTTTTAAATAAGATAAACAACTGCCTATTTCTTGATTTTGTCATGCTGGATACTCTCATTTTTAATTTGCTCAAATGTCAAAGTTTTTGTTAGCTATGACTTGGTTAGTATATTCCTGAAAGAAAATTGAAGTCAACCCTTTCATTCATTGAGCTAACTGGGTCAGCACAACCCAATGATGTGCGGTTTTGACCTAATCGGTATGGTGTTTAGGCGATAAATATGATAATCAGAGAATTTCAGTAGCTGAATAGAATATGATTTGAAGTAGAAAAATCAAGATTATTACTTTTTGAATAATCTCAGATATCCAGTAGCTGAATAGAATATGATTTGAAGCAGAAAAATCAAGATTATTACTTTTTGAATAATCTCAGATATCTTCACTGAAAAAATCCAAGAAGCCTTAATTTATTGATCAGAAGACTTTGATGGTCAATTCTGAATGTCCAAGTTCGGCTCGCAACAATATGATGACAGTTTGTTATTACAAGCACAATATTCACAACATCTGATCTGTTCCTTTGTTTCAGAGAACACACGGGCGGCCTATCCCATTGAGTACATACCAAATGCGAAAATCCCGTGCGTTGGCCCACACCCGAAGAATGTCATTCTCTTGGCATGTGACGCACTTGGAGTGCTCCCTCCCGTGAGTAAGCTGAGCCTGGCACAGACTATGTACCATTTCATAAGCGGCTATACTGCTCTGGTATGTATCCAACTGTTGAACTTTGGTTCCTTTGTTATTCCAAATGCTTAATCTGCAGAAGATGGCGTCTGATTACGTGCTAACTGTTGATCTGTTCAACAGGTCGCCGGAACAGAGGAGGGTGTCAAGGAGCCGCGTGCAACGTTCACAGCTTGCTTTGGCGCTGCATTCATAATGTTGCATCCTACCAAGTATGCTGCTATGCTGGCTGAGAAGATGCAGAAGCATGGCGCAACTGGGTGGCTCGTCAACACCGGATGGTCAGGGGGAGGTATGACATGTTTGAGCCCCACTCTGGAGCCAATCCTGTTGCTGCTTTTTTGACACTGAAACCTTTCACATCTATTGTACAGCTATGGCTCTGGCAATCGGATCAAGTTGCCATACACCAGGAAGATCATCGACGCCATACATTCGGGCAGCCTCTTGGAAGCTAGTTACAAGAAGACTGAGGTCTTCGGGCTGGAGATCCTGACCGAGGTCGACGGTGTGCCCTCGGAGATCCTCGTCCTGTGAACACCTGGTCGGACAAGAAGGCCTACAACAACACCCTGTTGAAGCTGGCCGAACTGTTCAAGAACAACTTTGTGACATTCACTGACTACAAGATTGGCGAGGACAGCAAGATGACGGAGGAGATCCTCGCAGCCTGTCCGATCTGCTGATCTCGAGGCGATAAGGGATTGAATGTGTGTGGGGTTTGGGTGATAATAATGGAGCAGGAATAGCAGTATGACATTTAATTTTGGTAGTGTTATTAAGTTTGATTTCCTATGTGCCTCTGTCTAAAAGTACCAGGTTTTGGGACTTACCTCCGCTAAGCATCTTTAGAATGGTCATGTTTCACTTGCTCGGTTTTAACATCAAACTTGTTCTCTCTCTCTCTCCCTCGCTCCGTGCGCAACATCACAGCCCAGGATTGATCTTGTTGCTTTCATGTGACTGGACTTTCACTTTATCCGCCATTTCAAAAGTAATTGAAGGTGAAAAGTTGGAGAGAATCAAGGATTGAGTTTAGCTTGCTGCTTTGTTCTCCCATGGCATATGCGCAAATGTTTACTCAGAGATAAACCCAGAATGGACAGCGGTAAAGTTGGGATAGTTGAGATGACTTTCCATGATATGGTGGATTTAGCTTGCTTAATTAAGTAGAAAATCAAGTGGTGAATTACAAAAAAACTATGGTAGTAGATTACAAGATAGTTACTCATTTGATGACAACTAACGCCCCTCTCAAGTTGAAGTGTAGATATCCTGGACACTCGACTTGCTGTAGAGACGGGGAAAATCAAGCATGGCGGTCCCTTGGTGAACATGTCCTCGATGGTTTGAGGGTGCATAAGAAGTCCGTATGACTCCTCAGGACAGTTTCTTTTGTCGATGAAATGACGGTCAATCTACATGTGCTTTGTTTTGGCAACAAAAACTAGAGTACTCACTACGGCAAGAAATATGCAGCTTACCTTAACCAGATGGAGAGCTACCCGTAGATGCGGTTTCTATCTCGTGGAAGTATGATCTTCATGTACAATATTGGTCCAGAAATAGCAAGATAGACGAGTCGGCCTACTGGACGATGGCACGTTCTTGGGTCGCCGAGAACGTTATTGCCGTTTGTGTTAGTTAATTTGCTAATTGACAGCATATTAAAACTAAAAGACAGGAACCAATCATGAGGCATGTGGAAGCAATAGATCTGGAATCCCATAGGAGCAACGTTCACATCTGGAAGTTTTTAACGGCAGGCGTGTTGGAGGAAAGAGGAGAAGAATGAAAAGATAGAAGGACCAAAATGAAAGAGGAAAGAGAGGGTGGAGTATAGGGGTGTCCATGATTCGGGTTACTCATGAAAGCCCAACCCGACCCAAAACACTACACAATATGCTTGACTTGACCCTACCTAACTTGAATATCATACAACCCACGAGAACGGATCAAATTAAAAAAAAAAAAAAAAAAAAAGATCGGGTCAGATTGAGTCGGGCTGGTGTCGATTAGTTTCATCCTTGTTGTACTCATGCAAAGAGAGAGAGATCGGGTTGTGGGGGGTGTCAAAGCCTGACCTAGCCCAACCCAACAATACCAACATCTAAAAATCCCTACTCGATGAAGACTATGGCCCAACCCTAAAATTCCCTGATTATTGGGCCAGGCTCTAAAGTACACTCCGATTCCGAAAAGAGTCACCATATCCTATTCGTAGGTTACCGTTGTCCTGAGCTTGGAGAAGGGGCTGTTACCGCAGGCTCTAACCTGGGTGGGCTGGGCTGGATCAGGTCCTTGGGCCTAATGGGCCGGCCCAACATGGCTCATTATCTCTAATAGTGTGATGTTCGGCCACATTAAGAATAAAATACATGTGGCCGAACGGTCACATTCATCTTTAAAAAATGACAAAAAAAAATTCAATTTCTACAAAATTCAAACCCCCTCTTATTTTCACGATCATGCACTTCTCCTTACTTAAAAATAAAAATAAAAATAAAAATAAAAATAAAAATAAAAATGGCGATCTCTGTTGAAGGATATTTACAAGCTTGGAATTCGCAATTGACTTAAATTATTGGCGGTGCCGAACCCATTTTCTAGATGGCTTGCCAACTCTGAAAGAACTTTCTTGGACAAGGGTCAAATGTTTGGAAGACATTCAACATTATGGACCTCCTCAGTGATAAGAAGAAGGTTGTTTATCTGGTATGTGCTGTGAAATTATCTTTGAAATCTAGTGGCCAGATGACTTACTCGAAAAGACAACAAGACAAATATGTCATTGAAATGGTCAAGCCCAAGAAGAGGCCCGCTACCGGAAAAAAAATGTGTTTTTATCAATCTGTTTAGGATTGTGTTTTTAATTATTAGGTTGTAATTTTTTCTTATGAGATTGTATTTATCTAAGTTTGATTCTTATGTATATGTATTTTGACAGCTGCAATTTGTATGGTATTATTCGATTTTTTTTTTAATGAGATGAATTCGTTTAAGTTGGAGTATTATATACTATGCTGCGTATTTCATTCTTGTTCAATTATCGCTACTTGGGACTCCCTATAAACGACCATGAAGTGTAAATAATTTATTTTATTGAAAAATTATTTTTTAATTATTTAATAAAAAACCTTACCTGGGCAAAACGTGCTCGAGCGTAACGCGGGGCCTAGCACAGCCCATTGCGGGAGCCATTGCTAGTCGTGACTCGTGAGAACAATTTCCTTATTCTAGCAAAAATAATTCCGTTATCGAGATGGTAACTCATAAGCTGATGCAACAAGATTCATCGGTCCCAGAAAAAAACACATCACTCACTAAATTGGGTTCCATCAATATGAAATTAAGGTTCTATCTATTAGCATTTTCGTAAAATTGATCATTTATAATAGGAAAAATTATTCAAAAAATCATGAACTTTTCAATTTTAATTTTATCAATGCGATTCTAAATATTTTCAGTTCTTGCTAATTCAATCCATCCGATCAATTTTGATTGGAAATTGCTAATGTGGATAGTCGGCGTTGAAGTGGCACATTTTTAAACAATATTTTTTAATATATATTTTTTACTTTCTTTTCTTCTTCTTTTTGGTGTTTTGGATCTAGTGGGCAACCCTCGCTAGCCACGGGTGAGGGCTAGCGAGGGTTGGCCAGCAACCCTTGCTAGCCAGAGAAACCCCCCAAAAAAAGCCAACAAATTAAATAAAAAGAAGAAAAAAATTAAAAATTAAAATATTATTAAAAAAGTGCCACGTTAGAGCCAACTATCCACATCAATAATTTCTAATCAAAATCGGTTGGATGGATTGAATTGACAATAAATGAAAAGGCTTAGGACTTAATTGGCAAAATTAAAAGATTAATGATTGAATTGGTAAAAGTGCAATAGGTTTATGACTTTTTGGATAATTTTCCCCTTAAAATAATTAGCTAATGAAAAATGTTTTAACTAAGGACAATAATATATATCTAGATATCTTTATGAATGCATAAAACATTTTTTGTCAATTCATTTTTGTAAGCAATACGGTATAAGTGATCATTTTTATTAGAATACTTTTTCTTTTCCAATTTTTTTGTTTTTTCACAAAATAGAAGGAGCTTAAAATTATGCCCTCTTTGATGTTTGATTGCCTTCTTGACTATTGGCTAATTATCTATCCCGAGTTCCACAAAAGTCGTCAAAAATGTTCCTTTGATAGTATTGCATTATTTCTCCTGTTTCTTACTCTACTCTCCCAATCTTAGATTTGCCTATCTAGTTATAAATAAGTATTTCGTCTACAATTTCAATAGCGTTCACAAAAGCTCTAGTGTCAAATCCTATGCTTGTTCAACATGTTTTTGCTAAAAGTTTTGGCATCCCGCATTTGCTAAAGAGTTTGCTCTCACAAATATAAGATCTGAACTTGTTTAACATGTTTTTGTTAGTGTTAAAGATATTGAACTTAGGCACACATTACTAAAAGACAAATCCATAGCTATATAAGTGATCCTCCTACCATGTGTTCATCACTGATGATAATGACTTGTCATGTATTCTTTTGTCATCTGATTGGAGAGTGATCTTGTTGCATGCACCTGCGGCTGACAGTGCACTGTTGTACCTGTGTATTGTATGAAGGAGTTGCTTCCAAAGTAGAATGTGGGTTGGCTAACCGTTGGTTCAACTTTTCTGAGAAGTCAATGAGGTCATAATTGTTTCCTTACAAGTGTGAATGAGGCTGGCCATGACCTTCAAGCGTAAAATTTCCTGAATGTGTTGTCTAATCTTAAGCAGAGATGACTTGTTCTATTTGGTTGTGTAATTGTAGTTACTATCATGCAATGTTTATCTACATACTAGAAGTTACTGAATTACATAGGATTTTAAGAGAATATACTCGAAGAAATGGGTAACTAAAATATTGGAGTTGTTTAGGGCAATAACCAGGAACTTTACTTTTCTGTATGCAGGTTGCTTGTCATCTTTTGTGTGAATAGCATGTTAAATCACGTGGATCGAGGAGTGATAGCCAGTAATGGTGTAAATGGTAGTCGGAGTACTTGCCCAAAGGATGGAAATGCACTTCAGGCAGAGGAATCCAGTGAGTAAAGAATTTTATTTTGTCTGATTATGCAGAAAAGTCTATTGTTTCGGTATCATGGGACCTTTATATTGGACATTTTGAGACCTGGTACCGGTTGTTATTGCCGATCTAAAGCAGATTGAATGTGAAATTGAGGTTAATCTTTTTTTCTGAACAAGAACCAGAATTTGTATTCCTGTACTGCCATTCTCATCTTTTTCCCAATTTGCTGAAAATATCACAATGATTGACATATCTAGTATTCTATTGGAGGCTTTTGATTTTCTTCTTATTGAGGTTCCTTTTTATGTTTTCAGACTATACAGTTTTGTCTAATGTAAAAAAACTTCTTAAGGTCCAACATAATTCTATTAATAAAAGTTTGTTGAATAGTAAAGAAATGTAAGCTGACAATCTCCATTGCATTGCACCGGTCTCCATTTTTATCATCTTCCTAAGTCGAAGCCGAAATTCCATCCTATTCTCCTTTAAAATTTTCTGGGCAATTTTTCTCTTACCATCATTACTGTAATCATAGCTAGTTTTTCAAGCATTTAGGAATTTATAGTATAGTGTTGATGTCTTATAACCTTATCATAGCACTTTGGTTGCAGGGGGGACTTTGACTTGAATAATTTTCAGGATGGTGTCTTGTCATCTGCATTTATGGTTGGACTTCTTGTTGCATCCCCTGTATTTGCTTCACTAGCAAAGAGGTAATGCCCAATTCCAGTACAGCTTGGATACCCTATGTGCTTTGCCCAATGTTACTAATTCTATATGAAGAACTTGTCATTCACGGAATGGGGAGAGAACGATTTTCAGAGTGACTAAATCACTTCTAGTTTTAACGGAGCAAGGCATGTTCAGCACAGGTCATGATGGAAACCTTGGTCTTTTGATTGGTGTCATTCTTTGGTTGCGTGGGCTTGGAAGATGTCCTTAGTCAGGGATCTCATGCCGCTAATCTTGAATATTTTTCCACATTAAGTACTTAAGGTGGCTTGGCTTATATTGTCATAATATCCTGAAGAGTTTCCAAATCAATGTAGCTGCTTTGAATATAATATAGACATAACCATTTTGAAAATATGATATAGACTACACTTGCTTTTATTGTGCGTGATTTGTATCTGCTTCTCCTCTGCATGATATATTTGAAAACCTTAGTTGGTGTTAATTATTTAGTATTTTAGCTATATCTTTCTGTGCTGAAGCAATTTTATCATATGGTTTGGTGAATTTCTTCTACTCTATACTAATATATGTTCTGCCTTCTTTTTTTCTAGTTTTAAGTAGGTACTGATGTACATTACTTTAAAACTTTGCTCATAATTTCAGTGCCACATACTTAGACAGCAGGTATACAATGAACAATTTGGAGGGGCCAAGGTTAAGATTTAGCTAATATAGGATGGTGGACTCTATCATACATTTACATTTATCAAATTTTTCAAAATATTAGGAACCTGTAACATATGATATGTTAGACATAAACGGGTATGGGGTTTACATGCTCAATGTACTCACTTTTGTCATTTATTACCAACATATATTAAATGATAATTAGTCTGATCGCTTTCTTATGAGCTGAAAGAAAGCCCAGAACAATAAGGTTACTAGTCCATTATTTCATTAGTTTTGGCAAGATACAACTACAAATGAAAAACTAAAATAGCATTTGAGAGTTGAGAATCCAATTTGATTTGTAAAAAAACTGTAGTTGTCATTCACTGAGCTCACTCGCTCACATTTAGTGGCTCATCTTTAACCTTTATGAATCTTCCAATCCTTGACTTCAACAAGAGTGACTTACCTCCAATTTTTCTAATTGCCCTCCTTGTTTCTATTAGTGATGTGTTTATCTTTTGTAATTTTAGCTAATGTGCCATTTGGTTTTATATGTTAATTATGTTGATATGAAAGTTTTTCTTGCAAAAAAAAAAAAAATGTTAAAAAGAACATAGAAACTTCGTGAGAATCAATTGGTTGAAATTTGGAATTTTGTGTCCAGAAGATTGGTTCTAGTGTAAGGATCCCATGACTGTGTTCCTATGCACCTCTAATACTGAGTGAATTATTGTTGTCTTTCAGTTCTCACAATCTTCAATCAGTTTTTGCAACCTTCAGTGTTCGCTCTTGTAGGAATCGTTTATAATATTGACTTATTAATAACTTCTTCTCTAAAATATTTCACCCCCCCCCGCGGCGACTTCTAGTTCTTCCCCTTCCCCTTCCCTTTCTCTCTTCCCTCTTGAATTTGTCATGGTGGGAAGGGAAGTTTTTATCTTCAGAAAGTTGATAGTTGTTAAATAATATTTCTTAGAACTCCCACTTTTTCTCTCTTATTGATGGAAAATATATGGTCATCATCATTATAAGTTATCTGTTGTCTGTATATTCCTGTTGTTAATTGTTTCAGTGTTAAACATTCTCCATTTCTAATAAAAAAAAATTGGCTGCATCTTTCTTGATTGCTGCAGGTTACAGGTTTTAAGTATGCACAGTTTATCTTTCTCTTCATTTTGTTATAAAAATTCTTACATAATTTTTTTTCTTTCCAGTATCAATTCATTTAGGCTCATCGGAGTTGGATTATCTGTTTGGACACTGGCTGTAGCTAGGTGTGGTAGTTCATTTAGCTTCGGTTTATCGTGATATGCCGGATGTGAGTATGGAAGATTTGGGCGCGCATGACAACCATTCTGAAATAGTTTGGAATAGAAATAGATTTTTCATTTCTATTTCTGAAGAGTTTCTAAACAAAAATAAGTTTGATAACAACACAAAAATTTTTACTCTAAAAATAGAAATTCGTTTGATAACGACACAAAATTTCTTCCTTTCGGAAGGCGGCGACGACAATCGACGACCTTTAATATAAAAAATAAAAATAAAAATGATTTAGTAACAAAAAAATAAAGAATAAAATAAAATAAAATAAAATAAATCATAAAAAATAAAAATAAAAATATCATTTTATTCTAAAATTAAAATATCCTTAAAAATAAATTTATTTTATTTATTCTATTTTATTTTATTTTACGAATAAAGTTATTTTAAAATGAATAAAAAATAAAAATAAAAATAAATTAATTTGGCAAAACACTCAAGGCAAATAAAAATAATTTATTTTTAATAACTTTATTTTTATTTTTAAATGAATAAAATGAATATATTTATATTTATTTATTTTTAATAAAATGAGGAGAGGCGGAGGAGGAGGAGGAGGAGGAGGAGGAGGAGAGACGTAGAGGAGATGAGAGAGGACTAACCGAAATTAGGGTTTAGTGGGAGAAATTATTTCTGATTTCTCTTCCAAATCAATTTCTGGTGGAATTATTTGAAGACACAATGCTTTGCGCTAAGCGCGTGCTATCCATGCAAAGCGCGTTACCTTAGTAAGTCCTATTTAATTTCAAATTATGCTATGTGTGTTGGACTATGATTTGCTTCACCATAATATTATTTTGCTCTTTTCATCACAGTGAAGAAGGATTTTCAGATTGCTCAACGGCTTAGAGGCAGGGGCCCTCATGTTGGTAATAAATGACAAAAGTGAGTACATTGAGCATGTGGCACTGAAATTATGAGCAAAGTTTTAAAGTAATGTACATTAGTACCTACTTAAAACTAGAAAAAGGAAGGCAGAACAGATATTAGTATAGAGTAGAAGAAATTCACCAAACCATATGATAAAATTGCTTCAGCACAGGAAGATATAGCTAAAATACTAAATAATTAACACCAACTAAGGTTTTCAAATATATGATGCAGAGGAGAAGCAGATACAATTCACTCACAATAAAAGCAAGTGTAGTCTATATCATATTTTCAAAATGGTTATGTCAATATTATATTCAAAGCAGCTACATTGATTTGGAAACTCTTTAGGATATTATGACAATATAAGCCAAGCCACCTTAAGTACTTAATGTGGAAAAATATTCAAGATTATCTCGTAGCGGCATGAGATCCCTGACTAAGGACATCTTCCAAGCCCACACAACCAAAAGAATGACACCAATCAAAAGACCAAGGTTTCCATCATGACCTGTGCTGAACATGTTCAGGATTAATAGCCTTGCTCCGTTAAAACTAGAAGTGATTTGATGCTGCTGAAATCTCATTCATTCCCTATTCTATCTTAATGTTTCAAATCTCATTCATTCCCTGTTCTATCTTAATGTTTTGTTTAAAGGTTGGAGTCTCCCAGTGTTAAACTCTTGGGTATAATGATTGTCATCTCTATTGGAATCTTATTAACAGGTATGTAATGGATTTTTAATTTGTTTGTTCTATTTATTTATGGATTATGCCTTGCCAGTATTTTACGTTAGAAGCCCAGATGCAGTAATCTTTTTAAGTTACTGCAGGAACGTACTAAAATTTATGAGTCAAGATGTCTTGGCCTTAATAATTTCTTCTGTAATTTTCTCTGGGCTTTCATGATTTTTCCTTTTTTGGCTTGGCTTTTTTTTTTTATTTTCTGCTTCTCAGTTGCAAAGGAGACTGCATTTGAATTCTGGGGGTTTATTTTTGTTATGCTTGCTGCTGTTATGTCTCAATGAACCCTTACCCCACTTAGAATATCTAGAGAGCAATATAAAATATCACCATCTGATTTTCCTTTTTCCCTTTCTTTTTTGTTGGGGAAAGGAAAAGAGAATAAGGAGAGGGGGTGGAAGGGAGGGGAATGCTAAGTTATCTGGAGATCTTATGTAAACACTCTCGACTGATTTATCCTTCTACGCAGGAGCCTACAAATTAGCAGAAGAGCCAAACGAATAGAATTAAGTTTGTATAGAATTCACTTTTTTATAGAAATTTTGCTCATAATTTCAGTGCCACATGCTCAATGTACTCACTTTTGTCATTTATTACCAAGGACCCCTGCCTCTAAGCCGTTGAGCAATCTGAAAATCCTTCTTCACTGTGATGAAAAGAGCAAAATAATATTATGGTGAAGCAAATCATAGTCTAACACACATAGCATAATTTGAAATTAAATAGGAAGGTAAGTCGCTTTGCATGGATAGCGCAAAGCATTGCGTCTTCAAATAATTCCACCAGAAAATGCTCTACTGCTTTGAAGGCTGACCGCGGTAATTCCACCAGAAAATGCTCTGCTACTTTGAAGGCTTTGAAGGCTAACCCGTGCGGCCTTAGGATTTTACCCTAAGCAGCCTTTCTTAGGATGTTAGAGAAGAAAACTCTAGAGAGAAAAGCTCTAGATTGTATTTCACTTGTGAATGAGATATACAATGAAGGGGATGAGACCCCTATTTATACAAAGACAAGGCAAATCTATCCATAGATCGATCTAATGGTGAGATTACATCTCCCAACTACCTACTAACCACATTTATTACATACGAATACATTTACAATATTGCCCGTCCCTAGGAGTATTCTAGAATATTTGAGAAAACCCTAGCAGTCGGGGATATAAGCTGAGGGTTGCTTGCATTCTCAATCATGCCTTTAACTAGAGGTAGATTGCATTCCACCACACATAAATGTTAAAAGATCAACCTCTTATTTGACAAACAAAAATAACTAGCAGTCATCATCACAAAAAACAATTGTATAACATACTTGATCAATGTTGTGAAGATCACGAACCCAAAGCCTTCGACACTTTATCCTAAACATAATAACGTACTCTACTGTGCGTGCTTGAAAAATGTCGCGTTCTTGTTGTCCAACGATCCAAGACTCCTCATGCTGATCGGACCGCTGTGATGCAAATTATCGCATGTGTAATTTCCGCAGCAATATGTGGGAGGTGTGTGGAAGGAGCCTCCGCAAGTGCCTTTTTGACTTGACTTGCTTTTCCATTAATAAAGAAAATAGAAATGAGAAACAACAAGCATGCACCTAATTGGTAATCATATTCTCCACTAACTAAATTAATAAAAATGGCAGAAAGTCAAAAAAAGTCTCAAAATTTGCCAATTGTGTGACATTAAAAATTTTAAATTTATATCCATGTGACATATTTACTCCAAAATTTTTAAATTTATCACACGAATACAAATTTAAGGTAAATGTGTCACATAGATATAAGTTTAGAGTTTTTTGTGCCACAAAAAATTTTTTTGGATGAATGTGTTGCAATTGACAAAGTTAAAGATTTGTTGTGACTAAATCAGATTCTCTTTATATGGATCGCAATCCCATCTATAATAATGATGATTAGTTGTGAAGAATAAACTTATTTTATTAGAATGTAGTCATCTCGTTACGCTATTTAAGGTTGACTACAAATTAAATCCACTTGTTTAAGTAGATAATACCTCTCAAGTGAGTTAATTAAGGAGTGTGACACATGTTTTCTATAAAAGTTCGACCATGTTTTGAGTAATTTAGGAGAATGACACATGTTTTCTATAAAAGTTCGACAATATTTTGAGTGAGAGAGCATATCTAAGTACTGATTCAATTTTTACTTGCATCTTTGACCAAGTTTCATCAGCCAACCACTGATGCTCGTGTAGATTGTAATAATCATGATAAATACATTTGTATCTCTGATACCAATATTTTTTAGATGTGTTTGGTTTAACATTTTGAAAGTCTCAAGGAAATTTTAGGGTTTTGATATCTCCGAAGGACTTTGGGGTGAAAGCTACTGGAAAAACCGAAGTCTAAGATTAGTAGGACCGGTACTTGAAAACTCGTTGATCTTATTTAGTCGTCATGGATCCTCTTTTCAGCGACTTTTCTTGGACCCAATCTGCAAGCGAGCACAAGATTTGCGTAACGCGCGCGCGGGCGTGAGTCCGTGGCGCGTGAGTGCTGAGTGAAAAGAGAGAGACGTCCAGGTCATGAGCACAAGAAAAGATGGGCAGTGGGTGGTAGGGTAAGGATGAAAGAAAAGATAAAAAAAAAAAAAAAGTGGCTCCATAAGAATTAATTAGATAAAAATAATTTAGTTTTACAATGGGACTCCCTTTACATCAACAAAGAGAAATAATTAAATCGAAAACAATGTACTAGGTCTATAAAGTGATTCCTGTTCAAATAAAGTTGCAAAACCAGAAAGAAAATTCAAATTTTCTCTTAAGACTTCCTTTATTTCGTAAAGATAAATAATATTATAAATATATTTCTGAAAGTAATATTTTTTTATCATTTATAAAATGGATGAGCTAAAAATATCTTCATCATTTACGATAATATTTCCATATAAATTGTTATTGATAATGAAAAATTTATCATTGATTGCTCAAAGTACAAAAGTTCTCTCACTAAAAGTTAATCAATAACATTTTTAATTATTTGGGTAGATATTATTGTTTCAATATCAGATCCTATCAAATTCTCATAGACCATATTTTACCAATCACATTTTTTGTTATATAGCCAAGTGATCATAAATTGTGCAACATTGAATTTAAGGCTCCATTTATTTAGCGAAAAATAACTAATTTGAATTTTTTTTTTCAAAAAAATAGTTGCATGTCCTACTTGAAATAATTAGTTGATGAAATTTTTTATTATTATCAATAATAAATTTATAAATTTATATCTAATCATTTTTATGGACAATGAAAATATTTTCCCAATCATTCATTATTAATTTTTTTCTAAACCATTTATTTTCTGTAAAAAAAATGAATTCGTTAAGAATGATTATGTAAATTGTCATATATGCACCGTGAGTGCAATTCACATATAAGTTACTTATAGACGAATATATATTTTGTAATTTGTAAAAGTCTTCGAGCAACAACTTTTTTATTGATTTCCTAAAAGTCTTCGAGCAACCCACTCTCGAAACTTTTTTATTGATTTTAAATCGAACCCCCGGTGGTTAACTTTTTTTATTGATTAAATAATTCCTTTGTGTACAACGTGATTTAGGAATGGATTATTCTTCACAAATATTTTCCTATTACAAACTTACAGTTGTAGGTTCATTGCTTCGAACTCTGCATTTCGGAAGAATTAATACTTTACTTCCAGTGATTTTTGTGGATTTCCTAACTTGCCATCGGAACATGTTATTCAATCTTCTAACGTAAGCTTACATGAAGAGTGCGTTTGATTGGACTTTTGGGGAAAGCCTTTAAAAAAAATATAAAAGACTTTAAGTTAGAGGGGTTTTCCAAAACATAAATTGTATTTATTAAATTGTAATTTAAAAGTCTTTGTAAAGTACTTTTGAGTAAAATAGTGTTTGGAGAGATTATATTTATAAATGATTTTTTGTGATTACAAAAAAAAAAAAAAAAAAAATTTGTCAAAGGAAAAATAAAAAAGTTGGCCGACGAGGGCAAGCAGTTGTCGGTGGCCTTCGGCAGCTCTGGCGAGGGCCACTTGGGGTTGGGTGACCCCTGGCAACCCTTCACAAAGGTCGTGTGATCTTGTTACGACCCAAATTTGAGTCATGCCTGAGGTCACGCAACCTAGATATTTGAGTTGTGCAACCTCCGACAACCCAAATCTAGGTCACGCCTGAGGTCTCGTGACCTCGATGAGGGCCGCCTAGTTGCGCAACCTCAAGTGGCCCTTCACAAGGGTTGCACGACCCAAAGCTGGATCGTGGTGACATGACTCATGGTTGTTGCCGGGTTGCGCGACTAGCCGATGACGGTTGTTGGGGTAGCGGCGACCTCATCAGCCTCTCTTGAGCCCATCGCCGACCAGCCACACAAATGGAGAAGAAGATGAACAGTAACCTTGTGGGGGCTTCCGAAAATGCTAAAAGTTCAAGACAGCCTAGGATCTACCTTGAGCTTTTGGCCTTTTAAAGACTAACATTCCCTAAATGTGGATTTCAAAAATTTTACCAAACACCTAATATTTGGCCAATTGGCTTTTGGACACTCAAAACTCCTTCCCAAAGTAGATCCCAAACGCATCCAAAGCCCTAAGGTGATTTTGCAAAATATTTCCCATCATAATGAGAAATTATGAAAAAAATCGTATAATATGCAATGACTTTTAATGGATTGCTATTTTAAATCAAGTATAATTTGATTATAACTTATTATGATTCAATTATCAAGTAAAGTGAATGATGAAAAGAGAAAAAAAGATACGTGCCATTTAAAATATACTTATTTACAGTTTACGCACCCTTTCTTGCAATATTTAGATTTTCTTATGTAAATTCACGATGGATTGAATAGCCGAAATATTGAAAAAAACATGTCTTTATGTATATTGTACGCAATGTCGTGTCGTCCCAGTCCCATGCGATTTAACATTATAAGAAGGTAATTACAAAAGCTTGAAAAGATTTGAAACGAAAAGGGATTTTGTCTTTCGGTTGTTGAAGTTGATAAAGACGATGCAATAAACTAAATGGTAGTCCTCCCTATCCCAAGTTGTTCCATTCAATTGGATCCTCCATATATAAAAGATTTTTCCTGCATACAAGTGTAAACACAACAGCTCTAGAAAAAGGAAAATATAATGTTACGAACGAGAGGATACATGAGATTTATGTCGCATATCGACAGCTAGATTCTTTAATGACGGTAATTAGTTTTCGGGTTCAAATTGATCATGGCGAATTCCTTGCGCTCTTTGAAGATGTCATGCTTCATTATCTATGCTCTTTTTGGAAAAGCTCTTGTCACACGACAAGACCAATTGCACCATGCATCTACTTCTTCATTTTACCTTTTCAGACAAACACAATGATTCGATCGGTTAATCAATAGTCATGGCCAACAACTCCAAAGGACAAAAGGAAAATGGACTTGCTAATAGGATAAAAAAATGTGCCGATACAAGTTTTTTGCCAATGTTACTATAAAGGACAAAGCAAAGTGCAAGGGAATACCATAGGGTAAAAATGTGAAGTGCAAAGTGAGAAATTCTCAATGCCATAAAGGAAGAAGAAAAATAACACAAATCACAGTTCAAGAGCTATTTTGACTTCTCTCTAGCCATTGTGGTACTTGTCTCCTTTTTTTTTTTATAGGTGTATTTCTTCATGATATTAATTTAATTTAATAAAAAATAATGAATGATATCATAAATATAGAATTTTTGGAAGCAAAAAATAGTCTAAGATAAAATTATTATGGATATATTAGTTTGGGGATTTTTACAATTAAAAATTAATTTGAAATAAATCTATTATAAATATATCACTTCACACTTTTTCATGATATCGATCCAACAAATTAAAGAGAAAATCAACGGGCGATATAGATGCACTCCACTCGATTGGGTAAACATATTTTCCATAAACTAATTTCGATTAAAATATAAATAGGGATAATGCCTTAGTCTCTTTTGAGGCAGCATGTGTATGGTCGGTCGCCATCCCATCCCATTCGTAATGATATCACGAGAGCAATAAAAATTGGATCCACTTCTTAATTCGCACTGCCCGACCGAGTCCGAGTAAGATCTTTCAATCGTAAATGTTGCTAGAAGCAATGCATCTCCCCAGTCGTAAAAACCCTCCTCAACCCAAAATTGCACCGTCCGAAAAGGCGCGTGGAAAAGGACCTCTTCAGGTGCCTTTTGGACTTGACTTGCCTTTTTCTATGAATAAAGAAAACAGAAAAGAGAAGAGACGAGAACCGATGAGCTTGCCCCTAGTTGGAAATCACACTCTACTAACTAATTCAATGAAAATATTATGTTTTCTTTTTTCTGCTGGATGGCAATGTTCGATCGCATTTATTATAATATCACGAAGACCCTTGCTGGATGATGATGGCATGTTGTGTTGATTGATTGAATTAATTAAATTAAATTAATTCATTTATTTTGGTCTAGACTTTGATGTCGACAAAATTATCAAAAAAGAAGAAGAAGAAAACATAAAACAAAGCACCCTCAAATTTAAATATTAAAAGCAAACCAAATCTTCCTGGCTCCTACTACCCCCACTAAAGAAAAGAGGAGCACTCCCAAAACCTTTGGTCTTCTCCAAACCCCCATTTCCAGAGTTGGTAGGACCTCACTAGGTCACGGATTGAGGGAGAAAGGTAAACAGAAAAACAAAATAAGTTTTACATGGAAAACGCATCAGATCATTAATGACTTTCTTAATAAACACGTTACGCTATTCGTATCATTATAATATTTATAAGATTAATATTTTCTTATAATTATTTAGGAAGATACGATGATGGGAAAGGGTAAAGAGGAAAAAGTAAAAGACAACACCAAAACGTGTTGACTTATCAATGACCTTTCTAACAAGTGCCAAGGTGATCCACACTATGACGATGTTAGAACCTAAAATGAAAATTCCCAATTATCACTAAAAGTTAAAAAGTTCCATCGCTAAAATGACATTTAGGTAATCAATGATGTTTTTGAATTATTTGGGTAAATGTTTTTATCTAACTATTAGATAATTATGCCATTGTAAATCACATTTTTTTTTATATTAAATGTAATAAATTTACCCAACCATTATTATGAATAGAAGGACAAGAAATGTGTTTAGAGAAATCTGATGCATGGCGATGCATATATTCAAAATAAGTATATATATATACGCTTTACCAATAAATGAATATAATAGAGTTATCCATGGTTATACGTACAACCAAAAAAACAATGCATGTTCAGGAGCATACTATTGGATGATTGTGAAGGGAACACATAATATTCGATGATTCTTATGATTGAAAAATAGTACAGGTGCCATCAGAATAGGATAGTTTGTCATATTTTAATTTTTAATAGGTAATACTCCACGATTCCCAATATTTTGGGAACAAATATTTAAAAGAATTATTTATTGATATGTAGATTCTATTGAAGATTACGACGAGACTTTGCAAGAGTTTAACAAAGTATCGAAACGTATTATGGGATAGCATCTCATGTTCACTTTGTATTTCACAAACATATAAATGTTGAAAGATTAGTGATCATCATCATGAAAAAGACACGTGTAACACGTGACCTCCGCCGATTCTAAGCCTCCGACGTTCTATCACCAATGCACGATGCACTCCACCGCGCGCGCTGTAACGATGCTGCGTTCTCGCCATCCAACGGTCCAAGACCCTTCGTGCCGATCCAACGGCTGCGATGTAATGCCGTATGGGAAGCACAAATACTTGCGGGCGGAATCCCCAACAGCAACAGCGGAAAAGGGCCTTTGCAAGGACAGGTGCCTTTTTGACTGGACCTGCTTTTTTTTCTATTAATAAGGGAACGGAAAAGAGAAGAGAACCCATGGGCAATGTGTCCACCACTAACTAAGTCAATAAAAATATTAGATTCTCTCTTTTTTGCTAATGATAATGGCATGTGTGTTGATTGATTGGGTTAATTAAATTAAATTAATTACTTTGCGGGACATTACATGAAAATGCATTCATCTCTTAGGAATTTCAGAGTAATGAATTTTTTTATTGATTAAATTAGTTTTTTTCCATGTCATAAGTACTTATTGCCTGAGTTAGGAACAGTTATAATAAAGTGCGCGACTCCCATGATTATTCATTCATTTTTCACTATTAATTCAATTGTTTTAGTGAATCAAATAACAATTCTTTTTTTAGTGAATCAAATAAATTTTATGTAATAAAGTTGAGAAATCAAAAGAAAATTCAAAATTCATTAAAAGTTAAAAAGAAAAAGTTCATTCACTACTTTGAAAAACGTAGTTGGTTTAATCGCCATTGGATCATTTTTACTGACTTTTCCTGGGCCCAATCTACAAACGAGTAGAATACTCATGTACATCACGCTCGCGTGGGATGTGTACAAAAGTATGAGAACACGAAAAGTAGCGAGTGAAGAGACATAGAGATGTCAGGTCACGAGGGGTAGAGCATGATTATTTAACATTTTTAATTTTGTCTTAATATAGAAAGTAAGAAATGCATTTAGACATCATCAAAATATTAGGCATTACAGGTTAGACATGTTTCGTCCTATAATTGTTTGTTAAGTCAAAAGATATAAGAATGAATGGTTGCATTTTAAGTGGAATTTATTAAGTTTGATAGTTCTAGTGTCCATGTGCTAAATGAGAATTTGGCTAATCAACCCGGTCTAGATGTCTATCGTTTCTAATCCGATATTTTAGCAAGTAAACTTTTTCAGTGTGGATTCCATCATGAATAGTGAGCATAACTTCGAAGTTGTGATTGAAACACATTGCGATTGCTCTGCTGATCCTTTTAGAGGATCCCCTCAGTTTCATCTTTCAAGCTTCCGTCTTTAACATACAGTGTACTGCCATTGCACCTATCATTTGGCAAGTACCAGGCCGATGACCAGGCGTGGGTTGACACAATGAAATCAGTTGGAGGTGGAGGCACTGTTAGGATCAGCACAATGGACTAGCTTGGTCAATCACAATATGCCGAGCAAATTGTTTATTGGTCATTCATTTCTTCTGCTGTGTCAGAGGTATGCTCCTTTCTTGCAACAGTCAGCTGCCCTTGTTTGTACATGTAAATCCATATCATCTGATACAAGTCAATATGATGTTCATTTAGAATCATTTCAGTCTTGCATCTACCAGATTCCATTTTCTTTTATGGAGATGGACTGTGACTTGCATGAACATTCAAAGATTGAACCAACGAAGCATTTAGTGACACCATAAATACTGAAGTTTGATGGCTGTCATTGGCTTCTTGTTTTTGAGTTAACTCGTGCTTGGAACGTAAAAATGACAATGCTTTCAACTTTTCATAAGCAGTAGTATTTTCCAACTATCACCATACGCCACTTTGGTTTTGAAATGATTGAAGGAAAATGTGTAAAGCTTTTGCTGTGATGAACTGCTTAATCACACAGGCTATTTTTCATTTATCTCTACTAGCCAACTTTATTTCCTTCCATATATAGTTACTGAGAACATATTTTGTGAGGTAACAAATAATTTTCAGGTTGTCTTTTCCAAGCATGCCAAAGCGAAGATATTGGTAGCACATTGGGCACATTTCATAAACAACACTGACGTTTACCTGAAATCTCTCCTGTATTCCAATGTCCTCCGCTCCTCTTCAAAGCACAACAATTGTTCTAGCATACTTGAGATCAAGTACTCCATGGTGCCGGGTTTTAACGTGACTGGAGCTGCAATCAACAATGGGACCAGCGCTAGGAATAAGTAATCTGGTTACACCAGGGTCAACCATGGGAAGTATGCTGTCAGAGCGATGTGAGAGCCCACATTGGACCAAGCAACCTCATCTGGACTTATATATAAATACTACTGCTGGTGTTGGCTTCAGGACGTATGACTAGGACATGGTTTCGCAGCTTCAGGAAATCTTCAATGCTGATAGGGATTCACCAAATGCTGCTCCTGTGGGAGAGTCCGAGAAAGGGCACTGGTTTTCAAGCTGACTAGTGCCTGCACACGTGGCACGGACTGGCTGCAGTTAACCGAAAGGGGCACAACGACAATTGAATGAGTCTTCCAATGCGAAGGGTACGGCCAATAGAGTTGCGCTGCCTCTTGAGACGAGGACATTGGTTGAACTTAATTTCACCAGAATGATTCATTTGTAGATAACCAATGCAATAAAGCATTTCTTTCTACTGTTTAATCTCAAACTGAAACTATTGATATCTCCTTCTCAACGATTACAATAATTAAAAAAGAAAAAGAAAAAGAACCAGCTCCATTGCTTTTGTGTACATTATCTTAGACACAGCATTGCTGAAGCCACACCAGAATCATCAACACGAGATGAAAGCTGGTAGAACTCATTAAGAACTTAAGGTTGACATTAACTGAATATGAAATGCTGGAAGAAAAGCATGAACAGAAAAATCACAGGGAAAAAATATACTCGAGGACACAAAATTTGGTACTAAACAAAAATTTAGGAGATGACACAAATGATCCATAAACTTTGACTAAATGTTAACTTTAATTTAATGTACAATGCCGTCCCTTAATTTTTAATTTGTTTAATGTAGTCCCTGAAAATTCCGTACATGTTTAATCTTGTCCCTAAATCATATGAAAATGTTCAATGACGTCTGAGTTTGAACTGATGGAAGGACGACATTGCATATTTTCATATAGTTTAGGCACTAAATTAAATACATACCAAAATTTGAGAAACTGCATTGAATAAATTAAAAATTAAGAAATGACAATGGACATTAAAGTTAAGTTCATAGAACATTTGAGTCAGGTTCTCAAAATTCGGGGAGGAGCTTGATTTGGTAGGCCTTATGGTCCAGATCTTAGATCTGCTCTGTTCTGTTTCTCTTCTGCCTTCTCAGCGTGCACCGTTCACTTTCAGTGTTCAGCCGTTCGCTTCTCGTTTTGAGAGGGGAGCCGGAAGCGACGGATTCAGGCATAGCTCCGGGGAAATGCCCTTCGAAAACCCTTTTATAGAGCGTTCAAGCAACAGCAAGAGAAGGAAGGCGAAAGAGAGAGATGCATAGCTTGAACGTTTTGGTGAGAGCCAAGCGTTCGCTTCCCAAGCTTGGCGCTTTCCCTCACCGGAGAAGTTTCTCTGCTCAGCCCCATTACGCCAGCTACAACGACGTCCAAGACCAGGTCCTCTGTCTCTCTCTGTCTCTCTCTCTGTCTCTCTCTCTATGAGTTTCAGTGTGTTGTTCGACTGTGTCAAGTCGCTGCGTCTACTTTTGGGATAGCAAAAGGCGGGTTCGTTTAGATTGGGAGCTTATATTTCGATTTCTGTATGTTTTTGGCGTTAGGTTTTGGTGGATGGAAGAGCCAACTCAAGAACTGCGATACTCAACCGGTCATCTGCTCTTAATTCCCTCACCACCTCAATGGTTCGGTTCTTCCTCTCTGTCCAGCTCGACATAATTCCTCACCGACCCCAATCAGAACGAAAAGCCACATCATTTTTCGTGTTTCTTGGTACCCGATTCGGTTATCTTTTCTAGAATAATTAAAGCTTGAAATTTAATGCTGACATTTTCTACAGGTGGCCAGGCTAAAGAGGCTCTATGAATTGTGGAAAGAGAATCCAAACATCGGGTTCGTGCTGATGAAGATATCGCCATTACATGCCCTCGTACAAGAGCTGGTAGTTTCAAAAGGATCCTGGTTTTGTTTTGTCTGGAGTCTATACAGAAGGAGAAATGGACTCACATTTCAGGCATTCCTTTTATTATTGTCAGGGTTCACAATCTTTGAATTAACATCAACTTTTTTTCTGATCTGAAGGGTAGTGGCAAAGCTTTCTGCTCAGGTGGAGATGTCGTTACCCTTTATCATATGCTCGCTGAAGGTCGGTTGGTGGTGAATCCTTTAATTTATTTGGCTTTCTATTCTAAACATTTTTTTCTCCAATAGTTTTTATGTTCTTTTTCTTTGCTATTTATTCAATTAGTTATTAGAAGTAGAGGATTGGTTCAAGGGCAAGAATATCATATAGGTGACAATGTTGGGTGTTAAATATCGACATGTGAAGGTAATTTTTATAACTGGAGATGATGTGCAATGGTGGATTTGTGGCTGTAGAAGAAACATCGGTTTAGGAACTGGTGTGTTTGAGTGGAACTGAATATTGAATCAGGTGGGATATGATAGATAAATTAAGGTGGAAGGTGTGAAATAATGGCCCTCAAGTGCTCTCCAAAGAACATGCAACTTTGCTATCAATCTGCTTTTATTCCCTTGATTATGATCTTTTGGTTCTTTTACTTTTCTTTCCTAATTGTTGTTGTTGTTTTTTTTTTTTTTTTTTTTTTTTTTTTTTTTGGTGCTGGAGGAACCGGCTTGCAGCCGACAGCCGCGCCGTAAACCCAGGTGACACTTAAGCAGGAGGACCCACCACCCTTGAGTTACACTTAATACACCTAGCGCTTCCTCTGGGTTTTGAACCCTTCACCTTTGGGCTGAGGATCAGTAGGGCCTTATCCAGTGGAGCCACCGCGGCCGGTGGTCTTTCCTAATTATTGTTTCTAATCAAATAATCAACATATATGCAGAGAACATTAAGGAATGCAAATTTTTTTTTTTTTGATACTTTATATAAGTTGTTTACCTGCAAGGAACATATTTGGAACCACATAAAAGTACCTCCTTTTAAAGTTTATAAACTTTTAGCTCTTTCGAGATGTAGAATCAGTCTATTGTGTAATGGATATTTCAGGGCTTGGATTTTCCTCTGAATTTCTTTTGGTATGTGTAATGACCTCTTGACACAATATATTATTGGCCAGACATCATAGAATAGGGTATTATTTCTCCTGGCTGGATGAAAAACAAAACTTTCACCCTAGATTCCTATGATTCTGATAAATTATATAGTTGTTACTATAAAAATCTCATCTTTTGGTTTTTGAATTGATGCTTCAAGTTTTGTGAATAAGTGGTTGAAGTATGCTTAAGAGTTAGTTTTCTTGTCATGGATAGACGACTTTAATCTCACGTCTTGTGGTATTATTGGATTTCAGTGATATGGAGATTGTTAATATCCCTGCAAACTACAAACTATGTACACATGCTGATACAGGTTACTCTTGCACTATGGATCACTAAAATTGGCAATCCGAGAAATAATCAGTTCACTATACAATTAGAAAAAATTTAAACGAACTTTTGAAATCTTGGAAATAACTTGGACAGATGATTATGGTAACATTAAATTAAATGTTGCTCTAAACTTTTAATCATGCAACAAAAACTAGCAAAAGAAACTTTCTGTGTTACAAAGTGAGTGATGGTGGATGAATCCTTGGAGCTCTATCACGATCCAAATTATTGAAATTATTGAACCTACTAGTTGGATATAGTGCTTCTTGGCATGTGACCTACTCCATTCTACTTTGGCACCATTTTTTGTAGCATAAGTAGTCTAGGTCACTAAGGAGGACGTACTTTGTCACAGATGAATCTCAAGTAGATGAGGTACCTCCACATTGGTGGCATGATCAGTAAAACTATCTTTGTTAATGATCTGCATGACCACGATCTTTATGTATAAGGTGATTCATGGTGAGATGAGAGGAGAAAGTAAGTCCTTGTGATTCTTGAAATGATTCTTCTGGGAGCAAAAGTAAGTCCTTTTGATGTTTAGCCCTTGTCTACTTATTACTTTATGCTTACTTAAGAAGGAAGAACAATTAAAATCATTTAGCTTTTCCCTCTTTGTTCTCGAGTCAAATGTAAAGTGAGTGACATTTTCTGCAATTGGTCTGTAGTAGGATGAATTCCTTTATTTTTGGAGTCGATTAATAACTAGAATCCTAGATGAGAATTGCAAGGCACCATATTTGGGGGTTGAGGGAGGCGGGTGTTACCTTTAAAGTCATCATATAGGCACAGTTTCTTCCGTGTCAAGCAGGATTCCATTTCTAAAATTAATTGCATGATGTACTCCAAGTTACTTTCATTATTTATTATTTGGCATTTAATATACTATCAAAGTGTTTGTTTACTTGACATCAACTTGTCGACCCATTTTCATAGTAAAAACTGCAACCAATAACCATTTAGTAGGTGTAATATTCAATTTCCGGGATTTAAGTTTTGGTCAATCAAAGTTGTTTGAATGTCTCCGCACTCGTGTTAGTTTTTCAACTTATGAGTCAAGTCACTTTTTATTTACTTCACTCTTGGGTAGCTGGCTATCTTGGACGGTGTCACTATGGCAAGCGGAGCTGGGATTTCTCTCCTTGAATGTTTTGATTAGCAACTCATAAAACTGTATGTGACTTTTCCTAAATACTGATATAGATGTTAATTGCTTTCATATATGTGCTCATTGGGGTGGTGTTTATTCAACTTCCTTTGCCAACTTATTTCTTATATAATTGTAAAGTGAGGCTCAATGCCATTGGCTGTCATTATACTTGAATTTGCTTCTGAGCTGGAACATAGATTTTTGGCGAAACTGGTGAGCTAAATTGTCGTGGGATTGGTATTAATACAGATTTTATATATGGGATAATGGTGTGGGAGGTCCTAGAACCTTTCCAACTTGCATTGTCGTCCCTCAAGTTTTCCTTTTTTATGGTGCAATCAAGTCCTTGAACTATATATTTGTTTGTTCAAGTTAGTCCTTCCATCAAATGGTTAGACTGGAATGTTGATATGCCCATCCACATCAATGCCACATCATCATTCTTCTTCGGCAAATTACTGAGGTGGAATTAAAAAAAAATAAAGCAAAGCCTAGAGGGAGACGAGAGGATGGGGAAGGTCAGGGTAAGGGCGACTTGGGGAGAGAAAGCAGGGGGGGTGTTGGGGGAGAGTGGCCTGCCGGTGGAGGCGGTGTTGCCCAGCCATAGCCAGGGTCATGGTGACTGGGCACTTGCTGCCATCGCCTTTAATGCTACATGCAACAGAGAGACATAGGGAGACTTTAAGAGAGCGTTGACGTTGTGTTTGCACAACACAAAATCTTCTAGAAAAGAGGTATCAAACAACTGGGTCAACAAAAATGAAATAGCAAAATTCTTGAAACAGGAAGCCAGAACCAACTGTAACACTTATAACACGCCCAGTCAACACGTGATATATTATTCCTTCAAATTATTACTCATCTAAGAAAGTGTTGTGTCCATCTAACAGAAGCATTCTATCAACGGGGCGACTGGCGTCCAACGGCGTCCGGTGGCGGCGTCGAGGGCGAGCAACATCCGATGGTGGCGTCGAGGGCGAGCAGTGTCGACAACAGGCAGAGGCAGAGGACGGGAGAGACTGAGAGAACCGTGAAAGCGTGAAATGAACTTAAGGTTTGATTCGGGGCTTTTTTGTTTTGGGGCTTTGGAGCCCTAACCAGAATCGGTCCCTCCGGAAAGTAGGAACCGGAACCGATCCCTTTAGCATCGAAAACCAAACCGAACCGGAAACCGATCCTTTTAGAACTGAAAACCAGAACCGGTTCTCTGGTTCTCGGTTTTACTCGGGAATCGCGTGTCACGCCCCGATCCTCGGGCACGCACACATCCTTCTCACTTGGTCGATTTTATAATGCGATATCCCAGGACTAGTATCGCCGACCCTTTCATTTATTAAGTACATGCGGAAGCAGTTATAATCCCCAGACAATAAAACAATGAGATAGAAAAGTAGGGCCATATTTTTCATATTGAAACTTATAACCAAACTTTTATACAAAACACAAATTAGAGAACTTCATAACTATTCACATCAAAATGGAGATCTCAAAAGAAGATAGGATCTCAATCCATCCAGGCCGTACTCAAGGCCCCTCTCAGGATTATCTTCTTCTTCCAAAATTCTTCTCCTCAAGTTCTCCTTCTCAGATTCCTCCTCAGCTCCTCAACGGAGTCCTGAAATGTTTTCCCCAAACTGGGATGAGACTACGTCTCAGCGAGTTCTACCCCACTAAGCCCGATTAGTAAACCATTATATTATAGGCTGCCTAAACACGCACAGAGCAGAGGACGTACCTTGGCATCAGTCTCAACCTGCAATTCAAGGTTATATACAGATACTTCAAACATTTCAATGCACAATCAATCAAATCATAGATCGAAGCATCGATCAAATCGACTAGTATGCCAACGAGACAACTCACGGTCATTTCCAATCAGTCAATCAATTCACGACATCAAATCAAAGCAATAATCAATCGACCTAGTCGATTACATGACATCACGACCCACGCTCGGTCGGCATATTCAATACTATCTATGAAGTCCTATCAAATCAGGACTGCTCACCCAAAGCTGATAAATAGATAGCATAGCTCACCCAAAGCTGATAATAAGGTATACTGCTCACCCAAAGCTGGTATATCGCCCGAAGGTCGATATAGTATACCGGTATACTACTCACCCAAAGCTGACATATCGCCCGAAGGCCGATATAGTATACCATATGCTCACCCAAAACTGATAATATATTGCTATTAAGTTCTAACTGATAGAACCAATCACCGAGCCACATGCATTCTCCAAGGCGACATACTTCGTCACCGAGCCATGTGTATTCTCCGAGGTGACATATCTAATCATCAAGCCCCGTGCATTCTCCAAGGCGACGTACTAATCATCGAGCCACGTGCATTCTCCGAAGCGATATACCAAATCACCGAGCCACGTGCATTCTCCGAGATGATGTACTATTCACCGAGCCACGTGCCTTTCATGATGATTCATTCCATTTCTAAAGTAATTATCCACAACCTTAATTCGTACTCAATTTACCCAAATAATCAATTTAGGAACATATCCTAAAAATCCACAATTAAATCAATTTGGCACAATTCAAAGCTCAAATAAATAAACGGGCTGCGCCACGACGATCAGCACAAGATTTCGGTCGTCGGCCACCTCAGTCTTGATTTCTGAAAAATAAATAAATAAATAATTAATTTCGAAAATTAATAATTAATTACAATAAATCCGATTTAGCCCAAAATAAAGCCCAATTAAATAAACGGGCTGCACCACGATCATCAGCATAAAAATTCGGTCATGGGCCATCCGAGTTAAATTTCCGGTAAATAATTAATTAATTAATTAATTTCGAGAATTAATAATTAATTATAATAAATCCAATTTAGCTCAAATTGGTGCTCAGTTAAATAAACAGACTTCACCACGGTCATCAGCATAATATTCCAGTCTCGGGCCATCCCAGTTGAATTTTCGGAAAATAATTAATTAATTAATTTAATTCCGAAAATTAATATTTAAATACCAAAAATTCCACTTAGGCTCGAAAAGCCTAATTGAAGTCCACTAAGGATCGGGAAAAATCCCGAGGCACTTCCAATAATTAGTAGACCACGTCTACTTACTAATTGTGCAATCAATTTATCTAAATCGCATCACAATTGACTAATAATTGCTAATTTATTCTAATCTAACAACATAAACATAATTAATTAAAACTAAACCAACCTTAAGCATAATTAGCCAACTAATCCGAGATTAGTGAGATTACTCACCAAATAGCGCGCAAATCGGATCAATCCGACGGGGCCGACGCGAGGAACGATTCTTCCCAAAGCACAGCTCGGGTTTGGGGCCCGGAAACGGCCCAAAACGGCCCACGAACCGGCTGGATACCCACTTCGTGGGTTGCGGTTCAAGGCTTGCCGGAGCTAATCCGGCGGCTAGGGCGGCGAGGGGAGGTCGGCGGAGGACGAGGGGGACGCCGGGGAGGTCCGACGGGGCTGGACGGCGGCCGGAGCTGGCCGGACGGGGCGGAACGGGGGCTGGGTCGCGCCGGGGAGGCGCTGCAGCGAACGACGGACGCGGGGCGTGCGTGGACGGCGGGACGGCGGCGAGCGGCGGGCGCGCGGGCGGTCTGGCTCCGGTGCGGCGGCGACGGGTGGCTGGCTGCTGTCTTCGTGCGCCTGCAGCTTCCGCTCGAGCTTCTGCTTTCTGGTTCGGTTCGTTCGAAAAAGAAAGAAGGAGAAGAAGAGAGAGAGAGAGAGAGAGAGAATAAGCTTTTGACTAGTCAAAGAGGGAAAAGAAAGAGAGAGTAGGCGTGGGGAAGGGGCGTCCGCACAAAGGGGGAGGGGAGAGGAGAGAGAAAAGAGAGAAGAGAGAGAGAAAGAAAAAAGGAAAAGAAAATAATATTTTAAATAAGAAAATACCATTTTCTTATTACCTCTATTATTTTCTTTTTCTCATTCCCTTTTTAATTCCTTTCGATCTTCAATTTTTCCTCCGATAATTTCTTTATTGAAATTTCGGACTCGTTAACAATTTGACAGACGATAAGACATGATCCTAAAAATAAGAATTATGATGCGCTTAAAATTCGATTCCCGAAATCAAGTTCAATTTCGTGGTTAAAAATCGATCAGACGTGATTTTAGTCCAATCCAACTAATTAGGTAGCTTTTAGGGATTTTACTGCAGATACATCCCTTAATGGCTTCACCCAATAGGTTAGTTAACTCGTGAGTGATCAGCTCAGAGAAAAATGACCGTAAACACGTTGACGAAATGCCAATTTCACTTTATCGAAACGGGGTCGAATTTCAGGATGTCACATCGCGCTCATTCTTATAAGATACCTATAGAAAAGAAAAGAAAAGAAAAGAAATGGACGAAAATAATCTTTTAAGATTTTCAACTAGAGATGATTATCGACATTCGAACACGATACTTTGCCGAAAGAAAATTCGGAACTATTATAGCAAACCTCACCTTCTAAATTTTCTTAACCGGATAAAATATTTTTTCTGGTTTAGTTTGCAAAAGGGTAAATACCTGTTCCTTGAAAAGGAAATATTAACCCTTTTTTTTCCTATAAAAAAAATTCCTTTTTTATTTTCACCTTTTCCTTTTTGGCCCCATATAAAATGGAGAGCTGCGGCGAATTCACGTTTCCATGGGGGAGTGCCTGGTTTCCGTTGCGTGACACCATGGGAACGCCGATCAAGAAAGCTATAAATTCACGCCAACTTTCAACCCTCATGGCCGAATCTCCTGGCCCACCGCCGCCGCGATCCCGACGGCTGCAGTCGCCGGAGTATCACTTGTCAACTGCCAAGTCTAAGTAGATCAATATAGAGGCAGTAGTATTACTTGTCAACTGCCTGGTGGAAAATTTGTTCTTTCGGTCGCTGCCTGGTGGCATTTGCCAGCTATAATTATTTGCCATTTGCTGAAGTTTTGATAAATTGACCTCTTCTTCCCTTTTGTTTTAGGTTGGAGATCATTTCAATTGGCGGTATGCATTTTGGGGTGAGGCTGTGTTGATGTTTCCATTTGCTGTTTTGGGATTTGTAATGAAGCCTCTACAGCTAAAAGGTGCATTTCCATCTAGAGTGCGGCAAGATTCTATCTGGTCTTTGCCTATAAAGAAGAAGAAGATATCTATTTTTTAGACTCACAGATTAGCATATCACCGCAGGTTTTGCTCCCGTTGATTCAAAAAAGTCAGTGGCATCCATTGAAACAGCTGCTATTGTGACTGAAGGTAATTATTCTTCTAATATTGTGTGCTAGAATTTCCAGATAGAATTCCACTTTCTTTTGTCTTATCTTAGAATTTTTAATTTGTTATTTCATGTACTTTGGCAAAAACTTTCAGTAAGACTTTTTTCTTATTATAGTCCATAAGAAGCAACCAAAGCCATTGATGCAACAGTACAATACTTGCTCACAAGCTTTAAGAATGGAAGAGTTTAATTTGCATTTTGTTAGGGCCACCAAAATATTGCACATTTTTTTTTTTTTTTTTTTTGGCTTTTGCTTGGTTTAAGATTTCTTTTGGCAAGTGGATGTAATACAGCACAGAAAAGAAAGTACGCCAACTCAGTGACACCATGTATTGAATCTTCGTGATCGGTCAACGATACTTGAATAGTCTTGTAGCTTTTCTGGTACGATATGCAAACAAAGGATAAATTCATTATTCTGGTGGATTGATGTCTTATTGTGGTCACGTTGCTCCATTTCATGACCTGTCTCATCATTAATATTTGCATGATTGATAATTTTAAATCTGCAATTGACAACCGGATAATCTTTGATTTTTCTCCTTTGTTTGGATTGCTATAATAGGAAAAATTCTTTGGTTCAGTTAATAAATTTAAGGGTGTTATAACCTCTTATCTCGTCCGAGTCTGCAACATGATTTGTTGGAATCTGCTGAAAAAAAGGAATTAAAGTTCCTACTTCTAATGTAGGCAACCACTTCCCTGGCAGTAGTTTGTATAATATCTACTTTCTTCTAGTTTGTAAATGTTTCCTATTTTCTCGAGCAGATGCATCAAGTATTAATCCCTCTAAACTGGTTGGAAATTAAGGTACTGGCAGTGAAGCTTATCATGAGCCATCCAAGTAAGTGGTTCTCTGATGGAAAGATAAATGTAGATATATAGGTGTATTAACTTATCTACTATTTGTGCATGTATGTCTATTAAATATGTTAATCATCAATGAAATGGCATCTCCAGCAATGAATATTTTGAAGCAACAAGGCTGGAAAACTGAAAGAGTTTCATAAATGCTGATCAGTTGGGTATATAATATTCTCAGGAAAAAGAGTTCGCAGTGGGTAGGGCACACCCATTATGAATTCGCGTTTGCTTCATGAAGTGGAAAAGTTGTCGATTGAGAAAGGAACTAGGAGAAATTTAATTGAGCTTTGATTATAGAATTATAGCAATTCAGGGTTCTCGATAATCATAGATGGAAATTGTTCATAAGTTGATGTACAGTAAGTTGGGACTCTTGAGCTAGGATCATTGATCGTTTTAACAACGTTCTGCTTCTACAGTAACTTGATCAAGTAGTTAGATCGAAAGCCTCTATTCTATGTGATAATAGACTTGATTGTACCGTTGGTAGAAAAGTGCTGGAGTCTAGAGTTAGTGCCTGAAAGAGCCAGCCTTGTAAAGCATCTTTGCAATTATTAATTAGTAAAAAAGCTGGCTGTAATGATGTTCCGTTTTCTTTGAGGCTTGCAATAATTATTTACACAAAACAATGCCCGGCAGAAAAAGCGAATCCATGGTCCAAAATGGACTTTGATAATTTGTTCTTCCAGAAGGAAGAAAGTTTTTTAGGATGGAATCTTTGATGTGCACCTAATGCATTCTCCACTTACTGTTTTGGATAGAAGCTTTGCCTTTCAAGACATGCAAAAACTGATTCCAAATGGAGTATAATTGGCAATTCCATTAGTTGAAGCATTGAGATGACAAGGGCCCACGAGAAAATAGTTCCTGAAACATTTTTAAAATGGTGACCAAGGTTGAAACAGCAAAAGTTTTTGCTGATTCAAGGGCCTGTGACTTACTTGAATAATTTATTCAACTTTTTGCAACTAGAGCCTCATATTTTCTATTCACTGGCAGAAGATTGATGCATATGAGCATGAATGTGTAGAGACAGATAGAAAGAGAATGGAGGGAAGAGGGTGGAGGAGGGGAAGGAATTATATTTGTATCTCAGTGCCTTCTTTTTATGAGCTTATTTATTTCTTTGCAGGAGATCAGGCTGTAGAATTAGTCCTAGTGTACGCAATTCGATAACTGGGTGGGTTGGCAGGTGCATCCGACCCACTCCTGAAGAGCTGAAGAATTTTGGTACTCCGGACTTCACTATATACAATGCTGGCCAGTTCCCGTGTAATCGTTACACCCATTACATGACATCCTCTACTAGCATAGATCTTAACCTTGCTAGGAGGGAAATGGTCATCCTCGGCACTCAATACGCCGGGGAGATGAAGAAGGGTCTGTTCAGTGTAATGCACTATCTCATGCCTAAGCGTCAAATCCTCTCCCTACATTCTGGATGCAATATGGGGAAGGACGGAGATGTTGCCCTCTTCTTTGGATTGTCAGGTATAGTATCCATCGGAGATTGGAAATGGCGCCGAGTCGGTTGTGACATATGATATGTGCCCTCTCTCTCTGTCTCTGTCTCTGTCTCTCTCTATAAAGTCCTTATCCTCTGCACAACTTAGAGATTGCAGTGCCTTGATCGTTGCTGATGAAATTCTTTTGAATTTAGGTACTGGCAAGACTACCCTGTCAACTGATCACAATAGGTACTTGATTGGCGATGACGAGCATTGCTGGAGTGAGAACGGTGTGTCCAATATTGAAGGGGGTTGCTATGCCAAATGTATTGATTTGTCGAGGGAGAAGGAGCCTGATATCTGGAATGCCATCAAGTTTGGAACTGGTAATTTCTGAACGCGCCTTTTTGAATT
Organism: Eucalyptus virginea; assembly: GCA_014182375.1. Classification (NCBI taxonomy): domain Eukaryota; kingdom Viridiplantae; phylum Streptophyta; class Magnoliopsida; order Myrtales; family Myrtaceae; genus Eucalyptus; species Eucalyptus virginea. The sequence continues at coordinate 11,745,868 of CM024522.1, forward strand.
TGTATACTTGAGTTGAATGAAATTGGATTTTGGTTTACGTATGCCCTCAAGGCATGAAAATGACTCGAGATGTTTGTGGATGACAGTGGTGGAAAACGTGGTGTTTGAAGAGCACACGAGGGAAGTGGATTACTCTGACAAGTCAGTTACAGGTAAACATCTCTGTCGTTGATAATTTCTATTATTTTGGAGTTGTTTTTAAATGACTTCTTTGAATTGTTTTAAATAAGATAAACAACTGCCTATTTCTTGATTTTGTCATGCTGGATACTCTGATTTTTAATATGCTCAAATGTCAAAGTTTATGTTAGCTATGACTTGGTTAGTATATTCCTGAAAGAAAATTGAAGTCAACCCTTTCATTCATTGAGCTAACTGGGTCAGCACAACCCAATGATGTGCGGTTTTGACCTAATCGGTATGGTGTTTAGGCGATAAATATGATAATCGGAGATTTTCAGTAGCTGTATAGAATATGATTTGAAGCAGAAAAATCAAGAATATTACTTTTTGAATAATCTCAGATATCTTCACTGAAAAAATCCAAGAAGCCTTAATTTATTGATCAGAAGACTTTGATGGTCAATTCTGAATGTCCAAGTTCGGCTCGCAACAATATGATGACAGTTTGTTATTACAAGCACAATATTCGCAACATCTGATCTGTTCCTTTGTTTCAGAGAACACACGGGCGGCCTATCCCATTGAGTACATACCAAATGCGAAAATCCCGTGCGTTGGCCCACACCCGAAGAATGTCATTCTCTTGGCATGTGACGCATTTGGAGTGCTCCCTCCTGTGAGTAAGCTGAGCCTGGCACAGACTATGTACCATTTCATAAGCGGCTATACTGCTCTGGTATGTGTCCAACTGTTGAACTTTGGTTCCTTTGTTGTTCCAAATGCTTAATCTGCAGAAGATGGTGTCTGATTACGTGCTAACTGTTGATCTGTTCCACAGGTCGCCGGAACAGAGGAGGGTGTCAAGGAGCCGCGTGCAACGTTCTCAGCTTGCTTTGGCGCTGCATTCATAATGTTGCATCCTACCAAGTATGCTGCTATGCTGGCTGAGAAGATGCAGAAGCATGGCGCGACTGGGTGGCTTGTCAACACTGGATGGTCAGGGGGAAGGTATGACATGTTTGAGCCCCGCCCTGGAGCCGATCTTGTTGCCGCTTTTTTTGACACTGAAACCTTTCACGTCTATCGTACAGCTATGGCTCTGGCAATCGGATCAAGTTGCCATACACCAGGAGGATCATTGACGCCATACATTCAGGTAGCCTCTTGGAAGCTAGTTACAAGAAGACTGAGGTCTTCGGGCTGGAGATCCCGACCGAGGTGGAGGGTGTGCCCTCGGAGATCCTCGATCCTGTGAACACCTGGTCGGACAAGAAGGCCTACAACGACACCCTGTTGAAGCTGGCCGAACTGTTCAAGAACAACTTTGTGACATTCACTGACTACAAGATTGACGAGGACAGCAAGATGACGGAGGAGATCCTCGCGGCCGGTCCGATCTGCTGATCTCGAGGCGATAAGAGATTGAATGTGTGTGGGGTTTGGGTGATAATAATGGAGCAGGAATAGCAGTATGACATTTAATTTTGGTAGTGTTATTAAGTTTGATTTCCTATGTGCCTGTGTCTAAAAGTACCAGGTTTTGGGACTTACCTCCGCTAAGCATCTTTAGAATGGTCATGTTTCACTTGCTCGGTTTTAACATCAAACTTGTTCTCTCTCTCTCCCTCGCTCCGTCCGCAACATCACAGCCCAGGATTGATCTTGTTGCTTTCATGTGACTGGACTTTCACTTTATCCGCCATTTCAAAAGTAATTGAAGGTGAAAAGTTGGAGAGGATCAAGGATTGAGTTTAGCTTGCTGCTTTGTTCTCCCATGGCATATGCGCAAATGTTTACTCAGAGATAAACCCAGAATGGACAGCTGTAAAGTTGGGATAGTTGAGATGACTTTCCATGATATGGTGGATTTAGCTTGCTTAATCAAGTAGAAAATCAAGTGGTGAATTACAAAAAAAACTATGGAAGTAGATTACAAGATAGTTACTCATTTGATGACAACTAACGCCCCTCTCAAGTTGAAGTGTAGATATCCTGGACACTCGACTTGCTGTAGAGACAGGGAAAATCAAGCATGGCGGTCCCTTGGTGAACATGTCCTTGATGGTTTGAGGGTGCATAAGAAGTCCATATGACTCCTCAGGACAGTTTCTTTTGTCAATGAAATGACGGTCAATCTACATGTGCTTTGTTCTGGCAACAAAAACTAGAGTACTCACTACGGCAAGAAATATGCAGCTTACCTTAACCAGATGGAGAGCTACCCGTAGATGCGGTTTCTATCTCGTGGAAGTATGATCTTCATGTACAATATTGGTCCAGAAATAGCAAAGATAGACGAGTCGGTCTACTGGATGATGGCACGTTCTTGGGTCGCCGAGAACGTTATTGCCGTTTGTGTTAGTTCATTTGCTAATTGACAGCATATTAAAACTAAAAGACAGGAACCAATCATGAGGCATGTGGAAGCAATAGATTTGGAATCCCATAGGAGCAACGTTCACATCTGGAAGTTTTTAACGGCAGGCGTGTTGGAGGAAAGAGGAGAAGAATGAAAAGACAGAAGGACCAAAATGAAAGAGGAAAGAGAGGGTGGAGTATAGGGGTGTCAGTGGTCCGGGTTGCTTATGAAAGCCCGACCCGACCCAAAACACTACACGATATGCTTGACCTGACCCTACCCGACCTGAATATCATACAACCCAAGAGAACGGGTCAGATTAAAAAAAAAGAAAAAAGAATGGGTTAGATTGAGTCGGGCCAGTGCCAATTAGTTTCATCCTTGTTATACACATGCAGAGAGAGAGAGAGATCGGGTTGTGGGGGTGTCAAAGCTAGACCCAGCCCCAACCCAACAATACCAACATCTAAAAATCCCTACTCGATGAAGACTATGGCCCAACCCTAAAATACCCTGATTATTGGGCCATGCTCTAGGGTACACTCCGATTCCGAAAAGAGTCACCGTGTCCTATTCGTAGGTTACCGTTGTCCTGAGCGTGGAGAAGGGGCTGTTACCGCAGGCTCTAACCTGGGTGGGCTGGGCTGGGCTGGGCTGGATCAGGTCCTTGGGCCTAATGGGCCGGCCCAAGCATGGCCCATTATCTCTAATAGTGTGATGTTCGGCCACATTAAGAATAAAATACATGTGGCCGAACGGTCGCATTCATCATAAAAAAATGAAAAAAAAATTCAATTTCTACAAAATTCAAACCCCCTCCTCTTATTTTCACGATCATGCACTTCTCCTTACTTCAAAAAAAATAAAAATGGCGATCTCTGTTGAAGGATATTTACAAGCTTGGAATTCACAATTGACTTAAGTTATTGGCGGTGCCCAACCCATTTTCCAGATGACTTGCCAACTCTGAAAGAACTTTCTTGGACAAGGGTCAAATGTTTGGAAGATAGTCAACATTATGGACCTCCTCAATGGCAAGAAGAGGGTTGTTTACTTGGTATGTGCTGTGAAATTATCTTTGAAATCTAGTGGTCAGATGAGTCACTTGAAAAGACAACAAGACAGATATGTCGTTGAAATGGTCAAGCCAAAGAAGAGGCCCGCTACCAGAAAAAAATGTGTTTTTATCAATCTGTTTAGTATTGTGTTTTTAATTATTAGGTTGTAATTTTTCTTATGAGATTGTATTTATCTAAGTTCGATTCTTATGTATATGTATTTTGACAGCCGCAATTTGTATGGTATTATTCGTTTTTTTTTTAATGAGATGAATTCGTTTAAGTCGGAGTCTTATATACTATGCTGCGTATTTCATTCTTGTTCAATTATCGCTACTTGGGACTCCCTATAAACGACCATGAAGTGTAAATAATTTATTTTATTGAAAATTTCTTTTTTAATTATTTAATAAAAAACCTTACCTGGGCAAAACGTGCTCGAGCGTAACGTAACACGGGGCCTAGCACAGCCCATTGGCCTCGGCACAGTCGGGAGCCATTGCTAGTCGTGACTCGTGAGAACAATTTCCTCAGTATATACAGATATTCTAGCAAAAATAATTCCGTTATCGAGATGGTAACTCATAAGCTGATGCAACAAGATTCATCGGTCCCAGAAAAAAACACACCACTCACTAAATTGGGTTCCATCAATATGAAATTAAGGTTCTATCTATTAGCATTTTCATAAAATTGATCGTTTGTAATAGGAAAAATTATTCAAAAAATCTTGAACTTATTGCATTTTTATCAATTAAGTCTTAAACTTTTCAATTTTACCAATTCGATTCTAAATCTTTTCACTTCTTGCTAATTCAATCCATCCGATCAATTTTGATCGGAAATTGCTAATGTGGACAGTCGGCGTTGACGTGGCACATTTTTAAATAATATTTTAATAATATATATTTTTTACTTTCTTTTCTTTTTCTTTTTGGTGTTTCGGATCTAGTGGGCAACCCTTGCTGGCCACGAGTGAGGGCTAGCGAGGGTTGGCCAGTAACCCTTGCCAGCCAGAGAAACCCCCCAAAAAAAGCCAAAAAATTAAAAATTAAAATATTATTAAAAAAGTGCCACGTTAGAGCCAACTATCCACATCAATAATTTCTAATCAAAATTGGTTGGATGGATTGAATTGACAATAAATGAAAATGCTTAGGACTTAATTGGCAAAATTAAAAGATTAATAATTGAATTGGTAAAAGTGCAATAGATTTATAACTTTTTGGATAATTTTCCCCTTAAAATAATTAGCTAATGAAAAAAGTTTTAACTAAGGACAATAATATATATCTAGATATCTTTATGAATGCATAAAATATTTTTTGTCAATTGATTTTTGTAAGCAATACGGTATAAGTGATCATTTTTATTAGAATACTTTTTCTTTTCCAATTTTTTTTTTCACAAAATAGAAGGAGCTTAAAATTATGCCCTCTTTGATGTTTGATTGCCTTCTGGACTATTGGCTAATTATCTATCCCGAGTTCCACAAAAGTTGTCGAAAAATGTTCCTTTGATACTATTGCATTATTTCTCCTGTTTCTTACTCTACTCTCCCAATCTTAGATTTGCCTATCTAGTTATAAATAAGTATTTCGTCTACAATTTCAATAGCATTCACAAAAGCTCTAGTGTCAAATCCTATGATTGTTCAACATGTTTTTGCTAAAAGTTTTGGCATCCCGCATTTGCTAAAGGGTTTGCTCTCACAAATATAAGATCTGAACTTGTTTAACATGTTTTTGTTAGTATTAAAGACATTGAACTTAGGCATACATTACTAAAAGACAAATCCATAGCTACATAAGTGATCCTCCTACCATGTGTTCATCACTGATGATAATGACTTGTCATGTATTCTTTTGTCATCTGATTGGAGAGTGATCTTGTTGCATGCACCTGCGGCTGATAGTGCACTGTTGTACCTGTGTATTGTATGAAGGAGTTGCTTCCAAAGTAGAATGTGGGTTGGCTAACCGTTGGTTCAACTTTTCTGAGAAGTCAATGAGGTCATAATTGTTTCCTCACAAGTGTGAATGAGGCTGGCCATGACCTTCAAGCGTAAAATTTCCTGAATGTGTTGTCTAATCTTAAGTAGAGATGACTTGTTCTATTTGGTTGTGTAATTGTAGTTACTATCATGCAATGTTTATCTACATACCAGAAGTTACTGAATTGTATAGGATTTTAAGAGAATATACTCGAAGAAATGGGTAACTAAAATATTGGAGTTGTTTAGGGCAATAACCAGGAAGTTTACTTTTCTGTATGCAGGTTGCTTGTCATCTTTTGTGTGATTAACATGTTAAATTACGTGGATTGAGGAGTGATAGCTAGTAATGGTGTAAATGGTAGTCAGAGTACTTGCACAAAGGATGGAAAATGCACTTCAGGCAGAGGAATCCAGCAAGTAAAGAATTTTGTTTTGTCTGATTATGCAGAAAAGTCTATTGTTTCGGTATCATGGGACCTTTATATTGGACATTTTGAGACCTGGTACTGGTTGTTATTGCCGATCTAAAGCAGATTGAATGTGAAATTGAGGTTAATGTTTTTTTTTTTCTGAACAAGAACCATAATTTGTATTCCTGTATTGCCATTCTCATCTTTTTCCCAATTTGCTGAAAATATCACAATGATTGACATATCTAGTATTCTATTGGAGGCTTTTGATTTTCTTCTTATTGGGGTTCCTTTTTATGTTTTTAGACTATACAGTTTTGTCTAATGTAAAAACACTTCTGAAGGTCCAACATAATTCTATTAATAAAAGTTTGTTGAATAGTAAAGAAATGTAAGCTGACAATCTCCATTGCATTGCACCGGTCTCCATTTTTATCATCTTCCTAAGTCGAAGCCGAAATTCCATCCTATTCTCCTTTAAAATTTTCTAGGCAATTTTTCTCTTACCATCATTATTGTAATCATAGCTAGTTTTTTCAAGCATTTAGGAATTTATAGTATAGTGTTGATGTCTTATAACCTTATCATAGCACTTTGGTTGCAGGGGGGACTTTGACTTGAATAATTTTCAGGATGGTGTCTTGTCATCTGCATTTATGGTTGGACTTCTTGTTGCATCCCCTGTATTTGCTTCACTAGCAAAGAGGTAATGCCCAATTCAGTCTACAGCTTGGATACCCTATGTGCTTTGCCCAATGTTACTAATTCTATATGAAGAACTTGTCATTCACAGAATGGGGAGAGAACATTGTGGGATTTTCAGAGTGACTAAATCACTTCTAGTTTTAACGGAGCAAGGCTATTAATCCTGAACATGTTCAGCATAGGTCATGATGGAAAACTTGGTCTTTTGATTGGTGTACTCACTTTGGTCATTTATTACCAACATGAGGGGCCCCTGCCTTTAAGCCGTTGAGCAATCTGAAAATCCTTCTTCACTGTGATGAAAAGAGCAAAATAATATTATGGTGAAGCAAATCATAGTCCAACACACATAGCATAATTTGAAATTAAATAGGACTTAATAATGGTAACGCGCTTTGCATGGATAGCGCAAAGCATTGCGTCTTCGAATAATTCCACCAGAAAATGCTCTGCTGCCTGCATAAAGAAAGAAACTGCTCAATTTTTTTTCATAGTGAGTATCAAATGAAACTAGCAGAAGGTGATACCTCCTGAATAGCATACAGAGCTTCCTGTGTCCACTGAGTAATATAATTGCTTATCGTGTTGCTAATTTCTCTTACCTGCAATTACACAACAAAAATTCAGTCAGGAATACCACCTGAAAGAATCAGATGCATGAAGATTTTCTAGTAAGACACATCTAACTCAAAAGCAACTAATTGCATATACTCATAGTCCTAATGAAAGGAGCTTTTGGTATCACAAGGTTACAAGACTTTTGATATCGTTGAATTTCCCGGAGAGCAACCGCTCCAGATCTGGAGCGTCGCTTCCGCCGCAATCTCCTAGGTTGCTGATGCTGCGTTTGTGGCAATAAAGAAAAATGCTGAAGATGCTGAACTTGAAGCAGTAAAGAAAGATATTGAGCTCTGTTTTTCGATAATGGTGAAACAAGAGAGAATAACAGAGAGAGATAGTGTAAGAGAGTTGTAGAGAAGAGCAAGTGAAGAACCAAAAAATGCAGAGACAAGAAGATATATCGAAGATTTGAAGATCAATCAAGAAAAGCTTTGTATTCTTCTGATTTCAATGACAATGTAATACAGAACTTGTACATCATCAATGAGCAGAAAGAATTTCTCATCTCGACTTCTCTCTTTCTATCTTTCTATTGCTTGAACACAACAGAGTACTTAACTGTTGAGAATGCAAAGCTGCAAAAGCTTAAAAAGAAGCAGCAAGAAGAAACTCAGAAACGAAAGGCAACTGGAACAGAGGAAACAGAGGATTGGCGCGAAGAAAAGCTCAACAGAAAGCTCTCTTCTCATTCAGCTTCATCTACTTGCTTCTGTATTCAGTTTTCATCATTAACAATGGAGATTTTCTTTCTCTATCTCTGCATATCTTCTTAACAATCACAAAAGAGCATTACATCTACGCATCCTTTCTTATTGAAGAAGATTCTAACTGACAGAACTAATTTATGTTTTTAACTACTCTTCATGTTCTTCACAGTTCAAAACCAGAAAAGCAAGGGCTCGGAGAGACTTAGGTGTTTGGACCGGGCAACGCCGGCGGCGGCAAGGGGGCGGATCGGAGGGTGAGGTGCGGCGTCTGCATTAGAAGAGAGACCGATCAAAAAGCGAAGCGAAGAACTAGTTGACTAAGTAAATGGAGAGAGAGAGAACCGAGAGGCTGGGGCAACATCGGCGGCGGCAAGGGGGGGCGGATCGGAGGGAGAGGTGCGGCGTCTGCATTGGAAGAGAGACCGATCAAAAAGCGAAGCGAAGAACTAGTTGACTAAGTAAATGGAGAGAGAGAGAGAGAACCGAGAGGCGGGGCAACGCCGGAGGCAAGGGGCGGATCGGAGGGAGAGGTGCGGCGTCTGCATTGGAAGAGAGACTGACCAAAAAGCGAAGCGAAGAACAAGTTGACTAAGTAAATGGAGAGAGAGAGAGAGAACCGAGAGGCTGGGGCAACGCCGGCAGCGGCAAGGGGGGGCGGATCAGAGGGAGAGGTGCGGCGTCTGCATTGGAAGAGAGACCGACCAAAAAGCGAAGCGAAGAACAAGTTGACTAAGTAAATGGAGAGAGAGAGAACCGAGAGGCTGGGGCAACGACGGCGGCGGCAAGGGGGCGGATCGAGCAAGAGGTGCGACGTCTGCATTGGAAAAGAGACCGATCAAAAAGCGAAGAGAAGAACTAGTTGACTAGGTAAATGGAGAGAGAGAGAATCGAGAGGCCGGGGCAACGCTGGCAGCGGCAACGGGGGGCGGATCGGAGGGAGAGGTGTGGCGTTTGCGTTGGAATAGAGACCGATCAAAAATGAAGCGAAGAACTAGTTGACTTAGTAAATGGAGAGAGAGAGAGAACCGAGAGGCTGGGGCAACCCCGGCGGCAGCAAGGGGGCGGATCGGAGGGAGAGGTGCGGTGTTTGCGTTGGAATAGAGACCGATCAAAAATCGAAGCGAAGAAATAGTTGACTTAGTAAATGGAGAGAGAGAGACAACCGAGAGCCTGGGGCAACCCCGGCGGCGGTAAGGGGGGCGAATCGGAGGGAGAGGTGCGGCGTTTGCATTGGAAGAGAGACCGATCAAAAAGCGAAGCGAAGAACTTGTTGAATAAGTAAATGGAGAGAGAGAGAACCGAGAGGCTAGGGCAACGCCGACGGCGGCAAGGGGGGCAGGATCGGAGGGAGAGGTGCGGCGTCTGCATTGGAAGAGAGACCGATCAAAAAGCGAAGCGAAGAACTAATTGACTAAGTAAATGGAGAGAGAGAGACCCGAGAGGCTGGGGCAACGCCGGCGGTGGCAAGGGGGGGCGGATCGGAGGGAGAGGTGCGGCGTCTGTATTGGAAGAGAGACCGATCAAAAAGCGAATCAAAGAACTAGTTGACTAAGTAAATGGAGAGAGAGAGAGAACCGAGAGGCTGGGGCAATGCCGGCGGCGGTTAGGGGGGGCGGATCGGAGGGAGAGGTGCGGCATCTGCATTGGAAGAGAGACCGACCAAAAAGCGAAGCGAAGAACTAGTTGACTAAGTAAATGGAGAGAGAGAGAACCGAGATCTTTGGGGCAACGGCGGCGGCGGCAAGGTGGGGCGGATCGGAGGGAGAGGAGGGGCGTCTGCATTGGAAGAGAGACCGAACAAAAGGCGAAGCGAAGAACTAGTTGACTAAGTAAATGGAGAGAGAGAGAACCGAGAGGTCGGGGCAACGCCGGCGGTGGCAAGGGGGGGCGGATCGGAGGGAGAGGTGCGGCGTCCGCATTGGAAGAGAGACCGATCAAAAAGCGAAGCGAGGAACTAGTTGATTAAGTAAATGGAGAGAGAGAGAGAACCGAGAGGCTGGGGCAATGCCGACGGCGGCAAGGGGGGGTGGATCGGAGAGAGAGGTGCGGCGTCTACATTGGAAGAGAGACCGATCAAAAAGCGAAGCGAAGAACAAGTTGACTAAGTAAATGGAAAGAGAGAGAACCGAGAGGCTGAGGCAACGACGGCGGCGGCAAGGGGGGGCGGATCGAAGGGAGAGGTGCGGCGTCTGCATTGGAAAAGAGACCAATCAAAAAGCGAAGAGAAGAACTAGTTGACTAGGTAAATGGAGAGAGAGAGAACCGAGAGGCTGGGGCAACGCTGGCAGCGGCAACGGGGGGCGGATCGGAGGGAGAGGTGTGGCATTTGCGTTGGAATAGAGACCGATCAAAAAGCGAAGCGAAAAACTAGTTGACTAAGTAAATGGAGAGAGAGAGATCCGAGAGGCTGGGGCAACGCTGGCGGCGGCAAGGGGGGCGGATCGGAGGGAGAGGTGCGGCATTTGCATTGGAAGAGAGACCGATCAAAAAGCGAAGAGAAGAACTAGTTGACTAAGTAAATGGGGAGAGAGAGAACCGAGAGGCTGAGGCAACGCCGGCGGCGGCAAGGGGGGGCGGATCGGAGGGAGTGGTGCGGCGTTTGCGTTGGAAGAGAGACCGATCAAAAAGCGAAGCGAAGAAATAGTTGACTTAGTAAATGGAGAGAGAGAGAGAGAACCGAGAGGCTGGGGCAACGCCGAGGGCGGCAAGGGGGGGCGGATCGGAGGGAGAGGTGCGGCGTTTGCGTTGGAAGAGAGACCGATCAAAAAGCGAAGCGAAGAACTAGTTGACTAAGTAAATGGAGAGAGAGAGAACTGAGAGGCTGGGGCAACGCCGGCGGTGGCAAGGGGGGGGTGGATCGGAGGGAGAGGTACGGCGTCTGCATTGGAAAAGAGACCGATCAAAAAGCGAAGCGAAGAACTAGTTGACTTAGAAAATGGAGAGAGAGAGAGAACCGAGATGCTGGGGCAACGCCGGCGGCGGCAAGGGGGGGCGGATCGGAGGGAGAGGTGCGGCGTCTGCATTGGAAGAGAGACCGATCAAAAAGCGAAGCGAAGAACTAGTTGACTAAGTAAATGGAGAAGAGAGAGAACCGAGAGGCTGGGGCAACGCCGGCGGCGGCAAGGGGGCGGATCGGAGGGAGAGGTGCGGCGTCTGCATTGGAAGAGAGACTGACCAAAAAGCGAAGCGATGAACAAGTTGACTAAGTAAATGAGAGAGAGAACCGAGAGGGCAGTGGTGCGGGCAAAGACGGCGGCGGCAAGTAAATGGGGCGGGGCGGACCGAAGGGAGAGGTGCGGCGTTTGCATTGGAAAAGAGACCGATCAAAAAGCGAAGAGAAGAACTAGTTGACTAAATAATTGGAGAGAGAGAACCGAGAGGCTGAGGCAACGCCGGCGGTGGCAAGGGGGGGCGGATCGGAGAGAGAGGTGCGGCGTCTACATTGGAAGAGAGACCGATCAAAAAGCGAAGCGAAGAACTAGTTGACTAAGTAAATGGGAGAGAGAGAACCGAGAGGTCAAAAGCGAAGAGAAGAACTAGTTGCTAAGTAAATGGGAGAGAGAGCGAGCAACGCCGGCAAGCGCAAGGGGCGGATTGGATGGGGGGAGAGGTGCGGCGTTTGCATTGGAAGAGAGACCGATCAAAAAGCGAAGAGAAGAACTAGTTGACTAAGTAAATGGAGAGAGAGAGAGAACCGAGAGGTCAAAAAGGGACTTAGAAAAACACGAGAGGTGCAAGTGGGGGCGGATCGGATCGGATCGGAGGAGAGAGGTGCGGCGTTGCATTGGAAGAGAGACCGATCAAAAGCGAAGCGAAGAACTAGTTGACTAAGTAAATGGAGAGAGAGAAGAGAGAGAACCGAGAGGCGAGGCAAGCGCAAGGGGGGCGGCAAGGGGGGCGGATCGGGGGAGTGGTGCGGCGTTTGCATTGGAAGAGAGACGCGGCGGCCGATCAAAAAGCGATCAAAAAGCGAAGAATAGTTGACTTAGTAAATGGAGAGAGAGAACCGAGAGAGGACCGATCAAAAAGAGGCAACGCCGAGGGGCGGGGCGGATCGGAGGGAGGTGCGGCGTTTGCGTTGGAAGAGAGACCGATCAAAAGCGAAGCGAAGAACTAGTTGACTAAGTAAATGGAGAGAGAGAGAGAGAAGGAGAGAACCGAGAGGCCGGGAGGCGGCCTCTGGCGGCAAGGGGGGGGCGGATCGGGGGAGTGGTGCGGCGGCAACGCCGGCGACTTAGTGGAGAGAGAGAGAGAGAACCGAGAGGCTGGGGCAACGCCGAGGGCGGCAAGGTGGGGCGGATCGGAGGGAGAGGTGCGGCGTTTGCGTTGGAAGAGAGACCGATCAAAAAAGCTAAGCGAAGAACTAGGCAAGGGGGTGGATCGGAGGGAGAGGTGCGGCGTCGCATTGGAAAAGAGACCGATCAAAAAAGCGAAGCGAAGAACTAGTTGACTTAGAAAATGGAGAGAGAGAGAACCGAGAGCAGAGGGGCAACGCCGGCGGCGGCAAGGGGGGGCGGATCGGAGGGAGACGTGCGGCGTCTGCATTGGAAGAGAGACTGATCAAAAAGCGAAGCGAAGAACTAGTTGACTAAGTAAATGGAGAGAGAGAGAGAACCGAGAGGCGGCGGCAAGCGGCGGGGGGGCGGATCGAGGGAGAGGTGCGGCGTCTGCATTGGAAGAGAGACTGACCAAAAAGCGAAGCAATGAACAAGTTGACTAAGTAAATGGAGAGAGAGAACCGAGAGGCTGGGGCAACGACGGCGGCGGCAAGGGGGGGCGGACCGAAGGGAGAGGTGCGGCGTCTGCATTGGAAAAGAGACCGATCAAAAAGCGAAGAGAAGAACTAGTTGACTAAATAATTGGAGAGAGAGAGAACCGAGAGGCTGAGGCAACGCCGGCGGTGGCAAGGGGGGGCGGATCGGAGAGAGAGGTGCGGCGTCTACATTGGAAGAGAGACCGATCAAAAAGCGAAGCGAAGAACTAGTTGACTAAGTAAATGGAGAGAGAGAGAACCGAGAGGGCGGATTGGAGGGCAAGGTGCGGCGTTTGCATTGGAAGGCGATCAAAAAGCGAAGAGAAGAACTAGTTGACTAAGTAAAAGGGGGGGCGGATTGGAGGGAGAGGTGCGGCGTTTGCATTGGAAGAGAGACCGATCAAAAAGCGAAGAGAAGAACTAGTTGACTAAGTAAATGGGGAGAGAGAGAACCGAGAGGCTGAGGTGCGGCGTTTGCAACGCCGAAGCGGCGGTAAATGGGGAGAGGGGGCGGATCGGATCGGGGAGTGGTGCGGCGTTTGCGTTGGAAGAGAGACCGATCAAAAAGCGAAGCGAAGAACTAGTTGACTTAGTAAATGGAGAGAGAGAGAACCGAGAGGCTGGGGCAACGCCGAGGGCGGCAAGGGGGGGCGGATCGGAGGGAGAGGTGCGGCGTTTGCGTTGGAAGAGAGACCGATCAAAAAGCGAAGCGAAGAACTAGTTGACTAAGTAAATGAAGAGAGAGAGAACCGAGAGGCTGGGGCAACGCTGGCGGTGGCAAGAGGGGGTGGATCGGAGGGAGAGGTGCGGCGTCTGCATTGGAAAGGAGACCGATCAAAAAGCGAGGCGAAGAACTAGTTGACTAAGTAAATGGAGAGAGAGAGAACCGAGAGGTTGGGGCAACGCCGGTGGCGGCAAGGGGGGGCGGATCGGAGGGAGATGTGCGGCGTCTGCATTGGAAGAGAGACCGATCAAAAAGCGAAGAGAAGAACTGGTTGACTAGGTAAATGGAGAGAGAGAGAACCGAGAGGCTGAGGCAACGCCGGCGGCTGCAAGCGGGGTGGATCGGAGGGAGAGGTGCGGCGTTTGCGTTGGAAGAGAGACCGATAAAAAAGCGAAGCGAAGAAATAATTGACTTAGTAAATGGAGAGAGAGAGAGAACCGAGAGGCTGGAGCAACGCCGGCGGCAGCAAGGGGGGTGGATCGGAGGGAGAGGTGCGGCGTCTGCATTGGAAGAGAGACCGATCAAAAATGGAAGCGAAGAACTAGTTGACTAAGTAAATGGAGAGAGAGAGAACCGAGAGGCTGGGGCAACGTCGGCGGCGGCAAGGGGGGCGGATCGGAGGTAGAGGTGCGGCGTCTGCATTGGAAGAGAGACCGATCAAAAAGCGAAGCGAAGAACTAGTTGACTAAGTAAATGGAGAGAGAGAGAACTGAGAGGCTAGGGCAACGCCGACGGCGGCAAGGGAGGCATAACGGAGCGAGAGGTGCGGCGTCTGCATTGGAAGAGAGACCGATCAAAAGCGAAGCGAAGAACTAGTTGACTAAGTATATGGAGAGAGAGAGAGAACCGAGAGGCTGGGGGAACGCCGGTGGCGGCAAGGGGGGGGCGGATCGGAGGGAGAGGTGCGGCGTCTGCATTGAAAGAGAGACCGATCAAAAAGCGAAGCGAAGAACTAGTTGAATAAGTAAAGAGAGAGAGAGAACCGAGAGGCTGGGGTAACGCCGGCGGCGACAAGGGGGGGCGGATCGGAGGGAGAGGTGCGGCGTTTGCATTGGAAGAGAGATCGATCAAAAAGCGAAGCGAAGAACTAGTTGACTAAGTAAATGGAGAGAGAGAGAACCGAGAGGCTGGGGCAACGCCGGCGAAGGCAAGGGGGGCGGATCGGAGGGAGAGGTGCGGCGTTTGCATTGAAAGAGAGACCGATCAAAAAGCGAAGCGAAGAACTAGTTGACTAAGTAAATTGGGAGAGAAAGAACCGAGAGGCTGGGGCCAGGCAGGGGGGATCGGAGGGACAGGTGCGGCGTCTGCATGGAAGAGAGAGACTGATCAAAAAGCGACGCGAAGAACAGTAAGTAAATGTCGATCGAGAGAGAGAGAACCGATCAATATTAGCGTGACCGCGAGCAGCTCGTCACCTGAGGCTCACCATCAGAGGAGCTGAGTCGGAGGTCTGAGACGGGGAGAAAATGAGGAGAGAGGAGCGGGGAGTTGAGTGGGAGTAGCGAGCTCAGAGATGGGGAGAAAATGAAGACCTTGGATTTCGAGAAGACGTTGGGATTCAATTGGCGGGCACTCTCTCTCTCTCTTCCTATTTCCCAACCGCCTGGAGGGAATCTCACGCTTTTTGCATGGTTTATCACAAAATAAAAATTCTACGTTAGCCACCAATTTTCTATGCATTTTTAGACTCATAAGCAAACGCCGATGCACAAACACACGCACACCCTCTCTTTTACAAATAATTTCATTTTAAATCACAATCTATTTACTTTCCTCTAATAAGAAAAAGGAGGAACTGAACAAAATTTTCTTCATCTCTCCTCTTTAGCCTTGCATTTGCTTCTTCTCTGACTTTGCTCTCTCTTGAGATTGAAAGACGAAAGCTTCAGACCTTGTGAGTATGGACAGCAATGACAGAGCATGTTCGGGACCAATTCAATCCCAATTCTTCAGTTTATGAAAAAGAAATGTATTCAAAGATGTTGTTTGACATGATTGGCGCACTACACAACTCAAATCATGTGTTAGTGCCAAAACTTTGCTATCATCAATTTAGTACCAAAACTTGATGGAGGATCACTATAATGCCATTTTTTCTTCCTTAAAATCTGACTATATAATTGTCTCAGGCAAGCTTTTCTTTTATAAAAAAAATGCCAAGCTGGATTTTCTAAAAGCACGGGCAGCTAGAGCCGCTTATGTAATTGCTTTTGAAAAGTTGCTGTATTAATAACCAAAAAAATAAAAAATGAAATTTTGAAATATTTTGGCACCTAAAAAGTACCGTACAATAGTTAGGCACTGATATAGTCTTATCCCAAAAATGATTTTTTGGCAAAAATTTAGATGTCAATAAACAAGATATTTACACACAAAAAAAGAGAATTTATATGAGAGATGGGAGTAGACTTCGTGAGAAAGATCCTAACGAGCATCATCTAATTACGCTCTTTGATTAAGCTCCTGAAATCCTAATCACGTTGGAAAATTCTTAAATGAAAAACTAGATGTCTACATAGCAATAGCATGGTACTTTCCACTTACGAAAATTTTCAAAATAGAACGGAAAAAGCAGTGAAATGAACCAAAGGTCCAAAGTAACATAAAATCGACTATTGTATGTTATAGTCCAAAAAATATAATTTTTATTTATTTATTCCCACGTATATGTTATAAATAGATTTCTATGAGCAATTATTACACGGTATACGTGAATTCGATGTGCATGTGTCGTTACGTCATGTGGGTCCCACGTCATGGGTCATATACTTTTGAGCAATGTTTTTAGTCACAAAAATTAGTATGTCGCACCGCGTGAATATCTGGTAGCTCGTTTCAAAATAGGAGGAGAAAGACGAAGATTGCCGTTTCAGAACGGCCGTCTCCAAAAACTCTCTCCTTTCCAACGTGGACGACGACACAACAGCGAACCTTCGCGGTCGGGGCACGTAAGCTTACTTTGCCATTTCAATTGGACGAAGCCTTATAAGGCAAGATACCGCGTTCGTCAACCGCCATGGCTAGTCGGTTTCTTCCTCTCTCCAGAAGAAGAAAATTCTTGGGTGCTCCCTCAACCGCACGTCTCACGTCCCGGTCTCTCTCTCTCTATATAAATCCACCTCTCCTCCCTCGCCTCTCTCACCTTCGTCTTCTCCCGCTCCGAAACGCTTGCAAGAGAAGAGAGGAGAGAGAGAGAGAGATGAGCACTTACTACAACCAGAATCATCTGCCGGTCGGCGCCCCTCCCCCGCAAGGTAACCTTGTTCTCTTGGATTCGCCATGCTTTTCCGCTATTTCTCAAATTCATCATCTGCAGTCTCCTGGGAATGTGTAGTATGTTCGTTTCTGATTTTTGCGGGTCTTTCTTGGTATCGTAAAACAAAACATCTTACTTGCAGGGTACCCGAAAGTCGAAGGCTATCCTCCTCCAGGGTATCCGGTGCAGGGTTACGCGCCACAGGGGTATCCTCCACAGGGATATCCTCCGCAGCAAGGATATGGCCAGCCGGCCCAGCCCTACTACGAGGAGCAGCGCCGCCGGAAGGACACCGGCTTTCTTGAAGGATGGTAATGCACGCGACTAAATTTGCTTGTCAAAAAGTATAATATAATCAAATCAAGTGTGAATCTTCTAGTTTCTTGTTCAAATCTACTTTGTATTTGAGCCAGTCGGTTTCCCGCAGCTTGTTGTTATGGGCGTGCATATTTTCCTTGCTCGGCTCCTGAACTCATGAACGCGCGTGTTCCATCTCGGCTTTTTTGCAGCTTAGCGGCACTTTGCTGTTGCTGTCTGCTGGATGCGGTTTTCTGAGGTGGGCTCGAGGCAACGGCGCGGATTTAGGGAAAAGATCGTTCTGGTTTCCATCTCTGCCGGTTGGACGGCGGAGTTAGTGTCGGGAACTATCAGGATGATTTGGCTGTGATGTCTTTAGTTATTGAACGATCTCTGTTGAATCGTTGATGTATATATCTGGAGACTATTGTTACTTTTCTTATTCACGGATTATGAGACATGTGCCTTTTCTGAGCTCGTTTGATTTATATATACCCCTTTCTAATGGCTAATTTTCTAACAATAAGGTTAACTTACACTTTAAACCATTGCTCGCTAGCGCAGTATATATGCCGATTAAGTCCTTTTCACCCTCGCAACAAGACTTTCTCCTTCCGATGGGAATTTCTTTGAAGCCCCTAGCAGCACACCCCCACTTCAAAAAAAAAAAAGAAAAAGAAAAGAAAACCTTCTTTTCTTGTTTCGCTTTGTCAGCCTTGCGTCTACGTGATGAGAAATCGATTATTTTGCAAAAACCATGACTCAGCAATCCTAGAATTTTTTACCGATTTTTTCCTCACGTTTTCGCGCTCTCCCACGGTTGCGTCGCTTTCCCCTCGTTCCCTCGAATGGCAGGGTCAAGAACGAGAATTAGGGCTGGGTTGGTTGAGTGTTCTAGCCAATTTGATGGGGCTGGTTTCTGGTACGAGGATATAATGAACAAACTGAGGGCTAGAGATAGTCTGGTTTCTGGGCTTTCAAGGGTCTTTGTAATGCAAGTTGGACTTAACATATAGACTTAATAAAAGTGCATGGGCCAGGGGCTTGGCTTGGACGAATTGGATCGAGCCCAGTGCATATAATTAACATCCTTTCCAATCATTTGATGGAATTTAAGCCCTTATGTTTTTTTTTTTTTTTTTTTGTATTTAGAATTTTGGTTTTATTTATTAGTATTTTTAAAGGAAAAAACCACCAAAACTCCCAAATTACATCCACCGTAACACAAGTGCTCAAAACTTTTTTCTATAACACAAAAAAAGAATCTCAAACTTGTACTTGTGTGACACATTTACCTCCATTAAGGTTCTATCAATGAGCACCATAAAAAAAAAAAAAAAAAATACTAACATCACCCACGTGATTAAAATGAAATAAAACGATGTTTTGGCTAAATAATTATCTAATGGAACCTTAACAAAGAGTAAATATGTCATATAGGTACAAAATTAGGGTTTAGGTAAATGTATTACAATGAGACGGCATGTGATTTTTGATGTCATAGAAAATTACAGGGTAAATATATTACAACATGCATAGTTTAGGGCTTTTGTGGCTTTTTCACCGTTTTTAATAAAAAAAATACCTAAATTGCTAATTTTGCTTACATTTTTGGCTAAAAATTAAAAGTCAACATCTCTATGTTATTTAGAGTAAGAAAATTATGTTTGGTTGTCTCAATTTCTAGACGGAATAATACTAAATAGGATATGATATGAAATTTAGGAAATTTGATATATCATATCCACCGTTTGGTAAATTACAATAACAACAAAACCATATATATTTACATCCTATGATATCCATTACTTGGTATAAACAGCATATTAATATAAAAAATCTAAAAAATGAATAAATAAAGACGGTAAAAATCTCTCATGACACTCTTGCCAACTTCATTTTTATTTGCTTATTTTTAATTATTTTCCATCTCTTTTTATTTCTTTTTTTTTTCCCTTACATCATTTTCTCATAAAATTTTGTTAAATAGTAAACAATACAAATATACCTAAAATACTAAAATATGTAATAAATATATATAATTATAAGATAGAAAGAATGAAATGTAAATAAAAACATGGATAAAAATTATTTTTATTTTATTTTATTTTTATATTAGAATTCAATTGTTGTTTATATTCAAATATTATTTTAATTTTATTAATTTAAGAAGTTTTTTATTCAAGAAAACTAATTTTTATAAAATCTTATTACCTTTATAATTTATCCCACCTCCTTTATGGGATAATTTTATCTAGATTATATCTTTTTTATATCCGATTTTATTCAGTTTTAAGTAAACATCAAACATAGGATACGATAAATTTTATCATATTATGAATTCTATCTCGACTACCAAACATCAACAAATCCAGTTATCTCCTTCCAAGTGAGTGAAGATACTGCCTTAACGGTGGTCTTGTTCATTGCCTAAAGTAAATCTTCTCTTACAACAAGAAAAGCAACCAGGAAATTTTCTCTTGCTGCAATCTCTCTTCGTTTTCTTTCTTTGACGAGATTCTTCATGCTTCAATTTTTGACGTATTATTTCCCAAGATTTCTCCGATAGACCACCAATCACTCTACCTTAATAAATTTCATATTCATCTCTAATTTCTAAAAGCGGAGGAATTAATTAAAGAATAAGAATGCTTGATATTGTTTATTTAAATGTCAAATTTTATGTTATCAATGAATTTGATCCCAATTTTCATGGGATGGACGACAAGACTGAGGGTCAACATTAAGGTGTCAACATGTTGTAACATCACTCAAAATTCACATAAGCTCACATAAACAGTCCTTGGAGGAGCGATCATCAGGTCGCTCAATAACCTTGACCATCATCTTGGATTGAGTCATGCATGCATGTCTATATCCATAAGAAGCGACCTTTGCCTTAATCTATTATCTATCAATTATATCTTCACCTTTGGACACATCTTTTTCCATCTCGAAATACTGGCAAAAAAAGAAAGAAAGAAAAAGCCACATAACCTGTAACTACCCACGCCACATTGAAAGAAAAAAAAGTGTATCATATAAGGCCTTTGCCCTCAACTTGAACTCGATGATGAGAGCTATATGATTCACGTGGTGCTAGTGCCTGTAAAAATGGTTACATAACTGGCAACACATGGAACAGGTCATGGTATATAAGTGCCAAGGTTATCCGCTGTCTTGCTTTTGCCGGGAAACTCTTTAAAGGTTTTCCACTACCAAAAGTTTAAAGAGCTATCGAGGTGTGTATCTTACTAGGAGATTAAACTACAAATCTTTTTAAGGTCGTTCTTAACTATATGTATTTGAGTTGCATGAAACCCTCGACAAGATTGAAAAGTGAGTTGAATTGAAACCAGAGCGCTTTAATGAGGGGAAAAGTATTAAAAAAGTCTTAAATTTTTTGTATTTATGCCAATTTAGTCATAAACTATTTTTTTTACCAATTTAGTTGTAAACCTTTTTACTTAGTGCCAATTCAATCTTTTATGGCTAATTTTGGCCAGATTTTACTGACTGGGCATCGGCTGGCTAATGTGGTATGATCGGTAGTGACATTGATAAATTTTAATAATATTACAAAATTTTTGAAATTTTTATTTTCTTTTTATTTTCCTTTTTTTCTTTTTTCCTTCTCCTCCTCCTTCCTCCAACCGGTCGCCGACCTTCCTCCAATTGGTTGTCGGACTTTGACAACCAACTAGAGGCGATGGCCGATGAGGGTAGCCTCGTACTAGTTGACAAGGCTCGCCAGCCATTGGCGAGGCTTAAGCCCTCACTAGTAGTTGTGAGGGTGGCCTCGCGACGGCCGGGCGAGGGTCCAGCCTTGCCGGATCTAGCAAGATCGAGCCTTGCCCATGGCCAGCAAGGCTTGACCCTTGCTAGCCCGGCGCAAGGCTAGCTCAAGGCCGCCCGGGCCGCGAGGGCGGCCTCACGCTAGGCCGGCAAGGCTCACTCTCGCCGGATTTAGCTAGGGTCAAGCCTCGCCGGCCATGGGCGAGGCTCGACCTCTCTACCGTTGCCTTTGGCCGGTCACCAAGGTCCGGCAACCAACTGGAGAAAGGAGAAGGAGAAGGAAAAAAGAAAAAGAAAAAGAAAATAAGATAATTTTAAAATATTAAAATATTATTAAAAGTTATTTACATCAGCGCCAATTGTGTTACGTCAACCAACCGGTGCCCAGTCAGCAAAAATAGCCAAAATTAGTTGGAAATGACTAAATTGGCGTTGAAAAAAAGGTTTAGGACTTTTTTTTAACACTTTTCCTCTTTAATGAGAACATCTTCTCCATGAACAAGCTTAAATTGGACTAGTTTCCATACAAATATAGCAATCTTTAATGAGTATGTGCATTTCAAGGAGGCTTCCACTATGGTCCTTGGGCTAATTAAGTGAAGACACCCACATGTCTAATCAAATAAAAAAGAATATTGAATATTGATAGATAGGATAAAGGCATCACAAATGGCACAACTTTTGTGTAATACTCACTAAAATGTTATAATTTTTTTCGACCTTTCAAGTATCATAACTTCAAAAAAAAAAAAAAAACTTTCACTTGAGTATCGTAATTTTCAATTGATTACATGAAATACCATAACTTATTAAAAGCATGCACTTATAAGTGCTGGAAATTTGACATACATAGCACTTGTTGTGAACATTATAAAAAAGTTTCGACGCTTAAGTAATCAATTGAAAAGTGAAACACTCAAGTAATCGGGAAAAATAGCTATGGCAATCAAGTAACAAAAACAAAAGGTTACATCATTGAAATGAGCAATATATAAAAATTATGATGCTTGTAGTGTTTTTTTCCCTCGATAGTTTGTAGATTATAGTACAAGCAAACTTTGTTTAGTCACATCCAATTAAGGACCTTTGGCTCTTGCTACCTGAAAAATGAAAATGAATACAATGAGATTAGATTAGATTTTCTGAATTGGAAGTTTAACCTTAAAGATATTTCTTTGGTGATGGGAAGAAGCCTCTTGCTACCTGAAAAATGAAGATGAATACAATCAGATTAGTCTAGATTTTTCGAATTGGAAGTTTAACCTTAAAGATATTTCTTTGGTAATGGGAAGAAGCTTCTTGTGCACTTTTATGTTCTAATTTGCATTTATTATGTTAGGACTAACAACACGAATTAGAGAGAGGTGAATAAGTTGTTTTAAAAATTTTGACAATTTTTTTCCGAAATTAGCAAATGCTAAGTAAAGATTAGATCAATTTCACATTTTAAAGATTATAAGCAAATTGTGTGCTTATGCAGGTAAATGAAGGAGAAACAATAACACAATAATATATAGTGGTTCGACTTTATCTCCAAGTCTATGTGCACTTTCATCACTAACAGCACAAGTCAGGCTAAAGAGCACTAGTAATTTGCTAAACCAATTACACTCAGCACACACGCATTTTCTTTCAGATAATATAGCACACAATCAAGAATTAGGTGTTGCTATCAATTGGCACACTTGCTTTTTTTACACGAGTATAGGGAAAACTTCTAGGACACTTTTAGCTGAACATAATGAGATACGACTCTCAATACTTGATCTCGTGGCCCTGGAGTTGTCGGAGCATCTCTTCAAGCTTAAAGATTTGTTTGTCCTTGTCAGTCCTTCGCGTGGCCAAGGGCGAAACTTGCGCCCCATCGCTTGCCCCATCACTTGCCGTAACTTGTGTTCCATCATTAACTATAGCATTCACCACATCACTAGCAGTGAACGAACCATCGATAAATACGCCCTTGCCTTTATGTTCCGGATCAACATCAGACTGTTGGTGTGCAACTGCGGAAGGTGGAGTGAGACGAGCTTGGAGTATATCAAAACGCTTGGTAAGTTGTTTCCGTACATTAAGGGCTGGCTTCACTTCATTCTCAAGACTAGTGATGCAGTTCTATTCATCAAGATTTGGTCATGGCAACTCTTGAGTGAGTGTGGATTGGATTCTTCAAGAAGCCATGATGTGACAATTTTACCTTGCAAGATGAAAGCGCAAATACTAGTTTAAGAACAAGATGTGGTAAAAGGTTTTGACATGAGAGTAGGCACTTTAATGTCATTTTCCTGAAAATTGCATTAGAACGGCAAAGCAAGATTTGGCTCGGACTGTGACCTCTCAACCTTCCATTTCGTCGAGGAGTCAACATCGTCTCCCAGTGAACTTCTCCAGAAGAACGATGAAGATCCCAATGGTGAAAAGCACCTCCCAATTATGCCCTAGTGATCAAATTATGAACTCAAAGAATATTACCTACCAACCCCACCACTTTGGCCTTTTTAATTCGTCATATCAGTCAAGTTGGTGTCTAGGATAATTGTCACAAAAAAAAAAAGAGAGGTTGGTGTCTAGGATGTCCACAAGCAAACTATGCGTCAAAATTGATGTTCAGCACAATAAGAGACAAGCGTGCAATCTAGAAAAACTACGTAAAATCTAATCTAGCGATGTGGTGGACCATCTCCTCATATTTGAAATATATTTCTGCGAAAATAACGATTTGAATGGGGACATTGTGTCAAACATATTTAAAGCGAAAGCAAAATAAAAAAGCAATTTTTAAAAGATTAATCGTGCATGATACAAGAAAAGAGCATTAGACACTGCACAATTTCCTATAATATTTGTATTTCAATATAGCTTCTCAGCTGTCACCGCCAGTCATCCTTACCAACCTTCGTTCAAGTTGTCGATGCCCTTTGCCATACCACCTGTCGCGACCAAAATTTTTCGGGGTGTGAACCACCTAGGATTTGGCTAATGGATTGTTAAGCCTAAACTTAACTCGAGCTCTCCCAAGCCCATACCAATTCGCGACTTAGGTTTGAATTGTTAACATGCAATTAAATTTTAACTAGGAGTCGCCACTAATCTATTTTTTGGTGGGTCGATTAGAAACCCTAGTAAAGTAACGGGAGATTTACTTTACTCCTACGAACCGCAGACCAGGGTACGGGGGACTTGGTTACGTTAGATTTCTCTAACGCCTTTTCGGTACCTTTCTTTTTATTTTGAAAAATGTTTGGCAAGCAATTTGGATTGATTTTAAATCTATTTCCCTAACATGTAAGGTGTTCATGCAGGTGCGCAAACCACCAATTTAACATCCAATAAAGCAATTAAATATTGCAGGACTTACCTCAAAGCAACGAAAGCATCTGCAATGTTAAATTAAAAATCCACATCAACAATCCTAGATATGGTTTCTAATTAACACACAATTTCTTTCTTTTTGTTTTCACTTATTAAACGAGACTATAATCCATATGCAATGCAATGCTTTTAATCTAATATGAAATGATATGGCATGGCAACATGTCCTAAACATATGAATAAAATTTTTATGATCTCTTAATGAACATGCAATTGTTAAATATACAATCTAAATTAACCAAAATGACTTAATTCTAATGACGTGCAATGCAATGCAATGACGTACAAAATTATTTCAACTAAAATGACATGCGACATATAATTTAATATGCGAGCTATATGTCACGCGGCATTTATTAAATGACCTAATCTAATGACGGACAATTTCTAATTAGAAATGAACCTAACAATAATCACTAAAATGACATGTATTTCATGAACCTAATTCTATATGACATATGCATTTTTATTTTCCTAACAAAAAAATGCGATTTATCTAGGAGAGATTATCTACCTATAATTGATAAATATGCAACCCTAACATGCAATGACGTGCAAAGAATGCCTTAATTCAACATGATATATGCATGATGATTTTTGTGTTTTTTTTTTTATTAATTTCGAAATTAAAATTTTCACATGCAATTCAAATAATGATAAAACTATCATCCTAAATGAATGTGCTTTTTCCTTTGGTTTTCTTTTCCATGATTCAAAATAAAATTCTTATTTTAAATATAAAAGATAATAACCAAACCTAATCTTAATTCAACATTTTTTGGATTTTCTTATTTAAAACTTGAAATAAGATTGCAATCCTAAATATGCAAGATAACAACAAACCTAATCCTAATTAAGATTTTTTTGAATTTTTTCTTTTACGGAAATAAAATTGATTTAAACACCACGACATCAAATCAGAAGAAGATAATGTTGATATCCAAAATTCGAAACAATATCTCGCGCGTGAGATCGAGTTGGCTAATTTTAAAATTAAATCGCGAATCGAATCTTTGAGATTAGATTGTCGATTTTGTAAGAAGATGCGAGTCGGATTTCGGGCGCGAAAATCGGGATTTGTCAATCCCTAATTTGAGGGCGACTTTCATGTTGGAATCTCAATCAAACATTTAAGAGGAACAATTCCACTAAACAAAATCAGATATAAAGGAAAATAAAAACTATAACTAAATAAGCAATAAGAATGAAAAATCTACCTAATTTTCCCTTTTCCTTTTTTTTTCTCTTTCCTTTCCCACGTGGAATCGTGGGTCTCCAAGGGCAACCGGTTGATCAGTCCGGCGAGGGAACTCCGGCGGAGGTGAGTCAGCGAATGAGCGGCAGCAGAGGGATGCGGAGCACGGATCACGTGAGGGCGGACGGCCACCGGCGTCGGCTTTGCGGATGGCAACCGGCAGGCGCTCGGGCGGAGGAAGACTCAGGCGTCGGGGACTCGGGGCGGCGTGGCAGTCGCCGTGGCGAGCGAGCAGGAGCGGTGGGTCACGGCGAGCTCGCGGGTACAGAGGCGCGGTGGTGGTCGCGGTGGCGAGCGAGCAGGAGGTCACGGGTCACAGTGGGCTGCAACAGAGGGCAGATCGGCTCGTCGGTATGGCTGATTTGGGGCTCCGGTGGCGTTGCAAGGTGGACCTGGCTCGAGTCCGGTCTCGGCAGAGCTTCGGTGGGCCGGAGCGGCAGATCGGGCTCCGAGCGAGTGCGGGGACGGAGGCCGAGGGCGTCCGGCGGTGCGACAGTGCGGCGGTGCGGCGCCGGGGGTCGGCGACCGGTGCGGCTGAGCGATGCAGGCGCGGCTGGTGAGCGATGGCAGCCGAGGCGCTTCCGGCGGTGGCTGGCGCGGACGTGAGATCGGCGTGGACAGAGGAAGAAGACGCTGCTTTGCTTTTTTTCTCCTTTTTTATGTCTCTCTCTCACCTGTCGCACTCTGTACCCTCTCTGCAGAAGCTTTTTGCTTCCGTCCATTTCCCTTTTTACTTTTTGTGTTTCTTCTTTTTTGGATCCAAAAGCCCCCCCTCTCGATTGATCTCCGTACGCATCCTTTTATAGGCGAAACAAAACATGATCTTTTTTGTTAATATTTTCATCTCACGAATATTACTTATAACCTCTTGATCACAAAAATCCTTATCTCAAAAATATTCTCCCCCGATTTCCTCATTTATTGATAAAGATAATATTACAATGCGATTTTCTTAATTTCCAAAAATCATCATAATATCGCATCAAATCTTAATTTTTCACAAGATAATTAATTAAACAACAACGGGCTTGGGTTAATTTTCTCCTTTCGTGGGCCTAGCCTAGCCTGCTAATTTAAAAACCCAAAATCACTAATTCGACTCATCCGCCACCGGTCCAGGTAAATAAATGTAAAAAAATGCAAATTAAAAACAAATGCACTGAATCTATATGCTATGCAATTAATATTTTTTAGGGGTTAAAATTAATCCCTAATTTCTTAATGCGACAAATGACTAAACGGGTAGCCAAAATTTAGGTGTCAACACCACCTTAGCTTCACCTTCTCGCCTCAAATTTGGGCTTTCAATGCGACATTCGGGACCATGAGATCAAATCTGATTTCGCCAACCTTAGGCTTAGGTGAGGCCAAGTGTCGTGGTGGTGGACCTGGTGGTGACTTTTTTGGTCATTGGGTCGCGATTACCATGACTCAAATCTTCATTGAGAGAGAGGGAGGGAGAGAGGGGCAGAGATTAAAACTCAGGTACGGGTGATTTTTGTAGTTTCCAAAAAGAGCGGGACAATTCAGTCATTTACAAAACATTTTTTTTCTCGAAGGAGGCAAAATCATTTCGTATCAACATACACATAGGTTGCCCCCTGTTGATGTTGGATGGGATCGCACGTTGTTCGGTTGATAGCCGTAGAATTACTCGATCACACGTCTAACTGGATTATTTTATTTGTAGCGAAGAGGAGTTATTGAAGGTGTTGATTTTGGGGCAACGAGTGAAGTAAAGAAAGTGGATGTTTCTCGCATTCGGGAGAGGCTTGATGGTGGATGTATAGTTGTATTAAGCAACCTGGGCTATTCCAGTTCTGGAGAAGTTCTGAATTGCAAGTATGGATTATTGATTTTGATGCCTATCCCATCTTAAAAGCTTGTTTTGCTTATGCGATCATCTTGCCATACCCTTTCAGTTGTCTTCAAAATGAAGGTGATGTTTAAGATGTACTGTTGTGGACGTAACTTTCCATTCAAATTTGTTCTGTTTAGATTTTATTTATGGCCTACTACAGATGAGACTTCACAGCTTTGGGTGTCTCCAACACCCATGTGTTTCTTCCTCTGTAAAGTTGATAAACTGATTAAACAGTTATTGCGGGGATGATTTGGAGAATGGAAATGTTAATTTCATAGATTCAAGCATTTAGTCAACTTGTTGACAGAAAATGTGTAGAACTAATTTTTAAACTGATTAGCAACTTATGGGGAAAGTTGGGTCATATCCTTATCTTCTTCCTGTTTCTCGGTGTAGCAAAGCTAAGGGAGCTTTCTACAGATTGTAAGTGTGTGCTGAATGTTTTATGCATATACTGACTGACCATTCATTGTAATATCTCAAGAATGATGCTTTAGACATAGGATCTCCCTGACTCTCACAAACAAGGAGACTAATGTATAAGGTGCTTAATATGTGGTCCATATCTCTAATAGCTTTATTTTTTAATGTCGTTTGATGAACTCCTGTTAAATCGATGCAGCACTTATGAAGTCGCTACAGCTTGTGCTCTAGCTATTGGTGCAGAAAAACTTATTTGTATCATAGATGGTCAAATCCTCGATGAAAATGGACGCCTTATCAGATTTTTAACCCTTGATGAAGCAGACACGTTGATCAGAAAACGAGCTAAGCAAAGTGAAACAGCAGCTAACTATGTGGAAGCTGTCAGTCAAGGTGATGCATTTGGCACCTGTCTTGGAGGCAAGAACTGCAATGGAGCAGCTCCTCTGTATAATGGAAGTAGTTTCACTCCTTCACATAATGGAAAGGGTTTCCTTGAGAAAGGGAATGCTACCTTTCAAAACGGTGTTGGTTTTGACAACGGAAATGGACTTTGGGAACGTGAACAAGTTTTGCTATTGGAGGTTTGGAACGTCAAAGTCGGTTCGATTACCTGGCAGAGTTGGTTGTTGCTGCTTTGGTTTGCAGGGTAACTTCTTACTTTTTCTATCTAGTAATTAACTGTCGTAACTAGAAAATCATGTTTGGACATGCCCCATCATATATTTGTGGCACAGTTCTATCACGTTGGTGCCGTGCACGACATTATCATGTTTGGGACATGTCCCACCACAGCTTCTGTCGGCAGGTTTTGATCACTTTTTATGTGAGCTCAGTTAAGTTGTCAACTGGGGCTTGCAACCTTGGGGTGGGACTCACTTTCACCTACTGTATATTGGGTGAAGGAGCTGTAGACTAGTTCTGCAGAAAAAAGAGTAGTAATGCAGGAATCTTTGAACTTGTGAATCATGAAGACCAATAAATTTTGTCATCGTAAGTTTGTGTCTAGGCATTTTGCAGTTCATTTGGTTTCTATTCAGTTTTTCCTGGAGAATCGTATGAAGAGTAACAGAACAAATTAGTGGTTGCTGAATGGCTGCTCAAGTATCCACCATATTCTGCCGAACACTGTATGTTATAACATGCAATTTTCTTTTCTGTTTGTTTTGTTACTTAAATTGCAAACACTGAATCCAATATAATCTCTTGGTAACTGCCTATGAACTCAGGAGAAATTGAATCTTTGATCAATTATAGAATGCATTATACTATCATCAGAAATTATAGTTCGGATGGAGGAACAAGACAAAGGTCATCTTGTTGGGTAGTGTGCAACTTAACAATCATTTGCTTCTGCCACATATATTGTCCATTTGTGTTAACATAATGCAGTAGAACTTATTTGATATTATCAGACCAGTGCACTTTCAGTACTTGTCTCATAATTAATCTTCAAACCGCCAGGTCCTGGAACTGCTTCTTCCTGCATGCTTATGCTAATGTTTGAAAAAATATAAGCACTGTATCAATAATTTCCTCATTATTGCCATTGATTCTATTTCCTGCTTTTCAATCAGCGTGGAGTTCAGAGGGTTCATTTGGTGGATGGCACCTTAGATGGAGCTTTGCTGCTGGAACTCTTTCAGAGAGATGGAATTGGTACTAAGGTGGCTAGGTATGGATTCTCTACTTCAATAGTTCTTTGTTTCAGTAAGCTCCAGAATTTTGCCACTTATCAGTTTAATAGTAGCTTTGTGAGGAGAGAATTTACTACAAAATATATCAGCTATGTGAAATCTTGACATGTCATAGTTTTCTAGAATTCTGATCAAGAGATGGGTGAGGTTGCTTTATAGAATGGTTAACCATTGAACTTTTCAAATGGCGTGTGATTTAGGTTATGCAATGACTTGAAAGATGTAAGTGCAACAGTGAATGAGGAAAACTTCCATTGTTGTTTAGAAAAGAGCCGAGAGGTGAAAATAATACAATTCTACACTGAAGTAATTCTGCCAATCTTCTTTCTCCTCATTTTCTTCCTTGCCTTGGGAAAGAAACTATGGGATCTTTTAGATCCCCAGACTTCAAGTACCAGTGAGGAAACTGGATGTCATTACTGCTGTTCTCAAAAACATCAAAACAAATCTCTACAACAGTTCTCTGTGATTGGTGGTTTTGTAATCTCAAAGTTGAACATGTCTGTAGTGGGATTTAGCTTTTCTCTTTGTTATGTAAAAGGTGCTCTCACTGATGGCAAGGAAGTTAAAAGTGTCTCTCTTCCCCATTGTTGCTTCCCCCCATCCATCCTAGCTTTTATTGAACTCTTTTTCTTTGCTAACGTTAAGTTTTTGGAGTATACAAAGTGCCATGTCTAAAAACACAACAGCAGAAGGTAGGTGTGAAATTACTGTCCCAACGGTTGATGTATATATGCTGTTCAATAGGTTGAAGCAGTGTTTTACTTCTGCTTATCATGGCGCTATGATGGAACTATGCTCATACTCTTCATACCTGCATATTTAATTTTCTGGGGTCAAACTTTTTATTCCACCAGCAGTAGGTGAAGGTTAAAATCCCCTTGTCCTCACCCTTACTAGGGCAAGGGCTTAGGTTGTACTGTCAATAAGTTAGTGATGCATAATGGTTGGCCTCTGAGCGCATGATCATCCATCTACCGAGTTATTGACTTGACTTTTTGCCCTGGGCATCCCTTGTTTGTAGATCCTGATTGTGACAGTAGTGAAATTACTCAATTGGCATCTGTTTGATCATCAAAAGTTATTTTGTGAATGTTTAGGTATTCTACTGTCACACATTCTTCGTTCCTCCTTTTCTGTCTTGTTACAAGAGAGTATATCCCTGTATAGCCTTTTAACAGATACCATTGGGATGATAGATCGATGTGGCTGTAATCAATGTAATTGAATGCTTCCCTAATTCTGCTGAAATAGAAAATCACACATTTTCTTGTACCAATGTAAGGGACATGATTTATACTTGACGCCGTCTCATTTGTTGCTAATTTTTGTTAATCTATTTTCCAGTGATCAGTATGAGGGTACCAGAATGGCGAGGGAAACAGACTTTTCTGGAATAAGACAGATAATAAAACCTCTGGAAGACTCTGGCACATTGGTTAAGAGGACTGATCAAGAGGTTATGCCTCCTCCCTTTTTGGGCTTCTGATCGCTGAATCTTGCAATTTTCCTCCATGCTATCTGTTGAGATTTCTACATGCTTTTTTGAAGAGAATAAATCTTTTAAGTTATTTACTTCACAATCTGAAGTTGACAGTATATCCTTCTGGCCTTTACATTTTGGATAGCTACTCAAAGCATTGGATTCATTCATTGTGGTAGAGAGAGAGGGTCAGATCATAGCTTGCGCTGCTCTTTTCCCTTTCTTTGAAGAGAAGTGTGGGGAGGTTGCCGCAATTGCAGTTTCTCCTGACTGCCGTGGACAAGGACAGGGAGATAAATTACTTGGTAAGAAGTTGCTTCTGACCATATGGCTCCAGCATTATTTGTTGTTCCATATCTTTGATTGTGGTCTGCAAGTTGATTTTAGTTGCATGCCCTGGGTGTTAAAACTTAAGAATCTCGATCTAAGAATGCAATCTATTGGGTTGAACTTGCAATTAGATGCCTTCCGAATAAGAGTGTCCTTTTGGGATCTGCTCCTTTTAAGTTAAGCATTTAGTTATTAATTTGTCTACAGAAAGAATAATTTTGAGTTAGCAATAATAAAATGGAGCAATCTGGAATATTAACTTTTGCAATCGGCAAAGCAAGTGCAGAACATGAGAATAAATCCATTTTGAAGCCAAAGTTCCAAACATCAGGATGGATTAATGTGAATACCAAGATTTGTTTCCATATACCAAGATTACATAACTGGGGTTGCTGTATTTCAATCCTTACCCTCATTCTCAAGGATGAAAGGTACAAACGACCATTACTAGTATAAAATTGATACGTGGGAAGAAATTTGTCATTTACAGGTTTTTTTCTCTTAAAAATGCATGTAACCTTCTGAATATCCCACTTATGCTGAAGTCTGAGACTTCAAAATCCTTTCTATTCTCTATTTTATGAAGTCTGGCATATATGGCATACAATGATATATATTTTGCATCTTGCTGTTACATCTGATGTCCAGCAAAAATATAGACTTAAGACAGCGCTATTGCCCTTTCTTTTGCCTGTAGAAAAAGCTGATTGTGTTCAACTTCGTTATTGAAAGTCAATTGCATAGAAATAAAGTGCTACTGGTTTTTGGTGATTCTTTGTTGCTCCATTTAATTGATTGCTGTATCAACTGATTATGGTTCGTCATTTGCAGATTATATTGAAAAGAAAGCATCCTCTCTTGGGTTGGAGAGGCTTTTCTTGCTCACAACCCGTACTGCAGATTGGTATATTTCCTAATCCTGATTCTCATAAACATGAATATGTTTACCTCTTGCAGCGGAAACACTTGTGCACGTTGGTCAACCACAGTTGCCAGCCACTGTGCGCTTTGACTATTCATTTAATTGCAACTACTTGAGTCCTTGTCAATGCGTAGGTTTGTGAGGCGTGGCTTCTCGCAGTGCTCCATTGATCAGATACCGGAGAAGAGAAGGAAAAGGATCAATCTGTCTCGCAACTCTAAGTACTACATGAAGAAGCTGTCGCCCAACACGAGCGGAATTACAGTTCTTAAATGAATATTGTCTTGCTGAAGGTCTACTGTAGTAATAGGATGAAGATGCTCAGCCGGTATGTAGCCTTTCAAATCGCTGTGTTTCCACCATTAGCAAAATGTTTCAGCTGTGAGGCAAAACCGGAGTCCTTATATCCTTCTGTAGCTATTTTTCTCCACTTGTAATGGACTTATTAGGCAGTAAATGTAATTAGCAATTGCACAACTTAATTGTTAATTAATTAAATTTTATTCATTTATAATTTCACTTTGAATTCGGGTTTGCTGATCACTACTAGTGGTTAACCTGTGCATTCAGCACTATGATGAAAGCAATATATCCACCACGTTTTCTCTTGACGAAGTTCATTTGCATTGGAATAGTCATTTGAATTACTGGAAAGGTAAAAACAGAAAAGATATTGAAGAATTCGTAAGTGATTATTGCCTTTTAAATATATTCCAGTACTTAGCAAACTTGTCGAACTGATCCGATTCAACCGCATACAATTATATGTTAAAACATACAACGATACAGGAAGCTGGTCCATTTCAGCTTAAACAGGAAAGCTCAATGCAAATCTATTATCAATTAGATCTACTTCAAGCAAGCTTTCGTAATTTTTAGTGGGATTATGCTTAAGATTGTTCAACCTTGTTAATATTGGGGCTACATTGACTATGTGACCATGTCACCGTCGTGCATTGTGGCTCACTGGTGGATGGGTTAAAATGTACTTCATGAGATTGCAAAATTTGAGCTATGGCTCAAAAAATAGATCAGGCTGTCAAAATGAGTCTGTGATTCATTTTTTGAGCCATATTTGATGGGTTAAACAGTTATATACGTTAGTTATATTTAGTAAACAAGTCATCAATGAATTTAAATTTTTTTTTTGTCTATAAATGAACTTAGAATGATAAAACCCAAGATAATATGGGTGTTAAATGGTTTCATGACTTATTTAGACTTAATCCATCTCTATAAATGGTTTCATGACTTATTTAACTCTATAACTCTTACTCTTACTCAATCTCGCACTCGCTCAATTCTGCACTCTCACATCATTTTGGTTGAGTTTTCTCATATTGAGTTAAATATGAAGTTTTTTAGCAATATGAATCAGATATGAGTCAAATCAGGTATATGTCATTGGATTTGCATTAAATAAAAATGGGTCAAAATGAATTAAATTGGTCAATTTGATTAAATCATTTTCAACCCAATCCACCCGTTTAACAAGTCCAGATATTAATGAACCTTGGGTCAATTTATGTCTTGGACATCCGCTACCCTTATATGAGCAAGCTTCCTAACTTTTGACAGTACGAGCTCGTATGCCTACTAGTGAAACAAGTGGTCAGGGCTCTTTTTTTGTTTTTTTGTTTTTGGTCACTAAGTAATCATGGCTTAAATCAAATATTTTGTTGTAAGGATGAGCGATATAGGTTCCAAGTGAAACTTGAAATCTACCGGCTAAAACTGATCCTCTGTTTGTTGTTGAGTCAATTCTAAGATTTATCCAAGTTCCACATGTATTATCAATTGAATAGCATCAATGAGACATCACAATTAACGATCATCACTTACTGTTACAATCTACTGACCTTAACTTATATTTAGACAAGCAAAGAATATGAGTTATTAACAAAGTAGAAGTCTCATTCATAAAATGAAGACTCAAACTAGTAATTCCAAATTCTACACTTATTATTGAACAACATAAAATACGTAGGATAATGCGAAAACATAAATAAATAAAAAAATACAAAAACTTGTTTTAGATTTTAGGTTCCACCTAACTAGAATTCGGAATCTATCCGTAAAAATAGATTCACCAACTTTTGGAACATGAAACCCACCTCGCATATTTTGGAACTTGGATTCTTCAATTCCAAATTCTACCCTAAAACCATGTTCATCCATATTTTGTAACAATTGTGGGATCCTTACGGTAAGGTCTAAATGAGGTACTAGTGTATTCTATCGTGTGCTTACATTTTTAATTTTTCAAAGAAATTAAAGTAATAATATTAACAGAAAAAACTAAAGCTGCATTAAAAATGAGAAAAATAGACAAATAGAATTGAAGTAGAGAGAGAGAGAGAGAGAGAGAGATGATGGATGCCCTCTTTTTATACGGTCGACACAAGGTCAACCTATCAGTTTTAAATCGCCTTTGGATATTATGGCTCGCGATAAATGGGTCTGGGTGACGAGGCTTCAAATGGTACGATTCAGTTGAATTCACAAGCAAATTCTGACAATTACTTGGATTTGATAATTAAACAAGTTGACGCTGACATGATGGAAGATTCCATAAGATGTCCATTTCATTCAGTTACAGGCAGAAATTTACTAGGGTGAGATCTCGAACAATGTCGACTTATGTAAGTCATTGAAAAAGTAAAAGGATGGACAAATTCACCAAAGTAAAATATTCAATCAAAATATAGTAAGACATGCCAATGGGAATATTGTACATGACATTATAAAAAAACGTAATCCTCAAAACAACTAAATTTTCTCTAGCAAGAAGTTTGAATACTTCGCTTAAATTTAGGTATCCTGAGTTGTGGTCTATCTTCTTTTACAGGGTAGAAATCATCTATTATCTAGTAAGTATGAGCAATCTCTTTCCCAAATCTCTTCCCAAACTATGGCAATGACGAAGCCACCAACCGTCTGCGTTGACCACCCGAAACCTATCACTCTCTCTCTCTTTCTCCTTTCTACAGACTATCGCCAAAATTGGGGAGGCTGTTAACCACTGTAGGCAGATCGGAGTTTAGCAATGATTGGAACCTGCCATATGATCCAAATTGAAGACAAGCAACCCTAATCTGGACATTTGTGTCACGAACCTCAATCAAGAGATAGAAAAGGGAGAGGAGCAAGGAGGCGATGGCGATTTTGCGCCTACTCCCGGCAACGTTGGAGGCACTAGGAATGGATTCTCGCAGTGGTAGGTGCTGGCAGGGAGAGGTTAGGGTTTAGAATCAAGCTCTGTGAGTGATCTGAGCTTAAAGTTTCACGGGTACCTTTTCTAAATGAAATTTCAACTAGTCCTGCTCATGCAAATTTGTTCTAAGAGGCAAAGCGAGTCTAAGAATATAGGAGGCAGAGTTAAACAGGTGAAAATGCAAGAGGTCTATACGCAATTTTAATTAACTAGTGTCACAAATCTAAGCTACTCAGGCTATTCAAATAAGAACAAAAGTTAATCGTGGTTCCATTAACAAGGTCCCAAAAGACATAAAATGTGCCCTCTTTTTCCCATTTGTTAATACTGCGATCTCGTGAAAAGTCCACTCCAAATTCACAGCAAAGCTAATTCCTTATCAAACAGACAATAGTTCGGGTTCTGACGGTACGTACTTATACCAGAAAACTTCTTTTCATGGCCTCCACAATCTTGTCGCTTCACACTTCATGCTCTTCAAGCATCTAGGGTCATCTATGTCTATAGCAGTTGTGCTGACATGCATCGAGAATGGTTTCACTAATTACAGGAATTTTGCAGCTTTTCTACAGCTTTATGAACAGAAATATAGAGTGTGACCTTAATTAAATTTGTGAACAAAACATAATCTCATCATTGAGATAGTAGGAAGGCAAAAAAGAACCATTCTCTAGCCAATTATTATAACCACTGAGCTATCATCATGGAGCAACAATACATCCGGTACACGACAAAGAACAATGGAGTTTGAAGTCTGGATGGAGTTTGAAGTCTGGACTATGTCCCAGACACAACAAAGAAGATGACAGCTTGTGATGGAACCTCTCTTCAATATGAACCAAAGTAGGGGCAAACTGAAAGATCAATGTTCCTCAGTTTGGCGCCGGGCCCTTCCACTTGAAGTTGTCAGCATAAGCCTTTGGCTGCAGTTACCAAGAAAAGAAATTATAGAAAACCAGCAGCAAAAATTTCCTAGGCCAGGGAAAAATAGGTCACTGTGTTTTTATTTTCTTCTTCTATTGCTCTATCAAATGCTTAAAGATTTATTCTCGTTATCCATCATGAATGGAAAACACACAATCCAATCTCTTCTTCAGTGCAATCTGCCATCAGAGGCCTAACATGGTTGCCATCCACACCTTTGCAAAACACTAAGGAAGCTAAATGAGGATTACGAAAATTGATCTAAACAATTTTCACGGGAACCAAGTCCATGTCTCATGCGCTTAGCCAGATGACACCCTAGAAAATGAGCCATGTACCATAAGGGAAGAGGAAATACTGCACTACAGAAGCCGATCACATAGCCATCAGTTCTGCAATCTGCCATAAGCCTACTTGCTGCCACTTCTCTTTATAGTGCTGGACAGCTATATCTTTTAATTGGCAACTAAAGACATCTTAGAAAGTGATTGCACAAATGTTTTGATTTTCTCAGAGATGAATATTTATATTTACAACAGTAAAAAGAAAATATTTTCAGAATTCTGTATTAATACTACATTCTGTTTTTTCCAGTCATTCTTTTCAAGATCAGTCGGATGTGATTGACAGCTATGATCATCATCATCATTGTTAATGGCCTCCATTGTACAGGGCGTAGGATTGCCCCCTTTAAAGCAAATTAATTAAAAAATCCCCAAAATCAAAAGATAAATTAAAAGGTAGAAGAATGACAATGAGGAAAGGCCAAAAAAAAAAAAAAAAAAAGTCATAAAGACTGCCCAAGGTCCTGATTATGCACGTTGAAGAGAACAAATGAGAAGGAAAGAAAAAGGTAACTAAAACCTACTGTTCAAAGTTCTGGACTCCAGAGAGTACATGAGCTTTTCTAAAAGAATGTCTATAATAGGTCTCGCCCTAATGCAATGGAGCATTAGATCCCTGAAAGCTATCAAGACCACTAGTACAATCAATAGCCTGAAAAGTACTACCAAGCAACATGACATGGTACCATTAGTCTTTGTTAATAAGAAAAAAGACCAGAACAATATGTACAGCCAGAACCACATCTTTTCCCACCAGATTAACATTGTGTTATGTAGGCTCTCACACATGCAACTACCGTAGAATGACATGATGTGACATGGTCAAGCAAACAGCAGACAGCACACATGAAGGAAGAACTCATACCTTCAAATAAAGGGGTGTGAGGCTTCTTAACCTGCAGAAATAATATATGCGTGGTCAATTGTGGCTTTTTGGAGATAACAACTGAGATCATGGATGATACATAAACTTTAAGACGAGAGAGTTGATATAGCAAGTCATCTTAATAATTTGCAAAGGTAGCACATCAACAAGTTGAAGCACACTTAGGTGAATATGGTGTCAATATCCATTTAAATAATCAATAAACTTTATTGATTACGAAGGTTTTTTTTACCCAAAAATAAATTAATTAAAATTCACAAAGTTTGAAAATAAAAAATCACTCCGCAAAATCCATTTGCTAATCCATCCCCGAGCTGTCCTTGGCCAGAGTCCCTCCGATCCTAGCTAGATTCTTGCCGATCATCTCTTTTCCTTCTGAGCATCATTTGTAGATTGACTTAAGCTTGATTCAGTCTAATTTTCACTTTTGACTTGTGATTTCAATTCAGATCGTTGAAGAGCTAATCTCGGCTATATCTTGAAGATTCTTGGTGGCCGAGCTAACTCTATTGAGCTTAAGTTCGATCGTGATAAATATATGACTTCTAAAACCGATGAATATTTGTTTGTCATTCGATGAAGCAAGATTGATTCATATCGAAAAGCTTATTTCGATCACAAAAAATTGGGGCTATGAATCTGATGGTCTAGGAATTATATTTCAAGTAGCTGATCACATGGATGCTTGATTGGCGATTGATTGATGATTGATTCTATGTTCTGGAAATTCGGATTCTTGTCTGACCAATGTTTTT
This sequence comes from Eucalyptus virginea, assembly GCA_014182375.1. Classification (NCBI taxonomy): domain Eukaryota; kingdom Viridiplantae; phylum Streptophyta; class Magnoliopsida; order Myrtales; family Myrtaceae; genus Eucalyptus; species Eucalyptus virginea. Next base: position 11,784,138 of record CM024522.1, read on the forward strand.
CGAATGCTGTTTTGAGATTTAAGATGATAATATTTTGCAAAGATGTGCTTTTGTGATTTGTAAAACCCATGTTAAGCTTTCTGTGGACATATCATAAGCTGTGATCGGAAGTTGTTTGATATGCCAAAATGCTATTGAAATGCGGAAGTCAAAATATGGAAAATTGATATGCTCTGCTCACAGCTCTCTTTCTAGTGACATCAGTAGTTTCGTGATTTTTTAGGATTTTTTGTGATGAGATTTTGGAGTCAGTCTTCATGAGATCTGTTCGCCATACCAAGATCTATGTCACATAAAAACTTCACAAAAAATAATATTATTTAATAGGTACCATCGTCCTTCAATTGGATGTTTTTGCCTCTGAAAAATTGTTTCCAGTTTGACCATTATGTGTTCTTTGATTTTTATAGAATCACACTTTTCGAATTTGGAAACATGTCCTTCATGAAAACTGTTCATTATTCTTCATTATACTGACAAAATTTTTTAGAAGATAAGAAGTTCATTTGCCATTTTTAGTTGTCATCATGAAGTTGTGGTAACACTCTGTTTTCTAGAACCGACCTTCTGTCACTACTCTTGGATTTTGACAAATTTCTATGATTAAAATCTTGACATGCTTTCTTTATGCAAGTTTTAGACAAGATTTTAAGCTTTCATTTGACATTAATTCCATTAAAATCAAATTACATTAAGGTACTCAAAAGGATCTGATACAGAGCGCCGAATCCTTTCTCGCCTAGCTCCTTCTTTGACTACTTGAATGTTTTTTTCGCAACTTTGATGAAATTAATATCTTTCTTTGAAAATTCTCAAAACACAAAAGGTCAAAAGCAACTTTTTAATTTTTCATTTGACATTGTTTCATTAAAATTGAGGCTATTTTGGATTTTCTTAAGGTTTGATCGACTTGCATAATCAATTTGCACCCAAGCCCTGAAACCTGTCTTCTTAAGATCTCTGAATTTGTTTCATTATTTTAGTGAAATTAAAGTTTCCATTTGCAAAAATCGCTAAACATAAAACTTGTTCATTGACATTTCAACTAAATGCATGCAAATTTTCAGAATTTAATTTTTTTCATTTGATGGCCGTAATTGCTTACCTTTTGAATAAGGTCTGTTCTGTTATAAAAGTCGGTCAGTTCTAACCATCGTGATGATTGTTTGATGATTGTTCGACAGGTCATATTGTTTTCACACTTAAATGAATTGTAAAAAATAATGAACAAGCAATCCCTTTAGGTCTACTTTTTGGTTGATTGATTGAGAATCAAAGCCTTTTAGCCTAAGTGCATATTTTATTTCCTGAGTTTGTATGTGATTGTTAGATGTATATTAGGGTCGGCACATACCGGTGGCTAACCTCGGGAAAAACACAGATCCCAATTTGGGACCAAATGGTATTGACCACCGCTTGTAAACACAAGTGATGGCCACTAACCTTTGGTCACAGATCAACCACTTAATGGCTTTTGGACGGGTCAACACATGTAAATCAAAGGCTGCCCCCGATGCCATTCTCGCAAGTTGAAAGTCATTGCTGTTCATAAATTATAATTGATTGTTGTGCCATGTATGCTTGTGTAAGTAAGTCCATAACTAGAATGATGGTCATTGCTGAGATGCTTTGAAGAGATGGCCAAGAGTTTGATGCATGCATGGGCAAGTGATTCTGAGAATGTAGGTTTAAGGGGTCAAGTGACTCATCACCAAGTCCTGCTTAAAGGACGAACTACCTGCCAAGAATAAAGGATTTCGGGATAGGAGATGCTATTGTTTATCTGGGGAGTTATTTATTCACATCCGCATGTGCATGATAATAAGATAAAAAGAATCGGGACAGCGACGAGCTTGAGATGTCGTGAAAATAACCCTTACCACTCATGACTCTAGAGATGGAATTGGGGTTGTGACAACTCCTATTTCGATCTTTTTATTCGTAGAGAGTGGATTACTCCTCGATAGTGAGTCAAGAAGTCCTCTATCCTCGACTAGTAGATTTTTCTTTAGGCCTTGGTGGTGGGCTTCTCTTATCCCATAGTCCTTTATTCTTGGTGAGTGATTCATCCTTTAAGCCTTGATGGTGAACTTCATCAATCCCAATCCTCATCTTTGATTGATGGTGCATCCTTTTATACCTTCTTGGTGATCGTAGTCTATCTTTTATCTTGCATTTTATGCTTCAATATCCATTCTCATACACACCATTCCATACACTTAATCACAAAAATCCCTTTATCCTGGAATCACTTGCCCACCCACACATCAATTTGAATAGTATTTGAAAATTTGACATGAAAATGAAGTTCTCTTTTCTCTTTCAGTTAAGAAAAAGTAACGTCCTCAAAGATTGATTTAACTGAAATAGTGAAAGTAAAAGTCGAGACTCAAAAACCATAATTCATACCAAGCATCCCCTCTATATGTTCAGTATGATAGTTAATCGCAATTTGACTAAAATTAGTTAGCTTATATCGAGACAGGAGTTAAAAAAATATTTTCTTCCAAGTAATTTGCTGGCATGTTCAAATCGTAATATACACATTCGTTAGATAACGTGTAGAATTAAGTTACCGAAACTCTAGGAAAGTCAACTACGTCACTCCCTGGGGTAACAAATATGTACACTTCTCCGATTCTAATATAAAAGAATAGAAACAACAATGTAAGAAAATGAAAATCGTCGGATTGAATATATACATTAAACATATTATTTTTCGGTCAATCTTACCATTAACGAGCTCTATGTGAATTGGCTCATTTAAACTTTAGGGAGTGCGCGAAACTATTTTGTTGGGTGAAAATTGCGTAAGCCTTGTATTGTTTTCTCTAGTTTATACGCCGTTAATTGTCCGCACAGAGATACAAGTGCCCCTGTATATTTCTTGGCCGACTTGATGGATCCTCTGTGTTCATTTTTTCCACCTTGTTTATCTTCTGAAATGATGCAAAACAAGAAGAAACAGAAACATTCTCTGTTCCTGTCGATGTAATTGCCAGGCCAGAAGATCTCCTTCCAAAACATTTAGCAAGGAGTTTCTTTGTCATCCGTAGCTCTACGACGCAAATTGTTTCCCTGAATGTAGAAGATGGTTGGGGATGAAAACAAATGCTAATTGCAGTTAGTGCCTACCAGATTATTTTCCTAACATCCTAACGATTATTGTGTATCTCAAACGAATTAGGTATGGCAATCGGAGTCACGGGACCGTAGCAACAGCCTCCCCACATCCACAAAATTACTGGTCTTTGGTAAATTTTAATTACATTCATCAAAGGCAGCCCCTGCCTCCAAGCCGTCGAGCCAGCTCAAAATCTTTCCTCGCTGTGATGAAAAGAGCAAAATAATATTATAAGTGAAGCAAATCATAGTCCAAGTATCAAGAGTGGCTGTCAACATAATCAATATCAGGAGACCTTGCGGTCATTGGGATCTAACAGTTCATTGAGATTTGATCATATCATTTGTATCAAATGTGATGCAAGCAGTTTCTATCTAGTCAACAGCAGGAGGCGTCGCCGCATTAATAGGAGTAAATGGGGTATATTGCTTCTCAATGGGATTCTCATCAGCCACTTCCTGAGCTTTACAGTACAATGTATTACACACATACATGTTCTAAATGTAATCACTTAAGCAAAATCAAGATGGTGTAAGAATGGAAAGGGCTAAGCATGAACAGGTTGTCTAGGGAGTATTATTAACTTTCAAATTTTACCTTCCAAACCTTCTGGATCATTTTGCCACACACACACACACACACACACACACACACACATATATATATATCTTTCCTTTTCGACCTACATAGTAAGTCAGGGAATGATTTCCATCGGTGCCTCAAATTCAGTTGCTTTTGAATTAGATGCATTGATTAGCCAAGTCATCTCTTACTAGAAAATTTTGAAATCAGATTCAGTTGCTTTTGAGTTAGATGTATTGATTAGCCAAGTCATCTCTTACTAGAAAATCTTGAAATCTAAATGTGACTGTGGCCTTTGGAACCTTTGCATGCATCCGTTATGTTGATTTTTTTGGGTGGTATTCCTGACGGAATTTTTTTTGTGTGATTGCAAGTAAGAGAAATTAGTAACACCATAAACCCTGCTATTACTCGTTGGAAAATAGAAGCTCCATGTGCTATTCAGGAGGTATCGGTGGCTTTTGCTATTCTATATGCTTCACTCAGAGTCATGGCCATTGAGCAAATTTCATTTGGATGTTAACTGCATCTGACTCTTTGTTTTACTATAACGCGGTGTTGTGAGTAGAAGCTGTTTCATTTGATACTCAAATGCTACGAAAAAATTCAGCAGTGTTCGTGATTTTTATTTTTATTTTTATTTTTTATGGCTTAACGTGATTGGTTGTACTCTTTTCCTATAACTTATGCTGTTCTTTCCTTATGCAGGCAGCGGAGGATTTTCTAGTTCAATTATTTGAAGATGCAATGCTATGCACTATCCATGCAAAGCGTGTTACCCTTAGTAAGTCCTATATTTTCTAGTGCCAACAAATTATGCTATGCTGGTGAACTATAGATAAGCAGGGAGAAACGAATTTGTCTCCAAATTCCAGATAGGAAAAAGATTGGTTTCTCCCTGCTTATCTATAGTTTCACCAGCATAATTTGTTGACACTAGAAAATATAGGACTTACTAAGGGTAACACGCTTTGTATGGATAGCGCATAGCATTGCATCTTCAAATAATTGAACTAGAAAATCCTCTGCTGCCTGCATAAGGAAAGAACTTATAGTAAAAGAGTACAACCAACCATGTTAAGCCATAAAAAAATAAAAATAAAAATCACAGACACTGCTGAATTTTTTTGTAGCATTTGAGTATCAAATGAAACAGCTTCTACTCACAACACCGAGTTAAAGTAAAACAAAGAGTTAGAGCCAAATGAAATTTGCTCAATGGTCATGACCCTGAGTGAAGCATATAGAATAGCAAAAGGCACCGATACCTCCTGAATAGCACATAGAGCTTCTAGTGTCCAACGAGTGATAGCAGGGTTTATAGTGTTACTAATTTCTCTTACTTGCAATCACACAAAAAAAATTCCATCAGGAATACCACTTGAAAGAATCAACATAACGGATGCATGCAAAGGTTCCAATGGCCACTGCACATTTAGATTTCGAGATTTTCTAGTAAGAGATGACTTGGCTAATCAATACATCTAACTCAAAAGCAACTGAATCTGACACGCCGATGGAAATCATTCCCTAACTTATCACGTAGGTCGAAAAGGAAATTTATATATTAAAAGCATTTGATATATTTAAAGATTGATGAATTAGCTGATTAAATGACATTATATCGTTGGTATTGCCAAGAATGCAGATATAAATATCTTTCATCAGCTTGTTTTACCGCATTAGAGACATAAATGTGTCATCTGATCATTCTCCTCTTAGAGATATGGACAACTATTAATTGCACAAATTCGACACTCAGTTCAGAAACGAAAAAAGCAATAGTTCAGTAAAAAATCCGAAGGCAAATCCATGTAAGAATATAAACGTTCTGCAGGTCCACTAAAGATCTGTCAAATAACAGGAAATAAATTTATTCAAATCACATGCACCACATGGCGACCCCTGTGAAAACAAAAGTCTGTCATCCGAAGTAAATAATGCATCACCTAGGATCTTAGAGAGAGAAAACTTTAGAGAGAAAAGTTCTAGATTGTATTTCATTTGTGAATGAGATGATACAATGAAGGGGAGGAGACCCCTATTTATACAAAGACAAAGCAAACCGTATCCGTAGATCTCTCCTCGATCTAACGGTGGAGATTACATCTCCCCAACTACCTACTAACCGCATTTATTACATATCAATACATTTACAGTATCGCCCGTCCCTAGGAGTATTCTAGAATACTTGAGAAAACCCTAGCAGTCGGGGATATAAGCCGATGGTCGCTTGATCCATAGACGTGTCACGGCCGGCCCATAGGAATCTCTTGAATCGGCTTTCTTTCGGGCCGTGACACTTTCATGTGACTGGACTTCGCACAAATTTATTCTGTGTGGCTTTTGAGTTATCAGAGCTACATGGGATGGATCTGTCTCAACCAGCATGACATGCAAGGGGAGGGGGGCATGGTTGAGGGACTTTCGTTTTCTTATATGCCGTTTAAAAAGTAATTGAAGATGAAAAGTTGGAGAGCATCAAGGACTGAGCTATGGTTTCTGCTTTTTTTCTTCCATGGCATATGCGTAGATGTTTACTCATAGATAAACCCAGCATGAACAGCTGTAAAGTTGAGATAATTGAGATGTTTTTCCTGCATCCCGCAATAAACATAGTACACGATAAATTCAAGGATGATCGCATGATATGGCGGATTTAGCTTGTGAACGGTCCCGCTCAAGTTGGAGTGTGGATATCTAGGACGAGACACCCTACTGGCTGAAGAGACGAGGAAAATCGAGCACGGCGGTCCCTTGGTGAATATGTCATCGATGGTTTGAGGGTGCATAAGAAGTCCGTATGATTCCTTGGGACAGTTTCTTTCATTGATGAAATAACAGTCAATCTACATATGCTTTCTTCACGCAACAAAAACTAGGGTATGACTGCATGAAGCGTGAAACCTGAATTCTAGTCTATAGATAATACTTCATTTGATAGCTTAAACTTTTATAATAGTTGATAATGGTCTCACAAAATCTTAACGACGAGATTCACCAAGGTTGTTGAATAGAAATGAGCCAAGTGGTTTTCCACAACTAGAAGACGCCACTGTGCAATATTAGCCTTTCAACTAAGAGCGGGAAACAGTTGTTTATTTCATCAGTACTTAGAAACAGGCGAGTGACCTAAGAAATATGCAGTTTACCCTAATCAGATGAAGAGTTACTTGTAATGCGGTTTCTAGCTCATGGAAGTATGAGCGCCATGCACAATATTGGTCCAGAAATAGTGAGATTGATGAGTCAATCTACCGGACGATGGTAATGTTGGTAAGTTCTTCGGCCGCTGAGAACACTGCCATCTGTGTTCATTTGTTTATTGACAGCATATTATAACTTAAAGACAGGAGATGATCATGATGCTTGTGGAAGTAACAGATCTGGATTAAATAGATCAAAACCCATAGGAGCAACGTTCACATCTGGAAGTTTAACGGCAGGCATATTAGAGAAAAGAGCTGAAGAATGGAATGATGAAGGACCCAAAGTAATGCGTTGACAATCCAGAGAGTAGACAAGCCTCCATGTGGAAGTAACAGATCTGGATTAAATAGATCAAAACCCATAGGAGCAACGTTCACATCTGGAAGTTTAACGGCAGGCATATTAGAGAAAAGAGCTGAAGAATGGAATGATGAAGGACCCAAAGTAATGCGTTGACAATCCAGAGAGTAGACAAGCCTCCATAAAGAACAGACTAGTTGCAAAGGTTCGAGAAACGTTGCAAAGGTTCGAGAAACTTTGCAGTAATTACCTGTATCAGTAAATTCTATTAGAGCGATCTAAACTTTTGGGGCAAGTTCTACTCAGCTCATACTAGTAGTATGAGTATATGTATGTACACACACGTGCCATAAATGATGATTGGGCGTCAAGGAATCTACTCAGCAAAGTACAAGTTCACAGAAGTTATGCAAGTAGTCATCTAGGAAGTGTAACTCAACGTTAGATTTTTCAACTTGAAGGTAACAGACTGAAGTAAAATACATCTGCCTGATGATCTACAGATAGAACAGAAGAAGCAAACTACAAGTCTGAAAAATGAGCAACGACATGCAATTAAGGACAAAGTTGTTGGATATAGAAGACAAAAGGAGAAAAAGAAAATGGATGCTTCCCACAAACTTGTCCATACCGTAGCAGAGGGGTCTCTTACATCTTCTGCGCCGCAAATGGCGCCATCAATATTATATGGTATGGATGTAAAAAAGATTTTTAAGTTTATATTTTCCTTTTTTCCTTCTTTCTTTTCGGAGACTTTAAGGGGATTGAGTCAAATGGACTCTTTGGTAGAATCACACGATGCTCTCCTGCAATTTGAATCTCTCAGTGTCTCTTGGTTGGAACAGAGGTGCATGTCAAGTGTCCATGTTCCTCCAAGTCTATATCACAAAGAAGAGATAACATAATATTTTTCATATTCAAGACGAGAACAAGTTGTCAAGTCTCAATGTCAAGTAGTTCTAAGTTGATGCAAGTTCTTTTAGCAGCATCTAATCATACTGCAGGCTTGATTGGGTCGATAGGAACTTTAACTGTTACTAAGTGTGGCCACAATTGAAACAGATTAGGCCAAGCTTTTGCATCACCGTCTGTGTGCATAACCATATATTATCGAGAAATAGGCAATGAGAGTGTAGAAGATGCAATCAAGAAGTCTGAGAGCACTGCACAGATCGAACTGTACTAAGGCAACAGACGCTGATCCTTTGCCACTGATCACCGCATCATTGTGTCATGACTCGTACGATAAATAGAATGGGTGTTGAAGATGCAGTTAAAAAGAGTCCTGTCGACAATGGTGATCTCGGGCTCACTCCACTTTTTCCTCATTCTCAAGCTCACGTAAATAGGGAACAAGCTTCATCCACATTCAGGTTGTTCCCACAAAATGGCTAAATAATCACAAGATTGCGGCCGAATTTGTAGAAGGATATGCAGAAGGATTGTTGAACAGTGATATAGGGACTAATGGGTTTGCTATACCTGTAATTCAACTCGTGATTTTTCAACGGAACTAATCTGGGGGATCCGATCCATTATGAATTTGATATTGCTCGTACCTAGCCCTGCAATCTTGTAGTTGGACTTGGCCTCCAACTCTCAAGGGGACAGCTTTGATATACTTGCCACATAGCAGCGATCACACACTGAGCGCATTCCATCGTATCGATGTCTCCATTGCAAACCCCAGCTGGATTCTTGTCGGCCCCTTGGAGACTCCGAAAAATGATGTGAAAAATTTTCTCCAAAAAATGATTGGATTGTATTTCTTCTGAAAATGAACGAACAAAAAATATTTTCTTTATTCACGAAAATATTTAGACATAAAACGCCGTCGATAATAAAAATATTTTTTGATTGACTAATTATTTCAAATAATACAAATAATTTTATAAAAATATTTTTCAAAATATTCATTTTCTGTTAAACAAAAAGGAATCTAAATTATTTGCTTTTTTTTTTCAACTCTCCAATAATAGGAGAAGGATACTGGAAATTTCAAAAATTGTGTACAGCACTCACTTTAGTGCTAATTTTTTTTTTTCCAAATCACCTAAATGCCACCTTTTTAAAAAAAAAATCACTTAAGTGTCAACTCCGATTTGAATAATTGGAAATCCGACTTGGCCATATTTTATTAATCTCTCAATCCTACATGGCTCGCCGGCATGCCCACTTAGCATATAATCGCTAGACGACATTATATAATAGCTTAAAAAGTGATCATTTCAATATTAGTTGTTAAAATATGACAACTTCAGTGCCAATCATTACAAAAATGTGATCACTTCAGTGCAAAAAAAGCCACCTCAAATAAAATTTTTAATTATAAAAGTCACATAATTTCTCTGATAAGAATTTCTTGCCGGGGATATTTAAGTGATCGTTTTTCTTCGATTTAGCACAGCTAACAAAAATTTTTGACCCTAAAATGAGCACGGTACACAACTTTTGACACTTTTAGTATTTTTCTCCCCTCCAATAATATCTTGAGCTCATTCTTGTGTCCTATCAATCTCTTGCCATTTCAGTGATTTGTCTATCTGTTGTCTCTGTATAAGTGTATCAATCTTTGTGCTTATAAAATTGTAAAGGATAGTGTCCTCTTGCCCATAGATCACTTTGGAAGATTAAGCAAATAATTTTATTATGATGTATTTCAATTATTAAATAATGAAGTGAATGTATTAGTAAAAATACACAATAAAAAAGAATCTTCTATATATATTTGTGATAAGAAAAGCATAATTCAAGAATCGAATTTTTTTTACAAAGGTTGAGAGAGAGAGAGAGAGAGAGAGAGAGAGAGAGGAAGCATTTGAGAGATGGATGATAATCACTAATATACGGATATGTCCACGGATACGATACTTGTGGGATGTAATAGTATAGGTTCTTCACTGTTCTATATAACAATTATGGGTGTGTGAGAGAACTTGTGGAACTTACAACAACCAGCATGATCGGATAAATTCTGGGTAAATATCAGAGATCCCAAGGTAGGTTCAAATTCCAAAATATCGAAACAGGAAGTGCAAAGTAGGTTCCAACGTTTGAGGCATGTCCACCCCATACCTTGCAGGCTTGTCCCGTGTATTCTGTGCAGGGTGCATATAGGAAGAGACATGACACCCTCAAAATATTTCATTAAATACATGTGTATAAAACTATTTATAATTTTCTCTTTCATGAAAGGATTCCCTGCGTAAATGGAATCTTGTTATTATTTCTTTGCTAAAAAATTAATGAAAAGAATATAGGATAGTTAAAGAGCACCCTCAAACCTGTAGAACCCTCAAACTTATACCTATATGATATAATACCTCTTTTTTTTTTTTTTTTGTAATATAAAAAATCATAAATTTGTATCCGTGCAACATATTCATCTCAAAAATTGATTAATATGTCGCATGAGCACAAATTTGAGATTGTTGATTTCATAAAAAATAAACTAGAATAAATATGTTATACGGGTATAAGTTTGGGATTTTTTATATCACAAATTTTTTTTAGAGTAAATATGTCATGGTGGACATAGTTTAAAATTTTTAGTGACTTTTTCCCTTTAAATTATTTTTGCTTCCTGTTTGTGCTCATTTACACCTATGTCCTTGATATACGTGTAGTTTGTTGGTAGAACATTTATCCACTATGGACTAGAGCAGAAGAAGGACGGCTACTTGTGCACTTGCCTATAAAGCTAAAATATATATATATATAAAATAAAAAGTGCTCTTGCCTATACATCGCATGGTCGGCTTTTTATATGGGTCAATTGCTTTGAAGATTATCACAATTACAAGTTTAGAAACTAAATAAAGGATTAAGCTATATTAATTTAACACTTTAGAATGTGAACCCAAATTGGCTTTGGGGCTGATTTATTTACGGACACAAATGAATGGTGCGTAAAATATTCAAACGTTTATTTTGAATAAGGGATATGTACTACAAGTTCTAAAATTTATTGTGAAAATGCAATTGAATCTTAAAATTTTCAAAAAATGCAATTAAGTTATCAAACTTGTTAAATTGGTGAAATTGAGTTCTTCCATTAACACTATCAATTTGTCAAACGGAAAATACTGAGGTGATATTTTTAAGTTAATTTATTTATCATACATGGCATTTTTTTATTACTTTTTTCTTTAAATATTGTTTAAATAATAGTAAAAAACTTAAAAAGCCAAAATAATTTTAAAAAAATAAAAAAGGGAGGGATCATGGTTGAGCACGTCGTCGTCGCCCATCGTCATAGTGGCCGGCGAAGGTCATTGGCCCTAGGTGGCGGAGGCGAGGTAACCCTCACCGGCCCAAGTAAGGCCATCTTGGCCTTAGCAAGGCTCAAGCGAGGCTCGCTTAGATTCGGGGACACCTTGGCTAGGGCGATATGGGCAAGCCTCACCCGAGTCGATGAGGGCTGCCCCTCCCTTGTAGCCGGCCCCTTGACGATGGTAGTAGTGGTGGCGACGCCTAGCCACGGTCCCCACCCTTTTTTTTTTCCTAGTTTTGTTTTTTAAATTATTTTAGCTTTTTTTAAAGTTTTTTTTTACTATTATTTCTTATAAAAAAGTAACAAAAAATGTCACATAAGATAAATAAATAAATTTAAAAATGTCACGTTTGCATTTTTAGTTAAACAAGTTGACAGTGGCAATGAAAAGACTCGATTGAATCAATTTAAAAAATTTTAAAACTTAATTGTACATTTTGAAAATTTTAGGACTTAATAGCACTTTCTTGACAAGTTTTAGAACTTATAGTATACACATCCATTTGAATAATATGAATTTGTGAGATGATTTTTGGGTTGATATATCACGGACGTCAAGGAAATTTTACCGAGTATTTACAAGCCCTTATATAATATAAATTATAGATTTATCCTCACGTTTTATTTTATTTTATTTAGTCCTTCACTGCTATAGAAAGAACATCATTTACATTATATTGATGAAATTATGCTAGGTTATGCTTTTAAAGCACATCATACGGAAAGGTATATAATGGGCCCCACTTTCTTTCAAGTGTCTGCACCGCACTAGTAGTTGATACTTAATCAACAAGGATGCCAAATAATTGCATTGACTTGGTACTGACATTGAGTTGACTTCAACAATTGATTGAGAACTTACATTAAATAGGCCTGGCACCAAGTGTCTGTTGTAAATTCAAAGAGGAAACCTAAATTTAAAACCTTGCACATTAGAAACGTGATGTAATGCACTTTTTTTTTTCTTTTTTTCGGGCGGCATTTTTCGAATGTATTTTCCTTCTCTAAGATACTATAGAAAAAAAGAAGGAAACAGACGAAAATAATCCTTTAAGATTCTCAACAAGAGATGATTATTGACATTCGAACACAATACTTAGCCGAAAGAAAATTCAGAACTATTGTAGCAAACCTCACCTTCTAAATATTTTCTTAACCGGATAAAATCTATTTTCTGGTTTAGTTTGCAAAAGGGTAAAAATACCTGTTCCTTTGAAAAGGAAATATTAACCCTTTTTTTTTTTCCTATAAAAAGAATTCCTTTTTTATTTTCACCTTTTTCTTTTTGGCCCCATATAAAATGGAGAGCTGCGGCGGGTTCACGTTTCCATGGGGGAGTAGCTGGTTTACGTTGCGTGACACCATGGGAACGCCGATCAAGAAATCTATAAATTCACGCCAACTTTCGGCCCTCATGGCCGAATCCCCTGGCCCACCGCCGCCGCGATCCCGACGGTTGCAGTCGCCGGAGCAACCCCCTGCCGCCGCCGCCGGGCAGCCACGGAAGCCCGCCGACGCCGAGGAGATGGCGAGGCGGCGCCTCAAAGATTCGCCCCCGGCTCCTTCTTGGTTCACGCCGAAACGGTACTCGATCGGCTTTTCTTTCTCTCCGTGCCTTTTTCGGCGTCGTGGTCGGATTTTGGGTCGTGGGTTGCTTCGCGGCTGGGGAATTGGTGAATGGGGAGTAGAGTTTGTTTGCTCTTGTTTCGCCTCTCGGGACATTGAAGCTCCGTTCGTGTCGTTTTCTCTCGCTGTTTTATGTTAATTGTGATGCGGCGTGGTGCCCGATGAAGTGACGAGGAATGGTGGGTGCGGGCTGATAGTTGCTGGGCAATTGCAGCACATTGTGGACCGCGGAGTTCAGTTGGTTTTTGAGTGGTAATTTGGTGATTGGGAATTATAGCATGCTGGGGTTTGGGTCAATTGACTAGTGATTACTCATGTGTGAGATGTCCGTTTGTTTCTATCAGGAAAGAGTTTCTGTGAGATTTCTGGAAACAGAAAATTACCTGTCGATCGGGATTAGCTTTGTTAGTTATTGTTTCGGCCATTAATGTTCTTCTCTGGCCTTAGCATCAAGTGCGGCGTAGATTGGACTCACTTTGAATATGGCAGGTCAATGACTTGTCATGTATTCTTTTGTCATCTGATTGGAGAGTGATCTTGTTGCATGCACCTGCGGCTGGCAGTGCCCTGTTGTACCGTGTATTGTATGAAGGAGATTGCTTCCAAAGTAGAATGGGGGTTGGCTAACTGTTGGTTCAACTTTTCTGAGAAGTCAATGAGGTCATAATTGTTTCCTCACAAGTGTGAATGAGGCTGGCCATGACCTTCAAGCGTAAAATTTCCTGAATGTGTTGTCTAATCTTAAGCAGAGATGACTTGTTCTATTTGGTTGTGTAATTGTAGTTACTATCATGGAATGTTTATCTACATACCGGAAGTTACTGGATTGTATAGGATTTTAAGAGAATATACTCAAGAAATGGGTAAGAAATATTCTTAACCAAAAAAAAAAATGGGTAACTGAAATATTGGAGTTGTTTAAGGCAATAACCAGGAAGTTTACTTTTCTGTTTACAGGTTGCTTGTCATCTTTTGTGTGATTAACATGTTAAATTACGTGGATCGAGGAGTGATAGCCAGTAATGGTGTAAATGGTAGTCGGAGGACTTGCACAAAGGATGGAAAATGCACTTCAGGCAGAGGAATCCAGTAAGTAAAGATTTTTGTTTTGTCTGATTATGCAGACAAGTCTATTGTTTCGGTATCATGGGACCTTTATATTGGATATTTGAGACCTGGTACTGGTTGTTGTTGCTGATCTAAAGCAGATTGAATGTGAAATTGAGGTTAATCATTTTTTCTGAACAAGAACCAGAATTTGTATTCCTGTACTGCCATTCTCATCTTTTTCCCATTTTGCTGAAAATATCACAATGATTGACATGTCTAGGATTCTATTGGAGGCTTTTGATTTTCTTCTTATTGGGGTTCCTTTTTATGTTTTCAGACTATACAGTTTTGTTTAATGTAAAAAAACTTCTGAAGGTCCAACATAATTTTATTAATTAAAGTTTGTTGAATAGGAAAGAAATGTAAGCTGACAATCTCCATTGCATTGCACCGGTCTCCGTTTTTATCATCTTCCTAAGTCGAAGCCGAAATTCCATCCTATTCTCCTTTAAAATTTTCTGGGCAATTTTTCTCTTACCATCATTATTGTAATCATAGCTAGTTTTTCAAGCATTTAGGAATTTATACTATAGTGTTAATGTCTTATAACCTTATCATAGCACTTTGGTTGCAGGGGGGACTTTGACTTGAACAATTTTCAGGATGGTGTCTTGTCATCTGCATTTATGGTTGGACTTCTTGTTGCATCCCCTATATTTGCTTCACTAGCAAAGAGGTAATGCCCAATTCCAGTACAGCTTGGATACCCTATGTGCTTTGCCCAATGTTACTAATTCTATATGAAGAACTTGTCATTCATGGAATGGCGAGAGAACAATTGTGGGATTTTCAGAGTGACTAAATCACTTCTAGTTTTAACGGAGCAAGGCTATTAACCCTGAACATGTTCAGCAAAGGTCATGATGGAAACCTTGGTCTTTTGATTGGTGTCATTCGTTGGTTGTGTGGGCTTGGAAGATGTCCTTAGTCAGGGATCTCATGCCGCTACAAGATAATCTTGAATATTTTTCCACATTAAGTACTTAAGGTGGCTTGGCTTATATTGTCATAATATCCTGAAGAGTTTTCAAATCAATGTGGCTGCTTTGAATATAATATTGACATAACCATTTTGAAAATATGATATAGACTACACTTGCTTTTATTCTGAGTGAATTGTATCTGCTTCTCCTCTGCATGATATATTTGAAAACCTTAGTTGGTGTTAATTATTTAGTATTTTAGCTATATCTTCCTGTGCTGAAGCAATTTTATCATATGGTTTGGTGAATTTCTTCTACTCTATACTAATATCTGTTCTGCCTTCTTTTTTCTAGTTTTAAGTAGGTACTGATGTACATTACTTTAAAACTTTGCTCATAACTTCAGTGCCACATACTTAGACAGCAGGTATACAATGAACAGTTTGGAGGGGCCAAGGTTAAGATTTAGCTAATATAGGATGGTGGACTCTATCATACATTTGCATTTATCAAATTTTTCCAAATATTAGGAACCTGTAACATAAGATATGTTAAACGTAAATGGGTACGGGGTTTACATGCTCAATGTACTAACTTTTGTCATTTATTACCAACATATATTAAATGATAATTAGTCTGATCGCTTTCTTATGAGCTGAAAGAAAGCCCAGAACAATAAGGTTACTAGTCCATTATTTCATTAGTTTTGGCAAGATACAACCACAAATGAAAAACTAAAATAGCATTTGAAAGTTGAGAATCCAATTTGATTTGTAAAAAAACTGTAGTTGTCATTCACTGAGCTCACTCGCTCACATTTAGTGGCTCATCTTTAACCTTTATGAATCTTCCAATTCTTGACTTCAACAAGAATGACTTACCTCCAATTTTTCTAATTGCCCTCCTTTTTTCTATTATTGATGTGTTTATCTTTTGTAATTTTAGCTAATGTGCCATTTGGTTTTATATGTTAATTATGTTGATATGAAAGTTTTTCTTGTAAAAAAAAATGTTAAAAAGAACATAGAAACTTCGTGAGAATAAATTGGTTGAAATTTGGAATTTTGTGTCCAGAAGATTGGTTCTAGTGTAAGGATCCCATGACTGTGTTCCTATGCACCTCTAAAACTGAGTGCATTATTGCTGTCTTTCAGTTCTCACAATCTTCAATCAGTTTTTGCAACCTTCAGTGTTCGCTCTTGTAGGAATCGTTTATGATATTGACTTATTAATAACTTCTTCTCTAAACTATTTCAGCCCAGGTGCCCCCACCAACCCCCACCCCCTCCCCTTCCCCTTCCCCTTCCCCTTCCCTTTTCCCTCTCTCTTCCCTTCTTGAATTTGTCCATGGTGGGAAGGGAAGTTTTCTCTTCAGAAAGTTGATAGTTGTTAAATAATATTTCTTAGAACTCCCACTCTTTCTCTCTTATTGATGGAAAATATATGGTCATCATCATTAGAAGTTATCTGTTGTCTGTATATTCCTGTTGTTAATTGTTTCAGTGTTAAACATTCTCCATTTATAATAAAAAAATCGGCTGCATCTTTCTTGATTGCTGCAGGTTACTGGTTTTAAGTATGCACAGTTTATCTTTCTCTTCATTTTGTTATAAAAATTCTTACATAACTTTTTTCGCTTTCCAGTATCAATCCATTTAGGCTCATTGGAGTTGGACTATCTGTTTGGACACTGGCTGCAGCTGGGTGTGGTAGTTCATTTAGCTTCTGGTTTATTGTGATATGCCGGATGTGAGTATGGAAGCTTTGCGGCTTTTACATTCTAAATTGTAATTTTTGGTACCTTAACTTTAAAATTGTGCTAAGGGCTTACAGTTTCGGGTTTACTTCTTAAAGGCTGGTTGGAGTTGGGGAGGCTTCTTTCATAAGTCTAGCAGCGCCTTTTATAGATGACAATGCGCCTGTTGCTCAGGTGTGCCACACCTATTGCTGTTAGAATAAGCACACTTCTTGTGGATTCGTAATTGTTAAGTTTGCTGTAAATTTTATTCTTACTCCTGGGAACAATATTAGCTAAGATTTTATTATTTCTGGCAGAAAACAGCATGGCTTGCGATGTTTTACATGTGTATACCAACTGGAGTAGCTTTGGGCTATGTGTATGGAGGATTAGTAAGTTGTTTATTCCCTCACATTTGCTCTTTGATTTTGCTGATTACGTCTGGGCTAGGAGTATGACAGGCTTTCAATCTGCATCCTTTGAACATGCCAAGTCTAAGTAGATCAATATAGAGGCAGTAGTATCACTTGTCAACTGCCTGGTGGAAAATTTGTTCTTTCGGTCGCTGCCTGGTGGCATTTGCCAGCTATAATTATTTTCCATTTGCTGAAGTTTTGATAATTTGACCTCTTCTTCCCTTTTGTTTTAGGTTGGAGGTCATTTCAATTGGCGGTATGCATTTTGGGGTGAGGCTGTGTTGATGTTTCCATTTGCTGTTTTGGGATTTGTAATGAAACCTCTGCAGCTAAAAGGTGCATTTCCATCTAGAGTGCAGCAAGATTCTATCTGGTCTTTGCCTATAAAGAAGAAAAAGATATCTGTTTTTTAGACCCACAAATTAGCGTATCACCGCAGGTTTTGCTCCCGTTGATTCAAAAAAGTCAGTGGCATCCATTGAAACAGCTGCTATTGTGACGGAAGGTAATTATTCTTCTAATATTGTGTGCTAGAATTTCCAGATAGAATTCCACTTTCTTTTGTCTTATCTTAAAAATTTTAATTTGTTATTTCATGTACTTTGGCAAAAACTTTCAGTAAGACCTTTTTCTTATTATAGTCCATAAGAAGCAACCAAAGCCATTGATGCAACAGTATAATACTTGCTCACAAGCTTCAAGAATGGAAGAGTTCAATTTGCATTTTGTTAGGGCCACCAAAATATTGCACATTTGTTTGTTTTTTTTTTTTTTTTGGCTTTTGTTTGGTTTAAGATTTCTTTTGGCAAGTGGATGTAATACAGCACAGAAAAGAAAGTACGCCAACTCAGTGACACCATGTATTGAATCTTCGTGATCGGTCTACAATACTTGAATAGTCTTGTACCTTTTCTGGTACGATATGCAAACAAAGGATAAATTCATTATTCTGGTGGATTGATGTCTTATTGTGCTCACGTTGCTCCATTTCATGATGTAAGTGTTGTTCCCAGAGTTTACATGACCTGTCTCGTCATTAATATTTGCATGATTGATATTTTTAAATCTGCAATTGACGACTGGATAATCTTTGATTTTTCTCCTTTTTTGGATTGCTATAATAGGAAAAATTCTTTGGTTCAGTTAATAAATTTAAGGGTGTTATAACCTCTTATCTCATCCGGGTCTGCAACATGATTTGTTGGAATCTGCTGAAAAATGGAATAAATGTTCCTACTTCTAATGTAGGCAACCACTTCCCTGGCAGTAGTTCGTATAAATGTTCCTACTTTCTTCTAGTTTTTAAATGTTTCCTATTTTCTCGAGCAGATGCATCGAGTATTAATCCCTCTAAACTGGTTGGAAATGAAGGTACTGGCAGTGAAGCTTATCATGAGCCATCCAAGTAAGTGGTTCTCTGATGGAGAGATAAATGTAGATAGATAGGTGTATTAACTTATCTACTATTTGTGCATGTATGTCTATTAAATATGTTAATCATCAATGAAATGGCATCTCCAGCAACGAATATTTTGAAGCAACAAGGCTGGAATACTGAAAGAGTTTAATTAATGCTGATCAGTTGGGTATATAATATTCTCAGGAAAAAGAGTTCGCAGTGGGTAGGGCACACCCATTATGAATTCGTGCTTGCTTCATGAAGTGGAAAAGTTGTCAATTGAGAAAGGAACTAGGAGAAATTTAATTGAGCTTTGATTATAGAATTATCGCAATTCAGGGTTCTCGGTAATCATAGATGGAAATTGTTCATAAGTAGATGTACAATAAGTTGGGACTCTTGAGCTAGGATCATTGATCATTTTAACAACGTTCTGCTTCTACAGTAACTTGATCAAGAAGATGGATAGAAAGCCTCTGTTCTATGTGATAATAGACTTGATTGTACCGTTGGTAGAAAAGTGCTGGAGTCTAGAGTTAGTGCCTGAAAGAGCCAGCCTTGTAAAGCATCTTTGCAATTATTAATTAGTAAAAAAGAAGGCTGTAATGATGTTCCATTTTCTTTGAGGCTTGCAGTAATTATTTACACAAGACAATGCCTGGCAGAAAAAGCGAATCCATAGTCCAAAATGGACTTTGATAATTTGTTCTTCCAGAAGGACGAAAGCTTTTTGGGATGGAATCTTTGATTTGCACCTAATGCATTCTCCACTTGCTGTTTTGGGTAGAAGCTTTGTCTTCTAAGACATGCAAAAACTGATTCCAAATGGAGTATAATTGGCAATGCCATTAGTTGAAGCATTGAAATGACAAGGGCCCACGAGAAAATAGTTCCTGAAACATTTTTAAATTGGCGACTAAGGTTGAAACAGCAAAAGTTTTTGCTGATTCAAGGGCCTGTGACTTGAATAATTTATTCAAGTTTTTGCAACTAGAGCCTCATATTTTCTATTCGCTGGCAGAAGATTGATGCATATGAGCATGAATGTGTAAAGACAGATAGAAAGAGAATGGAGGGAAGAGGGTGGAGGAGGGGAAGCAATTATATTTGTATCTCAGTGCCTTCTTTTTATGAGCTTATTTATTTCTTTGCAGGAGATCGGGCTGTTTGTCCACAATCTGGAATGAAGTAGCAAGATTTTCAAAAGATATGAAAGCACTTCTGGTTGATCAAGTTTTTGTTGTGAATGTTTTGGGTAATTCAATTTTTATAGTTTTCTTCACTTGTAGGCCACTAGGCTATCACAGATTTTACCAACATTTTATTGATTTATTCATTAATGACATTGGTAGAATAAGATATTACTGTGTTAATTATGTGTTTACTATTTGCTATTGTTTTGACACAGCAAATCTTTTAACATGTATAACTTGTTAAATGACAGGTTATATTGCCTACAACTTTGTCATTGGAGCATACTCATATTGGGGGCCAAAGGCTGGTTATAACATCTATCATATGGTATCAGTGTTTGCAGAATTTAGCTTCTCACGGCTGCTTTCCTTTATTGTCATTGTAGTGTTTTCTTTAATGTATTGCAAGTTCTCTTAAAAAAGTATAAGCAGTTTTTTGGCCATCTAGTAAGTACATATTTCTGGTTAACAGAGTAGTGCAGATATGATGTTTGGTGGAATTACCATCATCTGTGGGATTTTTGGAACATTAGCTGGTGGATTTGTTCTTGATCGCATGAATGCTACCATCTCTAATGCTTTTAAGGTAAGTTCTGGCATTATTTATGATCCCATTAGTAATCCATTTATGTTTTAGGTTTACTATATTTGGGTCCCTGAGCCTGTTTATACTTGAACAAAGATAAATGGATGTTTGAAAACTGTAACATGTGATCCGTAGTAATGTTCTTTAAGATAGGTTTCAAAAATCTCTCACAGTGTCTCATCTTCCAGTAAATAAAAATTTCTTTTCTATTGGACCCATTGTTTTTTTGGTCACTGGTCCATATCTTTCTATCTCCACCCAGTGGCAACCCATCTACCTCTTTAAGTACTAATTATGTCATACATTTGGAGAAGTCTTCTATCATGTCGGTGAATCTAGAGCAAATGTTTTGTTTCTCTTGTGGGGGTTCTTATGACCCCTTTTGCATTAACTGTTCTCTTTTTCCTTCTGACACTGGTAATTTCTCTGTTATTCTGATGCAGCTTCTTGGTGTAACAACCTTTCTAGGTGCTGTTTTCTGCTTCACCGCCTTCTGTATGAGGAGCTTGTATGGTTTCATAGCTCTTTTTGCACTGGGAGAGCTACTTGTATTCGCTACACAGGTAATCATTCAAGTGAATTTTTCCAAATCTGGTTCTCCGAAGACAGACCCCATCTTCACATAGTTGGGTATTCTGACACTTTGATGTAAATTATGTCGTGTCTAGCAGTGGAAAGTTTTGCCTCATATTTTCACTTCTAGTTGGGAATGTCACACTAAGTTAATCAATTAAGTTACCAGAGGCAGAAAATTTTTATTAAGTTACCTCTGTTCATGATTATCTAGATTGTGATGATTCTATTGTGTGTGAATTGAACGTAGAGAATCATGTGCACCATTTAAAGCAGTTTGCAATGAGTACCAATTACCATAAATTGTAGTCTTCTAACTACTATTAAACTGTTCAATTTCTTATTATACTCTGTCTATGCAGCTTTGATGGTATTTGAAAATGTATGTGAGTTGCATTTCCTACTATTCATGTGATTTTTGCCAATATTTTGAAAATTGTACTGTTTAGAAACCAGAAGCTGGCTGTTTGCTATTCAACCAGTTCCATGGTCAAACAATCCAAACTGTTGGGTTTAGTTTCATTAACGACGGAGCCTTTGACACATGTTTTGGTTAGATTGTGTCTGCCTGCTTTTAGTTCATAAAGTTCGTGGATTCTAGACTGTCACTCAGAGGAATACTTCTTTCCTGAAGAGCTTTAAGTTCTTTTTTGAATAAATTATTTGGCACAATGCTGACGAATAAGTTGCCAGCCTAGCTGGATAAGAGCTGGACACTCATCAATAATAGGGCACAGGCTCCAGACCCCACCTCACCAAATGTTTAATGGCTTGGAATGTGAACATGGGAGGAGTAGTGGTTCCAAAGGACTCTCCAGTTTATATTTTCTTTGATTGATGATATCGTCATATAATATTTCATCCTATTGCAAGCTTTGCTGAGCATATCTATCATGTTTATACCAGTACTCCTTTTGTCTTGTAGATGCTATCAACCATGTAGATATTGTATCTTGCCTTTTCTTTAAAGAGGACATGTCTTGCACGTGCAAATGACATATCAGTGGTTATCCTTTCGTGACTTTTGTTGATAGCTTGAGGACCTATTATTCTATATTCAATCCCTTGCATTCCTCGCATTTCAGCATTCAAATTCTTTTGCTTGAAATGGACTGGCATTTTTCTTGTATATCTTGACTTATTATAATAATCTCCCATGATTCTTCCTTCGCAGGCTCCGGTTAATTATGTCTGTCTCCATTGTGTCACGCCTAGTCTAAGACCATTATCAATGGCTATTTCAACCGTCGCTATTCACGTCTTTGGTGATGTGCCATCGTCACCACTTGTTGGGGTTTTCCAGGTGTGCTTCAAACAACATTTTTTTTTTTTTTTGGCTAATATCTAACTTCTATGATTATTCATCAAGCTAGTATACCAACCAGAAAGTGGTTTTCCCAAACTTGATTTGAGAGTGAGAATGGCCTGCTGAGCATGATGTTCGAATTATCATACCCTGGTCTTTATTTTCTTTTGTTACTTCTCTTGTGTTATTCTTCAAAGAAACAAACTGTTTGACCTGCAAGAAAGGCCTGTTGGTTGCTCACATTTGTTCAAGTGTTGGCATTTACAAATAATCCTGATTTTATTGCTTTCTTTTCTGACTATTTTGCCATTTTTAGTTATTTTTCCTGGACTATAATTATATTCATGTCATTGGATTATTCAAATTTTTCAATTGCTTGTGTCCAAAAGAACTTAAGTGGAAAATAGCAGTCCTTATGCAATTATTTGATCCTTGTCATACATCCACTTTCTGATGGTATTGTGTTCATCCTCATGATTCACAGGATCGTGTTAATAATTGGAGGGCGACAGCACTAGTTCTGACATCGATTTTGTTTCTTGCTGCTGGAATTTGGTTTATAGGTGGGTAATTTGGATCCTTGTTTCAGTAAACCTGGGTAAATAATGCCAAAAGGAGACAGATCCTGTTGTGATGCAAACATGAATTCGTTAGTTTCTTTTGCTCATGGATGTTTGTTTTGAGGTGGATTGGTGTTATTGACATAAGTCATTTCATGCTTCTTGTCAGGAATCTTTCTTAAAAGTGAGGATCGGTTTGACGAGGATAGTGTAACTCAAGCACCCACAACTGAGAAAGCAAACCTGAAACCATTGCTTGACGGGAGCAGTCCAGAGAGCGTAAATGAAGTATGACGCATCAACCAAAGCACTATGGCATGTGCTCGTGTCTCTTCCCTTGTAAGACTTCATACTCTTCCTTTGCATGGGAAAACTTATAATATATACTCCTTAGCGCAGAATTATCTCCCGATTGTTACTTTGCTGGAGATTCCCATTGCTTTTTGCTGCCTGCTAAATTCCACTTCTTTATGGAACAGCGTGACCTACGTGCGGCAAGGCATGCTAGGATCTTGTATTCATCGGGGGACTCTGTGATTAAATTGTACATATAAGGGCTTTGGGGCGATTCATGCAGAGCTTGATGCATGACACACAGTCGTCAACATCGAAGATGATGTAGATAAAAGATTTGTCTGCAATGGTGAAGCCATGCTAATGTCTAAATTTATGGATTTGAGTCTTTTGATTTGTTTTGCAAGTTTTTGGACAGGTTTTGTTGATTAAATAAAACGGCAAAGAAATCTCAAGCTTTTTATGGGTTCATTTTATCTGACATTTAGCTTTCCTTTCCAAGGGATTTTGTGAATAATTACTTCAGCTTGTAAAATTCTTTGAAATTCGTTTGGGCCATGCATTGTAGTCCTATCTGGAAATCTAATCTGTTTCTTATGCGATGAAGCATATAAACCACCCATATGTACATTTGCGAGTCTCATCCTACACATAAAAAATGCTTTGTGACTAAAACTGCGCAGTGTTTGTGAACTGGATTTATTTTGATGAGTGGTTGTGCAAAATGGACCGCCCTAATCAAAAATCACTTGGACCGAACCAAACCGGCTAGTTCGATCCTGGAAGTGTCAGTTCACTCAGTTCCTAAAAATGGAACCGGTGTCCGGGATGTCTTGTTCATTATTCCAAAGAAAAATTGGACTAGACCGGACTCGTTTATACATATATATATATATATATATATATAATTTTTATTTCTTTAAAAAAATTTGTTGATTTAGTTTATTGTTCTTGAAGAAATAGGAGTGTAATTGGATAATAAGATATTTAGATGGAAGTATAAAATTTGTCTCAAGAGTTCTTAATTTGTTTTTGATTATGCTTTTGAAATAAGATATCTTGACGGAAACATAAAAAGAAATAGAAATTGATTCCATTGGATTGGATCGAAAATTAACCACCCTTCAACCTATAGATGGTTTCCAGGTCTTGTGATATTGTAATTGGCTACAACTCTAAGAAATAGATAATGATGGTAGCTCCATAAATTTGAATGATATATTGAATGATATTCAGTGCATGAGATCTCCCTTTAAGAACAATGTTGGGTGAATTGAATCTCCTTTAGATGCTTCCAAGGTTACTACTAGTAGGAGATAATATAATACGAACTTGGAATTCGCAATCCCATCTCGATCCCTTTCTAACTTGGTTGCCCAATTCGCGACTTGTGATCTTGGTATGGGGACTTGAGATCTAGGGGCTTAGGTACGAGTCCACAACATCTAGCACACAACCTAGGGTCTATAGCAGCTAATCTCGAGATTGTTTATTGGTGTCAAAATGTGACATATGGGAATAAAAAATGGAGGATCCTCTCTCTTTACAAAAGAAAGAAAAAAAGAAGAAGAAGAAGAAGAGAAATAGAGAGATCTGGAAAATTGTGTAATGCTTACTTTTCAAAATCTGTATTTAAACCATGGTGATGTTTTATTGTCTCTCCTTTCATCTTTGGATCCCCTCTAATGATATGGGATGAAATGTTGGAAGTGAAAGAATTTTGTGCAAAATTTCCTCTATATTGCTTACTACTTCTTGATCATTTGTACCCACCAAACAATTCGCTACATTCTCCAACAAGGTGCTTTCACAGTTAGTGTTTTTCCCAATCTCTAGTGTTATATCAAAACTTGCCTCCATGATGATTATCCAATTGAGACAATCAATCTATCGTCATGAGACGTATAGAAAAGTTTGTCTATCTCAATTAGTTTTTTTAATTAAACTTAAACCATTAATTTGTAATTGGAGTAAATAGTTTTATAATCAACAATCGCTTGAATCTCAAAATAGTTCTTCAAACCAATCATGGAGAGAGGTAAACTAACAACACTGCCTCCCTGGGAATAGTATTCGAGAATTTCATCTCCTACACACGGAGTACACAGACGATTGCTTTGGTTGGAAACCCGAGCACTCAATTTTTAACTCTCTATTAATCCAACCTCAGTCCCTCGATCCCGTAGTGTCCCCAACATAGTTTGGTCACGAGGACCTCGGACTCGGGTTCTAGGACCAAAGTCCGAGCCTCAGATTTCAAACACCTAACTAAAATGCACTCTTTTTTTTTTCATTCACTTTTCTTCCCATTTAATTGTGTCGCTGAAAATGTTCGTTCGCAAAATATCTTTCATCAAAGGTTGAATCTTTGATTTTTTAAGTAAATTGGGTTTTGTGGCGACTTAAATAGGAAGCAATGTGCATGGAATGAATCGCTAATGCTAATGAAACTAATGGAACTAATTGAACTTAAAGAATAAAGAATTGCAAATAAGGACGATAAATCAATAAATTGAACTATAGAAACAATTAATTCTACTTGGACTTATATAGCCTTGTACATAGTGTAATTGTCAATGTGCTGTTATCTTCTAAATCATGAACTTCAACTACCTCTGAAATTCTCGACTCTGCGTTTCACAATCTTGAACTGCATATTCTTATCTATAAGTAGTTATGGTCTTCAGGGTTTCTTCCGTTTAGACATTCTTTAAATGTGTTTGACCGCTGTTGTTTTATGTTGACAATTTTTTCAGTCTCTTTTCATTGATAGTCACATAATCTTGTTACATCTATTTGCAATCAAGTTACTTGACCTTTTCCGTCGATAACTCAATCTCAACACCTTTCACTAAGTCTTGGATTATTTTGGGTGTCAACATTAACATCTCGAATTTATAGCAACTTAGAAAAATTTTGATTTAGTAGTAAAACAAAATAAGGAAAAGCTTTGTTTTAGCCTTCTTTGCTTAACCACCGAGGGTTGGCGCAGTTGGTTGGGCCGCCAAGAAATTTGCAACTTGGGAACTAAAGATCACTTGGCGGGGTTGGTTGGAGCACCAAGAAATTTGCAACTTGGGAACTAGAGGTCACATGTCTCGAAGTCACCTACAAAAACTAAGACTTAAATTTAACTGGGATTGCAGAGTGCTTCATGATGCAAGAATAATGATACATGGGCACAAAAACAAGAGAAAAATTTGTTTATTTGTTTGTAGTTGAATTCTAAAATGAAAGTACAATATTTTTAAAACTTTATGGACTTGGTGTTATTCCTCGAACTTCCTGAACTAAAATTTCAAGTGACTACTTTAAAATAGCATAGAACGCAATGGACTAAGGAGCACTTATACCCTTAAAACGTATCTTTCTATGCTTCGTTGGGCCTTTCACCCGATCCATTGGGCCTTTTTGGACCCTGATTCTATACTATTTATGGACATCATGAATATAAATTTTGTCCGAATGCCCCCCCCCACACACACACACACACACTTTAGCTTTAATCCGAATCCTATCCTAAAATTTTTCTTCTCATGAAAAATTATAAATTTTAGATCAAATCCCAATTCTTCCTTGAATTTTTTTCTGTTTCATAAAAAATCACAAACTATTACTTGAGCTCTATATTTGCTTCCATTATCCTTCTATCCAAAATTGCCCTTAGTAATATGGTATTTCCATGTCATTGCTCTAGTTTTTTTTTTTTTTTCCCAAATTTCATATTTAAGAAGATATCTTTTGGAGGTGAATTTTCATGTCAACCCAAACAACGTCATATTGGATTGGAAATATGGGTAAAAATTAGAGTTGAATTTCTTCAATTGCTATTACTCTTTTCCATCTCGCTCTAGGATCTTTGATTTTGTGCTTAGTCTTCAATTTCTTGTGCCTGGGAGTCTTCCATCTCTTGTTGTCAGATAGCTCATGCTTGAGAAACTCAACTCATGATACTTAAACAGCTCACGCTCAAGAGTTTTTCGTATCTTGATTATCAAGATAAATTTTGGACGGGGGGTTGATGGGGGCAGATATGAGACTCAAATAAAAGTTAGTGGTTTTTTAGGATAGAATTGTGATTAGAATTTAAATTGGCAGTTTTTATGGGACAAAAAAAAGTTATTGGAAGTAGGGGTTTTTTTTAAAGGGAATTAGGCCTATATTCCGAGAAAAAAAAGGGGTGAAGGGTAACCCATTGCTTCGTAGAAACTATATTGAGAATACATCGGAAGTTTGGTCCATAAAATTTGTGTATGAGAGATTTTTTATTGTAGTGGTGGCTATGATCGACTTATATGTGTTAGCAGGGTTTACTCCCATGTGGAGGAAGCCTAATGAATAGCAAGCATAAAATGGCTTAAGCCCATATGATAAGTTATATGTAGAAATATGGTTTCTCACTATCTTGTAAGTGGTAAGGGCAAATAAATTAGTAGAGATGCAGTAAAAAGAGAGAAAAAAAAAGAGTATAAAATTTGGGGTTTGTAGATTAGTTTGATTTACATCAAGCTAGCATTGAAGGTCAATTCATGGTCTGTTTGAGCTAAAATTTTGTCAACATGTTCATGGTGCACTTTTCTCAAATTTGGACAGTTTAATTTTCGTTTGAAGCTCCCTATGTTAGGTTTTTTGTGGATTGATCAAATATATTTTTTGTCATATTTATCATTGATTTCTTGTGAATTTTATGTGTATTGCCAAGAATGATATTCTTAAGATCTTTGTTGCTATGTACTTCTAGTGTTTACTAGAGAAGAACTTAGTTCACTTGATTTTGTTGATAGTGAAGTTTTTGGGAGGACTCCGCTCCCGTGATTTTTTTATCTCCTCACACTGAGAAGGTTTTTCATGTAAAAAAAATCGCTTTGTATTTACGTGCTTGATATTTATTTTGCTCTACTATATCATTTTCTATTAGGCTTACACAAGAGGGGAAATTATTCTATTCCGTTGCGTTAATCCGATATTGTTCGAGTTGCTACTGTTCTCCCATTAATATGAATTTTCAAATTATTGCCATATCTCATATTAGATTGATCCTATAGAGAAGCCTGATAAATCTAGCAATTATCATTTCTTGTATCTTGTGTTGCTAGTTATTCGCCCAAAAATCATCAACAACAATTGTCAATTGAATAGTGCTGATTAAACGAACCTGATTGATGATCTTCGACGTCACATTACAGCCATCATATTTGATTGATAGGCAATTCCAACCGTGTGTAGAGTAGTTGGTGACGGATGGGACACGCCTTCAAAGCGAGCAGGTGGGCAGCTGAGGTGACACCGGTTCAGCCGCCCCAAGGCCGGTCGGCGTGCAAGGATCGGTGGCCGAAGCTCTATCGACTGGCCACCCCCTTGCCTTTAAATAGCCCCTGCTCCTTCGGGTTGCTATTGTTCTCCCATCAATATGAATTTTCAAATTATTGCCATATCTCATATTAGATTGATCCTATAGAGAAGCCTGATAAATCTAGCAATTATCATTTCTTGTATCTTGTGTTGCTAGTGATTCGCTCAAAATCATCAACAACAATTATCAATTGAATAGTGCCGATTAAACGAACTCCGATTGATGATCTTCGACGTCACATTACACCCATCATATTTAATTGATAGACAATTCCAATCGTGTGTAGAGCAGTTAGCGACAGATGGGACGAGCCTTCAAAGCGAGCAGGTGGGCAGCTGAGGTGACGTTGGTTCGGCTGCCCCAAGGCCGGTCAGTGTGTGAGGATCGGTGGCCGAAGATCTGTTGACTAGCCGCCCCCTTGCCTATAAATAGCCCCCCCGATGGCCAAGAGAGGATCTAAGGTAGCCAACTCCAATCACTTCTCCCGAGAGACATCGGAGGAGGTTTGAGAGTGGCCAACCCGTTGATCCAGATCTAGTTGTAGGGAGAGGTCCTGATCTGAGGGGGTTCCATATTCGCGAAGAGGGGCTGAGAGAGAGAGAAATCAGTGGGGAGAGGGCCGGAGTTGGAGAGCGTAGGGCCAGATTTGTGAAGCTGAAGGCCCGCCATCACCATCCGAGTGATTGCGGCCGCCGCTTTCCGCCGCGCCGCCACCGGCAACTCCAGTTGATTCGGTAAGCAGGGCTTGGTTTTCTTTCCATCACGTGCCGTCTGCTTCACGTGCTCTTTGCCATCATCAGCTTCAGCGTTGCTTGTGCCACCGCCTGGTGATGTCTGCTCCGGCGATGTCCCTAACACCATCCCCGATGACCCACCACGATCTCTCGCCAAGCTGAGTTTGCCACTGAATACCTCACCGCCGCGGCCTCCAATTTCTTCAACGTCGCCTACATCGGATTGATTGTCGTGGCTGGGCGTCGCCGTCGTGCCGCTTGGAAGGCTGTTGTAGCTAAGTCTCAGGCCAACCGCTGTTGCTCATCGCTACTATCCCCGTCGAACGTCGCGGGGGAGGGGGGAAGCGTAGGCCGTAAGTTGGGTTGCGCTGAGTCGAGTTGGCGAAACCCTCCAATCGGGTAGGGTTTGGCCAGGATCGGTCGTTGGGTCGGGCCGAGTCAATTTCAAGTGATGGGCTGATGGGCTCTAAGGAATAAAAAGAGACCGGACTAGGCCTACACACCGTGCCCGGCCCGCCTAGGGTTCCAGTGGGATCGAATCGCCTGACCCAATTTGGTCCGAACTCGAGTTGGATCGTTTTAATGAATCGGGTCGGACCCAACCTGTGGGTTCGGCTTGGGTCACCTTTTAATATATTATAATATATTAATAATAAAATAATATTTTTATAAAAAATAAAAAACAAAAAATAATTTATTTTCTAGAAAATAAAAATCCAAAAATACTTTTTAATTGTAAAAAAAAAAAAGAGAAAAAGACCCAAAAATGTTTTTCCTTCTTAAAATGCATGGAAAACCTCTAAAAACTCCAAAAAAACCCTAGGGTTTAAACAAGATCAGGTACCGGAAGGATATTAGTGATTAACTAGTGTCATCAAGTCCCTTAACCTAGCTTCTCTGGTTGCGTAGGAGCGAATATTCCTCCCAATATTTTGCTTGAGTTTATAACCGACTCATCCCAAATCGATTAGTGGCGACTCCGTTTTAAAATTTAACTTATATGTTAAAATATCAAACCATTAAGTTGTGAATTGAAGGGCTTGGGAGAGCCCGGGCTAAGCCTAATAGACCTAACTGAACCATTAGCCTCTGTAAGCACCCACGCCTAATCGGGTGCCGAAAAAAGAGGTCGCAACAGCTTGGCGACTCCACTTTGGAGACATTTTTGAGGACTTAGGTTATTTTATCTTATTTAAGCACTTTACTGACTTTGTTTTTATTTTTATTTTTTTATTATTTTTTATGCAGGTCGTAAGAGCTTAAAGGTCTATTTTGATTTTATTAAAATAAAATGCTTTGTGATCATAAATTACTATGCCTACTTTACTGTTTTAGCATTGCACGTGGCACACACAACCCGGCCGTCGGACTTGCGCTGCCATAGGATATTTAGGATGGTGTTAAGAAAGATATGACCTTGAACGCGATACTACGATGTAGAGGTTGCCTTTATTTTCCTCGAATTTCTTTAAGTAGAGCTGAGGTTAAGAGGGTATGCTGCCAATGCGAGACTACGATGGGTAGACACCCTTTTAATTTCAACAAGCCTTCTCAATTAGACATTGAGCCGAATGTACCATACGTATGTCTCTGTGCTTGTTATTTTCTTTAAAAGCAAAGTAATTTCTTTACTTTTTTACTCAGTCCTACTTTGTTGGCCCACAGCAATTTAGGACAGGTTTTTCGAGTCTCAGTTTATATGCGATGGGAGGAGATGATATCTAGTTTATTCCTTCCCCAAAAGCAGAGCTCTTTAGATGGTGGGATCAATTGAACCAATATGCCCAAGAACGCGTGAAAGCAAAAATCTCATCTTCTATCATTGATCCAAATACCTGTTCATCCCGAAGCCATACAGGCCATAGCACATTTTTGGTGCTCAAAGACATCCATTTTTATGTTTGGTGGGTTCGAGCTAACCCCGACCCAAGAAGAATACAGCATTATCATCGGGATGCCTCTAGAGAACAATCTTGTTAGGCCACCAACAGGTATTGACCCATTGCATGGGTTAGCGTGACTTTTAAGAACCGAAATCCATGTTATGAGGCAAATTCTTGAAATCAACCATAACACATGCCTACTAGAATTTTTGACTGCCTGTTTTGAAAACCAGCCCATGACCCAAAGAAGTGAGACTTTTCTCCTAACCTTTTTTCGAGTTCATTATTTTCCCCTATCAAAAAGATGCCATAAGTCCCTTAATGGCCTGGGTAGTTGATCAGATCTTAAGGGGGCAAAATTATGTCAACATGATTTTAACTGAAACATTCTTGTTCCTTAATCGTTTTAAAGAAAACACAGAGAAAATCATGCGGGCCTCCCCGGAAGTTTTGCAGGTTTGGTTCTTTTCTCACCTAAGCGAATTTCGATGCCTCATGCGATCATTTGAAACAAATGATTTCGAAAATCCATTACAGAAATTTGTGGTCCTAGGACCATACATTCCCAACAAACGCTGTTTTAATTGGATAAATTTCCTACGAAACCTCGCTCCTGAGGCATTCCAGTGGTGTGTTAGTTGGTTCCATGGAAAAAGAGCTCGCTTTGCTTACGAACACTGCAATC
Source organism: Eucalyptus virginea (assembly GCA_014182375.1). Classification (NCBI taxonomy): domain Eukaryota; kingdom Viridiplantae; phylum Streptophyta; class Magnoliopsida; order Myrtales; family Myrtaceae; genus Eucalyptus; species Eucalyptus virginea. Next base: position 11,816,006 of record CM024522.1, read on the forward strand.
CAATTCCATTGCTTGGCCTCACCGACTGTCACGCCCTAAATCCCAAGCGTGTGCCCATCCCTCTTTGATCGATAACATTTTGCGACTTCTCAGGACAAGTCGCCGACCCATTGATTTTTAAGCACATGCGGAAGTGAAAATAAATCTCCTGACAATAATCATCTCGAGATAGAAAAAACAGGACATCAATTCACAAAAGCACACTTTTATAAACAACGAGATTCAGGCACAAAATGAGTTTAGCCGAAAGCCTACAAAAAGGTCGACTCTCACAAGAGGCTGTCCTACGACATACTGATAGGACATATCCACCAATCCTCCATACTCCTCCTCAGACTTCGAGACCTTGGTCCTCCACGACCACCTTCTAAGGACCTGAAAATGGTTATTCAATAACACCTACTAAACCCTGATTAGGAGGGAAATACACTCAGAAGCGTCTTAACCACGCAATCATACAATTAGCATAGAGGACTTACCTCGCCTCAATTTCACCTTGCAGGTCAGCACAGTTCATATCTCAAATGCATGCAATTTACGCATACGACAATTGAAACGCCTTACTTTTCTCAATCAACTACAGGAGTCTTAGCCCAATCCATCACAGGAGTCCCGATTATAAAACTAAACCATTATGACACGACCCATACCATGCCACACAATTTTGTCTCATAATCAGGCGCATCAAGTTCAGACAATCATGCGTTCCAATTGTTAATTAAGCCACTCAAGGTACTGTCGACATCCATGTTCGGCAGTCTACTGGCATAGCCAGGCATCGTCTCTTCTCCATAGAGCACAGTTACGTCACATTGACGGCTATCCCGAAGGAGCTTATGTCCAGAATCTGCTGCAACCCACTACCCTAATGCATGGGTAACCCAAAAGTGGGATTTAGTAACTTCCGACGTAAACGCTAGGACGGGTTCACTTTAATCAACACACAACCACTCAATATTGGCCCAGGACACTATGCATTGTACACAAATGCCTCAATTAAAATAGTGATCCTAGCCTTTTTTTTTTTTTTGATGACCCAGGGAAACTTGTAAGCCGACAGCCGGCGGGCAAACCCTAGGGCTTATGAAGGAACCCACCACCCCCGTGAAGCAGGTAAGTCCACATGCGACGTGCTGGGGATTCAAACTTCTCTCCTTCGTGAGAGGGAGAAATCCCGAAGCCAGCAGCACCGCTCAGTGCGGTGGTTGATCCTGGCGTATTTTCTTCGTATTAAAAACATCTCAGAAAATAGTCGTGTGTGGGTACATGGTCAGATTGGACTTGAAAAATTCATAACATTCTTTTCAAAATCCCACTGGTTTATATAGTATATAAACCATTTTCGGTATTAAAACCCGACACCTAAGATTTTTTGAATAAATAACGAATTTTATAAATTTTTGAAATAAATGTCCAAAAATTCAATCAGCACTCAATTTGCATGATTTAACACTCAATTGTAGAAATTAACTACACCATTGTAGTCAGCACGAAATTCTGGTCATCGGTTATCCAGTCTAATTTCCAGAAAATATTTAATAATTAATTAATTTCTAGAATTAATTAAATAAATCAATTTAAATACTAAAATGCCAACCTAGGCCAAAATCACTAAATTAAATACCAATACAGACCCGGAAAATTCCCGAACCCTTCTAGATAAATAAAACAATTTATCTAGGCCTCACTTAATCTAATCTAACCACCTAACATGCAAAATTGCATAATTAAATCACTAAATTAATCTAACTAACCACCTAATTCCTAATTAAATAAATCTAAACACCCATTAGACATCATTAGCCTACTAAGAAAAGTTTAGTAAATAAACTCATCGGTTAATTGCGAAAACTGGTTCACCGCGACGACGACACGACGGCAGCCGAAATCTATATTTTCGGCGGCGTCAACGAACACTTGGGCCGGGCCAGCTTCGCGGGCCCAAGATGGGCTGAACTAATCCCAACTAATGGGCTTGGAAGGGATGGGCCTTGAAGATTCGGACTGGGCTTCAAGATGGGCTGCTGAATTGGGCTGAACGGGCTTTCAATTTTCGTGGGCTTTGCTGGCTTCTTGGATTGACTTCAAGTGAGCTGAATTGTTGCACTCTTGGGCCGGATTGAGGGCTTGCTGAACTGAAGCAAATAAGCAGCAATTTGCTGGGCCGAAATCTGGATTCTTGAGTGGGCTGATGGGCTTCAACTTGCGGCAGAAATCACGGTGATGCTGGCTCATGGACGGTGCTGCTTTGCTTGGACTCTGCTGGTTCAACAATGGCTGGTTTGTTGACCATGCGTGGAGACGAGAAGCAGCATCAATCGCTGCTTGTATGCGTGGCCAGCTGCAGCGTGAGGCATGCAGTCAACCGGCCTCAACTGCTGACCTTGGTGGATTGAACGGATGATACGAAGCGGTGGGGGTGTGTGTGAGTGGGGGTCTTCAGTGGACGATGGATCTCGGTGGGAAGTAGGCGTGGGGAAGTGAACGGAGAGAGAGATTGAGGAGATGAAGCTGCCAGGAAGTGGTTTCGGTGGCAGAGGGACTTCGGTGGAGGGCATGTGGCGATGGAAGAAAGGAAACGTTGGAGCAGCCGCTGGGTTTCTTCGAAAATGAAAATGAAACAAAGTAGAACAGCAAAAAGGGGAATCGGTGGTTTTGTGAAGAAGAAAAATCAAAGAAGAAGATGGAGAAGAAGGCAGCGTACGTGAGAAACTTGGGCAGAAAAAGGAAAGGGCAACAAATAATATCCCTTCCATTGATTGCATGTCCCCTAAAGTCCACATAAGATTATCCTCTTGTCTCTTAATAATTTCTTGCATTATCTTCACAAATAAGCCAAATTTTGAAGCCCAAACTTGCTACCCTTTTCTAAATTCGAATTTCACATTTTGGGCTTCAATTTCATCACTCAATTTCCCAAATTGACGTCCAAATTTTGATGTAGAAAAATCCACAAAATTTCCACACTTTCCTGTCGTCAAGTAGCTCAGACTGGAAGTCCAAATTTCCATCAACTTAGCCCATCTGAATTTCCATTATTTTTCCGCGACGTCCGATTTGATTTTCCGTAAAAATCCTGGAATCTTTGAAAAAAATTTGGAGGATGAGTCAACGTTTCTAAAATAGCTCGTGACACCATAGAACTTTTAATTGCTAAAATCAGGTTCAAATTCACGGTTAATTTCAATCCGGCGCGCTTTTAGCGTGACCTAATCTACCGAGTAACTTTTAGGAATTTTTGGTGCAATTGACCCATGATCGATTTATCTCGAGTCACATTGTACATCTTTGACACATTGGCGACTCTCGATTGTTGTGAAAATCTCAATGTATCAATTATGGGCACCGGGTACCAAAATGATAGAAAAATCGGTCTAGTGCTGATCGACGAGTATTTTGCAATCAAGTGGAATCACCGACACTCTGATCACATATCTCAGTCAAGTCGACTTATCTTCGGTCTCTAATCGATTTCGATAGTGCTGTAATGACCCTTGCAGATCAACACGGTAGAGCAGTCAATTCCGGGTCAAATTTTCAAGTCCATTGTATTTAGATCCCTTAATTACTTTCCTAGATAGTCCAGTTATCTTGTGAGTGATCGGCTCAGAGAATAGTACTATCGGCACGTCGACGAAAGGCCCGATTTATTTAATCGAAAACAAATTCTAAAAATTCAGGCTGTCACACCGGCACCACTCCGTATTATCCATATAGGGTGGCACGACAATGCGAAGGCCTTTAGGAGATCCCACTGCTTTTCAAGAGAAAGATACCTCCATTCATTTTCACCCATCAAAGCCGTGACTATGCATTCGAGATTGCCATTATCGAGAAAACATAGGGCAAGTGCCATCGCAAAAGGATCATGGTACCTGAAAGGCTTGTGGGATAGGAAAATGTCCATCACACCTTTGAATCCTACATCCACAATCATCGCATCTCAACAAAACTGCGGCCATTGGTCCTTCACCCGACTAGTGAGATCAGTCGATATGAGCAAACAAAGCGTATGCAAAGGGACTTGGGAATAAGCTGGGTACACATCTCAAAGCTAGCCTAAGAAAGCAAACATCATCACAACAACAATGCTCCCTGTTGCATATAAAATAACAGTCATATACCCCCTAGTGTTAATATTGTTTTGGTCCTATTGTTTAGGGACTTATGTATTTTGTTCTATTGTTTTAACTTCAAGTTTAAATGTCAGAAGTCTGTTGTCTATGAAATCCTCTTTTGATAAATAAAAAACAATTGGACCCTTGCCATGGGTCAATCCTTACTTTATTTCGTGCTCATTTGTGAACTAGGTAATTATGAATCGCCAATTACCAATCGCCTGTGAATGGCCTCAGGTAATAAGGCTCGATTAGGATGATGTACAAAATCGCCTCGTTAACATTGAATATGGCGTAGGACAGATGTCCATTGTCCTTTAACAACTTTTGAGGCAAATGGAGTCCACTCAAGCCCAGTCCAACTCTGTAGCTGTTTTAAACGCGTCCATGTCACTCGCGAATTTGCCAAAGGATAACTGACAAGATAGATAGCTCGTAAAGATCATGAAAAAGCTGAGCCAACTGCAGGGGCAAGATCCCATAGACTTATCTAATTATGCCGGCATTAAGATCCCTGAAGAGCTCAAAGTACCTGAATGTGAGAGGTATGCTGATACATCTTGCCCAGAGACCTACTTGTAGGCCTATCTGGTTCAAAGGATGGTTCAATCATACCAATCAAACCTGACTGGCATTGCCTTGCGTTGGTACATTGTCAAGAAGATTAGTCTCCTTAAGACCTGGGGGGAACTAACTCATGCTTTTCGCCAAGAATATAATGTTGACATCAACGCCGACATCGCCCTGCCTTACGAAGAGCAGATAATCGCGAAGTATGAAGAGCCGATGGTTGTAGAGACAAGAGGTAATATGTTTTTAAGAACACATGCCGTGTCAGGGAGAAGCCCAACCACCCAGTTTGACCTGCGACCCACAGAAGAAGACATCAATGTAGCCTTGCATGATAGATGGACGGTCAAGCAATATCCTACTACTGAAAAGCTTCCCACTAGGAAAGGCAAGGAGCCTGCACACGTAGCCAATGCCACAAGGTCTATTCAAGACTGGGGCATGACAATGCAGCTTCCCAGGCTTACAATAAGAGCTTGGGTCTAGAGAATGCTAACCCCTATCAACTTAAGGAGCGAGGCATCTGCTAGTCTCATTGATAAGGTCTAGCTGGCGAAACGAAGGGCTTTACTCAAAAAGTCCGGACCAGGAATCAGCAAAAGAAAGTCTAAGCAATTCGAGTCAATGCCTGCTATGATATCCCGGATTTTTCACTTTTGCTTTCAATTTAATAAATCTGGCCTTTCATCGATACGCCTATAGTGTCGTTTCTCGTGAGCAGATCATTTCTTAGATAACTAGACTATCATGAGAAGTCATTAAGAAATTTTAACCTATTAGACCTGGGAATTCAACCAGGAATCGATTACTTGACCGTGCTCATCTACAGAGGTAATTTCGGCACAGTAAAGATCGATTAGAAATCAAAAATAGGTCGGTTCGACTGAGATATATGGTTAAATGTGGGTGATTCCACCAAATATTGAAAAATTCTCGTTGATCGGCACTAGTTTAATTTTTCTGTCATTTTGGTACCCTTTGTTCGTAGTTGAATCCTCGAGGTTTTCACGATAACTGAGTGTCGCCAATGTGCCAAAGAGGTTCATTGTGGCTCCAAGAAAATCGACCATGGGTCATTTGCACTAAAAAAATTTCTGAAAGCTACCCGGTAGCCTAGGTCACGCTAAAATTGCGTCAGATTGAAATTAACCATGAATTTGAATCCGATTTCAGAAATTGAAAGTTTTTTCATGTCACGAGTCATTTTAGAAACGTCAACTCAGTCTCCGAAGATTTTTCTGCAAACCGAGGTTTTGGCGAAAAAGGCGAGATAGGGCCGTTTTCAACCGGAAAATGCAAAGGACCGTTTTTATCACGAAATTGGGATGCAAGTGGGATCTATTGGTGAGAAAAAATGCCATTCTGATCGAGGGTATGATGGTTGAATTTTTTAGGGCCAAATTGATTTAATTCAAGAAGGAATTGAATCCAATTTGAGCCAAATGTTGTGCAAATTCGTATGTCCCCCTTGCCCACAACATTTGGACCACTTCAAGGCTTCTAGAAGGGAGTTGGCTGCTGGAAATTGGCTATGGAAGACAGCAAGTGTGGTGGGGCCAAATCAAAGGGGACAAATGGGTGAGAGAAGACCAAGGTAGGCCCCCTCTTTGGCCAAATTGGTCCCCTCCCTCTTTCTTCTCCCCTAGCCCGTCGATCCCCTCCTTCTCCATGCTATTCGAAACTCCAACAACCTAGAAAAACCGAACCAGCAAACTAGCAGCCCGCTGGACAGCCACCGCAAGTGGTCGCGTCGCCCGTCGCGCCCTCACATGCTCACCTACTCACCGCACGTCACAACCGTTCTGCCTCCACCATGACCCTAGGGCGTCTCCAGGATTGTTTAAGCTCACCTCACCGTCGCCAGAGCCGCCTAGTCACCCGCCTGCTGGCGTGAAACCCCGCCGGGACAGCAGCAGCTTTCGCCTAACCGTTTCAGCCTCAATCGACCACTAGAGCATCTTCTTCAGCCACCGTGCAGAACTGAACCATGTGGGTCTCCGAGCCGCTGTTTGGCCCGTTTTTGTGGCTTTCCCAACCCCGCTTGGTTGTGCCGCTTTGGGATTTGTGGACCTCCTCCACGTCCTTGTCGTTTTGATCTGAGTGGATCCTTAATTAAGTGAGTTTAACTCATTAATCCTTGCTTAGTAAGTTAATGAAGCTTAAGGGTTGATTAGTTTAGGCTAAGTATAGATTAGGTGGATAGTTAGAATAGATTAGTAATTTAATTAATTGTTATTGCATGTTAGGTGGTTAGAGTAGTGCAACTAGAGCCTAGACAAGCCGTAGTATTTATCTAGAGTGGTTCGAAAATTTTCCAGGCCCGTCTCGACTTTTAATTAGGCTTTTTGGGCCTAAGTGTGCATTTTCAGCATTTCTTAATTAATTTCCGTAATTATTTAATTATTTATTTATTTTCCGAAAAATTAGATTAGAATAAATGGTGACCGAAATTTTATGCTGATTGCAATGGTGTGATTGAATTATTTATTTGACTGCTAATTTGTGCTGATTGAGTGTGATTTGTTATTTTAGGGTATTTATCCCAAAATTTATTAATTCCAGTCTTTAATTAAAAAATAACCGAACGTCGGTTTACAGCGCCAAAAATGTTTTCATCGACTATATAAATAGTGGAAGTTTTGAAAGTAAAAATATTATATTTTTGGCTGAGGCTAACCGTGTACCCACACACGATTATTTTATTGGGTATTTTTAACACGAGGAAAATAGGCCAAGGTATTATGTTAATTGAGGAATTCAATTGGAAAGTACAATGTTGTTGGCCGTGGGTGAATAATGATGTGATGGTTTATAGTCGTAATAAGATTACTATTGAATGATAAAGTGATGTATGTTGTGTGTGATGATATGAGTTAGATCAGGAAAACTGCCAAAGTATGGCTGTGCCTATAGGGCTGTGATAAACCGCCGAAGCAGGCTGAGCCTATAGGGCCATGATAAACTGCCTAACTTAGAATAGGCTGTGCCCATTAGGCCGTGATCTTCCGCTGAACTTTTAGTAGGCCGTACCCGTTGGGCCGAAATTAATAGTTGGAGTGAGTAATTGAAGTGACTGTGTGATGAGCTTGATGACATGAAATTGACTAGGTCGATTGATCAATGAATCAATCTAGCGTGATGATTTTATTTGTTAATGTGATTCGATGAATTGTACTGACTTGCAGGAAGAAAACAAGGCAAAGGTAAGTCTTCTGATTTGTGCTTGTGTTTAGGCAGCCCTTAGGCGTAATTTTCTTCCTAGTCAGGTCTTAGGCGGTTGAACTTGCTAAGACGTCGTCTCACTCCGTTATGGGATAACAATTTTAGGTCCCTAGATGGCCGCTCCTCCCGAGCGTTTTGGTCAACCGAAGAAGATCACAGAACGGGTACTCTATGTTCCGATTCATGGGCACCCTAGGGGTCTGGTCTATGAGCTCGTGAAGTTTGTGGTCTGGGTTGATGAGGTTGTACCCCATAAGGTACCTCATCATACAAATCATGGTACCGTCGTGAGCGGCATGGACAGAGAGATGGTCCTATACTGGAATCCGAGGTACCTGTGTATGTGTTGGAGGTTGCTTTTGGGAAAGGCACAGCAGATCCCCTTGAAGGTTCAATGGTAGACCCGGTGAACCCGGATCTTAAAGACCTAGGAACTCTGGTGTTCTCGGAGAAAGGCTCCAATATGTTAGTGAGGATGTGGAGCAGGAGGAGGATTAGTAGTTGTTTGCAAACCTCTTTGTTTTATAGACTTGGCATGTATATATATATCGGCTTGGTTTGTGTATGACTTGATATGATATGTATATATAGGCGTGTTGTTGGTTTCCAAAATTTAAGGCTCTACTTTCCAATCCCATTTGGTTGTTGTCTGGGGAAATTATTTATTTGCTTCCGCATGCGCATATTAAAATGGATGGGCCGGCGATGTGTCCTGGGATGTCGCTATTTAATCGACCATGAAGGGATGGGCATGTGCCCAGAGGATCGGGGCGTGACATCCCCGTTTAAGTGGTATCAGAGCATGGTTAGTGATTGGAGTGATACGGTGCGATGGTTCATGGGATAGTTAGTAGGAAAGACCTTTAATTTCATGCTGGTGCATGTTTGTGATAGCTGATTGGTAGAAAGTTGTTTGTTGTATGGATCACTTAGTTTCTAATTATGTATGGAATTGAGAATAGGTTTTGTAGACAGACTACATTATGAGTGATCAGGAGTAGAGGACTCCTGGGAAGAGGACCATCGGTCTCGTGATCCAGGACCGTGGTAAAGCGCCAGCTTAGGCTAGCGAGAGTAGAGTAACACCACCTCCTGTTGGTGTTGGGGTAGCAGCCCCTGGTGATTCAGGAACTATTGGGATCATGCAAGCGTTGGATGTGATGAGAGACATAATGGGGCAGCAGGCCCAGAATCAAGCTGCCGCCTTCACCGCCGCCATTGTAGCTGCCACTACTACCGCTGCCAATGCCGCTGTTGCTGTGACAGCCGTTGCCGCACCTGTCGACGCACCTGCTAAAGTCCCAGTTGAGAACTTGGTTGTGGAAAGGGAGAGACCAATTCACAAGTTGGTAGAGCAATTCCTGAAGTTGAACCCGCCGAGGTTCACTGGTACTGGAGACCCCGAGACTGCTTCGCTTTGGGTTTAAGATTTAGAGAAGGCCTTTGCACTGCTGATGTGCACTGAGGCAGAGAAGGTTGTCCTAGCAGTATATCAACTGCAAGATAACGCCAATACCTGGTGGAGAGCCGCCAGAGATACCGTATTCCCGGGACGAGTAGTCCCGCTGTGGGACGCTTTCCTCAGAGCGTTCAATGATAAGTACTTCTTGGGTAGTGCCCGAGAATAAAAGATGGAGGAATTTCAACGCCTCCGCCAAGGAATGATGACGGTTGACCAGTACGAGGTCAAGTTTACGGAGCTTTCTCAGTATGCTTTGAGATTGATAGAAGATCTGGAAGAAGAAGCTCGAGAGTTCAGGAATGGCCTTCGACTTGAGTTGAAACAACTGCTGGTGTCGTTTGACCTGAAGGACTATCGTGAAGTCTACAACCGAGCTTAGCTACTAGAGAGAAGTCTAAATGATCAAGTCGCCTCGTCTGGATCAAGGTTTAACTCGCATAGAGAAGGGATTCGACATGGGAAGAGGCCCATGATCAGAGGAAGATTTCAAGTTCTGCCCAATAGGAAGGGTGGAATTGGAAAGCCAGCGTCGAACTAGAATGGTGTGTGTCGCTTGTGTGGAAGGCGACATGGATTAACCCTATGCCAATTTAGGCAGGGTGCTTGTTTTGAGTGTGGCCAGTCGGGTCACATAGCCAGGAACTGTCCCAGAAGACAGGGGAGACTATAACAGTTGCCGGTGCCGCCACCGATGGGTTAGATCAGAGGTTACACGCCGCAGAACGCACCACAGGGTGGACAAATCAGACCCCCGGCCCAAGGAATAGTGTATGTCATCACTAAAGATCAGGCTAAGGATGCGCCTGATGTGATCACAGGTACGGTTTCACTGAACGACCATGCCACTTATGCTTTATTCGACCCTGGTGCAACTCATTTTTTTATTGCTGAGCAATATGTTAAGTTGATAGGATTAAGTCCTAGGTTGCTAGAGTCAGTGGTTAGCATCTCTACACTGTTAAAGGATAATGTGCTGTTTGCATTGGGTTGTTTTGGTTGCAAGTTAGCGATTGGTGAGAGAGAGGGGAAAATAGACTTGTTAGTCCTAGCCATGTATGAATTTGACTTGATAATTAGCATGGACAACGAGCTAAGATGGATTGTTATCGTAAAACGATTCAATTTAACCCGTTAGTGGGTGAGAGTTTCGAGTTTGTTGGAAGTCAAGGAAGACCCTCGATTACATTGATCTCGTCGCTTGAAGCAATCCGTTTGTTAGACGAGGGTTGTCAGAGTTACCTGGTAATTGTTGTGGATATGATAGTTGAGGAGCTGAAGGTCGAAGATATCTTAGTGGTGCAAGAATTTTCAAATGTATTCTCGAAAGAAGTGCCAAGCCTACTGCTAGAGAGAGAAATCGAGTTTCTGATTGAATTAGCACCCGGGACAGAGCCAATCTCTAAGGCTCCTTACTAGATGGCGTTGTTTGAGTTGAAAGAACCGAAGGTGTAGATGCAGGAGTTGTTGGATAAGGGATTCATACGTTCCAGTGCATCACCATGGGGAGCACCAGTTCTATTTGTAAAGAAAAATGATGGTTCGTTGCATTTGTGCATCAACTATCGTCAACTCAATTAGGTGACGATCAAGAACAAGTATCAACTCCCGAGGATCGATGACTTGTTTGATTAGTTGCAAGGAGCATCGATATTTTCGAAGATCGACTTGAGAACAGGATATCATCAGCTGAGGATCAGAAAGGAGGACATTCCGAAGTCAGCATTTCGTACTCGATATGGTCATTATGAATTCACTGTAATGCCGTTCGGGTTGACGAATGCTCCAGCTGCATTTATGGATTTGATGAACCGAATGTTTAAGGAATATCTAGATCAGTTTGTGATCATGTTCATCGATAATATTATGGTATATTCGAGAAGTGATGAAGAGCATGAAAATCATTTGAGAGTAGTACTACAGACTCTGAGGGTTCATAAGTTGTATGCTAAGTTTAGCAAATGCGAGTTTTGGTTAACTCGAGTTGCTTTCGTAGGTCACGTGATTTCAGGTGAAGGAATCTCCGTGGACCCGTCCACGGAGATCAGAAGTTTTTTGGGTTTAGCAGGTTACTACAGACGATTCGTGGAAGGATTTTCAGCATTAGCATCGCCGTTGACTCGACTCTTAAAGAAAGAAGAAAAGTTTGTGTGGACAGACAAGTGCGAGTGTAGTTTCCAAGAGCTTAAGCAGAAGTTGACTACCACACTTGTGCTGACCATTCCATTTGGTTTTGGAGGATACGAGATCTATAGTGATGCGTCGTTTAGAGGACTGAGTTGTGTACTGATGCAATATGATAGGGTCGTTGCATATGCCTCCTGCCAGTTGAGACCTCATGAGCAGAATTACCCGACGCATGACTTAGAACTTGCCGCGATCATTTTGGCTCTGAAGATTTGGAGACATTATTTGTGCGGAGAAAGATTTCAGATCTTCACTGACCATCAAAGTCTCAAGTATTTATTCTCTCAGAATGAGTTGAACATGAGACATCGTCGATGGATGGAACTTCTGAAGGACTACAATTGTGATATCCTATATCACCCTAGAAAGGCGAATAAGGTTGCCGACGCTTTGAGTTGAAAGTCTTCAGTTGTACATATGTTGATTAAAGAGTGGAATCTAATCGGGAGAGCTCGAGATTCGATGTTCAAGTTTGAGGTAGGCCACATTTCGAATCTAATGGCCACCCTTAGAATTGAACCGGATGTGCATATCATGATGAAATTACTTCAGCCAACAAATCCAGATATTCAGAAAATTCTACAAGAAGATACTGATAAGAGAAATGCTGACTTTCAGATTTCTGAAGATGGAACACTGAGGTTTCGAGGACGTTTGGTTGTACCTGACGATGCAAAGCTTAGAGAGGATATTTTATTAGAAGCTCATCGTAGTAGTTACAACATTCATCCTAGTAGTACGAAGATGTATCAGAATCTGCGTCAACACTATTGGTGGTCTGATATGAAGACGGACATCGCCAAGCATGTCACCAAGTGTCTGACATTTCAGTTGGTTAAAACACAGCATTGTAAGCCGGGAGGACTTCTGCAACCTCTCGAGATCCAGAGTGGAAGTGAGAGCACATCACGATGGATTTTGTGATCGGATTACCGAGGAGTCAGAGAGGTAACGATTCTATTTGGGTAGTGGTCGACAGATTGACAAAGTCGGCTCACTTCATTGCAGTACGAAAGGACCTTAGTTTGGATAGACATGTAGATCTGTACGTGCGCTAGATAGTTCAACTACATGGAGTGCCAGTTACAATTACCTTAGACCGAGACCCGAGATTCACATTTGCATTTTTTGGAAAAGCTTGCAGAGTACTTTAGGGACAAAGCTGTAGTATAGTACGGCATATCATCCTCAAACGGATGGCCAGTCTGAGAAGATGATTCAGACTCTCAAAGACATGCTGCGAGCTTGCGTACTGGATTTTAAGGGAAGTTGGGAAGAACAACTTCACCTCATTGAGTTTGCCTACAACAACAGTTATCAGCAGAGCATTCAGATGGCTCATTTCGAAGCGTGCAGAACGCCAATGTGTTGGGATGAAGTCGAGGACAGAAAGATCACATGCCCAGAGTTGATTCAGCAGTCAATGGATGCGGTTGCAGTTATCAGAGGCAGACTTAAGACCGCTCAGAGCCACCGAAAGAGTTATGCAGATAAGCGCTGGAGACCATTGGAGTTCCAAGTTGGTAATCAAGTTTTTCTGAAGGTGTCGCCAATGAGGGGTACTTCGTTCTTTGGTAAAAAAAGAAAGCTGAGTCTGAGATACGTAGGTCCGTTTAAGATTTTAGAGAGAATTGAAATCCTAGCGTATCGTCTTGCATTGCCGCCGAGACTGGCGCAAGTGCACGACGTCTTTCATGTGTCGATGTTGAGGAAGTATGAACCTGACCCGACCCACATGCTTAATTTTGAAGAATTGGATGTGGATGACTGAGTATCATACGTTGAAAGCCCAGTTCAGATTATGGATCGAAAAGAGCAGGTTTTACATACAAAGACCATTTCATTGGTCAAAGTGATTTTGCAACACCACGGCACTATATGAGCAATCTGGGAGAGTGAAGAGTCGATGGGACAATTGTACCCCCACATTTTTGCTTAAAATATTGTAATGGTTTAAATTTCAAGGACGAAATTTTTATAAAAGGGAAAGAGTTGTGACATTCTGGATTTTTCACTTATGCTTTCAATTTAATAAATCGAGCCTTTCATTGACACGCCTATAGTGCTATTCTCAGAGTTGATCACTCTCGAGATAACTAGATTATCAGGGAAAGTCATTAAGAAATTTTAACGCATTAGACTTGGGAATTCAACTAAGAATCAATTACTCGACCGTGCTCATCTACAGAGGTCATTACGGCATAGTAAAGATCGATTAGAAATCAAATATAGGTCGGTTTGACTGAGGTATGTGGTTAAACGTGGGTGATTCCACCAAATATTGAAAAATTCTCGTCGATCGGCACTAGTATGATTTTTCTATCGTTTGGTACCCTGTGTCCGTAATTGAATTATCAAGATTTTTACGATAACCAAGAGTCGCCAATGTGTCGAAGAGGTTCATTGTGGCTCGAAGAAATCGACCACGGGTTATTTGCATTAAAAAAATTTCTGAAAGCTACCTGGTAGCCTAGGTCACTCTAAAATCCCGTCAGATTAAAATTAACCTCGAATTTGAATCCGATTTTAGAAATTGAAAGTTTTTTCATGTCACGAGTCATTTTAGTAACGTCGACTCGTCTTGAAGATTTTTTTGCAACCGAGGTTTTGGCGGAATAGTCAAGATAGGACCGTTTTCGACCGAAAAATGCAGATGACCGTTTTTTATCGCGAAATTGGGATGCAAGTGGGATCTATTGGCGATGAAAAATGCATTTATGATCAAGGGTATGATGGTTGAATTTTGAGGCCAAATTGATTTAATTCAAGAAGGAATTGAATCAAATTTGAGCCAAATGTTGTGCAAATTCGTATGTCCCCCTTGCCCACAACATTTGGACTACTCCAAGGCTTCTAGAAGGGAGTTGGCTGCTGGAAATTGGCTGTGGAAGATAGCAAGTGTGGTGGGGCCAAGTCAAATGGGACAAAGGATTGAGAGAAGACCCAAGTAGGCCCCCTCCTTAGCCAAACTGGTCCCCTGCCTCTTTCTTCTACCCTAGCCCATCAATCCCCTCCTTCTCCATGCTATTTGAAACTCCAGCAGCCTAGAAAAACTGAACCAGCAAGCCAGCAGCCCGCCGAATAGCCACTGCAAGTCGTCGCGTCACCTATCGTGCATCATCGCCATTCCGCCTCCACTGTGACCCCAGGGCATCCCTAGGATTGTTCGAGCTCACCTCACCGTCGCCAGAGCCGCTTGGTCGCCTGCTTGCTAGCGTGAAGCCCCGTTGGGACAGCTGCAGCTTTCGCCTAACCATTTCAACCTCAACCGACCACTGGAGCATCTTCTTCAACCACCTTGTAGAACCGAACCGTGTGGGTCTCTGAGCCACTGTTTGGCCCGTTTTTGTGGCTTTCTCAACCCCGCTTGGTGGTGCCGCTTTGGGATTTGTGGTCCTCCCCCGTGTCTCCGTCATTTTGATCCGAGTGGATCCTTAATCAAGTGAGTTTAACTCACTAATCCCCGCTTAGTAAGTTAATGACGCTTAAGGGTTGATTAGTTTAGACTATGTATGGATTATGTGGATAGTTAGAATAGATTAGTAATTTAATTAATTGTTATTGCAATGTTAGATAGTTAGAGTTGTGTAATTAGTGCCTAGACAAGCTCTAGTATTTATCTAGAGTGGTTCGGAAATTTTGCGGACCCATCTTAGCTTTTAATTAGGTTTTTTGGGCCTAAGTGTGCATTTTCAACATTTATTAATTAATTTCGGTAATTAATTAATTAATTAATTATTTTCCGAAAAATTAGACTGGAATAGTCGATGACCGAAATTTTATGCCGATTGCAATGGTGTGATTGAATTATTTATTTGACTACTAATTTGTGCTGATTGAGTGTGATTTGTAATTTTGGGGTATTTATCCCAAAATTTATTAATTTCAGTATTTAATTAGAAAATAACCGAGTGTCAGTTTACAGCGCCAAAAATGTTTTCATCGACTATATAAATAGCGGGAGTTTTGAATGTAAAAATATTATATTTTTGGCTAAGGCCAACTGTATACCCACACACGATTATTTTATCGGATATTTTTAACACGAGGAAAATAGGCTAGGTATTATGTTAATTGAGGAATTCAATTGGAAAGTACAATGTCGTTGGCTGTGGGTGAATAATGGTGTGATGGTTTATAGTCGTAATAAGATGACTATTGAATGATAAAGTGACGTATATTGTGCGTGATGATATGAGTTAGATCAAGAAAACTGTCAAAGTAGGACCGTGCCTATAGGACCGTGATAAACCACCGAAGTAAGCTGTGCCTATAGGGCCGTGATAAACCACCGATCATCGGTGAACATCGGTCCAGGGTTGACCCTAGACCGACCCTGGACAGGCCCAACCCTGTCGGTCCTGATCTGATTCCTAGGGAGATTGGGTCGGTCCTTGGTTATAGAATTTTTGGACCAACACTGTGCGGGTTGGTCCTCGATCATAAGAGTTCCAGGTCGGTCCAACCCGGACCAACCCTGGCTATATATATATATATAATATTACTTATAATTTTTTTATATAGAGAAAATCTTAAAATAAACGGTGTCAACAACATTAAACAACTCTTTAGTGAGGAGTTCAACTAATTTTACATTGTTATTTAATAATTTAGATTTTTAATGTCTTTTATAGTATTAATAGTCATAATTTACGAAGGAGGAAAATGTTTTTGCGAGAAATCCTCATAGCATCTAAAAATGCATAAACAGCTCCTTATGGCATCATCCTCTAGTATTCGTTCTCTTCTATCTTATTTGTCTTCTTAGTCTTCAATTTGCCAAAATCGAAAGAAACAACTTCTTTGCTCACCACTTGACACTCGCCTTGCTCGCTTTGGGTCACTCGTGTTGCTTGTTGCTTGATGCTCGCTTGGCTTGTTGCTTCCTACTCGACATTCAATGCTCACCCCACTTGACCCTCACCTGACCTCACTCATCATCGAACCCATTGGGTTGGTAGGGTTCTCAATTGCCCTTTTAAGGAGTAAAAAAAATGAAATAAAAAATTATTGGTTGGTCTTGAGTTGACCCTGAAATCGAACCGAACATATTGGGTCAGTTCGGTTCTTAATCATTTTTTTTAAGAAGTACAAAAATGAAATAAAAAATTGTTAGTTGGTCTTGAGTTGACCTTGAAACCGGAACCTATTGGGTCAGTTCGGTCATCAGTCGCTTTTCTAAGGAGTACAAAAAATGAAATAAAAAATTATCGATAGGTCTCGGGTTGACCCTGAAACTGGACCAAACCCATTGGATCGGTCCGGTTCTCGATCCTAAGCTCAACAGGGTCGGTCCTCGGTCCCAAAATTTGAGGACCAGCACTATGCGGGTTGGTCCTAGGGTTAGGGGCGGATTGGCCCAACCCGGACCATCCCTACGCTAAAGCAGGCTATGCCCATAGGGCCATGATAAATTGCCGAAATAGGTTGTGCCCATTGGGCCGTGATCTACCGTTGAACTTTTAGTAGGCCGTGCCCGTTGGGCCGAAATTAATAGTTGGAGTGAGTAATTGAAGTGACCATGTGATGAGTTTGATGACATGAAATCGACTAGGTCGATTGATCGATGAGTCGATCTAGCGTGATGATTTTATTTGTTAATGTGATTCGAAGAATTGTACTAACTTGCAAGAAGGAAACAAGGCAAAGGTAAGTCCTCTGATTCGTGCTTGTGCTTAGGCAGTTCTTTGGGTGTAATTTTCTTCCTAGTTGAGTTTTAGGGGGTTGAACTTGCTAAGACGTTATCTCACCCCGTAGTGGGATAACAATTTCAGGTCCCTAAATGGCCGCTCCTCCCAAGCATTTTGGTCAACCGAAGAAGATCATAGAACATGTACTCTATGTTCCGATTCATGGGCACCCTAGGGGTCTAGTCTATGAGCTCGTGAAGTCTATGGTCTGGGTTGATGAGGCTCTACCCCATAAAGTACTTCATCGATACAAATCATGGTACCGTCGTGAGCGGCATGGACAGAGAGAGGGTCCTATACCGGAATCCGGATCTTGAAGACCCAGGAACTCCGATGTTCTTGGAGGAAGGCTCCAATGTTAGTGAGGATGTGGAGCAGGAGGAGGATTAGTAGTTGTTTGCAAACCCCTCTGTTTTATAGACCTGGCTGGCATGTGTGTGTGTATATATATATATGTATATATCGGCTTGGTTTGTGTATGACTTGATATGATATGTTATATAGGTGTGTTGTTGGTTTCCAAAATTTAAGGCTCTATTTTCCTATCTCATCTTGTTGTTGTCTGGGGAAATTATTTATTTGTTTCTGCATGCACATATTAAAATGAATGGGTCGGTGATGCGTTCTAGGACGTCACTATTTAATCAACCATGAAGGGATGGACGCGTGCCTGAAGGATCGAGGCGTGACACCTACCGTTGAATATTGGCAAAACTTGACAACCAATGAGTTGCCACACCAAGACTTCTAGCATCCTCTAGGGTACAACCCTAAAGGCTATCGGTCCCTAGGGTACAATCTCGAGGGCTACTGGTATTATAGAAATGAAATCAACCATTCATTATATGACTGCCTCCCACCCACACACAGGATCCAAGGCTTAATAGGAGAGGGAGCTTTCGTCCGTCGTGACTTGTTTTTCAATGAACTACTAAGTTTGTCACCTGACCATGAAGATGATGTAAACACCTCATCCTCGTTTGGTAATTTCGACCCGGAAGAAAGCAATGAAATGATTTCAGTAGAATCCAGCTAGCCTAAAGCAGTCAAATTCACAGCCGCGATAAATATGTAGTGGGAAAACCAGTTGCCTAGCCAGGACACAACGGACCCATCTTGCCTTCACAAAATTATGACACCTAAAGAAATGTGGGTACTTAATCTCTACAAGTATAGCGGCATGACTTGCCCTGTGGCCCACTTCCAATATTTCCATGCTGTAATGAGTCGGCACTACAACCTGACATCATTTACAACTCAGGCCTTCCAAGAAAGTCTTATAGGACCTGCATTGCAATGGTTCGTCACAACAAATATCTACCTCATGAGGGATTATAATGAGCTATCTTCCGCATTCCTACATCAACCAAAGCCAGGTTGGAACCGAATTGCCTTGCGAGAACTTGGTGAGCTTCAAAAGAAGACCAATGCAAGATTTTCAAGTATATGCAAAAAGGTGGGAGGCTTTTATGATACAAACCTACCCTCAACTGGCTAAAGAAAAAATGATGAAGATGTTCATAGGAGCTTTACCCCGCAAGCATCGATGTTGGTTGCATAGACTACACTTTCATAGCTTCAATGAAGTGGTCCTCTCATGTGAATACTTCAAGTCTACTGGAGGCGAGGAACTCAAAGGCGCTTGATTTTAGAACCAACACTATCAAGTGCTCCTTTTCATAAGAGCTTTCATGGGTTTTGGTTGTTTTCATAATTTCATGTTTTTATCCTGTCTAGTGTGTTACTGTTGCATTTTCCATTCCAGTAATCTAATATACAATTCTAATATTTTGTTTCGAGAGCATGAGGCAGTATTCCAAATTAGCCCGGTGATGCTATCTAACCATGAAAAGAAAATATCATCCAAGGAGAATATTGAGGGTTGGGCTTCCTCATGTTTCCTCACCCCCAATATATATACTTTTGAAAACAAAAATATTTCATTACAAAAGCTTTTGTCAAAACAAGATGTTAAATTTAATCCCGTTCATTTTTCTGACTTATTCACTTCATGTATCAGAATATCATCCCCACCCCCTTTGACTTATTGTGAAAATGGGGCATTTGAAGCTGGCACAACATGTGAACTCATTGAATTCAAAGACACATTTTCAAGAAAGCAGGGGGAAACAGAAAATATCACTGTCTTAGAAAAGGGTAAGTCTTATTCCTTGAATGTAATTTTGGAAATGTCTTCTCTCTTCTATTTTACAGGGGACAAAAGAGAGGATGTAAAAGGCACAGGCATACGGTTGAAATCAAAGCATACATAACATGGTAGCTTGGGGCAGAGTAATCTCCTCCATACTACTCTTAGCCTCCTCATTTTGCGAGCCATCCCGGGAGCTCTATGCACTCCACCTCACTCATGCACAACTTTGTCTCAAGTCTGAGCAATGTCTTCGTCGCACGACGTGCCCAAGCAACTAAATGTTGCCATTTCATTAATGGGATTTCCAGCGTTGACAGGCCAAGAAGCACAGGGGAGGGATTTCTTCTCTTCCTTTGAATTAGCTGCTGTCAACAGGGAGAAAATCCAGACAATTGAGGTGATCTCTAACCCCCTATTCCAAATGATGACATTAGAACCTGAAAATCTCACTTCTTATTCGAGACGCATGCTCTCCCAAGAAGCGATTGTCATCAAAGAACTGGAGGTTTTAATTGTTCATCTCAGATTCCATGGAAGCTCGAGGTATATGACTTCTCCTAATGCTGCTAATGGTCATATGGTCAAAGACAGAAGAAAAATTCCACAGAAGGAAGGTGTTGAAGATAAATCAACGACCATTATTCACACATACATGGTCACGAATGAAAAAGGCCAATCAAAAGAGATATCGAATTGTGTCAAGACGAAGAGGCTGTCATCAACATTCAGAGATCCCTAGGAGTTAGCAAATACAAACTCTGGGGAAGAGTAATTCGATATCATTTCCAGTACTCTTTCTTTGAACTCGATTTTGAAATATTTTCTTTTATTGACAAAAAGTATCGAGATTCAAGAGCCGAACTCAATGGTTGATTTGGACAAACCAATCTTGGTCGAGCTAGTACATGGAAATGACCTGTATCGAATTCACTTAACCTGGCGTAAAAGGACGTGTCATTCAGGAGCTAGTTCAAAGATCCACAAACACTACCCCGATCATCGCGCCTGGTGGATTGAGGAATGAAGTGGTCCGGACGTGACCAAAGTTCAATCCTCGAAACGGTAACTAGTTGCTACTTGTAAACACTAATGAAATTTTTTTGCTTCTCCCGCAACCGCAAAAAACGGGAGAATAATTGACCTAACGAAGCAAGGGACGTAGGATTTCGTGTCCCTTTCTCACTTCAGGTCCATCAAATCATCCGCAAACCAGTGAAGGGTAAAGTTGTATCGCTTCCAGTTATTCGACTCTTAAAAGAGTTCGTGACTAACACGTTCCCTCTTGTCTGTTGTAGGATCACCTGACCATCAAAGATGCGGAAAACAAATCAATGAGAGGCATGTCGGATTTTAATGAGCTCTCCCAAGCCAAATGGAGTCTCAAGTATCACCAAAGCAAATGACAAAGATCCTTTAGACCTCAATTCACCTTTAATTTTGGCCTTGTTGATTGATCCATTTTCGTCTTCTCTCTTGTAGGGGCAAAAGTAGAAGTGCCCGTCAAATCAATGATCAGATTCCCAACCATGGCTAATCATTATTGTGTGATCTTCCTATTGAATAGGGACAGTTCATCGACACCAATTTGTGAATAACTCTGTTGATGTTCAAAATTTAACATATTTGTAAATACAATTCTATTAAATTAATACCCCTAAAGCTGTTAAAAAGGTTTTTCGAGTAAAAACCTTTCATTTTTTTTTTTTTGAGAATACAAACTCCATCATATTTAAAATAATGCATGTTTTTTATAAATGAATTTTGCATGACGTTTTTGTTTGTCTAAATCACTGATTCCGTTGGAGACTATCAGAATAGACAGCCGAATGAAGAACATAAGATTGATCAAGCATGTTGGATGAGGTGATTAGGATGATGAAAGGCAAGCCATATCTTACACATGGTCCCATATTTACACACTTGTGAGATGAGTGCAGAAAATTCCATGTCTATAGGGTAAAGAGTTCTCTCGTGAATGGTACAATAACCAAAACAGTGAGGGGCATTTCATCGCTTACCTTTGAGCCCAATACACCAATGAGGCTTCTCTCATACCCTTGTCAAGAACCACCCCACACTAGGGCAAATCGGAGGTGAGGCGGCATCACAAAGTGAGAAGGGGGATAAAAATTTTCTTGCTTGTACTTGCATCAATCTTCGGGTGTCTTTATTACATATGAACACTTGCGATAATTTAAGTGCCCTAGAATGACGAATAGCAATTCCTTCTTTATGCACTTGTATCCATTGTACAACCCAATTGAGTCTATAATTTTACCCTCACATTGAGACAAAGCAAGAGTTACTGCCATTCAAGCAGCATAATTCAGAATGCTAACTGAAGATGAAAACTCAAGAGTCTAACAGTAGTGTTTTGTTTGAACTCACCTAAGCCAGTTCCTCAAACAACAAGAACAAAAAAGTAGAGGCACGAAAAAGTAGTGTACCTGGTAAAAGCAAGGTCAATATCCATAGATGAGAAAAGTTTGAATAAAAACTAGGGGCATGAAAATGAAGTGTGCCTGGTAAAAGCAAAGCCAATGCCCCCCAGAAAAAAATACAACCATTTGTATCCCCAAGAAAAGTTGCTGTTGTGGTTCAATTAATAGAGCCTTCATCTGACTGAGAAGAAAGACCTGTGACAATGCCAAGGCAATCACCAACTCTTACCCTTTTACACATGAGTCAAGCCTACATTACGTTCCATTGTAAAAGTCTCTTTAGACTAAGACACTTCAATTAACATAGAATTTCATATGTCTATAAGCATCGCTCGGAGAAGTACAAGCAAGATCATTCTATCTATTTTCATAGGATTCTTGACTGGTAAACTAGGAGATGATCGTGCAGTAGCTCTTTCATAAGCCATTGACCAAGCCTACATTACGGTCTCAACAAAGACCTCTCGTATTGGTAAAGTCGTACTGCTTGCGAGAATACTCAGACCCCTGCTGACATGATGACAGCGAGATAGTGTGGTCTTTATAAATCATGCATCAATGGTCAGGATAAAACAGGATTTTCCATGAGAGTAAGCGGATAGTCTTTTCAGACTGAAAGTCCCTCATCTGGCATGTTCAAGATATCTACACTCTAAATGAATATTGTCTTTCAAAATCTTCCCCAGTGGAACTCAGATGTTGCAAAACTGACAAAATTGTCATGCATGGATCACATTTAAATTCATGAATTTACAGCATATACAATCATAAGTACATATTGTACAAATAGCATGCATACTTTCAGAGACCAGAGGTATCATCAGGTAAGCATGTCCTACCCTTATTTCCAAAATTTTATCTTTGAGTACCGGCTGTCGCTCGGATACTCTGTCTTCTTGACACTTGACTCATTCGAGCTGTCTCGAAAGTTTGAATGCTTGTGATTGTCCAGGTATCCCTTTGTATTCGAGTACCTACCACCGTCTGGGTACTCTCCCTTATTGACACTCGACCTGTTCGAGTTGTCTCTAGAGTTTTGATACTTGCGACTATCCAAGTATCCCCTTTGTCTTTGAGTACCGGCCATCGCTCAGATACTCTGTCTCCTTGACACTCAACTCGTTCGAGCTGTCTCCAAGATTTGGATGCTTGTAACTGTCCAGGTATCCCTTTTCTTTAGGTACCTACCACTGTTTAGGTACTCCCTATTCGACACTCGACCTATTCGAGCTACCTTCTGAGTTTGGGTGCTTGCGACTGTCCGAGTATCCCCTCGTCTTCAAGTACCTACCACTATTCAAGTACTCCTTGTCATCGACACTCAACCTGTTCGAGTTGTCCCCAGAGTATTGATACTTGCAAGTATCCCTTTGTCTTTGAGTACCTGCCATCGTTCGGGTACTCCCTTTCACAGACACTCGACCTGTTCGAGTTGTCCCCATAGTATGGATACTGGCGACTAATCAAGCATCCCAATGTCCTCGAGTACCCGATGTAGTACAGGTACTCCCTTCCACGACGCTCGACCTGCTCGAGTTGTCCTCAAAATTATACCGTGAATGCTATTAGCCGTTCAAGTACTCCATTGCTTTGTGTGCCTGCGATTACCCAGGTATGTTCTCTTATCATCATAACACTTGGACCTGCCTAAGTGGTACCAGATTAAATATTTGTGTCTATCCAAGCATTCCACTGCTTTGTATACCTGTGGCTACCTAGGTGTTCCAGCCCCATTGAGTACATGCGGCCATCCAGGTAAGCCTCGTGCTTAATTTAAATTTATGTTACCAGAATGTGGGAGACCTTCACGAATATGCAAGACGTGTCCTTGATATTCCAACTACTATGAGGTGAGAGACCTTCGTGAATATCCCAGGTACGTCCTCGATATTTCCATTACTAGGAGGTGAGAAACCTTCACGAATATCCAAGGTACGTTATCGATATTCCATTTATCAGGAGGTGAGAGACCTTTACGAATATGTGATGTGCGTCCTCGATATTCCAATTGCCAGGAGGTGGGAGACCTTCACGAATATGCGAGGCGCATCCTCGATATTCCAACTACCAAGAGGTGGAAGACCTTCGCGAATTTGCTAGGTACGTCCTCGATATTCCCGATTGCTAGGAGGTGGGAGACCTTCACAAATATGCGAGGCACGTCCTCGATATTCTCAACTGCCGGGAGGTGGGAGACCTTCACGAATATGCGAGGCGCGTCCTCGATATTCCCAACTGCCAGGAGGTGGGAGACCTTCACGAATATGCGAGGTGTGTCCTCGATATTCCTAACTACCAGGAGGTGGGAGACTTTCACAAATAGGTGAGGCAGGTCCTCGATATTCCCATTATTGGGAGGTGAAAAATCTCCACGAATATCCAAGGTACGTCTTCGATATTCCATTTACCAAGAGGTGAGAGACCTTCATGAATATACGATACGTGTCCTCGATGTTCCAATTGCCAAGAGGTGGGAGACCTTCACAAATATGCGAAGTGCGTCCTCGATATTCCAACTACGAGGAGGTGGAAGACCTTCGCGAATATCTCAGGTTCGTCCTCAATATTCCCAATTGCTAGGAGGTGGGAGACCTTCACGAATATGCGAGGTGTGTCCTCGATATTCTCAACTGCCAGGAGATGGGAGACCTTCACGAATATGCGAGGCGCGTCCTCGATATTTTCATTTGCCAGGAGGTGGGAGACCTTCACGAATATGCGAGGCATGTCCTCGATATTCCCAACTGCGAGGAGGTGGGAGACCTTCACGAATAGGTGAGGCATGTCCTCGATATTCCCATTATCAGGAGGTGAGAAATCTTCCGTGTCCTCGATATTCCCATTATCAGGAGGTGAGAAATCTTCACGAATATCCAAGGTGCGTCTTCGATATTCCATTTACCAGGAGGTGAGAAACCTTCACGAAAATGCGAGGTGCGTCCTTGATATTCCCAATTGCCAGGAGGTGAGAGACCTTCACGAATATGCAAGGCGCGTCCTCAATATTCCCAATTGCTAAGAGGTGGGAGACCTTCATGAATACGCGAGGCGCGTCCTCGATATTCCCAATTACCAGGAAGTGAGAGACCTTCACGAATATCCCAGGTACGTCCTCAATATTCCCAATTGCCAGGACGTGGGAGACCTTCATGAATATGTGAGGCGCGTCCTCAATATTCCCAATTGTCAGGAGGTAGGAGACCTTCACGAATATGCGAGACGCATCCTCGATATTCCATTCCCAATTACTAGGAGGTGAGAGACCTTTGCGAATTCTAGATATGCTCTTGATATTCCCAATTGCTATGAGGTGGGAAACCTTCATAAATATGTGAGGCGCGTACTTAATATTCCAACTGCTAGGAGGTGGGAGACCTTCATATGCGAGGCGCATCCTCAATATTTCAATTACCAAAAGGTGGGAAGCCTTTTCGAGTTCATACTTATAATCATCCAAGTACCCCTTCAATACTTACAAACGTCCAGGTATCCTCCAAGAGTTTGTACTTATGATCATCCGGGTACCTCATTGATACCTGTGAACATCTAGGTATTCTCCAAGAGTTTGTACTTGTGATCATCCAAGTACCCCTTCAATACTTGGGAACGTCTAGGTATCCTCCAAGAGTTCGTACTTGTGATCATTTAAGTACCCCTTCGATGCTTGCGAACGTCCAGGCACCCTTTGGAGTACTCCTTCAACGCTTGCAAACATCTAGGTACCCTCCAGAGTTCGTACTTATGATCATCCAAGTACCTCTTTGATACCTACAAACAACTAGGTATCTTCCAAGATTCGTACTTGTAAATATCTAGGTATTCTTTCAATGCCTGTGAATGTCCAAGTATCACCCCACAAACAGATGCCCTCAGAAAGGTCAGCGCATCCCCCGAGAAAGGTCGACACATCCTCCGAGAAGGGTTGGGCAACCATCCAATGTCTTTGACAGAGATCGAGCACCCAACAACAGATGCCTTGAGAAGGTCGGCGCATCCCCCGAAAAAAGGTCGGGCAACCATCCGGTGTCTTTGACAAAGATTGAGTACCCAACAAACAGATGCCCTAAGAAAGGTCGGCGCATCCCCCGAGAAATGTCGGGTAATCAACCAGTATTCTTGATGAAAATCAGGCACCAACAAACAGATGCCCTAAGAAAGGTCAGCACATCTCCCGAGAAAGGTCGGGTACCATCTAGTGTCCTTGACGAAAATCAGACACCAACAAACAGATGCCCTAAGAAAAGTCAGCGCATCCCCCAAGAAAGGTCGGGTATCATCCAGTGTCCTTGATAAAGAATCGGGCACCCCACAAACAGATGTCCTGAGAAATGTCGGCGCATCCCCAAGAAAAGTCATGTAAGCAATTGGTGTCCTTGATGAAGATCAGACGCCCACTAAACAAATGCCTCGAGAAAGGTCGGCGCATCCCCCGAGAAAGGTTGGGTGAACAACTCATTGCTCCAACAATCGACCAAAGAGAGGTTCGGTGTGACATCCAGATTTTCGGGTTTGGATTTCAATTAGATAAATTGGGCATTTCATCAACGCAACTACAGTGTTTTTCTCTAAGTTGGCCACTCACGAGATAACTAGACTAGCTGGGTAAGCTATTAAGGACTTTAAGGCAGATAAACTTGAGAATTTGACCAGGAATCGATTTCTCGACCGTACTCATCTTTAGAGGTCATTACGGCACAGTTAAAAATCGAATTAAGATCAGAGATAGGTCAGTTCGACTGAGATGAATGACCGATCATGGGTGACTCAACTAAATTGGAAAACTCTCGTCAACTGGCACTAATTTGATTTTACTGTCGATTTGGTACCTTGTGTCCGTATTTGAATCATCGAGATTTTCACAACAATCAAGAGTCACCAATGTATCGAGTGGGTTCATCGTGGCTCGAAGAAAATCGACCACAGGTCATTTGTCCTAAAAAGTTCTGAAAACTACCTGGTAGCCTAGGTCACGCTAAAAGCGCGTCGGAGTAAAATTAACCGTCAATCAAGTCCAATTTCAGAAATTGAAGATTCTGTGGTGTCACGAGCTATTTTAGGAACGTCGACTCAATCTCAGAAGATTTTTCAGAGATTCCAAGATTTTTGCGGAAAACCGTCTCGAACGTTGCAAAAAATTAATAAAAAATTGGACGAGCCAAATTAAAGGAAATTTGGACTTCCGAGCCGAGCCTTTGAGTGTCAGGGATTTATAGAAAATTATTCGGGATTTTTTTTTATAGCAAAATCGAACATCGATTTGGAGATTTGAATGAAGAAATTGAACCCAAGATTTATTAAATTCGGAACTAAGGAGGGGTGCTAGAATTTTGGCACCAATTTGGATTATTTATGGAATTTTAGGTTGGAAAGTATTATGGGGGACAAGCATTTAAGAGAAGAGACGGTTGTGTTGATCTTTTCCTCTTTTTCTTGGCATGTTGAGCACGTCCCAATTGCTGGCCTCCATCTTCTTCACGCGAGCTTATCCTTAGCCGAAGATTTATTCTGCTTTTGCTTTCAACTTTCGCTTCCTCCTTCCTCGATCAGTCCCTGCCGCCTGCTCCATTTTCAGTTCCCTCTGCCATCCACGACTCATCCACCGAAGGCCCACACGTCCATGGTCTGTTCTCCTCAGTCAACCGAAGACCATCAGCCTCTTCGTGTCTTCATTTTGCCGGTCATCCATCCAGCAACGAAGAGCCCAAGCTACCAGGCGTCCTCCTCCACTTTCACGTTTCATTTCCTTGCAACACTCTCGGTCAACAGGTCAGTTCATGCGGCCACCGAAGTTGACTCCATCGCCCACTCTCCACCGAAGCTTGTCGTTCACCCACGAAGCAATGAAGACCGAAGCCAGCTCGCCACCTCAACCGGTCTTCCTCCTTATTGTCAACGCCAGCTGCCCCACCGAAATAGCCACTTGACCAGCCGTCTTCAGCTTCTTCAATCCACGAAGTTTTCCACGCCTGCAGCAACCTTCACGCCCCATTGATTCTCTGCATGAGTCACCACAGCAGCACATCCTCCATCAAGTTTGACTGTGTTCATCCATCTGCCCACCGATTCCACCGAGCAGCATCCCATCCAAGCGAAGTCCAAAGCCACGACTCTTCGTGCAGCTCCATTCCACCGAAGACGCACGCCAACTTACTCCCATCCTTGTGCGGTTCATCTCACTCGAAGCTACCTTCATCAACCCTTCGCTACTTCTGCTTTCCCTGGCGTGGATGTCGCGGCTCCTTCTTGTTCAGCCGATGCAGCCCACGAAGACTTGCAGCAGCCCGAGCCCAACAGTCTTCAGCCATATGTGCGTTCAACAAGTTCAGCCCATCTGCAGAAACAAGACAGGCCCAGTTCAATTTTGTTTCGGCCCAGCTTCTCCAAGCAAGCCCAACAGCTCCATTTCTTCAGCCCGTGAGTTCAGTGAGGCCCATTCAGTTTAGCCATTTCAGCCCAACTCAGCCCGGTTCGCAATTGTTTTCAGCATCCATTTGAAGTCTTCAGCCATTGGAGTTCAGCCAAGCAATTTCTTTTGTTGCTCAGCCCAGCTCGCAAAGATCAACCCATCCGAAGGCAAGCCTAGTCCAAAGTAAGCCCAGGTCAAGCTCAGCCCAAGAATTTCAGTAGGCCTAAGCCCAGAATTTCTATGGGCTTGCGAAGTTTCTTGGCCCGGCCCGAGTGTGCATCGACGCCGCCGAGATTTTGGAAATCGGCCGCCGTCGCGTTGCAGTCGCGGTTTTCGATCTTCGCTTTGCTAAGTGAGTTTTACTCACTAATGTTTCTTAGTTTGCTAATTATGCTTAAGGGTTAATTAGATTTAATTAAGTGCAATTAGGTGGTTAGATTAGTTTAGGACAATTAAAGTAGTGACTTAATGATGCATGTTAGGTGGTTAGACCTAGTTATTAGCAAGTAGAGAGTTTCTAATATTTATTGAATGCATCTCGGGGTTTTCCCGGCCCGTTTCGGGTTCCAATTAGGCATCACGGGCCTAAATTGGATTTTTAAATATTTATTTATTTAATTGTCGAAATTATTTATTTATTTATTTATTTTTCCGGAAATTCAACCGGGATGGCCGGTGACCGGAATTTCATGCTGATTGTCGTGGCACAGTTCAATTATTTAATTGAGCTTTATTTTGTGCTGAATTGAGTTATTTATGAAAATGGGAATTATTCTTTAATTGAATAATCTTTAGTTATTAATTGATAAATAACCGGACATCAGTTGATAATGCCAAAAATATTTGAGTGGACTACGGGAAATGTGGGAGTTATGGAAAGGAAAATATTATATTTTGGCTAAGGCCGACCGTGTCCCCACACACGGCTATTTTATCGAGAATGATAAAAGAGGGAATTGATTGAATGATCGTAATGATACTATATCATCCTACGGGCTCTGATATGTCAGCTTAGCGAGAGCAGTATACTAGTGTACTATATCAGCCTGCAGGCGATATGTCAACTTAGTGCGAGCAGTACACTTTATCAGCTTAGAGTGAGCATCGGGGGTATACTATATCAGCCTGCAGGTGATATGTCAGCTTAGCGAGAGCAGTATACCGGTATACTATATCAGCCTATGGGTGATATGTCAGCTTAGTAAGAGCAATATACTTTAACCCTATTAGCTTAGTGCGAGCTATACTATCTATTTATCAGCTTAGAGTGAGCAATCCTGGACTATGGTCGGACTTATAGATAGTATTGAATGTGCCGACCAAGCATGGGTTGTGACGACATGTAATCGACTAGGTCGATTTGATCGATGCTTCGATCAGTGATGTGATTGCTTGGGTGCCTATTTGATCGGTGCTAATATGCATGTGGAATCTGAAGCCAAGGTAAGTCCTCTGACTCATGTTGTGCATAGGCAGCCCTAAGGTATATTAGTTTACTAATCGGGTCTTAGGAGGTAGAACTTGTTGAGACGTGGTCTCAATAATTATTGAATAACCATTTGAGAACCCTGATGAGGAGCTTGAGAAGGAGAAATCTGAAGAGGAGAACTCTAATGTGGAACCAGATGAGAATGAAGATTTTGGAGAAGAAGATGACCATGAGGAGGATCCTGAGTACGACCTGGATGAGGGCTGAGATCCCATCTTGTTTTGTCCAACCTTGATTATATGTGGATAGGTGTTAGATCAGACCCCTGTGAATAGTATTGCATTATATACTATGAGGTGCTTGTATAAAAGAGTAGTTGTGAATTTCAGTATGAAAAATATGGCCCTACTTTTCTATCCCATTGCTTTATTGTCTGGGGATTTATAACTCCTTCCGCATGTGCATATTAAAATGAAAAGGGTCAGCGATACGTCCTGGGATATCATTTTCAAAATCGACCAAAGGTAAGGGATGTGCGCATGCCTGAGGATCGAGGTGTGACATCCCCCTTTTTGTGGTATCAGAGCAATGGTTAAGTATTGGAGTGATAAGGAGCGATGACCTATGGGATAGTAGTAGGAAAGGCCTTTAAATTCATGATCGATGCATGTCTTTGATAGCTGATTGGTAAAATTGTTTGTTATGTGTGAATCGCTCGCTTTTTATCAATGTGGTTTTGAAAGGTAGAGTATCGACTCTGGCCAGCTCGAGCGTAAGAGTGCCATCGCAGGTTGGTACTAGTGTAGCAGCGTTAAATGATCCTAAGTCCGATAAGATCGATCTGATGCAAGTGTTCCTTGAGATCTAGATGAGCCAGTAAGATCAGAATCAAGTTGTTGTTGTTGCTACCTTTGCTAAGGTCCAACCTGGAAGGATGATCAGGGAATAGATTTCGATATTTGAGTCAAGATTCAGTGCAAGCAGACTTGGAATTCGGTCGGGGAAAAGACTGAAGTTGAGGGAAGGGTATTCTATTCCCCCAATGGGAAGGGTGGAATAGTTAGGTCAGCATTCAGACAAATGGAACATGTTGTTCCATGGAAGACGGTATGGATTAGTCTCATGTATTTTGAGGATAGAAATTTGTGATAAGTGTCGCCAACACAGACAATGATTCATGGGTTGTCCGCATAAGTAGATGGAATCTCGACAACGGTTACTACTGTCACCGTCGATAGGACAGGTTAGAAGAAGTACGCCATAGAATGCACTGTGGAATTTTTGGGATAGGCCTCCGATACAAGAATTAGTGCATGCTGGCACTTGACAGGAGGTAGAAGACTCACCAGATAGGTGTCGAAATTGTGGAATGAAACATGGATGAATTCAATGTCCGGGTATGGCGAGAAGAACGGAAATGGAACCGACTCGGCACTAGTCAAAGAAAGAATATTTTGGGCAAAATTTTATCAGAGTATCGTAGCAGAGTTTGATGAAAATTTGGGGAACTTTAGTTTATTGAAATAAGTGAAAGAAAGGGGAATCACTAGTAATAGTCATGCTTGACTAGTTGCTGACGTGTAACTTTGACGCTACATGAGTGGAATGGGGTCATGGAACAATTCAACTTAGTCCAGGAGCACATGAACGTGTCGAGTTTATTGGGAGTCGAAATGAATCTTCGATTTCTTTAATCTCGTCGATTGAAGACAACCGACTTGTTTAATGGAGATTGCCGAGGTCAATTGGTGATGGTTATAGTTTAAGACATATTGGAGAATTGGAGATAGAAGACATCTCAATGGTCTAAGAATTTCTAGATGTGTTATCATAAGAACTGTCAGACCGTTGCCAGAGAAAGAGATAGAAATTACGATCGAGCTAGCACCAGCTTAGAGCCACTCTCGAAGGCTTCTTACCCATTATTGTTGTTTGAATTGATAGAGCCGAAGGTACGGATGTGAAGATTGATGATTAAGGAATTCATGCATATCAGTGCATCACTTTAGGGAACATCAGTTTTGTGGAGAGAGAAAGGAAGATGGTTCATTGCAATCATGCATCAACCATTGCCAACTCAATTGGGTGACTTGTTATAAAGAGTGTTGATGGTGTTGATGTCTTCAAGGATCAACTTGAGGATAGGTTATCGTCAGTTGAGAACTAGGAATGAGGTTATACTGAAGACAACATTTCGCACTTGATTTAGCCCTTGTGAGAATAATGTAAAGCCATTTGATTTGACGAATGCTCCAGCCGCTATCATAGATTTGACAAACCGAGTGTTCAAAGAATATCTAGATCAATGGTGATCATGTGGTGTAGTGACATTCCAGGGTATTCATTAAGTGCTGAGGATCACGAGAGCCCCTAAGAATGGTCATGTGATTCCAGGTAAAGGCATCTTCATGGACCCAACCAAGATCGAATCAATTGTTAATGGACCGAGACTAACAACAATGTTAGAGATCATAAGCCATAAGGATTGGACAGATTACTACAGAGGGTTCGTGAAAGAATTTGCAGCATTAGTATCATCACGGGCTTGACCTCTTAAGAAAGAAGAGAAATTCATCGGCATAGACAAGTATGAAGATAGTTTCTAGAGCTTAAAGAACGGGGTACGTATTGATACAACATAAGAAGATTGGTGCATACACATCCCGCTAGTTGAGACCCAATAAGTTGAAAATGGGACGGTGTCGAGAATCAAAATTTTGGCAAGACTATAAGGTGTCATCTAGTATCACCCTTGAGGGACGAAAAAAGCCACTAATGCTTTGAGTCAAGAGTATTCACTTGTGCATAGGCTGGTTAAAGTATAGATTTTACTTGAAAATGGTTCAAGATTTGGTTTTTAAATTTGAGGTAGGCCACCTTTCGAATCTTATGGCCACCCTCAAAATTGAACCGGATATTCAAGTTAAAAGCAAACGTTTCAATTGACAGATTGGGATGTTCGAGAAATCCTATAAGAGGATACCGGTAAGAGAAAGGTTGACTTTTAGATTTTGAAAATGGAATGCTAACGTATCATGGGTGATGATAGGTGTCAGACAATACGGAACTTGAGGAGAAGACCTTGTCAGAAATTCACTATAGCAGTTGTAGTATTTGATCAGATAATTTGAAGTAGGTCAGAATTGACGTCAGATTGGTTGGTAGACCGCTATGAAGATAGATATTGCCGAGCAGGTTATAAGTATTAGATGTATTAGTAAGTGAGAATTTGGTAATGCAAACCGGGAGGACTGTTACCATCACTCGAGAGTCCCAAGTGGGAATGATAATATATCACAATGAAACATTGTGACATGCTTACTAAAGAGTCGGGGGAGTACTGATTCCATTTGAGGATAGTGGATGATCGATAGATGGAGCCGGTTCACTTCGGTACAGTACGAATAGATCTTGTTTTGAATGGGTATACCAAAGTGTGTGTGCATCAGATAAGGAGTGCCGAGGATGAATTATATTTTGAATCTAGATCAGAGATTACAAGTTTGGCGAGTTGTCGAGGGTTCATTCTTAAGCAAAAGTGCATAGTAGAGGGTCAGATTTTCAGTGGTGAAAAGAAAGTGAAATGAAGAAAGATCACAGGCCAGAGTCAGCTCAGTAATCAGTGATTGCGATTGTTGTGATCAGAATCAGACGTGGATGACAGAGTGTCATATGACGGAAGCTCAGTTTAGTTGTTGGTTCAGAAAGAGTAGATGTTGTGTACCAAGATGGTCTCCTTAGTCAAAGTGGTCGGACAACACCACAAGACCGAAGGATTAGCGTGGGAAAAAGTGAGACTCAATGAGACAACAACACCCCCACCTTTTTGTATAAGGATTGGTAAAGGTTTAAATTTCGAGGACGAAATTTTTATAAGAGGAGAAGAGTTGTGACATCCAGATTTTCGGGTTCAGATTTCAATTAGATAAATTGGGCATTTCATCGACGTGACTACAATGTTTTTCTCTAAGTTGGCCACTCACGAGATAACTAGACTAGCTGGGTAAACTATTAAGGACGTTAAGGCAGATAGACTTGAGAATTCAACCAGGAATCGATTTATCGACCGTGCTCATCTTTAGAGGTCATTACAGCACAGTTAAAAATCGAATTAAGATCAGAAATAGGTCGGTTCAACTGAGATGAATGGCCGATCGTGGGTGACTCCATTAAATTGGAAAACTCTCGTCGACTGGCACTAATTTGATTTTACTATCGTTTTGGTACCCTGTGTTCGTATTTGAATCCTCGAGATTTTCACGACAATCGAGAGTCGTCAATGTGTCGAGTGGGTTCATCGTGGCTCGAAGAAAATCGACCACGGGTCATTTGTCCTAAAAAGTTCTGAAAACTACCTCGTAGCCTAGGTCACGCTAAAAGCGCGTCGGAGTAAAATTAACCGTCAATCGAGTCCAATTTCAGAAATTGAAGATTATGTGGTGTCACGATTTATTTTAGGAACGTCGACTCAATCTCGGAAGATTTTTTAGATTCCGAGATTTTGCGGAAACCGTTTCGGACGTTGTGGAAAATTAATAGAAAATTGGATGGGCCAAATTAAAGGAAAACTTTGACTTCCTGTAATGGCACTTTGAAAGTGTCGAGGATTTATAGAAAAATTCGGGATTTTTTTAGCAAAATCGGACATCGATTTGGAGATTTGAATGAAGAAATTGAACCCAAGATTTATTAAATTCGGAACTAAGGAGGGTGCTTTAGAATTTTGGCACCAATTTGGATTATTTATGGAATTTTAGGGAAAGTATTATGGGGACAAGCATTTAAGAGGAGATGTTTGTGTTGATCTTTTCCTCTTTTTCTTGGCGTGTTGAGCACGTCCCAACTGCTGGCCTCCATCTTCTTCACGTGAGCTTATCCTCAGCCGAAGATTTATTCTGCTTTTGCTTTCAACTTTCGCTTCCTCCTTCCTCGATCAGTCCCTGCCGCCTGCTCCATTTTCGATTCCCTCTGCCATCCACGACTCATCCACCGAAGGCCCACACGTCCATGGTCTGTTCTCCTCAGTCAATCGAAGACCATCAGCCTCTTCGTGTCTTCATTTTGCCGATCATCCATCCAGCAACGAAGAGCCCAAGCTACCAGGCGTCCTCCTCCACTTTCACGTTTCATTTCCCTGCAACACTCTCGGTCAACAAGTCAGTTCATGCGGCCACCGAAGTTGACTCCATCGCCCACTCTCCACCGAAGCTTGTCGTTCACCCACGAAGCAATGAAGACCGAAGCCAGCTCGCCACCTCAACCGGTCTTCCTCCTTGTTGTCAACGCCAGCTGCCCCACCGAAACAGCCACTTGACCAGCCATCTTCAGCTTCTTCAATCCACGAAGTTTTCCACGCCTGCAGCAACCTTCACGCCCCACCGATTCTCCGCATGAGTCACCACAGCAGCACGTCCTCCATCAAGTTTGACTGTGTTCGTCCATCTACCCACCGATTCCACCGAGCAGCATCCCATCCAAGCGAAGTCCAAAGCCACGACTCTTCGTGCAGCTCCATTCCACCGAAGACACGCCAACTTACTCCCATCCTCGTGCGGTTCATCTCACTCGAAGCTACCTTCATCAACCCTTCGTTACTTTTGCTTTCCCTGGCGTGGATGTCGCGACTCCTTCTCGTTCAGCCGCTGCAGCCCATGAAGACTTGCAGTAGCCCGAGCCCAACAGTCTTCAGCCACACGTGTGTTCAACAAGTTCAGCCCATCTGCAGAAACAAGACAGGCCCAGTTTAATTTTGTTTCAGCCCAACTTCTCCAAGCAAGCCCAGCAGCTCCATTTCTTCAGCCCGTGAGTTCAGTGAGGCCCATTCAGTTTAGCCATTTCAGCCCAACTCAGCCCGGTTCGCAATTGTTTTCAGCAATCCATTTGAAGTCTTCAGCCATTGGAGTTCGGCCCAGCAATTTCTTTTGTTGCTTGGCCCAGCTCGCAAAGATCAACCCATCCGAAGGCAAGCCTAGTCCAAAGTAAGCCCAGGTCAAGCTCAGCCCAAGAATTTCAGTAGGCCTAAGCCTAGAATTTCTGCGGGCTTGCGAAGTTTCTTGGCTCGGCCCGAGTGTGCATCGACGCCGCCGAGATTTTGGAATTCGGCCGCCATCACATCGCCGTTGCGGTTTTCGATCTTTGCTTTGCCAAGTGAGTTTTACTCACTAATGCTTTCTTAGTTTGCTAATTATGCTTAAGGGTTGATTAGATTTAATTAAGTGCAATTAGGTGGTTAGATTAGTTTAGGACAATTAAATTAGTGACTTAATGATGCATGTTAGGTGGTTAAACCTAGTTATTAACAAGTAGAGAGTTTCTAATATTTATTGAATGCATCTTGGGGTTTTCCGGCCCGTTTCAGTTCCAATTGGGCATCACGGGCCTAAATTGGATTTTTAAATATTTATTTATTTAATTTTCGTAATTATTTATTTATTTATTTTTTCAGAAATTCAACTAGGATGGCCGGTGACCGAATTAATTTCACGCTAATGTGTCGTACACGTTCATTTATTTAATTGAGCTTTATTTTGTCTTTCGAATTGAGTTATTTGTGAAAATGGAAATTATTCTTTAATTGAATAATCTTTGGTTATTAATTAATAAATAATCGGGCATCGGTTGATAATGCCAAAAATATTTGAGTTGACTACGTAAAATGTGGGAGTTATGGAAAGGAAAATATTATATTTTGGCTAAGGCCGACCGTGTCCCCCACACATACGCTATTTTATCGAGAATGATAAAAGGGAATTGATTGAATGATCAAAACAGTATACTATATCATCCTACTAGCTCGACGATATGTCGCCCAAGCGAGTAGTATGCGGTGTACTATATCACAAGGGCAATATTTCAGCTTAGTGCGAGCAGTACACTTTATCAGCTTAGAGTGAACATCGAGGGTATACTATATCAACCTGCGGGCGATATGTCAGCTTAGTGCGAACAATACACTTTATCAGCCTAGAGTGAACATCCTGAGATATCGCTTTCAAAATCGACCAAAGGTAAGGGATGTGCGCATGCTTGAGGATCAGGGCGTGACATTCGGGTCCTGAAAAAACAATTTCCCATCAAGCCAACTTAAGGAAGGTTCGGGTCTTGGAAAAGCAGCCTCCTCATGGCACCAGGTAAGATGATGTCTTGATACTTGCTAGACTCAGGGTTCGCACCCTATCTCACTCATTCCTAGTAAGTAACTATATGTACCTTCTTATCTGTCTCAGTATATATAATGTTATATTGCTCTTTTCCTGCATAGGACAATTGGTCTTGAATAAGATATAATCTACTGCATATATTTGGACAAAATTTAGGTATTAGTTTGTTTTTAAATGCAACCTCTGCGAGTTCACCTTCAAAGAGGGGTAGCTATCGACACTTAAATTTTGATTAGGTTTTTAATTAGGCCTTAGTTTCTTTTATTTTTCCTTTTTTCGGATAATAAATAATATTAATAAAAACAACAATAAATAAATAAATAAATAAAAGGGAACAAAAAGTGAAGTGGCAGCCACATGGGGCTAGGCCTTCGTGCCCAGCCCCCTCTTCCTCCTTTTCCCCCCTTCGCGCGGGCCCCAGGGCCCATCCTTTTTTTCCCAAAGCCCAGCCCCCTCCTGCTTGTCTTCTTCCCTAGTAGATATGCTGCACACACAGGAGCTCCAGACATGCGCGATGGCTGGATGGACAGGTGGACGACGACGCACGTGGAGTAGCTGGCGACGGATGGGATGCGCCTTCAAAGCGAGCAAGTGGGTAGCTGAGGTGGCGCCGGTCCGGCCGCCCTAAGGCAGGTCGGTGTGTGAGGACCGACGGCCAAAGCTCCATCGACCAGCCGCCCTCTCGCCTATAAATAGCCCCTTCCCCCGCTCCCTCCGATGATGGCCAAGGAGCACAGCCAAGAAAGGATCCAAGGTAGCCAGCTCCGATCACTTCCTCAAGAGACATCGGAGGAGGTCCGAGAGTCGGCCAACTCGGAGATCCAGATCTGGTCAGAGGGAGGGCACCTGATCTGAGGGGGTTCCATATCTGCGAAGAGGGGCTAAGAGAGAGAGAAATCAGTGGGGAAAGGGTCGGAGCTGGAGGGCGTAGGGCTAGATTTGCAAAGCTGAAGGCCTGCCGTCACTGTCCAATGATCATGACCGCCACTCTGTTGCTCTGCCACCGGCAACTCCAGCTGATCTGGTAAGCAGGGCTCGATTTTCTTTCCATTGCGCACAAACAATGCTGAAACTCATGGTCGTCCGCTTCGCGTGCTCTCTGGCACCCTCGGCTTCGGCATCGCTTGCACCGCCGCCTGGCAACATCTACTCCGGCGATGTCCCTAACGCCATCCCCGATGACCCACCACGATCTCTCGCCGAGCTGAGTTTGTCACTAAATACCTCACCGTCCCGGCCTTCGATTTCTTCAGCGTCGCCTGCGTCAGATCGATCGTCATGGCGAAGCATCGCCGTCGTGCCACTTGGAAGGCCGCTGCAGCCAAGTCTTAGGCCAACTACCACCACTATCCCCATCGGACATCATTGGGGGGGAAGCGTAGGCCATAAGCTGGGTCATGCTATGAGCTGGGTCGACGAAACCCTCCAATCGAGTAGGGTTTGGCTAGGACTGGGTCATCAGGTCAGGCTGGGTCAATTTCAAGCGATGGGCTGATGGGCTCCAAGGAATAAAAAGAGATCAGAGTGGGCCTGCACACCAGGCCCAGCCTGGCTAAGGTTCCACCAAATCGGATCACCCGACTCAATCCGATCCAGACTTGGGCTGGATCATTTTAATGAACTGGGTCGGATCCAACCCAGGGGTCAGACCCGGGTCGCCTTTTAATATATTATAATATATTAATAATAAAATAATATTTTAATAAAAATAAAAAAACCAAAAAAATAATTTATTTTTCAGAAAATAAAATCCAAAAATATTTTTTTAATTGTCCAAAAAATGAGAAAAAGACCTAAAAATGTTTTTCCTTTGCAAAATGCATGGAAAACCTTTCAAAAATCCAAAAGCTTTAAGGTTTAAATAAGATTAAGATCGGAAGGGCATTAGTGATTAACTAATGTAATCAAGTCCTCGAACCTAATTTCTCTAGTTGCGCAGAAGCGAATATTTCTCCCAATATTTCGCTTGAGTTTCTATCGACCCACCTCTAATCGATTAGTGGCGACTCCGTTTTTAAAATTTAACTTATATGTTAAAATATCAAACCATTAAGTCGTGAATTGGTAGAGGCTGGGAGAAATTTCCTGCCAAGTTTAATGTAATCTAGCCAAACCATTAGCCTCCATGTGCGCTCGCACCTAATCGGGCGCCGAAAAAGAGGTCGCAACGCATATATTATCGAGAAATAGGCAATGAGAGTGTAAAAGATGCAATCAAGAAGTCTGAGAGCACTATACAGATCGAACTGTACTCAGGCAACAGACATTGATCCTTTGCCACTGATCTTCGCATCCTTGTGTCATGACTCGTACGAGAAATAGAATGAGTGTTGAAGATGCAGTATAAAGGGTCCTGTGGACAATGGTGATCTCGGGCTCACTCCACTTTTTCCTCATTCTCAAGCTCACGTAAATAGGGAACAAGCTTCATCCACGTTCAGGTTGTTCCCACAAAATGGCTAAATAATCACAAGATTGCGACTGAATTTGTAGAAGGATATGCAGAAGGATTGTTGCACAGTGATATAGGGAATAATGGGTTTGCTATACCTCTAATTCAACTCGTGATTTTTCTACGGAACTAACCTGGCGGATCCGATCCATTATAAATTGATATTGCTCGTACCTAACCCTGCAATCTTGAAGTTGGACTTGGCCTCCAACTCTCAAGGGGACAGCTTTGATATACGTGCCACATAGCAGCGATCACACACCGAACACATTCCATCATATCGATTTCTACGTTGCAAACCCCGGCCGGAATCTTGTCAGCCCCGTGGAGACTCCAAAAAATGATGGATTGTATTTCTTACCAAAATGAATGAACGGAAAATATTTTCATCGTTCACAAAAATATTTAGACATAAATATCGCCGATAATAAAAACAATTTTTATTGACTAATTATTTCAAATAAAACAAATAATTGATTTTATAAAAATAATTTTCAAAACATTTATTTTCCGTAAAACAAAAAGGAGTCTAAATTATTTGCTTTTTTTTTCCAACTCTCCAATAATGGGATAAGAATACTAAAAGTGACAAAATTTGTGTATGGCGTCACTTTAGTGCCAATTTTTTTTTCCAAATCACCTAAATGCCATTTAAAAAAAAAAAAAATCATTTAAGTGCCAACTTCAATCAATCACTGGAAATCCGACTTGACCATATTTCATTAATCTCTCAATCCTACATGACTCGCTAGCCTGCTCAGTCAACATATAACTGCTAAATGACATCATATAGCAGCTTAAAAAGTGATTACTTCAGTTCTAGTTATTGTTAACAAAAAAAATGACCACTTCAGTGCCAATCATTATAAAAAAAAAAAAAAAATGGGATAATTACACTAATGGTGCCATAAGTTGTGTACGGCGCTCACTTTGGTGCCAAAAGTTTCTATCGGATCACGTAAGTGCCAAATCGGAAGAAAAACGATCACTTTGGTGCCACCGGCGAAAGATTCCGACCAAAATGATTACGTGGCTTTTTTTTTATAAAAAAAAAATCGACAATGCCTTAAACGACGTCATTTTCGTTCCTCCTTAAGAAAACGACATCGTTTTGCCGTCCTACATGGATGGCCTCACAAAAACGATGCCGTTTAACTCATTTGGGGATTTTTTTTTCTTTTGGGATTGAAATTAGGGTTTTTTTGTCCGCCGTCGCTCGACCGCCATCCCTCGGCCACCGTCCCTCAACCTCCATCGTAGTTGCTTGCCACAGCAAGACAAAAGAAAAAAAAACGAACAGAAAATCCCAAGGGAGAGGGAGGTGTCGACAACGAGGGCGGAGGAGGGGATGGCGGGGCCACGGCTGCCGCCGTCATCGCAGCTAGCTTCGCCGACGACCTCCATGGCGTTCCAGATCTTCGCGGCTACCATTGGCCAGATCGCTCGTGCTTCTGGAGATTCTTCGAGCTCGCGCTTCCTCTACGCCCGACGATATTATTTGGGAAAAGGCGGTGGTGGGGCTGAGATTCAGGGATTTGAAAGGTCGACAAGGTGATTGAAAATGGGGGAAAACTATTGGGGGAGGGCGGAGGCGAGTGCGTGATTTCTTTTCTGGAAAACTACTGGCGTTGTGTTGGTGCGCTGCTGGTGTTGTTGGTGCTGTTCTTCGGCACAGCAAGTTCTGTTCTTCGGGGAAGAACCAGTCTTCGGGGAAGAAGACGACACAAAACGGCGTCATTTGGGGATTTAGGGTTTTGAATTTGGAGAAAAGACACAAAACAACGTCGTTTTGTTGTTTAAATGCTGACTATACTCTCCGGCGAGCCACATCAGCTTAAAAAATTAATAAAAAAGTGCCACGTCGGATTTCCAACCAACCGGATCGGAGTTGGCATCAAAGTGAGCGTTTTTCAAACTTTTTGGCACTTAAGTGATCCAAAACGGAAACTTTTGGCATCAAAGTGAGCACCGTACATAACTTATGGCACCATTAGTGTACTTATCCCTAAAAAAAGTGATCACTTTAGTGTCAAGAAAAGCCATGTGAGATAAAATTTTAAATTATAAAAGGCACATAATTTCTTTGGTCGAAATTTCTTGCCGAAGGCACTTAAGGGATCATTCTTTTTCGATTTAGCACTTAAGTGAGTCGGCAAAAACTTTTAAAATTAAAGTGAGCACAACATATAATTTTTGGCACTTCTAATATCGTTCTCCCCTCCAATAATCAATATCATATATCTAGAGCTCATTCTTGTGTCCTATCAATCTCTTGCCATTTCAGTAATTTGTCTATCTGTTGTCTCTCTATAAGTGTATCGATTTTTGTGCTTATAAAATTGTAAAGGATAGTGACCTTTTGCCCATAGATCACTTTGGAAGATGAAGCAAATAATTTTATTATGATGTATTTCAATTATTAAATAATGATGTGAATGTTTAGTAAAAATACACAATAAAAAAAGAATCTTATATATATTTGTGATAAGAGAAGCATATTTCAAGAATTGAATTCTTTTGCAAAGGTTGAGAGAGAGAGGATCAAACTTCAATATTGAAGCATGTGAGAGATGGATGATAATAATTAATATACGGATATGTCCACGGATACGATACTTGTGGGATGTAATAGTATAGGTTCTTCTTTGTTTTATATAACAATTATGGGCGTGTAAGAGAACTTGTTGAACTTACAACAATCAGCATGATCGGGTAAATTCTAGGGTAAATATCAGAGATCGCAAGGTACGTTCAAATTCCAAAATATCGAAACAGTGAGGGCAAAGTAGGTTCCAACGTTTGAGGCATATCTACCCTATACCTTGTAGGCTTGTACCATGTATCCCGTGCAGGGTGCATATAGGAAGAGACAAGACACCCTCTATAGTATTTCATCAAATACATATGTATAAAACTATTTATAATTTTCTCTTTCATTAAAGGACTCCCTATATAATTTTTGGGGGGCACACTTCAATATGAATGCATTTGCGATTCTATGTTTAATGCTGGATGTGTTAGTAAATGGAATTTTGTTATTGTTTCTTTGCTAAAAAATTACGGAAAAGAACACAGGATAGTTAAAGAGCACCCTCAAACCTGTAGAACCCCCAAGCTTGTACTCATATAACACAATTACCTTGTTATATACTTCATCTCAAAAATTGATTAATATGTCGCATGAGTACAAATTTAAGATTTTTGGTTTCATAAAAATAATTTGGAATAAATATGTCATACGGACATAAGTTTGAGATTTTTGTGTCACAAAAATAGTTTAGAATAAATATGGCAAGGTGGACATAGTTTAGAATTTTTTGTAGTTTTTTCCCTTTAAATTATTTTTTTCTTTTACCAAAAAAAAAAAAAAACTATGGTCTAGAGCAGAAGAAGGACGGTACTTGTGCTCTTGCCTATAAATCTCTTTTTTTTTTTTTTTTCAAAGAAAGTGCTCTTGCCTATACTTCGCATGGTCGGCTTTTATATGAGTCAATTGCTTTGAAGATTATCACAATTAC
This sequence comes from Eucalyptus virginea, assembly GCA_014182375.1. NCBI lineage: Eukaryota > Viridiplantae > Streptophyta > Magnoliopsida > Myrtales > Myrtaceae > Eucalyptus > Eucalyptus virginea. The sequence continues at coordinate 11,858,810 of CM024522.1, forward strand.
AACTTTAGACACTAAAAAAAAGGACTAAGCTATATTAATTTAACACTTTAGTATGTGAACCCAAATTGGCTTCGGGGCTGATTTATTTTCGGACACAAATGAAATTGCATAAAATATTCAAAATTTTCTTTTGAATAAGGGATATATACTACAAGTTCTAAAGTTTATTGCGAAAGTACAATTAAATTATAAAACTTTCAAAAAATACAATTAAATCCTAATCGAATTGGTGCAATCAAGTCATTCTTTAACACTGTTAATTTGTCTAATGGAAAATGCCGAGGTGTAACATTTTTAAATTAATTAATTTATCATTGGCATTATTTATTACTTTTTCTTTAAATCTTATTTAAATAATAGTAAAAACTTGAAAAAAGCCAAAATAATTTTAAAACCAAAATTTGAAAAAAAAAAAAAAAAAAGGTAGGGATCATGGCTGTGCACGTCATCATCGCCCATCGTTGTAGTGACCAATGAAGGTTGTCGGCCCTAGGCGATGGATGGGGCCGATCCTCGCCAGCCCAAGTAGTGAGGCCATGCTGGCCCAAGCAAGGCTCAGGCGAGGCTCGATTAGATTTGGGTGATGCCTCCACTAGTCGAGCCAAGGAGGGCTACTCCCCCTCCCCAGCCGGCCCCTCTAACGATGGTAGCGGTGGCAACGCCCAACCACAATCCCTATCCTTTTTTTCCTAGTTTCATTTTTTAAATTATTTTAGATTTTTTTTTGTTTTTTACTATTATTTAATCAATATTTCTTGTTAAACAAATTGGTGGTGTTAATAGGACTCAATTGAATCAATTTGACAAATTTTAAGACTTAATTATACATTTTGAAAATTTTAGGACTCGATTGTACTTTTGTGATAAGTTTTAGGATTTATAGTATAAATATTCATTTGAATAATATCAATTCGTGAGATGATTTTCAGGTTGATGTATCACGGACGTCAAGGAAATTTTACCAAGTATTTAAAAGCCCTAATATAATTTATATTATAGATTTATCTTCACGTTTTTTCATTTAGCCCTTCACTACAATAGAAAGAACACCATTCACATTATATTGACGAAATTATGCTAAGTTATGCTTTTAAAGCACATCATACAAGAAGATATATAATGGGCCCCACTTTCTTTCAAGTGTCAACACCTCACTGGTTGATTAAAGTTAGTTGATAAGATAAACAAGGATGCCAAATAATTGCATTGACTTCATATTGACATTGAATTGACTTTAGCAATTGGTTGAGAACTTATATTAAATTGGCTTGGCACCAAGTGTCTGTTGTGAATTCAAAGAGGAAATCTAAATTTAAAACCTTACACATTAGAAACATGTTGTAATGCATTTTTTTTTTTGGCGACATTTTTCGAATGTATTTTTTTTTCTCTAAGATACCCATAAAAAAAAAAAAAGAGAGAGAGAGAAGGAAACGGACGAAAATAATCTTTTAAGATTCTCAACGATGATTATCAACATTCGAACATGATACTTAGACAAAAGAAAATTCAGAACTATTGTAGCAAACCTCACCTTCTAAATTTTCTTAACCGCATAAACACTATTTTCTGGTTTAGTTTGCAAAAGGGTAAATACCTGTTCCTTGAAAAGGAAATATTAACCCCTTTTTTCCCATTAAAAAAAAAATCCTTTCTTTATTTTCATCTTTTCCTTTTTTATCGACTCGGCGTGCTTTTATAGCCCGATCCCTCTTTATCGATCCGGTGTGCTTCTATAGTGTGGTGTTCTTTTATATTGACTCGGCGTGCTTTCGTAGCCTAGAGTACCTTTCATCAACTCGGCGTGTTTTCATAGCCCGATATTCCTTTATATTGATTTGGCGTACTTTCGTAGCCCAAAGTCCCTTTCATTGACTTAGCATGCTTCCATAATCAGGTGTCCCTTTATATTGACTTAGCGTGCTTCTATAGTCCGGTGTCCCTTTATATTGACCTAGCGTGCTTCATAACCTAGAGTCCATTTCATCGACTCGGCGTGCTTCCATAGCCCGGTGTCCATTTATATTGACCTGATGTGTTTTCGTAGCCCAGAGTTCCTGTCATTAACTCGACGTGCTTTCATAGCCATCCTTTTATATTGACATGGCGTGCTTTCGTAGTCCAGAATCCCTTTCATTCATTGACTCAGTGTGCTTCCATAGCTCAGTATCCATTTATATTGACTTGGCATGCTTTCATAATCTAGAGTCGACAGCGTGCTTCCATAGCTCGGTATCCCTTTATATTGACTTGGCATGCTTTCATAATCTAGAGTCTCTTTCATCGACTCAACGTGCTTCCATAATTCGGTATCCCTTTATATTGATCTGGCGTGTTTTCGTAGCTCAGAATCCCTTTCATCGACTCAGTGTGCTTCCATAACTTGGTGTCCCTTTATATTGACCCGGCATGCTTTCATAGCCCAGAGTCTCTTTTATCGACTCGGTCTCGGTGTGCTTCCATAACCGGTGTTCCTTTATATTGAACTGGTCCATTTTTGTAGGCCAGAGTTACTTTCATCGACTCGGTGTGCTTTCATAGTTCGATGTCCCTTTATATTGACTTCATCGACTAGGCGTGCTTTCATAGTTCGATGTCCCTTTATATTGACTTAACGTGCTTTCGTAACCTAATCGACTCGGCTACTTCCATAGGCCGGTGTCTTTTTATATTGACCCGTGCTTCCATAGGGCGGTGTCTTTTTATATTGACCCGTGCTTTCATAGCGCGGCATCCTTTATATTGACCCTTTTATATCTAAAGTCCATTTCATAAACTCGGGGTGTTTCCATAACCATGTCCCTTTTTCGTAGCTTTCTTTCATCAACCTGTGTCCGCATGGTTCCGTACCTGGTTTCCGTACGCATATCAAGAAAGATATAAATTCGCGCCAACTTTCGGCCCTTATGGCCGAATCCCCTGGGCCACCACCGCCGCGATCCCAACGGTTGCAGTCGCCGGAGCAGCCCGCCGACGCCGAGGAGATGGGGAGGCGGCCCTCCAAGATTCGTCCCCCGCTCCTTCTTGGTTCACGCCGAAACGGTACTCGATCAGCTTTTCTTTCTCTCCGTGCCTTTTTCGGAGTCGTGGTCGGATTGTGGGCCGTGGGTTTCTTCGCGGCTGAGGAATTGGTGAATGGGGAGTAGAGTTTGTTGCTCTTGTTTCGCCTCTCGGGACATTGAAGTTCCGTTTGTATCGTTTTCTCTAGCTGTTTTTCGTTATTGTGGTGCGGCGCGGTGTGCGATGAAGTGACGAGGAATGTTGGGTGCGGGGCTGATGGTTGCTGGGCAATTGCAGCACATTGTGGACTGCGGAGTTCAGTTGGTTTTTGAGTGGTAATTTGACGATTGGGAATTATAGCATGCTGGAGTTTGGGTCAATTGACTAGTGATTACTCATGTGTGAGATGTCCGTTTGTTTCTATGAGGAAAGAGTTTGTGTGAGATTTCTGAAAACAGAAAATTACCCATTGATCGGGATTAGCATTGTTAGTTATTGTTTCAGCTGCTGATATTCTTCTCTGGCCTTAGCGTCAAGTGCAACTTAGATTGGACTCACTTGGAATATGGCAGGCCAATGACTTGTCATGTATTCTTTTATCATCTGATTGGAGAGTGATCTTGTTGCATGCACCTGCGACTGACAGCGCCCTGTTGTACTGTGTATTGTATGAAGGAGATTGCTTCCAAAGTAGAATGTGGGTTGGATAACTGTCGGTTCAACTTTACTGAGAAGTCAATGAGGTCATAATTGTTTCCTCACAAGTGTGAATGAGGCTGGCCATGACCTTCAAGCGTAAAATTTCCTGCATGTGTTGTCTAATCTTAAGCAGAGATGAATTGTTCTATTTGGTTGTGTAATTGTAGTTACTATCACGCAATGTTTATCTAGATACCAGAAGTTACTGGATTGTATAGGATTTCCAGAGAATATACTCAAAGAAATGGGTAACTAAAATATTGGATTTGTTTAGGGCAATAACCAGGAAGTTTACTTTTCTGTATGCAGGTTGCTTGTCATCTTTTGTGTGATTAACATGTTAAATTACGTGGATCGAGGAGTGATAGCCAGTAATGGTGTAAATGGTAGTCAGAGGATTTGCTCAAAGGATGGAAAATGCACTTCAGGCAGAGGAATCCAGTAAGTAAAGAATTTTGTTTTGTCTGATTATGCAGACAAGTCTATTGTTTCGGTATCATGGGACCTTTGTATTGAACATTTTGAGACCTGGTACTGGTTGTTGTTGCCGATCTAAAGCAGATTGAATGTGAAATTGAGGTTAATCTTTTTTCTGAACAAGAACCAGAATTTGTATTCCTGTACTGCCATTCTCATCTTTTTCCCATATTGCTGAAAATATCACAATGATTGACATATCTAGTATTCTTTTGGAGGCTTATGATTTTCTTCTTATTGGGGTTCCTTTTTATGTTTTCAGACTATACAGTTTTTGTTTAATGTAAAAAAACTTCTGAAGGTCCAACATAATTCTATGAATAAAAGTTTGTTGAATAGTAAAAAAATGTAAGCTGACGATCTCCATTGCATTGCACCGGTCTCCGTTTTATCATCTTCCTAAGTCGAAGCCGAAATTCCATCCTATTCTCCTTTAAAATTTTCTGGGCAATTTTTCTCTTGCCGTCATTATTGTAATCATAGCTAGTTTTTCGAGCATTTAGGAATTTATAGTATAGTGTTAATGTCTTATAACCTTATCATAGCACTTGGGTTGCAAGGGGCAATTTAACTTGAATTATGTTCAGGATGGTGTCTTGTCATCTGCATTTGTGGTTGGACTTGTTGTTGGATCCCCTATATTTGCTTCACTAGCAAAGAGGTAATGCCCAATTCCAGTACAGCTTGGATACCCTATGTGCTTTGCCCAATGTTACTAATTCTATATGAAGAACTTGTCATTCACAGAATGGGGAGAGAATGATTGTGGGATTTTCAGTGTGACTAAATCACTTCTAGTTTTAACGGAGCAAGGCTATTAATCCTGAACATGTTCAGCACAGGTCATGATGGAAACCTTGGTCTTTTGATAGGTGTCATTATTTGGTTGTGTGGGCTTGGAAAATGTCCTTAGTCATGGATCTCATGCCGCTACAAGATAATCTTGAATATTTTTCCACATTAAGTACTTAAGGTGGCTTGGCTTATATTGTCATAATATCCTGAAGATATTTCGAATCAATGTAGCTGCTTTGAATATAATATTGACATAACCATTTTGAAAATATGATAGACTACACTTGCTTTTATTCTGAGTGAATTGTATCTGCTTCTCCTCTGCATGATATATTTGAAAACCTTAGTTGGTGTTAATTATTTAGTATTTTAGCTATATCTTCCTGTGCTGAAGCAATTTTATCATATGGTTGGTGAATTTCTTCTACTCTATACTAATATCTGTTCTGCCTTCTTTTTTCTAGTTTTAAGTAGGTGCTGATGTACATTACTTTAAAAATTTGCTCATAATTTCAGTGCCACATACTTAGACCGCAGGTATACAATGAATAGTTTGGAGGGGCAAGGTTAAGATTTAGCTAATATAGGATGGTGGACTCTATCATACATTTACATTTATCAAATTTTTCCAAATATTAGGAACCTGTAACATAAGATATGTTAGATGTAAATGGGTACGTGGTTTACATGCTCAATGTACTCACTTGTGTCATTTATTACCAACATATGTTAAAGGATAATTAGTCTGATGCTTTCTTATGAGCTGAAAGAAAGCCCAGAACAAAAAGGTTACTAGTCCATTATTTCATTAGTTTTGGCAAGATACAACCACAAATAAAAAACTAAAATAGCATTTGAAAGTTGAGAATCCAATTTGATTTGTAAAAATGCTGTAGTCGTCATTCACTGAGCTTACTCGCTCACATTTAGTGGCTCATCTTTAACCTTTATGAATCTTCCAATCCTTGACTTCAACAAGAGTGACTTACCTCCAATTTTGCTAATTGGCCTCCTTGTTTCTATTATTGATGTGTTTATTTTTTGTAATTTTAGCTAATGTGCCATTTGGTTTTAAATGTTAATTATGTTGATATGAAAGTTTTTCTTGTAAAAAAACAATGTTAAAAAGAACAGTAGATATGGGAATCAATTGGTTGAAATTTGGAATTTTGTGTCCAGAAGATTGGTTCTAGTGTAAGGATCCCATGACTGTGTTCCTATGCACCTCTAATGCTGAGTGCATTATTGTTGTCTTTCAGTTCTCACAATCTTCAATCAGTTTTTGCAACCTTCAGTGTTCGCTCTTGTAGGAATCGTTTATAATATTGACTTATTAATAACTTCTTCTCTAAAATATTTCAGCACCCCCCTCCCCTTTCCTTTTCTCTCTTCCCTTCTTGAATTTGTCCATGGTGGGAAGGGAAGTTTTTCTCTTCAGAAAGTTGATAGTTGTTAAATAATATTTCTTAGAACTCCCACTCTCTCTTATTGATGGAAAATATATAGTCATCATCATTAGAAGTTATCTGTTGTCTGTATCTTCCTGTTGTTAATTGTTTCAGTGTTATAAATTCTCCATTTATAATTAAAAAAATTGGCTGCGTCTTTCTTGATTGCTGCAGGTTACAGGTTTTAAGTATGCACAGTTTATCTTTCTCTTCATTTTGTTATAAAAATTCTTACATAATTTTTTCGCTTTCCAGTATCATTCCATTTAGGCTCATCGGAGTTGGACTATCTGTTTGGACACTGGCTGCAGCTGGGTGTGGTAGTTCATTTAGCTTCTGGTTTATCGTGATATGCCGGATGTGAGTATGGAAGCTTTGCGGCTACTACATTCTAAATTGTAATTTTTGGTACCTTAACTTTAAAATTGTGCTAAGGGCTTACAGTTTCCAGTTTCGGGTTACTTCTTAAAGGCTGGTTGGAGTTGGGGAGGCTTCTTTCATAAGTCTAGCAGCGCCTTTTATAGATGACAATGCGCCTGTTGCTCAGGTGTGCCACACCTATTGCTGTTAGAATAAGCACACTTCTTGTGGATAAGTAATTGTTAAGTTTGCTGTAAATTTTATTCTTATTCCTGGGAACAATATTAGCTAAGATTTTATTATTTCTGGCAGAAAACAGCATGGCTTGCGATGTTTTACATGTGTATACCAACTGGAGTAGGTTTGGGCTATGTGTGTGGAGGATTAGTAAGTTGTTTATTCCCTCACATTCACTCTTTGATTTTGCTGATTATGTCTGGGCTAGGAGTATGACAGGCTTTCAACCTGCATCCTTTGAACATGCAAATTCTAAGTAGATTAATATAAAGGCAGTAGTATCACTTGTCAACTGCCTGGTGGAAAATTTCTTCTTTCTGTCGCTGCCTGGTGGCATTTGCCAGCTATAATTATTTGCCATTTGCTGAAGTTTTGATAAATTGACCTCTTCTTCCCTTTTGTTTTAGGTTGGAGATCATTTCAATTGGCGGTATGTATTTTGGGGTGAGGCTGTGTTGATGTTTCCGTTTGCTGTTTTGGGATTTGTAATGAAGCCTCTGCAGCTAAAAGGTGCAATTCCATCTAGAGTGCGGCAAGATTCTATCTGGTCTTTGCCTATAAAGAAGAAGAAGATACTGTTTTTTAGACCCACAAATTAGCGTATCACCGCAGGTTTTGCTCCTGTTGATTCAAAAAAGTCAGTGGCATCCGTTGAAACAGCTACTATTGTGACTGAAGGTAATTATTCTTCTAATATTGTGTGCTAGAATTTCCAGATAGAATTCCACTTTCTTTTGTCTTATCTTAAAATTTTTAATTTGTTATTTCATATACTTTGGAAAAAACTATCAGTAAGACCTTTTTCTTATTTTAGTCCATAAGAAGCAACCAAAGCCATTGATGCAACAGTACAATACTTGCTCACAAGCTTCAAGAATGGTAGAGTTCAATTTGCATTTTGTTAGGGCCACCAAAATATTGCACATTTTTCTTTTGGCTTTTGCTTGGTTTAAGATTTCTTTTGGCAAATGGATGTAATACAGCACAAAAAAGAAAGTACGCCAACTCAGTGAGACCATGTATTGAATCTTCATGATCGGTCAACAATACTTGAATAGTCTCGTAGCTTTTCTAGTACGATATGCAAACAAAGGATAAATTCATTATTCTGGTGGATTGATGTCTTATTGTGGTCACCTTGCTCCATTTCATGATGTAAGTATTGTTCCCAGAGTTTACATGACCTGTCTCATCATTAATATTTGAATGATTGATATTTTTAAATCTGCAATTGATGACTGGATAATCTTTGATTTTTCTCCTTTTTTTGGATTGCTATAATAGGAAAAAATTCTTTGGTTCAGTTAATAAATTTAAGGGTGTTATAACCTCTTATCTCATCCGAGTCTGCAACATGATATGTTGGAATCTGCTGAAAAAAAGGAATTAATGTTCCTACTTCTAATGTAGGCAACCACTTCCCTGGCAGTAGTTTGTATAATATCTACTTTCTTCTAGTTTTTATATGCTTCCTATTTTCTCGAGCAGATGCATTGAGTATTAATCCCTCTAAACTGGTTGGAAATGAAGGTACTGGCAGTGAAGCTTATCATGAGCCATCCAAGTAAGTGGTTCTCTGATGGAGAGATAAATGTAGATATATAGGTGTATTAACTTATCTACTATTTGTGCATGTATGTCTATTAAATATGTTAATCATCAATGAAATGGCAACTCCAGCAACGAATATTTTGAAGCAACAAGGCTGCAAAACTGAAAGAGTTTCATAAATGCTGATCAGTTGGGTATATAATATTCTCAGGAAAAAGAGTTTGCAGTGGGTAGGGCACACCCATTATGAATTCGTGTTTGCTTCATGAAGTGGAAAAGTTGTCAATTGAGAAAGGAACTAGGAGAAATTTAATTGAGCTTTGATTATAGAATTATAGCAATTCAGGGTTCTCAATAATCATAGATGGAAATTGTTCATAACTAGATATACAATAAGTTGGGACTCTTGAGCTAGGATCATTGATCGTTTTAACAACGTTCTGCTTCTACAGTAACTTGATCAGGTAGATGGATAGAAAGCCTCTATTCTATGTGATAATAGACTTGATTGTACCGTTGGTAGAAAAGTGCTGGAGTCTAGAGTTAGTGCCTGAAAGAGCCAGCCTTGTAAAGCATCTTTGCAATTATTAATTAGTAAAAAGCTGGCTGTAATGATGTTCTGTTTTCTTTGAGGCTTGCAATAATTATTTACACAAGACAATGCCTGAAAGAAAAGCGAATCCATGGTCCAAAATGGACTTTGATAATTTGTTCTTCCGGAAGGACGAGTTTTTTGGGATGGAATCTTTGATTTGCACCTAATGCATTCTCCACTTACTGTTTTGGGTAGAAGCTTTGCCTTCTAAGACATGCAAAAACTGATTCCAAATGGAGTAAAATTGGCAATGCCATTAGTTGAAGCATTGAAATGACAAGGGCCCACGAGAAAATAGTTCCTGAAACATTTTTAAATTGACGACTAAGGTTGAAACAGCATAAGGTTTTGCTGATTCAAGGGCTGGTGACTTGAATAATTTATTCAAGTTTTTGCAACTAGAGCCTCATATTTTCTATTCGCTGGCAGAAGATTGATGCATATGAGCATGAATGTGTAGAGACGGATAGAAAGAGAATGGAGGGAAGAGGGTGGAGGAGGGGAAGGAATTATATTTGTATCTCAGTGCCTTCTTTTTATGAGCTTATTTATTTCTTTGCAGGAGATCAGGCTGTTTGTCCACAATCTGGAATGAAGTAGCAAGATTTTCGAAAGATATGAAAGCACTTCTGGTCGATCAAGTTTTTGTTGTGAATGTTTTGGGTAATTCAATTTTTCTAGTTTTCTTCACTTGTAGGCCACTAGGCTATCACAGATTTTACCAACATTTTATCTATTTATTCATTAATGACATTGGTAGAATAAGATATTACTGTGCTAATTATGTGTTTACTATTTGCTATTGTTTTGACGCAGCAAATCTTTTAACATGTATAACTTGTTAAATGACAGGTTATATTGCCTACAACTTTGTCATTGGAGCATACTCTTATTGGGGGTCAAAGGCTGGTTATAACATCTATCATATGGTATCAGTGTTTGCAGAATTTAGCTTATCATGGCTGCTTTCCTTTAGCATCATTATAGTGTTTTCTTTAATGTATTGCAAGTTCTCTTAAAAAAGTATACGCAGTTTTTTGGCCATCTAGTAAGTACATATTTCTGGTTAACAGAGTGGTGCAGATATGATGTTTGGTGGAATTACCATCATCTGTGGGATTTTTGGAACATTAGCTGGTGGATTTGTTCTTGATCGCATGAATGCTACCATCTCTAATGCTTTTAAGGTAAGTTCTGGCATTATTTATGATCACATTATTAATCCATTTATGTTTTAGGTTTACTATATTTGGGTCCCTGAGCCTGTTTATACTTGAACAAAGATAAATGGATGTTTGAAAACTGTAACATGTGATCCGTAGTAATGTTCTTTAAGATAGGTTTCAAAACTCTCTTACAGTGTCTCATCTTCCTGGAAATAAAAATTTCTTTTCTATTGGACCCATTGTTTTTTTGGTCACTGGTCCATATCTTTCTATCTCCACCCAGTGGCAACCCATCTACCTCTTTAAGTACTAATTATGTCATACATTTGGAGAAGTCCTCTATCATGTCAGTGAATCTAGAGCAAATGTTTTGTTTCTCTTGTGGGGGTTGTTATGACCCCTTTTGCATCGACTGTTCTCTTTTTCCTTCTGACGCTGGTAATTCTCTGTTATTCTGATGCAGCTTCTTAGTGTAACAACCTTTCTAGGTGCTGTTTTCTGCTTCACCGCCTTCTGTCTGAGGAGCTTGTATGGTTTCATAGCTCTTTTTGCACTGGGAGAGCTACTTGTATTCGCTACACAGGTAATCATTCAAGTGAATTTTTCCAAATCTGGTTCTCCGAAGACAGACTCCATCTTCACTTAGTTGGGTATTCTGACACTTTGATGTAGATTATGCTGTGTACTAGCAATGAAAAGTCTTGCCTCATATTTTCACTTCTAGTTGGGAATGTCACACTAAGTTAATCAATTAAGTTACAGAAGCAGAAATTTTTTATTAAGCTATTTTCATGATTATCTAGATTGTGAAGATTCTATTGCGTGTGAATTGAACCTAGAGAATCATGTGCACCATTTAAAGCAGTTTGCAATGAGTACCAATTACCATTGATTGTAGTCTTCTGACTACTATTAAACTGTTCAATTTCTTATTGTACTCTGTCTATGCAGCTTTGATGGTATTTGAAAATGTATGTGAGTTGCATTTCCTACTATTCATGTGATTTTTGCCAATATTTGGAAAATTGTACTGTTTAGAAACCAGAAGCTGGCTGTTTGCTATTCAACCAGTTACATGGTCAAACGATCCAAACTGTTGGGTTTAGTTTCATTAAGGACGGAACCTTTGACACATGTTTTGGTTAGATTGTGTCTGCCTGCTTTTAGTTCATAAAGTTCATGGATTCTAGACTGTGTCACTCAGAGGAATACTTCTTTCCTGAAGAGCTCAAGATCTTTTTTGAATAAATTATTTGCCACAACGCTGACAAATAAGTTGCCTGCCTAGCTGGATAAGAGCTGGACACTCATCAATAATAGGGCACAGGCTCCAGACCCCACCTCACCACATGTTTAATGACTTGGAATGTGAACGTGGGAGGAGTAGTGGTTCCAAAGGACTCTCCAGTTTATATTTTCTTTGATTGATGATATCGTCATATAATATTTCATCCTATTGCAAGCTTTGCTGAGCATATCTATTATGTTTATACCAGTACTCCTTTTGTCTTGTAGATGCTATCAACCGCGTAGATATTGTGTCTTGCCTTTTCTTTCAAGAGGACATGTCTTGCACGTGCAAATGACATATCAGTGGTTATCCTTTTGTGACTTTTGTTGATAGCTTGAGGACCTATTATTCTATATTCAATCCCTTGCATTCCTTGCATTTCAGCATTCAAATTCTTTTGCTTAAGATGGACCAGCATTTTTCTTTTATATCTTGACTTATTATAATATTCTTCCACGATTCTTCCTTCGCAGGCTCCAGTTAATTATGTCTGTCTCCATTGTGTCACGCCTAGTCTAAGACCATTATCAATGGCTATTTCAACTGTCGCTATTCATGTCTTTGGTGATGTGCCATCGTCACCACTTGTTGGGGTTTTCCAGGTGTGCTTCAAACAACTCTTTTTTTGGCTAATATCTAACTTCTATGATTATTCATCAAGCTAGTATACCAACCAGAAAGTGGTTTTCCCAAACTTGATTTGAGAATGAGAATGGCCTGCTGAGCATGATGCTCGAATTATCATACCCTGGTCTTCATTTTCTTTTGTTACTTCTCTTGTGTTATTCTTCAAAGAAACAAACTGTTTGACCTGCAAGAAAGGCCTGTTGGTTGCTCACATTTGTTCAAGTGCTGGCATTTACAAATAATCCTGATTTTATTGCTTTCTTTTCTGACTATTTTGCCATTTTTAGTTATTTTTCCTGGACTATAATTATATTCATGTCATTGGATTATTCAAATTTCAATTGCTTGTGTCCAAAAGAACTTAAGTGGAAAATAGCAGTCCTTATGCAATTATTTGATCCTTGTCATACATCCACTTTCTGATGGTATTGTGTTCATCCTCATGATTCACAGGATCGTGTTAATAATTGGAGGGAGACAGCACTAGTTCTGACATCGATTTTGTTTCTTGCTGCTGGAATTTGGTTTATAGGTGGGTAATTTGGATCCTTGTTTCAGTAAACCTGGGTAAATAATGCCAAAAGGAGACAGATCCTGTTGTGATGCAAACATGAATTCGTTAGTTTCTTTTGCTCACGGATGTTTGTTTTGAGGTGGATTGGTGTTATTGACATAAGTCATTTCATGCTTCTTGTCAGGAATCTTTCTTAAAAGTGAGGATCGGTTTGACGAGGATAGTGTAACTCAAGCGCCCACAACTGAGAAAGCAAACTTGAACCATTGCTTGACGGGAACAGTCTAGAGAGCGTAAATGAAGTATGACGCATCAACCAAAGCACTATGGCATGTGCTCGTGTCTTTTCCCTTGTAAGACTTCATACTCTTCCTTTGCATGTGAAAACTTATAATATATTACTCCTTAGCGCAGAATTATCTCCCGATTGTTACTTTGCTGGAGATTCCCATTGCTTTTTGCTGCCTGCTAAATCCCATTTCTTTATGGAACAGCGTGACCTACGTGCAGCAAGGCATGCTAGGATCTTGTATTCATCGGGGGACTCTGTGATTAAATTGTACATATAAGGGCTTTGGGGCGATTCATGCTAGAGCTTGATGCATGACACACAGCCGTCAACGTCGAAGATGATGTAGATAAAAGATTTGTCTGCAATGGTGAAGCCATGCTAATGTCTAAATTTATGGATTTGAGTCTTTTGATTTGTTTTGCAAGTTTTTGGACAGGTTTTGTTGATTAAATAAAACGGCGAAGAAATCTCAAGCTTTTTATGGGTTCATGTTTTCTGACATTTAGCTTTCCTTTCCAAGGATTTTGTGAATAATTACTTCAGCTTGTAAAATTCTTTGAAATTCGTTTGGGCCATTCATTGTAATCCTATCTGGAAATTTAATCTGTTTCTTATGCGATGAAGCATATAAACCACCCGTATGTACATTTACGGGTCTCATCCTACACATAAAATGCTTGCTGTCTAAAACTGCGCAGCGTTTGTGAACTGGATTTATTTTGATGAGTGGTTGTGCAAAATGGACCGCTCTGATCAGAAACCACTTGGACTGGACCGAACCGGTCAATTCGATCCAATTCTCAGAAGTGTCAGTCCAATTCTCAGTTCTTAAAAATGGAACTGGTGTCCGGGATGTCTTGTTCATGATTCCAAGGGAAAATTGGACCAGCTCGGACTAGCTACATATATTTATTTATTTATATATTTTGATAATCCAGGGAACCCCATAAGTCGACAGTCGGCGAGCAAATCCTGAGAGAGCGATACATATATTTATTTTTATTTTTATTTCTTTTAAAAAAAATTAGTCGATTTAGTTTATTGTTCTTGAAGAAATAAGAGTGTAATTGGATAATAAGATATTTAGATGGAAGTACAAGATTTGTCTCAAGTTCTGAATTTGTTTTTGATTATGCTTTCGATAATAAGATATCTGAACGGAAACATGAAAAGAAATAGAAATTGATTCCATTTGATTGGATCGAGAATTGACCACCCTTCAACCTGTAGATGGTTTCTAGGTCCTGTGATGTTGTATTGGATTCAACTCTAAGAAATAGATAATGACAGTAGCTCCATAAATTTGAATGATATTCAGTGCATGAGATCTCCCTTTAAGAACAATGTTGGGTGAATTGAATCTCCTTTAGATGCTTCCAAGGTTACTCTAAGTATGAGATAACACAATACGAACTTGGAATTCGCAATCCCATCTCGATCCCTTACTAACTTGGTGCCCAATTCCTGACTTGTGATCTTGGTAAGGGGACTTGAGATCTAGGGGCTTAGGTATGGGTCCACAACTCCCAAACTCGAGATCTAGCACACAACCTAGGGTCTATAGCAGCTAATCTCGAGATTGTTTATTGGTGTCAAAATATGACATGCGGGAATAAAATGGAGGATCGTCTCTCTTTACAAAAAAGAAAAAGAAAAAAAGAAGAACATAAAAGAGAAACAAGAGAGATCTTGAAGATTGTGTAACGCTTACTTTTCAAAATCTGTATTTAAACCATGGCAATGTTTTATTGTCTCTCCTTTCATCTTTGGATCCCCTCTGATGATCTAGGATGCAATGTTGGAGGTGAAGGAATTTTATGCAAAATTTCCTCCCATGATATTGGTTACTACTTCTTGATCACTTGTACCAACCAAACAATTCATACATTCTCCAAACAAGGTGCTTTCACAGTTAGTGTTTTTCCCAATCTCTATTGCTATATCAAAACTTCCCTCCATGATGATTATCCAATTGAGATGATTGATCGATTGATAAAAGTTTGTCTATCTCAATTAGTTTCTTAATTAAACTTAAACCATTAATTCATTATTGGAGTAAATAGTTATATCATCTATAATTGCCCGAATCTCAAAGTTCTTCAAACCAATCATGGCGAGAGGTAAACTAATAGTACTGCCCCTTTGGGAATAGTATTTGAGAATTTCATCTCCGACACGCAAAGTACAGAGACAATTTCTTTGGTTGCAAAACTGAGCACTCAATTTTTAACTCTATCAATCCAACCTCAGTCCCTCGACCCTGGAGTAGACCCCTGACAACATGGACACTAGCTCCCGACATAATTTGGTCACAAGGACCTTAGACTCGGGTTCTAGGACACAAATCCGAGCCTTAGATTTCGAAACACCAAACTAAAATGCACTTTTTTTTTTTTTCCTTTTTCATATACTTTTCTTTCTTCTTAACTGTTTTGCCGAAAATATTCGCTAACAAAATATCCTTCACCAAGGGATGGATCTTTGGTTTTTTAAGTGAATTGGGTTTTAAAGCAACTTGGATAGGAAGCAATGTGTAGGGAATGAATCACTAATGCTAATGAAACCAATAGAACTTAAAGAATAAAAAGAATTGCAAATAAGAATGATAATTGATAAATTGAACTGTAGAATTTGTTTCAAGTCTCGTTGATTGCGGATCCTTTACAATTGATTCTACTGGGCTTCATATAGCCTTATACAAAGTATAATTGTCAATGTGTGGTTATCTTCTAAATCATGAACTTTAGCTACCTTCAAAATTCTTGGCTATGTGCTTCCCGATCTTTAACTGCATATTCTTATCTATAGGCAATTATAATCTTTAAGGTTTCTTTCAATTAGAATTTCTTTGGGTGAGTTTGATTGCCATTGTTTATGTCGATAGTTTCTTTGGTCTCTTTTCATTGATAGTACCATAGTCTCGTTACGTCAATCAAGCATTCGTCAATTTGCAATCAATTTAGTTGACCTTATCCATTGATAACTCAATCTCGACAATTTCCGCTAAGTCTTGGATCATTTTTTGGTGTCAGTGTTAACATCTCAACTTTATATCATCATAGAAAAATTTTGATTTAGTAGTAAATAAGGAGAAGTTTTGTTTTACCCTTCTTTCTTTAACCAAGGGTTGGCGGGGTTGGTTGGAGCACCAAGAAATTTGCAACTTGGGAACTAGAGGTCACATGTCTCGAAGTCACCTACAAAAACTAAGACTTAAATTTAACTGATTTATAGGTTTGCAGAGTGCTTCATGATGCAAGAGTAATGATACATGGGCACAAAAAACGAGAGAAAATTTTGTTTATTTGTTTGTAGTTGAATTCTAAAATGAAAGTACAATATTTTTAAAACTTTATGGACTTGGTGTTATTCCTCGAACTTCCTGAACTAAAATTTCAAGGGACTACTTTAAATTAGCATAGAACGCAATGGACTAAGGAGCACTTATACCCTTGAAACGCATCTTTCTACGCTTGCTAATTTCATAAGCAAAAGGTATGAATCAATCGATGGGTTTCTTTAACCTTTTGTCAGTAGACGAGTTCTTCGTTGGGCCTTTCACCCGATCCATTGGGCCTTTTGGACCCTGATTCTATACTATTTATAGACATCATGAATATAAATTTTGTCCTAATACCCCCTCCCCCCCCGCCCGGCAAAAAAAAAAAAAAAAATCCTTAGCTTTAATCCCAATCCCATCCTAAATTGTTTTCATCTCATAAAAAATCATAAACTTTAGATCCAATCCCAATTCTTCCTTAAACTTTTTTTTGTTTCATAAAAATCACCAACTATTAGTTGAGCTTTACATTTGCTTTCATTAACCTTCCATCCAAAATTGCCCTTAGTGCTATGGTATTTCCATGTCATTGCTATGGTTTTTTCCCCAAATTTCATATTTAAGAAGATATCTTTTGGAGATGAATTTTCATGTCACCCCAAATAACATCATATTGGATTTGAAATTTGGGTAAAAATTAGAGTTGAATTTCTTCAATTGCTATTACTCTTAAGAGAATATTCATTCCATCTCGCTCGGGGATCTTTGATTTTATGCTCAGTCTTCAATTTCTTGTGCTCGAGAGTCTTCAATCTCTCGTTGTTAGAGAGCTCATGCTCGAGAAACTCAACTCATGATGCTTAAATAGCTCGAGCTCAAGAGTTTTTCGTATCTTGTTTATCAAGATAAATTTTGGACAGGGGGTTGACGAGGGCAGATATGGGACTCAAACAAAAGTTAGTGGTTTTTTAGGATAGAATTGAGATTAGAATTTAAATTGGCGATTTTTATGGGACAACAAAAAAGTTTAAGGTATAATTGAGATCGGATCTAAAGTAGGGGTTTCTTTTAGGGAATTAGGCCTATCTTTCAAGGGAAAAAAGGGTGAAGGGTAACCCATTGCTTCGTAGAAACTATATTGAGAATACATCGGAAGTTTGGTCCGTAAAATTTGTCTATGATAGATTTTTTATTATAGTGGTGGCTATGATCAACTTATATGTGTTAGCGGGGTTTACTCCCATGCGGAGGAAGCCCAATAAATAATAAGTCTAAAATGGCTTAAGCTCATATGATAAGTTATATGTAGAAATATGGTTTCTCACTATCTTGTAAGTGGTAAGGGCAAATAAATCGGTAGAGATATATAGTAATGAGAAAAAAAAAAAAAAAAACAGAAAATTTGGGGTTTGCGAATTAGTTTGATTTACGTCAGCTGGCATCGGGGGTCGATTCATGGTTCGATTGAGCTGAAATTCTGTCAGTATGTTCGTGGCGCAATTTTCTCGAATTTGGATAGTTTAATTTTCGTTTGAAACTCTCTACGCAAGGTTTTTCATGGATTGATTAAAACTTGCATTTTTTGTCAGATTTATCCTTGATTTCTTGTGAATTTTATGTGTATTGCCAAGAATGATGTTATTAAGATCTTTGCTGCTATATACTTCTAGTATTTACTAGAGAAGAACTTTGTTCACTTGATTTTGTTGATAGTAAAGTTTTTGGGAGCACTCCGGTCTTGTGATTTTTTATCTCCTCATACCGAGGATGTTTTCCATGTAAAAAAAAATCACCTTGTATTTATGTGCTTGATATTTATTTTGCTTTACTATATCATTTCCTATTAGACTTACACAAGAGGGGAAATTATTCTAGTCCACTGCGTTAATCCGATATTGTTCGGGTTGCGACTGTTCTCCCATATTAGATTGATCCTATAGAGAAGCCTGGGAAACCTAGCACTTATCATTTCTTGTATCTTGTGTCGCTAGTTATTCGCTCAAAAATCATCAACAACGATTGTCAATTGAATAGTGCTGATTAAACGAAGCTGATTCATGATCTCCGACGTCACATTGCAGCCATCATATTTGATTGACAGACAATTCCAACCTAGAAAGGAGCAAGAACTCGGTTCATGTGCTCATTGCAGAGTAGGACCACAGTTGGTCGTCTAACACCAAACCTCGAATTACAAGAAGAAGGGCAAATATGCAAGAAAAACACGTAAAAGGGCAAATATGCAAGAAAAAACATGTAAAGAAATTGTACTCTTTGACATCAAACTTGGCTTTCTGAGGGCGCCAAAACTAGTCATAAAAGAACGTCCCCTTCAGGATCTTGAGGGGTACAATGACTTCACCTGCAGACCCTCGCACCACAGACAAGTTCAAACTTGTCTGTAGAATCAAGACAGCCCATATGACAAAATCCTTTCTTTTCTCGCTCTGAATATGACAGAATCTCGAGTTAGCTGATACGGGACAAAGGAGTACTTGCTTCGATGTCCTCCCAAATTATAATGATATCGCCAGGTTGGCCCAATTTTCAATTCTTCAATAAAGAAAGAAGAAACAAAAAATGTTGAAAGGGGTTTTGGCGTGACGAATGAACTATCATTAGTGCTACATTCGTGGAAGATTATTAACACCACTATCTTATATTAAACAGAAGATACGAATCTCAACGACAATCTTTCAATGTGATCTGCTTTTCGTATCCCGTTTATCATTCCCATAACTTGGTCAGATGGAACTTCTTGAGAATATCTCTTTTGTTTATTTTTCCCCCATTTCGAACACATGGCCCGCACAGGATTTTACACGGGATTTATCTATTTAAAAGGACCAAGATGTACAAAGTCTTTCTTTATATTAAACGGTCAATACCATTAAAAATATCGAATTGGTATCACAATTATATATTTATCATAAATTGATTTTTCGTCTCGTAAAAAAATCTCAATTTGATAGTTTTGCGACACATTACCCTCGAACCAAGTAAACCTGTCGTCATAATGCATACGTGTGGATTTTCCATGTTGGATTTGTCATTCTCTATGTCAGATTCGTCTTACAATAATGTGTGCATTAATATAGGGAGATTCGGAGAAGAGTACCAATTTGAATTTTTTTTATGAGACGAAAATTAGTGATGTAGTAAATATGTCATGAGATACCATTGGTGAAATGAAAATTAATTTTTGATAAATATATCATTAAGGTATCGATTTGAAATTTCTAATGATATTGACCTTTCTTCCAATATCATGATTTGGCACTCTCATGTTTATAGTGTATTTGTTGCCACAATGAATGTGTCGTATCTCATGATGAAGTGGTTCATCCTGCCATGTTGACACCGCAGCTCTTCTAGAATGTTGAAGTATGTGTATTCACTATTCAGTATCTCTCTTTGTCTAAACGCAAGGCTCATAGATCGACAACTTTAGATCTACATTCTAGATCTAAACAAGCAATTCCAAGTTCGTCAAAATTCCACGCCATCGATTTAAGTCTTTATATATATATATATATATAAAAGAGCGATTGAAGGTGTCAATGGTAATTGGGTGATGCGGCGAAGACAATTCTCAATGATTTCGGATAATTTCCCCCAAACAAATACTCGTCTTATTTTATTTATATTTACGTAGTATATGCGATATTGCTTTTGAACCATCCTCAAACTACTACTTGAATTAATTTAAAACCAAGATCGAGTATTGTGGCCAAAAATATTATTTAGCCATAATTTTTCTTTGTTCTTTTTTTGGGAGGGGGAGGGGGAAATCCCAATTAGTCCTACCTATTATACGTATGTCAATTTTCTCATAAACTTTTCAATTTTGATAATTTAGTCCTAAACTTTTATAGAAATTATGATATATTTGTTTCAATCAGTTTTCACAGAAAATTATTGATGTGGTAATCTAGTTATTGCCTGTCATTTTATGTGGCATGCCATCTTGTTAACGGTTTGGCTAAATTTGGCCGAAAGAATTACACTGGAATATTGTGAAAAAGGTCATGACTAAATTGGTAAAATGCAAAAAAAAAAAAAATGTAATTGAATTATCGTACAACAGACTTATGACTAATTGGATCATTTTCGTGAAATGGGAAGAAAGGTTTTTGAATATTTTTTCAGAGCACCATGTTCTTTTGGCTCACTTAAGGCTTAAAGTTGCGACAAACAAGATCGAGTGCTCTATGGGTACGGAGATTTGTTGACCAAATGACAGAAGGAACCACATGGGAAGGGGGGAGGGAGAATATCAGTTGCAAATAAAGTACAGATCAAGTTTAAAGTTGTGGTTCAAGAAAAGACCATCCTCATCTCCCATTTGTCTGGAAGCCTTCTTTAGACCCGCTCAAAGATTCGAATCTGTAGAAAACAAAATTAAGAAACATGTTGAGCCAAAGCCCCATTCTCTTTAGCATAAAGATTCTTATTAGGCTCCCGGATGAAAAGATTTTGTGTGAATACTAGCCAATTATCTTCTCACTATAAAGATTTCTTCTTCCTTGTAAGTTGAGAAACTTTTAATCTTGTTAATGAGTGTTTTGTGAGTACTTGTTACGCATACTTAATATGAGAAAATAGTGAATGAGAAATTGCAACCTTACTTTATGTGGCTTCTCAACTAGTATCTAGGGGCACATTTTAATAGAACCCATTTTGTTTTTTGAAATAGTGACTATACGTAACACGAGGAAACTAGTGTGTTGAGAACAGTAATTTTTTTTAGTTGCTTATTTAATGATTAACCTCGAGAGACTCCTTAACTTTTTTAAAAATCAAACATTTCGAAAATTTTATTGGCATATGACTGATTTTTATGTGTATCGATTGGGCCATTAACTGTAGATCCATGTCATTTTTCAATCGATTATAACCGTCTTTTTAAAGGAGGGGTTGAAGACTTACACATGGGTAATCGAATTCAAGACCAACCTAGCAATTATCAATTAAGCTGTTAAAGAATATGCTCTCTCTCTGATTTTTATTTTTATTTTAAACAATTCTCCACCTATGAACATATGGCTACTGAAATATTTTTCCACTGACAGTTAGGCTTCATATAGACGCATTAACAATGTCTTTCGTCATTGGTCTATAATATTGATAATCTATAAGCTATAATGACTAGGCTCCAGCTAATACATGAAGACGGTATAAATTGTTGGTGAATTCGACTTTAGGGCACAACCCATGAGGAGAGCCTTGAAATCCGCTTCTGTCAAACTAAGTAGGCCACGTTGTTTAAATAAACGACATCTTTCTGACCATAAAATACTAAACTATGTTCTCAAGATCGAGACGAAAGAGCATTTTCGTGCAGGTGGTACCCTAGGTTTTATAAAACATGCAAGAGGCATGATTACATGTGACAAGTCTTTGTAAAATATGCTTCCTAGAAAAAGTTTACTAAACTCCATCAGCTTTGCGTCCAATTCTTATCATTTCATTTCTTGTAAAAATAAAGAATAATCATTATTATTATCTTACAATATGTCTAGAGCTTTTACGTACAAAATTTGGACCAGCTAATTCGACGGATATCAACCAAGAATCAGACCTTAGTCCAGTCGATTTCACAACAAATGACAACTCAGTTGAAAACCACTAAAACCAAACTATTGGTCCTTTTTCATGTTATTAAAGTTATAGGTATTCTAAAGATATGATGTTCATAAGAAGTTGCGCAATAAAAATACTCAATAAGGACCAGCCCTTTCAACTCAACTTGTCAGGTAGAATAAGTTGTTATCAAAATATACTTTCAAGAGGAAAAGAGGAAGTTCATAACACTTGGTGATTCATAATTAATGAAAAAGGACAACAAAATTGTACTCCGAATCTCTCGAAATTTTGATTTGTTCCACCGTCTGAAGAACTATTTTATCCTACCAGCACCACTTATCTCACTATATGTAAAAGGATATGGTAAACCCATGATATTATGTAAATGATTCTCTATCAACAAATAGCTAATATAAATCCTTGGCGACTCTTGTTTATGGCCTCAACGCGCACCCGATCGAATTGTGGTTATATCATTTTATAACAAAATACCAAATTGAGACTTTTATTACGTGCCCTAAACATCGTAATTAAGCCACATTTGATGTGATTTGAATATATGTAATGAAACAGAACTCTGGTTTCAATGTCTCACGTCATGCGAATTGCTGCACCTCACAAATTTTTTCCCTCGGAATGTAAGGACAATTTTATTTAGTAACGAATAGCCCGTTTCTCCATACGTAAGCAAACCAATGTTTAACTGGTTTCAGCTTTTGGTGATCGATTACGATGTATGTGTGCCACGTAGAAATAGAATGAGGTGGAAAAAAATATATAAGAAGAAATGGAAATGGGGATGGAAAGAAAAGGGAATGGAACATAATGGAGCACTGTTTATAATCCATATTTGGGGAAATGATGATGTGACGGTACCGTAAAGTTTCCACAAGGAATGGTGGCTTCTCTACCTTTAGATCTCCAGCTTGGATGATATGAGTAGATTTGTTTCTTAAAAAAAAAACTAGTACTCGCTTAGCAAGTGCTTTGAATTGCACCGTTAGCTAACGATATTGTTAGGCTAGCAATACTCCCATATTTGATTGTGCGGGGACAGTTCCTCAACCGGGGGAGGAACAATTGACCAGTTGGTTGAGGAACTGTCCCCGAAGGGGTGTCAACAGCCCTGTGGGCATTTCATCCACTACTTGTCGAGCCAAGCACGAGTCAGGGATTGGTTACCCCAAGCTTATATGTGCATTAGCCAAATAAGCAAGCTCATTTGACGCAGTATTTACCTTCACTGCCCAAGCACCCCCTAATTCCACGTCGATGTTTTCTTGCCGACGTGGAGGCAGGGGAGGCAAGTATGGGGTCTTCCACCCCAGGGTGGTTCTCTCACCTTTACCTTCGTGAGCAGTTTAAGGTCCTGCTCAAGTCCGTATCAGTGGGTATACAATAACGTGAGAGTCAAATTGACTTCAAATGTGCCCTAGAAGATGAATTAGATAAAGGAGGAAAGATCCCGGCATAGCCTTTCTTCCTCTTTTCTCTCTTAGGAAGAGTCGTCTCTACCCATGTCAGTGGTAGCTCCTTTAAGGGCGCCAGACCCGAGAAAACCCCCTTAAACCCTAGCAGGTGATCTTTTCCCTCGTCCTCTTCTTTTCGTTTTTTAATTTTTGCGCCTTTGTGACTGGTGCTGCTTTCTCTGTACTGGGCTAAAATGGATGATAGGGGTCATCCAGATGCTCGAGCGACCCATCTCTGCAGAAAATTGGGAAAGTAATAGTCAGAAGTTAAAAAAACAGCTATGGATGGAGTTGTATGAAGAGTGAAGTTGAAAGAATGTCAAATTGTCAACTTGACGCTCTTTACGAAGCTGCGGACAAACCCTAACATTATGTCCTAGCTTTCCAAAAGACAATGAGAAAGGCATGGGAGATGGAGGATGTGATTATCTCTCTCTGTTGGGTTCAAATATTTTTGCTTTTGTTTTTATGAGGAAGATAATATAAGCACTTAGATGGTGGATCTTCCTCATTTGCATATCATCTTTTACTTCTAAAATGGAGGGGGCCAATGAAGCCTAGAGGCCCCGTCAGAGGTTATTTGAGAGTTGCAGGGACTCATTATTGGGAAGAACCTAGTGAACCCCGTCTAGTGAGGGTTGACCCTCATCGGACTTCTACGCTCGCATGTGTTGGAGGCCAATTACCGCCGCCACCCCTACACTACCTTCATCAAATTGGACGGTAAATAATGGAAAGACTTGACTGTACCGACCAAATAAGGTCAATAATTCACTTGATTAGATACCTTTTGTTTTTCTTTATTTTTTCGCTCACTAGAACCTTTCAAAGTAAACGCCTGAAATCACCTATAGAAGAAAGGCTCCTTAGATCCACTCTATGGTCTCCTAGCCAGGAGCTTTGTCCTCTGTTTTGGTGTTTTTAATTTATTTATTTTCGTATAATTTGGTGATGATACTTTATTACGGAAGGCCTGCATATCCCTAAAAAAATGGCCCACTCGTATAAAATACGATGTTAACAACTAAACTACTCCATCCATCTCAAAAGAAAAAGAGACTAAATCAGGAACCAATCCCATAATTGGGCAGACAGGCTTCTGATTGGCACTCTACAATATAAAAACTTGAAAATCTTTTCATTCGTCTCCATATCTTCTCAGCACGGATTTTTTAAGAATCTGTCTGGTCTATTCTCTAAGCAACTCCACCTCAACACTCAACAGCTAGAGAGAGAATTTTTTGAACAATTCACACGTGGGACTGAATGAAAACGAAGGATCAATAGCAAGTTAGCGCAAGTATATAAACGGAGGCTCAAAAGCAGTACCTTGTGGTTGTCTTGTGGCCTACAAGGAACGGAACGGGTAGAGCATTTTGCAGAAAAAGCCAAGAAGGTTAGTTTCTTCACTTGAATCTGTCTTAGCTCCTTGTGTTACAAGATCATAAGTACGTCCCATAGATCTCATCTCTCGTGCCCTAATTTGTGAACGACAACAGTGTTCCTCCGAGCATCCGCACAGTCTCTACTGCTGCTTTTTCTCCTCAATCGCATTTGCATCATACATCGTCTATTTATTATCTGGACTAGAATTTTGTCTAACTCCTGCAAGATCTAATGCAGAACTCAGAAGGAAATCATCCGCATCGTTTTTATTTTCATAAATGGAAGTACTCTCTGCAAAATGGATAACCGAAACGGTAACACAAAACATTTCTAACTTTGAGCCATTAAAACTATGTATGCAGTGACTTATTAAAGATCTGTTTCAGTAGTGTCATAATGGACTTTTTTGTTTCTGCCATGTGGTGTCATAAATGTTACAGAGAATGGATGACTTCAACAACTTCATCCACCAATACAACACCCACTCTCCTGATAATGGAGGACTCATGACTGAAGAAATTGCAACTGCCCTGGGAGAGACTAATAACAAAAACAGTAATTTGCAGAACTGTTTGTATCCAAGCCTCCATCCTTCGTATCCTCCTTTCACTTCCCAGAACTCCATTACCTCCACCACCACCACCACCACATGCAGTGACTCGTCCAGTGAGAGATCTTGGACTGGCCATGAGAGGCCCGCCAAGCTCTTGAAGGCCAGTACCTGCGGTTCTTCCTCCTCCTCACACCTCTTTTCGTTCAGTACATCGGCTTCAATGGCCTCGAACCTGCAACAGCAAGTTTATGGGAATTTGCAAAACCCTTCCGCAACTCCAAAGAAAGAGTCAGTTTCTCAAGAGTACAATATGACCTTCGGATCTTTGAGCTCGGGTGGTGTTCATCCCAATAACCAAAACTCCGGCCCAAAAGCCGGTCTGGGGATTAAGAGAGCTTATCCTGTTTCAAGGACTCCATCAAGTGCTCAAGACCATATTTTAGCTGAAAGAAAGAGGAGAGAGAAGCTTAGCCAGAGGTTTATTGCTCTATCTGCCATTGTTCCAGGCCTAAAAAAGGTACTAATTGATATCTTTATTAGTTAAATTAATCAGATTCCATTATATGCCACAAAATGGATACATGTGGTAAGCAAAAGGGTAATCATGGTCGATTAATTGATCGAATTTGAAATCGAATATCTTAACTGATCTCTTTTCTGTGCAGATGGACAAGGCCTCTGTTCTTGGAGATGCCATCAAGTACTTGAAACAGCTTCAAGAACGTGTGAAGTCGCTAGAGGAGCAATCGAAGAAGAAAACCATGGAATCGGCGGTCTTCGTAAAGAAATATCAGCTTAGCAATGATGATGATGGCTCGTCTTGCGATGAGTCCTCAGACGGTTATTCTGCGAACCAAGCATTACCGGAGATTGAAGCTCGGGTTGCGGAAAAGGACGTGCTTATCCGCATTCACTGCGAGAATCAAAAGGCTATTGCAGCACGAATTTTTGGGGAGGTCGAAAAGCTTAACCTTTCCATTGTTCAAAGCAACGTGGTGAGATTTGGCAGCTCCACTCTTGACATCACCATTGTTGCTCAGGTAAATATAAATTTGAGCATCTTCTTCTAAGTTGATTAAAAATTACTCCACTTGAAATGAACGTAAATTGTTGTGTTTGAAGATCTTTGCCAGTTTTATATCTTTGTGAAAGTACAATCTTTGAATGCAAATTTGGGCTCTTTTGTCTTAAAAGTTGCTAATCTTTGGTCTCGAATTCAAATAGAAGGAAGATCGCGTTTAGGGAAAAGGGTATGATTTTTTTAATCCTATTTCGATTTTCAATCGTGACTAGAGCAAAAAGGGTGCGGAAACATTGAAAAACTTTAGAAAGGTAGTGCATTTCAGAAAAATTAGTATAAGAAAAATGAGGATTCATGAAAAATAAATAAATAAAAGAAATTCACTATAAACAAAGAAAAGCTGAAAAAAGATTATGAAATCCAAATGCAGCTTGATCCTCTCCTGACCTATTAATGATCTAACAAAAACAATTATTCTCTATTTATTTTGAACTTCTACTATCTAGCTTTTTATTAACTTTTTTGTTTATCTATTTATTTGCCAGATGGATGATGGGTTTAGCTTGACGGTCAAGGAGATAGTGAAAAATCTGCGGTCTTCACTATTGAAGTTCTGGTTCAGATGAAGATGTTGAAGTTCATTGTTGATTAACGTTGCTTCGTCCTCTGTAAAAACCCAATTTGCCAAAGTTTTAGTCCGTGAAGATTGTGATTTTGGGTAGATTTTTTTTTTTTTTTTTGCCTTTGTTTACTCTTGCGTGGTTCAACATTGTTTGTTGAGTGAACCCATGCATGATGTAAAAAAGATGTTTCCATGCGATTTCTTCTTCTTCTGTTCTCATTGCCCTTATGTATTTGGAAGATTCATGGAAATAGTAACTTTAATAAGATCATTGGACTAAACAAGTTGTTTGCGTTGCTCATCTATTCAAAAGTTTTTAGATCTTTAAATGTATTATAACAATAATCACGTTGAATCCCAACAAGTTTACTATATAACCAATATAATTGAATTGCCAGAAATCGCGTACACTCTAACAAAAGGGAGAGGTTTTTTCTTCCTGAATGCATACGGTTAAATTCCAAATGGATATGCAAAATGTTGGATCAAATATACTTATCTAAGAGCCAGCAATTACATTTGATATTGGATTAGGACAAAAACAACGAGCTTATTCCACGCCCCCATTTATTTATTATATATAATTAAAGTGGGAGCTAAGGAGAATATTTTATATTCTATAAGTCTCGTGGAACTTCAATTTGCCTCTGTGATTGCCACATGGCATGAAATATGACATCGTTTTCTCAAGTGCCATATTCGACCAATAAGTTTTCAGCTTAAAATATTTTGTCATCCACTGATTTCTATCTCTTATTGAGTTTTTTTTTTTTTCTTTTGGATCTATATCTATTATCGAGTTTAAAATTTAAAAAGAAAAAAATAATAAAATTATGGATAAGTACAAAGTTGGTAAGCAACAATCAATCAAAAAGATTTTTGTAGTACCATTTTTTTTTTTTTATCTTCAAGTTAAATATTTGATTTTAAATAGAACAAATATATAAATAACGAGAGGACATCTTTGAATCTATTCGTAAATGATGAGATTCGCTTTTGGACAAATTACAGTAGTTAAAATAAAGAAATCCTTTGAAAAAAATCCAAACAAAACTAGAACAAACTAAGGGGATATGTTATTAATAAATATAGTATTATTCATTAATTATGAGTTATTTTATGCCAGTGATCAGTTTCAGTACATCAAAGAATATTACAGTGATGAAGAAAAATATGTTAAAAATATGGATAAGGGGAAAGTTCATGAGTTTTAATTTTTTAATACAACTTTTGTCTTTTTTTTTCCTCGGCAATTCAAATACTTGAGTTTAAACTTGAAAAGTAAATACAAAGAAAGTATCTTTAATACAATTTTAAATGATATATTTTATTTTGAAAACATACATTTTGAATTTAATGAAATCAATTTACTTTAAGTACATAATTTTCAGTATATATTATTCTATTAGATGATGAGATATCACTTAATTTTAATATTTGAATCAGATTAGTAATGGACAAAGTTAAAATATATAATTATCAACATATAAAAGGATCAATTTATAACTTAAACTGAATAAGTTCCACTTTAAAAGTACATATTACTGATACATATTATTGCTAATTAAAACATAACTGATTTTTATTAAAGTAATTTGTTTTTCTGACAAAAAAAGTAATTTGGTTTAGTGCATTAAAATTTAAAGTAAGCATCTTCAATCACTTAATTTGAAAACTGAATAGATTATGATAAAACTATACCTAAATTATAACTCAATTTATTAAATTATATTTTAATTGTGAGGGAATAAGACGGAATAATTAACTCATGTTACTTCAATATTACCAAAAAGCTTGATTTTTATCTCAAACTTACAATAAAATATTTTTAAAGGAAAATCATATTAATTTGCAACTTACTTAAAACATATATATATTTTTTAATCTTATTCGGTTTCATTTTTTACCTTTCTAACTGACTTATTTCCACTATGGCTTCCATCTTTATATGATAAAATCACCTTTATCAATTTATCTTCTGTTAGGAAAAATAACTTCATAGCGGGTGTGTATATACAAATATATATGTGTTTATATATATATTTGTATAATTATCAAATAAATCTCATCTCTTCTCTTACATCACATCTCATATCTTTAATGGGCAAGTTGGGAGTCAAACTTTGTGATTTACTTTGAGCCACGTCAGTTGCACATTTGAAGCCCCACGTGTATTTTCAATAGGGACAGCTTGGTTTGATGTCCTTCAAATATACAGAACATCCAGCTTGGAATGAACTAAAAAATAACCCAAATGAATAATCAAATGGATTTTGGATTGAACCAACTCGATAATTATACTATTAATTAAAGAACAGTAGAAGATATGGATCTTAACAACAATCTCAAGCGATCCCCTTTTGGATCCTGTCTATCTCTTCCATGACTCGGTCGATAACTTCGATTGAAATTGCCCATTTTTCATTGTCTTTATTGAGGAGAGAGGGGGTGGGGGGAGGTGTTTTCTGTTTGTATCCAGCAATTCGACACCTGGACCGCACGTGGTTAAGCCTTATAGTTCGTAGATATCATTCAGAATGAAGATCTTACATTTGTTGGGTATGTATTAGTCCTTAGCAAGACCTTAAAAGGCTATGACAACCGGGAAAGTCTGGGTACAGCCAGGTAAGGGGCTGGAAAAAGATACCTTCCCCATGGGGGTCTGCCAAGGGACTGGTTTAACCAGTTCCCTAAACCCCCAGCCTGAAGAGAGGAGGCTAAACCAGAATGAAGATCTTACATTTGTTGGGTATGTACAATCGGGTGGCTAAACCAGATTCTAGTATACACGTTGTAGAGGGCATAGAACGGGAGTTCGCACGTGAGTTCTTGCTTCGAGGGAGAATTAGGGTTCCCACGAGAGGGCGTGAGAGGATTTACATCCTAGAAGGCTGGATTGCCAGGTGACTTGGCGAAGAACATGGTAACTTGGTGACTTTTTTAGGAGGAGAGACACATTCGCTGTTGGAGAGAGCACTGTTGTCGTTCTTCAACGATGAAATCCCGAATGATCTTGTCATGCACAAGGAGATGCATAGAATGGCTGCTAAATGAGATTCTGCCATGCGGTAATCAGTAGGTGGTGGATCAATCAGTGTTTAGAGGGAACATGGGCTTCTTAAGATAGGCGGCCCTTGTCATAAAGATACGAATCAACAATAAGCATCTTTAGAAAAAAAGAGTTTAGGGGAAGACTGTTAGGCGTTTTCTAATGAGCCCATCTCTGAGCCCACCACGCGAAAAGTCTCCAGGACGTTCCAAAATGGTAAACATAACTCAACATATTGACCAAAAAAAAAAAAACATAACTCAACATCTTGTCACTGATCCATTTAGCTTACATAGGCCCAATGGACATAATTAATAATAAAACTCAAGGCTAGGGCGCTTTTTAACAATTAATAACATTTTTTTTACCATAGATATAAACATATTGTGATGTCCAAATAATGCATACAGATTTCAAGCCAAAAAGAGCATAGTCTCACTCGAGAAGAACGTAAAGAGCAAGAAAAATTGACTCATGAATTTCTTTCCATCTATTACGGGAAAGCTTAACGTTTTTTGTACAATCTTAACCAGTATTTTACGTGGAGAGAACTTTTATCAAGATAGATGAAGCAAAGTTTGGAAACGTTACTAGTCCAGGTTTTATATGGTTGCCGCAATTTGCCTTCCAATATTTCGATTTTGGAAAAAACCTTGCTGATGTTTTCAAATCGATTTCAATATAACCCTAACGTAGACTCTCTCTAAATTCTCATCAAATAGTCAATCACATGCTCTCGCGTAACTAGGAGATGCTGCCTCTAGAGGGGCAAATAGATCCAACAAATTTAGGAAAATTACTTTTGGCCTCCTTATAGTAACATTTGCCTCTTGATGTTAACTTTTTGCAATGTGCATTTTGATCTTTTGAAATTTTTCAATCTTCTCCCAACATTAATTGTAAAATGAAAAATATAACTTTTAATTAAGAAATAGTAAAAGGAAAAGAAAAGAAAAAAGAAGAAGGGAGTGAAGTAAATGTTTCTAGCGATGATAGGCAAATCAATTTTGAAAGGTTCCTTACCCTCCCACATCTGAAGCCGATCTCACCCTTCTACCCAGAGGAGAATCGTCAATTATTGGATTTAATTAAAAGAAATGACATTAAGATTATTCTTAAATCAGTTCTTTTTCGGCGGCGGGGGGGGAGGGAGACCGCAAAATATGAAAACATTTTCCTAATTAATGATTTCACTCCAAACAAACGCCCCCCTCTCATGAAAGAGGAACTATTTTTTCCCCATATGCCAATGTGGTGCTGTCAGTGCAACAATAGTAAGCAACTCTCTCTCCCCTCTGCAATTCCTCTCATTTTCATGCTCACAACTAAATAAGGAAAAATCATTCACTTTTCTTGAAAATAAAGTTCGGATAAAACCATCTCCTTCGACATAAAGTTTCTCATAAAAAAAAACACACACACACACATTGTTTGTTCATTTCCTTTTGTTGAGGTTTCTCTAATTTTTTAGTCATAATTAATGTCATTTGACTTTACAATTATTGTAAGGGGAAGAATGCAACAAATTTTAAAAGATCAAGGGGCATATGGCAAAATATTTTAAACACCAGATGGTAATTTGGATCTATGCAACAAATCTACATGGCAAAATGTAATTCAGGCTCTAGAAGAAAGATCGCGTGCCATCAATTAATCATTTTCAGGTGACAATGTGTTTGCAATCATCTGGGGGCATCGAACTCAATTTGAAAACAGTAGGGAATTTATGCCAAAATTGAGATACCGTAAGGCAAGTTGCAATGACCCCAAAAATTTTGGGGCAAATAGCAATTTCCCCCCAACAAAGTTTAGCACTATAGTCTAGTTCAACTTAAGAGAAGCCATAGATCCTCGCCAAATTTCCACTTTCCTTAATGAGACTTCTTTTTGTGATCTCATCCCAACATAAGGAAAGGAAGTTGGATGGCTTTCACGTTTTCTTGATTTGGACATACACGGTCAGTGTCAAGAAATTTTTTACACATATATGCTAACTATCTACTCTCACTAGGTAACCATCAAATCAAGAGAGGACAAGATCGCTCATGGAAATATTCATTTTACACTAATAGCATATGCTATTACTCTGCCATTAAGGGTCAACTTTCCCTCTTGTATGGCTTGCCAAAATAATGGATATTGGCCCATCACCTTGAGATGCCATACTTACAATCAGTGTTACACTCACTTCACTATTTTTGTTACCGTCTTAAAATAAGGTCAGATCCACACCAAATCTATGCCCGCAAATCTCCCAATCCTAGTTTTTCATTTGGCTTTTTAACAAAGAGATCTCTCTCTTTCGAAGCAGATTTTAATGCCCAACATTCCTTCTCTGTTGATGGTGTCTAAAGTGAGTGACCGGCCCTGCTGAAGCTGATACATAATAAGTTAGATAAATCAAAGTAGCGAAGCTCTCCAAAACACAAATGGATTATTTTGCTAGTTTCAGGAACTCTAACCCAGTACATACAATCTATGGAACCTCGATTCTTGTTTCGTTTGAAAGTCCTGCAAAGATTGACTTAACCGACGCTAGGGCATCTGCTAAATAGCTTCTTCCCTTGTGTGAGTTACAGTTCTTGTGGAAGGAATTGGCTTAGAAGTACATTCAATTTCCAAGCGAAAAGGTCAGACAACCGACATGAACAAGTCACGTAGCCGAATCTCGAGGCATGTCATGCAATCAATGATGTATGTTATAAAATAATTTCTTCTGTCAGCGAGTCTAATGAAAAGCCTATCACAAGAATGCCCATAAACAGATGCAATTAACAGACGGAATCACGCTCCACTATTATCTGACACCAAACTCAGACTAGTGATTTATTGTGCTAAACAAACTGATTTTCTTAAGGGTTTTTCTGCCAAAAGCTGGTAAACCATTGATGAGTCGGACCACTTTACCTCGGACACGCAGTTAAAAGCAGCTCACTTTCGGCGTGATTCTGGAGGCTTGTTTCTCGCACCTTCCAGCATTAAAAAAGACCCCCGCAAGAATTCAAGATTCTTACCTCAAATGCAAATCCTCAAACTTCCACCATTCTCTCTTTGAAAGTAGGATTTTCACTTTAGCTGAAGGAATGCCTGGTCTAATGCCTACTCATCAATCTCTAATTTTTCTGCTATTACATTCAAAGCTCTCAAAAAGTGCGTATAAAGTTCAAAAGTGATTCACAATCAAATTTTGTGGTTGTATGAGGTCAGATATTTGGTAACCTAACTTCTACTTTATGAAAAGTTGAACTTTCATATTAAAATTTGACTTGCTTCAAACTTACAGCGAGATTATTGGAGTGCAATTGAGCACATTGCGGGTATAATCACCAATCCTTTCCTCATGGTCATGTGTCATTTTCAATCTAATTCCCCTTTCATGATCGAACAGAGCATATTGGCTACCACCTACAAGAGGAAATGTGGATTTCAGTATCCAAGTAAGAATGAGAGTATTCCCGTGCAAAGCCAACTACTAAACTGTAGTAGCTCAAGCAATGGAGTCAATGCTAATCTAGTTGTTCTCTAAGTAATTCCTCTAGATAAAGAATTAGAAGGGGGGTGGGGGGAATAGTCCAAAAAGTGTACTATTGCCAATTGAGTCTTGAATCTTCTTATTGTGTTGATTGAATTCTAAATATTTTCACGTTTTGTCAATTGAGTCCATCTAGCCAAATTTGATTAAAATTCATTGATGTGTACATTAGTCATCTTACGTGACATGATCAACAATGATGTTGATAATTTTTAATATTTTTTGAATATTTTTGAATATATTATTTTCCTTATTTTCCCTTTTCTTTCTCCTTTGTTTATTTCTTCCCTCCTTCCTCTAGCTAGTTTTCAAGCCCTAGCACCTAGCTTGAGGCGAGAGCCAACTTTAACGAAGCTTGACCCTCGACCATTGGCTTGACCCTTGCCAATAACGGGTGACGTTCACCATTGTCGGGCTAGCGAGGGTGAACCTTGCCAAATCCAATGAGGTCAAGCTTTGCCCAAACATGCCAAGGCCAACCTCGTGTAGGCGAGGTTGACCTTGATGGCCCTCACCTCTAGCCAATCGTCAACCGTTGCTAGGGCTCGGTGACTAACTAGAGTAAGAAGGGAAGGAAAAAAAATTAAAGGAAAAATAAATAAAAAATTGAAAAAAAAATTAAAAAATTATTAAAATTGTCTAATAAGCATTGATTGCACCACGTAAGATGGCTAACATCTACGTTAACAATTTCTGGCCAAAATTGGTTAGATGGACTCAATTGGAAAAAAAATAATAAGTTTTGGGGCTTTTTGGATAATTTTCTTGATAAAAAAAATCTATCCAAGTCTACCACACACTCTCATGAGACTATTGCGCCATCTCTTTGTTTTGCGCAGTTTAACATAAGTTTTCAGCACATTTTGGTTGATGATTGGGGGTAATATTCTAATAATTTCAATCCTCATGCTCAAGAAAGTGAATGATCTGCTCACAGATGATCTATGCTATATTTCATTGGTTCATCCATGATGGGGTGCGATAAAATGCACCGGTTCGTCTTGATGTGATGTGATGAAGAGACACATTCTCAAGAGGTGTGAAGGTTTATTTAATTAAGTGGGAGTTATTTAACTTCCCAGACATAATAACTTCTAGAGATAACCGCCTTTGTCAATGGAAGAAAGAACATTCTAAAAGAGAATGGTTCTCTCTTCTCCTCCTTTCTCCATCAAAGAACATTATGCAAAAAGACTTCCATTACTACTTTAAAAGAGAATCGGCATGAATGTTGTGGAATGTGAATACTTTATTTGTGATTGTATTCGGACCATCGTGAGGTCATATCATCTATCGTTTTGCTCACGATTTAACGTACATTCATGAGTAATTCACTTGTTGTACATCAAAGAGGTTAGTTGATTCTTCCATCAACTTTTTTCCAACATTGGTATTAGAGCATGTATTATGATCATGCCTTGTTTTTCCTTTGAATTTTTTCACTTGCCATTTTATATGAAGATTACAAGGTTGAACTTTATATCATCTACATATTTATTGCCCGAAAATTGGAAAATCAACGATCAATGTGAACCGAAGCGAAGAATAGGTTTGGACATTGCATGGATTGTTCTGTTCGGCCAAATTTCGAAAAAAATTTACAGTGAAAATTGTTTTTGAATATACAAGGTGAAAGATTTTGTCAAAACGAGTACAATGGAGGGTCACATGCTACCGACCAACGCCGGACACAACTTCATGCACTGCTGTAAAGGGCGACATCATCGGCCACACGCATGTCGACCATGCATATAACACGGACGTTCGCAAACCATCGGTAACTAACTCGCTGACATCATCGACAATGTCATTACCCTAACCAGACCACTGACTTGACCCGAAGATCCGATCGGACAACCCAACCCGGTTAATTGGTCAACCGATCAAATTGGGTTGACCGGTTGGTCGATTGAACCGATTGGGCCAGTCAGACCAGCCTAGTAGAACCGGTTTTTGGCCTGGGATGTGTGCCACACGCACCACACAGTCAAGCGGCGTGTGTGGGCACGTGTGGGTTCCAATTGGAGCGT
This sequence comes from Eucalyptus virginea, assembly GCA_014182375.1. NCBI lineage: Eukaryota > Viridiplantae > Streptophyta > Magnoliopsida > Myrtales > Myrtaceae > Eucalyptus > Eucalyptus virginea. The sequence continues at coordinate 11,894,390 of CM024522.1, forward strand.
AGTTGGTGTCTTGTGTTCATATTGAAATGCTCTTCATTGTGGCATAGTTATTTTACATGTTTGAAGCTTTTAAAGGTATAAAAGTTTGTATGGAACCCTAAATATGTGTATTTTTTGGATATAAGTGCATAGTTTTTTCCTTATTACTTGTATTTCCCTATGGTTTTGGAGATACATAAGCTAGCATACATGTAAATGACAACATACAAGTTGTGTAGAGTTTGGTTCAATGAAAGCATGCCTATGGTTTGATGTGCTTGCATTTTCCTAATTACGAGCAAACTCAAATAATGGTCTAGAGATCTTTGTTTTTTCATTACATCTTGAATTCCACATATGATTATACTTGATGTATGAATATTTTGTATGTTGGTTCACATCATGCTATGCCTTTTGATTTTTAATAGAAAATTTAATGATTATATAAAGTCATGTAATGTTTTTACAAGTGGGAGTTTGTAGGTTGATAGAATGTAAATGAGTTATCACTTAGAGCTTAAAATTTGTGCAAATTGATCAAACTAATGATAGTAGGATAATCATACACGGAAGCTGATTAGGAACATTGTGAACTTTCATTTCTGGGTTTTTGTTGAATTATCATTAATTTAATTTGTTTTTATTGAAAAATATGTGAGTACTAATTCTATGTTTATTATGATAATGTGTAATAGTAATCGATCATAGCCTCGACATCGAAGAATATAATGGTTGACCTCAATAAGGGTGAGAAGCTAAATGTTCATAATTATGATATTTGATACTGAAAAGTTTAGTACATCCTTGAGAAGCAAGAGGTTTTGGAAACCCTCAACCATAACATGAATAAACTTAAGCATGAAACTTTTGCTTAACATAGAAGAGATCAAGAAATTTATAAAGCTTGAGAAAAGAAAAATAGCATTGCTCGCATCACATTGTTGAGTTGTATGCAAGATGATATCATGTGTAAGTGTGAAAATTATGACAAAGTTCAAGCAATCTAGGCTGTCTTGAAAGATAAGTTTAGGGCTATACCTGCCTTTAAATTGAGGAGGTTCACCATCAAGTTTGACATATATAGAAAGCACTAAAATCAAACCATGAGACGATACTTTGAGAAATGTCAAACATGATAGTGAGCTGAAGATGGTAGGATATACCCTTATTAATGAATAACAAGTTCAGGCTGTTATAAAGTCTCTTCTTGAGAGTTTGAAGTATATAAAAATCAACATGACACACAATGAGAATATTGTCACTTTTGATGATATAACACGTCATTTGGAATTAGAAAATAAACATGTAAAGGCTATGAGATCTTCTACACATGTTTTTATTGTTGAATCTAGTTCGCACAAAGTTTCGGGCTTCAAGTGCAAGAGGAACTATAAATTCAAGAACAAAGGAAAAGAAATTAATCAGGCACCTAAGAGAGCTAAGCTCCTCCGATGCAAGAAGTATGGTGAGAAGAAGGGTAATGCGAAGATGAAGTGCAATGCCAAGATGAAGTGCTATAATTGTGACAAGCTAGGTCACTTCACTTGTGAATGTATTAAGCCAAAAGCGATATCACATTCTCCATTATTTTAAGTGATGCTGATGTTTTTAGCACTGTAATGTTTACTGAATTTCATTCTATATGGACTATAGACTTAGAAGCAATAGACCACGTAACTAGAGACCAATGAGCATTTATGGAGTATTGTCGGATACAACTTAGAAAAATATTGATATATGTTGGAAACATCTCTAAAGTTAAAGTAAAGAGTATAGGCACATGTAAACTAATTTTGCATGGTGGCCAAAATTTATTCTTACACGATGTTCTCTATACTTTAAATATTTGGCACAAATTGGTCTTTGCAGTTGTTCTTCTAAACTCAGGTTATGTATTGAATTTCTATGATGATTATATTGATATCGTGTTTGGAATAGTTTATTATGGTTCTAGTTATATGGTGAATGGTTTTATGATGTTATACATTAACTATGGCATATTCAATATTAATGTTTATTGTTGTTTTTCTTTAATTGCATCTTCTAATAATGTGAAAATTGATACCAGTATTTAGCATGTTAGATTAGATCACATTAGGTTACAAAGAATGTAAAGGTCAACTAAAGAATGCCTTTTAGGGTCGCTAGCTAAAATTGATCTACCTATATGTGAACATTATCTTATAGAAGAATAACTAGAAAACCATTTGGTAAATGAACTAGAGTTGAGTTTTCATTACAACTCATACATTCTAACATTTGTGGTCTATTGAACGTGAGGGCAAGGCATAAAGCCTCATATTTTATCATTTTTATAGATGACTTCACACGTTTCGATTAAATCTTTCTCATCTCCCACAAATCTAAAGCATTTTGCTAGAGAATCAATTAAATAAAATAATAAAGGAATAAATGTAATGGAAGTCCTAAAACTTATCATGAAAATGCAATTGAGTCCTAAAACTTGCAAAAAGTGCAATCAAGTTCTAAAACTTATCAAATTGTTTCAATCGAATCCTAAAGTTAACACTATTAACTTTTTTAACGGAAAATACTAACGTGGCATTTAAAATTAATTTTTATTTTCCATGTGGTTTTTAAATTTTTTTAATTTAAATTAGATTTAAAAATTAGAAAATAAAGTTAAAATTTATTTAAAAAACAAAACAGTTCAAAAAAAAAAAAAAAAAAAAAAAAAGGCCAACGCTGCCTTTGCCGCCGCCCACCGCCGAAGTGGCCGATGAGGGAGGAGCTGCATTTTTTTAACAATTTTTAAAAATAAATTTTAGCTTTTCTTTTTAGTTTTTAAATCTAATTTTAAAAAATAATTGAATAAAAAATAATTTTAAAAAGCCATGTGGAAAATGAAAAATAATTTAAAATGCCACGTCCGCGTTGCGTCAGCATTTTCCGTTAAAAAAGTTGACGGTATTAACTTTATGGCGATTGAAACAATTTGACAAGTTTAAGGACTTAATTGCACTTTTCGCAAATTTTAAGACTCAATTGTATTTTCGTAACAAGTTTTAAGACTTCTATTGCATTTATCCCAATAATAAAAGTATTAAGAATCGATCACAGATGTGAGTATCTATCTAAGTAATTTAAAACTCTTTGTGATGAAAAGGAAATTATAAGACAATTGACTGTTCTTGGTATTCCGCAACAAAATGGGGTTACTGAGAGAAGAAATATAACTTTATTGAAAATAGTTAGGTTTAAGGTAATACAAGCAATCTACCTAGTCCGTATAGAGAAAATGTGTTTATGACTGCTTTTTTATACACTTAATCGTATTTCATCTAAATCAATCAATTCCACCACATATGAATTGTGAATTGGTAGGAAATCAGACTTAAATAACATACAACATAAATATGTTCATGATTCTTCTCATAAATATGGCAAATTAAGCCATAAAGGGAAAAAATATATATATTTATAAGATACTTTGAACACTCCTAAGAATATGTGTTCATAAGTGAACAAGCTGATAAAAGTGTGACTAAAACAGAGTCACCAGATGTCACGAATTTGGAGAAGAATTTTCTACTAGAGGTAAGATTAATAAGGACTTCTAATTATATGAGATGAAAAATTCTAATAACATACATACTAATGTTGGCGAGGGAAATAAAGATTTACCTCAACATATAAACTCCGTTTGGTTCAACATTCCCAAAGGGCTTTGAGTCTCTAAAGCCCATTGGAAAAAAATATTAGGTGTTTGGTTTAGCATTCTAAGGTCTCATTGGCCAAATGCTTGCTTTTGAAATGCTAAAAGCATGTGACTCTTATGATATCACTAAAAAGGGTTACTAGCTGCTGTGGACGCCAATTCGAGCTCTCTCCAACCTTGGAGTTCCTCTCTATCCCTCTAGGTGATAGTTGACCCTCTTTTATCAAGTTCCCAAATCTCAAACCCTAATCCTGTCTACCCATGGCAGAATCCAAGCATATCCCCCCGATTAAGCCATCATCATCCAGATCTTCCATTTTGACGGTGTTCCTCCGGCAGAATGCTGGCAGTCTTCACCGAATTTCTTTGCATTTCCCCTGGGTCTTCGGTCTTCCAGGTGACCGATGTATGCTTGAAATTTCACTGGGTTTTCTTTGTAGATCCCCTAGATTTGTCTTCATCCAGGCGACCCATGGAAATCATTGCACCTAAGTGCCTTTTCTGCCCATTTGTCTAAAGTGGAAGGAGGATATTGGATCTCTGGGTATTTGCGCGTCCATTTATTAGCTCTACTTGCTTGAAGAGAGTATCCCTTGGTTGTTGTTTTCTCAATAAAACCCCATTTTGAACGGCCATCATCTTTAGAGATCCCTTCAATCCATATAGACCATCTATAGCTTCTCAGCACATTCGGCAAAGGTGACAGGAAATGGAAGGCAGTGAGGATAACCATCTCCGACTGGCAGCTCTGTGTCGAAAAATGGGAGACTTGTGGTCAGACGAGGATATCATTGACCTTGGGGTTGAAATTCTAGAGGAAGAAAAGCAAGAAAGTGAGTTCACTCTCTACGGCAAGCTATTTTTGAAGCCAAATGTTAATTTCCAGGCTTTCATCAATACTATGAAAAGAACATGGAAAACAGATTCGGTAAAATGTGAGTTAATTGAACTATGTTTTTTCTCTTTTCTATTCCAATCAAGTGAAGAAAAAAGGAGGGTGCTAAAATCGGGACCATGGTCCTTTGCAAGTAACCTCTTAGTCCTCAAAGAAGGAGACCCAAACATACCTGTACACTGTTATGAGTTTACGCATTATGCTTTTTAGGTGCATTTTATAGGCCTTCCTCGTGCTAGAATCACTGAAAATGCCATACACTTGTAAGCTTCTCACTTGGGGCAAGTTGAGGAGGTTAAAATTGAAGCCAGAAATAACAATGCACGCAAAATGGAAAGGCCAGAGTGCTGCTGAATCTATCCTGCCCACTCAAAACAGGAACTGTGATTAATTATGGGGAAAAAATGGTGGATAGATTTCAAGTATGAAAGGCTCCCTCACTTTTGCTATTCTTGTGGTCGCATTGGGTATTATGTAAACTTTTGCACTAAAATACCCCATGAAAAAACTGGACTTGCCCAAGATCAACCAAGGCAGTATGGCTCATTGCTAAAGGCTGAAGTCCAAGAGGTTAGCCCTTTTTGGAAGACTTTTTATGGCAAACTTGAACTTTCTACCATGGAGGAAAAGGTTGTGATGGAAACTCCAACAATGGCTACCGAAATACCCCTAAGATTAGAAGCAAATGAATCAAATGAACTGGCAATTGTTATTGTCCAGCATAGTGCACAGAAGGTTATGGAAGAGTCAGGAAAACCAAAGCAACTTATTATACTCAGTGGGCAATGCACAGAGCAAACAACAATGCTGCTCCCTTCTTTAACAGGCAATGAGATCCTTTCACTAACCTCTAAGAAAGGGAAATGTAGTATATAAAGCTCCTGTGGCAAAAAAACAAAAGCAGGTTAGTCCTTATGAAAAGAAAAGCTCACAGGATCTCTGAGTAGATGAAAAACAACTCTTGAATGCCCCAATTCAGACTTGGGAATGGGCTAGTGCATGGGCTTTGGTAACTGGCCCTAATAAGCCACCAAAGAATAAATAAAACTATTGAGTTGGAATTGTCAAGGGCTGAGCACTTCCTTGATAGTCCAGCATCTCAGAGCCTTAGTAGCTCAAGAACGGCCCAATCTGATTTTCCTCATGAAAACAAAAAACAAAAACACCATTGTAGAGAGAGTGAGGAAAATGACTCATTTCAAATTTTCTTTTATTATTGAACCAGTTGGTAAAGCTGGAGGCTTGGCGCTTATGTGGGATGAGGAGGTAAAAGTGAAAGTGGAGGAAAGTTTCGGGGAACTAATCAATATTCAATGCAAGGATCTCATTCGAGGTGACCTGATGTGGATACCATTTCTACATGCACCAACATATTTTCAAGAGAGAATGAGGTTATAGTGAGCTGTGAAAGACAACAACTAAAACAATCCACTCCCATGTTTATGCATAGGAGACTTCAATAAAATATTTTACCATTGGAAAAAGGTCGGGTGTAGAGAGGTGGACCATTATCGAATTACAGCTTTCCAGAGGGTTTTTAGATGATTGCTCCTTGATGGCATCGAAAGTAAGGGCTACGCTTATACCTGGTTAAATAACAGAGAAGGAAGCGCATTAGTAAAGAAGAGATTAGATAGGGTGCTATGTAACTTGGAATGGAGAGTACTATTCCCAAATGCGATGGCTTTTGCACTACCAGCGATAGGTTCGGATCATAGTCCAATTATACTATCTCTCGATCAAAGGGAAAAGAAAATCAAGAAAATGTTCAAATTTGAATCGTTTTGGCTAGAAGACCACGAGTATGAAGCGGTGATCAAGCGAGCTTAGCAAGAGAATAGAACAACAAAAATCAGTTTTGTATATAAAACAAGGCTGGTTGCTGCTGAATTAAACAAATGGAGTAGGAGGAAATTTAAAAGTGCTCAAAAACAGATCTTTTCCCTCAAATCCCGGCTTATGGAGCTAAATAACAGAACAAATGGGGAGCAAAATAGAGAGGAGATCAACAACATTATCGGGAAAATTGCAGATTTGTGGAAGCAAGAAGAGATGTATTGGTGAATGAGGTCAAGAATTAGCTGGTTGAAATGTGGGGACCAAAATACCAAGTATTTTCATGCAACAACAGTCCAACAAAGACAACAAAATAAAATATACATGCTGCAAATTGATGATCAAACCTGGTGCAAGGACCCCCTCACCCTCAAACACCATATCCGAAACTTCTACCAATCTTTATTTACTTCGGTGGGCAACAGGAACTACCAACCTATATTAAATCAATGTGAAGCAGTGGTCAACGAGGAGATGAATGAAGATCTAATTAAACCAATCACAAAAGAGGAAGTTAAAGCTGCTGTTTTTCAACTAGGGGCTACAAAGGCTCTGGGACCGGACGGGCTAAATGGTTTATTTTATCAAAGTCATTGGCCTATCATTAATGACGACATCTTCAGCATGGTGCAATCTTTTTTCAAACAATGTATGTTTGAACCAAAGCTCAATAGATAGCTTATTACTCTCATCCTTAAAGTAACAAATCCAAAAAACATTACCCAATTCAGACCTATAAGCTTTTGCAATTTCAATTATAAGATCATTGCGAAGGTACTGGCTAATAGGCTGAAAACTTGGCTACCAAATATAATCTCTGTGAAGCAAACTGCTTTTATAAGTGACTGCTAGATCCAAGACAACATCTTTGTTGTCCAAGAGGTGGTTCACCAACTAAGGGTGAGAAGAATGAAGTGTAAATTTCAAGCCATTTTAAAACTAGTTATGCAAAAAGCATATGACAAAGTTGAATGGGACTTTCTATGTAATTATATACTGAGGCTGGGATTCTATGAAAATGGGTCAATTGGATAAAGTAATATATCTCATCGGTATCCTTCAGCATCTTAGTTAATGGTGAGCCTTCAGCTGTCTTTAGGCCTACTAGAGGTATTCGGCAAGGGGACCCTCTATCCCCCTATTTATTCATTGTCATGGCTAACACCCTCTCGACCTTTATGAGTAAAGCTATCCAAGATGGGAGTATAAAGGGAATTCGCCTAAACCCAACATGCCCAACGCTCTCGCATCTCTTCTTTGTTGATGATGCCATCTTTTTCTTAGATGGAATGATAAGAGAAGCTCAGAATGTAGCCAATGTACTGAACCAATACTGTTATGTGTCAGGACAAGCTATCAACATCAATAAATTAGGCATTTTCTTTGGGAGAGCTAAAGTTGAGAGGAAACTTGAAGGATGGAAAGAGAGGCTGAGATCGAAGGCGAGAAAAGAAGTTCTCATTAAGACAGTTATTCAAGCCCTGCCCTAATATGCTATGTCCATTTTTAAAATTCCAACTTCCATTTGCCGCGCTATTGAGAAGCGAATAGCCTCCTTTTAGTGGAAACAAAATGCTGCTAGAAGAGGTATTCATTGGAAAAACTGAGAAGATCTAAAAACTATGAAGGATTGTGGAGGCCTAGGTTTTAAGGATTTAGTGGATTTAATAAAGCAATGTTGGGGAAGCGGGCTTGGAGAATTGTTCAACAACTGGATGCCCTATGGTGTCAAGTTCTTAAAAGTATCTATTTTCCTCGAAGTAATTTCTGGGCAGCAAACAAAGGTTCCCGTCCTTCGTGGGGTTGTCAAAGTTTATTGGTGGGGAGAGATGCAATCGAACCTACCACTAGATGGAAGGTTGGAGATGGACAAAAAATCCGAATTAGAGAAATGTATGGCTTCCTTCTGGAAGACTCATAGGCCCAGCAAATCGGAATGAGCCAAGAGTGGTGGCTGAATTGATTGATAACGAAGCCAAGGAATGGGATATTAGAAGAGTTAATGAATTTTTTGAGGAAATAGTAGCTTAAGAGATCTTAGCTAACCCTCTTAGCTTAAATCCCTATTCTGATCAACTTGTGTGGACAGCCAACAGTTCGGGATCCTATACCATTAAGAGCGGCTACAACCAAACACATAATAGAGCAGTAATCCTCACCAAACATAACCCATCTCCTTTTTACCAAGTTCCAAAATCCCTATGGAACGAGATATGGAAACTCCCTACCTTCCCCAAAATTCGATTCCTACTATGGAATATATGCAGCAAAGCTCTTCCAACAAAGGAAAACCTGTATAAAAGACACATGATACCTGATCCAACTTGTCAAATTTGTGGTCATGCACCAATGACAGCAGAGCATCTCTTCCTCCTATGCGACTAGACAAAAACCTTATGGTTAGCCCCTGATTTCCAAGCCGACAAATCTCCAGCAAATATTACCTGAATCGACAAATGGATCTTCAAGAATCTCACCTCAAGAGCAGGACCTAAATCGAAAACCCTCTTCACAAGCTTGCCATGGCAGATATAGAGGACCTGCAACTCAGCAGTTGTCCAAGGAATTTCGCCTAATCCAACTAACACCCAAGAAGAGGCACGAACAGCTGCTGCTCTGTACACAAAATGGTGCGCCAGGGGGATGAGCGGCAACAGAGGATCAACACAAAGCCCAAATAGCACACTAAAATGGAACCCACCTGGTACAAGTGAGCTAAAGCTGAACATTGACAGCTCCTGGTGCGCCTCGATGACGGCGAGATCGGTGGCTGGCGTGTAAGAACGATGCCGGTCTTCTCGTCTCGGGCTTCACCAAGAGGATCCATGTGCCGTCCGTTTGGGTAGCCAAAACCCTAGCTATGAGAAAAGCTCTATTATGGGTTAAACAGAACAAAAACGCATGAACTAATCTCTAGCAGGAAGCTAAGGGCAGGTGATCTTATCTTCAAACCACTTATCCCTTGTGCGTTGCTTACCGGGCTGGGAAGAGCCCCCTTGGCCGACCCAGTCCATTGTGGAGGATTGCAAAAGCTTACTAGCCCAGCTAAATGGAATTTCGGTCATCTATGAGCCTCGGAAAACCAACAAAGCCGCGGATTGGGTCACTAAAGCCCATTGAGCAAATTCTCTTCCTAGTAATTGGCTACCACATCCTTCTCAGCCTTTAATTTCAATCTTATGTTTAGATGTTCCAACTGATGATGCCCCTTTAGTGGGCTAGTAATGAATTTACGATATTTCGACCCCAAAAAAAATGCCGAAAGCCTAAACAAGTCCCCACCTGCTTTAGGCTTTTAGTATTTTCGGAATGCTACTCCTCTCAATTAATGAATTTTGGCTAGTTGCCTATTTTACCCTTAAAATATTATGAAAAATCCAATTTTACCCATTTACAAAACAAAACCCTAACTCTCTCTCTCTCTCTCTCTGGAATGCTTTCCTTTTTTTTGCTCTCAACTCCATCACGCGACAGCCGATCTCTCTTCTTTGTCTCTCTCTTTTTGCGATTCGCTTGACAACTTTCGTCTTTGGGCGAGAAGGGTTCATCTTCGGTGGGACACACACACACATACTCTCTCTCTCTCTCTCTCTCTCTCTCTCTCTCTCTCTCTCTCTCTCTATTGAGGTCGTGTAGGTGCATCTTCATCTTTGGATCTCCTCTTGCATTTGGTTTCTGCTCTGTTCGTCTTTAATTTGTCTCAATGTTGCGCTAATACTACCATAAAAGTGTCGTGGGTGAATCCACTGTCAGTATAATGCAAATTGCATTTTAAGTGGGATCTATAGGGTTGTTCCCTTCGCAAAAAAAAAAAAAAAAAAAAAAAAAGCTTCTCTTTTTGGTGATTGGAAGGCATCGAGGTTTATCATCCCACTTACATTGGCCTTTGAATGACCCTGGTGACTTCTTTTTTATATTTTATTTTGTGGGATTACCTTGAATAATTGAAGTGTTAGGAATTTTTGTTTGTAAGTGGGCTATTTGCGTTGCTATATCTCTGGAGTTACTTCAGGTTCTTGATTACAATTTGTGTGGGATTGTTGTTCTATGGGGTAGCTTTACTTGAATTCACGCCTAACGATATCCTCCTTGGGAAGAGATTTGCTCTCCTAAGCATGAAGTGCATTTATGTTGTAATAATTGGTTGCACTTCTAGTAAACAAAAGGCCAATGTGGGAGGCAATTTTTTTTTTTTTTTTTTTTTTGCACCAATGAACTTCTTCCCTAGAGCCCTCTTGGAAGAACAAGATAGATATAAATTAAGGAGGACACTGAGAAAAGAAATATGAGTTGTATTTCATTTTGATGTCATATTTTAGGAGGCGAGTCGTGGTTATTTCACTGTCCACGTAATGATGTGAGGAGTGTTTCTAGTGAAGTATTGACACACGCAGCAAGAACAACTCTCTATATGGAGCTTTTCATGTTGCCCATTAATATCAATATTCTTTCAAAATAGTCCCGAATGTTGCTTCCTCACTTGCATAAAGGCTACACGGAGTGCAGCAATTTAGTTGACTCGCCAATTACATGGAGGATTTTGAAGCAGCTATTGAATGGTTTTTCAGTTCTCATAGGTTGGAAGTATCTACAAGTGTTGTGCACAATCGTTAGCTTTTATAAAACGATACACACATGCAATCACTGTTGCATTAATTCGTTAGGAAGAATATCTTATTGTTGTTCATATGTTGATAAGATATGCACATACACCACTAATCCAATAATGGAATTCACTCTCCATGTGTTAGATTCTCTATGTTGCTTTGACATGTGAACCAATGACCTTGGCTGATCGCTCTTTGCTTCTTATGGCTAAAAATGCTTTTGATCCAAGATGAGGCATTTCACTGCAAGGTGCAATAACTGAAATGAAGTCATGTGCTTTAACTTTATGTGTTTGTGTCCTTCCTACTTTTGTGTGCTATTCTCTAATTGTCAAATGTAAATTGACGGAATACACTTGTTTGTACTCGATTGTTTATATTCTTCATTTGGATTGGTTCATGATTGATCTTGTTTGTTTGTGTCTCTTAAATTTGTTCATGTCACTTTACTAGTAGATGAGTTTATCAAAGGAAAATACATTTTGGAGTTCAGAAGATGTAGAAACCTTTTGTAAGTTGTGCATTAAACAAATTAAAAAAGACAATCATCCTGCAAACAACAAAAGAGATGGATGGACAGTCATAATTAGTAAGTTTGAGGAGCTAGCAAGCAAAAAGTATGATAAACAACAAATGAAAAGTAAGTGGGATAACCTCAAGGAAGAATGGAAAAGATGGAGGTCATTGCTTTACAATAAAACTGGATTAGGATTGATGCAAGGAAGAAAACCATTGATGCGAGTGACAAATAGTGGGAGAGTAAAATTCAGGTTTTCCTCACTTCTTTTTTACTTTCGTGTTAAGCTCATCTTTAATAATACAACTTATGCAAATACATCATTATAACAGGCCAATCCAAAGTTTAAAGCTTTTAAGATGAAAGACACACATCTTAATCTTGAAGTAAAGTTAGATACAATATTCAGAGATACAGTTGCTACTAGAGGAATCATATGGAATCTTGCACAAGGTTTATGTATTGATAATGATGTGGAGGCTACACAACCTGGTATTGATGATGTTGTGGGGTCTACTAATGAAAACTTAGATGATCATGTGGATGAAATCGTTGTTGAACCAACTAAAACTCAAACCCATAAAAGAGCCGTGCATACTTCAAAGATGCAAGTTTAAGGAAAGAAAGACAAGAAATTTTAAGCACAAGAGAAGAGCTCAGAACACAAATTAACAGGCTACTTACAGTTGTTGAGAGTATGAGCACTACCACTGCTGCATCTAAAGCAACCAATTTAGTCGGTCCTTATGAGGACCTTATAGAGATATTGGATTCCATACCTGAGATTGTGGAAGATGAAGACTTGTATTTTTTTGCAATTTCTCATTTAAAGGAAAATATAGACAATAAACAAGTTTTCATGAGCTTAAAGGATGATGCAAAAAAAGTAAAGTATCTCAAATATGAGTTGAGAAGAAAATCAAGTCTTCGTAGATAGAATGTTAGCATCTTATTGTTTTCAAGTTTGAAGCTTAGTCATTCCACTTTGTTTCTATCTATGGATCTTTATTTGCAGTCCTTGTGAACCTAATTTCAATTAGTGTTTGATGTTAGAATTATTTTCATTTGGTGTTCTCTTAATGTGATAATTTGCATATATGTGATGATTAATACATTGTTTTTCTTCATATTTTGTTACTTGAAGCAGTTATGGATGATTCACATACAAATGAAGATCATGAGCAAGAGGAAAATGAATTATGGGATCTTGTCTCAATCGCTGAAGTTATAATTCTTTACCAAGCGACCAACCTTTGCAAATAACCTTGCATAACCTCAACATATACAGGTTATGTATGGTTAAAAGAGTTGATTGATGAAGATGCTAATCTAATAAGGTGCTACAATATGTTTAGAATGCATAAGATTGTATTTAACAATTTAACACATGATTTAGTAACACGTTATGGCCTTCAAGGATCTAGGAATACTGATGTTAGAGAAATGGTTGGAATCTTTCTTCATATTTTAGGACATGGTATAGGTAATAGGTTAGCACAATAGTGTTTTTAACGTTCCGGGGAAACCATAAGTAGGCACTTTAGCTTAGTTTTAGATAAAGTATGTGATATGAGAAAAGATTTTATCCAACCAATTGATCGACAATATAGAAAAGTTCTAGAGAAGATCAGGAAAGATTGACGATTTTATCCATATTTTAAGGAATGCATTTAAGCTATTGATGTTACACATGTCTAAGGATGTGCAAAATACCCGGGAACCACTCGGACCGCCCGGAACCGGCGGTTCTTAAGGGAACCAGTCCGGTTCCCAGTTCCAATTATTGGGAACCGATGGGAACCGGTCCGGTTTCCAGTTCCATGGGCGGATCCGCCTGCCCGCCCACCCGGACCGGACCGGAACCTTTTTAATATTAAAAAAAAAATACTAAAGGAAACCCTACATTCACGCCTCATCTCTTCCGGTTTCATTGTCTTCGGATCTCTCTCTCTCTCTCTCTCTTCCTCGAGTCTCTTCTTTTCATCTTCGATTCCTCCCCGAGCGTCGACACCGCCGCCGCTACTCCTCCGCCGTTGTCCGCCCCCTCGCGCCGATCGCCACCCGCCACGGCCCTTTGCTCCTCCCCCTGCTATTTGCCCCCTCGCTACGTCCGCCCCCTCCTCAATCTCTTCGTCTTCGATTCCTCCCCAGCGTCGGCGTCGCGCCCGCGCCGCTGCTCCTCCTCCGCCGCTATCCGCCCCCTCACGCCCGTCGCCACCCGCCACAACCGCTGCTCCTCTGCCTCTACTATCCGCCCCCTCGCTGCTATCCGCCCCCTCGCTCGGTCCCTTCGTCTTTGATTCCTCCCCAAGCATCGACGCCGCCGCCGCCTTTGCTCCTCCGTCGCCGCTGTCCGCCCCCTCGCGTAGGTTGCCACCCGCCATAGCGCTGCTCCTCCACCTCGCTGTCCATCTCGACCGAGCCCCCTTTTCCGTCACTCAACAAGATACGATCATCGGCTTCCAGCTTGCCTCTCAATTCATCTTTCGCTTGCGAACTTGTACTTCGGTTCGATTACCCAATAGGTGAAGTTCGAGTCTTTGTTTTGGAAATCGATCGTTGTTCATCTTGATGCTTTGTCTTCGACAGTGTTCATGTTTGAATTTGCATAATCCTGGGTTGCTTTTCCCTTTTGCTGTGTTTTTTTATTTTTTGTATGTTTGATCGTCAGTAAATTCTATGCTCATGGTCATGGGAAATATTTTTGGCTGTTGGCAGAGAAATGAGAAGTCACCATTTCACCTCAGAAGGCTATTAAGTATTAGCTACATTCAACTCTTTTTTGGAAGATGCTTTTTTTTTTTTTTTCATTTCTGATGGCCCTCTTTGAATTTAGATTCACTTGAGTTGTTGTTATAAGTAGTTTTTTGTGCCTGATATTGATGCATGGCTAGCGGGTTGACAATTGATAGTTGTGTGTGTTTTTTATGAGCTATATACTGCTACATTGGTGCAATTTCTGTAGAAAATTTTCTTACACTTGTAGTACAAGTCTAACTTGCCATAACAATCATCTCAAGATTCTCAACAAATCCTCTTCTGACTATGAGGTAGATTGTGTGAGTCTCTCTTTGATGAATCTGAACTCCACTTCCCTTCCATTTTTAGGTTCTCTGATTGTCCCAATTAACCACCTTTCTTCTTTGGTTGTTATGTTAAGGATCAACTCTTTGAGTTCCTTCCTCTATTTGACATTGGATCTTATAATATTTAAAGATAATAAGCATCCTAAAAATGTCTATCTTCATTTGATGGCTAATCATAGTGCCTTGCTTGATTTAGGTGATTCATTAACATGTCAATGGAAGTAGAGGAATCCTATGATGCAATAACGCCAATAGTGGAATCAACATCACAAGAACATGAAGGAGGTAAAAACTTTAAAGAAATATCCAAAACAAATAAGGTATCCGGCTCTTGTCCATGTCCTCCTAGTAAGCGAAAATCAGCAGCTTGGCTTCATTTTCAAAAAGGAACAACTCACACAAATGGAAAAGTTGATGTATTTTGCAATTACTGTGGATCCAAGTATTTGTACCACGTTGATAATGGGACTTCAAATATGTTGAAGCACTTGAGAAAGTGCAATAAGTATCCTCACAATGTGGATAAAAGGCGAAAATTGTTTGCATCACAAAGAGTAGAAGGAACTCAAATGATAGGAGGAGATACTACTAGTAGTACTGGGAGTGGTGGAATGTTAACGACATGGAAGTTTGATCAGGAGATTTGTAGGCAAATGCTTATTCGGATGATTATAATTGATGAACAACCATTTTCGATTGCTAAACGTTTTGGATTTCGTGATTATGTAAATCAATTACAACCTCTCTTCAAGCATATGTCGCGATTTACGGTGGCTAGGGATTGCATGAAGTTATATTTTTGTGAAAAAAGAAAATTGAAGGCTTCCTTTCGTAAGCTTAATTCTAGGATCGTCCTTACGACTAATACATGGAGTTCCATTCAGAATTTGAACTATCTATGCCTTACTGCACATTTTATTGATGAAAATTGAAAATTGCACAAAAGGATCATCAATTTTGTGATGATAGCTAGTCACAAGGGCAGGGATATTGGGAGAGTCTCGTGTTCTTGTTTCGTCGGGCGTTCAGGGTGCTGTGATGTCCAAAATGATGGGTCGGCCTGATCTAATGCTTTTGGAAGCCATGTTTATCAACAGATTTGCAACTGTCGGGCTTTTTAAGCCAAAAAATGGCCGGAAAGGGAATTTTCTATGGAAAAATAGGGAATTTTCTCTGTGGAGTCTTCGTGTTCTTGTTTCGACAGGCGTTCAGGGTGCTGTGATGTCCAAAATGATGGGTCGGACTGATTTAATGCTTTTGGAAGCCATGTTTATCAATAGATTTGCAACTGTCGGGCTTTTTCATCCAAAAAATGGCAGGAAAGGGAATTTTCTATGGAAAAACAGGGAATTTTCTATGCGGAGTCTTCGTGTTCTTGTTTCGCGGGGCGTTCAGGGTGCTGTGATGTCCAAAATGATGGGTCGAACTGATCTAATGCTTTTGGAAGCCATGTTTATCAACAGATTTGCGATTGTCGGGCTTTTTAAGCCAAAAAATGGCCGGAAAGAGAATTTTCTATGGAAAAATAGGGAATTTTCTCTGTGGACCATTTCAAAATGTCAAGATCACGACCATCTTCAAGTTTAGCTTAAGAATATCAATCGAGCTCAGATAAGTTGCCATCGGACTTTTTCTTCTCCTCATTAAGAAAGTCATCATACGAAGGCTCTTGCACATAGAAATTTAAGCTGCAATCATCCTCTTCATTTCCCTCATTGAAATAAGAATCGCAGCTACTATCGATATTAGTAGAACTTACCAATTTGCCATCCAAATTTTTGTCTCTAGAAGTGTGACAAGATTTCTCATAAAATTTAAACACACGTTCCAAGGCAAACTTCACCTTATCAAACATCTCATCAACTTCTGCAGTATCATCATAAATGAGTCTACAACAATACCTCACATAATTCAGTTTTTTTCTAGGATCCAATGTTACCGCAATCAATACCATCATATTGACTTTTTCGAAACTCCCATGATATTTGTCAAACTTCTCTTTCATTTTCAAGCCCATAACTCTCACCCTATGATCAAAAGCCTTCGTTGCTTCTCGCAAATATTTGTAAAAAGAAACTATCCCCACAAAATAATCATTTGAAGTGATATACAAAGTTCAGGACATCTTCTTGGTGGTATCATAAAACTTCTTCAAAAAATTAGAAAGAACAATAGCATTTTCCCAATCAACGCTACTTGGAGTATCGGAATTAAGCTCAGTTAGGAAAGAAACATCTTTTTCTTCCATCATTTCAAAAGCTTTTCTTAGCTTTATGGCACTCTCTAACATTAGGTAAGTGGAATTCCACCTAGTTGAGACATCAAGACAAACTGAACCTTTATAAGCAATCCTTGTAATTTCAATGCAATCTCGAAACGTCTTAGTTCTCATAGGAGAACTTCTCACATACCTAACCACGTTTTGAATACGTGTAATAGAATCACGTATCTCAGCCAAGCCATCCTTCACAATCAAGTTTAATATATGAGCCGTGTATCTCATGTGTAAAGATTCACCATTTAAGATCAATAGCCTCTCTCTTGAAAATTTTTCTTTCAAATAATTAATGGCCAAATCATTTAAACTAGCATTATCCACTGTGATTGTAGACATTTTTTTCTCTATTCCCCACTCATATATGGAATGTTGCTGGCCAAAAGTTTAAAATCTTATATTTGATGGCTCGGGATATTTTGTCTATTTCCATTATTACCGTTACTTCAGAATCAACTTTCAGTACTTTTGGTCGTGTGCTTGATGGTTTTCGGAGTTCTTTAACTCGTAAAGTTGTGGAAGCTTTAATTTGCACTCAAGATTGATTGAGAGCAATTCTTGAGTCGATTAATGTTGAAGAATGTATCGGAAATGTGGAAAAGTTTGAATTGGGTAAGTCTATATCATTTCATCATGTAATTCTTTTGTATATCTATTATCTAATAATTGAATACTTTATTTAATATCTTCTTTTTGTTAGATATGGATGATGTTAGCAAAGAGATTAACAAGGAAATTGACGGTCCATAGAGTTTACAAGTTGAAGTGGGAGGAATATATGTGGTGAGATTTTCAATAATTGTTTGAGTTCAATTTTTAGTAGCTCACGCATGCCGCCTCTGGTGTTGCTCTCGCAGAAGTACTTTTTAGGACCTGTAGTTTTTTCAATTCTCTCCTTCACACCAAAAAGTGGCTAAATGAATAAGTGGTGAAGTATGCTGAATCTTATCGTACTTCGATGAACAGTTATTTTTAGATTGTACCCATTTCTCATTGGCTAGTACCGACAAGTTGCTAACCAAAAGTTGGGGATTGCAGCTGGGGGCTTCTTGCTGGAGTTGATAGCTCTTGTAGCTGAAGTTTTTTCTGCTTGTTGTTTGAGGCAGCAATTATGTATATGAAGCCCAATCCAAAGCTGCAATTTTGGTGGTTCTTTGGTCCATTGTGACTTTTTCATAGATTGTGTGTAAAACATAGAAGTTTTGTTGTCCCTAACATTGTCATCGAATTTCTAAGATGATTTGGGCAGAATTTTGACATAAAAGAATTCATTGTTGCATCTTATTCAAAATTTCCAACACATCCTCTAGTAGGCCTGGCGAAATGCAGTTAAGGAGGGTGGCAATGGGAAATCTGTCTTATAAATTTTTCCTTACTTTTACCTATTTAGATCTATGAATTACTAGAAGTGTAGCAAATCTTCCTAGTCTCTGCAGATTGCGTGGAAATTGTCCCCTTCCATATTTTGCAAGTTTGCTAGGTGCCAATCTTGTTTCTTCCCTTGTGCTCATTGGTTCTAATCATCTGGTACTCACAAGATTGCACTTTTGGTTGTTGTTTATTTAACTTGTGTTGGCTTGAACACAGGGACATGGAGCTTGTGATTTCTTTCAATGGACAGATTCTCTAGCAGAAAATGTGGCCCCCAAAGATGTTGCGACTTCTGTTGTTGCACCTCCGGAAGTCATGGAAATTGAGTCGACAATGGCAGATGTTGGTGAAGATGTAGATCCATGAGTCATCTTGAGGGTTTTTTCTCCCACCGCACTTAGTTTTTTTTGTCATTCACGTGTGGCTGACTATTATTTAATGTTGAGCAATCATCTATTAATTATTGTTTTAGTTTTTGGAGATTGGAACTTGGAATTTCAAAGCTCAAAACTTGGGAACTAGACCGGACCGGCGGTCCGGGAAACCAAAATTGTTTCGCGACCGTTTTATGTTGAAAACCAAAATTGTTTCGCGTCAAGATCAGTTCCATGGATCCACCCGGGAACCAGACCGCCGGGCAACAAACGGGTGGATCCCGGTTCCAATTTTTCGGAACCGGTCCTTAGCGAGCGGTTCCCGGTTCTAGGTCGGGAACCGCCCGCCCGGACCATGCACACCCCTACACATATCCCAACGATTGTATCTACATATGATCAAATTCATTTTATTGGTCGAAAAGGAATAACAACTTAAAACATGTTAGCCATATGTAATTTTAATATGAAATTTATCTATGTTTGGGCCAGTTGGGAGGGACAAGCTCATGATACTCATATCTTTTATGAAACTATTAGAAAACATGAAGCACATTTTCTCCATCCTCCTCCAAGTGTGTTATTTAATGGTTTAGATACATCCATATATCTAATTGGCATATGTTGATTAAATTTACAATATATTTATATAGGTGAATATTACTAAGTAGATGCTGGATATCCAAATCCGATTGGTTATTTGGGGCCATATAAATAAGTTAGATATCATTTGCCAGAGTTTCAAGGAGGTCCTTCACCTACGGGATATTGAGAAGTGTTCAACCGTGCCCATTCCTTGCTACGCTCGACAATTGAGCGAGCCTTTGGTGTATTAAAATAGAAGTGGGGAATTTTAACTCATATGCCAAGTTATCTGTATGAAAAGCAAGCGCAAATTGTCATAGCGGCAATGACTTTGCACAATTATATACGAAGAAATAATGTGCAAACGTGCAATTGATACCTAGAATTCTAGATGGACTAAATTACGTGCATGCATTCATTATTGAATGACATGAATCAACCTTATTGCATGACATGCATAAGCAATATTAAACTATATGCAATGGAATTAAGTAATAATTAATCCTAAATGCATTCTATTCTATATGAGATGATGAATAAGATGAATTCCTAAAGACATTTGATTTATTAAATGATGTGCAATGTGCAACATGAACATTATAGAACTAATCATGAATTAACTCTTGCAATTAAATGCAATCTATATGAAATATGGATGCAACAATTTTTTGGTATTTTCTTTATGAGTAAGTAGTAGGATACTTCCTAAATCTATGCGATGACTTAAATTAACTAGGACATAATATATGTATTCCTAGTCGGGCATTAAATAAAATTCATGGTTTCCTAAATTGCTATATGATTCCTGATGCTATAAAATTCTAAATTAGGAAACATGCATGAATGCACATCCAAGTTTTAGATACAATGCGATTTTTTTTTTATTTTTTTGGTATTTTTATTTTATGTGGTGCACCTAATCTAATGATGTTAACGAAATAATTTGAGTGCTTTTAATAATTATTAAGATTAAACTTAGCTAATTAAATATCACTTCATGACGCATAAAAGAGGAAAATTTTAATTAGGGTTCAATATTCCAGCTCAAAGATTCGATTCCCCATTTAAGATATGCTCAACAAATTCAAGATCAATCAAAATAGGATATCAAATATTTTAATCTATCTAAGATGTGCAAGGGATATATGCGAGGTAATTTATTCAAAGATTACATGTTCCAAAATAGGAAGCAAGCTAAATTGGATAACACGTTACCTAATTTTACCTCAGGCAAGATTACCACGTGAACCGGCAACGAGGTGATCGACGGTGTACAGCGAACAGCACCGACAGGAGCGATCAACAAGGGACGATCACAGCGGGGCCCGAGATCAACAATGACACTGGCGGGACTAATCAGACGGCGTCAGCAAATTGGGTGGCAGCGACTGGGACCAACGGGGGGCACCCGTTCGAGCAGCGGTGATGCGAGGCTTACAGCAGCGACGTCGGGACCTGGGCAGTGATGGGACCATTGTCGGGGACAGTGACTGGGTCCTTACGGGGGCAAACAGCACCGACTAGTGGGGGCGAGCGGCAATGCCAGCGGGTTCTGGGCAGTGCTGGAGACTGAGAACAGCAGCTGATCAGAGGCGGACGGAAGGCGAGCTTAGGTGGCCCCGGGAGGGTACTGGCGGCAGGGAACCATCGAGCAAGGTGGCGGGACCAGTCAGGGGACGGCGTCAACGCCAGGCTTGGAGGAGGTAGCTGGAGAGAGGGAGCTTGCCGTGGGAAAATCCGAGTGCTTCTACTTTCTTTTTCTTTTTTTTTTCTCCGAAGGTTGATTCAAAATTGGCGTTAAGTACAAACAAATCAGAGAGATATATTCCTAATCGATCCAAAGGTGTGCGCAAATTGTCAGAATTAAGCAATTCAAAGCAACCGTCGGATACACGGCCAACTTGATAACTAATCTTATCAATAATATTGCAGCGAATCAGAAGATATAATCCCCTTATTTGGTAAGGTTCGGGGAGATACAGTGAAATTATCAAAATTCAGGTGTGAATGAAATGTCGGCTGCTTTTATAGGAATTTCAGCTCACCACAACAGGTACTGACCCAATTAAAAGTTACATAATTAAACAATACGTACGAAGACGAAATATGTCAGAAATTGTTCATTTCTTAATCTTACAGTGAGAATGAGAAACGACAGTCATTCGCCCTACTTTTTCCTTTTTATTCACGCTAACGTAATGGGTGAATAGATTCAGTTTTGTGTCAATGCAGAGTCTACGGCAGCCTCTCATCACGAATCCCATTTTTATACTGGACTTTCTTCAGAGGGAAGGAACACAAGCCTCGCCATTTCACTCCCTGGTACATATTCAAAACGAAAACCCTAGTATGCTCGAACATAAGCCACATGAGAAAGCAAGTTCAATACGAGTCACCAGATTAGAGCACAGCAGCGTCCTAAGCATCCCGAAAGAATGTCGAAAGGTATCCAACAGAACTCCCAACATGCAATCAGAAGCCGCCTCACCTAGTTTGTCGATGGAGTACCGAGCCATGCCAAGAACCGCAGCAGAATATGGGAAAGCAGATCTTGCGCATCTGATACGAGAGCGACGTGCAGAAATAGATCTATGCCTGAAACAAAAGACCGAAAAACATGCGAACTTGTGAATGAACTTGAGAAAATGAAATCAAACGAGTGACCAAAGAAGAAGCAGGCTCCATAGCCGACATTTGACAATGCGGATACATGCACTGCAGAATCATTTCACAGAGCTTCTTTAATGAGATATAGTCGACTATGACCATGATGGGTAGCTGTTACAGTCTCTCCAAAATAAGATGACAACAGTAAATCCTTGTCAACTCAATTCATTCGGTAGATTATAGCAGAAATTCAAATGCGGATTGCGTTTTTGGAGTAATTGCCATGACTTGTATCGTCAGAATTAACATTTAAAGCATCAAATAAATTGCAATGCCTGGTTAGGGTTGCTGATTTCTCTATCGAGCAGCCAAACTCACCACCTTTTGGCTGAAATTTGTGATCTCGCAGTTGGCTAGATCGGATATTAGCAGCAAGCTTGGACCACAAATCCGATAAAGGCAAAGAGAAGGTATGTGATTCTAGCAAAGTAACTCATTCACTATTTTCTATATCGCAAGATCATGGATTATTAAGTATAAATTCCGAAAATCTGAGGGGAAAGGCAGAACATAAATTCGGATGAACGTCCGTCTTTGACTTTTCCTTTGGAAAGTTGATCGCACGAGAAAATATGGTACTTAAGATGATTGTTCTCTGAACTTTTCTATCAAATGGTGTTCCAACTACAAATCATCTCTAAGTTCAAAAGTTGGCCACACCTGTTCAATTTTGCATCACTTCCAATCTCTTTGTAACAGAAATTAGACTGCATTCCCAAAAGAAGTTGTTTTGTCTTGTTAATCTGGAAGAGATCTTACGAGTGTACTTGGCTTGATCAGGTCGGGATGTGCGGGAACCCGACAGAGATGTGGGCCGACTGCGAAGATGGAGTTTCGACTTATCCATCAGCAAAGAATTATTCAGTAAACCCAACACATATTCGAAACTATATCTGGACGGTCGCATATATCTGGTAAGTCTCACGAGACACCCGTCACTTTTAATGAATCAAATTCTAGTTAGTACATATACCGCACCTCATGTATATTGTGTACAACATAAAAGGGTAAAATGGGAGTCACCCACAGTGCTTTGAACTTTAGACTCGAGACTGACGACAATCGCTGCCTAAGATCTGCTCTAGATCGAGGTCGGGCGAACCATTTTGGACTAGATAAGGTCCCAGCAAGCATTGTGACGGAGCTCGCATGGTTGCAGCTAGAAGAAGCAAAGAGGCAATGGCGGTAGCGGCAACTAGAGGTGGAGAGAGAGAGAGAGACTCTTATGAGGTGAACGTGAGTGAATAGAAGGTACAAGAAGAAAGAAAGGGAGGAGAAAGTAGGGATGAGTATTTTTTTAGGGCAGAACTGGGAATCAGAAAATCAAACCGATTCTCACTTATCAGGTTCCAAGTTCTAAGGTATGTAGGCAAGATGATAACAAATGTTCAAAAGAATTAGGGAATCTATTCTAACAAATAGTTTCTAGGTAGAACTTGAAACAAATCTTTTTTTTTTCTTATTCCATATCTTCATGCAATCTTGCTGGATTCCATAGCGTCCGATGATGAATATATGATCTGGAACCACTAATCTGAACTTCCATTTTCGATATATCAATGAATGAAATTTTTATATTGTTAATGTTTCATATTTTTTGCGTATCTAAATATGAATTATGATTGGTAGTTTGTAAAAGTAAATAGCGGTGATTAGAAGTGACAATTCGTTACAATCATTAATACAAGTGAAACTTGATATAACTCTAAAACCGACTCTAAAACATGTGACGGGGTAGATTTTAAATTCTAAAATATGCATGATAGATTATAAGTTTGGAACTAATTCCGACAGGTAGATTCTAAGTTCTAAGTAGAACTTGAAACAATCTTGAAACAATCTTGAAATCAAAAACCGCACACCCCTTGGAGAAAGAGATGGGTGTAGAACTCAATTATATTGTTGTAACATATGTAAAGAGTTTTAGTATGCTTATCCCTTTTTTGAGCCATAAACCCATCAAAGATTGTCCGAAAGTGTTACTGAACAAATGCGAATGATACATGATTATTTTACAAAAGAGGAGTGGAACAGCTCTCCATCGAGTAAAAGCAATAATTGCCTTCGTATTGTTGATGCTAAAAAGATTAAACTTTATCTCTAAATTGCGGCTAGCTCACGTGCAAAGTACGCTATATTTATGAGATCCTATGAATGCTTTATGTAGAAATAAAGCACGAAAATGACAAACACCAATGGTCCAAATTTGAGAGAAAAAGCAAAATGAAAAATTATACAATTAACTTTAAAATTATTATTTAGATATCAATTCAATATTTTCAATCTTATTAATTTAATCCTAAATCTTTTAAAGAAATTTCAATATAGTCATTGCGGTAAATTTTTGCAAGATAAGATTGATATGGCAAAGTCTAGATATCTCTAACTTTTTAATCTTATTGTATAAATGTCAATTTAATTATCAGCTTTTTCAAGACAGAAATTACTTAATTTGTTGGTGAAAAGTATTCCTAAACCTACCTACAATATCCTTGAAACTAATACTAGTTGTTAATCGACTTTCCATCTTAAATAAAGTAACTTTTTTTTTCACTTTCAACATTAAAATGATGGGGCACGCCTACTATTCAATAGTTCAACTTTTGGTACTTGCTTTTTAACTTTATCAAACGAGTTCATGGTCTTACATATAATTAAACCGCACGTCACCTGGGGCAATGCAATGATTAAATGGTCGAGTGGTCAAGATAAAAGAACACTTTAATTTTTCAAAAGGTTAAAAAGAAAGAAGAACACGTGAAATCACCTAGAAAAGTGTGATTGGCAAGTTTGCTCCGCTGCGGGTGGAAATTTTGGATGAGTTTATTAAATACCAAAAGCTACAAATCGGTACTCTCTAATTGATACACTCGTACCACACTTATCCTAAACAAATTTTTATGTCACAAAAAATCTCAAATTGATACACACATATCACATTTATTTTAAATTGATGTACCTGCACCATATTTATCTCAAGAAATTTGAATCTATCTTATTGACTATCATTTTCTTGTTAAAATGGAATTAAAGCAACATGAGTATACCCATTTGAGATAAATGTGATACAAATGTACCAGTTTAGGATTTTTTACTACGCAAAAATCATCTGGAGATAAATGCGGTAGGAACATATTATTTTTGGAGTTTTTGTGACCCAAAAATTAATTTGAGGATTTTTATAGTATTAACCATTAAAATTTTAACAAACCAAATTTAATGGGTCAAATGTTAGTGTGTGTGGGTCCCACTAAACGGGTCGTTGCAAATGTATTTTAGTATCGCATGTCCAAATTCATGGCACACTTTCTGACAGGCAAATCGGTACCAATCTTGTAATCATGTCCTTGAGCATGATAAGATTCATATCCATGGCCAGGCCTTGAGAAAGCATTGCTTTCTCCCCTGCATCCACTTAGTCTCTGTGTCAAAGACAGAACTGTTTAGAAAGTCCCGAGTAAGAGCAGTGTCCAACAGAGATATTCCTCTGTATTAAATTGCCAACTCGATCGAAGGGAGGATAAGAATGGAATCCAAAGAGGAAGGGGACAAACGAACACAATCCCATGCACGGAACAGTGCTTTGAATAAACCTCGCTTCGCGTTTCGCGGAATACGAAGAGCATCGGGCTTAGGAATCCGATTTGGTCCCAAATTGATTCCTTGGTCGAAGAGCCTCTGATTTTCAAAAGGAGAGTAGATAGGGCGTCCAAATCCCTTTGGGCACACGCATACCGCTCTGGATCAGGATTATCTCGACAGGGCAAATGCCCGAATTCGACCGGTTCACGGAGTTTACTTGGTGTTGCATGGACTTACAAGAAATCGAGGCTTTATCCTGGATTATCAAACGAAATCACTCAAAAAATCTAGTTTATTCAAGTCTCATCTTATGTGAGGGTTGATATTCATTATCGGTACATGTAACATGCTTAGTGAATTGTTTCTAATGCTTAAGAGAAAGGAAAGAGCAAGCAGGTGAAGGTGCTGCATGTTTGTTATGTTGTTTCTTTGATACTGTGAATTTTATACTCTGATCTCAGGAAATTTAACACGAATGCTTCTTATTTTATTTTCAAGTGAATATTTAGAGTCAGGCGAGCATTGTTTAAAATAAGGTCAAATACCATAAAAAAAAACTTCAAATTATGTCTACTGTGATAAAATATCCCAATTTTTTTTTTAATGCCATCAAAACTCCTAAATTTACCAATTGTGACACTTATACCACCAACTTTTTTGTGTCATGAAAAACGTATTTACCCTCTATTTCAATTCTCATTTAAGACATACTTGTTATGCTGATATAAATTCGGGACTTTTTATAACACAAAAAAAATAAATAAATAAAAAATTGAGGCATTGGTGTCACAATGGGCAAGTTTAGGATTATAAGTAACACAAAAAAATAATAATGATAAGTTCATGATATATGTATCACAATGAACATAGTCTAAGGTTTTGTGATGTTATTTTTTATAACAAATAAAAAAATTAACCCGGACGTTTTTTGTTTAATGATATTTGGTGACCACCTATTTATTTATTGGAACAGCACTTACTAATGTCACCCCGTGATGGAGTGAAATGTATCCGTCTCGTTTTTTGGCCACATGACAAGGTTTGTTAACTTAATTGCCAACTGTAATGTTGGACTCTCTGAAACATTCCTAAGGTAAGTATCGGTCTAATCTTCAACTATCGATGGACGACAAGAAACATGAAAGAAGCTGTCGTATTGAAGCTGAATTAGTTAGGGTTTATCGCAACGTCCAGCAGAAGTCTCATATCTCAACTTAGAGGTACCACGGCCCAAATAGAAGCTCCATAACATGCGACATAATGTCAATGATAGTCCCTTCATACTTACTAAAAATTCAAAATCATCCATTTACTCTATTTTTGAAAATAGTATCGGTATATTTTAAAGTATCCATCGTTACCCTCTTTGTAAAAATACCATGCAATCCTCACGTAGACATCGAAACACATGCTCGAACAGATGGCCCAAAGGCCTACAAATGCAAAGTTTGAGTTCTTAGTGGGACTCTAAGGTCAATATATCACAATTTCTAAAAATGTATGGATCATTTTGAATCAAGAAAAGTAAAGTTTGGTTTTATATTTCGAGCAAGAGTATAGACTACTCGTAAACTTACATTTACTCAAAAAGTTTAACATCTATGTGTTTCACCAAAAATGGGTGTTCACCTAAATAGTGAAAAAATCTTTCACCAGAAAAATTAAATTTTGATTTTTAATGAAATGGGTTTAGTGGCAATTATGGATAGGAACTCATGGCTTTTATAGTGAAAGTGAACAAGAAACTCAAAAGAAAAGTAATGAAAATGATGACTAAAATTGAACATGAGGGGACAATTAATTAATAAGATGATAATAAGTACGCTGGGAATAAGCGTTTTTGATTACGAGTGTCTTCAATTATCACACGCACCTCCATTTTTACATCTTACTAATTACATCCGTTCACTAGCAATTACTACTCTAAGCACAATTACAACTGCATTCACAAGATTTCAAGCCTCCTATTCACACGTTGGTCTCATCCAAAAATAGTTACAACTTCCAATGCCGCGGGGTTACTCGACAATCGCTTGGTGTTGGTGCTTTCAATTTGCATCCTGATCTTGGTGTCCTCTTGTTCTCAACCCTTAGCCAAAATTTAAAATGGTTAACCTTTTATATGATGGAGCCTCATTAAACAATTCCATGGATATCGATATTGCCTCTAGATCACTTGTCTGATGTCGATATCAATGACGCACAATTCTCGATAAATCTCTCTCATTGATATTGATTGCTTTATGTGTTGTAACACTTTTAGTAATTAATATTCCTCGGTCGATTAGTCCTCATAATGCGTCGATCATAGTGAATTGGTTATTTATTTTTTTTATGTGAATACAATGCATCATGACTCACTACAGAACTTGGCCTAGCGGGTCTCCACGTGCACCTCAACAAATGCATGACATTTTTCTATCTAATCGTATTTGCCAAACGCCGATTCACTCATTTGACCAGGGCATCTAAATCCCACTACGTGATGGATGAATAGTGTCATCCTCTTCTCCTTTTTGGCTACGTGACAAGGTTTGTTAACTTTCCAACTGTAAAAATTTGGACTCTCTGATTTCCTGCGAAAGCATCCATTGACGGTAAGTACCAGTCTCATCTTCAACTAATGAAGAAAGTAAAAGAAAGAATAAAGGAGCAAAACGACAATTAACGAAGGATTGTTGAATAATGAAGCATTAAGCTTCCCCCACTTTAATCAATTACTAATCCCTTTGCTTTAGAACCTCTATGATTGAACGACAGCGTAATCTATCTTGCATGAACTGTGCACACGCACGAGATCAAGCTTTGACGACTAATTTACATTTACCCATCATGATGTCAATAATGCTTTTTCGCAAAAGAACTTGCTATGTGATAATCGTTTTACTGAACAGAAAGATCTGGTTAATGGCTCAAATCACAGAGATGCTAGTTAAGCAATTGTTTTTCCATTGGGCAAGCCTGAATTGAGCATGCGTGATTGGTGTTTCGAGTTACCCATAATAGAACTGGCTCGAGAGTCGAGATGAATAAATTATATGCGCATTGGGACTGGTCTTGGTGTCACATGGATGCTATTTGCTCGAGCAAAATATTTATTATAAGGAGAGGCCCCATGATCATTTTCACTATTTGGCGCACTCGCGGAGGTACTTAGAGGACAGGTGAAGCTTCATGGAAGACAGAAAACGGAGGTGTCCTTGCCTGTCTTTTTAGCACCCTACATTTGGGAAGAATAAAATAATAATAATTGCAAAGATTTATTAAAAAAATGAAATTTTGAAAGAATCTTTGTACAAAAGGCTTCTCTCTTTTGAAATAGTAGAACAGTTGCTGTCCAAGACCCCCAATCATGCAACTTTTCATGTAATCATGCTCAGTCCCAATTCAACTCAATTTAGATAATGGGAAATGGGTAGTGGGACTCAATCTAATCTAATTAGTTAGAAGGACCCCACAAAGAATTCTAGCAAAAGGGTCACAAAAAGAAGAAAATCTTATCGCACCACCACCGGAGTCATAATCGAATGGGACTATTAAAACCATTGACGGTCGGGATCGAGCTAAATTCATGAAATCTACAAATAAAAAAAAAAGTGAATGACAAGCACCGGAGAAACAAACCGACCCCTCTCTTGTGCGATTGAATTGCCAACTTGATTTGATCAGCAAAACATTATCCTTCAACAAGACAACACCTGATTCGACATTTCAAAACACTCATTTTCAAAGCTTGATTCCACCAAGACTAAGCAAACGTTGTAAGCCGCCATGATTGATTTTACCTTTGGCTAATCCGGATCCTTCCTCGTGATGTGCATGGAATAAAACCATTGACAGTTGGGATTGAGCTAAATTCATGAAATCTACAAATAAAAAAAAAATGAATGATAAGCATTGGAAAAACAAGCCAATTCCTCTCTTACGCAATTGAATTGCCAATTTGATTTGATTAGCAGAACACTTATCCTTTAACAAGACAACACCTGATTCGACGTTTCAAAACACTCATTTTCAAAGCTCGATTCCGCCAAGACCAAGCAAACGTTGTAAGCCGGCGTGACCGATTTTGCCTCTGGCTAATTCGGATCCTTGCTCGCACATGGAATGCTTTAAAATTTTCACGAAAATGTTCTTCAAATTTACACACGTGGCAAGGACTTCTCGTGGTGAAATAGATTTAAAGAAATAAATAAATAAATAAAACGAGCCTATTGCTTACGTGAATCCCCTCTGGTCTCTTCACAGTAAGTGAGTGGGGAAATACCAACAGCGAAAACGACAATGCCCATGAAAAGAGAAACAGACAACATAAGAAAAACAAAGAAAACAAAAACAAAAACAAAACAAAATAAATCACAAAAAAAAAAAAAAAAAGCCAAGAAAACGACAATATAATCAGTCCCCTCCCTTCACTCTTCTCCAACACTTCACTCTTTCCTCTTCTCTCCATCCCTCATCTCGAAATCCCGCTCTTCTGCTTCTTTAGCAAATATAGAAAATGCGCCCCTTCTTGCTCCTCCTCCTCCTCCTCCTCCTCCACCTCCCGCCGCGGCGCCGCCGCCTCCGCCGCCCCCGCCGCCCGCCTGACGGAGCCGCTCGCCCTCCTCTCCATCAGGGCCGCCGTCACCGGCGACCCCCAGTCCGCCCTCTCCTCCTGGACCTCCGCCGCCGCCTCCAACGGCAGCAGCCACTGCTCGTGGCGGGGCGTCACGTGCGACGCCCGGCGGCGCCACGTGACCGCCCTCGACCTCTCGTCCCTCGACCTCGCCGGCGCCCTCTCCCCGGACGTCGCCCACCTCCGCTTCCTCACCTCCCTCTCCGTCGCCGCCAACCAGCTCTCCGGCCCCATCCCGCCGCAGATCTCCGCCCTCGCCGCGCTGCGCTACCTCAACCTCTCCAACAACGTCTTCAACGGCACGTTCCCGCCCCGGCTCGGCCTCCTCCGGAGCCTCCGCGTCCTCGACCTCTACAACAACAACATGACCGGAGACCTCCCCGTCGCCGTCGCGGAGATGCCCCAGCTCCGCCATTTGCACCTCGGGGGGAACTACTTCGGCGGGAGGATCCCGCCCGAGTATGGCCGGTGGGAGTTCATCGAGTACCTGGCCGTCTCCGGCGACGAGCTCACCGGCGCCATCCCGCCGGAGATCGGGAACCTGACGACGCTGCGAGAACTCTATCTCGGGTACTACAACAGCTACGACGGAAGCTTGCCCCCGGAGATTGGTAACCTGACTCAACTCGTCAGGCTCGATGCGGCTAGCTGCGGATTGTCCGGCGAGATACCGTCTGAGATTGCCAAGCTGCAGAATCTCGACACTCTGTTTCTTCAAGTGAATGGGTTTGCAGGGTCTCTGCCGGCTGAGATAGGCTACTTGAATAGCCTCAAGTCTCTGGATTTGTCCAACAACATGTTCTCGGGAGAGATTCCCGAGTCCTTCTCTCAGCTGAAGAACCTGACCCTCCTGAATCTCTTCAGGAACAAGCTGAATGGTGAGATTCCTGAGTTCATTGCTGATTTGCCCGAGTTGCAGGTTCTGCAGCTGTGGGAGAACAATTTCACCGGCAGTATTCCTCAGGGTTTGGGCAAGAGTGGGCATCTCCAGATCGTTGATCTCTCGTCGAATAAATTGACGGGTACTCTTCCTCCTGATTTGTGTTATGGTAATCAGCTTCAGATTTTGATTGCTCTTAGCAACTACCTGTTGGGCCCTATTCCTGAGTCTCTTGGGAAATGCCGGTCCTTGGAGAGGATCCGAATGGGGGGGAACTACCTCAACGGGTCGATCCCGAGAGGGCTATTCGGGTTGCCGGAGCTGAACCAAGTTGAGTTTCATGATAATCTCCTTGTTGGAGAGTTTCCTGTGAGCGATGATTCGATATCTTTGAAGCTTGGTCAGATTACTCTCGAACAACAAACTTGGTGGGTCTTTGCCACCGACTATTGGCAACTTCTCAGGGGTCCAAAAGCTCCTCCTGGATGGCAATAACTTCTCGGGACAAATCCCACCTGAAATAGGGCGTTTGCAGCAGCTTGCCAAGATTGATTTCAGCAGCAACAGGTACTCCGGTCCAATTCCGGCCCAAATCAGCCAATGCAAGCTGTTAACCTTTGTTGACCTCAGTGGGAATGAGCTCTCCGGTGAGATCCCGAACGAAATCACCGGTATGAGGATATTGAACTACTTGAATTTGTCGAGTAATAACCTATCCGGCAGCATTCCCCCGTCTATTTCCACCATGCAGAGCTTAACTTCTGTTGATTTCTCGTACAACAATCTGTCTGGTCTAGTTCCGGGTTCCGGCCAGTTCAGTTACTTCAACTACACTTCGTTTCTCGGTAACCCTGAACTCTGTGGACCATACTTAGGCCCTTGCAAAGATGGAGAAACGAATCGTATCCATCAAGCGCATGTCAAAGGGCCACTTTCTGCTTCAGTGAAGCTCCTCCTTGTCATCGGGTTGCTCGTGTGCTCTATCATCTTCGCGATCGTGGCAATAATCAAGGCCAGATCGCTGAAGAAAGCCAGCGATGCCAGGGCATGGAAGTTCAGCGCCTTCCAGAGGCTGGACTTCTCTTGTGAGGATGTCCTGGATAGCTTGAAGGAGGACAACATCATCGGGAAAGGCGGCGCGGGGATCGTGTACAAAGGCAGCATGCCGAATGGCGATCATGTCGCCGTGAAAAGGCTGCCCGTGATGGGAAGAGGGTCTTCCCACGATCACGGATTCAACGCTGAAATACAAACTCTGGGAAAATCAGGCACAGGCACATTGTAAGGCTGCTGGGATTTTGCTCAAACCACGAAACCAATCTTCTGGTCTATGAGTACATGCCTAATGGGAGCTTGGGCGAGGTTCTTCATGGCAAGAAAGGAGGCCACTTGATCTGGAGCGTGAGGTATAAGATTGCCCTGGAAGCTGCGAAAGGGCTCTGCTATCTTCACCACGACTGTTCGCCTCTGATTGTGCACAGGGATGTGAAGTCCAATAACATCCTGCTCGACTCTGATTTTGAAGCCCACGTCGCCGACTTCGGCCTCGCCAAGTTCCTTCAAGATTCGGGCGCATCCGAGTGCATGTCGGCCATTGCTGGGTCCTATGGATACATTGCGCCAGGTACCGTTCAAACTCAATACTTTTCAGAGATCAATCACGTCTTGCGAAAAAGCATGTTTTGATCATGAGAATCGTCTTTCGGTTAATCATAGGATCTTCTCTTCTTGATTTTTAGTAATTGATAAGTTAGAGGTTATGTTTTTCACCGATGATGATAATAGCACTATACTTAAAATGACAAATTTTTCCCCTGCGCATTGGTGAATAAATTTCCAGAATCGGCGGATTCTTCTTTTGAGTTTTGAGTACACTTCATTGCAATCATGAAGATGGGTTGTATTTATGTCCAGAGTTTCTTGGAGTCACTTCTGCTTTGACTTTTCAGACAAGCATGCAACGTCATAAATTCTGATCTGCCACATAAATGGGAGTCTCTTTACTACAATTCGTTTCTCGAGTTTGGCAGGTCCAAGAGTTCAATTAATCTCATGATTTTATCGGTAACCTACCATAATGACAAAATATCCAACATCTTGTCTCTATATGAAGTTATGAACCCATGCACTTGATATTTAGCTGCACCGGAAAGCTCCAAAAGAGATGATCTCTTCACATTAACCAAATTGGTTTGCTTGTAATTTGGCGATTTTGCTTCTACATCAAGGGACAACCCAATTGCAAGCACTTTGGAATTTGGGTTTGGTAGAATCTTTTATTCAATTTTGCCTTGCTTGCTTCCCTTTTCCAGAGTATGCATACACTTTGAAGGTGGATGAGAAGAGCGATGTGTACAGCTTTGGGGTGGTCCTGCTCGAACTAGTCACCGGAAGAAAACCAGTTGGGGAATTCGGGGACGGGGTCGACATTGTCCAATGGGTCAGGAAAATGACCAACTCGAACAAGGAGGAGGTCCAGTTAATCCTCGACCCCAGGCTGAACACCGTCCCACTCCATGAGGCCATGCACCTGTTTTATGTTGCCATGCTCTGCGTCGAGGAACAGGCGGTCGAGCGCCCGACCATGCGGGAGGTGGTCCAGATCCTGACTGAGTTCCCGAAGCCATGCAATGTGAAACAGGACGAACCCTCAACGAGCCCACTCGAGTCTCCCACGAAAGAAGCGAGAGATGGTCGTAGATCCCCACCGCCGCCCCAGTCGCCACCACCGCCGCCCGATCTTTTAAGCATTTAGTAGACTTTCTTGTTTGTGTGGGAGTTCATGCTTATCCAATTTTTCTTTAGCTATGGTCTCGAAGGGGGGGTTTAATGTGTTGGATTAAAAGTCCTTTTGTCTTGGTGTACAGCGAGGGGGGGTTATCTTGTCATGAATCTTTGTCCTTTATCTTGAAGTGTACTTATGGCCTGTGATCTCTGGTTTCTGCTTCATGAATCATCAAGTAAGGGCTTTGTGACTGGTTTTTCTAGCTTTGCAGAGACTGAGATACAGAGTAATCATCAGAGGCAGAGAGAGTAGCAGGAAGTTTTTGAGGAAAGCTTTTTATGAGTTTTGTGCGGAGTCAGATATTGACAAGGACGCATGTAATGTTGGAGGAACAGTAATAATGACAGACCTTACACAACCCAGACACAGCACACAGCACACAGCACAGCACACGTCACAGAGCCTGTCCTTTCAATTACCGAGACGAGAGGGTTTTTCTTCCTCTGGTGGAGAAGTGAAAAAACTCCATGGCTTTGGTCTGTGTGCTCTGTCTCTCTCTGCTTCTGCTTCTGCAGAAGGGGAAAATGGACCTCACTTCATTTAAAACTCCCATCTGCCTCTCTTAATAATTCCTCCTCTACCTTGGGTTGCAGGATGAGATGAGATGGTGGCAGATGGAAATGCCATAGTCAGAAAGGCATCTAAGTGCTATAAATCATGTTGGGTTTCGTATGATCTCACGTCGATGGATAAATAAATAAAAAATTCAGATGTGAAGCTGATAAAAAGTTCTGCAGAAGTGTAACTCCAAGGAGACGAGGCCAAACAAATTCGCATAAAGATCAAAGACATATCTTTCATCTAATGACCATTTACATACCCTTATCTTTTAGAATATCCTCGTGTCTCGAAAATGTCATCTTCTTTCAAAATCTATACACCCCACGTCAGGAATCCTCCCACCCACCTAAAACACTCAAAGCCTACTCCAAACCAAACCGTCAAAATCTTGAATAATATGCTAGATGAGTCTTCAAGGATCTCAACCTGTTCTTTCCGACGTAGGATTTTGTTTAGAGGTACGTGAATGGTATTTTTCGAAAATAAAGGTATGTAAAAGGTCATTGAATAGACAGTGAGGTGCGTTTTTTTTTCTATTTTCCCTAAATAAATCACAGAGAATAGCACATCATTGCTTAGGAAAAAAAAAACACCTAAGCTTCCATTTTATCTCGTTCTCTTTAAACGCCCAGTTGATTAGGTGTGAGTACTCTTTTGGCCATCCTTATATCCGTAGATGGTCATATAAATGTTGCATAATAAATCTTTTACTTCCCACTTAATTTTATCTTTGGCATGATCGAAGGACAGATTCCCTAGTCATAAATAATATCCAATAAAAGGACCACAAATGAGATCATTCTTTGCCATGCATAAGTGTGATCATGGTACAAAGGTTATTACAAAAGAAAGCAATTTCTCCTATTTAAAACTTGCTTAGGTTAAGATTCTACAATGTATAAAAGGCAAACTAAAAGAACATGAGAGACAACCCAAGTTTGTACGTCGGTACGAGCTAGTGAGGGTGTGAGGGATTTCCAGCTCAAGAACTGGAAATCACAAATCCTGCTAATTGCATGCAAATTACTCAACGTTAGGGCCACCTACACAGACGAAAGGTTTGGACTTTACCAGCTGTGTTAGGGCCACTTGCAAAGACTAAAGACTTTGGACTTAATCAATTTATGGTGTCCCAGAATGTTATGTGAGTTTCCATATCCGTACGCATAAGGTATTACAATTGAGAAGGTTCTTACCTTATGGTTGGAATGATGATTTCAACTATTCATGGACGGCCCCTTTGCTTTTATTTTTAGGAAGGTGCGGTGATGGGATATGCCGTTCTAGGTCGGGCAAATCAGAGAAAGTTGTTGGGGGAATTAGTTGTATTTGACCCTCTTTAGTTGTTGAACCTCTTGAATCTTAAATTGGAGAGTTATGTGTCGCGGAACGGCGAGAAAATTTTCGCACCTTCAGTACATGATGGTAGATCGCGTACGACTGGAATCATTAAATTTGTAGGCCCGGTAAATGTAATTAGGTTTTTGTTAAGGAGTGCTCCGCGAGCACTATTGATTAACTCAATCAAGGATATTTGCAGTTTTTCAATGAAGTATTCTATTCGTACCCCAATTATTTCAAAAATTAACACGTTTTTTATTATCTTAGCAACTTCTTTAAAAGTTATTGTCATTAAGGACAACGTATATAATAATTTTACAGCGTGGTAATTGTTGTGTGTATATATATATATAGATCTATCTAATATATTATGAAGGATATATGTTATGATTGGTTCTTATATTTGGCAAATTGTATCCACGTGTACATTTTATTTTGGAGGAGAAGAAAACGAGAGAAAGAGAAACGATAATTTAGTCGAATTGACACGGTTGATAGTCAAAGCGAAGTGGTATTTATGTTGCTTGAAAATGTGCAAAAAGCATTTGGGTCAAAGAGGTTCTAGTTGTGAACAACTAGAATGATGTAACATTTCAAATTCAATCTGAAGAGTTATCACTCTTCAAAATTACCATGCTCCTTCATTATGCTCGGTCTTTAAATAGACCAAAGGAAGGTTGGAAAAATGTCATGAAAAATTCATATTTGTGAATTTCTTCTTGTTCTTCTCCACCATGCTATATTTTTCTTAATTTATGGGTTTGAGTTCATCGTTGAAGAACACTTTGAAGTGCGGCAATATTGTGTTTTTATAGAGGCATCGTGCCATAAAGTTAATATTTCCATCAAAACCGTTGGCAACATAACAAGCAAATAACTATCTTATAGATAACTTCTTAGAAGTGCCTTGTCTTGATACAATTCTTTTATAATTTCCTCTTTCAATTTTGTTCAGCCTGAATTCACGGCTTTCTTTTTTTTGACAATAGTAATAGTACGCGATATAACAAGCCAATTAAAAGTAAGTCATTCTGAAATTGAAGTGTCATGTAAGATGATAAATAAAGCGCATAATGTATTATTATATCAATTGAGTGATAGGTACATAAAATATTTTTTCGAGAGGACGTATATTACTATTCGATTAAAAAGACAAGGGCTCGGTTAAACGGTCTTTTCTTCTTTTGATTTGGGTATAGGTTTTGGGAGGCAAACCGGCATCACTAGTCATTACCATTAAAAATATAATCTATGAGAGGCTATTCACCAGTCTATTCAGCTCAAATGTTTTAGGTAAAGACTCTCAATTTTTTAATTTTTCTTGATTATCCAATGCTGTCTAAGTCGTTTCCCCGATAAAAAAAAATTAGATTATAGGAGTAGGCGGCGACGGCGGTTTCTTGGCCCTATGCTATGGAGAAATATAATGTTTCTCGTAACTAGTGAGCACTATCTCGTGCATGATGCATGGTCATTATGTCAATGAAATTCATTTTTAAAAAAGATTATTTTTGACGATACGTTTTTCTGCGAAATCTACAATTTAAAAAAATAAATTTTTTAATGATAGCCTATATTACTTGTAAAAAAAAATATAAATATAATTTTTTGTCATCAATTAAAATATTTAGATATAAATTATTATTGATAATTGATGTATTTTTTATTGATTAATTTTCTCAATGATAAAAACAATAACTTTTAGAAGAATATTTTTCAACTAATTCATTTTTTTTTTATGAAACAACCATAGACTTAAAATCAACTTACGCGATAGCGTGGACATGTGCTTGCAAACTTGAGTGACTTTTAATACAATTTTTTTATTTTTTATTTTATGTTTGCTAAATCTTGTGACTCTCCTTCTAAATTCAAAGTATCTGAAACTTTTCAAAAATCTAAATGTCCATTTTTTTTTTTGGAACTACATCTAAATGTCCATTTGCGAAGTTTTACTTTTGTTCTCAAAGGGTTAATATCATGAAAAAACATAAACTGATATATATGTGTGTGTGATAAATTTATCTTAAATTAATTTTTGACCATGAAAAATCTCAAATTGCAACACTAAAAATTCCAAATCTATACATTTTGTGACAAAGATACCCTTCGCTAGATTGAATTAATATTACGAAAAGCCACAAAACTAGTAGACATGTGGCAAATGAAGAATAAAACCTTAAATTAATATACCCAATAATTATCATGTGTCATTCTTTAAAAGAAATTAACGGTAAAATTTACCACAGATGTATCAATTTTTAATTTTAATGATAAAAAATTAGTTACAATTGATATATTAGTTTAGAATTTTTTGAGGTATTAATCACTCTTTAAAACAGTAAATGAAAATGAAAAGAACTAGGCCAGAGCTGATATCTCTGCCCCTGTTGGAAGACTTTTTAGCTATAAATCGAGTCAAGCTCGACGATGTTCCTAGTCAGAGTTCGACTTGTGAATGAGAAAAATTCATGTTTCCAGTATCGTAGAATCTTGCCGGGGGTCCCAGATGTTCGAGGTACCAGGCGAGGTGATTGATCGATCCCGATGCGACAAGCCAGGGGCTAAAATTTTCTTTGTTGTCTTGTTGGATCGCTTTATTTTGACGTGGGATGTCCCATCGGGGAAGGGCTTTTGCATAGGGAGGGAATCTCCTCACGTTCCATGCAATTTCGGTGGAGAAGCATTAGGTTTTTCTTCGATGCGATCCAGCTCTGGCGACATTGAATTTGGTGAAGACTTTCGTCCATTGACTGGGGATTCCCAATTGCCCTAGTTGTAGGTTTTCATTATACTATTGCTCTTGCACCGATTTGCTCTGCAGCAGCCGGGCACTTTGATACGTAGGCCTTTGCCCTAGGATTGTTTGCGTTCACATTTTATTTTCTATTGTAGGGAATAAGAATAACGCTAAGAAAATGGGCATCGGTTACGAAGTTGCTTGATAAAGTGATCGATTGGAAGCGGCCAATTAAATAAATGAGTTCTTGGAAGAAAGAAATGTTATCGACTTCGCTCCTCTTTTTCCCATTACATTTGGCTACCTTTCAAGGCACGATAGAATTCATCTTGACATGATGAATAGCCTGTGCTCGATCACAAGGCATTATAAAAGAAACAATGTCGAATAGTATAAAATTGAATTCCACTAGTGTGCCATTCTCCTCATAAGTTATCTCTTAGTCAGGACGGAATGATCATATCCAATTATTAGAACCTTCAATTTGGGGGCTCAAGGCTATGCAATAATTAAGAACATATAGCACTTCAACTCTTTAATGAATGTACTGGAATTTTTTGTCTCTCGTTGTTCTATAAAATATGTTTTGTTTACAGTAATCGTTCAACACATAGTTTGGGAGGAGGCATTGGGAGGGAAGGGAAATTACTCTAGACGCAAAATTTTGTTTGGTTGAAGGGAAAGACAAGGATGGAAAGGATTAAGAGGGATTGATAAAGTATTTAGAGGATTTTGCACACTAATAAACAAACTTTTCTCCTTTCTATTTATACCCTTATTACATCTGCACACAATTCTACGCATTTATAAATGATCATCTAGTGAACATAAGAATGTAGACATTCGATATGATTAGTTAGATGGTGGATAGATGCTTGGGATAGAATGGGAACATACCCTGTGACCCCCAATACCAACCAAACTGGTCGATTCTAGAATTGCTAGTTTCTGAATTGGCCGACTCCCAGTTAGTTGCTGATTCTACTCGGGAGCTAGTTCAATTTTATGTTTTGAGTAAAAATCCCAAATGAAAATAAAAATAAAAATAGCACCAATTTTTTTAAAGCATTACTCTGTCAAGTAATTATGTGATTGTTGGATCATATAAAGAGTTATGGTTCAATTTTTCATGGGTATGAAAGTACTTTTTGCTCCAAAATAGGTTCAAAATCGATTTAACTCAGGAATCGATTTGGTTGGATCCATTTTTAGATAGAACTAGCAAATGTATCTTTAAACTAGGAATTGGACTCCGACTAGTTGAACCTAACCTAGTGCCACTCTGAGTAGTGTTATTCTAGTACCATTTATTGGATCGTAAAGCAGAAGTTTGATAGCTTCACGTGTGAAAAATTGTCGAGGGGGAGCCCAAACTGAGCCTATTAACATATCTAAAATGGTACACCACAATATATTAACTGCTGCACACCACAATATCTCCAATGATGGACTTTTCAAATACAACCCACGTATGAAGCTAACAAAATCCAATATGAGTATAAATGATGTTAAATAACTATATGTATTTTTAGATCTTCAAGTTCAAATATTTGGCCCCAAAAAAAAAAAAAAATTAACAAAACTAAGCCTCAAATTCTCAAAAGAAAAAATTACAAATGAAAGTTAACTGCAAACATAACCTAATTTGGTATGCATCCGCAATTAAGTGTCACCTACTTGAAATTGCTTTAATAAAGTAAGGTATATAGTGAGATACATTTGCAACATTCCAGGTCAAATGCTTGAAAAAGCAAAACAGAGACGCCCTTGATTTGGGACATAAAGATGGAATAAGACATCCGAAGTGGAAAATGATGTAACATAAAACGAGTGACGAGACCCAAAACACCTGTATCGCACGAAAAGACGGGCTTTCCGTTTCCAACTTTACGACTTTTAACAAAAAGGGTTTCGGTGATTGTAGGGAAAAGAATGAACAAAATATGATGAAAAAGAGAGGCTGTGCAATCCCTACGAAACGAAGGCTTCCAATGAGTTGTCTCCTTTTTGCATCGACCTTTCACCGATCATCACGGCAAAGCTCATCTTATGTTGGAATTGTTTACTTGCTACGCAAAGAGATGATTTTTTCCTTTATAACTCCTATTTCCAAAAGAATTATGCACTCTCTTTGAAACTTTTGACTTGACAAATCATTCCAAGTGTAGACACATAAAAATCATTTTTTTTTTTTGTTCACGTGAGTCAAAGCAACTATGTAGAAAGGCAAAGATGTATGGCTTTTAAATCAAGTACTTAATCACTCAATTAATCACTTAGAGTCGTACTTTATTACTCATAGTTAAAAGAGTGGAATGAGAGTTAAACCTTCATTCTCCTCTAATTGATGTTTTCTTACTTGGAATGAAGAGAAATGGGTGTCGAAACTAGGGATACGAGGTGCTTCCTTTGACTAAGTTTTGATTTGCGAGGGTGAGATGGCAGTGAGGTGTATTCAATAATCACATTAAGTGTTGAAAATGAAGTTTTTAAGCACTTAGTTTCATTAAATGCTTTTAACAACCTCCAACTACATGCAACATAATTCATTATTTTCAGTAAAAAGATCACTTAATGTAGTAGATTATACAAAATTAATTGCTGAAATTGGTCAAATGGTAAAGTATTCGATGAAAATAAAAAAAATACATATATATATATATATATATATATATATTATATCGTTAAAGCCTTCCAATATTTCCTGTAAGAAGCTATTTTTTTAATTTATTTTCTTATATTAACTTTTTTTAGTACTTTTTTTGGTCGAAAAAGTACTTTGGAACTTAATATTCAGTAATGAATTTTTCAGCACTTTTTTTTTTTTTTTTTAATTTTATCAAATGAGCCAAAAAAGTGAAAGGAATGAATGAATTTAATTGGTAAAATTTTATATTGAACCAATGGCTAAATTTTGAATTTGGCTACTTTTATAAGAGGGGAACCTTAGGTACGGTAGGTGTATTTTCACGATCTCATTGATTTGCTTATTTCTATAGCAATTTAGATCCTCATTCTTATTCAAGAAGTTACCAAACACTATATTTTGAAGATTTATTACCATCTTGATTCCACAATTTTTGGGCTAATTATGCTCTTTTTTTTTTGGGCCTCTGCGTTT
The DNA here is from genome assembly GCA_014182375.1 of Eucalyptus virginea. NCBI lineage: Eukaryota > Viridiplantae > Streptophyta > Magnoliopsida > Myrtales > Myrtaceae > Eucalyptus > Eucalyptus virginea. The sequence continues at coordinate 11,935,889 of CM024522.1, forward strand.
GTTTTACTTTTATTCTATTGTTTGATCGACCTTAATTTCAAGATTGGACATAACAAACAAATCATGGTATTGAAATACTCCTCACTAAATACCTATCCGATGTTCTGTTTTTGCTCTTTTTGAGGAAGAAGTAAGTTGCTTTCTTCATGGTAGGTGCAAAAAAAAAAAAATCAAGTAAACTTTTTTTCCAGAAAGTAATAATTCATAGATTATTAATTCTAAAAGACATGGCATTAAGGCTTCGTTTTGTTTAACAAAAAATGAATGATCTGAAAATATTTTTCCTAAAAGTAATCATTTGTATCACTTATAAATGAATGAACGAAAAATATTTTCATCGTCTATGGAAATGTTAAGACATAAATTGTTACCAATAATTAAAATATTTTTCACCATTAGATAGGTCAAGTAATACGGGCGATCATTTTTTGGAAAATATTTTTCAAATCATTTATTTTCCTCAAAACAAACGAAGTCTAAGTATCAATGCTATGCTTAACAAAGTTGAAACCTAATATGGTCAATCAACCAAGAAGATGTTTTTTAAGCTAAAAAGGGTGGGGATATGTAGCCCGATCCTTTTCCGAACATTGCCTATTTTGTGCATGCAAAATTGTATATAACTTGGTTTCACAATTATAAGAGTAGGGTATTTTTCTGGAACTGGCATGCTGGGGTCTATATACTTCTCCATCCTTATCTAATAGTGGTGGGTTTTGTCTCACTAATTCTTTAGGCTTTATACCTAATTCATCGATTATGTAGAAAAATGTCAACATCAGGCAGGGAGAAGCCCGGAATGCCCTAAGGCTATGTTTGGTCGTTTAGATTTCTAACTAGGATAAGACTAGATAGGATATAATATGAAATCTAGTAGATTTTGCTATATCTTATCTACTGATTGATGATTTCAATAATAAAGTTAGATATATTCACATCGTATTATTATATATATATATATATATATATATATATATATTGTTTGGTATAAATGCATAGACAAATAACAAATTTTACAAACAGAGATAGTAAAAATCTCTTGCGACACTTTCGTCTACTTTATTTTTATTTTATTTTATATTTTATTTCCCTCTATTTTTTAATTAATTTCTTTTTTATTTCTTTCATCCCCTTCCATCATTCTCTAATAATATTTCATCAAACAGAAAATTGTACTAATATACCTAAAATACTAAAACACCTAAAATATGTAATAAATATATATTTTTATATAAATAAAATAAGATTAAATTTAAAAAATAAATTTTTATTTTTTGTTATTTTGAATTTCTTATATTAGAATTCAAATATTATTTATATTGAAATATAATTCTAATTTGTTAATTTAATAAATTTGTTATTTGAGAACAAAATTGTCCTATTTTGGATACAAGAATCCTATCCGCCTTTATCCCATATTTTCTATAGGATAATTTTATATGATCTATATCTCTTTTATATCTAATTTTATCTTATCTTAAGGAGGCACCAAGTGCAAGATAGGATAAATTTTATCGTATCGTGAATTTTCTTTTGACCGCTAAATGCAGCCTAAGTGTGCACATGTGAAGTTAGGTTCAATCTGGTTTCGTAGTTCCAAGGGTCGAGTACTCTGTCAAAACGCATTGGGCTCTATATACTTCTTGTTGTAGCAAAAAGATTCTCCTTTCTTCTTATGGGCTCAGGCCCAGCCCAAGTGGCCCAACGATGGTAAGGCCCTTAAGGACGAAGGCTTCGAGAGTGTAGTCATAGCCCGAAAGGCAACGACCCTAGCATAAAAGAGTTAAGTCGCGCATTTTTTTCATGATCCATTGGTTCTCTTCCCATAGAAGATCCTCTCTCTGACTCTCTCCTTTTGTCTCAGAAACTTTCTATATTTTATGCCGAGGTTATCGCTTATAAAAAAAAAAAACGAAAAGGAGTTCGATCTTTTCTCTATCACCTCGCATGTGTATGCCAAACGCTAGTCCCACAAGCGCATTTGAGCAGTGTAAAAAGTCATAGCATGGCCTTGGCATGAAACTGGTTTTGGATCTTACACATTCCCTTCTATTCCACACGTACACTTACCACGCCAAGTCGCTTATTGATCTCTATAATCTATCACTGCCTCCTAGCCCTGCCATAGGTTTATCGGGGTGGTTCAAGCAAACATGAAATTTCGGGCAGCAAGTCGGGTTACATGATAGTGATATGTGAAAAAATAAAAAAATCGACTAGTAGGAAGGAAGGTTTTCAAAATTCTGAGGAATGTCATCAATTTGGCCCCTCCTTTTCCCATCACATTTTGGTCACCTTCGAAGGCGCACTGGAATATCATCCTGACATGGTGAGTAGCCATTGCTGTTATAGTCAGGACGAGGTCGTGTCCAAAATTCTTAACTTTCAATTCGGGGGCTTAAGGCTATGCGCTCATTAACAACATATAGCACTTCAAACCTTTAACGAATGTATAAAAAATTCGTGTCTCTCGTTGCTCTATACCAATTATTATTTTTTTTGTTGACATATACCTTTTAAAACACAGTTTTATAGGAAAGAATAGGAGACAAGGGACATGATTCTAAAAGCACAATTTTGTTTCGATGAAGGAAAATATAAGAAGGAAAGGTAAATTGATAAGTTCGTTGAAGGGATTTGTGTATTAGTAAACAAACTTTACTTCTTTTCATTTATATCCTTATTACATCTAAAATCCTTAGTGTGATTAGTTTTAGGATGAATCAATACTCGAGTTAGAATGGGAATAGACCTTGTGACCCCCATTCCAACCTAACCGATCGGTTCTACAACCATTGGTTTCTAAACTAGCTGACACGAGGCCAGTTTCTAGTTCTATTTGGGCACTAGATCATTCTTATGTTTTGAGTAAAAATCCCAAATAAAAAATAAAAGCCTTACTAGTTTATTACAAATGCATTCCTTGGTCAACTAGTTATGTAGTTTTTTGGATCATTTTTTTGTTCCAAAACAAGTTCGAAATTGGTTCATTTGAGAAACAATTTCAGGGTAGAATTGGTGAATACAGCCTTCACATTGGGAATTGAACTTTGACTAGGTTGGTTCTCAAGTTGAACCTAACCTAGTGCCACCACAGTAGTGATATTCCGATACCATTTGGTGGATCACAAAGCATAAGTCTGATAACTTCCCTCGCAAAGATTATAGAGAGGAAACCCAAGCTAAGCCCATTAACATATCTAATGGAGCTTACAATTTGCTCAAAGGTTTAACTAATTAGTTATAGAATAAATTGACCAACACACTACAATATTTCAATGAGAGACTTTTTTAGTATGACTCATTTGTGTGCCTGCGAAAGTTCAATATGATCATTAATGATCTTAAACAACTATATGTATTTTGATGTTCAAGCTGTTAAAATATACTATAAAAGTAAGCCTTATATTCTCGAGAAAAATTACAGACAAAAATTTACTGAAAACATGTAACCTAATTTGATATGTGACCACAGGTAACTTCACTGTCAACTTCTTGTTTTTTGTTTTGTTTTGTTTTTGTTTTTTTTGGGAAACTAAAGGTACTGTCAGATACCTTTGAAACATTCCAGTTGAAATGCTTGAAAAAGCAGCACAAAGGACGCCCTTGATTTTCAACAACCGTGGAATTCGAGACATGGAAAATGGTGAGAGATAAACGAGGACGACACCGAAAGCCTGTCCTGCACAAAAAGATGAGCTTTCCATTTTCAACTCGAGGAATTGACAACAAGTGGTCCGGTGATTTTAGGGAAAAGAACGAACACAAATATGATCAAAAAGAAAGGGTGGGGAGTCCCTACAAAGCATGGGCTCCAATGAGTTGTCTTCATTGCTGGAGAGCTCGTCGCAAACCGGAATTGTTTACTTGCTGCACAAAGAGATCTTTTCACTTTATCACTCTAATTTTCATAGGAATTATTTATTTTCCGAATCTTTCGACTTAACTAATTACTTTAGGTACGTTGACACATACAAACCCTTTTTTGTTCATGTGAGTCTAGTAACTATGTGGAGGCCAAAATATGCCACATTTAAATTAACTACTTAATCACTCTATCAATCATTTGAGTTATATTTGATTACTCGTGATTAAAAGAGTGGAATGAGAGTTTGGTCTTCATTCTCCTCTAAATGATGCTCTCTTACTTGGAATGAAGAGGAATGGGTATCAAAACTTGGGATGAGAGGTCCTTTCTTTTTCCTAAGTTTTTATTAACATGGGTGAGATGGTAGTGAGGTGTCTTCAATAATTGGATTAAGTGTTGAAAATAAAGTTTTTTGGCACCAAATGTCATTAAATGTGTGTAACAACCTATAACTACAACAACTTAATTCATTATTTTCAATAAAAAGATCACTTAATGTAGTAGATTATACAAAATGAATTGCTTAAATTGGTTAAATGAGTGGCCATCTTCCCACATGGGAATGGGGAGGTGGGAGATTCGAATTCTCATTTTTTTAAGGGGCTAGGGAGACGATTTAACTTTAGTTGTAGGTTTTAACTCCCATGTTTTGCAACGGAGTATAGCAAAAAGTTTGAGAGTGGAAGTTAAAATATGAGTAAAGTATGACCGACAAAACAATAGTTAAATGATAAAATATTCAATGAAAATCAAAATCTTATTGATTATTTCGTTAAAACCTTCCAAGAAAGTGCATTAATTCATTTCCGGTAAGAAGCTAGCTTTTTCTTTATTTTCATCTATTATCACAACTTTTTATTTATTTTCAGTATTTATTTTTTTGGTCAAAAAAGTACATAAGAAATTAATATTCAATAATTAATTTTTCAGCACTTATTTTTTAATTATATCAAACGAGCCCAAAAAGTGAATAGGACCAAATAGATTTAATTGGTAATTTTAAATTTAACCAATAAATAGATTTTGAATTTGGCTACTTTTATAAAACTTAGGTACGGTAGGTATATTTTCCCGATCTCATTTATTTGCTTATATTTATAGCAATTTAGATCCTTATTCTTATTTCAAGAAGTTACCAAACACTATAATTTGGAGAATAATGGCCATCTTAATTCCTAAATTTTGGGCTAATTATGATTTTTTTTTTGGACCACTACGTTAGTTATATCTTCGTTTTGTCGTTTGGATTGACTTTAATTTCGAGATTGGACATAACAGAAAAATTAAGGTATTGAATTACACTTCTAGCTAAATATCCATCCGACGTTTTATTTCTTCTCTTTTGGAGGAAGAAGTAAGTTGTTTTCTTCATGCTAAGTGCAAAAAAAAAAAAGGATGCAAAAGGAAATCTTTTTCGAGTAAATTGAATTGGGAAAATATCGATTCATGGATCATTAATTCTAAAAGAGGTGTGTTTTTAAGTATTAATGTCATGCTTAACGAAGTTGAAACCTAACATTATCAATCAACTAAAAAGGTGTTTTTTAAGCCAAAAAGGGCGGGGATATGTAGCCCCAACTTGATCCGAACATGGCCTAAGTTTGTCCACGTGGAATTGTACATAGCCTGGTTTCACGGTTATAAGAGCAGGATACTTTTTGGAAATTGGCATGCCGGGCTCTATATATTTCTCCACCCTTATCCAATTGCTGTGGGTTTTGTGTCACTGATTCTCTAGATTTTATACCTAATTAATCAATTATGAAGACAATGTCGACAATGGGCAGAGATGAAGCCCGAAATGCCCTAAGTGCGCACGTGCGAAGTCGGATTCAGCCTGGTTTCACGGTTCCAAGTGTCGAGTACTTTGTTGAAACGTGTTGGGCTTTATATATTTCTTGTTGTAGCATAATATTCTCACTTTTTCTTATGGGCTCAGGCCCAGCTCCAGTGACCCAATGACAGAATGGCCCGTAAGGACGAAGACTTTGAGAGTAATCATAGGATCCATTTGCTTCAACTTTGAAGAAATGCAAAAGGCATTTCCCCCCGTATCTTTAGAGGAATGAGCATTTGATGAAGGCAAAGGTAACAACCTTAGCATAAAAGAGGTAAGTCGCATTTTCTCATGATCCATTAGTTTTCTTCCCATAGAAGATCCTCCCTTGGACTCTCTCTCTCTCTCTCTCTAGCATTGGAGGATCCTTCTGTGACCAAATCCGTGAGGATTTCCTTGCTTTGTGGCGTGCAGCTAAGTTCACCCCTCCTATGGTTCAAACAAACCCACGAAGACACATGGAATAGCGCATTGACGAAGGGAAAGAGACATGATTCTTAAAACATGATTGTCAACATGTTTTTCAAATCATGTTGAAAATTCCTCCAATGATTTTATCAATCCCTCTTTATCTTTTAACACGTAATTTAATAGGAGGGATTAGGAGGGAAGAGACATGATTCTAAGAACACAATTTTGTTTGGATAAAGATAAAGGTTAGAGGGACAAGATTAAAAGGGATAAAGTCATTGGAGGGATTTGTGTATTAATGAATGAACTTTTATTCTTTCCATTTGTATCCTTATTACGTCCAAAATCCTAGACATTTATAAATGATCAAGTGGTGAATATAAATATATAGGCATTTAGCGTGATCAATTCCATGGTGGATTGATGCTCAGGTTAGAATGAGAATAGACCTTGTGATCACCCATTCCAACATAATATGTCGGTTCTAGAATTGTCAATTTCTAAGTCAATTTATGCTAGACCAATTCCTGGTTCTACCTAAGAACGAGGTCATTCTTATGCTTTGAGTAAAAATCCCAAATAAATAATAAAAGTTTTATTGGTTCATTTCAAAGGCATTCCTTGGTCAAGTAGTTATGTGGTTGTTGGATCATATGCCAAAATTACAGTTCAATTTTTTATGGGTGTGAAAGTACGTTCCGTGCCACAAATGGTTGGACCAATTTTATCGGGAGAATTGGTAGGTGTAGCTTTGAATTGGGAGCCAAACTTTGACTAGATCGGTTCTCGAGTTGAACTTGAATGGTGCCAACCCTAGTAGTGATATCCCGACACCACTTGGTGGATCACAAAGTGGAAGTTCGATAACTTTACTGGCAAAAATTGCAAAGAGGGAGCCCAAGCTGAGCCCATTAACATACATAATGGAGCCCACATTTATATAAACGTTTAAGTAGTTATAAATCAATTAGAATATATTGGCTATTACACACCACAATATTTTTGATGAGGGGCTTTTCTAATACAACTTATCGGTGCACCTAAAAAAGTTCGATATGATTATAAATGATCTTTAAATAACTATATGCAATATGTATTTTTATCTTCAAGGTGTTCAAAAAGTAACCCTCAAATTCTCAAAAGAAAATTTTCGGATAAAGATTTACTGCAAACAGTAACCTAATTTGGCATTCGACCACAAATGCTTTAGCGTCACCTACTTGAAATCTTTTTCGAATAATTAAAGTTACAGAGAGACGCCTTTGATACATTCCAGTCAAAAAATGCTTGAAAGAGAAAAACAAAGGACGCCCTTGATTTTCGACATGAACATGGCATACAACGCACGAGGTGGAAAATGATGTGTGGACTAGGACGAGACCGAAAGCCTGTCCTTCACAAGAAGATGAGCTCTCTATTTTCAACTTGCGGAAAGTTGTCCGGTGATTTAGGGAAAAGAATGAACAAATATGATGTAAAGGGAAGGGTGGGGGATCCAACAAAACAAAGGCTCCAATGGCTCCAGTGCAATGTCGTTTACTTCTTTCACTAATCATCACGAGAAAGCTCGTCGCATGTTGAAATTGCTTACTTATCCCTCCTTTTTTTTTTTTTCTTTTATAAAATTACGGACTATCCACATCACGAGAAAGCTCGTCACATACAAAACAATATTTTCTGGTCATGTAAGTTGGGTAAGTGAAGAGGCGATAATATGCCTTGTTTGAATCTAAGTACTTTAGATCATATTTGGTTCAACCTAAGAATTGACTTGGTTGGACCCATTTTCTGGGAGAACTGACGGATGAGGACTTTGAATTGGGAGTCGAACTCCAACTAGATTGGTTTTTGGGTTGAACCTAGCGCATTGCCACCCTCGGTAGTGACATTCCGACACCACTTGGTAGATCACAAGGCAGAAGTCCAATAACTTCACTTGCACAAATTGTGAAGAAGGAGCCCAAGTTGAGCCCATTAACATATATAATGGAGCTCACATTTATAGACTTATCATTAGTACCAATTCAGTCCTAAATTATTCAAATTGACCAATTTAGTCCTAAACATCCAACCAACTTTGGCCAACCGGCACTGACATTGACACTAGCCAATCTGCGAACGCTAACATGGCAATTTTTAATAATTATTTTATTTTTTGACAAAATTTTTATTAATTTTTTTCTTTTTTTTTTTTCCTTTTCTTTTGGTTCCTTTTCTTTTCTTTCTTCTTTCTCCTTGTATTGTCCTCGCGATGACCGGCAAGTGTCCCACTAGGCAAGGGCCACTTTGCGGCCCTCATCTGGGCTTGCCTAGGATCGCAAGCGAGGTTGCTTCGCCTCGCTGGCCTCGCCCACACCCCTAGGTGAGGCTGGGCAAGGGCTGCAAACCTCATCGGCAGTTGGCGAGGGCTTCGCAGCCCTCGCCTAGTGGCTAGCCACCCTCGCCGGAGACTCACTAGCCATCGTGAGGACAGTTTAAGGAGGAAGAAGAGAGAGAAGAAAAGGAAAAAGGAAAGAAAAAGAAAAGAAAAGAATTAATAAGAAATTCAAAAAAAGAATAAAAATTGTCACATCGGTGTTTGGCCACTGGCTGGTATCCATGTCAGCATTCAACGATTGGCCGTCGTCCATGTTAGACTGGGCTAGGGCTAAAATTGGCCGGATAAACCGAATTTGTATCAATATAAAAAGGTTTATAATTAAATTGGTTCAATTGAAAAATTACTAATATAAGAGGTTCATGAATTTTTTGATACCTTTCCCCACATTTATACAAAATTTTGAGTAATTAATTGTAGATCAATTAGAATATGTTGTCTGTTATACACCACAATATTTCCAATGAGGGACTTTTCTAGTAACTCATCCGGGCACCCAACAAAGTTTGATAAGATGATAAATGATCTTACATAACTATATGTATTTTTGATCTTCAAGCTGTTCAACTATTTCATAAAAGTAAGCCTCAAAATCTCAAGAGAAAAATTACAGATAAAAATATACTGCGACCATAAAAAAACTTTAGCGTCACCTACTTGAAATCTTTTTTGAAAAATAAAGGTACGGTGAGAAACCTTGGAAACATTCCAGTTGAAATGCTTGAAAAAGCAAAACAAAGGACGCCCTTGATTTTCAACATGAACATGGAACACGACACACAATGTGGAAAATGATGTGTGACAGACGAGGACGAGACCGGATGCCGGGTTGCGCAAAAAGACGAGCTCTCCATTTTTCAACTTGAGGAATTGACAAAAAGTGGTCAGGTGAGTTTAAGGAAAAGAATGAACAAATTTGAAGAAAAAGAAAGGTCGGGGGATCCCCACAAGATAAGACCTCCAGTGAGTTCTCCCTTTACGTCTTTCGCCGACCATCACGGGAGAGCCAGTCGCATACTGGAATTGTTCACAACCGCGCAAAGAGATTCTCCTATGTCCCTCCCTTTTTTTCATTGGAATTAGGGACTATCCGAATGTTTCGGCTTAACTAATCTCTCCCCAGCTTAGATGCATACAAATAATTTTTTTTGTTCATGTAAGTCGTGTAAGTGTAAACCACTGGGGTTTGCCTCAATGGCCACCCTTCCAACATTGAAGGGGAATGTGAGAGGTTCGAAGCCCCACCTTCTCCAAAAGGGTTGGGGTGTGGGTGATTTAATTTCAAATATGCGTTTCGACTTCCACACCCTTAAGGAGGCATGGCAAAAGTTTGAGAATGAAAGTTAGAGTAGAAATAGAGTAGGATCGACAAAAAAAAAAAAAAAAAATTGCGTAAGTGTATGGAGGCAAAGATATGCCTCCCTTAAATCAAGTATTTTGATCATATTTGATTATTCAGAATTAAATGTGTGGAATGAGAATTAGATCTTCATTCCCCTCTAAATGATGTTCCCTTACTCGGAATGAGGAGGAATTAATCAACATGGTTGAAGTGGGAATGGGTTGTACTTGATAATCACGTTAAGTGCTGAATACTAAGCTTTTTTGCAATGTCGTTTAGTGTGTTTAATAACCTCTAACTACACAAATCAGTTTATTGCTTTTAGTAAAAAAATCGACATGTTACAAAGAATGACTTACTTAATTGGTTAACTGAAAAAATACTTATCGAAAATCAAAATCTTATCTATTATATCATCAAAACCTTTAGATAAAGTTCACTATTTCATGTTTAGTAAGAAGCCAGATAAATTATTACTTAATAATAATCTATTATCAAGCCACTTTTTATTTTTATCATCCAGCACTTTTTTTTTTTGGGTCGGTAACATCCAGCACTTAAGAACCTAATAGTTTGGACTTCAATGTTTCAGCACTTAATTTTTTAGTTCTATCAAATGGGCCCAAAAAAATGAATAGGGTTGGCCATGATTTTTGGGCTAATTATGCTTTTTTTGGGCCACTGCGTTAATTGTACCTCGATTCTGTCGTTTGGAACGATCTCAATTTTGGAGATTGGACAGAACAATTAAATCGAGATATTGAATTGAATTTCTAGCTAAATACATATCCGACGTTTTTTTTTTTTTTGCTCTCTTTTAGAAAGATATAAAATTGTTTTCTTCGTGTTAGGTGTAAAAATAAACAAATAAAATAATTACTACAGGAATTTTTTTATGGTAAACCGAAATGGGAAAGTATCAACTCATAAATCATTAATTTGCCTAAAGGATGTACATTAGGTATCAATACACGCTTGATGAAGTGAAAGACTAATTTGGGCAATCGACCAGACATGTGATTTTAAGCCAAAAATGACATTTATGCATATAGCCCCACCCTTTTCCCTTTATAGAGATTAATTGTTGACAACAAAAGGAATTCAATCTGAGATGAATGTCTCACATTGCCTAAGTGTGCACACGCAAAGTTGTATACAACTTGATTCCGCGATTCTAAGAGTCGAGCACTCTTTCCGGACTAGTATGTTGGGCTATATATAATTCGTTGCCTGTCTCATTGTTGTGAGTTTTCTCTCACTGATTCTCTAAACTTTGTGTCTAGCTCATTGATTTTTTTTTTACTTATTTATAAAAGAGTCATCTTTAAGCAGGGACGAAGTCCCACGTCACCTAAGCTTGCTCATGTGAAGTCCTATATGATCTAATTCTGTGGTTCCATGAGTTGCATACTATTTTGAAGCTTGTCCATCGGGCTCTATTAGACTTATTTAAATATGTCATACGCCCATTACTTAATTCATATTTGATGGCTAAGTTGTTATGTAAATTATATAAATTGAGTAAATGGGTTATAAATGTATTTACAATGGTAAATCTCAAAATAATAATGATGTTAAATAGGTTTACAATTTACTTAAACTCAAGTAACTTATATATTTCCTTTTTCACCGTGTTTTGTTCTATCTCACGCTCGCTCACTCCACATTCTAACCTCAATTTGGGTATGTGTTTTCCTAAATTGAGTTAACTATGGAAGTGTTTTAATAATATGGGTCATGTCAGATATGAGTTAAGTATGAGTTAAGACACTTGTATTGCATGGAAATCAATGAGTTTAATGGATCAATTTGCGTTGGATCATTTTTCGAATTGACTTAATCGACTCATTTGATGGACTAGGCTCTATATACTTCTTGTAGTAGAAATTCTCACTTCTTCTTATTAGGCTCGCGCCCAGCTCAAGTGGCCCAATGATGATATGGTCCGTAAGGACGAAGACTGACTTATAGTATGGGCTTCCCATAAAAAGCAATTAGGGTTGGGATCTTGTCCACTCTCTTATATTCCACCACGTCTACTTATCACGCCCAATCGTCTCTTTTCAATCCCAATTCCCTCCCATAGGTTTATCGGGTGGATCAAGCAAACGTGAAATTTGGGGTAGCAAGAAATGTTACGTGAAAACGACATATGAAAAAAATCAACCGGTAGAAAATAAGGTCTGAACAATTCTAATGTTGAAATTGGTATATCAGTTATGTAATCGATGTATACGATATTTTTCTCTGTTGAGGAAGAAAGTAAATTCATCTATTCGTGATAATGTCTTCATATGAAGGGAAATACGCATGTTGAAGTGTTCGTATGTTCATGATGATTTGTCACACGCCGCCAATCAATTTTGCCATGTGTTATGGGGTTTTTGTACTTAATTTCAATAACGTCGCAATGTCGTAGCTTAGTACCCTCAAAGCCCTCCATTCCATGCTTAATCCAAGATAACAAAGGAAGCTCCTTTCAGTTATCTTCTGTTAACTTCCTTTCTTTATTGTATTTTCTTTTCCTCCTTCAACTTCATCTGCCAAACAAAGTAAATTTGCTTCCAAATTCTAAGGAATCACGTGCGGTCAGTATCATCCCCTCCATCACGTTCTTCCAAATTTTAAGGAATCGCACAAAAAAATTTCGAACTTTAATTTAATAAACAATTTAATTTATGAAATTTAATTTATTCAATATAATCCTTCAATTTTAATCTAATATGCAATGTAATACATGAATTTTTAAATTTGCAATGTAGAATGTAGTTAGAGGATTACAAAGAACAAATTAATTCATGGATCATACTGTTAAAAGTTCAAAAATCAAATTATACATTGAGTCACCCACCAGGCAAAGACACTTGGTAAGTTCTCCCTTTTCCCATCAGGACGGGAATTCGAATTTCTCGATTCTTAGCGTTTTAAGTGGGGCGCTGGTGGTGGTTCGGCCCTTCCCTCTGCAGGTATAGTCGGTGGTGCGTTGTTGGGCGCTGTCGAGCCCCTCGAGGCCGTGAGCACTGTAAGGTTGTCTAATGTTCGGACCTTGGATATCAAAATAAATAAAAATAAATTATATAATGAGTCAAAATTCAGCAAATGATTGCATCATTTTAATATCGAAAAATGATAAATTTCAAAGGAACGAAGCAATCTAGAGACAGAAAGACGTCGCGCTTGGATGTCTCAAAGCTTGCTGGACGCCGATCTAACCCCGCTCGGAGCTCAAACGAGAACTTCGGCCTCGCCGTCGTGCTAGGAAGCCTTTTTCGATGTGATCCTGGGAACCCATTTTCTCTACATCCCTTATGATGCTCGCGGAATGCCGCCAAAAGCTCTCTCTACCGTTTCCGCTGACCAAACAGACCCTCGCCACCTTACTGAAAGCATGCTCCTCTCAACCCCACCAGCTCACGCAGATCCACGCGCTCGTCCTGACTTCTGGGCTCTCGGTGAAAAACAGCCTCATCACTCAGTTGCTCACCAATCTCGTGATCTTAGGTGACGTTCAGTACGCTCGCAAACTGTTCGATGAAATGCACAAACCAAGAATTTTCTTGTGGAACACCCTGATCCGGGATACGCGAAGAGTGACGTGCCCGTGGAGTCGGTTTCGCTCTACGGAAGGATGAGTTCTCTCGGTGTTCGCCCTGACGGATTTACTTTTCCATTTGTGGTGAAGGCGTCCGCCGAGCTGCCCGGGTCCTGGGCCGCTTTGACTATCCATGCCCACGTGGTAAAGTATGGGCTTGAGTATAATGCCATGGTGAGAAATGAATTGATGATAATGTACGTGAAGTTTGGGGACGTGGGATTGGCTGATTACTTGTTTGAGACTATGATAGAGAGAGATCTAGTGGCTTGAATTCTTTCATTGCAGCATGCGTGCAGATGGGGTATGCTAGTAAGGCCCTCGCGCTGTTCCATCGGATGGGCTTGGCCAGGATCAAGCCTGATGCCGTGACTATTGTCAGTGCCCTATCGGCATGCGGTCAGTTGGGATGTTTAAACATTGGCAATAAGATTTATGACTCTGCCTTATATGATGGGATGGAGAGCAATATTATTGTTGAGAATGCACGGCTCGACATGTGTATGAAATGTGGTAGTACTCATATGGCGAGAACTTTATTTGATGAAATGCGTCTTAGAAATGTTGTTTCGTGGAGCACGATGATTTTAGGGCTACGCAGTTAATGGGAAGAGTGAAGAAGCTTTGGCTCTGTTCTCTAGAATGCAGAACGAAGGGCCAAAACCAAATTATGTCACTTATCTTGGAGTTTTATTTGCTTGTAGCCATGCTGGACTCGTGAGTCAAGGTCGGGCTTATTTTAGCTACATTGTGGATTCAAATGATCAGAATCTTCGGCCTAGAAGAGAACATTATTCTTGTATGGTCGATATCCTTGGCCGCTCAGGACATATTGAGGAGGCTTATAACTTTATAATGGGTATGCCCATTGAGCCAGATGCAGGAGTTTGGGGTGCTTTGCTGGGTGCCTGTGCAATACACAAGAATGTTAAAGTGGGTCAGGTTGCGGCCGATAAGCTTTTTGAGTTAGCAGCTGATATTGCTTCATATCATGTTCTATTATCTAACATGTATGCTTCTGCTGGGAGGTGGGACTCTGTTGAAAAAGTGAGACTAAGGATGAGAAAGAAGTGCATCAAGAAGGTAGCTGCATATAGCTCTATTGAGTTAAACAGTGAAGTACATGTTTTTTACACTGGAGATAATTCCCATCCACAGTCGTCAAGCATATATCAGAAGTTGGAGGACTTGTATATGCAAATCGGGAGTTTGGGTTACATCTCAGAAGTTGGTTCTGTTCACCATGACGTGGAAATGGAGGAGAAGGAAGCCATGCTGCGTGTTCACAGTGAAAAGCTTGCTGCTGCATTCGGTCTAATTAATGTAGAACCTGAATCCCCAATTAGGATCATAAAGAATCTGAGGACTTGTGATGACTGCCATAATTTCTTTAAGTTTATTTCAAGAATTAGCATGAGGGAGATTATCATGAGAGATAAGAGCAGATTCCATCATTTTAGAACGGTACATGTTCCTGCAAGGACTTCTGGTGATTACCGGAGAGAGCAGATTAATTTTGTAAAATGTCTAGGCTTTCATTTATTGATGGCGCAGGGACTTGCTGCTTTTGGGTGGGAGGAAGTTTTCTCAATGTATCAATATCTCAAAGTTGACAGATATTTAACACAGAATAACTAATTGTAGTTCTGGATTTTCTAGTAAAATGCAAAATGTCAATTGTAAATTGCGTATCAAAAGAGAGAAAATTATAGAATGATAGACGTGGCTTTCTATTTACCTTGTGATTTTTCTTATTAAAATAAATGAAGTTAAATGGACTGTCAAGTTAAAAATGTAAAAAATGTTAGACAAAAAGTTAGCTCCGTAAGAAAATATTGGGAATTTGTTTTCTGATTGGTTATTGCAATGGCTAGATTATAATTTGCTTTTGCGTCCTCAAGCATGAAATTTATTCTTATATATACCATTCTGGATCTCGGTGCATTTTGCTGATTAAACTTGAAATATTTTCTAGGCTCTGGGAGCAGCAAGGTAGAATTGAGGTGTCAGTGTGAAAATGGTATATATGTTTGCCAAATGATGAAATGTTTTGATTGGACGTTGAAGAATGGACCTTGGTATATAACAGCTTAGGATTATGTCTAAATAGACTTCTACCCTCCAAACAGTCCAATCCTTGAAGATCTGTATATGGTTTACACCTCCTGGATTCGATTGAAGAAAGTTCGATGGAGCTTATGACTAAAACTGGAGTAGCTATTTCCAGTTGCTATAGATGTTGGACTAAGCATGGACCACAGAGCACTGTTTTAAAGTGGATACTGCAATTCTTTGTGCTGGATTTGATGTTAGATTATGTTTTGTTAGATTAGAAAATGTGGATCCAGGAGCAGAGCTTGGAATGTCAAATAACACTCCTGATATTATAAATTCTTCCAACTGTCAGCAGGATGAAGTGTTTCCTGACGAGGTTGCAGTTAGGAACAAAATTTGATGTTCTTTCTGAAAATTGTTTCATTCTTTTTGTCGGAAATGAGTGTAAATTATCAGCTGCAAACTATGCTGTTGACCAGTTATTTCTAAGGTAGCCACTTTATCTGCAGGGCATGCCTCATGAAAGAAATCTTGTGGGCAGCTGTTGAGGCTAATTTGCACTGAAAAATGTTATCTGAAATCACAATAGAAAGCCAATTGAAGGAGTTTATGTCAGTTTCATCATTGATTATATTTTTCTTGTCTAAAATATCTTAATGGTCGTCGTCCAGTTCTCAGTGGGGAATATAAGAGGTATTAACAAGCCCTGTAGGCATGTAGAAGTTAAAAACCTGTGAGTACTTTCTTGCATTTCGTTGTTTGCTTTACTTGATACTAAAGGGCATGAAACAAATATGGATGGGAATGCAAAATAGATGGTTTTCTGGATGGAGTTACTTGCCACAGTCATCAAGTTATCAGCTTTGTGGAACTGGTTATTTTGAAACTCTCCTGTATTTAGTCTCTCTGATGCGTAATATGTTCATTGCAATAAAAATAATGTCATTCTTCTCCTACTCTGTGCATGCACTGAACTTTTGTGATGAGAGCGCCTCTTTGTGGGGTGATTTGAACGTTATTGTCAGATTCTGTTCTTGATTCTCGTTGGATGATTGCCGGAGACTACAACACTATCAGAAGTTCTCAGGAAGGAATAATGGGTTGGGATGTTATTTTCAGGATATTTCTTCATTTCAGCAGATTCTTGATGCAGTTGATTTGAATGGTGTCATTTAGTTGGCACGCTTTCTAACTTTGGAAGATCTGAGGGCTGGGTTACTTAGAAGATTGTTTCTATGAAGGAAAGATTCATATGTGATTATCTTGAGGATTCAACATCAGATATGAATTCCTGGTTCTTCTAAGCTCATCAAATACATGAAAGAGACTCAGCAGCAGATTTTGTGAGACTGAAGCAAGCAGAAGCATCATTTAACAGGAGGGTCCATGTGACTTGGGTCATGTTAGGTGATCATGATTATAATTTTTCTTTTTTTGGTCAAAGATCATAATTATAATTATTCCAGATCAAATTGGGGAATTAGGGCCTGCCAGGAGGACTAAACAGGCTTTACTCTTGGTTGTTGATTCCAAATTAGATACTGCTGTAGGCATTACATTTGAAACTCTTCCCATTGGGAACTGGGGATGTTAATTCTTTGCAGGTAAAATTCTATAAAAGGTGTGGGATTGCCAACTGTTTTAGTGGCTTAAACTATTAGATGAATTTGGAGTTCAGCATTAATATATTTAAACACTCCCCATCACGCCTACCTGGACTTTGTCCTCAAATGAAAGCTTCAAAATATATAATGGGACTCAAGCTTAAGTCCTCCTGGGCTGATACAAAGTAATTTTGTGTGGAGTGCCCACAAGATTACAACTACCAGACATCCTTACGAAGGCATTGGCAAAGGAGACTTCCGATGATAATGTAAACAGGCTGGGCATGAAGGAAGTCAAGGTGCCTGCTTGAGGGGGAGAACATAAAGTTCAAAAGTGATCACAATCAGATTGTGTTATTGTATGAAATTGGATTTTTGATGTCCTAACTTCCATCTTAAACCAGATTGGTTTAGTTTTGATTTTTGAACGTTTGGCTTTGTATCGAGGATAGTTACCATCACATCTCTCGTGTACTTTATACATACGCTATGAAAAATTTTAAGCTTTTCACATGGCAATTTGACTTAATCCAAATTTATAATTTCCGGAGCTTCAAATTTTACTTCATATATATCATGTCATGGATGACTAAATGTTGCTCCGCGAAAGAAGGTCACGGGATTGTCTCTCCACCCCATGTCAAAGGTATTTATGTGTGGATCTCACTATCTCATATGACCAAACCGACCAATCACATCTCGAAGGTTCCAGAAGCCTAGGCAATTTGACTTGTTCCAAATTTATAATTTCGAGCTTCAAATTTCACTTCATATATGTCATGTTGTGGATGACTAAAATGCTGCTCCATGAAAGAAAGTCACGGGACCATCTCTCCACCCCATAATGCCAAAAATATTTTATGCATGGATCTCACCATCTCATATATGACCAAATCGACCAATCACATCCCGTAGGTTCTAGTAACCTGAGCCTTCTAAATGGGTTGTTGCCAGAGGAAGAAAAGGAGGTTTCTGGAGGAGGTGTTAATCGAACTCTGTCAACGTCGTTGTCACCTTCATCACATTGGTTTTCCTGGAGTAAACCTAAAACTATGCTGCTGGCTCAAAAAGAAAAAAAAAAAAAAAAAGAAAAAAAAAGAACTATCTGAACCTTTGATGGCTCCTATGTGTCGGCAATTAGACATTGGACAAAAGACAGGCACTAGGAATTTTATAAGATATATAGCAGATTATTTGGTATCATTAAAATTGAATATTGTGATTCGCACCATCCCCTAAGAGTTTAAACTTTAGAATAGATTTAATTAAAAATTCTCCTTGAGCATAAACTGACATTTTAAAGTGGAATATAAAATGGACTTAACCATGTCAAACGGGTAGATAAAGAGCAAGATAGAAACCGGAAAAACATGAACAATAGCAATAAGAGAGAAAAGAGAATTATAATTCTTGATATATGACCTGGAAGTGTTCTTCCCCATCTTAGCCTTCGCATGTCATATTTAAATTGAGTACCTTGACCATTTTTTATCCGAAATTGGAGTGGTGACATTTCGATTAACTCACTAAATATTATCACTTTGGCCCATCCTATATTTTTTTTCCTTTGATATACAGTTAGGCACCTTTTCAAAGGTTACTCATTCTAATAGTGCTTTAGCCTAAGTAAGCTTAACTTTGAAATTTCAAAGTAAAACTTATTATTACGTAAAAGGCATGTCCGTAAATTAATTTCATTTTTATACATATTCCAAGCACGCTTTCCTCCTGTTGAGTATGCAATTCGGTTCATGTTGGAAAACATTCCTATGATATTTTGATGATTACCGAACTATTTGCAAGTATTAACATTTACCATGATAAGTTCAGATAGTGAAATTGTTTACATATCATCGATGATCTTGGTTTGCCAAGGAACTATGCTTTTGACGTATTGGATTTACAAGCAAAATAAGAGTAATGTCTCATGATCTTGGTATCCTATTAGTGGATCTATCGATTGAAAGGAACAACATTAGCCAGTTGTAATTTTCTTTGCGATTATTAGTGGAAATCAACCACTATTAAGACTATTAGTCTTATAGTAGACTTGTGCTTGATTACAAAACCTAAACATTATAAATCACTATGTGATTGTCATTCTTCACTTAATATGCTTATCATCATCACATGATTCTATTTGAGATATCATCTTGATTGCTAATTGTTTAATAATCTGCAAAAGTTTAAAAATCATTACTGAACCTACTCACCCCCTTCCTGGGGTTGCATCGTTAGCCACAATAGTTCCTTCCTACCCCCGTTCGCCATCGCTCGTTGTTGGAGTCCTTGGCTTCGATGACCACTTCTTACCCTCATCGGATTGGGTCATTACGGTAGTTGTCATGCGGAAGGAGTAAATAAGGCTAGTGATGCAAAAATTGTTTTAAATCCACTTGAACTGATAAAACAAAATGAAATAGTATCAATATGAGCTAACGAAATTTGAAAGGGTGCATTGTCGGACACCCAATCCAATTGAATTGATCTAGAGAAGATTAGCATGGCCCTTGTTCAAGTATGACATTTACAAATTGAGAAACTTGAATTGATTGTGTATAAAGAGACTAAGGACGGGCACGATAACCCTTCTATTTCTGACTAGGATTATTTTCTTGTTCTCAGAAATAGATTTGAAATAGAAATCTGTTTGGTGATGTAATTTCATTTTTTATCTATGGAACAAACTTTTGGTCTAGAAATAGGTTTGAATAGAAATGGGAATTAAAAATTTCTAGTTCTTTATGTCTAGAATAGAAGTGAGAAATAAAAAAACTCTTCTTATCGCTCGCTCTAGCTACTAACTAGCTGCCCACTTGCCGCCACCCATCATTCGTCGCTGCTAGTTGCTCACCGGTCATCATCAGCCACTGTCGCCGTTTGCTATTGCTATCCGAAAGGGAAAAAAATTGTGTTGTTATCATAAGAATATCTACTCAAAGAGCATAAATTTTAGGTTGTTATCAAATGCGTATTTTTTCTTAGAAATTCTTCCATAAAATAAAAATAGAAAAATATATTTCTGCAGTAGAATAGTTATCATTCATGCCCTAAAACTTAATTAGGTACTCATTAGATAGATCAATTAAGAAGTTTAAGCCATTAGAGTGTGTCCGATTATTGAATTTTTGTAACGGATAAAATAAATAGGCTAAGGAAAGAGCATTTCTTGATCAAGTAGTTGCTTATTTTATTTCATTCGGTGAATGAACATGAGTATGGGATTGGTAGAGTATAAGTTATGGATATCAACCCTATGCAATCTTAATGAAAAAATAGATATGAGTAATGTCCATTATTGTAACCGATCTCAATCTAAGGCAAGCTTAGAAAAAGTTTCCTCCAATTACAGATGAAAGTAAACACGACCCTCCCTAGAAAAAAAACACAACTACAAGACAAACATATGAAATATATATACAGATGTAAGCATATAAA